>OZ010747.1:22674104-23932545 GCA_963932245.1 Tachinus rufipes | reverse complement strand
GGACTGTGGTTAAGACTGCTCTTGGTCCGGATGTAGATGATTAGTTTTTTAGTAGTTTAAAAATAAGAACAAATTTACTACTTTTTTATCTTTTTGCTTCTTATAATGCTACCTAAAAATGCTATTTCATTGCGCTCGCAACACGCGATCAATAAGCTCATTTGTTACTCAAGAAGAAAAAAAAACTATTACTTTTGAGTAAAGGAATAATGGAATGAAGCGCAGCTGTAATATATTTTTGTGTATTCTTTTATGCTATTTATCTTAATATATTTGTTTTGCTTACACCACTTGTACACAATGAATTCCTCAAAGATCAGATACTACTTGTTTTCTTTATTGGTGAAGAAAGTTTGTGTATGCAAAGTATAAATATATTTGTTTATGTTTATATTTACTTGTTCAACAAGTTGAATTATGATTTTTTTGTTATTGTGTTGTAATGTTAGAATCAAAGAAATTAATGCTTTAATCAGATTGTTGATAATTAAGTCAGAAGGAATAGTCAACATAATTAGAAAACAACTAACTGAATTATTAAATCATAAAACTGTTGTTACTAAAACTATTATTGGAAACTTTGTTCAACTGATTGTATTATCTGATGAACAAAGGATTAGACAAACTAGTCTAGTTAAGGAGGCATTAAAATTTGAACAGTATATTTAAAAACTGCAAGAATAAACACCGATTCAGCATAAAAACATGCTGTTCCAAATTGAGGCTATGAGAGCAATAGTGGCCTAACCCACAAAAATGTGTCATAGTAGCGTTAGATATACAAAATTCGTTCAACAGCATACTAGGGAAAGCAATTATAGAAGCAGCAAAAAAAAGAGAACTAACAAATAAAACTACTAAGATAATATGGAGCTAGCTTCAGGAGAAAAATCTACTAACCAAAAATGGAAAAATTAGGCTGACTAGAGTAGTGCCACAGGGTTCTGCACTAGGTCCTAAATTATGGAATTTAGTTTATAATCAGCTACTCAGAATGCGGCTGCCGGAAGGAGTGACAATAACGGCATTTGCGGATGACGTAGCTCTGGTAGGTAGGAATATAAACATAGAAATACTAAATGAAAGGTTAGAGTTGGCAATAGAGGTGATCAAGAGATGGATGAAAAACAAAGAGTTAGATCTGGCTCCACAGAAAACCAAAGCGGCATGGCTATTGACAAAGAGGACAAACAGGGAAAATGGAAAAATACAGGTAGGTGAACAAATAATAACCGTAGGCAAAAAAATTAAATACCTTGGAGTAACACTTGAAGCAAAGCGACGGAATGAACAGGTTAAGAAAGCGGTAAGAGGAACAAAAAAAATGGAAGGAATGCTTAGTAGGCTTATGCCGAACAAGGGAGGACCAGGAGAAGGGGCAAGAAGGCTAATAGCAACTGCGGCTAGAAGTAAACTATTGTATGCCGCAGAAACATGGGGAGAAGCTTTGAAGACAAAAAAAAAACAGATAAGAAGTAAGAGGAGCTATGAGAGCAAGTTCGTAAAAGATATGCAGGGCATATAGGACGGTGTCGCAAGAGGCATTAGAAGTAATTGCGGCGAAAACGCTAAAAAAGATATTAGAAAACAAAGTAGACAAATCAACAATTATTAAAATATGCCTAAATGACGAAAACAAATGGAGAGCACTAAGAAACTATGCAACGACAATACTGAAAAAAAAAAATAGAAGAGTTAAAAGCTTTGAGATTTAGGTAAACCAAAATGGAAAAAATCATTCAAATTAAAAGTCACAGAAGACAAATTAAAAAGGAGCGAGAAGGTAAATGGAAGCAAAAGAATATGGAAGAAAGTAATAAAGAGGAAAGAAACAAAGAAGGTCAGAACAACTTTGCCTGCTAAGCAATGGAAGATGAACAGAAAGACAAGAGAAGAACATATACTGAAACCCTAGTACCAACAGAAATTGCAGAAATAAGGAGGAAAAGGAGAGAACTGCTCAAGGAAAATAAATTGACGGAATTGACTAAACAATTTCAAAACGGAACGAATGCAACTTTTGAAATGGTCAGAGTATATCTGGCAACTAGGGGACACAAAGAACTAATCCCAAATGGAGATTCAAGAATCTTACTAGAAGTTAAACTGGCTAATATAGGACTTCCAAAAGGGATGCATTTAATGGAGCCGCACAAAATATTTATGAAAGAAAGAGGATACAACAAGGAAGAAATTAATGAAGATATAGAAAAACTAAGAAGATACCTAAGGACAATGCAAATATCTAGGCTGAATAACACAAGAATGGGAGAAAAGAGAGAAGAATGCCAGTGTAGAAAGTAGGACAGAAAAATAGTGTATAGGGAGAGATGGGCTGGGGACAGCATGTGTTGCCGCAACAGACCGCGTGAATTCCGCGAGGCTGAAACCAGCTCACCTCAAACTAGTACCACATTAGAGACAATGACTAGGACAAATTAACGGCAGCAGGACTTACGCCGAGAAGAAAACCGAAAGGTATTGCCACGCGTTAGTTATTCTCAAGAGCCACTTGTTAAGGCAAACATCTCACTACGTCTTTAAAAAAAAAAAAAAAAAAAAAAAAATAGTTTTTTGTTAATTGTTGAAAAGAAGAATGCTGAAAAAAATATTAGAACAAATATTATTTAGCAAAGTTCTAAAATAAATTAATTACCATATTTACATCTTGAAAACCTTTTCTGCTGTTAGGTATAAGAATTTTTAACACAAATTAGAAAAAGTCCCAAAAAGCGCACTAATGAACTCCTTACCTTAAATACCAGGCAGCTTTTATAGAACTATCAGAACGCCAAAAAAATTTGTTGCAAACCACAAGGAGTTTTTAACCATACCATCAACGTTCATCATCCGTTAAGGGTTTACTTAAAGTATAAGAATTTTTATCACAAATTAGTGAAACTCCTGGAAAAGA
Source organism: Tachinus rufipes (assembly GCA_963932245.1). NCBI lineage: Eukaryota > Metazoa > Arthropoda > Insecta > Coleoptera > Staphylinidae > Tachinus > Tachinus rufipes. The sequence continues at coordinate 23,929,631 of OZ010747.1, read as the reverse complement.
ACATATTGAACTAATTATTGAACGCACATCATCTCAAAGAATCTCCTAAAATAAATTTAAAAAAATCACAAATCACAAATTAAAAATTAAAAATAGACACGATTTAGAATTTTTTTCTGCAAAAACCGGATAGAAATTTTTATTATACTAGCTTACAAGCAAATTACAACAAGTAGAGTTAGTTTGAATAGAGGATCATCAACCGGTAGATGGAGTTTATTACAAGAATTTTCATTACAATAAACAAACAACATTGGCTATATTTAAAAAATCTAAAAAAATATCAGAAGCACCCTAAGTATTAAAATTTTTATCACAAGAAAATCAAACAACTAACAACTGAGGATAAAATTATTGAGAAAACAATAAATTAATTTGGAATCTATGATTGTTAAAAAATATCACTAAATTTGGAAATTTACGATGAGGACGTATATGTTGATCTCCTGTGAGATGAATAGATGTACAAAATACTGAGCACAATTTAACAGTTAATTAAGGATATTTGTTTAAGAAACAAACTACAAATTTTATTCATAATGAAATAATTGATATTACTACAAAGACCACCAAGCAAACTAAAAAAGTTTTTCTTAAATTAACAAAGTATACTATGAGTATACAAAACGTACAAACACTGTTAAAGTTCCTCAGAAACAAATTAAAACTAAAACATATTAATTTGCAATTTTTAGAATGGACTTTACCAATTAAAATTAAAACTGGCAATAAAAAACTTATAGTTAGGAAGTTATTGATAAATGAATTTTTATCTCTAAGAAGATCTTACAAACCAACATCGTTAAAGTCAAACTTAATATCAAATTGGCAACACAGTTATTTTTTATCAAAATCAATAACTTTTAAGATGTTGGAACTGCTGAGGTGAGAAGGCCTCTTCTGGCCAAGCTGCTTTGTGAGTAGTTTCCACCACTAATATTTTATCACTACAATCTCACCTAGAACACCTCAGAAGACCGCTACTATAATTACCAATAAAAAAATTAAAATAAGATTTCTAGAGAAACCTAAACTTAAACCTATGCAAAATGAATATATTGAAAGTAATACTGAAGAATATATTGAAATTAAAATTAATGAGTTTTATAAAACCCCCTATAACTAAGTCCAAATTGAAAAAAAAAGTGTTTTTACTAACACATAAGGCATTATAATTAACAACGCAATTGCTGATCAAACAGAAATAATTGTTGAATTGTTTGAAGATTCAAATCATCAAAAGAAGAAATGGTACGCCATGTAACAACAAAATAACATTATTTAGATTAAATTTTTGAACCAGATGAATTCCATCTTAAACTTAAAATAGTAAACTATGTGCTATTAACTAAAATTGAATATGTTACTGAATTCAGAAGCATAACAAAATTAAAGTTACCGAAACAGTTAGAGGTACGGAAATTTATGATTGCTTATTGACAGTTCAGAAGTTAACTAATTTAAACTAAAGCATACTAGTTGGTCCAGCTTTTAAAGTTGAATGTCGTACATTGGTTGTAGATAATGATGTGGAAGCTTACTAAGTGTAACTGATAAAGTTAATAAATTTATTGCTACAGCTGATAAAATAATAGTTAAATGCTTGATAGACTTTTGTAAATCAACTAAATTTTAAAATGTAGAAACAATATTTTACCTAAACTTGCTGCTATCTTCCTAAGTAATTTTTTAGAAACCTCAAAAAACGTTTAGTAATTCTGCTATTTGAGCTTTTTTTTTGTTGTTGTTGTCTTATGACTAGCATTTTAGCAAGAGGAAAACTATTTTTTCTTCAAAATATAGCGATAATATTTATTTTAAGTTTGCACGTAGCGGGTTTTGGAAACACAAATAGTCATTTTTTTGTAAAAATAATATTTATAGATCTATATTTTGTCATAACAGGAACAAGTTGCACAACATATTTATAAATTGATAATCAAACAAACGACAGTGACTCCATCTAATATTAAATTGCCCCAGCTAGAGCTACAGTCATTCGTTTGATTATTAACATCATCAATTGTGTTTATTTATAAGCACATATTTATTTAAATTTTTCTTTTGTTATTATGCAATGTTGTAGTCATACAAGGCACACTGACAAGGTTTGTAGAACCAAAACAGCTTGATTTTTAGCTGCTGTGATCGATAGATTAAGTTTGAATAAGTAGTTAATTCATTTCATAGTTATAAAATTACTTATTGACATTGAAATCTAGTTATAATTGTAAATATGTTTTTATTAAGCAACATTAAAAGTTGGAAATGGACAAATTTATTCTGCAACAAGTTACACCAAATACAATTAATTGGAAAGCAGTATATTGTAATTACAATTAGGTGAAGGTAAATCACTACATATAATTACTAAACTGTCATGCGGTTTGTAACTAATCACGAAGCATTATTAAATTTTATATATTGTTTGAATGATTTTGATGAATCTGTTTTTTTGTAATACTGCAATCTTATTACTACTCCTTGATAAAAAAATTATAATTTGATAAATAAACTTATTTACAAAAACACATTATTTTGCTAAAAAAAGCTTTTGTTTTGGATTCAACATGATCATGATACCCAATCTAAAATGAAGCAAAAAATGTAATAATATGTAGAGCTTTTTATTTGAAAACTAGGTTGCACCCAACATTAGATGAAATATTTTATGTAAAGAACCGTGAACAACTTTTATCTTACACATTTTCTTTTACAGCAGCAAACATCCTGACTTCGATATTACTTTAAATACCGTTTTGAAATTAAAAAAAAGTAAACAGATTTATAGAATTTACTACAATTGGTTTTATTAATTATTAATCATAATTGATTAAATGCGCGAAATGGTTAATCTGTTAAAACAATAGGATGATTTAATTAGATTATCGAGTAAATGACATTGACCCTACTAAAGCAATCACAGCCAAGTCCTAATCAGAACACAACACTGCACTTTCATTATTATTCTAATTATGTCCCTATGTTGGCATTAATTTCGCATTGTATGGAACTAAAACAAGTACATGACATCACAATTATTTTATTATAATTTTTCTATAATGAGATTTTGTAATCGATTTAATCTCTTACAGATTAGAAAGTTGAATCATCACATTATAGATTTAAATCCCCAAAACCACTGAGAAAGTTTATTGTGTATTTAAATTCTCATTTACACTGAAATATATACCTACACGTAACACGGGTTTGACATTTTAAAGAGAGATATATATTTTGATGGATATGGTAAAAGGGACGCGTTGGAGGAATATAATTAACGGTAATTAAGCAGGTCACGTAGCATACGACTAGGGACCTATCTCCAGGCCCTGTCATCTGGCGTACACCTGTTAAATATGCAGGTGGTTCAATAGAACGTGATCTAACGGAAAGCATCAGAACTCATCTAGGATTAATCTTCCTGCTAACATTCCCAACAATTAGTGACGACATGGTGTTGGGATTAAAAGCTGCAATAGTTATTATGTCGGCGTATTATTTTCCTGCATTAAAATTTTCCGTACATATTCAACCCAGCGTTTTTATTCTTATTATTTTCATTTCTACGTGCATACAAATTGAAATAATAAATAAAAAAATAGAATTTTAAATAAAAATTATTGTAGATCAGTGGGTTTTCAACAAAAATTAATAATTATGTTCATGTAATTTTGTAATAAGATATCGTTATTAATAGACAGGATTACATGCATATTAATTAGTACCCGGCGCATTCACCAATTAGTACCGTGACGCTAATTATGTATTGTGAATTTGTGGCGTCTCATCAACAGAATGCAATTAATTTAATATTACTAAATTATATACGTTCATTTAATAAACAAGTATTAATTATTATTTTGATTAATATTTTTTATATCAATCTAAAAGTATCTTTTAATAAATCAATAAATCTATAAATACAGTGTTACAAATAAGGGTGCCAAAAAAAAAATAAAATTTGAAAGATGATGATGGTTTAAAAATAAAGTTTTGAATTTTGAAAAAAAAAAAAAACATACAAGGTGTTCCAATAGTAATTTAATTCTGTTAAATTTTTGATTTTTTTTACGTTTTGGTCTTATTTGTTGTTTACAATTTTGTTTTCTTATGGGAAAACGTGGTAAATACGATTAATGTAAGACATGCTAAATATAAACATCTTGGTCATAAAATTCGAATAGGTTGTGATAACCAATCTTGCAAAGTTCAGCAAAGAATAGACTTGGGTTCTGCTACATTTGTTAAACTACGTAATATTTAAAGCGAGTTGCCAGTATGCCTAAAGCAAAAAAGTTAAGAACATTACAGACACCACTCCCTAACTAAAAAATCCGCTAAAGTTAAGGATAACTCAATGAGCAATGGAGCGACCTATGCTTGATAAATCATTACAAAATCAAATCACGAATTACATAATTTGATGAAAAACATGAATATGTAACATAATTGTGCAGATGTTGCAGGCGCTGCAGGTTGTCTTTGACCCAGTGGCAACGTCTTTCTGCCGCGGTAATTAACTGCTTTGGGTTTATCCATTTGGCCGCCAGTTCTTGTTCCCTTTCGCGCACCATGACCTGGTCTCTAGGTTGATAGTCGATGGCGGCGTTACGCCTCTTGGGGTATTGCCGTTTGCGGTAGATAGTTTGCAATGTTTGCTCCCAGTAAGGCTCCACTTGGGGTAAGGTCGGTGGCCACATTGGTTTGGCGGCGAAGTTGAAAAGTAGCTAGTGGCAAAAATTTTACCCAAGGCCTGGTGGTGACTAGCAAACACCGCAGGGCTTTTTTGAACTCCGCATGGCGTCGTTCCACGGAATTAGCTTGCGGATAATACGTCGTTGTAGTATGGTGGTGACATTTCTATTTTGCGGTGGTTTTTTTCTGAATTTGTGATCTACAGATTAAAGGCCGTTGTCGGTCAGAATAATTTTGGGATACCCAAACCGGCAAAATATCTGCTGTTTCGGAGTTTTGATATTGCGGGTGCACATGTCCATGACTGTCAGGATCTACCGGTGGGCGTAGTGTCTAGTGGTCTAACGTAATTTACGGCGATTTGTTCTCAGAAGCGGCTGTCGGGATGAGACTGTAAAGCGGCGGCACCAGTCTTCATCCGCGCTCAATGGTAACCCTTCAAGATGTTGCGGCAGGTTTTGTTGCGCCTTGGATATCCGACGGCGTCGTCATCGTGCTGTTTTATCACTTCCCGTTGCATTGCGGGTGGCACTGCTAGCTGATCCTAGCCTGCAAATGTGCGGTACAAAGCTCTGTTGGCGTTTTGTCGGTAGCTTACGTCTACTTCTGGGTCGGCCAACCGTTTACGTAATCCGGCCAGGATGTTATGTATCGGTGGGCATTTGGTTTGGTTCCTTTTTACGGCAACGGCTAGAGTCTCTACCCCCAAGAATTGAAGTGCAATGACCTGGCTGCGGCTTTGGTTTCACCGTGCAAAGCGGTGGTTTAGCCCCGTGAGACTAACAGGTAGGTTTATGGCATCAGGAGGCACCAACCAATCCAGATTGTCAGCGTCTTGCAATAGTGCATCCGGCAGATGGTTTTTGGCGCCGGGCGTACGCTTGATGTTGAAGTTGAATTTGGCTAGGAGCAAGGACCACCACATGAACTTAAAGGTTGTGTCCCGTGTGCCGGATAACCAAACTAACGCTCGGTTGTCTGTCTTAAAGAGAAATCTTAAAGAGAAACCGACAATTTAAGATCGATATTTTGTAATCGCCCACTTTATTGTGTAGCACTCTTGTTCATTGCTATGGTAACGCTGTTTGGTGAAAGTGAACCTTGAGTTGGCGTAGCTAATAATCCGTTTCTTGTCTCCGTTTTTCCGATAGAGTACCGCTTTCATGCCTATCTTGTTTGCATCGGTTTAAAGGAAAAAACCGCAGATTAGGTTGTGGACAATATAAAATCAGAAAGCGATGGAGTAATGCCTTAATGGCAATGAACGTTTGTTTTGCCGTCTCGCCCCATCGAAACGGGCGTTTGGTCTCTTGCAAGTCCGTCAAAGGGGCAGCCGTCTCCGCAAAGTTGTCCATGTATTCTGGGAGCCACGTGACTTAAAAGTCGACTCAAAAGCGAGGTTTACCGACTTTCTGCTTGATGATTACCACCGGTGCGCAGTAGTAACTAGTGGAAATCTCAATGTCATCTTTGGTTAACATGTTGATCACTTGCTAGTAGATCAATGTTTTTTTGTCGTTGTTGCACGCGTACGGTCTGATTTGTATCAGCGTTGTGTTTACCAGATTAATGCGGTGCGACACCGCGTTGGTAGTGGCGGCCTCATGTATTCCACTAACAGGCTGGCAAATTTGCTGATCAGCTTATAGAATCCGAGACAGTCCGGGAAAGCGTGCTTAGGCATGTCGGTGATTGGTATATTTACCGGTTTGGCTTGGGGGTACGCCCAATATACAACTTTACGGGCGTTGAGCCCTAAATAGACGAGGTGCCGCACGTAGTCAAGCGTGATTTCCTTGTCTTAAAAATCGTAAAAGTTTTGCTGGCCCTGCTGTCAATTAGGGCAAGTGCTTTTCTCTGTTGGTGGATTGATGTTTGTTTCCCGACTGAAAGGAGGTTGCAAAGGTGTCTTTGAACGGCAGTTTACGGCACTTAGTCCAAAACCTAGCCAGCTTGGTTTTGATTTGGGTGACCGTCTCAAGTAGGTGCTGAAAATCTTTAAATTTGGTGATTTTAACCATTTGTTGGATCTGATGGTCCCCGAGGTTAATTAACCTGTTGGCCATGGCCCTTTTGGATGCCTCCGGTGCAACGCGCTTGTATAACGCAATATTGCGGCGTAACAAGGTGGCAACCGATTCCTTCGCCTGGTGTTTTTTGTTCTACAACTGCTGGCTTAGGTCTACGATAAGGTCCGGATCTGCGTATTTTTGTTTTGTTTCTTTGTAGATTAGTCGAAGATTGATATCGGTTTGTTCCTGCCAAGTTTTAACTTTTTCCTTTAACGCCTTTACCAAGCAGCTGTGGTGGATCAGCTTGGGCACCCAAGACTCGGAAGTGGTTTTCAAGTTTGGTGAAGAACTGGTGGAGGTCTTTGAGGCCAAGCCCATGAAGTGTCGGCAGATAAGCTTTGTGTCGTATTTTTGTGTTGAACTGGACGTTTTCCGGTTCTTATGCCTTTGTGTATGACACATCTAGTTTGGTTATATTATTGGCCGGGTTGCGTAGCAGCGTGGACTGGTGAGTGTTCTGCGGTTCAGATGGGAACCCTGGTGGAGGGTTGCAGGTGCGTGGGTTTTCGGCCGGCCAAACATTCTAGGTGATATTTTCTTTGTCTAATATTTCGGCCGGGCCTGTAGAACCTGGGGGGTACCAGTTGATACCAAAGACTTTCCGGTTTTATTAAACATTTTTGTATATCTTTTTTTTTTCTTTTTTGTTGAGCGTATATACAATTATTGTAGGGTTAATTTAATTTGTTTGCGACAAGGATACCTATTTACAGGTGCAATGCCTACTTGGTTTTTTAAACGTCAATCAGGTGGTGATCTAATACTAGTTACTACTTGGTATCAATTTGTGTTTTTCCAGCTCTCGGGAGTTCTCGATGTCGGGTTGGTGGTGTTGGGGCGCTTTGTCTCAAGTTGCCTCACATTGGGCGCCAATTGTTGCCGTCTAGCTCTGCGGTGAACGCCTGGATGGAGGTGTTCCGGGTGCTAGAGTCGATAAATCGTCAAAGAAGATGTTAGTTTTTATTTTGTTTTTTGGTTTTGGAGTAATGCTTTTATGGGTTCACATAAATCTAATGTATTCTAAGGAGCTTCAAATCCGCAATGTCAATTAGGGATAATTGACAGGTTGCGTTGGCGGATGATCCTGTCGAATTGTGCTCTAGTATTAGTTTTAGGTTGCTGTGTAACGATGTTGTTTTAACAACAGTTTGAAGAAGTCTGCTGGGGCTCGCGACTCTAAAGAGCGGGGTTTAAACCTGAACAAAACCCCGCTGGGACTGCGGCAGTAACGGGTTGGGTTTTCTAACTAAAGGAGACTAGTCTTTGGCGTTGTAAGACTGCGGAAGAATTGGTATCTGTTTTTTGGCACAAACGGATGCGAATATTGCGGCATTGTTAACAACACCAGTTGATTTTTCTCTTTTGGTAAAAGCAAATTTTAGTACAAGTGACGATTAATTTTTAGTATCTTTTGTTTTTTTCTTTTGTATTCTGATGGTAATGTTGAGAAAACGTTTGTTGAACCACAACTAAAGAATTTTTGTAAAGTGCCTGCAACAAAAACTAGCAAACTGGCTTCCTACAATTTAAAGACGAACCACTCTACGCTCTCTTTTTATGAATTGGTTTTTTGGGCTATTTGGGCCATTTGCAAATGTCCTCTGCCAGGAATAGTGCTACTACGACCTTTATTTACAGTATTTTTAAAGAAATGTGGCAAATAAAAATACACTTGATGAAGAATTAATGGATAAACTAGACATGTCAGAACCATGGTATGCAAAAAGACCAAGAAATGTTTAAACAAATAAAATACATCAATACCAGAGCTTTTAGGATAATATTGTTTTACACAACAAATAAAATGTACCGGAAAAACTAACGATATTTGTAAAAATAGTAGCAAACAATCAAATTTGAAGGAATCGACCAACTTCTATAAAGTATTATTGGCATGTTGGGAATGCTACACAAAGGAATTAAATTAAATCTTATTTTATGAAGGTCAAAATATTGCAACAGAGTAAAACTTCTTAACTTATGTTAAAAACTCACAATTTTACAATTTTGTCTAACAACTAAGTTGGGTCTGCGACCAACTTGTTTTTTATCTTAACATCAAAACTGCCACCACAAAAGAAATTCCTACAACAACAGAAGAATTCTTGGAGTCTACGCTAAAACTTTGCCACATAACTTTCAGTGAGGTTCTCCACGAGGCAGTGCAAGAAGGTTCAACCATTTAATAATCAGCAGCTCAACAGTCGATTCTTTGAATTGTTAGGTGTTTCCGGTGGAAGCAGAGAAGATGTTGCAGGGGAACTGGCTATTGAGTTGAGTCAAAGCGGAGTTTTGTTTATTTAAAAATAAGAAAAAAGTAAATTCTTCTAGGATACCTACAGTAGGATCATCTGTAAATGGGCGCATTTTCTTCACATTGTTGTTTTGTTTGATAGTTTTAGTACTTTTGGTTTGGGTTTTGTTCCCGGGTACGGAATAGATCCGGTGTCAAAGCGGTGTGTTAGTGGTTTTGGATTGCTTGGCATAATGCGTAGACATCTGTTGGGACTTTTTTGCATGAGTCCTCTGCGCTCAAGTTTGTGTAAAAATGTACTATTGATTTGGACTTTTAAAAATATCATTCTAAGCTTTCTAACTAAGGGTCTTTTTCTAGGTGTTGTTTGAGTTCTTTGAGTTAGAGAGGTTTTTAGGCAAGGTATTCCTTTAGCGTTTCTTGTTTAATATTGAAATTTTGACCATGGGTGGGTGGGCGGGGACACCAATTTATGATTACGCACAAGTAGTTTTGATTGGAATACTCCATCCACCCGACCAATTGTTTGTTATTAAGGGATTTTATCTCAAACACTTCGGTTAGTGGGCGGGGACACAACATTATAACTACGCGCGATTCCTTTAAATTGAGTGGCCCCCCACCCGCCCAAGTGTTTATTTTCAAGAGATTTGATAAGTAACACTTGGGCGGGTGGGTGCTAATACCAGTTTATGATTACGCGCAAGTAGTTTGGATTAGAGTGCCCCACCCACTCGCACCCCAAGTGTTTGTAATTTAATTTTTTGATGACAAACACTTGGGTGGGTGGGCGTGGACACAACTTTATGATTACGCGCGAGTAGCTGCCAAAGTTTATTGCTGATTTTTTTGTTTTTGGGTGATAAAATTTTTGAAAATACGTTTTGTTGGTTTTGTAAATGTTTCTAGTTATCTGCTGGTTCTTTTAGCTTGAATCTTTTCAAGTTAACTGTTTTTAGTTGGTAATATAAATATACAGAACTGTAAAATGAAGATAAATAACTAACCTCACATCATACGTGGACCGATACTTTGTCCAATAATGCAAAGCAAAGTTTAAGGAAAAAGGTGGATTGGCCGTAAAAAAAACTATTATGGTTTAGGAACTTTCGGAAATGGACCGACCTACCTACCTATGGAAGAAATATTCAGGACCGCATCAGAGAGTTTTGCATACCGACAGTTAGTGGAAATGATAACAGCCAGCGTCTAACGACAGATATGGCACCAGAAGATGAAGTTTGGTAGATAATGTTTTCTTCTATTTCTGACTAGGCAATGGTTGCTTCTGGTATTAAACTTGTTTAGTGTGGTGACATCTTTTATAAAATGTTTTTTTTGTTTTAGAGCAGGGGCGCTCAAACAATCGATTGCGATCGACTGGTCGATCGCGAGAAGTTTTTGAGTCATCGTCTTTTATCAAATATTTGCTAGCCACCTAATACTTTTATGGTAGATTTCCGATGCTCTAAGTCTGAACGCCCCTGTTTTAGAGCATGTGGTCTAAATGGTTTTTGATGTTGTGGTTTGGGCTTATTCAAATCCACTTTCATCTATCCGGTGGTTTCTGGAAGAATGTGTTTATGCAGCAAATATCTTTATTTGGAAAATAATTTAGGGATCTTTTTGTTGTTTTGTGTTTTTATTTAGTATTTTGATCATTTTTGCGTTGAAATCTTTTACAGTTAGAGCGAAATGTACTTTTTTAGATCTTTACATTTATGAAACCTATATTACTTAATTAGCTTTGGCGATTGCATGATTTTGTGATGTAGCGTCTTATGGTTTTGTGGTGGGTGTGGAGATTGACGACAAAGTTGACGGAGTTTATTATGGTAGATTTTAAATTTTTATCCAAACGATTACGCTCGTTTACGTCCAAGAGGACTAATGAAGTTAGTGGAAATGCAAGTTAAAAGTTTGAAGTTATCTAATTGTTAAACGTTTGAAAAGAGTCAGATTCTAAAATTTTTTTTCTGGTTCCTTCAAATGATTACGCTTGTTTAAGGAATCAATTAGATCTTGACTATTGATTTTGAAAAACTTTCAGAAAAAAGTTAAGTGGCATATAATTCTTGACCGGTTTGCCTATTTCTTCCAAATCTGCCGACGTTTTGGACTTACAGCAATTAGGTGTCTAGTCATTGCGTTATGTGCAAAATGCAGTAATGAAAACTCTTGTTTTATGCATCAGTACACTATTATGCATGAATTGTAATAGTAAACAATCTGTTTATTCTTTGGATAAATAAAACAAGGAGGATAACTGAAATTAGAGTAACAGATAAAGTTTTGTACTTTTTTGGTTAAGAAAAAATGTGTTGTGATGAGTACTCAATAATTTAGGTTGGAATTTTTAAATTTGCAGAAAAATTTTCAAAGGTAGTCTTAACGGCTGGCGTTGGTGATTAGTCTTGGCAGCAGAAATAAAATAAATAAATGGAACACAAAAAATTATATAGGCCGGTTATCGTTTTTGTATTGATTTCTTGATTATTTTCTGAAACTTTGTTCTTCTGAGATGATTTTTGTGAATAGTTTTATCACGGAGCTTAGGAAAATATAATTATTTTTTTTAGTTTTTTGGTTATTTAGATAGTAACTCTTTTCTTTAGTCAGTTGGGATAGTTGCAACATTATTTATCAAGTTTTGATCGGGGTCATAGGATGTTGAAAGTGATTAGTTATGTTCTTTGCCGATCCCTTAGGTGCTAGGTCCGGAAGTTGTCCCGGTGGTATGATACAATTTTATTTATCTTTTAGGTAAACTCTACCAGGTGTATGGAGTTTCTCGTTAATGGGTTTTTGGGGTTTGGGGCATGTTTAAAAACGTGTCCCACAATATGCGCTATTTGCTGCAGTCCAGGTCTTGCAAGAAGCGTAGTTGGCGGCGGTTCTGGGCCAGTGCTATGTTAGAGAAAGTTGGGATTAGTAGTAATGTGGGTTTGATGCAATTCTGGTATGTTTCCTCTGAAAATTGCTGCAGCGGCTGAAACTACAAAGGTACCAACAGCAATCTCCAAAGGATGAAATGTCTTAGATCTTTTGCGGTTGATTAATGCTGCTCAGTAGTTGATTCCCTTGTTTGCCAGGTGTTTTTGGTAGAAGCAAAAGAGATGTTGGGGCCTCAAATTTTTGATAGAACTACCTTGAAGTTAGGGAGATTTGATGCAGATTGTGAGCAAGGTTAATTAACATTAATTTTAGCCAATAAGGAGTAACGTGGCTGAATTTCTCTACTATAATGTGGCGACATTTTTTGCCATCGAGTCAGTCGAGTTAACACTCTAGTACGGAGCAGACACTTAGAGAAATCCTGTTTAGATGAGTTTCTATAAGAAGTCGAGTTGTGTATTTGCAGATACTTTTAGAAAACTTTTATTGCCAGTGTGCATAGATTAATAGAGGACTATCACTAAATACCTCTGGCTACAAACACCAAGGAGCATTTTAAATTTTAACCGTGTCCAGTACACCAAAAAAAAAAGTAACAACCATGCCGCATTGCAGACAATCGTAGCCATTAAAAGTACAATTAAACTTTAGAACAAACTTACAGCCACACTGAAGACAGCTTAAAAAAAAACCTTATTTTTGCTTTTGCTGTAATGAGCGCCTGCTGGTATTGCATCTCTTGCTACCAGCGCATTTTAGAAAGACCACTTAGTCTAGTTTTTGGACTAGTTCAATTTTTAATTGTACCTGTCGTTGAGGTTTTTAACAAACCGGCTTCAGGCATTACATCACTATTGGAAGTCACGTGAAACTTTTTGCATCAAGGAAACTCTCCCAAAGAATTTAAATTGACCTTTTATCTAAGTCAGATGTAGATAAAATTGGATCAGATGTACCTCATGTTGCACGTCGATGTATTTTATATACATACTGATGCAAAGAAACCTTGTCATCGCGTAAATTTTTTTTTTTCAAAAACCGGTTAAATTTTTTACCATGGCTAAGCCTGGGCTTAAAGGTGCACTCCGTAAATCGTTCTTCCGTTTATCTTCATACTCGTTCTCTTCTATCTGGCAAATGTAGGCAGAATCAAGACTCGTCAGTAAACAGTACAGTCTTCCATTGTGCCAAATTCAAATGTTTACGAGAAAATTAGAGTCTGACTACTTGGTGACGTGGGAGTAACTTTGGTCTAGCTGCTGGTCTACAAAATTTGAAGCCAGTTTCTTGCAATCTTTGACGAACTGTCTACACACTTACAGCTGTACCACAAACCTCACGGAATTGGTTTCCACTGAAGCCACATGACGATTCTGTAGAGTAGTACCAACGATAAATTGGTCATCGATAACAGTCATTTTTGTTTCCTGCCAGATCCCGAATTTTGAGTATTTCTGCCGGTCTCTCTAAACCGCTCAAGTGCTCTTTGAACGGTAGAAAGACTGAAATGAAGGAATCTGATCACATACCGCTGGCTTCTTTCATCTGCTACAAAAGCAACAGCTTTTGCACAATCTTTAGCACTTAGAACCATAATTAACACAACAATCTGCCTTCAGAATGACAATTAATTAAAAACAAGTCAACTCAATAGCCACATTGATTCTCTGTGCATAATGTCGAATGAGCAATAACTAGTGAAGAATACCTTTAAATTTTATTTTTGCTTATTAATGTTCATTAAATAAATTGATAATAATATGTTGTTTTTTTCTACATCTGATGGTCTCTTTGAATGTAAAACACAAACAAATTTGTGTTGGGGTCGGTTCTTTTGATGTCACTTTATTTGATGCATTCATGTTTATATTTTAAAATGACTATGTTTAGCCTACGTTTATCTAGTCTAAAGAGGTAGTACTGTTATATAAACCTGAATTTTATTACTCTTAGTTGGTCAAAATTTGCTATTTTTTATTATTTTCTGTAATGTTTTAACGGTTTAGTATGTGTACCTTTTTATTACAGAGATTTTTGTGGTTTAGGAAGGCATGGTTTTATGTTTTGGTATCATTTTATCTTTTAAGTTGCTTTTAGTTGAATAATAGTGGGTTATATTTGTATGGCAACGTTCTTTTTGTTAGTAAGCAAACCAGGTCAAATTCTTTTAATAGTATACATTGCATTTTGATAAAACAAACTATCATTAACATGCTTACTTTATTTAAAAGTGGTGCGTACATACATATATGTAAAATAAGCTGACAGTTTTTTGCCAACATGATTTCAGGGTTTTGATTCATGCAAAGTTTATATTATCTGCTTCAAACTAACATAATATAAACAAACATTATTTAAATTATTTAACAAGTTTATGTTTACAATACGGACATCACTGTATTTTACTACCTAATTTAACCCATAATTGTATGGGTATGATATTCTATAGTTTAATTAATCAATTAAATATCATGTTAGAAATGTAAACAATACCCGATATTATCGAAATCCGAACCATATTCCACAAAGCACGAAATTATTTGATCACGTATTGTAATCCCATCCTGTTAAACTAACATTACTAATTTAATGTATTAAATTAAGATCATATATTATTTATTATTGGAAATACTATAGTTTATTTAATTTAATTGGTAATTGTGGTATACAAATGATAACACACAACATAGAATTTATTTAACGAGTTAGATTTCAATTAAAATTAGAATCCTACCCTCACAACTTGCCACATCACTCAAATAACATAATTAAACCGCAAGTATGGCATGCTAAAAATTCCCTTTGTTCCAACCAAACATGTCAGTATAATACAATTTTTGAGTAAACACATTAATTGTTTTTTAGCAAATTATTGCTGAAACATCATTACATAATAATGAATTATTTATTTTTAATTACGCTCGTATTTCATATTATGGATTTTAATCAAGCCAAACAATAATAATTCACATTTAACTATACTGTTGAATTTATGTACAATGCGAAGCTAATAGAGGGAAATGGATATGGATTGAAATGTATAGGTTTGCTATTTTAATACGAATATATGATATTTCTTTTTGCTTGTATTTCTGTATTAATCAATATAATTATTTTAATCTGTTATATCACCAGTAATAATTATTAAATTGCGCTCTTTGGAAGAAATTAGATAAAGGAAAAATACTTTTATTCAAGTCAAGAAAACGAAAGGTAAAAAACGACCAACAAGCAGCAATGACAGTGACTCAGAAAATGAAAATATCACCCAAACACAGATATAAACAACGGCACCTAAACAAAAAAAACTCTTATTAATTTTTGTTAAAGGAAATGCAGCATGAAAAGACATACAAAAAGATTTAATAGATTTTCAAATTGATGCTGAAATTAAATGCCTCCACGCATCCACAAAAATAAGCCCCAAAACAAGAAAATGATCATAGGCAAACCATAATTAGACAAGAAAGGACATCACTCGCACACATACGAATTAGCGGATGACAAAACCTTCAAAATAATGATCCGATACATTCCGGAAGATGTCGCTGCTGCCCTAGAAGAACTAAGCTACAAAGTTAATTCCGTCAACAGGCTACTTAATAAAGAAAGATACTACTCAATCATGTATGTACAACTAGAACAAGACCCAAAAAATACAGAAATTATGCAAATAACGCACTTATTAGAACTGAAAGTCAAAGTCGAAGAAAAACTTAAGTTCGGAGATCCAGCACACTGTCATAGATGTCAAGCGTACGGACATTCGCAAAAAATGTGTACCAACAAATTTGTATGCGTCAGATGTGCACAAAATCACGCATTTGCGCACTGCAAGCTAACATTAGCTGACAGAGATCAAGCGGTATGTGCTAATTGCAAAGGGAACCATCCAGCTAGCTACAAAACGTGCCCCGAGTACCAGAGGCAAAAGGCGACAAAAACGACAAGACCACAAATATCAAAACCGCCAAAGCCACGTGCACAAACGACAACTTACGCTAAAGCCGTACAACCAATAGTAGAAAAAGAACCGGACACAACTGCAGATATTCCTATAAAAGCCATACTATTAAAGGTGATTAACACTTCAAAAATGACAAGGAGCTATTGATACAAATACTCATGATCGCGCTAATGAACATGAGTTCATAATGGCAGCACACCAAACATAAGCTTCTGGAACTGCGACAGTCTTCCAAACAAAACAGAAGAACTGAAAGACTACCTATTCGAACATCAAACAGACATAATGCTCTTATCGAAAACAGGCCAAAAACAAAAAGAAATTCTTAAATTATCATATTTACAGAAATGACAGAGTGGACCAAAAAGGAGGAGGTACTACCATGCTAATTAAAAGATCGATCCAACATGCAGTAATCGACCTACCCAAAATGACAAACCTAGAAGCAACTGGGGCAATTGTCAAAGTTGAACCCATTGTAAAAATCAAAATCATAGCAGCATATCAATCACCATCTAAGCTACTCCTACACTTAGATCTAAACTCAGCATTGCAAGAAAACATCCCAACAATTCTAGTCGGCAACATGAACGCCAAACATCGGGCATGGAACTGCAACACCAACAATGTCAAAGGAAAATCACTACTAAAATACATCAAAAGAAGGCAAATAATCGTACACAGTCCAGATGCACCAACATTCTACAGTACTTAAGGCCATACTCCAGACATCCTTGACATAGCTATAACTAAGCACATCAACAACAACATTACATTAACAGTTATCAATGAGCTAAAATCAGACCACTGACCAGTTCAACTACTACTAGCAAACGTCCATAATCCTAAAAACCTCAACAATCGAAAACAAACAAATTGGAACAACTTTAACAAACACATCCGAGAATAACTTGACCGCCTTCCAGAACTAAGAACAAACCAAAACATCGATAATGCAGTACAAACACTAACATCAAAAATACAATCTGCAATGCATAAATCGACTACAACCTTCAAACTCACCAAAAAAGATCCGTTAGGTCTACCACCATACCTAAAAGATCTAATCAAAAAGAAAAACAAAGCCAGACAAAAGTTCAGACGCACCAAAACCGCAGAAGACAAAAAAGAAGCCAACCACTTCCTACAAAATGTAAAAGAACAAATCAAAATGTTCAAAAATAAAAAATGGCATAAAATGTTTGAAGGAAGCTCTAACAACATTCACAAAATCTGGAAAATATCAAAAAGACTTAGAAGCAATCACACTTCAATTCCTGCACTTTATGGCCGCAACGGCATGGCACACACCAACATGGAAAAAGCAGAAGCCTTTGCGCTAACAATGGAAGACCAATTCAGCCCGGCATACAACATTCTCGACACAAATATAATGGAAGCAGTAGAAGATGAACTTGAAAATCACTTATAATCAATCGATCAACCACTACAATACACAACACCAAAAAAAGTGGCAAAAATAATAAAACAAGTCAATACCAAAAAAGTTCCTGGACTAGACAACATATCCTACAGAGCCCTTCCCAAAAAAGCCATTGTATGCCTTACCAACATCATCAATGCAATGCTTAGAAATGGACACTTTCCTGAATCATGGAAAGCCGCAATAATAATAGTCTTCCCAAAACCAATGAAATCTACAACATTCCTGCAAAATTACATACCAATAAGTCTGCTCAGCTCTCTCAGCAAAATAGCCAAAAGAGTTATTCTATCTATAATAAATCATCACAACAAAGAACATGACAACATAATCCCAAAACACCAGTCTGGATTTCAAAAAGGCCACTCAACCACTCACCAATTGGCAAGAGTAACCGACTATATAAGCAGAGGATATTGCGTGAGGAAATCGACAAGTGCCATATTTTTCGACATCGAAAAAGCGTTTGATAAAGTATGGCACGACGGACTCATTTTCAAACTCTTTAGAATAGGCTACAACAAACAATTATGCAAATTAATAAATTCCTTCCTAAGCAAAAGACATTTTCAAATAAGAATAAACAAAACACTATCAAACAGAAGAAACAACAGCCGGGGTCCCACAAGGATCAGCCCTCTCCTTCATCCTATACAACATATAGGTAGGAGATATGCCAACCGCCAACAACGGAATAATAACCGCGCAATATGCATATGACACAGCCATCCTACATATATCTACGTCAACAGTACTAATAACAAGCAAACTACAACACGCCGCAGACCTCATTGCCAAATGGACAACAAAATGGGGCATAAACATAAATCTCAATAAAAGCCAAGTAATCCTCTTCACCAAAAGAAGAAAGACTCCATACGGCAACATCAAAATTGACGATATTCCTATACCATGGACCAAAGAAGTAAAATATCTTGGAATCACCATGGACCGACTACTGAGCTGGAAAGCCCACACACAAAATATAAGAAACCTAAGCATCGAAACAACAATAAAACTTTACCCACTGCTAACTAACAAAAGCATTACCTTAAAAAACAAAATGCTGCTTTATAAGAGCACTATACGACCACAATTAACATATGCGGCATCAGTATGGGGAACAACTACAAAAAGCTACATGAAAACATTAGAGTCAAGACAGTCTCGCTGCCTGAGACTCATCACCAACGCTCCATGGTACATCAGAAACGTGGACCTAAGAAAAGATCTAAAAATAACAACACTGATAGATCACATCAAAACGACTGCCAAAGCATTCTTCGAGAAGGCAGAAGTACACAGCAACGACGAAATAAGAAATACTACCGAAAAACAAATCTACATGAGAAAACACTACAAACGACCAATAGATGTAATAACTACATAAAAAAAAACCAACAGTGACAAAAACAGTACCTGCACGAAAGCCATGCAACGTGACCTAACAACCTAAGGAAGTAAGTCACGCACTGATGCAAACAGCCCGATGGGCAACCAAAAGCCTGCAAGGCACAATGAATAAATTCCGAAAACTTGCGACATCAAGAGATAAAGCAGGGGTCAAAAGTTACCCGCAGAGTTCTCTGTGCATTGAGTTTTTATTTAGTTTTATTTTAATAATAGGCATTGCTTATTACATTGCAATAATTGACTCATATTAAACTATTGACTTACATCGGTGATAGAGAATGTTGTCCGATACCTATCCATAAGGGCATTACTGTTTGTTTAAGAGAGTAGTTTAAAATGAAATGGTTTACTGGGATTTCTTGATAATGTAATTACAACGTCCAACGGTTTAGTTTTTGGCAGTTTTATGAACTGAGGCAAAATATTTTTGTACGTTTCAAAGATTTGCGCCAAACTTGCGACAGTGGTGCGGCGTATCCACCTAGGTGAAGTAGTTCATCAACTCCACCAACTACCTTTTTTCAGGTGGGAATGTTCTTTTACGATGTACAGGGTAACATACTAAATTTGTTTACTAATTTAATATTCTTATATTGGGATGTTCTCCCAATATCTTAGCGAAGCCGGTGTCAATAATGACGCGTTCGGGTGCATTATTTAGTGCTGCCTATTTTTTGTTTTTTTGATATTCATAAGAGTGCACGGATTGGTTTGCGACGGTTTAACTCCGGTCCTTTCATTTTTAGTACATCTTGGACTCAAATGAGTTGGCTATTATCTTAAGTTACGTCTGGTAGTTTGATGTTGGCACAACGATTTTTATCAGTTTTATCTGGTCAGGCGGTGTCGATAATGCTTGTAAGTGGATGTTGAGACGAACTAGAATATGTTGTTGTCATGGGTTTTGATGTTTAATTTATTAACTCAAAAATATTGCGTGTTGATTTCACTTTTGGCCTGTTTTTCGTAAGGCTTCTAGGCAGTTGGTGCGGACTAAATATTGTCTTCAATGTGATAGTTTTAATGAGTGTGGTTTTTCTTGTTGAAATTCAAAGGTATTTTTATGTTATTGTGACTGATTCAGTTAAACTTGTTTTTTTGGTCTACATTTTTAAGCATATCTACCGGTATATTAGCAATTTTGGATTGGATGTTGTTAAGTTGATTTTTAAGGATCTTTGAACGATTGTTATAAACTAGAGATTTGAGATAAACCTTCAGGAATTAATCACAGGGAGCTAAATTATGCAAGCGTGCAGGCTATTTTACTACTTTTTTCGCCGCCCGGAAAATGATTTTCTTAAAGAATCCATCAAAACTCTAGTTGTCTGGGCTGTGGTCCATTTTGCGTTATTTTATTATTTTAAGAGAAGACAACTCAATCATGGTTATTCATGGTTACAGCACAACCGTTTTTTTGAAAATAGTTTGAGCCAATTACTTTTAAAATTGTACACCGATTTGACACGATCCGAATAAAAAGGTTTCTCATAAAATTTTCTGGAATAGTACCACAATTTTTTTGTTAACATTTTTGTTAACATAATTACTCAATTGCAATGTGTCAACCAGCTGCTCACATGTGTTTGTATGCAAGTGAAACTTGTTGTAAAGAATTCGACAAATAGTACGTTCCGACACACCAAGGACAACTGCATTCTTATGTTCATAGCGCTTAGGAGATCGAACAATAGACAATATACTTGTTTAACATTTTCAGCTGTTATAACGGTCCTCGGAGGTCCTTTATTTGTTTTGATCACATTTTCCGTTTCTCAGAAAGCTTGATTGTGAGTGATCTTCACTCACAATCAAATTGGATTTTGATCAAGATCATGGGTTTGCGTAGGAATTTTAAAGTGATGACAGAAGGCGCGTAACACTGCAATGACCTACTGGAAAAATAGGCTTTTGGACCAAAACATTTTTGTAACAAAAACTTCTCACTCAGCCTAGACCGTTACTCAGCTTAGACCGTTACTAATTTCACCGCGGGTGTGTTGATGATGATTGCAAGCAATTGCAGAGCCTAACCCAAACATGTTGCTTCTTTATGACAAGTGGTGCTAACGGTACTGTACATGACTTGGGTGATCGTGGTCCGCTTTGCTGATTTATAGTCATCAGGCAGAACTTCTTTGGTATTTGTGTTGGTGGTTTCTACTTGATTTTGTACAGCATACTGCAGATTGTTTGTATCCAACAGCTAGTTAAGTGTCCTGCAAGTTACTTTTAAATTACAATGGTAGTTGGGGTTGTGGATAATTATCAAGGTTGATCAAGGTTGAATATGTTTGAGTAAATCCCTGTTTTGTATTTGCTAACCTAGCACATTTTAATTTTTATGTTGTTGCTAAAAGACTACATATTACAATTGAGATGGTAGGTCATGTCTGGAGGTTCCGATGCCGGATTGACTTTAGACATATTGGGGCCGTGGTCAAACGGTTTTCTGATTAATTGGTTTTAGAAAGGGACAATGGTGGTGTTTTTACTAAGTTGATGTAATGAATGGTCATCATCACAGGTTTTGTGGGGGTGATCGATTGAGTAAAAAATTGTTTGCAATTAAGATTGGTCAAGACAAATTCTTTTGGATTAAAGTTTTCTGTTTTTTATTTGACCTATTTTACTGAAATATCTATGGTCAATCGATCAAAAATGGCTGACATCATTTTAATGACTACTGTTTTACAAGTTATGGAAACTTGACGACAACTAATGCAATAATTCTGGTTTGTTTATAACAACTAGACAATACAGGATGCATCAGTTATGCACTTGGCTCTTAATAATTGCAAAAGAGGTCACGTTGAAAATAAACTAACGCGCGATTTAAAAGCATACCAACACTGCCTTGATTTGTAGTATTTTAACAAAAACGGCAACTTTGGCTTTATTGCTACTTCTACAAATAATTTGATAATCGATTTATTTTTTATCAGTACATTTAGAAAGGATTAAACTATAATATGTCAAAGTTTTTTAGTCAAATAATAGTAATAGTAATAGGAAAAAGCAGAAAAAACCATCAAATATAGAAATAAATGCGTTTTTCTGTAGTTTTGAATGTATTTTGTTGCTATTTGCAAGTATAATTTTACAAAAAAGACTTATGCACATTAGATATAGATTTTATATTATAAATTCCAAGCAATTCCGTGTAAGATACACTATCCGGATAAATACGATTTTCAACAAAATATAAATATTTTAAGAAGCGTTTTTGAATACTTTCTAATCTATTAGTATGTTTTATATAAAGTGGAGACCAAACAACTGCACAATAGTTCAGTTTGCTAGTACAAAATACTCATATAGTTTTTTAATTGTATGTATGCTCTTGAATTGCTTGGAATTTCTAATAATAAAATCCAACGATTTATACGCTTCATTGCAGATGTTAGAAATGTGAGTATTAAACGAAAGGTGTGTATCAAATGTCACACCTAGATCCTTCATTTCAAATGTTCTTAATATATTACACCAATGACATAAAATATTTAAATTATCTTGTAAGTTAACACAGTCTGCTGTTGTTTAAATTGTCTTAAATATCTCTATGCCGTCTGCATACATAAGAAATTTACAGTTTAGAAAATTGCACACTTCGTTAATAAAAATTGAAAACAAAAGAGATCCAAGGTTCTAACCCTGTGGCACACCACTGGTTGCAATATAACACTTGGAGCTGGATCCCATATACATTACATATTGTTTTCTATATTGCAAGTACGAACTTAAAACTGATACAATGTTACAGTTTACATTATATTTAATCAAGCTGTTAATTAGTATGTTATGAAGCAATCTGTCAAATGCTTTACTCATATCCGTATAAATAACATCTACTTGTTTGCATTTATTTAAAACATTTGAGACATATTGCGTAAAATTTATTAAGTTTGTGTGTGTAGAACATTTTTTCATAAATTCGTATTGATGACACGATGAAAGCGGATATTGATGATATAAAAAATCAAACAAAATAATCTCAAATATCTTTGAAAAATTACACAGTATTGACACGGGTCTATAATTATTAACATCACGTCCTTTTCCCGATTTAAAAAAATATACACAAGAGGTTGGGTTAACGATTCTGAAAAGTCTTTTATGATAAATGCGGGTACGTTGTCTAGTCCCATAGTTTTGATCCTTTTAAGCCAATTTATAGTATTAATGACTAATTTTTCATCTATTCTTAACAGACATTTACCACTAACAGAGAATTTAGTAGTATTAACAGTGAATTGATTGTTAAATGATTCAGCAAATCCGTTTACAATTTCTTCACTTGAGTTTAAAGACACGTCATTATACACCATTTGTTCTGGAATTGAAGTTGTATTACGATTTTTGTTGATAAAACTCCAAAATTGTTTAGGATTAGAATCTATCTCTAATTTAGATCTTTCTATAAAGCATCTATAAACAAAGACCTCAAAACACTATATGAATGGGACACATCTAACATGGTCAATTTACAAAATCCAAATCCGAGGTATCATCAGTACCAAATATTAAACTACAAAACAAATCTATACCTAAATCTTCTGCAATTTGTATATGTTGTTGACATAGCTTCGAAAGTATCTAGGATTTTTTAATAGATCTAACAAGTTCTTTACTTCTGTTCAAGTTTTGCGTATATAAAAAACTTATATTTGTCCTTGTAATGAATATTGTTCTCAAGTATAGGGAGGAGCATCGGAAACTACAATATCTCTTCTAAATTTTATTTAAAAACGAGCTATTTGGATCATTGCTATCTAAAATTGACTAATGACTTAGATACTTTACAACACAGGACATTGTTCAAACAAAATACAAGAATTCTGAACAAATATTTACTTGTAGTACAAGGCTAGGAGTTCTAACAAATATTCACTGACAATTCAGAGATATAGGACCAAAACTTAAGAAAGATTTTTTTTTACTATCGGCAAATGGAATAAACTTTCAAATTCAGTATTTTCTGAGACTTCTAAGCCACAAATATTCAAAGAATGTAGAGAAGTTGTCGCAGACTATGGTTAATTTATTTTGGTTTCTTAAAATGCAATTTTTTGCTGAAAATTTCAAAATCTTTTTTTTTTTTTATTTTAAAAATGTAAAAACATTAAAACGTGTTTTACATTTATTTAAAACGATTATGGTTGATTAGTCAAAATAGTTTTCAAAATTGGGTGTTTCTGACAATAAATTGCTTTAATGTAGCAAAATTTGGTTCATAATAGCAAAACTGTTTAATATTTTAAAGCAAAACTTGCTACAATTACTGTCAAGATATTGTAGAATATAATACTAAAGTTAAAAAATTTAAAATATTTTTAAAAATGATGTTTTTGTTAATTTTGTCTAAAATGTTTAAATTTTCTTACACAATTTGCTTAATAATAGCAAAAAATATTTCAATTTGCTATAATAGCAGCCAAGATTTTGTAGAATAACCTAATTAATTTAATAAATTTAAAATGTTTTTTAATAAGATGCTTTTAGATTATTTTGTCCAAAATTATTTAATTTTTCTGCACATTTTGCTCTATAATAGCAATTTTTTTTAATATTTTGACTTAAAATTTGTTAGAATTATAGTCAAAGTTGTAGAATAAATATTAAGTTTTATATTTTGTCTAGAATGATTTAATTTTCTTACACAATTTGCTTAATTATAGCAAAATCAAAATTTGTTACAAATGTAACATAAAATAAAATAACAAAATAAAAGATGTTTTTTGTCCATTTTGTCTAAAATAATTTAATTTTCTTACACAGTTTATTTTGATTATTTTGTCTAAAATGATTTTTTTACAGAATTTGTTTCCTAATAGCAAAACTAATTAATGATTTGCTACTATTTTGGCCAAGGTATTTTAGATAATAGTAAAATTGAAAAACTCAAAATATTTTTTGTTCATTTTGTCTAAAATAATTAAATTTTCTTTTACTGTTTGCTTAATAGCAAAATTATTACTCACAATTAGTAGCAAATGGAACCAAGATGTTGTAAAAACAGAAGTTATTTTATTTATATAAAAATTTGCTACAATTAAAGTCAAAATAAACTCTAAAATATTTTTTAAAAAAGTGCTTTTGATCATTTTGTCTAAAATAATTTAATTTTTTGACACAATTTGCTTTAAACTAGAAAACAAATAATATTTTGAGTCAATATTTAATACAAATGCAGCCAAGATGTTGTAAAATAAAAAACTAAATTTTAAAAAATATTTTTAAAAAATATGTTTTTTTTAACAATTTTTGCTTCATAATAGCAAAATGATGTAAAAATGTGTCTGAAAATTTTCTAAAAATGCAGCCAAGATGATATTGATTATAAATTAAAATTTTAACACAACATATTTTTTAAAAAGATGATTTTAATAATTTTGTTCAATATGATTTTGTTTTTCAACACTACTTGCTTCACAAAACTTTATTTGCGGTTTATGTCTTTAATGGTCAATCTAACCGTCCGTTTGGACCCTTGTCGGTATTACACGTTATTTTTCTATAATATTATATTATAAAGGTTAAATATATTAAAATTATTGTTTTTTGGAAGTTATCAGTGTTATCACATGTTCGCATGGAACAATCTAATGGATTGTAACAAGCAAAGTTTGTTTTATGCCAATTGCATCTAAATAATGAAGTGTTGCTTATTTCTTTTTATACAACAAAGCAACAAATCAGTCTGGATTTAGAAAAGATCATAGTTGTACAAGTTCTGTTGCTGATGCAGTAGATGTAAAGGGTGATTTTTGAAAGGTTTGTTTTTTGACCTGGCAACACTATTTCTAGTGACAGTCAATTTGATAGGCGACAGCTGATTTCTGCTCATACACCAGAACAAGGCTTGCAAATTGTGCAAATTTACAATCAATTCTTCTTAGAGTGAACAGGCGGCTTACAGCCGCACGAGATTGAGCTATAATAGGTCTGTGATGCTCTTAGATATTCTGGGCCGCACGCACGCTACACTGAAGAAATCAGCGTGTCCTCCCTGGCCAAACCGCCCGGGTAACCCGTTGAACCTCCTTCGTGATAGGGATTGGGGCTTGCAATTCTTCCCCATGAACGAGAAATTTCCAGTAAACGCGAGTCATAAGCTCGCGTTGATTACGTTCCTGCCCTTTGTACACACCGCCCGTCGCTACTACCGATTGAACAATTTAGTGAGGTCTTTGGACCGGTACGCGGCTGCGTCTCGACGTCGCCGATGTTGCTGGAAAGATGACCAAACTTGATCGTTTAGAGGAAGTAAAAGTTATGGTGCAGTTTGCAAAACTTACCGTGCACTACGTCCATTTTACGGTCGACATAATCTTCTATCCGAGCAAGTTATTTGGAAAACTATGGATCGTTTTTGCACTACGCATAGTCTGATTGATAATGTGAATCCGCAGAGACGTTGTACAGTGCGCACCAAAGAATTTGCTGCAGCTGTAGAGCGTAGTATTGAGAAGGACCAGAATAAGTTGATTCGCTATTGTGCACAGCAATTGGAGCAGTGTCCATCCACCTTATGGAAGATTTTGTAAAAAGATTTTGGTTTACAAGCTCACAAGATTGTCTAAGAGCTAAAGCCGCCTGACCAATGTATGCATTGTAAGTTTGGAGAATGGGCCGAAAACAAAATTGTTCTTGATTTTCATTTTCACAAAAAAAATTGTTCAACACGTGACAGTTAATGGAAAGCGCTATCGATCTATGGTTACTGACTTTTTTGTTCCACAGTTGAATGGCGTTAATGTGGTGGAGCTTTGCTTTAACAACATGGCGCAACACGCCACACAGCGCGCGACACAATCAATTTATTGCATAAAACATTTGCTGACCGCATAATCTCGCGTAACGGACCCGTGAAGTGGCCTCCACGGTCAAGTGATATCACACAAGTTGCTATTGTCGCCAATAAACCAACGACGTTGGATCAGCTGGAAGCAATCGTTTGCCGATATACGACCCCGGCTGCTCCAAAAAGTGGTCAAAAATTGAACTCCCAGATTGCACTTCATTTGAACCAGCCGCGGCGCCTATATGAACCAAATCATATTTAAGCAGTAATGGCATAAAATTATCTTTCCAATTAAGCCAATACTATGGCTTTAACATGATTTTTATGAGTTTTTTTAGTTAAAAGTTTTATACCTCTAAAAAACACTCTTTAGATCGATTGATAGTATAAAATGACAGTTTTGGTATTAATAGGTTATAGTAAGGCATTTGATATAGTAAAACATGATATCTTACTTGTAATTTGAAAGCACATTGGGCATGATATGTCTGCTATTTGTTTAGTCAAAAGGTCTTTTTTTGTCAGCCATGCATACGCCACTGCTGACATCTTAGCTTCTTCTTTGCTTGTAATGCTGGCAACTTACATTACAAGGGACCTACAGTTTTAAGTGGATTCCGAACTACTGGAGAGAATTCATCACTCCATCAGAAAAGGTTTTGGCCGTAAAACCACACGCTGGCAAGGCGGGTTGGGGAGTGGGAGAGCGTATAGAAAGTGAAAAGTATATCACGGTATATGGGAATCGAACCCAAGATTTTTGGTACAGCTGCCGGATGCCTTGACCACTGCGCCACGCTCTCTTCTAGAAGAAAAGATCTTTAGGTCAAGCCAATACCAAATTTAGCTCATAAAACCAAAAAAAACTTTATTAACTGTTAAAAACTTAAGTATTCCTGTGGTGGTGGCAATTTTGACCTAGTTTTTTATTTATGCTAACAATTTTTTTTTTGTTATTACGTTTATATTTGTGAAAATATTGTTTTGAAAATTTTACGTAAAACAAGTAAAATTTTTCAAATCAAAAATAATTTTTATCTCTGTCCCGGACAACACGAGCGTAGAAGGTAGTTTTTTTAATAAAAATTTCAACTAATTTTTTTTGTCATTTGTACAATTTTTTAAAATTTTTCTTCTCATTTCTTACATCTTAGTAATTTTTTTAAAAGTTTTTTTTTATAAATACAACCCCTGCAATTTTTGCAATGGCAGTTTTTTTACTAAAAACGCTTGTTTTAATCAATTGCTACTAGATCTTGTTGATTTGTTTTCTATTAACTCTTAAACTTATTCAAAAATTGATCTTAAGTTACCTACAAAATTACCTGTGTGTTTGAGGCCATTTTCTACCTTTTTTTGTAAACAATTATTGTGAATTTTTAAATTATTTTGCTTTTTAACTGCAATTTGCGACCAAGCACGAATTTTTCAAAAAATTATTTTTTTTTCAAAAAAACGTAGATTTGCAAAAATTCCATTTAAAAAGTTTTTTCTCATATCTAAAACACAATTTTTTGTCCAGTCTTAATTTCAGTCAAATTTGTGTTTTTTTAAAGGTGATAATTGGGGGACAAAAATTGTCCTACTTTTGATCATCTGAGCTAAAAACGTTAGAGCATTTTTTTCATAGTAAAAGAATACGAAACTATAATTGGCCAGGTTGCATTCCGATTGATGTTTTCGTTTTTGGGCATTGGCGTCCTAAAGTGGGAAAAAAACAAGCGCAAATAATAGAAGTATAACTACTTTTTTATAAATTTTTAAAAATAATACTTTTTTAAGATTTTTAGATGCCAGATTTGTATTCCTGGTTGACAAAATTAGTCAGAAATATGATTTTCATTAAAATCGGTGAGGGTCAAAATTTACCCACTAAATTGCCGATAATTTTTTTTAATAAATTTTTAACTTTTGTAATAAAAAAATCATAACTTTAGAACTGTTGGTAGTAGAGACTTCAGACAAGTTTTATTATCTTTAGAATAATATACATATAATAGTATATTAGAGAAGCAAAATTTTAAAAGAAAATTCTAACCCTTATTTTGGAGGTAAAAGCTAAAGCCGACATTATTGGTCGTAATTTTTAAACGGTTCAAATTAATCTACAAAAATATCTTGTTTAAAATAGGAAACTGTCTGCTCTTAAAGCTCAACAACATAAAATACGGCCAGATAACATTAGCACTTCCATTCCCACCGTTAGAACTATTAATATGTCAGATGTTTTGTTTTTACATAAAGAATTCTCGTTTTTAAGAAAGAGCTTAAAATAAGAAGACTGCGGAATAGGCTAATAAGATGTTAAAAAATTATAAAAAAAAATTTTTTTGGTCATCTTGCCTTAAATGATTTAATTTTCTTGTACAGTTTCTTTAATATAGCAAAACTGTTTAATAATTTGAATCAGAATTTGCTACAATTACAACTAATTTTGTCTAAAAATATACAGAGTGTTTTCACAATAAAATGAACAACCTGTATATTAAAAATATTTTTAATCAATAATTTATTTATAACTGAACAACTATTGTTTGAAACTTTTTGGAGAATTATTTAGGTGTTCCGGTCATTTTGACTAACCCTGTATAATTGAGCTTAAATATATTTAATTATTCATTAATTTTATTCTTTTCATACATCCCGTACCCAATTTACGCGCTTTTACTATATATTTACAATACTTTCGAGAGCGACTTTGTGTATTGCCAATAATCTCATTAAAACAGAACAAAGAGCGAAATAAAATGCAGCGGAAAGCAATTTATTCTTTTGAACTACGTGGCGCATAGTTTAAAACAAATAGTAAATCAGTTAACAGTGTAATTTAGTTAGATCACAAGCGCCTGCAGTGTGCACACATAAAACTACATCACCGAGTGGACTGACCATGTTCAGTTAAAAAAATCTGGTAATTGATGTCTGAGAACAACGTATTTATTTAAAATCATATTACATATGTAATTTGGGTTATATGATACTAATATTAATTAGTGTTTTTGCAATTCTCATTGTAGCAAATTGCATAAATAAATTAGTATGATGTGCTCATTGTAATAACGTGATAATAACCACATCAAAGCAAATAGTTAAGCTATGAGGTATCGAGCACAAAGAGCAAGTGGAATTGCAGCAATTCTCATCATCTTTAATCAAAACAAACAACAACATTACTAATTACATAATTATAATTTAATCTATAATAGTATTTAATATCATTTTGTGTGAATGGCTTTGAAAGTTGATGTTTTTCTGGAGATTGTTGTGAAAATTATGCACGTTCTCGTAATCAAATTAATATCCACCTTTCTCGACTTGTGTACATATTTCATGCTCTGCGCTCCACGAAATCCTACATACAAACATTTACATGAGTAAATGTAATTAAATTATGTGCTGTTTGGATTTTCATTAAATATATGTTGGCGCAGATAAAGTTAGGTAAATATTTACCAGGCTAAATTGTAACTAATTTTAAGCCTGTGTCATTTTCAAAGAAACATATTCGAAGAATTTATATTATTACTGAACTTGCTGGAGTTTGAATGTACCTGAAATTTTTGTTGTGGACCCAATTTTTTTAATTAAAACTATCACGAGATTTCTCTGGAAATAATTAATTTGAAAGCTTATTCGATTTGTCGATGCTACGGTTAAAAATAATCTCTTAAAAGTTTTGCTCCTACATCTCTATTAATGATAAAATATTTAAAAGTTGTAATATAATAATTAAAAATGTTGGAATAAATTATTCCTTATTATGCTGAACATCTTATGATAAATTTCATTATGAGTCGCTATAAAAACAAAATGAACCATCTACAAAGAGTCAAGTATATTTATCAACCCAAAACATAAATAATACACCCTACTAAATGTCACAAATTTTTTGTGCTCTAAAATTAAGGCTCACGCATCTGTACAATGCTATAATATGTGATGAAATTTATCATGTAGCGTATATATGTATGTTGA
The DNA here is from genome assembly GCA_963932245.1 of Tachinus rufipes. Classification (NCBI taxonomy): domain Eukaryota; kingdom Metazoa; phylum Arthropoda; class Insecta; order Coleoptera; family Staphylinidae; genus Tachinus; species Tachinus rufipes. Next base: position 23,899,109 of record OZ010747.1, on the reverse strand, counting down.
ACAAAATAAGTCGGTTAGTGGGGACCATCCCCTGTTATCTCGCACTGCACACTTCAACCCCATCCACACAACAACTCACACTATTATTTAAGGCCTTTCTATTCCCAACGCTCTAATACACACCAAACTTACAAATGAACGCCACAATTACGCTTATATTTCACTTAATTGCGATTAAAACTAATGCCTATTTGTAAATACACAGTACGGACCACCATTGTCCGCTTTTAATTAGTTTAATCTTAAATAATCATGGCCGCCAGTTTCCACGGTATTATTGTTTTAATGAATAATGCAATCACAACACATTCATTATCATAAAGGGGCACTACTTTGCCGGGCTTGATGTTATTTAATTTATTGTTTTATGCAAGTCTGTGCAGCAATATGATAACAATAAATATAAAGGGGGGATTACTCCCCTGGGAAGATGTAAAGGTTGTGTCTGGGCATAGGCAGAACGTCTGCTTCCATGTTGGGTTAAGGTAAATATAAGGAATGTAAATGAATGCTCGGTAAAATATTGGACTATTTTTTTTGCTTTTAAATAACTTTACTGTGAATAAATTTAATTTACATTTTTGAATAATATGCTGATTATATTTTGTAACCAAAAGCATACACGTGATTAAATCATCTTAATTTATCTTATCATCAGTTTTATAATTTAATGAAATTATGCTATTGGGCATTTTGACAAAACTTAATTTATAATTACATAAACAATGTACTCTGAGAGTTATCTGTTCATTTAAGACTTGTTGAGGTATTTATGAAAAATGATTATTAGTTTAATTAGCAAAATTGTCGAATGTCACATAAGATTCAAAATTAAAATCTTGTATATATAGTAACAGCTTACCTTTTTAGTTATGAAAGACTCAGTTTAGATTTTTACGATATTGCAGGTGTTTTAATTAATTATTGTTTGTGTATCAAATAACTAATTAGTGAGTTTGTATTTGCAAGTAGCACGCAGATTGCTTAAATCAAAATGGATAAGAACCTGCATTAAGCAGACTAAAGAACTTTTGAAATAGGATGTTTTGCTAAAAAGTAATTAAAAAAATAATTTACGGCTAAGTGGAGTTGATCCGGGGTTACCATGAGAATCAAATAGGTAAAGCCGATTAATAAACAACCTTGACAAACAAGAGGGCTTAGACTTATTTATGAACTTGGGAGCAGTGGTACAAGTGGGCATTTGTGCTCACCAGATCAGAATCACTGCTGAAGCTATAATCCGAACTTGCTCATCCCGCCAATCAGCAAAGGAGTAATTCTAGGAAATCCATGACTTGCCCAAGAGGGTGTTAGTATGGAATACAGTTAAAAGTGCCTTTACGTAGAAAGAAGTGTATATTGATAATTAAATTTTATTACTACTGAGGAAAACCCTATCTCAATACAACAAAGGAGGAGTTTTTTTCTACTCTGGTTTGTGCTTTTGTCAGTACCTTTGCAGTTATCTTTATGTCTACAACCAACAGAATGTTGAAGCATTAATTCATATCATAAAAGACATTGTGTGGCTTTGGATACTCTACCGTCTTTATGAATATAGATTTGTTCAGAACTTTTAATTGGAGTGCTATGTTCACCCACTCAAGTGTCGGTTTTTATTTGTTTCTAAATTAAAGTAAAAGGGTGACAGATCTAATTTTCTGAAGACAATCCGTTGGGTGAGTGGGCGGGGCCAGTCAGATCATTGATTAACGTATTCTTAGCGTTTTTTATTGGTGTGGGCGGAACAGATCCAAGAAAGTCGTTGCTCTTGATAAAGAAGTTCACTGGGATTGGTGTTCAAAAAGCATGTTTTAAACAATTTAATTGTTTCTTTGACATACGCCTTCACACATAAGGTTCTAATGCGTTCATTCAATGCGTTATCATCATAAACGCAATCATACAGAGCTTGCAGTTGTTGGTAGATTGCTTTGCTGGGTTGCAATAGTAACTCGGTTTATGCATAATATTTTTGTGTTTATCATAATTATGCAGTTGAAAAACTAGTCCATTGCTTGTCACATCTGGCAAAGAGATGGTCAGTTTGTCATCTGTAAGGGATTTTCGAAGAAATACAGGAGGAACGGTTGAGGTTTGTGCTTTACAAGGTTCTCCTCCAGGCTTGTTTTTTTTTTTTTTCTAGGTTGTTGTTAATCGGACTCTGGTTTTCTACAATTGGTTTGTAGTTGAGTTGTACGAGGGTTGGTTTGCATATTGCAGGACTGCCTTGATTTACATTTGAGCTCTGGTTGATGGAGTTCTTGAGTTTTAGGTGTTTACGATAGCAACATCGGATAGTATACGACTGTCGGGGTTGTTGGACACACAGTCCTCATAGTCACACAAAGTGACGTCTAAATGTTTTGCCAAGTAGCTGCTTAGTTTTTTTCTAGGTAGTTTGCTAGTTGATGGCAAATACTTACATAGTCGTTCTCGACGTGTTGACAGGGAGCGCAGGTGGTACAGCTTTTTGCTGGATAGTAAGGTACGTGGTGGGGGTACTCTAGTTTAGCAGCGCACCTACACAGAGTGCGGTCTGCAGGAAAACCTGGTGATGCTTGTGTTGCTCTTTGTTTAAAATTTGTTTTAAAATTACCCATAGTGGCCATATTGAATGTTACTCTTTGGCAAAGAAAGCAATGCCGTGGGTATAGAAGCAAGTCTCTGTGCAGTTGTTGTATGTACTGAATTTTGGATCTTGGAGTCGCGGGTTTGTCTTATTATTAGTGGAAGATATGTTGTAGGCGAATTCTACCGTATTGAGGTGGATGTAAATGTCGGACGAAGTTTCGGTCATGAGTCACGAGCTTTTTTTGAAACGTGAAGTTGACATTTGGAATGGAGACCCCGTGCCGATAAACGAAGTAGAGGTAGACCACCAACTCGATGGACCGACGACATCAAGAGGGTGTCACAAAACTGGATGAACAAAGCACAACATCGTGATGCCTGGAAAGAGTTAGAGGAGGCGTATGTCCTGCAGTGGACGCAAACGGCTGGACAATGATGATGATGATGATGAAGTTGACATTGCGTCTTACGTTAGAGATCTGTGGTACTGAAGTCAAATGTTACCGGCTTTTACTTACTTTGTTTTGTGGAGCGACGTGCCGAAGCATATACTAATGGCCATCCTGAAATCCTAGTAGTGTGTGAAAACACAAGGTGTTTAAAGGTTGGCGTTTTTTGGACAATTCTAGAAAGTGTACTGCCGTTAATGGTTGTCGAGGGCATCAGGTTGGAAACCGTTGCAGCTGCGGTGGGTAGATCGAAACAGGGGCTTGGAAACTGCTACAGAAACCGTAGAGTTTTATGGGAATAACTCACCCGCGATTGGTGGAGCGTGTTGCTGAAGGGGGCTTGGCTAGGAGTACCAGCAATTGGATTTGTTGTTATCTGTGAATGTTATTTGTCTTTAGGTTGAAGAGGGTGATAGATCCAATTTTTTTATGACAACGAGTTTGTTGGATGGGCAAAGATTTTACATTATTGATTACGGATTAGTGCTTTTAAATAAATTCTTTGTCTACCAAGTGTTAGTTGTCCAAATTTTGTTTTTGTTTTTTTCAAATATCTGAAGAAAATTGTGTTACAGGTCCAATCTTAGTATGAGAAACAGTTGGGAGGGCGGGCGAGGTTTTTAGATTATTAAATTATTGAAAAGAGATTTATAAGACCACCCACCCACCAAAGTATTGATTGTTTAAAAATTGGATTTCTTGCTCTAAACTGAAGAAAGAGGTTGATAGATTCAATCGTATGATGAAAATTACGGGTTAGTTGTTTTAATTGGAGTGCCCCGCTTGCTTGCCTAAAAGTTGATTGTATAGAAAATAGATTTTTTCTTCTCTGCAAATATAATTTGTTTCTTAATTGAAGATAGAGGGTGTCAGATATAATTTTCAAATAACAAACAGATGGGTGGGTGTACGGAGTACTTAGATTATTGATTACGGGTTAGCCGTTTCAATTAGAGTGCCGCGCTCATCTACCTAAATGTTGGTTGTCCAGAAATTAGATGTCTTGCTCTCTGCTGATGTCATTGAAGAAAGAGAATGACAGAACCACTCTTTTGATAATCAACTTAGTTGAAGAAAGGGGTTGACAAATCCAATCCTTTGATGCCAAACAGTAGGGTGGGTTGGCGGGATACTTAGATTATTGATTACGTATCAGTAGTTCTAATTGGAACTACCCACCCAAGTGTTGGTTGTCTAGAATAGAATGTAATTTGTCTTTAAATTAAAGAAATAGGATGGCAAATAGTTAGGTGGGTAGGTATGGTACTGAGATTGTTGAGTTTGTTAAATTTTATTGGTTGTTTAGAAATTGAGTTTTTGGTTTTTTGCAAATGTCATTTGTCTCTAAATTAACGAAAAGGTTGTCGTATCACTTATACGTGTACATGGACATCTGTCATAGTTTTTCTTAACCTTTTTTCAAGGCCGTAGATTGTGAATAACTGTTACCAGGATAATGAAGCGTTCCTACTGTATCCACTCTTGGCATCCGAAATTAAGCGTCGTCTTTACTTTTCTTTTTCTCATCAATCTTGTCAACGTTTTATTGATTTGGTTTTAGCATACTGTTTTTGTAGATTGTTGCTTTCTCATCAACCACAATATATCGACTGGTCAAACCGACGCTAAAACTTAAACTTGTTGCTCTGAGAGCCTTTTCTAATCAATCCCAATTTTTTGCAGCACTAATACATGCTGCTTAAGGTCAGGCCGCGTACAATAATTAGAATGCTGCTACAGATCTAAGGCAGCTTTTTTGGAGTTGATTCAGTTTTAGCGTTTTTACCAGTTTTGCAAGGATGTTGGCAAACGCCACGGTTCTGGTACTTTGAGTTGAAAAACGCTGTTGTAGCTAACATTTCATGGAAGCGGAAAATTGATCCTTGCGGTATTCTTGCAAAGATTTTAAAATGGTGTTTTCTTGTCGATCTTTTAGGTAGTTGGTAAGCATTTGTCGAACTTGTTTACTAGGCGAACCCCCATAATTACCTGAAAATCACTTGGGAAGTGATCATTGGAGTGTGTGTGAGCAGACCAACCGTGACTGGTGCGCGAGTTGAACCTGGAGATTGTCACAGCATCAAACCCTACTAAAATATTTAAAGGATTGACTTTTAAATACATTTTTACCTAAGTGCAAAAATTTAGTGCACAACTTTTTGCGTCAGCACGGCCCGGAAGCTAAATTAAAGTGAGATCTTGGAGGGAATTGTTGTAGGCACGTTTGCCAGACTTGTTATGGCTTAGCACTATACAAAACTCCGCGAATTCTTTCAAGTCAATTAGTCTACCGGCATCTCTTAAACCGAACACATTACAAGTGAGCAACTCAGTTCTAGATGCTACTAACAACTGTTAGCTTAACCCTACAGTTTTAGTGCCCGGAATTAATACTCCGGATAGATACCCCCGCACAGGAGTTGTCTAAAAAGAACCAACAACATAAGAAATACCAAGTCCTAGCCAAAACACCACAGCTCGGACAATTGTTGCCGCCCCCGTATCCACTTTAGGGAAACAGACTGCAACAGAAAGCACGAATATTGTTAGGTTTTTGCAGGTTGTTGTTGGTGCTACTGGGCTGGTAGTTCTTTAGTTGCGGGCCGGTTTAAACGGTGTTTTTTTTTTCTTAATGGCATTTCAATTCTTGTTTTAGATCGGTAGTTTGCCAGGTGGTTAGAATCTGGAGAAGGATACTTTCAAAATTTATTACGACTGTTACGTTAGTAGTTCTTGTTGAAACTCCAGTTCTTTGAGACGACGTTACTTTCCTCCTTTTGGTGGTGCATTTTTATTTTTTGTTTATATTGATATGGGTTCATGTCAAAATGGGTTCCAAGCGTGTGTTATTGCTGAAATGTGCAACGACGGCGACGTTGTTGTCGTTTGGAGTTCAGTTGTTTTAGGCGATTATACTTTCCCACTACTAATATGTTTCCATGCACTGATAGTGACTTTGGTTGTTTCATAACATTGGTTGATCTGCTTGCTCTTTCTTCCTTATATACGTCTTCTTCTTTTGTGTCTTTTTTGTCTGTTTTTTTCACAGCGGCGATAATAAGTTTTTTTGACGTTATTTGGAAGCACAACTCAACATGTTGTAGACTCTGACAGATCAAATTGACAGAGCCTAAAATATAAAAGAAGAGTCCAGGCAGAAGACGACCTACACTTCAACAATAAAGCTAAACCGTTTGCGATACAATCTACTACTGAACCTAGCCAACACGATCTGATCGTGTTTACGCCAATTTTTGACGCTAACTCCACGACTACCTAACAAATGGCGCCTCAGCAGGAACAACCGAACACATGGTACTTTTGAGTTCCCTACACCCATCTAAGATGATGTTTTTATCAGTATGAATATGATGAAGAATAAAAGCAAATGACGTCGAAATATCCATCGACAGAATTGACAGCGAGCAGCCAATACAATCAGTTTATGGAAAATTACTACGAAGGCTGCCTCAGAGTTAAACCAAGAACCGTTTTGGAAGCACCGTGGTTCAACCCCCACATTCTGCATTGCAACCACTCACCACTAGCACTGGTAAAACTGGGCTTTGCCAAAATGCGAGTATCTAAAGCCATCGACAAGGGTTAAACCAAGAACCCAGACGGCACTCGTAAGCCCTTAGGCAAATCCATTCTCACCGATGGGAAATGATAGTGCTTCCAATAGTAACTTACTGCATATTGTAAGCGGGGAAACCCGTGACTCTGGCTTAACCCAATCAGCAGAAATTATCAAGTTTTTCCCGTAAATCTTCAGCAACGTTCAGAGAACCGTCGCAACTTAAACCAGTACTCGCATCATTGACTTAGTTGACATTATTTTTTGTCCGGGCATCACGTTACGCAATCAACACGCACAAGAAATCTCTTACATGCCAGCAGATTGAAGCGTTGTTGACATCAGATATTATCTTCAGCCATGTCCATGCAAGGGCAAAAACAAAACTTTTGTTGAATAGCCGACAGAAATGCCACCTTTAAACACCTTAATAATGCTATAGATCAGCCCCTCAGTCTCACGAGACCCCAACTTGCACTTGCTTTTTGTGCAACAAATCGAAGCTTTTAACACTGTTGTGAGAGGAAGAAATCTATTACTTTAACAAACTGGAACGCGTGGCTCTTGTTTTGGCCGTAAAAACATATTGACTGTACTTAGAAGTCAAGTTTTTCACGTTACGGACTGATAACAAAGCCCTGATGAGGTGGTCAATTTAACTTGAAGAATTTAATTACACCGTAGAACACACTTCTGGTTTTATAAACTTACTGCCGGACGCTTTATTTCTACACTTAGAGGAGAGAATTTATTGGCAAAACAGTTGAAAACGTGGACTGACTAATGTCATCAGAAAACCCATACTTTTGGATAACCGAACAGCTTCCAGGCCCGGCACCAACAATTAAGTCGACGCCACCATCAAAGACCCCGAACAAACTAACGTTTTTCATACGTAGACAGTAGCGGAAATGGACACACGGGCTCAACGAGAATGCACCTAGACAAAGGCAATTTAGTTCAACACTACCGAGAGTCGCTTGCTGGCACAGAAAAACTTGTCGATATGATTTTGGACTACCGGCTCATTTTGCAAACTATTTAGGACGGAAGCCGGTTAGGATTAACTGGTTGTATTATTTTCACCTCAAAAAGAGTTATTGAAACACTTTTATTTATCCGACATGGTTGGCCACCCCAGACAAGATGATACGGCGATTACACTCCTCCGTTATTATTATTGGCTTGGAGTTTGAAAAGACATATGTACATCTGTGCATCAAAACAGGCGCAAACTACTCAACGGTCTTGTTGAGACTTCAAACGGCAAAGAAACTATGGGAGAAGGTGCCAACAGCCCGATGGCTTTTTCACCCCCTATTCCCTCTCAAATGGAACAAAGTTGTCTTCATTATGATTGAGTTTAACTATCAGGAGGGTAGAGGCAGTATTTGCCTTTGCTTTTACCCTAGCAGCTAACGCGGAAACCACCATTTGCTTGCTGGAGAATTAATTGTTTTATTGGTTTGGTTACCCAAAAACCATACTGTCCAGCAACAGCCTACAGTTTACAAACCAACACTTTGCAGAGGCGATCCGAACGTTGACCAAACAAAAACCAAAGCGCCACTAGGATGAACTATTATTGTTGGCCGGCTAACAAAACCATTACTTTTTTACCTTTATTGTATTCTATTATAGAGTGATCTCTGGATGACAAAATGATTTGAGCATTTGCTTTTCTATAGATTTTTATAAATAGTTTTGTTATTAATACTATGTTGATGCGTAGACCTACAAAACAAAGTATGAATCACTTGTGACAATATGCTGCTATATTTTAGTTTGTTTTTTGATATTGTCTTATTAACAAAAAATCAAACACTTTTCTGCAAGTTTTAATGACTTACTTTGAACTTATAATACTATGACTAGTAAGATATGTTCACGCACAGGAAATAACTGCGTGATCACGCCAATCGTATAGAATAAAGCCGGCCAAATAAATAAATTAATCAGTCTTATTTTTTGTTGAATCTACTTAATCTTTGTATGGATTGTATTCTTAATAAAACTAATTTAGTTTAATTATAATTTGAACATGCATTATTAGTGTTATTTGGCAAATTACTTTAATCGTCATTGTTTAATCTAATCCGTATAATACATAAACACTTACTTTTTTTATTCAAATTATATACTTATATGTAAATGTAACTAATCAAGAAAAGTTTTGTCTTTGTAGAAATGTGTGTAAAATATCAATTGCTGAATGATTTATATTAATTGTTTGTAATATAAAAATCAATCACAATTTGTATATTTATTAGCCACTTGACTATCAAACCCTAAGTGAAATGTATAGAAACCAACTGCAATAGATAGTTTGATATATCCGTGCAGCAGGTTTGAATCGGTGCTGTATTATATGGCGCACTATAGTAGTAAAATCGATTTGCGGCAGTGATTCGTGACGGGTTTCTATGTGACAGGTGCAGATGCACGACTAAGTTATATCGTTACCTTTATTACCTCCATATGTGGCGGGTTGAAGAGAGTCGGATTTGAAATTGTACAACAGCAGGATCTGCACTGGCGTTTGACCTTTCCTACACACACATACTTCACATCGTCACTCGAGCAGTGGGGCCTGAGTAAGTGGATATGACAGACTTTTAGAGCCCTGTCCCGGAAACTCGCTCAATATATCACAAAAATTAAATACAAAATTTATCTAATAAACCGACCACACGTTTTTTATTACACCTACTTTTCGAGTAGCTATTCTATTGATTTATGGCGTATACTTTTAAAGTAAATTATTATATATTCCATAAATCAGTCAACTGTTGCATAACATTTAGAAAATATCTCGTTGGGTAAATGTTCAAAGCAAATAATAAAATGACAGCAACGCACATGCGGGACCCTCCGCAGGAAATATGCTATAGTAACTTTGCCCTTTATTACCGCAGCACGTATCTGATGAGGTTTGATGATATGCGAATGCACACGCTTGCGGTCAGCTGGAATTCAAAACAATATGTAGGAATGTTATATCATTGTTGACCCTATGCTGTCCCGAGCTGCCTTGATGAGGCGTACTGCCGCAGAAACCGCAACTGATATCATTACTGAAGCAATCACCGAGGATGCACAATAAATCTGTGCTCCATCGGAAACTAATTATAAAATAAATGGATTATGAAAATTAAAGAATTAATGCTGTTGAATGAACAATATTTGTTTTCAGTCTGGATACATTCGATTTTTCTTGTAATCCAATAAACATCGAATTTTCTCGAAGGGGTTTGTTTTTATTTTAAAATTGCATTGCTTTTATTTGTAGAACTAAGCCATATTAAACTGACTTTATATATCACGTAGTAAGGCAGAGCTCAGCAAATTGCTTGTTCGGAGTGCTTGATGTTAAGGAGTAAATTAAACAAATATTAACTTTGAGTACTTTGAGTAGTACTTCATTTAGAATGTGCTTTTGCTGAAACGTATTAGGTATTGATTCAAATCAAAATGATTTATTTAATGTAAAGGGTGTTTGATATTTTAAGAAACTAAATGAATTTTAATTTAAATATTGTTAACAGTTTATTTAGATTGTTGTCTTAGAGAAGTTTAGACCAAGGCGTTGAGAAATTTTTGTAAAAAAATGAAATGTTTGCCATTGTATTTCTTACTATTTTTCTAACTTTAATTGTAAGCTATGATTTCATAAAGCTTTTACGTTTGATTTGCATTTTTTTTAATAGTAATAGGGAAACAGGATTTTTGCGTACTCCTTGAAATTTTATAAATGTACTTGTTGATTGCAAATAAGTTACGGTCTTTTAGGTAACGTTTAGTTGTGAGTTTGTATGAATTTGTTTATACAGGTAGTAGTTCCAAGTAGACTACAAACTTGTTTTCTTTTATTTGGTAAAACCAGTTGGAGTTGTGAAGAACTAGACTAAGTCTGAGTGAAGTAATAACTTATCAGTTACGCATGAAAGTTCTCTGTTGCATATTGAAGTTATAGTATTTTTTTATATGATCTGGATAAGCGTGACGATGTAGATGGCTAAAATCTGTAGTGCGGTTATGCAAAATTGAGTTTTGTTGGTGTCACATCGAAGTTATAGTATTCATTAAATATGATCTGGATGAGCATGACAGTTTAGGTGTTAACAACTGGATCTTGGACTGGTTTTATATAAAAAAATTAAGAAATTTGTTGGGGCCGGCTGCTATGGGTATGAATTGATCTGGTGGGTAAAGTAGTTTGTTTTGGAAATCTAGAGTTTGTCTAAAAGCAACAATAAAGGCATTAGTTGATAGATGTGGACGACGGTTTGGAGGTTGCTAGGTAACTAATGTTGCAAGTCTATTTCTGCAGATGTTGTAGAAATAGATGTAATGTTAAGGTTGAAGTTGTTAATCGACGCTCTAAGAATCTCACATAATTTGTTTTTTGTTGTTGAGTTTGTTCTATTGGTGAAAATGAACAAAATTGGATTGTTGGAGTATTTGGCCCAATTCTGTTGTAGGTGGCAGCAGTGCGTCTAACGGCTAATACTATTGCAATTTTGTCCTGTTACCGATTTAGGGTTTTGATGATGAAGTTTCTTTGCTGTCAGATCAAGAGTTGTTGTGTTGCTTTTGGATGTTGTTTTTGATGATTGCGATCAGAAACGGTTGTGAGTCCTGGATCTGAAGTCCTGGATCTGAAGTCATGTAAAATGACTTAGAGCAATAGTACAGACTAGTTGAATTAGTATGATTCCAATTGCAAGTTGTTTTTCAAGTAGGTTTCTGCTCTATTGGGGACTTGCGGGTAGCCGTTTCTGCTTACTGGAGACAGAAATTCTGTTTGGATAAACGATGTTGTTGCTACGTAATGAATTCTTTTTATGCTTTGTATTTGCTTGGGATTGGGTTAGTTTAGTTTAGTGTTGCAGTTTATAACGCTACTTAGCAGGCAAGAAACATATTTTCTTTATTTAGGCAACTTTAAGTTCTCAAAATAAAGTAAAAATGTTTCTGATAACGTCGCTCCGGTATTACACTTGGTTTAAGTTTATGGTACATTTGTTAGAAGTTTGTTCTGTACTTTTTACGGCTATTTTATATTGCACCAGTAAATTTATGACATGTTTAAGGAGGTTTGATGGGACCAACAGCTTATTACGTGGCTTCAGAACTGTTCTAGTGGATAAAGAGCAAATTATTATTTCAGAAATATTTTAGGGATTGAACCCCGGACTGTTTGCATGATATGCAATGGCTCTGCCATTGATCTGTTACACTATAAGCAAAAGTGTCCACAATGGGTTTCACTGTAAGTTTTTGGTGTCGCGGAAGTCAAAAGCCTAATAACTTGTTGCACGGAATTTTATTCTAAACTTGTTTAGTTTTTGATGATGGTTGCGGAGATTTGTATGGACATATGCTAAAGAATTGTTCAAAGTCTTATGGCAGCACTGGTTTCACTTTTCGAACTGATTAGACTGTGACTAGGACTTCTGTTTGTCTTTTAGATAGACGCATGAGCCGTGTTGTTCCAAGAAAAAAAACGAACATGCCAGTGCCGAGCTGACTAAATATCAAAATATGTTTTATTTCAACAAATTGGAAAGACAAATAACAAGTGTTTAGAAATTTTGTTTATATTTGGAAAACAAACCATTTACCTTGAAAACTTAACCGAGCTCAGATTTGTTTGATTAACTTATTTGATGCTAAGTCCAAACTGGCTTTGGGGTTTTTACTCCTGAAGGAGTTTATTTTTACTGTTGAACACATTTCGGGAAGTTTCAACATCTTGCCAGACATCCTATTTTAAAATCCGGAAAATAAAGCAAACTTCTTCACTCAAACAAACGACCAACCTTTTGTCATTAGAATACAACATCAAGCGTGGAACGTTTAGTTACCGTATTAGTCTATTAACCAGTTTTGACTTATTGCACTATGAAGAATTTTAAATAAATTTGTTGGAAAGGGAAATATGGGCCGAAATAGTAATAGAGAAAATGTTGCCAAACACAAAGGATTATTTGTGGGTATGCTAAGCGATTGTAAGACCCGGACAGTTTTCATAATACTGACATGGTGAGCAAGGAGTTGCGCACTTTTGCTGTTAGGAAACAAATACTTGTGGTTTACAAAATTGATTACATCTATAATACCGGCTTAGCCGACCATTCAGAAAGAAAAATGATGCACTGGCTAGGAGTCTGAGCAGACGTTTTCTAATCTCTTACACAGAGGTGGCCATACCACAACCTAAAGTTTTTTTTTAAGTTGTATTTTTTGGACAACCTATTAGAACAAATGGTTATAGATTTTATTGGACACAATTTACAATTTAATAGAGTTGATCTAATTATCTTGAACTTGTGCAGGTGTTAGGTAGAGACCGTGCTTATGTCATCTGCAACCAGTGAAGCTACTTTCTAGGCACCACCATACATTATTATACCACTGCAACCTACTACTTTCAATTTAGAATTCTATCCGCACGCTTCTTGAAAAGCAGCCTCAAAAACAAATAAACAAATTTTTACCGCTTGTAATGTACTACGGCAACAGGAAGACTTACAGAATATTTTTTTGGTCACAATTTGTTAGAACTTGGACGCTAGAATGTCTTAACCGAAGAATTATTTGATTTGAAGTAGAGGCTGGCTTTGGACATGACGGCAAGCCGACTACTGGGACAAACGCTACTCAAAATACGCCTAAATTTATTGCCAACAAGTAGATAAACTCTAGGTTAATCATTACTATTGCCGGATACAACTGTTATTGGGTGGAAACATTCCCTCACCAAACTTCGACCAAACATTACTTGGACCACCTTTGGCCTGCACCAATTGCTAGACCCTACGACAACATCTAAGTTGACGTTGTTTTTATTGAGGAAGTTTGGAGAAATTAATACTGCCATTACCAATAGTCTATGGAGACAAGTTAACTAATATTCAATTAATGAAGCAGTTTGAACGGACGGAGAGCGGTTTCAACCAGCCAGTACAACGACTATTGTCAAATCATTAACTACTTGGAACATACTAAAAGCTTCCATTACTTGTTCAAGCTTAAAGAAAAGCTAGAATACATATCTGATAGGAGATAATTGTTAAAGAATAAATCTCTTAGTAACTAACGCTTGGGTGGGTGGGTAGGAACTAAGTTTAAATAATTACCGTGATTCTTCTTCTACTGTGACTTACCTACTTGCCTAAGTGGTAGTCATTAAAGGATCTATTGTTTGTCCTAACTCTTGTGTGCTTGGATTTAGATAGAGTGAATTGCTTAACAATAAATCTCTTGATAACTACCGCTTGAGTGGGTGGGCGGGAACTAAGTAAGTAGATAGTGAGCAAGATCCTTTTTCTACTGTGACTTATCTACCCACCCAAGTTGTAACCATTAAAGGATTTATTGATTGTCCGACTTCTTGTGTGCTTAGATTAAGATATGCAAAATTGTTTAACAATAAATAACTTGGTAACTAAAACTTGTGTGGGTGGGCAAAAACAAAATTTAATTTGTGGGCAAAATATTTTTTTTATTGTGACCCAGCCACTTGTCCAAGTGTTAGTTATTAAAGATATATTGTTTGTCTCACCTTGAAATTTAGATATGAAAGAATTTTTTAACAATAAATCTCTTGATAATTAACGTTTGAGTGGGTGGGCGGGAACTAAGTTTAGATAGTGAAGGAGACCCTTCTTCTATTGTGACCTACCCATCCGTCCAAGTAGTAGTCACCAAAGGATCTATTGTTTGTCCCACTTCTTTTGTGCTTGGATTTAGATATGACAAAATTGTGTAACAATAAATGACTTGGTAACTAACGCTTGGGTGGGTGGGCGGGAATAAAATTTAATTTGTGTTCAAGTTACTTTTTTTACTGTGAACCACCTACCTGCCCAATTGTTAATTATCAAAGGATGTATTGTTTGTCTCACCTCTTGTGTGCTTGGATTTAGATATGAGAGAATTGTTTAACAATAATTTTCTTGATAACTAACGCTTGGGTGGGTGGCCGGGAATTAAATTTAGATAGTGAACAAGATCCTTATTTTACTGTGACTTACCCATTTGCCGAAGTGGTAATTTTCAAAAGATCTATTGTTTGTTCCACTTTTTGTGTGCTTAGATTTAGATGTGACAAAATTGTTTAACAATAAATGACTTGATAACTAACGCTTGAGTGGTTGGGCGGAAACAAAATTTAATTTGTGGGAGAGATACTTTTTTTACTGTGACCCAACCACTCGTTCAAGTGTTAGTTATCAAAAGATCTATTATTTGTCTCACCTCGTGTGTGCTTGGATTTAGATATAAAAGAATTGTTTAACAATAAATCTCTTGATAACTAACGCTTGGGTGGGTGGGCGAAAAGTAAGTTTAGATAGTGAGCGAGATCCTTATTTTACTGTGACTCACCTACCCGCCCAAGTGGTAGTTATCAAAAAATTTATTGTTTGTCCCACCTCTTGTGTGCTTGGATTTAGACATAAAAGAATTGTTTAACAATAAATAGGTAAGGGTAACATTATCTACCTTCTAATGTATATCCAACCTCTCTAATGTATCTCTAACTAAACCCGTCTTATCAACGTAGTAATTAAGGTTGAGGTTAAAAAAGCAGTGATTGAACCAGGGAGACTTCCGTTCTTTCCTAAGTGCGTCAATTGCAGCTCAGATCTCACAGCTAATGTTCGGGGATGCTCCGAACACATTAAGTTTCTGAAAAACTGAACAGCACGCTTTTAAGGCCTACACCGTTTGATACCAAACTATATTTTCTAAAACAGATTTTACTTTTTTATAGTTAATTCTACTATAACAAATCTACAATTCCTCTTATCCTAGACTACAAAACACCAAAAATTGTTCTTTTTAACGAAACCAATTATTTGACAACTTGGCACGCAACAAGGACAGCGACAAAGGTTTTTTCCTTGGCGATCACCCAACAAAACCACAGATAGCCGTTCAACTGTTTCCAACATCCTAGAGGCAAGGTGTCAACTAGGTAGATTATAACTACGTATCTGTCATACCTATGAGTGGCGTACAAAAACGCATAAAAATTCTAAGCAAATATTGAAATAGAGGAGGACGTTAATGGACCAGTGGTCATGGACTCCTAACATTTTTAATTGGAAGAGGGAAAATTGTTTAATCAGTACAAAAGGAATTTTTGATTTTTTCCACTGAGAAGTACAACTGCAACAGCGGATTAACTATGTTGGCAACACAAACCGACTACTATAAATCTTCAGCTATGGAATGGTTACAGCAAATAGTAAAAATGAAACACACATTGATAAACACTTTGATCTTTTACGGCCAAGAGAACGAACTACAATGCGAATCCGAATTAACTAACATGCGCTCGCGTGTATACTACTAACCGCCTTTAGAGTTATTTAAAGCAACTTGGATTTACTTAACGCCGTCTCAACAGGTTGCATTTGGGAGTTACAGGGGGACTTGACCTGCAGTTTACTATAAAACGTACTGAGGCTTTTTTGGTGTCATTGCATACTTTGGTACAGAGAATTATATCATCACAGATGCCCTAAGGCTTTTTTTATACCTGACGATATCTCTAGAGAACGCGTGGACACATTTATCCAAAATCATTCACAAAAAATCTAAGAAGTATTTGGTTATTTTAGCAAAGATACATGGACCGCAGTTGGTGCACTAACTACATTGTCTCCGGGGTATTACATTCTTAACGGGTTGCCTCTAGATCTGAAGAACGGCAACAGTGTAAAGTTTTTGTAATCATAAATGCCGATGACTTAATTTGTAAGGTAAGCAGTTTGGTTTGTAGTGCGGACTTGAAATACTTAGTAGTGTATATTGTTTCTCAGGCTAGGGTAGTAAGTTAGAAGATATTTGTAGTCTATAGAATGGTAAATGTCACATTTAGTCTATGTTTATGGATTTGTTTGTGTTTGTAGGGTAAATTGAAAATTGAACCAACATTGAGGTTTTTTTTTATATTAACGTTTCTGATTTGCTGATTGGAAACTTAAATTTTAATAACTGAGCACTGGCCTAGTACAAAACTGTGTCCAAGGGAGTGCTTTGATAGTAATGAGGTATTGGGAGTTGGTTTGCAAGTTGGGGTTTGGGTTTGGCGGCATATATGATTTTTTTGTACTTGCATTTGAGTGTCGTTTTTGTTTTGTTGATTAAAATCTTAAAGCGATTTTGAATTTGTGTGTTCAATTTTTATTAAGCCAGGCTATGAAGTTCTGCAAGTTACCGTACGAGAAGGCTTTTTGGTGCTTGTGTTTATTAGAAAAAAATACTTGTAGGTATGCTAGTAACAACTGACCAGTTTTATCATAATTCAAAAAAATGCCATAGATGTACAAAAATGCAGCCTAGCTAACTTTGGTGGTTGGAACTAGAGATGGTGCAGTTGGAGTTTGATATTGATTGTTCTGAGATAATACAATAAATGTTTCTGGGTTAGTCTGCTTCTCTTCTAGCCGGGGAGTTTGCTTAAAGCAAGGTTTTGTCAATCTGCGGCAAACGATAGCTACATTTGGCTGCATTTTTTTGTAGGTTAGGAAGAAGAATCTTTATAAGACTGGTCTTGAAAAATACTTTGTTGGATTTGCTCTAGTTTGGTTAGAAGCTACGTCGTTAGCGCCTATTAATTAAATTCTTTTCCCCCTCTCTTATGGGTCTACTAAAGAGTTTGATCTCCTGCAATGTATAAGCAAGGATTGGGCCTGAAACCTAGTGGCATCCAATGAGAAATAATGTGCAGGTGTGGTGTGTGATGATGGTTGTGTGTTGTGAAATTTCTGCTAGTCTTAACTATTACTTTTATTTTACCCTATTTGCACGTGTGTTAAGATAAGTGTATGTAGTGTATGTTAGCTGGCAAAGTAGGGTATGTGTTTGTTCAAATGTTGCTGTCAAAATTGTTTTGGCCACAAGAAATAGTAATGTTTGTGTACTTTGATTTAACTACAAGTTTATGAGATTGGTGTTTCTTGGTTTAAAGACGTTTGTTAAGGTTTTTGGTTTTGATTGGCAATTGATAGTATTTAAAGTAGATAAGTGAGTATAAATGTTACGTTGGTGTCTTACTCAAAATTGCTTGCAAATGCTTTGTTGTTTTTGGTATAGTTTGGTATTTCCATTGTTGTTTGGGATGTGCAAAGTTTATTTGATGATCTAGTAGTAGTTGAGGCGGTAGCTTAGGGTTCTTTTTCAATCATTAGTAAAGTCAAGCAGTGTCGGAAGTTAGAAAGTAGTTTGTTATTGGTATCAGTAGTTTCACATGTAGCAAGTTCAAACTTTGTACGATATTATTTTGCTAGCGAGATTGGCATTGCAGCTTTTGCGGTAACGGATATTTATCTTTGGGTAAAGGGAACGTTTCTGGTTCTGACAAACACGGCCGATTAAGCTACGTGTAAAGTATATTTGTGTGAGTTCTTGCTGCAGTTTTTTAAATGTTTGTTATGGATAGTACAATTCTAAGCTGTTTAGTGATTAGATCTAATATTGAGTTCAAGTTGTAGTTAAACACTAAGGTCTAGGTTGATCTTGGATAATCTGTCTGGTATTAAGTTTGTTTCTATAAGCGGTAGGATTTCTAATTTTTTTTTGGTTTATCAAAGTTTAAGAATTAAGTTGTTTATTTTGTGTCCTTGAAGAAGCTGGTTTCTATTAGCAAAGCTCAGATCAAGTAAGGGTTTTTGGCGTTTTTTAATTTTGTCAAAGCTGATTGTGTCTGGCACTTAACGTTCTGGTATTGAAACGTTATGATTTGAGAGCAAAGCGTTGTGGTTCACTTTTGTTGCAGTTATTTGTGCTTTATTTAGGTTGCTTAGCAAAAAACACATGATTTTTTTGCTTGTGCTTCAAACGCAGTTAAGGTTTTGAATTTTAATAGTCAATGCGGTTGGGTCAAGTCTAAGAGTATTGCAATATTTTTTAATAAAAACGAAAGTGGTTTGATTAGAATTTGATGTTAAGATGTAATCTAGAATCTTCAGCAATTATGTTTTAGCAGGTTGCTTCTTGGCATGCAAGTCCGCACGTCCAAAGCGTAGCTTAGTCTTTCCATTGAAGCCTGAGCAGGTATTGGCACCCAATTACCATTTATATACCTATAGCTTTTTTTAAAACTATTATAGGATTGGTATGCACGGTTTATATTTTTTTAATGTTTTTTTGTCAATGTTTTTAACGTCTAAGTGTAGTTTAAATAAGGACAATCAAATAGATCTATGAGTAAACAGTCACAAAAATATTGATTATTTTGGTTTAATAATTGTATGATAGAAATGGAGAAAGTTAAAGCTTGCAAAATTACAGATTTAAGAAAATACTCTAGTAGAAGCGACAAGTGTTTTTTTGTTCTTAAATTATCTTGTGGCTTTAGGAAATAGATCAAAAACTTCTTCTAGTATTATGGAGACTACCAACGCAGTTTTGTTAAAGCTTAAATGGAATATAAAATTTAATAACTACTATGTTGGTAAATGCTTTTTTATCAAATTAATCAAAGACCTTCAACTGGCTTTAACATATGCAAAACTTGTTTGTTTTAGTAATTTATGTCATTCAAAAACGGGCTCTATGGTTTAGGGCACCTCACCACTTGGCTTCTGACTGGTCTGGCTTTACTATCGGAATATAACCTTTGTTTGCAAGACAAAATAAACTGACAAATTTAAAGTTTTGCTAAAAACCTATATGGTAGTTACAGTAAACTCGTTTTTGTGTTGGAGTTACCCTGTTTTAAAAACTATCAACGTGCAGATTTTTTTTAGTAATATTGAACATTCTACAAGTTGCAGTTTATATTGTCTAAGATCACAACCACTAACAAATCTTGACTGTATGTACGATGTAAACAGTTCGCAAAACGTTAAAATCAGATTTAAAAAAATCGATTCAATATATTTTTTGCGGAGTGGGGTATCTTAAGTAAAAGATTTTTGTTTACTGATTGTTATCAACGTGGAATCCCAAATAATTGCGCATAAATGTGTACACTGCCGAGCATAAATTTAGGGTCATTTTGTAATTTGATTTTTTTTTTAGTAGTTTTTTTTGTTGTATCAGTTTACTAACTGATTGAAAGTAATGAAAACAAACAATTTTAATTTGATGGCTAAGTAATGAAAATGATCAAGTTTACTTTTATATGCTTTTGTTGAAACAAACAAGCATAGTTTTTGTTTCTGTGATGATATCTGTCTGTTGCAAATTGTTTGTGTATTGTTGTCATACTGTTTTGCAATGAGCATAAATCCTGTTGTTGCGGCACGAATTGTGGCGGCTTTAGACAACAGCTGCGGTCAGCGCGAAACTGCGAAAAACGTTGATGTAAGTTTCTCGAGTGTGCAACAAGTATGGCGGCGGTACAAATACTGGTCTGCTCACTCAAAGACCTAGTTCAGGGCAAAGCAACACTACAACAGCTAGAGATGACCGCTTTCTTGTTTCTAGTGCTTTGAGAAACCAAACGATCACTGCAGTTTCCCTTCGAAATCATCTGCAAAAAGTGAGAAATGTAAACATAAGTGAGTGGATAGTTAGGAGGCGACTTTATGGTGCTGGATTATTTTCTCAAACTGGAGCTACTAGACTGCCGCTTTCCCGTGAACACCGAATTGCAAGGTTAAATTTTGCACGAGAACACTTGGCTTAGACAATAGCGGATTGAAGTCTCGTATTGTTTTTTGATGAATTGTGATTCTTTCTTACGGGCTCAGATAAAAGTGTGACGACGACAAAGCGAGATATATGCTCAAACATATATTGTCGAGCTACTTCCGTTTTGTGGAGGATCAATTATGGCATGGGGAGGCATATCTTTTGACACTCGTACGGAGTTAGTCTTTATCGAGAATAGGACGTTGACTGCGCATAGGTTTCTGACAGAGGTTCTAGAAGACCATGTTTTACCGTTTATGGTTATTCTTGGTGACGACGCAACATTTAATGATAACGCACGGTCTCACACTGCTCGGATAGTTACTGAGTATCTTGACGAGTGTCAAATCACGCGATTTGTTTGGCCTGCTTGCAGTCTAGATTTAAATTCCATTGACTATGTTTGGGATGAGATGGAAAAACGTTTACAGAAACATGTGCTTGACTCCAGAAATTCTAGAGAGCTTTGCAACATACTGATGCAGGAATAGGACAACCTTCCACAGAATGAGATCCAAAATCTGATCCAGATCATGCCTCGTCGTTTGCAAGCTGTTATCACTGCCATAGGAGGGAATACTTGCTACTGAAGTCCTTAAACTTTCATTTGTTTCAATAAAAGCATACAAAAGTAAACTTGTTCATTTTTATTACTTAGCAAATCAAATTGAAATTGTTCATTTTCATTACTTTCAATAAACTTTAAACAACAAAACCTTTTTTTTTATTTAAGCAAACAGTTAGTAAACTGTTACATTTGCAAAAACACGTAAAAAACTAAAATTAAAAAAAAAATGAAATTACAAAGTGACCCTAAGTTTATAGATATGGATTACTTATTAAAACGTATCTGCGTTCAATTTCAATACTTGTCGTTGATTGTAAAACTTAATTTTAATTGAAAGAAATATGGTTCACAATAAAATCACTCTTCAATATAATTATGTTAAAAATGATCAAAGTAAATAGACATCCGTTAGTATTATTAATCGACTGGCATAAATTGATATTGATAAACAAGTTAACTATAGTTAGCACTGGCATTTTTTTATTCTTCTGCAGTAGTCGAGTATAAACCTGACCAATCAAAAATACCATCGTCGATATAGCCTCTACGTTCAAAAAGTTCTTTAAATATTCGTCTCAAGTACTCATAATCAGGCGTCTCGAAAAAATCCAGCTTCCTTACGTACTTTAAATACGTGATCATTTCTTCGGGATGTCCATCACATAATGCCTCAATTGTTGTGGAACGTTTTGTGTCACCAATTTTTTGATACCTAAAAAAAATCAATTGAATGAATCACAATAATCTATAATTTTAAAATATATAATGATTCTACAAAACAAATATTTATTTGTGCATACATTGAGAAATGCAAAGTAGTTAAATGCACGCGACGTGTATGTACATTTTAGTAATTCGCTCAACAAACTGGCAAATATTTCACTTTGAGTAGTAAATTAAGTGTCAACTGCAGCCCCATGTAATTATTGCGAGGTGGTAAGAATTTTTCACTAGGCTTTCTGAATGCTGTAAAGAGGTCGTCTTAGGAAATCGCAGTTCAACAAGCTTCATTAAATCGCAACTCGGCAAACAGTGGCGAAATTGTTTTAAAAATGTTTATAATCAGTGTTAAGTTTTATTATAATTGTTTGAATGTAATTGAATTGCTTATATATAGAAAGGGTTAAATATTTAGAAAACGGAAATTTGTTTATTTTAAATGTATTCGTATTTTATTTAAAATAAAATAACATTTTATAAGAAAGTAACTGAACTAAACTGGATGCGCAATAAAAACTAAGCATTTTTTTTTTAGAATTGCTATTAGTAAAAAATATTACCGCATGTTACCAATTTCCTTAAATTGACATATATTGTTACTGCATAAAAAATTTTGTACGTTTTAAAAAAATATAAAATTTACTAAATTGACTTAGGGCCGGTATTATAAAGACAAAATAAATCACCGAATAACAAATCTCAAATTAAATATATTCGACGAATAAACGTATTTCGGTATTATAAATCTAAATTAACTATTCGTAAAATAAGAAATTGCAACGCCGCATTTATATGTTATTTTAATATTGTAGTTATTAATGTGTTATATAGTAGCCTTTGTTATATTACAATAATCCCCTACAACATATTGAAAGTCAGTTGCATAACATCGTAGAGCAATCAAAAGCTGATTTTCAACAGAAATTGCTCCACATTAAAAATAACCTAAGAAACATGACATATGTCAAGTTATTCATTGAATAAATTTTAATCCCTAGATTTTGGATGATTAATTTACTCTATAGATTTAGTTACCTACTTTTTATTATTTGACGTTTATAACACCGAAATCAGCCAATTAAAATAATTTACTTGGTTAGTAAATAAAATCTACAGATTTTAATGGTTTATAATACCGGCCCTTAAACAGTTGAAAGGATAAAATTTTACTTAAGTTTAAATTGATTGATTGTCAATTGTTTTTTTCTTTTTCAAAATTTTGAGTATTATTAAGAACGTATTAAAAAAATAAGTACTAAAAGTATTTTTCAATTATTGCACTTAGTTTGCGAGATATGATATCTCAAATGGGTTGTAATAGTAGTAGTAAAATCTAGCAATTTTTGTTTGAAAACGTATACAGCTAGACACGAATAGTGTGGGCTCTATAATAGACAACTTAATATACACAAAAATTAAGTTGAATGTGGTTAACTATTACTTTTGCCCGTTTTAGCATTTTTCATTTGCGCTTACATTTTAAACATTCCATGGGCGACGTTGTTCTGGGATCGAAAGATGCTAAAACGGGCAAAAGCATGAGTTTAACCACATTCAACATAATTTTTGTGTATACTAAGTTGCCTATTATACAGGCCACACTATTTGTGTCTAGCTGTAGATTGATTGATTGTTGGTTGATTAAAGTAAAACTGCTGAAAATTTTAGTAACTTCTGAGGCGTTTTTGAGGAAATTGAAGTCTGGGTCTGATCTAAAGTAGGAGCAATATCCAGTTTGTATAGTATATTTTCATTGTTTTTTTTTGCAAAGCAATGGTAAAACAGCAAAGTCTTAGTAAATCTTTTTAGTAATGTGGTTTGGATATCTCGTCAACCTGTAGGTTTTTAGGTCACTAAGGAATTTGAATATTCTGAACACTTAAAAACACGTTTAGGGTGTGACTTGATAAACTGATGAGTTGAAAATCTTTGCATGACCTAGCATTGCTTTTTTTTGGTATTGAGATACAAGTGGACTTTAACAATTCAGTTGGCATTTTGCATCTGTTAAATAGGTTTACAATAATATTGTTTTCCTATCAATTTTAGTATTTTTGCATGAGTTTTGCCATGTCTGAGCTTTACCCAATTTTGCTGATTTATTATTATTTTTAGTATTACAGGGCTTCTCACTTTATGGATATTTAACGGATCATTACGGTTATTTTTGAAGAGTGTGGTTATAAAGTTTTCTCAAGTTATTAATATTAATTCTTTGTCTAGTGTACTATTTTTGTCATCTATCAAGATTGGTATGGTTTTCTTTCTGTATATGCAGTTAGCTTCTTTTTGAAAGTTTTAGCTGTCATCTATTTCATTTTTGTTAGTTTTTTTTGGGCATTTAAGTTATTTGTTGTGGCTTCTTGTAACATCTCTTTTTAATCGTCATTGTTTATTGATGTCATCTGCTGTATCTGCTGTTTTTTAAGTGTTCTGCTTTAATTTGTCTCTACATTTTTTTCAGTTTCCTTGTCGCTGAGTTTGTTAATGTAATTTTTTTTTAGTTTCTATTGAAATTTGCATATTACAGGTTTGTAATCTGATGCTATGTCTGCACAAGTCTATTGTATGTAATATGTAAAGTTGTATTTTTGGTTATTTGAAACATGTATTAACACGTTCGCTGCCGACGCGGTCTATATGACCGCAAATAAAGTTTCCTCCAAGGCCGACTCGGTCTACATGACCGAGACCCTTATTTTGTCCGCGGCGCCGACTCGGTCACCGTGACCGAGTCAATTATTCGTATTCTACACGCCAACTACTCGGTCTGGCATACATTTATCAATGTTAACTGACCGAGTTGGCGTGGACGAACGGCTGCGACATCGCAGTTTTTCGAGTGCAGCTTTTAACCCTGAAATTTTGGTAAAATTTAAAAAACATGTAAATTCGAATCAAACTCAAACTTTATTGCAAAACAAATAATCTTAAAAGACATAAAAAACGTAAATTATTAATTTTCAAACACGAACAAATGTAAATTCATGAAATAAACAGAAATTCTTCCAAAAATCATTCCACACCATACCTGTGTATTTTGTTGAAACACTTTAGGCACATATGAGGTTCTCCTTCGCAACCTTTACAATAAAATTTAATCTTGCCCAAATTCCTTGCTATGCGCCAACCGTGGGTTTTCTTCGCAGTCTCATAACAGTTTCTGCACACTTTTCGTTTCTTGGCATCACATTCTCCTAATTCATGACGCGGTCGACGTTTTCTGTTTGGTGTATGATTTTCTTCGGTTTCTACATTTTCTGCGACTGGGGAACGCTCACTGCATAGTTTGTACGCAATGGATTTACGGAAATCAAGAATGCCTATGTCGGAATTATTTACTTCTTTGTACATAATCCACGCGTTTACCAGAGCAGTATTTAGCAGGATTTTAAAAGCAAGCTTTCTGTACCATTTTAGAGTTTTTCTAAGTGGCGACTGGTATGCGGTCATTTGATCCGACTGATCGACAGACGATTTTCCTCGGTTGTAGGCCACTATCATTTCGGGTTTTTCTTTTGTTTGTCCTCGACGGTTTCTCACTTGAACTGTTGAATGGGAGTGTTTTGTTGAGAGCATCAATACATATCTCTTGTCTCTCCACGAAAGCACGGTAATTCCTTGGCGATTTTCTTGTGCAATATTTTCTCCAACTTTGAGTTTTTTGTTGACTACAAATTTCGGATTACCTTTTCGATTTTTTCTGAATGTACCAATCAGATGCGTTTGCCTATTTATGAGTTTTTCAGCTAATTGTAGGCTGGTGTACCAATTATCGGTAACCATCGTCCTTCCGCAATCAAGTACAGGTTCACCTAGTTTCATCACTACCCCCGACGGTGTTGTTTGTTTATTGTCCAGATTTTTTCCGGCGTAAATTTGTAGATTATAAGTAAAGCCCCCATTACAGCATAGCTTAAACATCTTGATGCCGTACCTATGTCTTTTGTTCTTTATGTATTGACGCATTATCAATCTACCACGGAATGGTATCAATGATTTGTCAATGCAGACAGTATCCCCAGGTACTAATACGGTTTGAAAATTGTGAACCACTTTATTGATCAATGTTTGAATTTTATGGAGTCTATCATTATTTATATTGCCTTCATTATCTGCAAAGTGAACCATTTTCAAAAGCAGTTCAAACCTATTTCGACTCATAGCCGCAGAAGCAAACTCGTTTTTGTACATTGGCTCTTTGCTCCAATAGTCTGAAATTCTTGGCAAACGAACTATTCCCATGTATAAAAGTAATCCAAAAAAACGCTTTATCTCATATATATATATCTGTGGGAATCTAATTGTGTAATCTAGAATGAGTTTTAGCATCGTTTCCAGAAACAACAGTTTGCGTTGCATATAAATTGGTTTGTTCGGTAATGAATTCAAATATATTATCGTCAATCAATGCAGAGAAAAAGCTTATAGGCTCTTCACCATTCAAGAGTTCAGACAAGGGTTGTTCGACTCCGGGTTTTTTCGCGAATTGGATGAGTACGGGCTGTTTACCTCTTGGTGTCTTCCACTCAGCTCCAATATTCCTGCATACAGTAGGTCTTCTATCTTCTTCATAATCAGAATCTGAATCGGTTTCAACTTCATTATTCTCATTTTCAGACTCCGGCAATTCTGCAACTTCAACATCTTTATTGTCACATGCTGCACCCTCCAGGACTTTACTACTTTCATCGTCAGTTGTGTGGCACTCATCTTCAGCACTAGAGTTTGCCAGGGAGCCAGCTTCATTTTCAGAGTCAGTATCTGCTGAGCATCAAACAAATTAAAACATAACCAAAAATAGCGCGAAAAAATAAACTTACGTTCTAGGTCAGATGATCCATTCAGAATTGCATACAGTTCTTTTTCCGTTAGCGGCCTCTTGTTCTCATATCTGTTTTGTCCAGACATGATTTTGAAACACACAATTCAACTGGTAAACACAAAACAGCATGTGAAATGTGCGTGCGCGATTGAATCAGCTGTGCGAGCGCCCTGACCGCGCGGCGCAGTAGAATGCTCAGTTCCACACCACGCCGACTCGGTCCATATGACCGCGGACTTTTTTGCAAATTTCTCATTTAGGAATTAGAATTTTGAAAAATTGCTCACGCGAGTATATAAATACACCTTTGCGCATAATAGCTTGGAGGGAACTTTTTTTTTACCTATATGGAAAACCACTTGGCCCGAACGTAATAAATCAATTCTAGCGCTCTGGCAGCGAACGTGTTAAAGATTGTGTATTTTTTTGCTTGTCAGTAGCATATGGATAGCGTTTTTTGTTTGTTTCTGCAGGGCGCATATGGATAGTATTTTTGTTTGGAGTTGGAAGGAGTGATAAAAATATTTCTTATGCCCGTATTAATAGTCAGAGTGGATTCATGAATCCGAGATTCATTTTGCTATTTGTTGATTAGCTCTAAACCAATTCACGTATATTGTGACGGCAACTTTAGTTGCATTTGGCTAATGTATTCCTTGCTTAATTCTCGGATCGAGTTGAAAACTATGCAACCATCAGTATTCAAACAATCTTAGGTGGTTTCAAGATTATTTGAATCTAGGATTATATTGACGGTTGCATAGTTTTCAACTCGTTCCGCGCCCTCAAAATATCCGTGATATAGGTTAGAGCCAATCAACGACTATCAAAATGAATCTCGGATTCATGAATCCAGAATCAATCCGAGTTGACTATTAGTACGGGCATGAATGTTTGTTCAGTACATGAAGTTTGTTGGGCAGTGCTATTTAATTATTTTTTAATATTCAAAAGTTTGTTGGAAAGAGTTTTCTAATTTTGGATTGCATATGGATAGTGCTTTTTGCCTGTCCCTGCGGGGTTAGTTTGTTTGGAGTAGGAAGGAGTGATAAAAGGGTTTCTAAATATTTGTTCAATATCTGCTAGTTTGTTGGGGACTGTCTTTGCGGGACTAGTTTGTTTGGAATGGGGAGAAGTGTTGAGGAGCATTTTTAAATTATTTTTTAGTATCCAAAAGTTTGTTGAGTAGTGTTTTCCAATTTTGGGTTGCATATGAATAGTGCTTTCTGCCTATGCTTGCGGGTCTTATTTAATTGAGGTAGGAAAAAGTGATGAAAGGATTTCTAAATATTTGTGCAGTAACTTAGGTCTGGTTGGGAGAATTTTTAAAATATTTTTTAGTATCTGAATGTTTGTCGGGGAGTGTTTTCAAATTTTGATTAGGATATGGATAATGTTTCTTGCTTGTTCATGCGGGGCTAGTTTGTTTGGGGTAGGGAGGAGTAAAACAAGGGTTTTTAAATGTTTGTCCAGTACCTGAAGTTTGTTGGAGAATCTTTTTGAATAATTTTTCAGTATTTGAAAGTTTGTTGGAAAGTGTTTTCTAATTTTAGGTCGCATATGGATAGTGCCTTTTGCTTGTTTTTGCAAGGTTTGTTTGTTTGGGGTAGGGAGGAGTGATGAAAGGGTTTTTAAATTTTTGTTCATTATCTGAAGTTTATTGGGGACAAGCTAGTTTGTTTGGGGTGGGGAGGAGTGTTGAAGTGGTTTCTAAATACTTGTTCAGTACTAGAAAGTTTGTTGAGGAGTGATTTCTAAATTTGTGAAGCATATGGATAGTGTCTCTTGCTTGTTCCTGCGGTGCAGGTTTGTTTGGCGTAAAGGAGCGATGAACTAGTTTCTTAATATTTGTCTTGTACTTTTAGTTTGTTTGTTTTTTTTTTGTTTATCCCTGCGGAGCTAGTTTGTTTGGGGTATGGAGGAATGATGAAAGGATTTCTAAATGTTTGTCCAATACATGACGTTTATTGGGGAGTGATTTTAAATTATTTTCCAGTATCAAATAGTTTGTTGGAAAATGTTTTCTAATTTTGGGTTGCAAAAACAGGCAAAAAGCACTATTCATATAATGCTTTTTGCCTGTTTTTGTGGTTGTGGGGATGGTTTGTTGGAGAGTTAGATAATGCATTCTGACTTGTTAAGGTAAAAGAAAGTTTTTAAATTATTTTTTAGTAATAAATGTTTGTTATGACGTGTTAATATAATAAAAGTTTGTTATATAAACAATTTTTATGTGTTATTGTAATGCCGAACATTAATTTTGTTTACTTTTAGAAAATTAAAAAAAAAATGCCTATATTGCAAGATTAACTTATTCTACAAGGAGTTTATAAATTAATGGGATTCTGTAATCACTTTAAATATACCGTCTTTTTAAAATTGTCCACTACACTATTTGTTTTCACAGTTCAACTTTGACAGTTCTCAAGCAAGCAAGGTTATAAGAATGTATACAAATGAAGAGAATATTTTTATTATTGAATCCTACTTTAGGAATGGGCCGTTTGATAATGGGGATCTATTTCGGATAGTGTTCGAGAGTTTACTACTGATAATTATAAACATGTAAACAATGTAAACATATGAAAATATTTTTATTATTGAATTCTAAGATAGGCAACTTTATTTACGCATTTTTACTACAGCTAGACACAAATAGTGTAGCCCGTATAATAGGCAACTTAATATACACAAAAAATATGTTTACTGTGGTTGCACTCATGCCTTTGACCGTTTTAGCATTTTTTATTTGCGATTACATTTTACAGATTCTATTGGCAACGTTGTTCTGAGATTAAAAAATGCTAAAACGGGCATAAGTTTAACAACAGCCAACATAATTTTTGTGTATATTAAGTTGCCTATTATACCGGCTACAGAATTTGTGTCTAGCTGTAGAGCGGCCCAAACGTACATTAGATAATTACATAATCCCAAACAATTATAATCACCCTGTATGTATATCGTTGGATAGCTCTTGATGAACCCTACACAACAAAAAAATATTAAAAATTAAAAAAGTTAAATCGTTTATAAATGGCGGTCAATATTTTTTTTTTGTAAAACATTTTGAATTATATTGCATCATTTTAAAGTTTAAAACTTGTTCAAAGTCTACACTATCAACCTTTCATATGTTATGAATTTTATAGTGTAAAAGGTTGAAAATTTTTCGAACAAATTTATTGGCAATTTAGCGGTGTATTTTTGTCTTTTGGCGATTTTGATTACACGAATTTGGTATTTAATAGTCTAGATAAAATTCCATAGTTTTTTTATACCAAATAATTGGTCAGCTTTGAAAGTTTATGAAAAACGGTTAAAGGTAAAAATTTGCCTGCTCTATCGAATGAGGCTATGGAGAAATAGGCTTTTTACCAACAATAGCTTTTTTACTTTTCGCGAACTGTCACTGGTTTAATTGTATAAATATCTAAAAATTATAAGAATAACATTTTGTAGACAAAAGTACCTGAAGTTTGTTGGGTAGTGCCCGAGTTTACCAGTGGCTTGTTCTGAAAAAAATGTCTTAAATTGACAATTTTGGAACGTTATTGTTCAAAAAGTTAGGCCTAAATGAAAATTGTAATAGGCC
This sequence comes from Tachinus rufipes, assembly GCA_963932245.1. Classification (NCBI taxonomy): domain Eukaryota; kingdom Metazoa; phylum Arthropoda; class Insecta; order Coleoptera; family Staphylinidae; genus Tachinus; species Tachinus rufipes. The sequence goes on along the minus strand of OZ010747.1, from coordinate 23,869,145 downwards.
TGTTTAAATTTGATTTTAAAATGTATTTGATTTAAAAGAATACATTTTTTGGGTCAGATGTTCTTATAGCCGGTGGACTATAAATTTATAAAAAAAACACAATTTTTGTGTTTGAAAGGAAACATTTTGGTGACGCCGTTGGACAAAAAAAATTAAGGGGTTAGATATGAAAATAAGATTAAAAAAAAAAAATGTTTGGTTCATGGTATTAAATTTAGTTCAGTTGTTGCAAATTTAGGTTTTTTTGGAAAAAAAATTACACGCCGCTAATAATTTTTTGAAAAATCCGTTTTGGTTTTAAATTACAGCTTCATATCTTAGTCATTCTTAGAAGTGGGTTAAAAATGACCTCAAACATGGGTAATTTTGAAGGAACTCTGGGATGAGTTTTTCTGGTCGCAATTGATCAAAAAGGGCGTTTTTGAAAAATGACCATTAATTATGCAAACCTTTGTAAAAAAATTTAATTTAATATTTTACAAATAAAAAAGTAATTTAAAGAAAAAATAAGGAGACAATTTTTTTAGGCAAAGGGAGGCTCAATCGTTTCTGAGATAGGAATACTTTCATGTTCAGCTTGTGTAACATTTTTAGATTGATTGGTTGAAAATTGAGTTGGAACGTGCTATAACCGTTGATAATGTTTTGTTTTTGTTTTAGGGGTACTTATCCCCAAAGTGAGAGTTGAATTTGGTATTAGGTTGTTAATTCACGCCACTGCTGGCGGCAGCTTACATTATAGGTGAGCCTACAGTTTTGAGTGGATTTTCAACCACTGGAGAGATTATTAATCTACTCCGGACTAGAAAATTCTTATCTTAATCATGAAATCCACGCTGACAAAGCGGGTTGGGGAGTGGGAGAACATTTGAAATGGTTATTGTTGTAACATTTAAAACCACGATTTACTACTACGCCACTCAGTTTTTATCAAAATCATTTTACTGGTTTCTGTATGAACTAATTGCACAAGATTTTATGAAATTTTTGATAGTAAAGAAATTTCTTTAGGTTTTTAAATTGTTGCAAAATACTACAAAAATAAGTTTTTGAGTATTGGATAACAAAAAAACTTACTAGATATGGCTAGATGTATAGCAAATTGGAAGTTTTTGGGCTAAGAGCAATCAAAGAAAGTTTAACAATTGTACCGTTTATACTTTCAATAAAGTTTGCAAAACGTTGGAATTTTTTCGTTGTTTTTTGGTATCTTTTCTTTAATATTATTAACTTTTGTCAACTTTATTCTAAAAACAATATATAAAATCTATTACGAGTACGTTGAAATGTATGTGTTAAAAGGGTGTAGTACTGTTAAATCCTTATAAGGACAGTTAACAGCATTTTGATGCATATTATTTGAATTTTTTTGGTAAAATTTATCATTTAAGTTTAATAACGTGGGTCCATTACTTTAAATCTGAGACAAATTATGGCAATGGACTGAACCGGTAGAATCCATTCTAAAAAAAACAAAAAAAAACAGTTCTATCTGCAGGCAAGGTATGGCGTTGTCAAATTTCAAGCTTTATAAGGTTGGTACTTTTTTTTAAAGAACATCGATATCTATACTTCAGATCGGGTACTACTGCAACTACTACCTCGTATCTCACACTGGGCGGAGAAACAATTTGTTAAATTTAATAGATAAGAAGTAAGTTTACATAATATTTAATAAAATCTGCGCAAACGTTAAAAACATTGAAAAAACTACTGATCATAATCTCAGTATTTAAGGTAGAAAACCCATAAATAAAATGTTTTAGGATTTTTTTAAATTTTTACTAAATATTTGAAGGATACAATCTAAAAATTATTTTTTTCTTTTATTGTTAAACGATTGTTTTTCTAATTATGTATTAAAGTTGTTATTAAGTTATTGAAAATTTGTCAAAACTGTTACAAATTCTTAAAATTGTTAAAACTTAACTTTGTTTGTCAAACGTAGATTTTACTGGTCAAAAATGTCACTTAATTCTCAAATCTATAAAAAAATTAAAAACCGTAATATTGTTACGTAAATTACAAAAAACGGTAAAATCTTGACGTAATATGCCGTAACATATGATTAATATGTAGAAAAAAATTAAAATTGTACTTTCTATTGTTACGGTAAAATGTTATAAGTTTAAATTGCAAAAAGCAGTAAAACTTTACGTACGCCGTAAAACAAAAATCTATTTGATTTTTTTTATATGAACACTGGCAATCAACAGAACAACTACAAAGCTTGGTCATACTAAACTATACATTACAAGCTAGTTACTGCTGTCTATATAACACTCATAGAGAAGTCGCTATTTATACAACTGGTGAAGAAAAAATAACATGCCTTGAAACTATTGCTAATCTATTAGTAATTTATGTATTTGAGTGTACGGCTGTTAAAATTACAATAAGAAAAAGTATTGATTTTGTAAATGCAGTTATATATCGAACACCTAAAGCCGACACTGAAGTATTTTTTACTAAACTAAATATGCTGCTTGAAATTTTGCGCATAAGTAATGAAATATTTTTTATACTGGGTGATTTTAACATTAACACCTTAATCAATTCTAAAGAATCTCAGATGTTCACAGACATAATAGCATCATATAACTGTCATTGCAAATCAATGAACCTACTCTGGTTACTGCACATTCATCAACATGACTAGATAATATAATCACAAAATATTATGATTCTAAATGCATCGTTTTAAAAACATGTATATCTGATTACTTTGGCCAGCTTTTAACATTTGAAGTTGACGAAGTTAAATTAAACACTGTTATAAATAAGCTTGTTTTTAATGAAGATTCGATTAGTTTGTTTAATAACGCATTGCAAGATGTGTCATGGGAAAGTGTACTTAGGTTGCAAGATACCAATAACAAATTCAATGAATTTATGTTAATCTTTAACAAGTTGTTTAATACATATTTTCCACTTCAAAAATTTAACATTTTTTCTAAAAATAAAACTAGATTTAACACACTAGAGCTTTCTGAGCTGAAAAAGAAAATTCTACTTTTTGAAACATTGGCAACATACATTCCCAGTTTTAAAGATATTTTAAAAACTTTTGAGCAAAAATACAATTGTCATTTACAAAATCAAAAACAGCAACACTACTTGAGGCTAATATCTCAATCGGATAATAAATCAGAAACCTGTTGGTCAATCATAAAAAATCTTTCATCAAATCGGCATAAACCAAACTTCCATTATCAATCCCAGTACAAATTGTAAACAATCTGAATGATATTTTTGCTAATGTTGCTTCAAACCTAATTCCAATTACAGAAAATAATTTAGATAACACTGACAGTATAGAATATAATTCTAAATCAATATATATGTTTCCAATAAATGAAATTGAACTATCTCAAAATGTAAAAAAATTAAAAAAAAAAACAAAAGTGCAGGTTACGATGAAATCTCCATGAAATTAATTAAAAACATAATAAATAACATTTCAACGCCTCTATGTAACATTATAAACTCATCTTTTATCCAAGGCAAATTCCCTCAACGTTTAAAACTATCCCTAATAAAACCATTTCACAAAAAAGGTAATGCTAATGACTATAACAATTATAGACTTATTAGCATTTAATCATCTTTCTCAAAAATATTTGAAACAGCAATGGCTAACAGAATTACTGATTTTTTTAACAAAAATACACTTTTACATAATTCACAACATGGTTTTACAAAAGTAAAAAACATCAACACAACTATCTTTCAGTTAACTAATAATGTAATAAATTTTATAGAAGAGGGTGAATTAGTTTGTGGTATGTTTCTTGATCTATCAAAAGCTTTTGATAGTATAGACCACAAACGTTTACTTTTTAAACTCAACAAATATGGCGTAAGAGGAGTTGCAAACAGCTGGTTTGAAACCAATCTAATTGGTAGAAAACAGTTTGTCCAAGTAGTAGTTGATAACAAAACATACAAGTCAACTAAACTTGAAACAATATTAAAGGTTCCTCAAGGTAGTGTAATGGGTCTTTTATTTAACATTTATATAAATGATATGTTTACAACCTCTGTTGAAATTAGACAAGATATAATAAATTATGCAGACAATACAAACTTAATATTGCTTGGACATGATTTTATGCAACTATGCAGTAATGCCAGTGTGCATATAAAACAGCTGGAAAATTGGTTTACTAGCAACAAACTTATGTTAAATAAAGAAAAAACACAGTGTGTGTTGTTTAAATTGAATAACACAGTTGAAACTCCAAACAACATACTTCTTAATCACAGACTTTATAATTTTGTCCCATCTACAAAATTTCTTGGAGTTATTGTAGACCAAAATTTGAAATGGAAAGAACACATTGATGAACTGTCTATACATCTGGGTAGCTATATGCTTTGTGTTTTATCAGATAATATTCATACACATATGGTAAAGATAGCGTATTATGCAAACTTTGATTCTTTGTTAAGATTTGGTATTATGCACTAGGGAATATCAACAGACATTAATCGAATATTTATTATACAAAAACGAGCAGTAAGAATAATGTTTAAGTAGCGACAATTTGATTCATGTAAAACCTTATTTAAACAAAATAATTTATTAACAGTCACGGCAATATACATCTAAGAATGCTTAATTTACATGTTTAAAAATAAAAATGACTTTCAAATGTTTTGTCTCAATCATGATTATAAAACTAAACACAAAAGTAGCTTAAGATATTCGATTGTAAAACATACAAGTTCACAAAAAAGACTTTAATACATGTGCTTAAAATTACACAATAATCTACCTAACGACATAAAACTTGAAAACGACTTCATTACATTAAAAAAAAAATCTTCAACTTATTGTGTAATCTTGAGCCATATTCAATTGGCAATTATATTGATCTGCCTTATTACTTAATTATTATGCACTATTTTTGACCCTATTTTATGTATTATGCAAAATGTATACTAGTATGTAATGTGTTTACATAAAATAAAGATATATTATTATTATTATTATTATTATAAATTTGTTGGATAACGAGCAAACATGCTGCTAAATTTAAAAAAAACGGTAAGTTAGTTTTTATGTGCCAAAAACGGCAACATGTTGATTTTTTTTTGGGTAATTTGTAGTGAACCAAGAACCAATTGCAAATAATAAATTAAAACTTACTGACTAATAGGCTTGCATGCGACTAACTGTAGAAAAAATAAATAAAAACCGTAAAATTGTAATGATAAAATTGTTTTCATATGCATTATAGTACGGCAAAATATTGACGTAACACGCCGTAAAACAAACATAAACAAAGAATTTTTGTTGTTGGATACTAGACTTACATTGCCAAACGGATTACAATTTTGAGATAATACGTCGTAAAACAAAAATCAATTGGATATTATTTACCGTAATACCGTAATATTGTTTAAAACGCTAAAAGTTGTAAAATTCTGACGTAATCCGTTCTGAAACGTAAACCAATCAGACATTTTTTATAAAATTTGCTAAATAATAGTCCGATTTGTTGAAATGTATAAAAAATTATAACCCGAAATGCTGCTAATTTTGAAAAAATAAAAATAAATTGTAAAAATTTTACGGTAAATTAGTTTTTATAAGCATTAAACTGCTAAAAATTTAAACATTCTGACGTAATCAGTTATCAAACAATAACAATTGGTATTTTTTTTATAAAATTTGCTGGATAATAGGCTTACATGTTGTCAAATGTATAAAAAAATTAAAAAGCGGAAAAACTCTGACGTAATGCATCGTAAAATTTAAAGTAATAAGAGAATGTTTATAAAACTTGCTGAATAATAGGCCAATATGTCGCCAAATATAGAAAAAAAATAAAAACCGTATTCATGTTACGGTAAAATTATTTTCATAAACATTTAAGTGCAAAAAGCGGTAAAATTTTGACGTAATACGCTGTAAAACAAAAACTAATTAAACAATTTTTATAAGATTTGTTAAATAATAGGTTATCATGTGTTTTAATGTAGAAAAAGTTTAAAATCTAATATTGTTACGGTAATATAGTTTTCATCGTGTTTTTATAAGTTTTAAAGTGCAAAACTAGGTACAATTCTGACGTAGTACGGCGTAAAACAAAAACCAATCTAAGAAATTTCATAAAATTTGTTGAATAATAAGCCAACATATATTAAATGTAGAGAATCTTTAAAAAGCGTATATATATTGCAGTAAAATAGTTTTTATAGACAATGAACTACAAAAAACAATAAAATTTGATGTAATTATGGCTGTAAAAACTAATTAAGCAAAGATTTTTTTTTCAAATTGCTAGATAATAGGTAATATGTAGTTGAATGCAAAAAAAAACTATATTGTTACGTAAAAATAGTTTTCATAAAAATGATTGAAGAAACTAATTGAAGAATTTTTATCAAATTTGCTGAATAGTGTGCAAACATGCTTTTAAATTTAAAGATATTTTAATAATCGTAATATTGTTACGGTAAATTAATTTTCATAAGCACATAGCTGTAAAACATAAATTAATTAAAAAATCTTGCTGAATAATTGGTCAATGTTAGAAAATAGAGAAAAAAATTAAAGACCGTATTATTGTTACAGGAAAATTATTTTCATAAGCCTCAAAGTGCTAAAATTCTGACGTAATCTGTTGTAAAACAAAAACCAATCGGATATTTTTAATAAAAATTGCTGGACAAATGGCTATTATCTATTTGGCTATTTATCCAGTCAAATAGTTTTCATAAGCAATAAAATGCAAATTTGTTGTGCAACAAAAACTAATTACAAAAATCTTATAACATTTGTTATTATTTAGCAAATGTTATAATGTGGTTTAGAAATGTTGAGAGCTGCAGGATCCTATCAGTGGAATTAAATACGTTTTATGCAGAGAGAACAATTTAATTTTTAAAAAATACTTTTTATTGACATCAGTTGAATGAGAGCAATTTAAACACTACTACTTACAACAAATAATTCCAACACTCCCACTAAATTGCATACATGCACATGAAAATAAAAACTTAAGTGCTTAAGTTTAACAAATGTTTCATTCTAATAAAGTCATTTTTATTTAGGGCTTTTGTGAGAATATCAGCTGCTTGTACTTTCGTATTGACATATTGCAATTGAATGTGACTTTTTTGATATTTTTCTCTCATGAGGTGATATTTAATCTCAATATGCTCGGTTCTGTGGTGAAAAACTGGGTTTCTTTACGAGTTTTATGGCACTTTGATTGTCCACATTTATTATAACCGCACTTGTTGATATTTTAAGTTCATTTAGAAGCTGTTTTAGCCACATTGAAGACATAGCCAGTTGTGGAACGGCGTGGTATGATGTCCCCTGCATAATCGGAATCAGAGTAACCGATTATTTGGAGTCTCTCATCGTTTCGTCCATACGTCAATCCTTCATTGATTGTTTGTTTCAGATAACGTAGCACTTTTTTTGCTGCATTCCACTGTGGAATTTCCCAACTGTGTAGTTTTCTACTCAGTACATTGGTGATAAAAGCAATGTCTGGTCGACATGCAGTTGCTGCAAATATTAGGGACCCAACTATTTTACGATAGGGAACGTTTTTGTCCATTTCTTCATCATTGTTTGAGATTGAAACTCCTGGTTGTGCTGGTACAGAACATCCAGCTGAATCTTGCAGATTGAATCTGTCAAGGATTCGATTTATAAATCCACTTAATTTGATTGAGATCAAGCCGCTTTGTGGATTACGTTTGATTTCCAGTCCTATGAAGTTTTGAGGTTGTAATTTTGAATTCTTGTTTTAAGTGTTCGTTCACTTTCTTGAGTGTCTCGCATGTTCTTGAGAAAATTAGTCCATCGTCCACATATATGACAAAAATGACTGCTTCTTCATTGATCACACCTGAGTATACACACATGTCCATCAAGCATTGATGTAGTCCAATTTTGTTTAAGTATTCATTGAAACGCGAATTCCAACATCTCGGGGATTTTTTGATTCATATAGAGATTTCTTTAGTTTGCATACCATGTTTTGCTTAAAGTTCACACCTTCTGGTGGATCCATATATATTTCTTCGTCTAGTTTTCCGTAAAGGAATGCGGTCTTAACATTTAATTGACTTATTTCGAGCTTGTAGTGTGCTGCAAGTGCTAACAATGTTCTGATGGTGTCATATCTTGCTGTTGGGGCGAAAGTTTCTTTGTAGTCTATCCCTTGCACTTGGCTGTAACACTTTGCACTCAATCTTGCCTTGTAGATGGTGTCGTCATCTTTGCTTTTGACTTTAAAGACTCAACGTGAGCCGATAATCATTCTTGTTACTGGGGCGATGCTGTAACTCCCACGTATTGTTGTTATCTAGTGATTTTAACTCCTCTTAGATTGCTCGCTTCCATTTGTCCTTTTCGTAGGTAGTGGGTAAGTAAACTGCAGTAAAATTTATCTCACCTTGTTCAAAATCATTCAGGTACTTTGGTTTCGGAATTTTATTTCTTGCACGCAGATTGTGTGTTTTTGGCTCATCATTGTCCCTTTTGTCGTCGCTATTTAGATTTTCATTAAACACATCATCATCGGGCTTGTTATATTCTTCTTCTTCATTTCTTTCTTGAGCCTCTTCTTCGTGGTTGACTTCTTCAATTCTCTCTTGATCCTCTTGTTCGTGGTTGACTACTTCAATTATCTCTTGATCCTCTTGTTCATGGTTGATGCTTCGTGGAGTCGGATTTTCAATGGTTGCATTTTCATTGAAAATAACTTCTCTGGAAACTTTAATGCTGACGGTCTCAGGATTGAAAAGCCGATAGTTGTTTGAATTACTTTCGTATCCGATTAACACGAGCTTTTCACTTTTCTTATCTAGTTTTTTTCGTAGATGATCGGGCACATGTAGGTAAGCAATGCTGCCAAATACTCGTAGATGAGAAAGTGATGGCTTCTTGCCACACCACTTTTCGAGGGGTGTTCCGTTCTTGATTTGACTGTTGAAAGTTCTGTTGAGAATGTACACTGCTGTGTTTGCTGCTTCTCTCCACAATTCCTTCAGTAGATTTTTGGTGAAGAGCATTGCTCTTACACTTTCCATTATTGTGCGATTTTCCCTTTTGCTCCTGCCGTTTTGTTGCGGCGTGTATCGTCCGGTTGTTTCTAGAATTATGTCTTTATCATTAAGGAATGAAGTGACACGATCATTTATGTATTTAGTGCCGCGGTCAATTCTCAAACGTCTTATTTTGTGACCTTGTGTGATGCACATATTAGTGAAGTTTTTAATTGCTTAAAAAACATTGCTCTTGTTTTTCAGCAACTTAATTACTCTGTAACTAGTGCAATCATTTTTAAATAGCACATAGTATTTTGCGCCTTTGAGCGATTCCACGTTCATTGGACCACACACGTCAGAATGAATGAGTTCACCGGGCTGCGTTTCATACCTTTTGATATTGTTATATTTGAGTTTGTGTTGTTTTGCCACGACACAATTCTCACAAAAGAAGTTTTCTTGACTTGTTGCTGTAATATTTCCGTAGTTTTCATTCAGCATTTTCTTGAGAGTTTCTTTATGCACGTGTCCGAGGCGTTCATGCCACTGCTTGAGAGTACCACTCACTACATTTGGTTCTGCATCGAGTCTCTTTGATTTACAAAATGACATCTTATACAAATTATTGTCAGTTCGGCATCCTTCTGCAACAACAGTTTTACCTTCGTAGATTATAACCGTCGATTTATCTTTGATGACTGAGAACCCTTTCTATGTGATTTGACCTTCAGAAAATAAATTTTGCATTAGATCTGGTACATACCACACATCATACATTTGTCCTTCATACCAAACATCATCGATTTGATTTTCAAATCTAATTGTCCCTTTTGCTGAGACTTCAAGGATGGTATCATTCCCTAATTTGACATTGATTCCATTTAGTGGCGTCATGTCTTCGAACCATTCCTTATTGGACGACATATGGCATGATGCACCGCTATCGAGCTGCCAGATTTCTTCTCTTTCTTCGACTGCTGATAGTGCTTGTTGGTTTCTTTCCACGTTGAAAGCACCTCCTTGTTTTTTTGGGTGATTTCTGTTCGTGCTTTGTGTTTCTTGTCCTTTTTTTCGATGGCGCTCGGCACTCGCTTGCGAAATGGACTTTCTTGGAACAATTAAAACACGTTATTCTTGACTTATTAAATTTCTTCTTGGTCAAATGGTTTTATTTCCGCTGTTTAAATTGCTTTCTTCGTCGAGAAGTCTTGCCGTCAAATTCACTATGGTCTGCTTAGTCTCATCAGCGAGAGCCATGCCTGACGAAAAGCATGATATTTGCTAGGCAACGTATTAACGATTTTTGTCACGATTGCAACATCACTAATTGCATATTCTGACTCCTTAATTTGTCGCGCTAAGGATTCTATTTTTGCAATATGTTGTGCTACTGTATCAGTGGGTTGCATCTGATATTGGTAAAATCTTTCATGCACTAACATTTTATTCGTTTCCGATTTTTGTTCATAAATGGAATCGAGTTTATTAAGAATTTCATTTGCTGACTCACATGTTTCAATCAGGCTAATTTGTGTTCGTTCCATTGCTGATGTTAAGATGCACATTGCTAGCGCGTCGTCTTTATTCCACTTGTAGAATTTCTCTTTCTCTTTCTCGTCGGTTGGGACGCCTGCTGGTTTCGGTGACGTTCCGATGGCGACGTCGTATACGCATTTTGTACGCAAAGCACATTTTATCTGGAACTTCCACTGTCGGTATTCTTTTCCATTGAACTTGCCAATATGAATATTATGAATGAGGCTGCTTGAGTCTACCATTTATACTACTTGCACACTTTCTTTCGAATTAGTTTATCTTTTGGTGTCGCGAACTGTTTCACACGGAGGACACGCGGAATGGTCTCTTCATTTTTTGTTCACTACCAGTTCATATAAACCACGTGCTATTCTTTTTACTTTAATATTTCTTGTTCACTCGCGACCACTGGGCTCATAACCTGTTGAGAGCTGCAGGTTCCTATCAGTGGAATTAAATACGTTTTAGTCAGTTGTATGAGAGCAATTTAAACACTACTACTTACAACAAATAATTCCAACAAGAAACCGTAATATTATTACGGTAAAACAGTTTTAATAGGCACTAAAATTAAAAACGCTAAAATCCTGACGTAATACGCTTTAAACAAAAATTAAGCAAAGAATGTTTTTTAAATTTGTTCGATAATAAGCCAATATGTGGCTAAATGTGGAATAAATAATAACAACTAATATGCTGTTACGGCAAAACAATTTTCATAAACTTTAAATTGCAAAACGACGTACAATTCTGACGTAATACGTCGTGAAACAAAAACAATTAAAGAAACTTTATAAAATTTTATATGCATTAAAGTACAAAAAGCGGTAAAAAATCTGACGTAATCACCGTAAAACAACAACCAAGAGAATCTTTATAAAATTTACTAGATAATGGGCTATATTGATAAACTATGCTGTTAAACTGATAAAACAATAAAAATATGGAATAGATTTAAAGATTAAAATATGAAACATTATTTTATTTAAAGATTGTATGAACATTTTTATTTACTATATAGGTGAAACAAATAAAAAATAATATAACTATCGGATAAAATAAAAATGTTGAACAAAACCTTTGATGGCTATTACACACTCGCCTCAATTCAGAACGATATTAATCCGTCCACTGAGCGTATAGCAACTATTTTACAGCAAACAAAATAAATATAATGTTTTTGAAGCTCGTTTGAAATTTCAATTAACACTTTTATTAAAAAATAAAAAGTACAGAATGCCTACATTCAAAATTACATATTTTGTTAAATCATATTTTTTTTATTACTTTGTATGAACAAACAATGCGAGTTTGAATTAATAGAATTTTTGTAATATAATACAAAGGCTAGTTTTCTAAAAGTAAACGTGAGAAACTTTTTCTGTTGAATTTTTATAAAATATTTTTATTAATTACAACAAATCAAAAACACAAAACAAAATCAATTACAATTAACAGTGAGATTTGAATATGATATCATTTGATTTATACCACAATTATTTGATATTGAATTACCTACCTATATTGTAAGTAAAATAAAACTTATCACTCGTATTCGGCAAACAGCCAGGGCATCGGAATGTCTTGAGACGTTTACAGTCCTCTCCTTGGCTATACTTACTTTAACGAGTTTCTCTAAGTGGCTGATTTTTATGGCAACTTGTCGGAGCAATAACAATATGTTAAGGCACTTACGTGTCTTGTTGCGTCTGTTACTTCAGTCAAACAGACGTTACATTATTGCGAGAGACGCCAAAGATTAACTAAACTGATCGTATATATTTTTTGTATTGTGTTTCAGGTGAGTTGCAGTAGAGATGTAGATGCGGAAAACGTTTTATGGTGAGTGTTTGATTGTGAAGGATTAAATATATCAATTTTATTTATTAAATTATTATGATATTTAAATTTACAATTTTAAAAATAAAATAAATAATAATTATAAGAAACATAATATTAGCTTTTATATTATTTTCAGTATAAGCAGGAAACCTTTTTTTATATTTTAATCTAATTTAACACAAATAACAAAATATTTTTTAAGAATTGTTTTTTTATGAACAGTAAATTGAATAATGATTTTTTGCATTTTCTGGAAGCTTTTAAAATTCCTCAACCTTTTTCAGCGATATTTAGAAATTATTAAACAAAGTTGAAGGTGCTTTAGAATAGCACGTCAATAAGTTTTAGTGTTTATTAACATTTTGAGGGTTTTATTATATAATCAGATACTTATACAGCTTACAAGAAACTTCAACAAACTGTACTATTTATACTTGATCAATTTTTATATTTTTTTAAGGTTTTTAGAATCTGTCTTCTGGTTTATTACAAGAGTCATTATATGTAAACGGATTTAAAATAATATGTGTGTAAACTAATTTTTAATTGATAGTGTTTTTCAATTAAAAAATAGTTTAATGCGGCTAAGATATAAAATTTTGATAATAAAAAATTTAAGACTATAAATAATAAAGACAAAAATTGTGAAGAAAAGACAAATTGAAAGAGGTCATAATCAAAACAGCAAAAGACGGTTGTAAAATCAAAATTCCAAATCTAGCTCTTAAAAATACATCACACAAAAGTGAATTTTGGAAAAACAAATTAGGTTTAAAATAAAAATAGCAAAAATTAACCAACTACCGTAGGGAATTATTTGACTCCCGGAGAATATTAGCAACCTTCCATGACAACATAGCTTGCATTGACCCTGAGATGGAACTTGACCTCGGAACTAGATCTCAAATAACTCCATAACGCCTCATTATTTATGTTATCAAGTGATGTTTTTGAACTACTGGATTTTAGGTGACATACAATAAGCATCACAAACCCTAAAAAACCGTTGAAAACTTTTTCAGATGACAAGTAGTCATATACAGGATCATTATAAAAGTTTGGGGTTATGTAACCATCTAATGTACGTTTGTGCCGCTTTAGTGAAATAGTTCGGTGGTCGTACACAGTTGAAGTTAAACTGTCAAAACAAAGTATATAGTTTGGTAAATATTTTAAAAAGGTTTAAAAACATTTATAGAGACCTTGTATTTGAGACTACGGCTATAGTTTTCTGAAAGAGAGCTGACTAACATTTTAACAAACGCATTCAATAGTTCCTTGGCATGCTCACTTTTAAAAATTCAATTTTTGGAATACACTTGGATGGATGGCGGAAAGCTTTTTATTAAAACTACTGTCAAAAAATTAACGATCTGTGTGCTTCACTCACCTACTATACTGTTTGTTGTTGGTTGGATATATTAGTTCATAGAAAATCTAATTTCTAGATTACTGTGCCCGCTTATCTACCCTACTGTTTGTATGAAGAGGTTGGTTTTATACTTAGACCGTATACACTTATAGACCCGCCGTGTGCTATACCCCGTTTATCACATAGTAAAGCCAACATAACAACGTTCTATGCCCACAACTGACGTCACGCGTTAATTGTGGACATATGCCTTATGAGTAAAGTTTTATTTTACAGTTTTTGGTAAACAATAATGAACACAATAAAATATATAGTATTAGTATACACTAAGTAAAAAATTTATTGGCATTTTTTATTAAGCGCGTACTTGTAATGTACTTACATATACGTCAAGTATTTTGCAACGTACGCGTTTTTGTCCACATCTGACGTCACACGCAGTGATCATGTTGGCTTTACCGCGTTGGCAAAAGTGTGTATGGTCTAAGGTTCTATCATTCTGAAGAAAATTTAGTTTTTAGATTACTAACACTTGAATGAATGGGCTTCCGCAATCAATGATCTGTGAGCCTACCTACACTACTGTTTGTTATGAAAAGGTTAGAACTATCATTCTAAAGAAAATGCAATATCTGGATTACTAACAAGGTTTTTTGTTATAAAACGTTGAACCTATTACTTTAATAAAATTGTTGGATTATTCCACTGTAGTTGAACTGTCCTGCAATCATATTTGTGTGTCCAGCACACCTTTTTATTAAAAATATGTCACTTCCTTCCATTTATTTGGAGACAAATGATATAATACGTATTTTTTTAAATTTTTTAATCAAAGATCTGTGTGCCCCGTCCGCCCACACTACTGTTTGTTACCATGCGGTTGGATCTATCAATTTGAAAAAAATATATTGGATTACAAACACTTGGGTTGGTGGGTGAAGCTCTGTAGTTAAAACTACTGTCTTGCAATCAATGATCTATCATTAACACTTGAGTGGGTGGTTAGTGCATTTTAATTAAAACTCTTGCTCCGTAATCAGATTTGTGTGCCTTGCTCACTCACTCTACTGTTTGTTATAAAGAGGTTGGGCCTATCATTCTAAAGTAAATCTAATTTCTGCATTACTAATACTTGGGCGCATGGGCGGGGTTTTAAATTAAAACTACTGTTCTGCAATCAATAATTAGTGTGCCCCGCCCACCCACTTTACTGTTTGTTATCAAGGCGTTAAATATATCCCTCTGAAGAATGTGCTTTGTTGACCTAACTCAAGCCTTTGACAAAGTGTTGACGTGGTGCCACTCTTGCAAAAATGAAATATACATCCCGATATCATAGCGGTCATTACAAAACTCAACACCGACAACTATACCTTTATAAAAGTAGCAGACAAACTATTCAGCAAAGTGCCCATATCAACCGAAATAAAGCAGGGAGACAACTTAAGTCCAGCCCTATTCAATACTATAATAGACGAAGTGATTACTGAAATCAAGAAGAATGGAAAGGGGTACTGGATGGGAGATGAGATATAAATTGTATGCTACGCTGATGATGCGGTACTGATCTTCGAAGACAAAGACAGCTTGCAAAGGATGCTCTACAAGTTTCAACAAACCGCTTCAAAGTTTGACATGCAGATATCTACTACCAAAACACAGTTTCTTACGATATCTAGGGACCTGCATAGATGTAACATCAAATATCTGGAGCCAACATAAGAAGCGACAAGAACCTAAAGGTGAAAGTCTAAACAACAAAAGCAGATGTAATATTGGGGTACCTGAAAGATATAGTATGGCAAAACAAGCACATGTCTGTAAAAAGCAAAGCAAGAATCTACAAAATCTGTGTCAGGCCTATTATGACAGACGCGATTGAAAAAAGAGCAGAAAATGCCACAACGAAACGACATTTGAGAACAACGGAGATGAGAACACTAAGATGCGTGGTAGGATGCAGTCTTCCGGACCACAAAAAAGCGAAGACGTTAGAGCGAAGTGCAACATTTAAGTGGTAAGATGGGCCCGAAAAGGACGGCGGGAGTGAAGAGACCATGTGGACAGATTAGACAAAAGTAGACTGCCAAAAATTGCCAGAACGGGGCTACCGAGATTAAAAAACCCGGGAAGACTACCTACAAGATGGTATGAAAACTGGAGCTTAGCTTCCCAACTGCGACAATAAATGTTGAAGAAAAAACTGGATTCAATCTTAACTAAAGAGGAAAAAAAATTGAAGAAAATCTCATTTTTGGATTACTAACAGTTGAGTGGGTAGCTGGGGCATTTCAGTTAAAACTATTGTTTTACAATCAGATCTAAGTGACTTATCTACCCACCCACCCTACTGCTTGTTGTCAAAATGTTGTATCTTTTTCTCCTATATAGAAACAAATGACATTTGCTGAAAAATGAAAATTTTGTTTTTAAATCATTGACATTGGATGGGTGAGTGGGGCACTCTAGTTGAAACTACTGTCTTGCAATTAATAAACTGAGCAACAGGTAGGAGAACCAAACAAAAGATACCACCAAAATTGTATGCCATTGTCGGAGCGAATCAAACAATCGACCTAGAATCATAGAAGACAGTCTAAGCCTTGGATGAGTCGGCCACAATTTCACCCCGATAAGCTTGCCCAGCATCTGTGACAGTCAAAGCAACTGACAATATCATTGTTAGGGACTAAACACACAAACGCATATACGCTCTCCTATTCCCTAACTTGTTTGTCAGTGTGGGGTTCTACTACTAATGATTGTCTGCTCTGGAGTAGATAAATAATCTCTTTATTCAAAACTGTATGTTCACTCTTAATGTAAGCTGTCAGTATTACGAGCAGGTAAGAGTCGATAAGTCAGTAGTGATGTGTATATGGTTAAAGCAAAACACACAATATTTTTCTCTTAGTGACACCAACGCTAAAAAAAGAACTGAATCTTGGAAACACTTGGATAAATGACAACGCCGCTATCTTTGACTACTTCAAACAGTGTATATAGTATGGCAAAGAGCGCTAATTTAACATATACAGGACACTATTTTAAATATAGAACTAGAACACCATAAAACAGAACAGTTTCTGAGCCGACCGAATTAAAAATAAACTGAACCAAGGTTTTCCAGCAGTTTTTAACAAAGTGGTGACCCCTACTACAAAACGCACAGGTAGTCATTAAGTTAATTAATAATACTTTTACGCGCAATATGAAAAGAAGGTTAAATTTTTTGAAGTGTTGGCGAATGGTATAATTGAATGGTGCTCAAGCAGCTACCGCGCGTTTGCGTCATTATCGTCATCAGTAACCATTAAGTCTATTTTTGAACATAGGTGTTTCTTAATTGTTTCCATCGTACTCTGTTCTGTGCCACTCGTATCCATGTCAGCCCTGTCTTTCTTTTGAGATCGTTGTTCCAGCGCATAGGTGGTCTTCCTCTTCTACTTTTATGTTTGTAGGGTCTCTACTCTATTATTCTTCTGTTCCATCTTGATATATTGCTTCTCTTGATTTTCACTTGAGAGATGCAACTTTCTCTCTCACGTTGGTTATTGCTCTAACTCTATCGTTTTGGTATTGGTCTTTTCTTGATTTACCTATTATTGCGCTTTCTATAGCTGTTTGTGCGACCTTTAGTTTTTCTATGTTTTGTTTTGTCATAGTCTAGTTTTTGGCGCCGTACGTTATCACTGGCAACATGCACTGGTTGAAAGCCTTTGTTTTTAGGTGTTGCCATCCATCCTAGTCTTACTCTTTTGCTTATTTTTTCTTTCTGATTATTCCTGTCATTTGTTATTTTTTGCCCCAGGTATATGTATTCTTCAATCTTTTAGATTTTTTTCGTCCTATCATTACTGCTTCTTTTGCGTAGATTACCACAAATTAAATAAACTTACTAAAAAGGAAGCCACACCACTCCCTAAAGTTCACAAAACTTTTAACGATTTTGGACATTAGTAAAATTGACAAGACTGACAGATTCTAATGGCCCAATACGATAAAAATATTATTGCTTTTATTGTCAGCAAACAACAAAGGGATCTACCAGTTTAAGATTATGTCACCGCCGTTTGAACTAAAGAACGTGCTAGCAATCTTTCAATCCCAGGGGCTTGTTTACCTAGACAATATTCTTCTGTATTCTAACAATTGTGAGAAACTCGTGGGAAACTTTTGGCAAGTCATAGAACTGTTGCATATTGATTAAAATGGAAATTTGTTAATAGTTCGACAAATTCCCGAATTACCAGATCAGTTCAGATGGCCTGATTTAAGAACAAGTGCCATTAAGAATCCAGAAACAATTCTGAAGCTTTATAGAGTTGCGCACGTAGTAACGGTACTATTTACTGAATATACACAAAAAAAGAAAGTAAAAAAATAAAACGTTTGAAGAAATTAAAACAGCCGTGGACAAAACACTGAAATTATTCAGACTTAAACCTTTGTTTTGCGCTTATAACACAGACGTTGTAGTCGTTTTATATTTGGAAGAAGGTCAGCAGAAACTTAGCATCTTATTTGCCAACTCTAAACTAACCGCATGCCAGACTTCCTACCAGTCAAACAAACTGAAATGTTTGGCTATTAAAAAAAATAGAGCATACTTGGAGGATAAACTTTTTACATTTTGCATGAAAAGTAAAGCCTTGATCTGTCTTGAGAACTGTACGGATGCCAAGACGAAATTAATCCGTTGGTCACTCTTACTATAAGAGTGTGAGAGCATCATCCTTAAGACGTTAACCGATACCCAAATTTAGGACTTATAACGCAGGCAGCAGGAAAGGCCAAAAGACTGATACTACTCGAAAACCATACAAAACTCCGGCTATGAACTGTTTCTACGTTTGTTTTGCACGGTTTTATCACCAAGACCACAAAAGTGTACAAGATATTATACAGAAATGGCAAACAACCCTGAAAACTACAAAATCGAAAGCATAAAGTATCAAATTGAAGAACACGGAAACTTTCAAATAAATAGCGCAGGAATTGATTAAAACGGCTGCTGTTATTTATTTTTTTGGCTTGCCACTGTCCAAGACTTAGGAAAGACGTTTGAACATTTATTAGAGGATTCCTCTGGCTTGTTTAAAGGTAAAAGTCTGATTTTCTTAGTCTTAGACTAAAAACCTAACCTAACCTAACCTAACAAGCCAATCGTAGAAAAAAACCTAAATCAAGGAACAAATTTGACAGGCTCAATAGTAGGCCATTCTCGAGAACTAATTATTGAGTTTTTGCGCCACTGTTTTTAACGGTATTTTGGCGATAGCTTTGCAAATGTTTTGCTTCAAGTGGTTAATTTTCTGTGGATTGTCAGCACAACTCTATTCTTTTAATGAACCCTAAAAAAATCTAGCGGTGTCAAGTCGCAGCTGCGAGGTGGCTAGTTTACACTGCCGAAACGGTTGACAACGCGGTTGTTGAATTTGGTGCGCGGAAGATTGATTGTGGCATGTGCAGTATGGAATATTGTCCCGTCTTGTTAAAACCAGAGCTGCCGTAGATTAAGTTTGGACCACAAAAAATTAGTTTTTAAGCCTCTGTAACAGTAAAGTTGGTTTCATCATCGTTTTTGAACAAAAATAGCCCAATAACGCCACCACTCCAAAATTTGTTCTAAACGGTAACTCTTACTGATTGCATTGTTTTTTCGATTATGGAATGTAGATTTTTTGTTTCCTAAATAGGGCAGTTTTGTTTGTTCACACAGCCGCCAAGATGGAAATAGGCCTTGTCCGAAAAGATGATTTTTTGTTTAAAATTTGGGTCAACATTTAATTTGTTTAGTCTACAGAGCGAAACGAAAACGGACACTAAGGTTGTCCATTTTAATTTCTTGAACGAGTTGCACTTTGTAAGCAAACATACCGAGGTGTTTGTGAAGAATCCTCTTTAGGGTGGTTTGCCGAATAATAAGTCGCTAACTTCTGCGCCAAGTTGATGTTTCTGGGTTCTAGCGTACACTTCGAGCCACAGAAGCTAATAAGTTTCAGTACTTCAAAACGTTGCTTCAAAACAAAGCAATGCGTCTTCTATCTGCAGAGGTATCTAACCTCACTTTTCTTATGTAATTGTGACTCGAAAATTGACAGCGTTGCTAGAATTATGTGATTCAAAATTTAACCAAAATATGGCCCACTCTTTATTAACGAATAATATATTAATAATTTTTTTTTTACATTGTTAACATGATTTATTAACTATTAAATTACTTCTCTATAATATTTTCAAACAATTAGCTAATTTATTATTATTTATATTTGTATATTTGCAAACTGCATATTTATGAGAACTCTAAGAAACAATGATTATTTATTGTCTGTGATCAGTTTTTGTAATATGAAACTAACCCAATTTTTATGCTCTAAACAATGTGTGATTGACTGTAAGTTTCTTAAACCATATATACTTATAGAAACGTAGCAAAGCCAACATGATGTGACGTCAGTTGTGGGCAAAAAACGTTGTATTAAACGCGTGTAACAAAACACTAAAATTGTGTTTTTAAACACTTAATCTATCAAAATGTTTAGAAATCACATATAAGTCACTTGTTGCATGGGCTTTGCTTAAACAATTTAATTACTTGTAGAGTATATGCTCACAAATAACGTGTGACGTCAACGTGCGGAAAATAGTAAACGTGTACGTTAGATTCAAAGATGCTTTTGTTTATAAAGTACATATTTGATATTATAAATACTAAAATACTAATCAATCTTTTTGATGCACCCTGTATATTATTTACTGATTTCAAAATGCAAATAGAACGAATGCTATTAAATTTATTACAGATAATTTAGTTTTAGACATAAATATCAATAAAATAATTTATAGCAAACGTAGCATAAAACAATAAAATAAAACAATAAAACTTTGATTGAAAATATAAATACATCCTTACAAATAACGCATTTATAGAAGCTATTCAGATATAATTTTTTACATAAAACTTTAGTCTCCTTATGTGTGTCAAGTAATTACACCATACAAGATATTTTACCTACAGATTAACATATCTTAAGATGCTTGAAGGGGAACCGTAACAAGACCATATTTAAAGCTTGTTTCCTAAGCCTTACAACCCTCATCCCGAGGACCACATTACGGGTATTTTATTGCCACGTCAGAATGTACACAATTTGTTTAAATTAACTGCGCAAATGCCGTATAAATTTTTGCAGCATCAGCGTTTTCCCAATAATTAAACGTTTTGATTTATTTTCAGTCACGCAAAAAACTGTATTTGCATTTTTAATCTGAATTAATATATTTTAATACAAATTTGCTTGCCTATTGTTTGTTATTGCGACAATTCAAATAAATGCACGCGAAACTAAATCATCCCGGTTTTCCATTATATGAAATCGATTGTTGGGGAAAATAGACAATATAATGAACAAGTAATTGTGAAAATTTATATTTTAAATTAAACAATTGTTTTTAAATAACAACAATGAGACATTTTAATATCTATCATAAGAAAATTTTATAATTCATACTCGCATAGCAAATTTTACCTAGTAGTAACATTATAAAATGTTGATTAAAATTGAAACTTGAAGAAAATTGTAATAGTTTATAGCTTCACCCTTGACACCAGAAACAAAATTGATTTGATTTATTTACACTCTGGTATGTCAGAGACAAAAGGCTCAAGTCGCTTGAAGAGAGCACTCGTTAATTTTGGATTTACGACAGCAGCGTCCGTATGCATTGGATATATTTTATAGCTAGCCAATTCCACGTTATTGTGTATTTCGTGCATTTCCAATAGTTGTAGATGCAGAAACGGGATCGCGTTAAAGTTACAGTTACTACTATTCCGGGAGGTGGGTGCCTTGTGAAATTGACTTGGAACACAAAATTTGAGACGGAGAGAAAAAGGTGAACTCAGTATGATTAATATTTTTATATCGTTTATAATCAGTTTTGACATACATCAAATATAAAAAATAAGTTTATTTGGAGTTAAATTAATAATATTTATTTATACAACAAATTAAATATAGATATGGTCTAATTCAAATTAATAAAGAGTATGACGTCATGGTATGACTTTGTTGTTAGTTGTCAGCTATTAGTTTTATAAATCGTTTTAAATAGTTATTTGCACAATATGTTTTAAAAGTGCTTTTTTACTACTTGTAAATATAGTTTAACCTAATAAATCTTATTATAATATGACTCAGATAAGATGTTTTTGCGGAAAATCAGTCTCAACGCCAGATGCGACTGCCATATTTTTGGATTTGTTGGGGTTGGGACGCTTCAAAACATAAAAGCATAGTTCCAGTTGACAAGAAAACCCGACAAAAATTAAACTTTAATTCAAATGTCTCTTCGGCACAGCAAAGCACAACCCGTTATGGCTTGTTCTTTAAATTCTCTTCCACTTACTTACTAATTGACTGCAAAAAAATCAATGCACGTCGTCTTTGCAGTCTATAATAAGACTATTTTTTTAAGTGTTAGGATGAATTTACGTTTTGCATTTATTTTATAGAATGTTTATGGCTTTTAATACACACAGACACATTTTTATGATCACTCGCGAGTAGTTTTGATTGGAGTGTCTCACTCACCCGCCCAATTGTTTGTTATGATGAGATTTGATCACTAACACTTGTGCGGGTTGGTGGGAACACCAGTTTATGATTACGCGCGACTAGTTTTGATTGGAGTGCCCCACCCACCCGCCCAAGTGTTTGTCGTCAACAGATTTGATAACTAACTCTTGGGTGGGTGGACGGAGGATACAAGTTTATAATTTCGCGCGAGTAGTTTTGACTGAAGTGCCACACCTACCGGCCAAGTGTTAATTATGATGGAATTAGATCACAAACACTTAGGTGAGTAGGCGGGGATACAAGTTTATGATTCAGCGCGAGTAGTTTTGATAGGATTGCCCCACCCACCCGCTCAAGTGTTTGTTATATAGCAATACATTTTGACAGATGGTAATTGATATATAGGAAACACATTTTTACGTTAATTGGTTTTGGAATTTCTACTCAATTTAATGATACGCGCGAGTAGTTTTAATTAGAATTGTTGTAAAAAAATTTGATAACTAATACTTGGGTGGGTTATGATTCCACGCAAGTAGTTTTAGTTGGAGTGACCCACTCACCCTTCCAAGTGATTGTTGTCAACAGGTTTGATAGCTAACATTTGGGTGGGTAGACGGGGACTAAAGTTTATAATTAAGCGCGATTATTTTTGATTGGAGTGCCCGCTCACTCGCCCAAATGTTTGTTTTGATGAAAGATTAGATGACTAACACTTGGAGTGGGCGGGGAAACTAGTTTATGATTTTGCGTGAATAGTTTTGATTGGAATGCCCCACCCACCCGCCCAAGTATCAATTATTAAGGTATTAGATTACAAACACTTGGGTTAGTGGTCGGAAATACAAGTTTATGATTCCACGCGAGTAGTTTTGATTGGAATGCCCCATCCACCCGCCCAAATGTTTGTAATCTACTTTTTTGATGACAAACAATTGAGTGGGTGGGCAAGAACACAAGTTTATGATTACGGGCGAGTAGTTTTGATTGGAGAGCCCCACCAACCTGCACAAGTGTTTCTTGTGAAGAGATTTGATATCAAACACTTGGTTAAACGGGCGGAAACAAGTTGTGTGGAGTGCCTTGCTCACCCGCCTTAGTGTTTGATAATAAAAAGAGATTTGATCACAACCACTTGTGTGTGAGTGGGTGGTCGCGGATTTTTGTTTATGATTTTGCGCGAGTAATTTTAATTAGAGTTTTCGTCTACCCGCTCAGGTGTTTGTTAGCAAGCAACTGGATCAGAAACACTTGGGTAGGTGGGCGGGGACACCAATTTTTAATTATGCGCGAGTAATTTTAATTGGAGTGCTCCACTCACCCGACCAAGTGTTTGTTATCAAGGGATTTTATTGCAAACACTTGGGTTAGTGAGCGAGGACACAAAATTATAACTACGCGCGAGTCCTTTAAATTGAGTGCCCACCCACACGCCCAAGTGTTTGTTCTTAAGAAATTAGATCAGTAACACTTGGGCACTTTTATGATTATTTGCAAGCAGTTTTGATTGGAGTGTAACACCTACCCGCCCAAATGTTTGTAATCTAGTTTTTTGATGACAAACACTTGGATGGGTGGGCAGAAACTCAAGTTTATGATTACGAGCAAGAAGCTGCCAAGGTTTATTGCTGATATTTTTGTTTTTGGGTGATACAATTTTTGAAAATACTTTTTTGTTGGTTATGTGAATGTTCCTAGTTATTTGATCTGCTTGTTTTTCTAGCTTCAATCTATCTAAGTTAAATATTTAGTTTCGTAAATATAGAGAGCGCTGTAAAATGTAGGAAACTCAGTTATTTAGCTCACATCATACGTGGACCGAGATACTACATGTTTTGTCTAACAATGCAAAGCAAAGTTGAAAGGAAAATGTGAATTGGCAAAAAAAAACTATTATTGTTAAGGAACTAACGACAAAAATAGACCAACCTACTTATGGAAGAAATATTCAGGACGGCATCATACGATTTTGCATACCAACAGTTAGTGGAAATGATAACAACTAGTGTCTTAAGACAGATGTGGCCCCAAAAGATCAAATTTGGTAGATTTTTTTTGTATTGTTTCTGGTTTTGTTTTAGTTGATTCTTCGTGTCTATGTAGATTTTATGTTCTATTACATTTTTTCTTTTAGTCTTAGTAATTATGACGATTGTTGTTCTGACTAGTCGATGCTCTTGGTGTTAAATTTGTTTAGTGTTAGACGTCCCGTCTTTCATAATATGTTGGTTTTTTAAAGAATGTAGTCAATCTGGTTTTTGATGTTGTGATTTGGGCTCATCCTAGTCTACTTTCTTCTGTGCACTGGCTTCTAGAAGATTGTGTTTATGCAGTATATATCTTTATTTGGCAGATAATGTAGGTTTTTGTTTTGTTATTTTGTGTTTTTATTTAGTGTTTTGCACATCTTTGCGTTGAAATCTCTTACAGTTAAAGAGAAATGTATTTTTTTACATCTTTACACTTATGAAACCTATATCACTTAATTAGCTTTAGCGATTGCATAGTTTTGTGATGTATCGTTTTGTGGTTTTGTGCTAGGTGTGAAGATTAACGACGAAGTTGACGGAGATTATTACAGTAGATTCTAGGGGTGGTATTCATAGACAAAACTCAATCTTCGACTAAGCACGTTCTCAGTCAAATACGTGTTCAGATAAACTTTTTTTTTTTATTACTACTTTCTGGTTGATACAAAAAGTTATACGTCTAACCTATATATGTTTTTTTAAAGCTCTTGCTAAGATGTAAATTTTGGTTCTATACCCACATATTTTCTCTATTTAATATGGAGAAAAAAAGATCATCTTGAAATTCTTACAGCATATAGACAAATCCAATTGCAGAAAATTTACATTTCCAGAATAATAAGTTCTCGCTTTTATTTCAAAAGTATAACCATCTTCGCAAATTTTGTGTTGCAAAAATAGGCAGCAAATTTATTTGACCATAACTTTTTTATCACCGTGTTGATTTTAAGCGGACACACTCGATTTTTATCAGAATACATAAAAATTTTATACACCAACCTCAAAAAATTATCTAATGCATTAATTTTGATCTAGTAGCGTGGGAGTGAAGTTATTTAACATTGCGGCAAATTACAAATAATTGTTCCACTGTTATTTAAAAAAAAATTGTAATTTTATTTTTATGTCATAATTCTACTTACAATGGGCGAGTTGACTATTTTTTTTGGTAAAACTTTCTGTAATGAAAATAGTCTATTTTTTGTCTGTATTGATTAATTTGATCAATTTAACACAGGAGTCGCACCTACTTCCGGTTTTCATTATTTTATTTGAAATGTATGCACCCATTATCTATTAATATTGTAACTCTTAATTACAACAACTTTTTATTCTTAACGGTACTCAAAAATATTATTTTATTGACATTTGATTCTGAAATACTTTCAGAAGAAGTTTAGGTGTATATGGTTCTTGACTGGTTTGCCTATTTGTTTCGTATTTTATGAATGTTAAAAATTGGCTGGGAACTTGTTAGGTTAAAAACCAAAACTAACTGCGGTCAAATTTAAACTTAAGGTCACGCTTGTGGTGAAACCGTAACTAAGCCAAATTTAACTAAAGCAGCGACTCATTTTAAGTTATAGCCTCAACAGGTTAGGTTGAGTCTTATTTTAATTCTTAAAATAGGATTTAGGATATTGTTCTTTCAGGCAACCAGTTATCTTAGATGCTTTATCAGTTTGGTTTTTTACCTCAGTCTTTCTGTTTTAATGAGCAGTTGTTTTTAGTTTATAGTACTTAAAAGACATCACCTGCTCTATTATCTTGTTGTTAATAGTTAGTTTGCGTCTAATTCCTTTTTTTGCTGCAACTAGTGTTTTTGTCTTCTCTACCGTAATCGACAAATTGGGTAATTTTTTGATGTTAGATAAAATTTGTTATTGAGGTAATTAATCTTTTGGGGTTTCCTTATTTTTTAGTTATATTTATAGCTGATACGAGTTGTTTTTGTCACTGGTAGAACTTTCTGGTGTTGAGCCTCACGTTCTTCAAACATTTGTTTAAAGTTATTTATCTATACCTCTTTTTGGGTTAGTTTTTGTTGTCACATATTTGTTGACTTTGCATTTTTTTCCTTTATCATTGTCCATATCTTCTTTTGGTTACCGCAGAGGTTGTGTCACGTTTTTGCAGTGAAGTTTTTGAGTATTTGGTCTGTATTGTTCTTATTTTTGTTTTTTTCTTGTTTTCCAGTAATAATACCACTCTGTTGGTGTTTTGCTATTTAAGTACTTTATGTCGGTGTCTCTTTTTTTGCCGGTTTTACTTTCGGTCTAATTCATGGTGTATTTTTCCTTTTGCCTGATTCTTTGTTGATGATTTCTTTGATGTATGATTTTATATTATTTCAACTAGTTTCTACGTCGTCTTGATCCATAATGTAAAATATTCTTTCTCTGTGCGTTTGTACTCACTAGTAGACATGTTGCGCAATTTTGGTCTCTGAGACGTGTTTCAGGTTGTCAACGTAGACATGTCTATAAACAAAACCTCATCTACGGGCCTGTTGCGAAATCAAAAACCGGTTTAAAATCTACCAATTGGAATGGGAGACCGCGTGCAACGTTAGACATGTTGCGCGACATTTTGACAGTGTGGACGTCACTTTACGTCTAGAGGCGAGACACGTCTTAATCTGTTTCCAGCTACCGAGTAATAGCAAAATCTGGTCATAAAATAATGTTAAAAAGTACTAAAATCCGGCCATAAACTATTAAAAAGTGTAGAAATTAAATATATTTTAAAAACTTCTTAATTCGGCTAAAAATATAGCTAGAATACATCAACGTCAAAAACTATTGAAATGTGCAAAAAAAGTATTCTGCAACTGCAAAAATCAATTTTAAAATATCTTAATCTTTTTAGAAAGCACGAAAATTTGGCTATAAAAAGTAAAAAATTCGATCATATGGTATAAATATTGTCAAAAATCAGCAAAATCAGGTTATGCATTTTTTATAAAATGTCAAAAATAACAAAATGCCGTGATAAAGTACTGTTAAAAAGTACTCAAATACAACTATAAAACTGTTGAAAATAATTAAATTCTACTAATAAAATGTCAAAAATAGGAAAACCTGATTTTATTGTTAAAAAGCACCAAAACTCGGTCATAAATTGTTAAAAAGTGTAATTTATTTTGTAAAAAGTCAAACTAACTTATTGCAGTCATAAAACATTAAACAATTTTTAGATATAATCAAAATCCGGCCAACAACCGTTAGTGCTGTGCAAAATTTTATTTATAAAATTACCAAAAATCTTAATACATCAAAAAGTGTAAAATTTTAAAATAAATAAAATTTATAACTGCTAAATTCGGCTATAATATATTAAAATATAGTTAAAAACCACTAAAATATTAAAAAATGTTATGAAATAAATCATATTGTTAAAAAGAATTAAAATGTCCGGCTATAAACACATAAAAAAACCAAAATTAATTTAAAAAAAAGTCAAGTTATGAACATTTTGTTAAAAAGATCTAAATTTTGACTATAAACTGCAACTTTTTATTCATAATTGTAAAAAATATCTAAATAAGGTCACAAAACATTAAAATTAGGCAAACAACGTTTAAAAAGTGTAAAATTATATTTATAAAATGTCATAAAATAGTAAATTTGTGTCGAAAGATCAAAATATAATTAGTTACTAAAATTTGGTCGTAAACTTTTATATTTATAAAATCTTAATAATATTAAAACCCGGCATTGAATGTTTTTTATTTAATTATAAAAAAAATATTAAAATTAGAAAAAACGATGCAAAATGCTATTAATATAATGTCAAAAGTAGCAAAATTTGCCTATAAAGTATGAAGATATTGTAAGAAAGCGCAAAAAATTGGTTATAAAATTTTGAAAATGCAAAATTCTATTTATAAAAATTCAAAAATAGCAAAATAAAATATTAGGAGTAAAAAATTTACAAAAAACCAAAATCAAACCAAAAACATTTGAAAACTATGAAATATTGTTAAAAAAATGTTAAAAATACCAAATTACTGCTTTCAAGTTTAAAACAATTGTTAAAAAACACAAAAATATAGCTATAAACTGTTAAAAGGCATACAAAGCTTTATGAAATCTTAAAAATAGCAAAGTTTAATCCAGCTATTAAAACCAAAATCAGGTTATACAATGCAAAATCTGGCTTTAAAACATTAAAATATTTTTAGAAAGCACCAAAATCTAACTACAAACTGCTGAAAAATGTAAAAAAATATAAAAACCCAAAATCCGGCTGTACAATTATCAAAATATTTTTAAAAATAGCAACATTTTGGTAGTAACTGTTGTATATGTAAAGTGCAAAATTCTACAGATAAAAAGATAAAAATAGCCGGCCAAATACTGATAAAATTTTATTTATAGAATGTTAAAAGTAGGAAAATATGACCATGAAGAATAAAACTTTTTTTAGGAAACACTAAAATTTGGTCATATACTGTCAAAAAATGCAAAGTTTTATAGAACGTCAAAAATGTCCAAATATGGTCATAACATATTAAAAGATTTAAGAAAACAAAATTTGGCCAAAACGATTGAAAACTACCAAATTTTGTTGTTCAAACGTCAAATACAGCAAAATCTGGTCATATATTTAAGTAATGTCTAAAAATCTGGTCATAAACTGTTGAAAAATGCATTTCCATTTATAAAATATGAGTTTTTTGTTAAAAAGTACCAAAATCCAACAGTTGAAAATAATAAAATGTTACTTGTAAAAATATTCGGCCATACACTCGTAAAAAAGTGTAAAAATGATCATATAATTTTAAAAACTTTAAAATCCGGCTAAGAAATATTAAAATATTGTTAGAAGTAGCAAAAATCAAAGTACAAAATTCTATTTATAAAAACTTAAACTAATTTAATGCTGTCAAGAAACATTAAAATATTTTTTAGGTAAAATCAAAATCTGACTACGGTTTTAAAGTGCAAAATAGTTTATTCATCAAATGTCAAAAATAGCAAATCTAGTCTTGAAACATCAAAATATTGTTAGAAAACACCAAAACTTGACCATAAACTGTTGAAATTGTTGAAAATTTTAATAAATTTTAAAAACCGTAAAATTCCTATGAAATATTAAAATATTGTTAAAAAGCCCTAAAGCTGTGCCATAAAACTGTTGAAATATGTAATATTCTATTCATAAAATGTCAAAAATAACAAAATCCAGTTTTGAAACATCAAAATATTGTTAGAAAACACCAAAACTTGGTCATAAACTGTTGAAATTGTCGGAAATTTTAATAAATTTCAAAAGCTGCAAAATCAACATATTCTTAAAAAGAACCAAAATCCGAATATAAATAATTAAAAAGTGCAAAGTTAAAAAAAAAAAAAAATTTAAATAGCAAAATCCGGTTATAAAATATTGTTAAGTTTAACAAATTTTCGGTCACAAACTGTCAAAAAGTTTAACATTTTATTTACGGAATACTAAAAATAACAAATGCCGGAAAAAATAAAAATATTATCAGAAAGCACCAAAATCTGGCTATAAACTGTAAAATATTTTATTAAATTGCAAAAATTGCAAAATCCGGCTATAAAATATTAAAATATTGTTAGAAATGGCAACATTTTAGAATTAATTGTTAAGAAGTACAATATTTTATTTGGGCAATTCCATTTCAAAGGGACCAGAGCTGGGGTGGGGGGTGCATTGAGAAACTTGCTTATGTATTTTTTTTAGTTTTTATAACTTATTAGTATGAAGGTATAAAACCCATTAAAAAAAAATCTACGATTTTTTTAAGTTTTTTTGACGTTTTTTAACTTAATCGCATTTTTTGTTTAAAAACCGCAATTTTAACTCAAGAAATGAATTTACTAATGAATTAATCAGAAATTTTCCGTAGAATCCAAATCTGGCGCTATTTTAAGTCTATACCCTGTCTATAAGCCGCAAAAGCCATAAAACCATGTTTTTGTTCTCAGTGGGATGTGCAAAAAAGAGCATTTTTTTATTTTTTTTAACCGCCAAAGTTGACGTGTTTTGATGTAAATTAATTAGAAAATATAAATTTGTTTTGTGTATTTGAGTTTTAAAGGTCTAAAACTCAAAAAAACTGCAAAAATACGCCTATTTTTCAACATAAACTTTTACAAATGCACATTTAACAGTTTTCAGAGAAATTATACACCAAACAATATAAAAAAATTTAGTTTTGCTAACAATTTTACATAGAAAATTGTCAGTGTCGTGCTTATCTGGCAAAGAAAACCCCATCTAGAAAAAAGAAATTGTTCAAAATTTACTTAAAATTTTTTTTTTATAGATTATTTGGATTATATTTTTTTAAGTTTATTTCAAAAGTTTAACAAAGAAATTTTTAGTCGCTTGAACCAATTTTGGGCCATTTTACTCTTTGTTTGATAGCACAAATTTAGACTCGATCTATCGGCGCCAAAATTTAAAAATATTATTATTTTTGGCATTCACACATAAATCTGCCTGGCGCTTGTCAAAATTTGTTAAAAAAAAGTTTTAAACCACACCCTAGTGTGTTTATAATAATTTTTGTAAATAATTAATTTTTAACGCATTTTTTGCTTAAAAATTTTGTAAACAATTTTTTCTAGATGGACTTTTTTATAGACGATGAGTACAACACTGACAATTTTCCAAGTAAAATTGTCCCCAGAATTAAATTTTTTAATAATATTTGGTGTATTGTTCCTCTAAACGCGACTAAACGTGCATTTGTAAGAGTTTATGTTGAAGAATAGGCCTACTTTGCAGATTTTTTGAGTTTTAGATGCTTAAAACCCAAATACCACAGAACAAATTTATATTTTCCAATTAATTTACATCAAAATACGTCAACTTTGGCGGTTAAAAAAAAAATTAAAATATGCTTTTTGCACAGCCCACTGAGAACAAAAACATGATTTTATGGCTTTTGCGGTTTATAGACAGGGTATAGACTTGAAATGGCGCCAGATTTGGATTTTACGAAAGATTTCTGATTGATTTCATTAATAAATTTATTTTTTTAAGTTAAAATTGCGGTTTTTAAACAAAAAATGCGATTAAGTTAAAAAACGACAAAAAAACTAAAAAAAAAAATTGTAGAATTCTTTTTTATGGATTTCATACTCTCATACATCGATTAAAGGACTACTGATAAGTTATAGAAAAAAATAAATACATAAGCAAGTTTCTCAATGCACCCCCCCTCCCCTAGCTCTAGTCCGTTTGAAATTTTATAAAGGCAAAAATAGCAAAATCCGCCTATAAAGTATTAAAATATTCTTAGAAATAGCAAAACCTTTTCATAAACTGTCAAAAAGTGCAAACTTTGATTTATACAATTTCAATAATAACATAATCCGACCATAAAATATAAAAAAATTGTAAAAAAACTACAAAAATTTGGTCATAAACTGATAAAAATTGCTGTTGAAATTTTAAACAGTTGTTAGAACGCAGCACCAAAATCTAAACTTTTAAAACGTGTATTTTTTTTAAATCTTTTTTTTTTATTGTAGGACAAGAATTGTTTCTTTCCAACTACTGTGCTTTCAGAGATTTTGATGTCTAGCATAGATGGACAACATATTTTGGGTGGGCGTCCAAGGAGCCTCTTTGTATTTGGTTTTTGCTGTTGTGACTTTTTTGGCTTGTATGCTATCGGTTATTTGTAGCATGTTCTGGTGCCACTCGCGGCGCCTTGTCCTTATCCAGCGCACGATGTCTGTCACTCCACATCTATTTCCTTGTTTTGTACACTGTCTTGTAGGGTAAGGGTTTATATTTATGTTGTTCGTAAGCGCCCCTTTGTCTTTTTGTCTGTTTTCAACTGCATATTTATTCTGGCGCATAATACGTCTCTTATAGATCCGGCAATTTTTGATGCTTTGTTTATTTGTTGTTGAGCATTATTGTACTGGATAGTTAAACGCCAATATAATTAAAGAGCATTACTTTTTCTATTGGACTGTCTTTGATGAAAGTTTGCATCTGATTGGTTCTTTTGAGAGCACCATTGACTTAGCATACTGGTTTGGACTTTTTGGAGGTTTTTCCGAGATCTTTGCTGTTCTTTGACCATTTCAAATTGCTTAACGATCTTGTCTGCAAGGATGTTGGTAAATATTTTTATTATTATTGCTAAAGAGCATATTTCTCAGTAATTTTTGGAGTTGCTCTTTGACCTTTTTTAAATATAGGTATAGTGATAGTTCTACTATTTTGATATTGTTTTTGTGCTCAGTATTTAAAAAAAAAAAAAGTTATTTTTTTGTCATAGTTTTGATCCTCCATACTTGATCATCTCGTTTGTGATGCCGTCGGAAACTTCTTTAGTTTTTTGGTTGTTTTTATGTTTTTGTTAACCTTATTTTTTTGGTGTATTCTTGGTTGCTGTCTGGTGTCTTCTGA
This sequence comes from Tachinus rufipes, assembly GCA_963932245.1. Lineage (NCBI taxonomy): Eukaryota > Metazoa > Arthropoda > Insecta > Coleoptera > Staphylinidae > Tachinus > Tachinus rufipes. Next base: position 23,836,365 of record OZ010747.1, on the reverse strand, counting down.
CTTTTGTATGTTAGGAAAGCTTTTTCTTCAGCTGCTAGTTTTAGGGCTTTTTAGAGCATATAGCCCAGGGGCAGCTTGTAACATGTTTGTTGAATTATTCTACCATGCTTTTTGTGGGCTGTTGTCTGATATTGGTAAAAGTTTGCACAGTTGGCAACAGTCTAAAATAAACCGTTTAGAAGCGCCTGGAACTGATGAGTCGTCGAATAATTTTTAGTTCAATTCTTTATCAAAGTTTATTGTCAATTTACGTTTAATTAAGTTCAGAAGACCAAACTGTTTGAACGCTTAAGTTTTTAGTTTATCAGAATCACAACCGTTATTCAGCGTTTTTACAAATTTACATTTTGGGAAAACAGCCAACTTTTTCAAAATAAACAACGCTTAAAATTTTTTTTAAAGATAAATATATAAAGTTAATAAAGCCTCTTACAACCAAGTTAATAATATAGAGGTTTTATTTTGATATTTAAAAAAAACGGGTATTTTAAAAAAAAAAATCATTAAATGTTTATTTCATTGTAAAGAGGAAGGTATACCATTAACATTTGAAAACGATATCAGTCAAATGGCTGCCACAATTACGGTTGCAGTACCACATTCTTTTCTTGAAATTTTCTATGACCAATTTGCACATTTGCGGCTGTATGTCCTCGATAATATTACGAATTCTATCTTTAAGGTCTAGAATTGATTGTGGAGCATTGGCATAAACCTTATTTTTTACGTGGCTCCAAAAAAGAAGAAGAAGAAGAAGTCTAAAGGTGTTAAATCACAAGATTTCGGTGGCCAATTGTGATTACGTCTTTAAGAAATAGCACGGTCAGGAAACTTTTCTTGCAAAATTGCGATTGTCTCGTTGCTTGTGTGAAAATAAACGTCGTCCACATCAATATCTTCCAATTCCGGCCATAAAAAAATTATTTATCATAGCTCGGTAGCGCCATCCATTCACCGTAACAGTTGCACCAGCTTCATTTTCGAAAAAGTAGGGTCTAATCACACCGCTAGCCCAAAAACGGTACCAAACAGTGACACGTTGAGGATACAAACACTTTTCAACAAACATTCTTGAATTTTTTGAGCCATAAATGCGACAATTCTGCTTATTAACGTAGCCTCCGAGGTGAAAATGGGCCTCATCACTGAAGATGATTTTTCGATGAAATTCCGGATTATTCTGATGCATTTGAAGGACCCAATCAGCAAAGATACGACGTTTATGGTGATCGACCGGCTTGAGTTCTTGTGTTAACTGAATTAAAAGTCTTAAGATTTAAGTCTGTAATGTTGTTTGTGGAATGTCTAATTCCAAAGATCGACAAGGAATCGACAAACCTGTGTTTTCTTCAACACTACAGGCTACATCAGCAATATTCTCATGTGTTTTTGAGCGATGCACACGGTTTCAATTCTTCACATCACAAACTTGTCTCAACAGCTCAAATTTTTCCACCAGGTTTACTATTGCCTGCCGAAAAGGTGCTTTACGACGACCAAAAAGTGCTTTAGTTTTGCGAACTGTGACTGAAAAATTTTCATCATTTTGTAGTAAATTTTAATAATTCCAATGCGTTGTTGAAGCGTGTATCGTTTTATGTTTAATAATGGCGTAATTTTTACGTGTCAAGTGTCAAAAAATAATAGCTTCAAAATTGACAGCTGCCCAAATAGCCTGCTATTCAAAATGAATCTTGTCTACAAGCCTGTTGTGAGACTAAAAAATGCAGGTCTAAAGTTTCCCGATCGAAACGGGAGACCGCATGCAACGTTAGACATGTTGGGCAACATTTTGACAGTGTGGACGTTACTCGGCGTCTAGAGGCGAGACATGTCCTAGTCTGTTTACACCTACCGAGTGGTGTGGTTTGGCTGTTTACAGTTGTTTTCTAAAGTTTTACAGTTTTTTTGAAAACAAGTGGTCTAACAAGAAAGTTTTAAAACTAATTGAAGATTACCATGCGTCTTATTGTCGGCGTTTTCCAGTCTTAATTTATTTAATAATACATGACCAAACCTAGGTCTTTCTGCGAGCACTGCGCGCGCCCACTAACGTTTACGTTTTTTGTGTTTTTTTCACTTGTAATTAGCATTAAGCACAAACTCATTCTACAAAAAAACAATGTCTTCAATGGTGGACTGCAAAGATGAGACTGAGAAACTCACATTGTAGTGTGGATGCTAGACGAGACAAAGAACGGTGTCTCTAGACGGTCTATAGACAATAGACAAATAGACAAATTGCGCAACATAGTCTACTAGTGTGTACTAGCCTTTATAAGCTGTCAGTTTAAAGCATTAAAACACTACTCAGTTGCAAATAAAATTGATTGACTAGAAACTTTGATTTGAATCAAATAATTTGTAAATTTGTAAATTATTTGATTCAAATCTGTAGATTTTATTCAAAAATAATTATCGAGTTGGTAAAATGTTGTTGAATGTAATGGTATACTTCGATGAAAATGAATATACCTTGCTCGTTTACATGATCTAAACAAAACTCTTATAATATTAACTATTACTATCAACAATAGATTATAATTCATAAATGAAATATGAAATTTAATAATTGAATTAATTATTTCATTATTTTATAATTAATAAATTTCGATGCATCCTGTATATATTCAGTCGAGAGAGAAATGCTGTCGCCAGTCTATATTTGACTGATAAAACTAGTCCAAAAGTGAACATATCCAATTACAGTGTACACAATGAATTAGTCCATCTACAATAACATCGTGTGTGTATAATGTTATAGATGATGATAGATGATACCAAACGTACGCAAACTCCGCCAACACAGTGGCTTATAATTAATACCAGATTTAAAAATCAATAAAGTCCACGTGAGCTGTATTTAAATTTAAATATAATTAATAGTGAACTATAATTTATGACTCCCCATACACAATCCATCAAATAGGGTAAAAAAATGTTATGTAAAAACGACGCAGGTCATTACGATCCATCAATTCACGCACAAATAATTCACTGATAAAGCATACACGCAATGGGAAATGTTTATTTTATTTCGCTATTTGTATGTCCGCTGGGGGTATTCCGTTCTGAATACGATTCTCGATAGTTGTCTGTCCGGCACAGATTTGCAATTCAAAGTTGTCGGATTTGTATTTGCGGCAAATAATAAGTCGACCCATGTTCATTCAATCTACTTCTTGGTCAGTCATGCTAACTTCACTCTGTGTCTGGATATTTATGCAAATTTCTGGGATTGAGTGAATAGCGTCTATGATACAATTATATGAGAATGTTGAAACTCGATTATCTTTAACTGAAAAATATCAGAGAGAAAATATTAAATTTGTGAATAATATAGATATTTTAAAACTCTTATATGTAGTTTTTTATTAAGTTTAGTATTCTAGCAAAATATATATTTGTGATTTTGGCTATACAATATTGTCTGCAATTTTGTTAGTAGTCAGTCACTGGACTCTTAATGATAGTAAGAATTAAATGTCTACAAGTTTCTGTTGCACAAACATGACTAAAATGTTGTTAAAAGTTAGCGTATGTGTTGTTTTCATAGGATCTCTAGTTTTCTATAATGTTTTCCATTAACTTTTTAGAACTTTCTTTAGTTTGTTAGTTGTTGTTGAGATACAGATTTTTTTAAATTATGTTAGAAGTTTATTATTTCCAAATTTTATTTGTTATAATACAAATGTTGCTATAAAATTACTTTAAGTTTTATTTAATTAAAAAAAACCTAAGAAGCTTGATTTTTTGTTATAAAAATTATTAAAAACTTTTAAAGTTTTAAATGCTTTTGAGAATCTAGTTCCTTTGGGTGTATTTTATGTCGTTGTCTTGTCTTCTACTTCTATACGCGTTTTCCTTAGGCCTTCACTTTAAGATTTTGTTGTTTATCTACCTTCTCTAGTTCTAGCTATCTGTGCAGCCCAATTCTATTTCAGAGCATGTTATCTTTTTGATAACATCTGTTATGCCAGTTCTCTGGCGTATAGTCTTGTTTTTGATTTTTTTCTTTTTTTATTTGCAGATTTGTTTATTACGGTATTTGCTTCGTATTGGTCATATGATATTTTGATTTAGTCAGATTGACATCTCTGACTTAAAGATATTCTTTAAATTTTCTAAATTTTCAAGCAACGCCTACGTCAAGTCTATTCTTTTGAGAAGTTTGCTTGTTTCTGGTTAATAGTAATTTATGGCCTAGGCACTTTACTAGTTCTATTTGGATTACGTTTTTTTTTTTTTTAAATTTTACCTGGTTATAATAATGTGAAAATAAATTAAATCAAACTAGTAAAAAAACTTAATACAAATATTATTTTAACCCAACGAACTGAATAGGACAAGAAAGCAAATCGATTAGTGCGCGCATACAGAAAAAAGGGTGTTGTAGCATATTTTTTATGCCCTGCAATCCCGAACACGCATTTCATTTCATCGACGGGCCGCCCTAAATTTCACGGGTCGACATCTCCCCCCATACCTTATATATGTTACCTTTCTTTCAAAGTGTCAGCTTTTAGTCCCTGCCACGGCAGCGACCCCCGAAGAAAATACATGTACATGTGCCCCAAAGCTTCCAGGTCGTCCCTCCTGGATTGTTCCCTTCCCATGTGGGTATTTATACTCATATATCTCGCCGTTCCTAAACAGAACAAAAAGAAATACACGTATGGTTAAATTGCAGCGTATAAATAATCCTGAAAAAACATGGATTTAATCCGGCCTTAATGAAAGTCATCAAAGTGAGGAATGTTAATTAAAAATATCTCATTAGTTATGGAATAGATGTACAACTACAAACATTTTGATTTTGATATTAACTATAATATGTTATGTAATTATTTATAACTTCTCTGTATGCATAATAGTGATAGCAATCAATCAATATTTATTGTGGATAAAGCAAATTGCGTGTTACACATTTTTTATTGGTTGCTTAATAATCTATATTTATTCAAAATTAATCACGTTTGAATGGTTAAAGCTTTAATTAGAACTAGCGCATTTTAATTACTTTTGCTATTTGAAACGTTTAGAGAATACAATTTCCAGTTTAGTGGTATTTGTTAGCATTGTTTATAATAATTAAAATTTTCTATACAATGTTATTTAATTTGAGAGTGTGATGACGATATTTACACATAGTACATTGAGATTGAGATTTACACTATTGAGGTACTTCACAGCTGCCTTACACATAAATCGAAGGAGTTTTTAAATATGTAGAAAATAAAGTAGATTGGCATTAAGGTGATTGAGATATTTAACAGCTGTAGCATGTTAAGTACGCTGCCAGAGTTAGGGTTGTACTAGGCTGTAAAAGATTGTTATTTACACACTGGCGTTTGAGGTTTTCATTTTATCAGTTTACAAATCACAATTATATAAGAATCAAACTGTTCTTATCGGTGGACTAAAATAACCCAGTCATCTTTTACAAATAATATTGGAATGATAAGTTTAATAGATTGGTGTACTTCTTGGTATATTTCCTTATTGATTTTAACTGTTGCGATTGTTTTTTTGGCATCACTTGATACCATATTCATGTGTTGATTGTAAGCATGTAAATATTGTTTTCATTTCTTATCATTAACATACATTTTCTCATCCAAACTCAACTTTACTAATACTAAACGCACCTTGACTGTTATAGAAGTCAAATTAACAGCTATAATGGGGTTGAATGTTAAAACCATATTTGGCATTACTTGGAAATGAGTTTTTATATGTAACACCCGTTGAGGGTATAATGTGCACTGGTATTTGAAGCACAACAACTGCAAAATTGTTAAGCCTGGTGAAGCATTGATCTTGCAATAGTAGTGATCTGTTATATACACACTGCCAAGCAATTTAGTAATGATCAGTTATATACACTGACAAGAGCAGTTGGATTAATATTAGATAAATACTTTGGTGTTGTGATATACCATGCATTGGTGATATTATGGGGATTTTGGTATTACGACTTATTGGTTCTATGCTAGAAATTTTTTTTATAATTATCAATTTAGCTGTATTTAATAATTAGGTGCAGATTCAAATGTTGGAACACACGGCAAACGATTGCAAGCCGGAACAGTAAAGTGTTGATGCAAGAAGACGATATGTATTGAACCGACTTGAAATGAGAGCTTTGGGGAAAGTTGAAACGCCACGAATAAGGAAAAAAGCAATTTTTTATGACTGTATAAAAGCAGCTGACGATGGTTAGAAGAAATTATCTGTTATTGTGAAAGTAAACTTAAACTAAATAATATACGGCGTAAATGCTCGATGTGGTGGTTGGATGGGTGAGAGGTTGTTGCGTCGGTTATTAAAAAATAAATAAATAACTTGCGTTATTTATTAAATTTTAAAGTTATGGATATTGAATATAAAAATTCGTCTATTTATACTAAAATCAGGTAAAAAATATCGGTCTCAAACCCGCATTTTTACCGCCAATATTTAAGAATTTATTAACTTTAAAGTTTGTACTAAATAACACTATATCTAGTACAATAAGGGCCATTGTTAATTTGTATTTTCTATGTGATTTTTCTAGGGATCAGAGTACTTCAGTGGTTTTCCGTAGTTTTCTGAAGAGTTAATCAGTGTTCTTTTAGAGTAAAATGAGTGTTTGTAAAAAAAAGTTTTTGGCAATAAAAAGGTGGTTCAAATTTTCGATAGCAAAACATACAAATTTTTTATTAGAACATGGAATGTTAAAACCAAGCAGGAAACTTACAAACATAATCCAAGAAATGAAAAGAAAAAAAGTGAAACCCACTGGACAAATTTGGGTCAATAAATTAAAGGCGTAAAGGTTTTTTAGTCAGAAAATGACACTAGTCAGTATAACAACTGGAACGCGCACGCAAGTGAAAGTTTGCGTTAGAATTTGGTCGTGGTTTGAACGGCAAAGTGTACACGCCCGAACTTTTGTCTCTTTTTAACGCACCAGTTAAAAAGAGTCTTCATACACGCCGGAACTTTTTCTCTCTTCAACACGCTAGATTGGCATTTATATATGGGTGTGATTATTACAGTTATTATGCATTTTACTGGTCAGCACAGAAACGGTGTAGAAATCATAATCAATCAACACTTACCGAGTTGTGTGACAAAGCACGTAGCCAAATTTGATAGAACATGTTACTGAATCTAAATGCAACTGAGGGACTGACTCATATTATACAAGTTTACGCACTGACAACCGCTTATAACGTCAACAATTTATAAAACTTCTATAAAGAAATCTGAGAACTATTAAAACTAACAAAATTGCAAGATATTATCACTGTCATGGGCAACTTTAACACAAATTTTGAGAACGGAAAAGCAGACGATGTGCACTGCGCTTATGGACTAGGTACATGAATATAGTACTGTACTGCTAAAAAGAAAACTTTAAAATAACCAACAACCGGTTTTGCTTACTACCACAAAAATTGTACACGCGGAAATTCTTTCAAGATAATAACCAGCACATAAAATTCCAATAATATTAGAATCCGTTTAAAGACAACCAAAGATACAAAACAGTAGAGATAAACTAACAACTGTAATCTCTAGAAGCTCAAGAAAACACACAAGAATCAAAAAGCATCTTAATCGGAGTTGCAAGAAACAAATTAGGAAACAGAAATACACCAACACAGAAATGAAAAACAAAAAAGATTATGAACTTTATGGACAAAACACGAACAAGGATATTCTAAGTGCATAACGGTCATAAAAAAATAAGAAATCTTCTGGTTTTGATGAGACACTGACAAAGTGTATAAAACTTATTAACAAAAACAATCATGATATAAAAGAAAATCATCAACAAAACTTATAAAACTGTTTGGTTAAAGTTGGCCTTTATAGCACAGCTAAAGAAAACAAATGCCAACAAATGCAACAAACACAGACTAATCAGCCTCATGAACCACGTTCTAAAAATATACTTGAAAATAATCTACCACCGGATTAACAAGAAGTGCGAGCCAGCCATGGAATGAACACAATTTGGGTTCAAAGAAGCAAAGCAAAATTGATACAAAATTGCAGAGATAACCAAATACAGTGTATTAAAAATCTAAATTAGAAACAAACTACGCAACTATAAATTAATAACATGACAATAAAAAAATTAGTCATCAAAAGGAGAGTACGTCAACGATCAATTTGGTCTTAATATGCACAGCAAAACGACAAAGTTTATGATTGTAAGCAGGCGCGAAGAAACACTCAGAGAAGCTAAAATAACAATTGACAACAAGAATATTGAACAAGTTAGCAGATTTAAGTTGGTTATTGGTTCCACGCAGACTGAAACTTGGAAAAAGAAATAAAATCCTGCACTGAATTGGCTAGAAACTACTATCAAATACAAAAAGTAATCTGCAAATTGCTAAATTAACATAAAAACATGATTGCTATGTATGGTTTGTACTATTGCGTGGCATTGAGGTGTAGTTTTTAAGCCGTTTTTAAAACCAAACTGGGTGTCACCATCTGCTCTTCCAAAGATATATAAGTTTGGCAGTGAATAAATTTTAGAAATATATGTATGGCTTATGAGGTTGATTGACCTATATTCTGAACAAATGTTTTCTTTTTTTGGGATAGTTATAAAGGTCAAAAGGAGCCAATCTGAAGGAATCAAACTCATGTAAATTGCGTTGAAGAGTTCTACCAGGGTATTAGTTGTTCTGTAGTCCAAAAGTTAATATTTCAAATGGTAAATCATCTGGTCCGGTTGGTTTACTCTTTTTGACATGTGTTTGATTGCGTTTGACACCTTATCTTTTGGTATAGACCGTCCAGTATTTTCGAAGTTTTATTGTTGATAGTTTTGATCGGTTGTTCTTGAACAGTTTTTAGATGTACTCTGTCTATCTTTTGATTTTCTGTTTTATATTAATTACGAACTTGATGTTTTTATCCTTTATCGTTCTTAGGTATTTTTTCTCACATTTCCTGTTGTTTCTTTTATCTTTATATGTACATTAAGGCTGTCATGGTTTTGTTATTTTTAGGTTTGTTATTTGGGCTGGTTTTATATTAATGGCCTCATCTCAGTTTTAGTAAATCAACAAAAAACATTACTTAAACATAATTTGCACTTTTTATTTTAAAAATTTACACAGTTTAAAAAACATTATAAATGTAATATTTTGTCAACAAAACGTTGAAGATAATAAAAAAGTTTGAAAAATTTAACTCTAAAAGTAAGTTATTTATGTCAGTTTTAATAAATTTTAAAAAAAGTTTAAATTTACTTTACTTTTTTTAAATGTATTTTTTGCAAACAAAATTTTGTTAATTAGAAAGTTTGAAAATTTTACTTTAAAACTAAACCGACTAGGTTAGATTTAGTAAATAAAAAATAATAATAAGTTTTAAAAATATTTTTCAAATTTCACAAAATTTCAAATGTTTTTGTAAAAAATATATAATATTAATTAATTAGCCATAATTTTTTTAACAATTATTACTAGATTTGTTATAACTTACCTAACTATTAAGCTATAGTAGTGTAAAGTTGGGAATAGATAAGCCATTTTGCAAAATTTTAACAATATATTGAAACTTGCAATTTTTTTTATTCATTAAAACTGACATAGTTACATTGGTTTTTAAGTTAAGTTTTTTTTCTAATTACCTAAAACATCTTGTTTGCACAAAATTACAATTGCAATTTTTTTAAATATTTTTTAAGTTTTGAAAATAATTTGAATATTGCATTTTTTTTTTAATTTACTAGTTTTAAAAATATTTTTAAAAATACAATTAAATATTTTAATTTACTAAAATTGACATATTTGGCTTAGCCTTTCAGTTAATTTTTTCAAACTTTTTAATTACTTTAAAACATTTTGTTTGTTAAAAATTACATTTGTCAATTTTTTTGATATTTTGTAATTTTTTTAAAATGTTTTTAGATTTGCAAACAAAACTGTTTTTTTTATTTACTAGTTTTTTAATTAAATTTTTAAAACTTTCTGATTAACTAGAATAGCAAAATTATATTTTTTTATGTTTTGTGAAACTTTAGTTTAGTTTTAATTTATTTTTTTATTTTTTTATAATTATATTGGCTGTTTTTAACTTTTTTGGCTGACGAAATAAAGTAAAAATATACGTAAAGGATTGCGGGTATAAAATTTATATCCACAGTGTAAACTTAAAAATAAAAGCAATTGTGTTTTAGTATAGAAATAGTTTATTTCATATTTTAATTATCGTCAGCATCATAGCAACAATAATTAATGATTAGTTTTTGTTCAATTCTGGTCAAAAAACATTCAAATGTTTTCAGAAAAAAACGAAATCCGACCAGAAACGGTTAAAAGTGCAAAATTTTTAAATATATCCAAAATAAGCCTTAAAATTTGGTTTTAAAATATCAAAATATTGTTAAGAAGCACTAAAATCTAGCCATAAAATTGTAGTTAAATTTAAAATTTTATTTATAAAATGTCAAAAATCCGGCTATGGATATAAAAACCTGGCCTGAACTGTTAAAAATTTTAAAATTTTATTTATAAAACGTCAAAAATAATAAAATTCAGTCATAAAATTTAAATATTGTCAGAAAACAGCAAAAATCTCAATCAGTCTGGATTCAAACTAGGGCTATAGTTGTTGCAGTGCTCTAACTCACATAATTGATGATAAAGGGTTTTCTAATAAGAAGTTTCATTTTGAATAGCAGGCTATATGGACAGCTGTCAATTTTGAAGGAAAACTAAGGACTTTTTGATAGTCGAAAAGCACCATCTCGGCCGGCAATAGTAAACCTGGTAGAAAAATTTGAGCTGTCATGACAAGTTTGTAATGTGAAGAATCAAAACCGTATGCATCGCTCAAGAACACATAAAAATATTGCTGATGTAGCCCGTAGTGTTGAAGAAAACCCAGGTTTGTCGACTCCTTGTCTATCTTTGGAATTAGACCTTCCACAAACGACATTACACCGTAAGGCTTTTAAAGTTTAGTTAACACAAGAACTCAAACCGGTCAATCACCATAAACTTCGTATCTTCGCTGATTGGATCCTTCAAATGCATCAAAATGATCCGGAATTTTATCGGAAAAATATCTTCAGTGATGAGGCTTATTTTCACCTTGGAGGCTACGTTAATAAGCAGAATTGTCGCTTTTGGGGCTCAGAAAAACCAAGAATGATTGTTGAAAAGTTTTTGCATCCTCAACGTGTCACTGTTTGGTGCGGTTTTTTGGGCTGGCGGTGTGATTGGACTTTACTTTTTTGAAAATGAGGCTGGTGCAACTGTTACGGTGAATGGATGGTGCTACCGAGCTAGGATTAATGATTTTTTATGGCCGTAATTGGAAGATATTGATGTGGACGACGTTTATTTTCAGCATGACGACGCTACGTGCCACACAAGCAACGAAACAATTGCAATTTTGCAAGAAAATTTTCCTGACCGTGTTATTTCTCGAAGAGGTGATCAAAGGTGGCCACCGAGATCTTGTGGTTTGACACCTTTAGATTTTTTTCTTTGGGGCCACGTGAAAGATAAGGTCTATGCCGTATTCGTAAAGTTATCGAAGGACATACAGCCGCAAATGTGCAACTTAGTCATGGAAAATTTCATGAAAAGAATGTGCTACTGCAACCGTAACCATGGCGGCCATTTGACTGATATTGTTTTCAAATGTTAATGGCATACCTTCCTCTTTACAATGAAATAAACATTTATTGATTATTTTTTAAATACCCGTTTTTTTTTAATATCAAAATGAAACCTCTTATTGGAAAACCCTATATTATAAGATGCAACTGACTCGGGAAAATTTACAGCTCTTGTTGTATAACTTTGTTGGCTTTAGTATTGAAGCTACACAATTAATGACAAGATGACGGATTTAGATAACTAGTAAAATATTCTACCCAGCATTCATTGCAAATTAATGACGCTAAAACAAAACTAATTCTTTTTGGTTTCACTAAATTAAGAAGCGCTGCTGCAGCGGAGTTTAGCATATTAATAAATGGAGTTATTATACCAATTAGTGATTGTGTAAAAAATGTAGGAGTTTATTTGGCCACAAACTAACTTAAAACAAAATACTAGCAGTTTAACAAGAAAGTTTTACATCAATTTACATAAACCGCCACTTACTCGATCAAAAAACAAAAATACTATTATGTGATTTTCTAGTATTTATTAATCTATAACCTCTTAATACCGTTAGGTGTCGAGGTGTCCGTGATACTATATATAATTATTACATTGATAAGCAAACTCAAACCAAATACAAAGAATGCAGAACTTCTGTCTTAGACTTATATATGGTATACGTAGACGCGAAAGAATATCTCTATAATATGGAAAGCAAACTTAAACTTCACTATGCATGCTTCTATTATAAAATCATAAACAGAAAATGTCCATTCTATATTCTATCTTTCTGAAAAAATTTGGTATAGAAGATATATTTATAGCATCAATATCAGAAGTAAAAGCTTGTTATCTATATCTAAGCACAAATTACAGATCTTCAATATGAATATATAATAATATTTTTTTTGCCTGCCCCAATTAAAAACATTGTTTTCAATGTTTATTATAATCTGTCAATACTGTCAGATTTTAAGGTTTAAGGTATTATATGAAATTGTGATTTACAGCCAATCAAATACCGTGAATAGTTTAGAGGCCCGAAAGACGATTTTGGCCCGCATTTTAAGGCCGAAACAGATTATGTTTTCTATTAGGAGAAACTGAATTACGTGAGTGTGTAAGGAGAGCTGTAATACAGTTAAATCCTTACACGGACTGGCATCGGCATTTTAGTGCGTTTGATTTGCATCAGATGACCCAAAAAAATTTATAAATTAAATTTAATAATGTACCAACACAACCTAAGCTGTAGTTAAGCTCTCTTTAAAATATTGCATCAACACAAAATACATCTTACATGCGTCAAGTCGGTCTTACATCTAAAGTTGTCAATTTTTATGACTTGTGCTTATATTCTAGGTTAAGTTTATTAAAAATAAAAACATTGATGACAAATGGACATAATGTATATGTAAATAAATTATTCTACAATAATACACTGGCGAGCAAAAAATAGAGCTCACTTTAAAATTATGACTTATTTTTGAAATTTTTTGTTTTAACTTTATGTTTGCTAATTGTAAACCAAAATAAGAGCCATAATAATATATTTTCTGATAAATGTTATCTATCTGTCAATTATTATTGATGTTCGAGGGTGTGGATGACCTGACTTTTCTTGAATAATCAAAGATAACGCAATAACTTTACTAATAACAGATATATTGAAATACAACTGAATACAACATATATGACATATCTATATATGACACTTGACTTTTATTAAAATCTGTTTACATGGTGTAGGTTGCGGTGAATCCACAACAATTATCACCGTGTTACAGACTTTTTTGAAACAGCATCCATTTTGCTCTAATTGAAAACATACATTTTATTGTGGTTTTTTTACTTAGTCTTGATTTTTTTTTGCGAAACTTGTCATTCACACGGTGTACTGTACTTACAGGTTATAATGCCCTATTGTTGTGGCAAGAATTATAGCGTTGATTGAAAAGGGCGAGGAAACCGTAAAACTGTAAGGATTGTTGGTAAAAGCCTTTATGCTGTACAAAAGGTATATTAGCGGTACTTGGATAATGGCTTGATAACCATAAAATCAGGATCCGGGCAAAAAAAAGTCACCACAAACAGAGATGACCTTTTTTTGGTGTCCACAAGTTTGCGGAATAGAACAGCTTCTGCAGTTTATCTACAAAATCAACTCTATAAAGTTAGAAATGTAAATTTTAGTGAATGGACCGTTAGGAAAAGGCTTCGGGTTGCTGGATTATCTTGTAGAAAGATGGCTACAGGTCTACTTTTATAACGCTAACATTGTGTTGTAAGACTGGGTTTTGCCCATCACCGGGTTCTATCTACCGAAGCACGTACAAAGTTGATCTTTATAAAGAATAGCTTCCTGTCAGCTCACAGATTCATTATGAAGATTTTTGAAGACCATGTTATTTCCTTTATGACAACTATGAGCGAGCGCGGCAATTTTATGCAAGGTAAAGCTAGACCTCACTTAGCTAGAGTTGTCAGAGATTATCTGGATGAAGTGGGAATTTTGCGGTTTAATTGGCCAGCTCTCAGCCCGGTCATGAACTATATAGAACATGTCTGAGATGAGTTAGGACGACGCGACGTATCCAAAAGCATACATCTGCTCTAAGAACTGCTCTGGAGCTAAGACAGTTGCTATTGCAGGAATGGAAAATAATCGAAGAAGGTGTAATACTCGTTATTAGGTATAAGTTTTTTTTCATAATTTTTGTTCCATATTAGTTTTCGGAACAAAAATTTGATCATTATCTGAACTGTAAATTTGTGATATTTTCAAAATATGCAATAAAAACAATAAATATGCTTTACGATTCAACATTGAATTTTTAATTTAGTGCGCAAAATACAGTAAAATTGCTTACAGTTTGTTAAAACAAAAAATTTTAATACTAAATCACAATTTCAAAGTGACTTCTATTTTCTGCTCGCTAGTGTATATAGTTAAGACAGTGTCAAACGGGCATTAGAGTTGATCACAAAATATTGATAACAAAACTTCAGGCTTTAATGGTTCTTTTTTAGACTGAATTTGGTTATACATATGTGGTCGGACACGACAAGATGTAATTAACAATGTAAAATTTTTGGTTTATAATGTTTTTTCAGGGGTTCATCGTTTTCATTTAGGACCGTTGTTATTTCATTATTTATTATTAAATATTTTACAAAAGCTTCACCGAAGAAGATTGTTTTTTACTTCAAATATACTTAAATAATATTTCACGTTGTATGAAATGAATGAACTCAATTTAAACACATTTCTCATAAGATAAAAAAAATCAACTAATGATTATTATCCTAAAAACTAAAACTTGATTCAATAACTAACATTAAAGATTTGGGAGCTAATTTTGACAATAAACGAATTTTGTTGAAGACACTAACATAGTCTTAGGGATGATTATACAAACAACTAATTTTTTTTTTACATTACATCAATAATGGTAATCTTTAATTCTTATAGTTTTTACGTAAGATTAATTCTTATTTTAATTGTTTAAACCGCATTGAGAATGTTCAAAAGTATATTAAAAGATGACATTTCAATTATAGTTATTATTATGTTAAAGTCAGTTAGTGATCTAAGATTAATATAATACATGTATTTTAAGTTGGTAGTGAAATCTCTGGAATATTTTTTATTTCTAACTTGATTTTATTTATGACATTTTTAAACTGCATTATTACTACTTTTTAAGAATATTGTTAATTAAAAACATGTACATGCACAACATTTTTAATCGACAATCTTATTATTACATTTTCATCAAAATTTATTTTAATTTTAAATGTTCCGCTTTTTCCTGACTCAAAGCATGAAACATAACCTATTTACAAATAATGCATTATGACAGATTACATTGACAAACTTAGTTAAACTGATGTGAAAAGAGCTTAATTCCCAATCTTAGTTTAAACGCAAAATGAAAGACCGGCCCTAAGTATCAAGAGCAGGAAAGCAATTTTTGCAGCACGCTGCTGTCCGCTTGTCTGCACGAGCGAAACGAAGGCGGCAGACAGCAAAGTGCTGCAAACGCTTTCTTGTCCGTGGTGGTTACGAGTGTATTTTGCTTGCTTGGTAAGGTAACAATAAGATGATACAACTTGATTTCTATTATTAAAAAAAAATATTTTAAAACGTCAATTATAAAAGTGTCAATGATTTTTTAAAGGTTAATGTTTAAATTGTTAAATATTGTTATGATGTAACCAAAGCGAACGAAACTAAAACAGGTTAATATACGGAAAGCGGTTATCTGAAAAAGGTTATAAAGGTTGCGACTGCGCTCAACATGAACGAACGTCGGTGAATTTCAATGAATCGTGGTTACTCATGGCGGCAAATTTGAAATGCAAACAAAAGTGAACAATCGCTTCACATGTTGCTCGCCTAGGGTCTAGTCTAGTGTTTAGTGTGACTAGTAGTTGTGGCGTTGTGTGCATTATGAATTAAAAAGTAATTAAACTTTTCATAAGCTTAAGAGCCTTAATGTTAGCTGCTGAGAGGTATTAAAATAAATAAAACAATATAAATTAAATTAAATGTTAGGTTATTCTGCCATAACATGAGTTGGATATTACAGCCCTAAATGTATGAAAATGATATAATAAATAATTTTTGTAGGGTTTATTAAAATATGGACATTCCCAAGTTGTTTTGGGAAGGCATGAGTGCAACAGAACAAACATTATTATTGTGTATAGTTGCTTGTTATACCGGCAAACCTGTACTAGGATTACTGTACAAGCAGGTAGATAAATACAACTAACGCTAATGACAAAGATTAAACCATAAATTATGATAAATAATTTTATGAGATTTGTGTCTATAATATTTTTACATTTCAGTTTTGAATTTTGTCGTTATTATATATTTTCAGCAACTGATTATAGCCGTAACCTAACCGCCGGTTACTTCGGTTGGTTATTATACGAAACGCACTACAAGAACTCTACACTAAATGTCAGTAGTACGATTTCTTGTATATAATAATATCAAATCAAGCAAATTTATAAAAATATTGTTACTAAATTATGTAATAATTAAATTAATTTTTTATTAATTTTTATTGTTAATTTAGTATAATTAAAATCAAGTGTTATATTTAACTTTTTTAAATAACCTCATCTATGTTTTAAAAGATTAAGCTTCAGCGGGCGTCAAGGAATTCCACGGTCTTAGGGCGCCAAGGCATCATTTTTTGGGCGGAAAAACTATTTATCACAGAGCAAAAAAGAAATTAATAATACAAATTTTCAAATAATAATTATAACTATCCGCAATCTTACTTTGGTTTGCACTTTTTTATAAACAAAAAAGAGTATTTTTGTGCTACTTTTTGCTATAAAATATCAAACGGTGACATAAAATGTATTGAGATTCTTTGAATGTTTTAATTGTTATGTCCTGTTTATGTACCTAGATTGCAAGATTTATTATATCAAAAGAATCACCAATCTAATCATTGGAAAACCTAAATAATTCTCCAGTAGTTGAAAATTTCAAAATAAGTTTAAAAAAGTTTTTCAAATTTCCACAACAAAAAGAATGTTAAAAATATTTTTATAAATTAGTTTGTTTAAAAACAAAAAAACTTTAGTTTGAAACTTTTTTTGAAATTTTTAACGGTTAGAGAATTATTTAGATGTTCTGGTAATTTTGACTAACCCTGTATAATAATAATAAGTGATAGTTGTTTTTAATAAATATTGCGGTAAATTGCTAAAATTAATAAATGTTGAAGAATTTCAATTTAAGCCAAAAAACTAATTTATTTTCTGAGAAATGTATGCACTTGTAATTTCAAAAATGGCTCAAAAAAGTGCTCCGAAACTTGATAAATGATGAACGAAGCGAGATATTTGACACCATAGTTTTCTGGATATTGCGATTTGTTGTATTTAAAAAGTCTTTACACCCATATCTGTTGAGAGGTGACAGCTAAGCTATTATAAAAGTCGATTGCAACTTGAACAAGATTAAAAACCACTTAAGAATCAATAATATTATTATTATAATATTTTATAGATTGCATGTTTAACTTATTAAAACTTAATTATTTTAAATAAATTTTTTTTATTAATATCAAAATTAAAATGTATATTTTATTGTGCAAAATTTATATTTTTTATGTTTTACTAAATTAATGCCAATATGTTTATTATAAAATAATATGCGAAAGCTAGAATTGTAAAATAACATTTACCTGTTAATGATTTATGTTCCCTGTAAGGTATGTGTTTATTCTTCTCCCTGTCTATATATTCCTTAGCAAGACCGAAGTCTATAATATGAACCAACTTATCCTTGCTGTTCTTGCTCCTTCCGATCAGGAAGTTCTCCGGTTTGATGTCTCTATAAATGAGACGCCTACTATGGACGAACTCGATCCTCTCTAATGTTTGATCCGCAATCATAAGCACGGTTTTCAAGCGAAAGTGTCGATTACACAAATTGAACAGATCCTCTAAACTAGGGCCCAGCAATTCCATTACTAATGCATTATATCTACCCCCGCATACACCCATATGAAATATTTTAGGAACACCTTAAATTAATTTAAATTAATTGTAATAATTTAATTAATTAGTCACTAACCATCACGTGTTCCTAACATTTTATAAAATCTATATTCCAGATGCAATTGGGGTGCTTTGGTCTTCATAGGTTCCATTTTAATAGCAACATGTTCGTTGGTGAATATATTTTTACCAAGACGCAGTTCTCCGAAATTTCCGCTGCCTATTTTCTTGCCCACCTTGTAATTCGTGCCGACCATCAAAGTGGTGGCGTTAATGCTGGATACCCTTTCGTCAACCATTTTCATTAGTGTTACTGATGAATAATTATCGCTGAATGCAAATTTACTGTGCTGGAACATTTTATAGTTATTTCAAAATATAATTTAAAGCATTTTTTATTCATTTGTAATGTATTCTACTTACGATTTATTTGTACGTGTGAAATTAATAGGAAATTTCAACGTCCGTTTATTTCTTGTATTATTCGTGTCTTCCTTATATTTCCAAAAAGGCATTATTTTACCGGAACTAAAAATGTTGTATTGTTTATATTATTTGTAAACAGTAAAAATGCTCACTTGTTCTCACTTCTTGTTGGCATTGCCGCATTTAGTGTATCTTTTTCAAATCCATTCTAACAAGTCAAGTGGTCAACGATTACTTTTAAGGGTTTATTGAGTTACTGACAATTTTGTGGTGTTGTGTCAAATGATGATGACATGATTTAGATTGCCTTGATGTGAATTGTCAGATTATAAGATGACGTTACTTCTAGTTACATCCAAAACATGGCTTAATTTAACTATTTAACTTAACTTTATAATAACACAAAAATTGTTGTGAAAACAATCAGTTTTTACGTTTTAAAACTTTGTTTACAGTGAATCAATAAGAAAGATAATTGTGACATGAGTGGTTTGTTATTTGATTTGCAGTATTGGCTGATTAGTGTTTCAATAAAACACATTAAATAAGTAAATAAAACAACTACTACACATTAAATGTAATGCTTATATTTATAATATACCAGAACTTAATAAAAAAAATATTTTGCTGGTGGGAGTGGGTTTCTTATGAGCAGAAAAAAAATGATTAATAATGACATTCAGAGTTTTGTACTTTGTGTCTAGAATTGGTAATTGATAATGGCGGCAACTTAAAAATGTCTTATTTGGGGGCGTTTAATGACGTCCGGAAGCAACGGAACAAATGTTACAATTAAGTTAACTTCTAACTCCTGCTTCTTCTCGAGCTGGATTTATGGTTGATTTGTGTTAGCCTATCAAAATAGCGGTTGGTTAGGGAGAGTTTTAGCTTAAGTCAGTGGCAACAGTGCGGACATGAAACAGCTATTACTATCGCAATATTGTTCTCAAACGCTCATTGGCTTGATTTTGCTGTATGTAAGTCTTGACTGAGTAATAGTAGATTAAAAACGTGTATGCATACAACAGTTGATAAGGCCTTTTGATAGTAGAAGAGCCGTGTTATTGTGATTCTTTTTAGTTTATCTTGCGGCGGCAAAACTTGGGTTGATTTGAAGGCTAAAGCGTTTGGAAGGTGGTTAATTGTCTTTCTTTTAGAGTGGCCAAAGTGGACTAAGTTTTTGTAGCAAATGAGGTGGTTGCATTGGGATGGGTTCTTTTATCTAGGGTGATGCTTGTGGTTTTGCCATTATTGCCTAAAAGATTATTTTTCTAGCAGGAGGTACGTCTTTTTTGGTGACCTTGACGTTGATTTTTTTTCTGTTGGTATTTTGTTAGATTTTTTGCAATATCCTGGTTTTTTCTTTTTAATTGTGCTGGCTTGCGGTTTTAGCAGAAAACGCATTTTTCTTTAGTGGCACATGGCTACATGCTGGAATAGGAGTTGCTATGCTTCTTAGGAATTTTTTTGTTGGTTTTTGAATACTTTTTAGACATTTTTTGTTGTAGGAAAAAACAAGTTGATGTTGGTGTTGGACAATTGGATTAACTAGAATGAGATCGGGAAGTTTTTCTTTGTCTTGTTTAGTGTGGTTTTTAATTATGAAGTTTTTTGGAAGTTCTTGTATTGGCTCCAGCTGGATTGAAGGTTTTTTTGTGTCTATTTCTATTTGTTGCTGCTGGTAAATCTGTAAGGTAAAGGTACTCACAAAATTTGGCCTTGGTCATTGATTGGGGTTCTGCCAATTGTGAATTGAGTAGATGGAAGCTTGATAACTCAATCGTTTTGCTTTTTACTACAAATCAAATGTAAGAAGCTTTACCACACATGAACCTTAAAAATTAATTTGGTTATACAACGCCGCAACTAACAAATGCAAACCGAAGTGGTGGGACATAAAAAAGCAAGAAAACATTCTTGGCGCATTTATTGTAGCTAAATCTTTAAAGAAAGCATTAAATGTTATGCTTTTTGTAGCCTTATAGTAACTACTTTAGGTTTAGGCAAGTCAATTCAAGATCGTCCTTTATATGACCTTGCTTAATGTGCATAGCAGACAGATTGGGAGGTAATTTTGGAAAAAACTCTCGGTCTTTACCAAAACTTCTTTTGTAGAAAAGTACTCAGAAAAATAATTTTAAAACTTTGATTATGATTTTGTCCGGGCTAGAAGCTGATCGAGTTTTGAATTTTTATTAATTTTTCTGATTTAAAAATGTCAGACGCTTTCCAGCGGTGTGCCATTGTCAGCTTCCTTCAAATTGACTTTTTGGTAAACTTTTTTGACATGCTCCAGATTTGTGTTCTCAGTCATAGAAGGGGAGTTTGAGGCTGGTAGCAAATGTTTTGGAATTTTTTTTAATTGTGTTTTGAACCCTATTCTTGCTGTGGATAGCTGGAATGGAGACTCGTCTGTCCGTAAAGCTTTGGAGATTTACCACATTGGATTTTTGTTTTCTGTGGTCGATTCTAGAGTATTTTTTATCACAGATTTTTGTGCAAACCTATAGTCTTTTTTTCAAACAGACTTGACTTTTGGCTGTTTGTAAGAAGCCATTCTGGGTGCTTTCAATTGAAATTTTCAGCAATTATTACAGGAAGAGGGTTTTTGAGGACCGTATTGAAATCCGTCGTTTTGATAAGGTTGACCGGATTTATGTAAGCAGATGCAATCTCCGGTTTATTACTGACTTTCTCAATACATGAAGGTATTTGGGAATCTCAGCGCTTAATTGGGTTTGTGGTTGAACTTGGACATTAGTATAATCAATGTTCTGTTTTTACTTTGTTTGTTTTTTTCTGAAATGTTGTTTTGCGGGAACTGGAGCTTTGTTGAAAAGACGGGACCAGGGCAGGCTTGGGCGCCGGCGTTTTTTTAATTTTTGCTATCATTTTAATAAATGCTTTGCATTCCTTGAAGTTGGCTGAATGAAGGCTTGAACAAAGTGCACTCTTTGATAGTTTGCTTTTGGGATAATCTACCGATTTGTGGAGGACCGCACAATTACAGCAAATGATTTGTAACATTTTTTTTGACGCTGTGACCGTATCGTTGGCACTTTTTGCATTGGGGTGTGCTGCCGTTCTGTTTTTTAGATGTGACCATTAAGTATAGGAACTTGATTAAATCTTGGATCTTTGCGCTTTTTGCTCCTTTTGGGAGTTGTACAGAAATCAATGAAAAAACTAACAAATTTGTTTGATCTGAGAAATTTTAGTTCTTGTCTAATTTCAGTTTCTGTTAGGTTCTCTAGGAGCTTCCAAATTACCTCTTGGGTTTGATCACGTGTAAAAGTCAGTTTTTCAGATTTAAGGTAAACAGTTTTCCCATGATCGGCGCTGTTGGCCGGAATTACGCTATTACCCTCAAAGGAATTGCGAACGGACAGTATACCGATTTTGTTGTTGCTAAAGTATTTTGAGACTCTCGGGATTTTTTTTTTGTCAAGATAAATGCGGGGGCCGCGGGAGTTTGATAACTTGTTAGGAGGTTGAGTGGGGTTGGAGGCGTTGTCATTAGCGGTGAATGCTTTTTTGAATTTTTTGAGGGGGCGACCTTGTTTTTGGGGTAGATGGCTTTTGTGTTTTTTGGCCTGAAAGACCGGCAGGATTAGCCGCTGATGGCTGTTGTGCATAATTGCATAGAGTTGGCTGATGGCCTGTTATTAGATAAAAAAGAACCAAGAACTTACTTTGAGTCGTGGTGTGTTTCTGCTTTTTTTGGACGGTGATGTATTGTTTGTTGTTTTTGGGATTACCTGCCGTAGCGTTAATAAGGGGTGGTTTGCCTTTGCTGGAGCGGCAAGGTACAGGATGTCTGCGGCGGTAGTGTCATCTTCGGGCACCTGGAGGAGAATTTGTTTTTTTTTTTCCTCTAAAGGTTGGTGGTTTGCATTTGGATAAAACAGCTTTAGCCTCTTTCTCTTTGTGGAAGTTGGTCAGGTCCATGATTTCTTTGCTTGTAAAAAATAGTGGTGCGGGAATGCTGATGGTGTATACCATTATGGCGATAATCTAGGGCAGACACATAATGGTAATGATTAAGACCAACGGTTTTTGTTTAAAGTTAGTTGCCATGGTCTCTATTTGTTTCT
The DNA here is from genome assembly GCA_963932245.1 of Tachinus rufipes. Taxonomy (NCBI): domain Eukaryota; kingdom Metazoa; phylum Arthropoda; class Insecta; order Coleoptera; family Staphylinidae; genus Tachinus; species Tachinus rufipes. The sequence goes on along the minus strand of OZ010747.1, from coordinate 23,813,684 downwards.
TCAGGTCCTGAACCTGAAAGGTAAATGCACGCTGCTCTTTGATAAATTTCTAATTTCAGAACTAGACCATGAAATAATTATTGTAATTGATTAGCTGAGCAGTATACCGGAAATCTTAAGCTTATAATATTAATAATAAAAATATTGCAAATAAAAACCTAGACATCGGTTTGGTAGCGCACCTAGTTACCACGAGAAGAAACTTATAGTACTCCTGAAAAAGAAGGGTATGCAGTAGTTTTGGGTTTTGAACTGATCTCAGATAACTTTCAAGTAATTGCTTTTCTCAAAGTATAAAAATACGATTTTTTTACCTTTGTTTTAAAGTTGTAATTTGAAATGTTTTCAAATACCTATAACAGATAACAGAAAAAGACTTAGGTTAAGAACAAGAGTGTCTTCGTTTCTCTCCCAGCAATATCCGTATAGAGTACCAATGTTTGCGTTTTTTTAATAATGTTTGTGCAACTTACTAAGGAAGCAAACAGCACAAAAATCAACAATCTAACCTAACTTCTGAGACTGAAAGTTAGAAAGAGTTGTCGGATTGCTTCTACAAAACACCTCTAAAGTGTGCTTTAAGACCTTATCCCGTTAATTACCTGGGATGTAAAAAATACTTTAAAATTATTGTCTCACAAGACTAAAACAGAAGTAACAAAGCCGAAGGATCTGCGCCTGAGCCTAAAATGGCCTCGCCTCTTTTGTCTGCCGTAACAGAAAACAAAATGTTTGCTTATGTGTTTTCTCTACCAGCACTAAATAAACTAGACTCAAAACGAGCTGATCTTTAACAGAATATTATGTTTGTTATCGTCAAACACAAAAATTATTGGATAATTTGGCGTGTTATTACAAGTTTGCTTCTGGAATGCGAAATGCATTTCAAATAAAATGGGCAATGTAAAAGAATTTTTCTTTAACCAGAATATTGACATGATAGTCTCTGAGTCAAACCACAAACCTAAACATACGCTGAAAATCCCAAATACATTTACATCAAAAGTAAACCGACAGAGACAGTAATTTTTGCCAAAAAAACTTTAGATTACTCCAAAGTGGATGTTCTTCTTTTATAGCTTTTAAATGTATTTTTTTTTTTTTACACGTTAATATGTTGTAACCTATTGCATCTAGTTTTTTTTTTTGGTTAGCAGCTGCAGGTTGTTTCGTCATTGCTTGCACTCTTTTTTGTTTCTTTGGGTCTCCATTACATTATTTTCGTTTTGAGCAACAATCCTCTTTTCTTATTGCCACTTTAATCTAGCCATTCAGTCTATGACATCCGTCCGAATTTCCGTATTACGGATTCTGTCGTTTAGACTAATTCATAGTATTGCTTTCTTTATTGCTCTCTGACAGTCTCTTAGTTGGCTTTTGCTGTTAACTGTTAGAGTTGTCGTTTCTAAACTTTAAGTGGCACGCTTTGTATACTTTTTTATTGAGGCAGATTAAGATTTTACGGTGTTTTAGAATATAATCTATTTTTTTAAAGTTTGTCTATGTTAGGCCTATTTGTTTTGAGACTATCAGAATTAAAAGAATGAAATTGTTGTGAGTGTACCTAGGCTGGGCACACTGAGGATTGCGTCTGCTTATATCAATCTTTCTAACCTTATAAAAATGGTTTTTTTATAATACTCTTCCCACTATAATTGCTGGAAACTTTAATTTGTAGCATCCGGGGTTCAACAACGTTATGGTACGCTTTGCTAGACTACGTTGAACAAAAAGGTTATCAAATATTGGGTCTCAACAAACCCACTCACTACAGTTTTGCTGGCTACCAAGAGGACGTAACAATACCATTACATCAAATTTCAAGTTAAAACTAGGACAAAAAGATAACTTTAACTAGGATCACAACCCAGTATTTCTGAAATTCTACGGAAGAGAATCAAACGAAGAGGAAAAAAGATCCGAAACCCACTCAAATTGGACTTTTTTTTCTTGATAGCTGGAAGAAAAATAGGTAACTTTCAATATAAATGAACTAAACGTTATCATTTTGACACATATGTTTCCAAAAATTTTTGTATTGGCTTTGCTTCTATAAAACTATTACCTGCGTTTTTTCTATAGGGGTGGCGGAGGCGGTTGGTTCAAAGTTGAGAGCGTTCTTGCTTTTATTTTATAAACGAGTTAATAGTTATATTGACGGACGCTTTTACTCAGAAAGTTTACGCATTTACCAAGAGTGTCATTTCAGTTGACCGGTTCACACAGAGCGCTATCACTACAGACGCACTCATACAGAGTCTTTGAGAGAACCTGGTGATGTCTGTGTAGCATGACTTAAAGGAGATTAAAATTTTTCACTGTGGCCGTACTCAAAGTTTTCTTTTGGTAGAGAGTGCAATGACGTAGGATAGAGACAAATCTCTATGCAGTTGTTTGTGTGTCAAATCTTGGATCTGCTGGGTTGTCGGTATAAGATACGTCGAAAGCGGAACTCCAGCCGTCTTTAAGAGAAAGTTTTGTCAGTGCAGTTTTAAGAAACAGCTCTTGTCAAAGGCTCTTTTGACGTCAAAAAAGACCACCCCTGTGGTTTTTTATTGTCTTAAACCTTTGACTGTGTGTTCCGTCACGCGGTTTAGTTGATGGACAACTGAATGATTCCATTTAAACCCGTATTAGTGAACGGGGAGAAAATTATTATGTGGTTTTTGATTATGTTCATATAGTAGTTTCTGGAAACTTTTAGTTTTCACCAGGTTTTGGAATGTTTTTTACAAATGAGTTCTTCTAATATGTAGGAAAGTGCCCAGCTTGGAGAATTGCATTGGCAATGTTGGTGAGTGCTTATATTGTTTTATGCAAGAATAATTTGGTAGTTTATTAGTCAGGAGCAGGCCTAGTTTAAGGTTTTTTTGTAGTTAGCGTTTTTTAAGAAATTGTCTATTTTTTGGTAGATCTTTTTGGCGTGTTCTAGATTAGTATTCTTAGTTGTAGATGGGAGCATTGAAGTTTGATACTGTCGGCAAATGCTTTGGCTTTTCCTTCAATAGTATATTGAACTCTATTCTTGCCATGAATGGCTGGAATAAAGACTTATCTGTTCTGTAAGGCTTTGGAGATTTTCCAATTGGGTTAGATTTTTATCCTTTGTGATAGATTTTAAATAATTTATACTCTGTGGCATTTTTAACTTTGCTGTGAAGCAATCGGAATCTTGGAAGTTGCGATGTTTTTGTCATTGATGTTTGGCGACATTTCTTCTTGAAATCAATACTTTGGTAGCCCGGGATAATCTTAAACAGTTATCGTCGCGAACCTGATGGGTTTTAGAAGCTTTTTCCGTGGTTTAATAGATCAAGGTAGTCAGTGCTTTTTTGATGTCCGCATCTGTTTTTACAGAGGCCAGGCTGCCAATGCTTTTGATAAGGATTGTGAAAAGAGTCCAATCTGTATGGGTTACAGTTTTTTTTTTTTTTTTGGTTAATCTTTTTACGTAGAGTTTTAATAGTACTATTGCTACGTCAATATTTTTGTAGCCAGCAGAGCTGTAGAAAGTGGGTTCATTTGGACCTAATACTTGTAAACATATTTGCTCAACATAATCGAGTAGAACTTGACTCTTGCCGTCACCACGATTGCATTTGGTTCTAACGTGAGCTTGTTGCGGGTGGGTGTACTACCATCATTCCCAAATTTGCAAAGGTATTTGAAAATCTCAGCGCTCACTCATTGTACTTTAAATATTTCGGTAATAGGTGTTTATCTCTAAAAACGAATGCCGAAGTGGGGTTGGATTTGTTGTTGTCACCGGCGAGGTTGAGGTCTGCAGGTTTGAAGCTCACCTCGGTAAATGCTTGTTTGGCATTTTTTTTGCCGGCGGATGGCCTTTGTGTTTTTTGGTTGATGGCTGCGAGAGGATGTTTGATGGTTTGTTGTTAGATTTAGTAATAGAAGAAGTCTTACCTTGGTTCTTTGTGGGTTTCTTATTATTTTGTTTTGATGTGAGTCTTTGGGTGACTTTGGGGTTTCTATTAGTGGCGTTGGCGAAAGAAGAAGTTGCTTTTTTCAAGACGGTAAGGTCCAGGATGTTGACGGTAGTTAAGATTTTTTCGAGCATCTAGAGGTGGGTGGGCGGAAAAACTTAGAACTAAAAAGAACTAAGAGCTATGGAAAGAGCCATGCTGGGGATTACACTAAGAGATAAGGTGCAAAACAAAAAAATCCGAAGTAGAACGAGAGTAACGGATATCATGAGAAGAGTTGCAAGTCTCAAATGGCAATGGGCGGGTCACATTGCAAGAACGCTGGATGATAGGTGGACACAGAGGATAACAGCCTGGAAACCAAGGAAAAGCAAAAGAAGAATAAGGAGACTACGAAAGCGTTGGAGAAACGATATCACTTGTATTGCCGGAAGGAACTGGATGACTGCCAGGGATAGGTCAACATGAAAAGACGAAGAAAGCTTATATCCAACATTGGATGATATATGGCTAAAAAAGAAGAAGAAAAGAAGAGGTGGGTGGAGGAGTTGCTTTTGTTTTTTGAGAGGTTGTTTAGGGCTGGTTTCTTGTGCTTGAATGAGGTTGGTTTGGCTTTGTCTTCATTGTTGAAGTCGGCTAAGACTGCAATTTCTTTGACTTCTTTGGCTGTAGAAGGTGGTAATGCAGGAGCTAGCATGGCGATGGTTTCTATAAGACTTTTGATGGTGGCGTTTAGGTTTTTGAGCTTTTGGTCAAAGCTTAACACTATTGTTGCTATTTGGTCGTTCAGCTCCTGGACCTGATGCACGATGGCGGACAGTCTAGATTGGGATTTGTCCTTGGGTTAGAATTGTTTTTTTTTCTATTTTTTTTTGCTTGTAGGCTGTCACCACTAGAAAGTTTGCTGCTGCTCCAATATAGGTGCCTGTGCAACAGCATTGAACTGGATACTAAATTTTTTTAATAAAATAAATAGAATTAATTGCTTTTGTTGCTGGCTTCTTTAGCTGGAATAATTTGCGTAAGGTTAGGTTGCAAGCTGTCGAATCATTAGTCTCTCTGCACTCTCTTTGGCCTCAGTCCGAGGACAGTATTGTTATTGTTCCTTACGCTTTCTGTCATGGAAACAGTAAAAGGATAATAATGATTTTTTATTTATAAAAACTGCATTTAAAATAAATCAACTCCATACATGTTTGTAAAGTGAATTTTAGTTGATTTAGTACCTAGTAGCCAGGATTCTTTTAAAAACATGTATAAACTTGATAAAAGCTAAGCTTTATTTACACATATGCTAGGCTAACCCTGTTGCCAAAATATATCATTTTTATTATGATATTATATTGAAGTAGGAGTTGTTAAAATGTTTTAAAGCTACCGCTGAAATATCGTCCAGAATTGATATTTTAGATTCATGGCGACTTTGCAAGATGCTTTATCGCCTTTTAAATATTTATTACATCGCGGAAGTTATTCCGACACTTAAATATGAACGTTGTATTTTTACGGTGCTTTGAAATACGCATCTAAGATAAAAATTGAAAAATAAAAACATGTCGCACGAATTTATGTGTTTATCATATATTTCAAGAAAGTCGTAGAGGAAATTTGAAATTCCAAGCAGATTCAGACATATAATAATTTTAGATTTAAATAATTTCTTAATGGGTGTAATTCCTACTGGAATTGAATACAATTAGAGCTTTTAAGTCCGCAAACAAGGCAGCGGATAGAAATGTTAACAGTTTGTAAGGTTCGCGGTTTTGGGGAAAGTTTCACTGCATTTATGTGTTGGCTTTGCGCCAGTAACCCTAATATACCATAAAGAAGCACCACCCTAGAAAACTTTTCTTTTCCATCGTGGATGACGAATGATACAGAGGTATTGAGTGTTATGACCCACTCGTTACTTCTTATACTCGAGCGCCTTTCCATTTTTTATCGAGTTATACGGATGGATATATTTTATTATGTGTAGCCACTTTCGATCTGAATAGAGGTAACCGGAAACCACTATCGGGACCGTCACGATTCATTTCATTTTAAAAACGATATCCGCTATTTCATATCTCCAACTAACAGGTTACTTTACGATACTCGATATTTCTTTAGTTTATAGAAGAAAATCAGTAGTGGAAAGCAATTTTCCTCCAACTACATCAACAATCTCATTTACTTTTATGCGTTTCACGGAACTTAATTTGTACATTATAATGCTTTGGCATATCCAATTATAAACTTTAAGGATGCAAATAAAGAAGCGCGGCTGTAATTAATACTTTTTTTCTGTTTGTTAAAATATCTTTTTAATTTTAATTTCAACACTGTTGGGTAATATTCACAACAGTTTTCTGTTTGATTATTAAAAGTTGCGCTACTTTATAGAATAAAAAAAACTCAGTAATAATGGAAGTTTATTCTTTCCAAGTCAATTAATCGATGGAACAAAGCAGTACTTTTATTGAAAATGTGATGCAAATATTGATTTATGCAGTTAAATATAACTCTAGCAAATGTGTATTAAAATTGTTATAATTGATGAATCCAATGGGTAGTTACATTAATTTTAATGGAACTGTTTGACAGGAAATGATCAAAATCGAGTGCACATAAAACATAATTACAATAAAATTTGCAAAACTACAACTAAATTTACAAACACAGTATTGAACTAGTTTTTTAGAAAAAAATGTTATTTTTAGTTTGGATTCTTAAATTACTAATACTACATTTTTGTATTAAATTGTTTTTTTTTTAATTTTGTTTGAGTCATAAGCTTAAACTTTTTTTTGATTTAAAAAAAAAATATTATAATATTGTGTTTGGCTAAATATATTTCTGTTTTTCTTTTAAAGATGTGTGTGTTTTTTTTTAATTTAGAAACAAAACTTTGGTCAACTGTTTTGGCAATAATATTATATTCTCTCGAGATTATTAAAGAAACTTACACAATCTTTACAGAGTACTAGTGTCACAGACTTTGCGGTCTAAAAACAATCTACAAAGAAGAAAACACTCCGACAATGATGCAGTGGTTCTACCAGCTCCGGCCGATAGGTGCTTGCCCAAAAGCGGAATAATTTTTGAATTTATTGTGTTTTTTTGTTGTTGTCTAATGTAGATGTGTTTTGTTTTGTTTGGTACTGTTGTAGTTATTGATCTTGGTTGGGTAGTCCTGCCGTTGTTGTGGTAGACCGCAAAGGGTAACAGTTTGTCTCACAGTTTTTTTGGATGTACCTTCAGCAATGTTTGGATTGATTTCTATAGCTTAAGTGTACTGCTTAATCTTTCACCATTGCATGGCATTTTGAAAAAATTGGTTTTAGAATTTGCCAAAACTGTTGGACAAGAAGATTTTTAGATGTTCCCATATATGTATCAATTGGCGTTACAGTGCTTGGATGGTGGTTGATGACAGTAGCATGGCTTTGACCCATCGAATGCACAAATCTTTAATTGAGAAAACCATTTTATTTTCAAATCGGATAGTGTTTAAAGGTTCTATATAATCGATTGCTATCAGTTTCTAGGGTTTGCCGGAGGATCTAGTGCTACAAAAGTGATGTAAGGTTTGTGATTTTGTTCCATTGGTATCTGTTAGTAGGTTTGGTAAAGACTTGAGCATTTCGAAAATCTTTTGAGATTTCTTGGATTTTTGGAAGTTGTGTTTTTTTAGATTTGATAACTATTTAGTTTTTTAAAGTCTATGGAAAAGCGTGGTTTGCTGTTACTTTTGATTTGTTTAAAAATATGGGTTTGTAGCAAGCATTCTGGGTGTATCGGGGAGCTTGTTCTGGGGTTTTGTTTATTAGATCAATTTGGTGGATGATGGTTTTAATGGCCGTTGAGACAATGCTATTGTTGAATACTGCGTATAACTCCTAGAAAAGATTTTTTAACCAATCCTGATTTGGGAACGAGTCGGTGGTCCCACAACTTTTACTTTGTTTTTAGGTGTTTTTATTGTGTTATGCTAAATTTTCTTTAGGGTCTTGTTTTGAATATTGTTGTTGGGTTGAATCGGGCAATTTGTGTTTTTTAGTTTGACCCATTACTTGTTTTCCGGCTGGGCAAAGTTAGCAAGAGTGTTTGCTGTTGTTGTTGTTGGTTTTGGACTTGGTTTTAGACTAGGACGAAAGTTTTTGCGCTGGGCAATATTGGTTTCAACTTTGATGGCAGTTTCTACCAATTCTTCAAAGATTTTGAAAATGATGATATCCAGCGACTGCTATGTTTGAGGTTCCACCAAAGTTGCAAACGTGTTAGACATAACCTTCTTGGAGTGGTGCGGGTACATTTTGCGATAAAAAGCGGCTTGGCGTTATAAGTAATTTTCTACTAGTTCTTTTGGCTTGTGAATGGAAGTGGTTAATTGGCTGGCTATTCTGACAAGCTCCATTGGGTTTGCGTACTGCCAAAGAATTCTTTGGATGTTGTGTTGTACTATTCTCTCAGATTGGATAACCATGAAATTATGCGGCTACCAATGTTACGCTTGCCTGTAAAGATCTATTCCAAACTGTTTTTTTTTTTAATCAAAATAGCAATGATCATTGCAAACCTCCTGAAAAGAGATGTTACTTGAAGAAGAAGAAAAAATAATTCTTTGCTTTAAATTTTTAGTTTTGAAGGTTTTAGCTGTTTTTTGAGTTGTTGAGTCTAAAACTAGTTGACTGTTTGAAAAAAATTAGCTTTTGGCTGTAAGTTCAGCAATAACGACAGGTTAGCTAAAAGCATTTAGGTTGGGTTGATGTTGGTTGTGCATTAACGTAACGTTTTTGATTGCCGTAGAATAAAGTCAGTTTGCGATTAACTCCGAGTAATAATTTTTGAGTTATCTTTGTTGAATCCGCTGATGCGGTTTAACTAGAGTTAGTTTGACGACCGGTTAGAAAATTAGATGTTAGTGATGCCGCGCCAAAACTTGTCAGCCAGTTCTATTGATAGCTAAAATGCCACATTAACTCTGCTTCTACCAACACTAAGTAAAAATGTTGCTGAAATACATATATTGGCTGCAATGCGCCAAAATTACTTGTTTCAATACTCTTACAAGATTGTATCTCTAACAACATCCGCTAAAAACTTGTAATAATTATCTACATCTCTGCATGTACCGGTCGTGATAGACGGAGATTGCTTATTCCCTGATGTAAAAGCTGTTATAATATTTTTGACAACTTCTATCAAAATTTTGTGATACTCTCTAAGGTAATACTACTTTACTTTCAGAACTTAATTTCTTAGACGGACAGCTATTCACCGCAACCGTTTTTACTTTCTGTGGCTTCTCTTTAAAAAACCAAGCTCAGACCGTAACAATTAGTGCCTAACGTAGAACGATTTTGAGTAAAAGCGCCACAACTTTATAGACTTGTTACAACGAGAAATGTTTGCATCTGTGAGAGCTTCTACTATAGGTTGGAGACGTTTTTGGCAAAAAAACGTGCCGTTCTACACTACAGAAATAACCTTTGTACGCCCTTACAGCTAGATAAAAAAAATCTCAAGAAGTCAACAATCAATAAATTTTGTTATAGTAAAGGAGAACTTTTGCAGCAAATTAAAACTATATACTTAGCAATAGCTTACTCAATATCAAACAAGATCTGTTGAATGATGTTAGTTAAGATTTTGATTCCGAACGAGAGATTTTTAAAAAATACTTCACCTAAATAACTTAATTTTTCAACCTTAAGCTTGTCTGAAAGAAAACTTGGCAGTTTGCATCGAAAATGTTTTTTGTCAAGAATTTGCACTATTGCATCTACATGGTCTGATACAGTCTTAAACAAGGGACACTTCAATGAAGACAAGCAATCCAAAATTTTGCCAGCCATACCAAGCTGCAGGTGTTTGATGTGATTATATTTAATCTGATCGAACTAGACTGCGCAGAAGAGCATCCTAGAACTGAATTCAAATCTAGCAGAGATCGACCACTACCACTGGCCAACATAGTTCCCTAACTACTGGACTCGGATTCTTATGGGACTTAGCTATCTATGGCTGAGGTGTACACGTCTGAATTAGAGTTTTTGTGCTGTGCAGCACCCAAACTTAGATCTAAGCGGGCTACGCAAGCCAGAAGAACAAGGCTCTAAGGCCTAGTGATAGTGAAAATACTGAAAATGATTTTTGAACATAATTCTAATGTTAACCAGAATTAAGCGATTTTTGAACGTAATTTCCAAGAAAAGATTGATTTTCTTTTACTAATTTTCATTTTTGACAAGCTCAAAAGATCAAGACATTAGTGCGTATTATAACGATGGTAAAGCAAAATTACAAAAGTAGGAAAAATTGATGCAGGCACGTGATCCGCAAAGGGTGTCCAAACTTGCTAGCCAGTTTGATCGCTAGCACCAAGGTTAGAACAATATTTATGCTTTCACCAAACTAAGAAAAGCACTACTGAGAGAACTCAACGGCCGCGACGACCTAGGTCACTTGGAGAGTATCTCTAAAACTTCCGCTGAAACCTTGCAGTAATTGACTACTGAGAAGCATCTACTGGTTGCAATAAGCCAAAATTCCCAGACGCATAAACCGGGACGGTATTTTCGACAATTTCTTTCAAGACTTTGAGGTACTCTAAAAGGTCATCATTGCCCTATCTATAGTACGTTATTTTCTAAAGGTTCAGCTACCCCTTGCAATTTTTAGATAGGTTTTTTACACTTTTGCAATCTGAATTTGAAGTAAGAATTTTAACTCATTACTCTATATTATCTCTGAATGGCATTCTAGTTGTTCTTTCTTAGTCCAATGCTTACTTTAGGTATTTTTTATTGTTGCGGCCAATTTAAATTTTTTTTTTGTCTATTTATTCTAAACATTCCACTAAGAGTAAGTTGGATGCAAAACAAATTTGTTCAAAAATTGCGTTTTTTTTTTATTTAACAAACTTCAAATAAAAAAATTATAAAACAATAATTTGTAGACCAAGGACAAATTTTCCGTTTGAAAGCAAACGTGGTTTGTTAACATTTGAGCGGGTGGGCGGGGCATTCCAGTTTATACAATTTGTTGGCAATCATGAACTGAACTCAATTGACACGTAGTAAAGATACTTTTAGCGCAAGTACACTATCGACTTAAACACTAGTTTTATGCCAAGAAGTACTGTAAAACACGGCAGAAATTACCTTGTTGAAAGTTGAGTTAGAAAGGATTTTTCAATAAAAAGTTTTTTTTGTACTTTATCAGGAAGTCATGCGCGAGTGTGCAGCTTGATTGCGTAATAGTTTCTAGTTTTTTTACCTGGCCTTGTTCGAAAAGTAGTTTAAATCCAAAAAACTTAAAGTAAAGAACAAATATAAATTTAAATGTAGGCGTAAAAAAGTATCTTGCTTTGCGTCACAATCCGTTGTTAAAAACAAAAATTTTGATTGCAGTTTTTTATTATAGTATATTGGGAGAAATTTATTTAGTTTTTAGTATTGTGTTGCTGTCTAAGTTTTGTCGAAAGCGGTGGTTGACGGTAATTTTAGGGCTGGTTTTATGCCTGAAAAGTTAGGAATTAATAATAATGTAGGTATGGTGCAGTTAGCTTCTGTTCTTTTTGAGAATTGAATTGAGATGGAAACTGGGTTACTGGGGGCAGTGGTTACCTTTTAGAGAACCATGAAGTCACTAGGCGGAGGTTGTCGGAGATGCTTTTTTGTTTAGCATGCCGAGGTTAAGCTATCTTTGCTTGTCACAACAGTTGTGATGCAGTTCTGGGGTGTGGGATCTGCGTCTTTTGCGGAGGTTGGCAAAGGCATCTTTTAGAAAATGAGACGCAATAAATCAGGTGCATTGGCTCATTGCCGCTGGTTTATATAGTTTAGAAGTATTTTCTTAGGTTGCAAGTGTTTCCGGTAGAAAATGAGGAAGTATTGGGACTTTGAATTTTGCTGTGGAACTGGGTATTGAGTTAAGTCATGGCGGAGTTTTATATTTGTATTTTTGCATGGTCAGAAATTAGCGGGTGATTCTAGGAAACAGTAGACAGTTGTTCAAATAGTTCAAAGAACGGTGGTCAATTAAAATAGTAAAACTACGATTAATTAAAAAATCGCACTACTTGCGCAGGTCCATATCACACTTTCTTACTCTTACTAATGTGAAAAACCGTCTGAAAGAAATTGTGGTCTAGAAAAGGGTGTTGTAGACTTTATAAGAAAGAACATGTTTTATCTCATTAAAAGCTTTACTTTATTCTTGCTCCCAAGCGCAAGATTTTTTTTTTAGTAAGTACGTGAGAGGCGCCGCTAGTGTTGAAAATTGCTCAACAATTTTCTTATCGTACTTTGCAAACCTTAAGAATGCTTGTAGCTGCCGTATGGTTTAAGACATGGGAAACTTTTTGAATGCAATCCAGATCTGGTTTCAGGCTATTACTGTCAAGTTTGTAACTAAGGAATTATATATTTTTTTTTTTTTTTAAATGAGATATATGAATTAAGAGATTGAATCCGCCACAATGAAGACGAGTTACTACAGGTGACAAACCGAAGTCCATTCACTCGGTAAACAAACTTACGGCAGTTTTTAGTTTGAAAGGAAGTACGTTAATTTGATATGATCGGATGCTGACATCAAATTTGATAAACGCACGATGCTCTTATTTGATTGGTATCTCTTAATGAAAAGCAGGCGGAGGCGACCGTAGCACAATGGTCTAGTGCGACGACTGTTGTGCAGGCAGCCCGGGTTTGATTCCCGGGAGCGGCAATATCTAATTTGTTGAATATATTTCGATGCGGTTGTCTTCTTTGCAAGGCAGTGGCAACCAGCAAAGAATTTGCCTAGTAAACACCTCTATTGGTGTGGTTTGGATGTCACGTTAAAACTGTAGATCCCGTATGTTTGTGTCGAACTATTATCGCACACCACAAACATACGAGAGAGGTGCCGACGCTCGTAGCGAGTATGACACTATAAGAAGAAGAATAAAAAGCAGTAAGAAACTAATAAAATTGGCTGAGGAATCTTGTTTGTTACCGCATTTTACGTTTGCGTTTTATTGCAGTCATCAAAGGACTAGAAACAGGGGTGGATCCAGAAATGATAGGGTATCATATTCTATATTTTCTTGATCTCGGGTAGGAAAACTTGGCGGTGCTTAATATGTTTCAAATATTGTTTGACAGCGAAAGGTTTATCATTATTTAAAATTAATTTGTGATTATATATGTGACTAAGACCCGTTTTCTTGGAATATAAAGATGTGCTTTTCCAACAACAAGTTTTTAACTTAGCTTATCATTGTTGTTCAAAACTGGTAAATTGTTTAAGTATTTTACTATATTTAGCATAAAATTGGGAAGTAAAGTAAGTGGCAATGTTGTGTGCGGATTATAAGTATTTAAAATTATGATTACATACCAGTAGTTTCAGCTGTAGTATATGTTTGTCCCTTTGGTAAGCATCAATACTAAATCACGGAAAAAACTAGTGATACTCAATATATTGATGACTTACACTTGGGATGGTTGGTGATGTATTCCAGTTTATGATAACAGGCTAATACTTTAAACTAGAATCCTAAACTAACTTGTCTAAGTTTTTGTCATTAAAAATTGGATAGTGATATCTGATCTTTTGATGACTTGCGCTTAGGAGTGGGTTATTTCAGATTTGAATGGGCGTACTCTACTCACCTACCCACCTACCCACCTACCTAAGTATTTGTCATTAAGAGAATGGATTTTTCTCTTCTTTGCAAACGTCAATAGTCACTAATACACAAGAAAAGATGGTGATATCCAATCTCTTAATGATTTACAGTGAAGCGTGTAAATCATTAAAAGATTGGATATCACCATCTTTTCTCCTGCTTAAATTTAAATTATCAAAACTTTAGTCTAACTCTCCAGTTTATACTACTGGTCTGTAATCACTCATACTCATCAAATTATTTCAGTATATTGTTCTCATTGTTTATTATTTTTAATTTTTTTTGTAAGCAATTGTCACAGCATTGTAATAAATTTAATTTAAATATTTTTTGTATGTATAACGTCTGCTACCTAAGCCCCTTTTGTGTTTCTTTCCTTTATTTACTCTTTTTTCTATAAATTCTGATGTCTTAGCATCCAATAGTCAGTGAGAAGTTCTTATGTCACTAGCTTCTACTTATTATTTTAGAGTAAGTGTTTTATTTAAGAAATGCATTGACATAGATAGAAAATACTTAAACCATGTGTCGCAGACGACATCATCATATTTACTGGCTGTATGAAAGAACTAGTAAAGATATTGTTTCAACTTGACAAGGTCTAATATGAACCTAACAGCAACAAAGATTGTGAATCCAGAAAACGCAATTATAGCTATAAATTACCAACAAATAGAGAACGTCGAAGAATATATATTTAGACCATGCTATAAAACTAGAAAAATACAACCAAACTAACGAAGTAACCAGAAGGATACAAATAAGCTGGGCAGCATTCAACAAAATGGGCTTTATACTAAAAAATAATGACATACCAATAGGACGAAAAAACAAGTTTTCGGCATGTTCATACTACCTGTTAAGATTTATGGCCTAAATACTATGACCATAAAGCGGAGTATGATAAAATTTAGGTGTACTTAATGTGCGATGGAAGGTGGAACACTTGAAGTAAGTTTGAGAGAGAGTGTAAGAAATGAGGAAATCCGTAGAAGAACTCAGATGACGTTGTAGAACATTGCCAGACATAAAATGGGGAGATAGACATTTCAAGCTCCCACTGGCGCCCAAAAAAAAGAGAAGACCTCGAAGAAAGAAGAGATGACTTGACGACATAAAGTAAATAGCATGAAGTAGATGGTATCGGGCGGCACATAATAGACCGACATGTAAGTTATTAAGGAAGGTTTACGTCCAAAAGTTGACATCAAACGGTTGAAAAGAAGAAAAAAAAGTGATTTATGAAATTCATGTTTTGAGCCCTTCGTAGAAATATTGTGCTGGTGCTGACATTGCCTGTCTTATCACAATTCTTCCCCGTTTTTTGTTGCCATTTGCTTGGCAGTACCTTTTTCCCATGAATGATGTATTGGTGCAGTTATTGCCTGTCATATCAATACTTCTGGTTCCTTTGACAGTTGCTTGTCAGTGCTCGTTTCTTTTGAAGATGTGTTGGTGCTCCTTCTCTCACAATACTTTTTGGTTTATCCGCCAGTTGCTTGGCAATACATGTAACCTATGTAAATCACGGCCTAAGCTGTTATTGCCGCCTCCAAACCAGTAGAAGGCGTTACAATACTATCAATTAATGAGGCGGTTAGAAAGGCCTATTCCTCAAGATGTGTGAGCTTGAACTCTGGACCGCATCACCACTCAAAAGCTATTACACTTTACGGAAAGCAAATACACACAATAGTTTTATAGTACGGTATTACAGCAACCCAAGAGCCGGTATTTGCTCGGACTTTCTTACGCAATGAAATTGCTTACATGGCCAGCATAAGGGAAAAGCGACGTTTTAGAATACATCGAGTACATAGACTGGCTGTGTGCTGAGGTAACGGAATGAGGTTGCTATTGGGTGAGGTACAAAGGGCCTAACAAGGCCTATAGATGCAGTGTAAATGGTCCTACTCTCCGACTCAATCTAGTAATCCATCATTAAATACTTAGAATTAAGGATAGGTAAAAACTGGAACATGGCACCCCACATAACAGAGGTCAAACAAAAAGCAGAGAATCTAGTAATGGTTTGGCACAAATCATGCCAAACGTAGGAGGTCCGAGAGCGGAGTTAAACAGGGAACAATGAAATCTAAACTAAACCTGACTCCACTTATGCCAGAATGTGCACACAACGAGAAGGCCTATGAAGGCATAAAGAAAATAAGGCAACAAAAGAGGAAGAAGAAATAATAAAACTTGGAAGCCGAAAATAGAAAGTATCTTAGACTTGTGAAGTAATACTACAACAGTGATTCCAAAAGTTCAGGAGAATATATAAGTTTAGGGTTTTAGTGGGTATACGAGCTACCGAGAGCCCCACACAATGTGCGTAATGCATTTCCACACTCATGAAAAAGAAAACAGATTTTTGAGAAGCTGCTACTGAGTTTTCAACACAACACCGTAAATGTAATAGATATCGGTGTGCTTTCACGTTGTAAAAGTAAACATCAACATTATTACTAAGCGCAAACAGAGAAATGAATTTTAAGGTGCTTTATTGTTTCATAAACAAATTATTATAAAGTTAATGATACATTTAAACTATTGGGGATATAACAAATAAATTATTTAATACAATACAACTAATTTATTTTCACAAAGTTATTCTTTCACGACAAGCTTAAATTGTTTTTAAAATTAATTAAAACATTTTTTACTTTTAAAATAATATATTTATTTATTTGATTTTTGTTTAGTTTTTATGCTCTGATTATTATATATAATTTGAGTGTTGAAGCCTAAATAACAGAGAACATACGTTGTACACAGTAACAAACTAATTTTTATTTCTAAGAGTGGAAAAATATTCCTTTTTATGATGGTAGGTAACATTGCATTATATTCTTACAATTAACATGCCTAACATTCGGGGCTATTCTCTATGCATATCGCTAGAATGTAAGCAAGATATATTGCTAGCTAACAATATGAAATGTCATATTAACAAATTTTGCCAGCTAACAATATGAACTGTCATGTTAACAAATCTTGTTTGCTAACGATATAAACGGTCATCACATCAGGAGGCGTGGCTAATCTCTAGATACAATAATAATAATAATATATATATATATAAAAATTTATTTTGTTAAAGTGACAGTTCCTATAAGTAATCAAGATTTGTCAGCTAGCAGGATTTGTTAAAATGACGGTTTATATTGTTAGCTAGCAACATACATCTTGTTTACATTCTAGCAAAGTACGTAGAGAATAACCTCGATAATCTAATATATAAATGATAAATAAATTAATACAACTAATTTATCTAAATAGTATTATCTTCAATGCTATCAAAAACATTATCTCCATTCTTTTGATTAGTCATCATTTTTTCTTTAACAAAACAAGTAAATGCTCTAAAAGCATTTTCACAATGATCTTCAAATTGTACTTGGCTGCAATGCTGAAATAATTTGAAATCTTCATTTGTATAGCGTGATTTGACAAATTTCATATTGAATGCACCATCTGTTGTCATCATGCCCAAATTTTGGAAGAAACATTTAAAGTAACATTTTAAATCGTAATTGTTGAAATCTATATCAGCACCATTTATTGGACTTAATAGCATTTTGTCTATTTTATATTTTTCTGAACATTTTCTGCTTATACGTTGGGCATCTTGGAACTGCTCGTTTGCTATAAATTGCTGTAAATAAAATAAATATTAATAATAATATTACTAATGAACGGTTGCAACTTGTATAAGGTATGTATGACATAAGAAATGTCAATGTCTCTTTGATTGTTTTTTGGTTTTACGTACAAAAAAGTTCTAAAGTATGGGCAACATGATTCTTTATAAAATTTTGAAATGCATTAAGGAAGATTTTAAAGGATTTTTGTAGAGTATCAAAGTTTTTTAGACATTTGGGATTTAAGACTGTTGGGATACTTTTGAGGACGTGGAAAAACCTTGTATACATTAGAGATTTTGGAACACTAGATAGTTATTTAGTTGTAGTTGTTTATAAAAACTGGAAATTTAAAATCTATTTGGGTTACTTTGAGCAAATTTATAGATAAATTTAGGAAGACCTGATGCATTTAGGAAATATTTTAAAATTGAAATCAAAAAAACTTAGAAGACATGGAAAGTTTTTAGATTGAACTAGAACATTGAGTACCTTGGAGTAGTTATTGAGCCCTCAGGAGACTCAAATGACATCATTATACTTTGGAACAACAGCAGACATTGTAAAACCTTTGTAGACTTTGGGAAAACAGAGAGGGGGCATTGTGACACTTTACTGGAGTATCTTGGAAAACAACAAAAAAATTGGGAGCAGCATACCTGGTAGGATGTTCAAAGATTTTGGAAGCCATACAAAAACTTTGGATACATTTGATAATCTTGCGCAATTCGGACGTTAGCACAACTGTCGTTGATAGAAATTAGGAGATTTAAGAAAATATTAGTACATCTAGGAGAATATAGTTAAATTTTCAAAATAAATGGAAGTTTTAGGATTCATTAGGTTACACTGAGTAAATTTAGAAATACATTTGGAAGATATTTTACTATTAAGAAAATGGAATAATAAAATTTGGATGACATAAGAGTACTTGTAGTGTACTGAAGCATTGGGTGCCGTGGAGTAGATATTGAATACGTATGTGACTTTTGTAGGCATTATGATTTTTGGAGCACATTGAGAGCTTAAATGACATTGAAATAATGAAATAGAAAAAACTTAGGGGCATGATGTGTTTTTGGAGTTTATTGAGATATTGAAATACCTTAGAGTTGATATTGAACTTTAATGAAACTTTATGATTTTTTTGAAAGTATTATGATTTTTGCTCAGATGACACCATGATATTTTAGGAACAACAAGATAATTTAAAAATCTTTAAAAACTTTTGGGGTAGAGAATGAAGTTATCATAACACTTTAACGGATATTGTTAGAACTCGGGAGAGATTAAGAAACTTTGTGAGAATTTTTTTGAAACATTTGACTATTATTTAAAAAACTTTAAAGTTACCTTTTGATAAATACCAAATAGAAAACAAAGACAAAATCTACGAACTACACTTTATTTGGTCTTCTTAAACTACATTTGACCAGCATAGTGAAAATTAGATGTTAAGGCAGCCGTAAATTATTTCAACGTTGGAGTATAGCATTAAATACTCAACAATAAAAGTCAAGTTGCTGGTAATATTGACTTAGGGCTTTAGTACCCAAGCAGAGCTGACATGCGACAAATTATGCGCCAAAATTTAAGTTAGGCGCTTACGCAACTGAGCCACTTTCCGGTTTATTGTTTTTTTGTTGCTATAAATGGGTTTTGTGTGACGATTTTGACAAATATTATTTAATAAACTAATTTCTAAGCAGTTTATTGTTAAATGATTTTTTTAAAGATTTTTAAAGTAAGTTTTACATTGTTTTCTCTGTTTTTGTGTATTTTTAAGGTTTTCAAATAAATTTTATGTTATAAATGGGTCTTCTGAAAAAAGCTTTTGTGGGTTTTACAAATATTTAAAATGAATTTTCTGTCTCAATTTGACAAATCTTATTTATTAAACGTCATTTAAACGTAATTTTAGAGCTTTTTTGTATTTTTAAGGTTTTCTATGTGTTTTTCTTGCTATAAATGGGTTTTCTATATTGATTTTGATAAATCTTATTTAATAAACGTAAATTATATGTTATAATTGTTCTTTTTGTGCTTATATAGTTTTTAAAGTAGAGTTTTTGATCGACTTTTATGCTAGAATTGACTTTTTTTGTGTATATATATTGAGGTTTTAAAGTCAATTTTATGTTATAAATAAGTTTTTTGAGTAAATTTTAAGAAATCTCATGTAATAATAAAATTGTTTGTATTTTCTAAGCAATCTTCCGTGTTTTTAAGTTTTTAAACGAAAATTGTATGCTATAAATGTGTTTTCTAAGTCATCTTTTCAATAAATTTGACTCAGGGCTATTTGACTCGTTATCATGAGTTAATAGTTTAGATTGGAGTGGCCCACTCACCCACTCAAGTGTTCGTCATCTAGAGATTGGTAGTTTGACTTCTGTGCAATCAGAACTTATTTTGTTATTTGGGTGGGTGGATGAGCTACTCCAACCTAAACTATTGAAACGTTATTATAGTCTATAGTGGCCCACTTACCCACCCAAATGTTTGTCATTAAGAGAATAGTAGTTAGACCACTGTGCAGACGTCAGAAGTTATTTTGTTACAAAAGAAGGTTATAATCTTATCTTTTGGTAACTAACACTTGAGTCTGTAAGTAGGCTACTCCAGACTATAAACGCGTCAATAGTTTAGAGTGGAGTGGTTCACCCACCCACCCAAGTTTTTGTCATCAAGAGATTAGTAGTTTGACTTCTGTGCGGACGTCAAAAGTTATTTTGTCACAAGAGAAGGTCGTGTTCCAACCTCTTAATAACTAACATTTGGGTGAGTGGGTGGGCTACTCCAAACTGCTGGCTAGTTATCAAGTTTGAAATGACTCACCTATCCACCCACCCACCTAAGTGTTTCTTATCAAGCGAGCGTCGAAAGTCATTTGTCTCAAGAGAAGGTCGTGATTTAACCTGTTCATAACTAATACTTGGGTGGGTGGGTGGGTTACTCTTATCTAATCTATTGACACATTAATATAGTATGCAGTGGCCTTCCAACCCGCCAAACTGTTTGTCATCAAAAGAATAGTAGTTTGATCTTTCTGCAAACATCAGAAGTTATTTTGTCACAAGAAAAGGTCGTGATTCAACCTCTTGATAACTAACACTTAGGCGGGTGGGTGGGCCGTTTCAACCTAAATTATTGACACGTTATCATGGTCTGGAGTAGCCCACTAACCCATTTAAGTGAGTCATTAAAGGAATAGTATTTAGACCTCTGTGCGGATGAAAGAAATTATTTTGTCACAAAAGAAGGTTGTGATCCAACCTCTTGGGTGGGTAAGTAAACCTCTCCAGACTATGATAACGTGTCAATAGTTTAGAGTGGATTGGCGCACCCGCCAACCCAAGTGTTTGTCATCAAAAGATTAGTAGTTTGACTTTTGTGCGGACGTCAGAAGTTATTTTGTCACAAGAGAAGGTCGTGATCTAACTTTTTAATAACTAACACTTGGGTGGGTGGGTGGGCCACTCCAATCCAAACTGCTGATTATTTATCATGTTATGGAGTGAGCCACCCGCCCACCCAAATGTTTGTCATTAAGAGATTAGTAGTTTAGCCTCTCTGCAAGCGTCAAGAGTCATTTTGTCTCAAGAGAAAGTTGTGATAGAACATCTTGATAACTAACACTTAGGTGAGTGGGTGGATTATTCCAATCCACACGTTACCTAACGAGTCAATAATTTAAATTGGAGTGGCCCACTTGCCCATTGAAGTGTTCGTTATCAAGAGATTAGTAGTTTGACCTCTCTACGGACGTCAAAATTTTGTTACAAGAGAAGGTTTTGATAACTAACATTGAGTGGGTGGGTAGGTCACTCCATAATAAACGTTATCATGGTCTGGAGTGGCCCTCTCACCCACCAAAGTGTTTGTCATCAAAAGAATAGTATTTAGACTTCTGTGCGGATGTCAAAAGTTATTTTGGTACAAAAGAAGGTTGTTATCCAACTTCTTGATAACTATCACTTGGGTGGGTAGGTAGGTTTCTCCAACCTTAATAACACGTTATCATGGTCTGGAGTGGCCCACCCGCCCACCTAAGTGTTCATCATCAAAAGAATAGTATTTAGACCTCTGTGTGGACTTCAGAAGTTATTTTGTCACAAGAGAAAGACCGTGATCTAACCTTATGATAACTCACACTTGGGTGGATGAGTGGGTTACTCCAAAGTATAATAACAAGTTTAGTTTTAATAAACGTGATTTTTAAAGAATATTTTGGTTTAAAATTAGATTTTAATATATTATTATAAGTGTTTTTTGTGTGTATTTATAAGGTGCTCAAATGATATTTTATGCTATAAATGGGTTTACTGTATCAATTTTGACAAATCCTATGTATTTAGCATGCATGTATAAATTGTGTTGATAAAACGATTTTTTTGAGCGGTTTTTATGACATAATTGTTGTTTTGTGTACATTTTTTTGTTGAAAATAATTTTTTGATAAACGAAATTTCTGAACAATTTTTTTTTGTTAAAAATTAAATCTTCAGTTAAAGTTTTAAAGTAAATTTTATGTATAAATGGGTTTTTTGTGTAAATTTTACAAAATTATGCTTAATAAATAAGTTTTTTTTTAAATCTTTTTTTTTGTATATTTTAAATATTTATATAGTAAATTTTATGCTATAAATGTGTCGAAAGGTTGTGAAACATTTACAAAAGCAACTTAGAACAACATTATATCTTCTACTGAGATCTACCAACGATTTACATGCCGCTACAAAAAATTTAATTTAATTTTAAAAACGTAAGAATCTTGAAAAGCATATAAAATGTAATTCATGCAAGAATTAAAACCGGCCGACCTTCCAAATTGTCACCCTTTCAGGCTTTGGGCTCTTGAAAAACTTCAAAAAGATCTAATGTATTTGACCAAAAATTTGTTCAGCAATGAGGCGCATTTCTGGCTTAATGGCTACGTCAATTGACAAAATTGCCGTATTTTAGCTGAAAAGCAACCAGAAAATATTCAAGAGCTGCCATTACATTCAAACAAAATATCGGATTGGTGTGGTTTATGGGCTGGTGCAACATTTCTTTAAAAATAAGGCCGGCCGGAACGTAACTGTGAATGGCGCGAGTTATCGCAAAATGATAACAGACTATTTGCTGCTTAAAATTTAAATCAGTAATCTCGACAACATTTGGTTCTAACAAAACTTGCCACATAGTCCGTAAAACCATGGCTTTATTGCGACAACGATTCGGTAAAAGTTAATTGCACGCTTTGGACCTGTGAGTTGGCCGCCTAGATCATGTAATATTGTATCTCTAGACTTTTTCATTCGGGACTACGTATAGTCCTAAGTCTACATGGATAAGCCGATTACAATTGGGGAATTGTAAACCAACATTACTTTCGTCATTTGCCAAATATCACTGAAAATGCTTGAATCCGTAATTGAAATTGGAACTTCTCAATGAACCATGTTACCCGTAGTCACAGCCAACATTTGAAAAAAATAATCTTTAAAAAATTAATGTCCAAAATGGCTCTTTTGTATGATCATAAAGATTACCCGATAAAAATAATTTTTGAGATTTTTTTGTTAATTTTTAGAAAGTACCTCTAAATGGATCACCCATTAGATACGCCGTATGCTATTTTCTGCTAATTGCATAGTGAAGCCAACATAGAAATATTCTGTACCCACGAATGACGTCACGCTACCTGCAATTATTTAAATCTTACTTAACAAAAACAATAATTTGTAGATGTAATAAAATCTTTTGTAATAATAAATCTCAATTGTCAATTATCAATTGTAAGTTATCAAATAGACATTTTTGTAGATTAAGTGTGTTATTATATATACGTCCTAACCATGTTTGATTTTAAGCGTTGGCAAACGACGTGTCTACAAGTGTGTATTGTATAAGAGATTAACGTCTATTAGTTAGTTTGTTGCTCTTAATATAGTATAGCCATAGATATAGTGTTTTTACATGGGCTTAAATTAACTCAGTGGATTATTTTATTACCAATCGAGTCTGGAGAGGCAATTATGTTTCTATTATATACCTGGAAGCAATTTAATACATAAGTATTTAAGGGTGAAAATATTATATAAATATACAATATTTTTACCTTTGAATACTGTCTCAAGTTGCATAGCTTCTTAGTTAGCTGTGAGATGATTTCTTACAGTATAGCAGGGCTTTGTGTAACGCATATAATTCGCGGTGTACACGAAGGCTTTTTTAGGGTGAAACCATGAACTCAGACTGTCAATTTGTCATATCACTTTTTAATATGATGCTGCGGCAAGTTGCTTGTTTAATCTGAAAGGTCAGATTAAGACGATTTTATCCCTGCCAACAATCAAGAGAAAAACTCGTCAGAGCTGACCTAAAATACTAGTTCTAAAGTAGGACAAAAATAATTTTGTTTACAGTGACTTTATAAAAGTAAATTTAAAAAAATCAAGGCTATTAAAACTAATAGTAATTTTTGTTAATAATGTTTTTTTAGTTTTTAAACCACCATTTCAAAAATGTCTCACTTTAGAACTTGCAGGCTAATTTGCTAATTTTGTCAACTACTTATTATATATATGGCAAACTAATTTTTATCTAACTTGCTTATTGCTTTTTTTCTGAAGCACAGAATACTCAAGATTATTTAAAGAAAAACTTTACATCAACCAATTTAATATTCAAATAAATAATTTGTTGTGTCCAAGGCCAATAAAATAAAACTGCATCAACTTTATTTTCAGCAGAATAGAGCTAGAAATCAAACAAAGCATGAATAAATGGCAATATTTCGGAACTATTATGTTGGATAACGATGCTGTAATACCGACTTTTTTAACAATAATGTTTACGCAAATACTCGATACACAATTCAGAGATAACATCGAAGCTGTTATTTGCAATATTTAGTCGTATAAACATGTTTTCATTTTAAAACAAATAATATTTTGATTTGTTAGAGAAACTGAGACATTTATCATTGTTTTTTTTAACTTTTTAATTTTCAACTGCACAGTTTGTACTTTATTGCAATCAAAACATGTTTTTTTTAATTAATATATTTTTTTATTGGAAAACCGCTACTACACGTAGTATACTGAAGATAGATTTATTAAAATATTTAACAAAATCTTCAAATATGTATGTCAATACAAAATAAATACATAAGTTAAAAAAAAAAATCAAACATAATGACACCAAACTGCTTACATTATTAAACATAGACTCTTTAAAATCACAAAGTACACAATGCAAATTATAAAGCATTTCTCCTGCAGAAAGTGTAAAATTATTCAATTGAATAGCATTATATGAGATTTTTTTTAAATAACGGTTTAGAGTTTTTTTATTTATTATGTTTTACTCAGGCAAACTTGCTATAATTATTATCATTTTATTCTTACCATATGATCATGCACATCCGCAAGAACACCTGCACAAAACAACCCAAAAATAAATAATATCTTATTCATAGTAACGCTGATTGATAACTAAAGCAATATAAAATCTATTTTCAACATTGACCTATTCTTATCAATAGCAATAAGGTCAATATAACAAAAATTATCAGCGTTTAATTAACAAACAAATCTACGGTTCAGAGAATCTGGAATTTTCAAAACGTTAATATAAAATTTGCATTTCAATCGAAAATTAATAATTGTTGAATGTAAA
This sequence comes from Tachinus rufipes, assembly GCA_963932245.1. Classification (NCBI taxonomy): domain Eukaryota; kingdom Metazoa; phylum Arthropoda; class Insecta; order Coleoptera; family Staphylinidae; genus Tachinus; species Tachinus rufipes. Next base: position 23,788,767 of record OZ010747.1, on the reverse strand, counting down.
TAAGCAAGGTGATGGATTGTTTGTTTGTTGATTTTAATTGAATTAAATTGAAAATAAATTTTGATATTTATTGCATTAGTTAATTAAAATTAAAGGATATATCTTTTATTAATGTAATTATAATGGTTGGTAAAAATATTTAAAATTTATATTTTGCTGCCGTCTTGGTAGAAAATATGTTAATTTATTTTTATTACTTGAAGTATAATTTGTTGAATGTTAAAAATAAAAGAACACAAGCAACGTGGATAATTTTTGATACATTTTTATTTACAATCAGTAAGGAGCGAAGAGTGGCGACGCGAGCGTGCTTGAACGTTATAAAATACATTGATTTGTATGGCAAGTTGGCGTTGCTTAGTGGTAATTTTTAAATTTTTATAAGAAATGTGTTTTGATTCATAAAAGTTGCCACGTTTTGTTTGCTCTAGTGGGCGACAACGGCCCGTTCCAACTGACGCTCGGGACGGATTTCGAACATTGCAAATCTATGCACCCAACTAAAATAATTTATTTTTTTGAATGCCCACTCTGAAAAACAGTTTTTCCGCCCGTATTTTAGGGAGGGAAGTGAGCTTTCCTTCCCTAGGGAGGTAAAATACTTTGTCTCCCGCTAAGGATTTTGCTTTTAAAACACAAATTGGCGCTAGTTAAAAAAATAATATTTTTATTGAATATAATTCTTAATTTTAATAAGCATTTCCTTACACCAACAATTACATTTCTTAGTGTTGCTTTCAATGGCACACAACAAACCCAGATAAAAAACTGAAGTTTTTCTTAGAGATAATGACACGCTGGGTACATTCGGCTAGTCATAAAAATTTTAATCTGCTAAAGTGAAACGTTTTTTTGGAGCAACATTTTAAACTACAACATTTTGATCCGTTTTATCAAGAGAAAGTTTTTGGAAAGATAAAGCTAACATTTTTGAAGCTTGTGTTTTCAAACAGGTTTTAACATTTTTGCGTTGATTTTTAATTGCTTCAGTTCTGCTGCAACTACTACTTTATCTTGATTTTTGAAACATGCGTAAGGTGGGAGACAATATAATTCAATTAATGATAAACACTTGGGCGCGTTGGTGGGTTACAAAAATAAATCGAGTCACGCTCAATTATTGTGGCGCACCTACTCACCCATAGGTTTGTTGGCCAGAAATTAGCTTATCGACTACCGATGATGTTCCAGCTTATCTATTGGACTACTTTGGCCCAACCACTCAACCGAGTGTTTGTTGTCTAGAAATTCGCTAATCAATCATTGCTAATGTTTATGCTATTATAAAGTACAACAGTAGAGATGACAGTTGGCAAAATCTAATATTATTGATCTTAAACACTCGGTGGGTGAGTGGATTACAAAAATAAATCGAGTTATGCTCAAGTATTGGAGAACTGTGGCCTAACTACCCACCTGAGTGTTTGTTGGCCAGAAATTAGCTAACCTAACCTAACCTAGAAATATGTAATATAGGTAACACTCCCACCTTTACTACAGCCGTGAGAGAGAAGGTACTTGACATTACACTCGTTTCTACTAAAACGCCTAATCTTGTAAGCAATTGGAAAGTGTCAAACACTCCATTTCTGATCATAGGTATATAAAATTTAAAGTAAACATACAGATACAAACAAAGCCTAGGTTTGTAGACAAACGAAAGACTGACTGGGGTAAGTATAAAACTACCCTATCGGGTCTTTTATCGGAAGAGCCGCCCCCATCACCAAAAACAGGGGATGAGCTAGACAGAACTGTAAAGCAGTTTACATCTGCCTGTAACAAGGTCATACGCACATCATGCAAAGCATATAATAAGCAACCTAAGAAAGGAATGCAGGAGGCTGTTTAACGAGGCTAAAAACACCAATGAGTAGACTGCCTATAAAAACAGCCTGCGGAATTTTAAAACTGAGGTCAGGAAGGCCAAAAAGTCATCCTTTGCTTGGCTTTGCGAACAAATAGAGGAAACCTCAGATACCAGCCAACTGCAAAACATATTAACTTAGGATTTGGCAGTCCAAAGCTTCATACATAAGCAAGATTAAAACTGGAGAACCTTATGTACAGAAACGCTGGAGCTACTCATAGATACACATTTTTCAGGCAATGGAATAAGTGTAGTGGACTCCACCATAACTGCACCACTTCGGTATCTGGCTGACAGAATTGTAGGTGGAGACAAGTTAATCTGGAGCATCAAAAGCTTTAAACCTTTTAAGTCACCTGGACTTGACGGGATCAGTCCAGTTGAGCTGCAAGAGGCCATTGATATAGATATACCTTGGTTGGAGACTATGTTTAAGGCATGTATAAACCTCTCATACATCCCAAAAATTTGGAGAGAGGTCGAGGCGTCTTCATCCCAAAAGGAGAAAAGGCCTCACACACCTTCCCCAAAAATCTGAAACCAATCAGCTTATTATCGTTTCTGCTAAAGACGCTTGAAAAGCTGATTGACTTGCACATGAAGAAAGCACTACATCCTGAAATGCTGTCAAAGTCTCAGCACGCATACACAAAAAAGAAATTCGTGGAAACGGCTCTCCACGCCTTGGTAAACCAGATTGAGAGCTTGATGAGGCATAAGGAGTTTACGATGGTTGTCTTCCTCGATATAAAAGGGGCATTTAACAACGTGAAGCCATAGAATCAGCCTTAACTGGACTAGCAATAGACAACGCTCTATGTCACTTAATTGGAAATATGCTTTGTGAAAAGAACATCAGAGCCACAATGGGAGAATTTCACATAAAAAGGAAGGTGAGTAGAGAACCCCCTAGCCATTGATTTGGAACATCACGCTAAATGAGCTGCTCCTCCAACTTAGGAAATCTGGCTGCAAGGTCGTCGTCTATGCGGATGACGTAGCAATAGAGGCCTCAGGGAAACACTTTAATTTAATGTCGCAACTTGTTGAAGGGGCCCTATCGAAACTAGCGCAATGGTGCAAAAGGTGTGGCGTAGATGTCAACCCGGCAAAAACCAAGTTAGTAGTTTTCACAAGGAAACACAACATCCCAGAATTCAAGCTTCTAATGCTAAAGGGCACTGAACTGACAATCAAGGAGAGCGCCAAATACTTAGGTCTCATACTAGACCAAAAGTTATCATGGAAGCTCAATATAGACGAAAGAGTACGGAAAGCAACGGTGGCGCTGTGCTCTTGCAAGAGAGCGGTAGGAAAATTCTGGGGCCTCAACCCTAAAATTACCTTCTGGCTATACGGAGCCGTAGTTACACCAATACTCTAATAAGGCGTATTCATATGGTGGCCGGCACACAAAAAATCCATCAAATGGCGCTTACAAAAGTGTTGAGAATGGCAGCGTTCATGATAACGGGAGCCATGAGAACGACGCCTACGAAAGCCTTGGAGTCAATCCTGGGTATAGCCCTGGTCGATCTAATGGGTAAGCAACTTGCCATTACCACAGCACTCTGACTAAAATCGGTGCAAATGTTGACATTGGATTATCGTGGTCACGCCGGAATAATCAATGAATTTAAAGGGGTGCCCAAAAACATAGACCGCTGTCTAGCAACACCTGCTTTTGGCAACAAATTCTCATACTACGTACTCTCTAAAGAAAAGTGGATGGAGAAAAAAAGGATACCAGCAGGACACACTCAGGTCTATACAGACGGCTCACGGAGGGAGGACAAAGTGGGCTGTGGAGTTTTCTCTAACGACCTCAACCTCAGAATTAGCCTACGCCTACCAGACTACTGCAACGTTCTACAAGCAAAGGTAACCGCCATAAAAGAGGCAGCAGAGTGGTTGATGGTAAATGGAAACCCTGGTGAACAGATCCACATTTACACCGATAGCCAAGTTGCTCTCAAGGCAACTACTAGCGTGTGCACTAACTCAACAGTGGTCACTGACTGTCTGAAAAAACTGAACGAGCTGGTAGCACACACAAACTTGAAACTTATGTGGGTACCAAGCCACAGCGGGATCTCAGCTAACACAGAAGCGGATGAGCTTGCAAAGAATGGCACAAGCCTGCACTCAACCGAAGTATTACAGGATATTCGTATTTCATTTTTTTCGTGCAAGGAGACCATAGCCGAAATAACCTTGAACTTAGCAGAGCGAAGGTGGAGGGATGAAGACACCTGCGAAGTAACCAGGCAAGTATGGCCTCACCGAAACAGGAAAAGAAGCCCCAACATCGTTTTTCTAAAAAGAAACGATATCAGACTGGTAGTGAGAGTCATCACGGGACACTGTCCCATTGGCAAGAACGCTGAGAGACTGGGTATAGCGAAGCGGGACTACTTCAGAGGCTGCCTGGACGAGGAAGAAGCGGAGATGTTTAGCATTACGTGTGCCAATGTCCTTCTCTGTCCGCAACACGATTGCTCTTCTTAGGCCGACCTTTCTTTGATGACCTCTCTAACCTTGCATCACCAGATGCGCAGACTCTCATGAGGTTCATTTACGGCTCGAAATGGTTTGACAAAATTCCTTGAGAAGGGTTGTACTTTTAAGTACTGTGGTAACACATCGGGCCCATCTGAAGCCTATGCTGCCACTTAAACCTAACTCAACTTAACCTACTGCTAATGTTTTTGCTGTCATAAAGTACGACAGTAGAATTGACAGTTAACAAAAATATGCGCAAGGTGGGAGAAAATATAATTCTTTTAACCATAAACACGCGTTGATCATATTGACTCGGGTGGGTGGTTGGGTGGGTTACAAAAATAAATTAAGTTACGCTCAATTATTGGATTACTGTGGCCCGCCCACCTACCCGAGTGCTTGTTGTCCAGAAATTAGCTAATAAATAACTGCTGATGTTTCTGCTATCATAAAGTACGATAGTAGAGGTGAAAGTTGACAAAAATATGCGCAAGGTGGTAGAATATATAATTCCATTGATCACATATACTTGGGCGGGTGGTTGGGTTACAAAATAAGTTGAGTTACGTTCAATTATTGGACTACTGTTGCCCACCCACCCAGTTATAGGTTTGCTATCCATAAATTGTCTAATCAACCTCCGACAATGTTGAAGCTGTCATAAAGATCGAAAGTAGAGGTGACAGTTATCAAAAATATACGCAAGGTGGGAGAAAATGTAATTCCATTGACCATAAACTATTGGGCAGGTGGGTGGGTTATAAAAATAAATTGAGTCACGTTCAGTTATTAGACTACTGTGGCCCACCCACTCATTCGAATGTTTTTTGTCCAGAAACTGGCTAATCAATCACTTCTAATGTTTCTGTCATAAAGTACGACAGTAGAGGTGACAGTTTACAAAATATGCACAAGGTGAGAGAAAATATAATTCTTTTAACCATAAACACGCGTTGTGTTTGTTTTTTTGCTTACGGAGCGTTTTCGGTGTTTGGGCGTAACATATAAAGGGTGGGCTATTTTTAAGTGAGATTGATCGTGGCATGTGCAGTATGGAATGTTGATCTATCTTGTTGAAACCAGAGCTGCTATAGATCAAATTTCTCTAATTTGAGTCACAAAAAATTAGTGATCATACCTCTGTAACGATCTCCGATAACAGTAACGTTGGCTCATTGAAAAAAAAATGGCTTAATAACGCTACCACTCTCAAATTTGCACTAAACGGTAACTTGCAATGGATCCATTGGTTTCTCAACTATGGCATGTGGATTTTCTGTTCTTCAAATAAGGAAGTTTTGTTTGTTTACATAATCTCTAAGATAAAAATTAGCCTTGTCCAAAAATATGATTTTTTGGTTAAAGTTAAAGACAACATTCAATTTGTTTAAAGCCCACTGAACAAAGCTGAAAAGGGGATCCAAGGTTGGCTATTGTAATTTCTTGAACGAGTTGCAGTTTGAACGCAAACATACCGAGGTCTTTGCTAAGAATCCTTCTCAAAGTGGTTTTTTGAATATTAAGTTGCTGACTTCTGCGACAAGTTGATGTTTCTGGGTGCTAGAGAGAATTTTGACAGAACGCTTTGGATGAGCATGCTTAATGCGCGCATTGTCTACACCAGCATTTTAGTTTTGCGCATTTTTTAACAAACTTTTGTATTTCTTTGATCGATGGCGCTTCATTTCTTCTAACCAACGTACGCAATTTTTGCGTTGTAGAAAAATGAAACTCATTTTCTTTCAAAACGTTGTTCTAAAGTAAAACGATGCATTTTTTGTCTACGGAGGTATCTAACCACACTTTTCTTATGTAATTGTGACCCAAAAATTGACAGCGTCGGTAGAAACATGTGATTCAAATTTATTTTTACATTCATACACCCAGACACGAATAGTATGGCCTCTATAATAGGCAACTTAGTATACACAAAAAATATGTTAAACGTGGTTAAACTAACGCCTTTGCTCGTTTTAGTATTTTTCATTTGCGCTAATATTTTAAACATTCCATGGGCGACGTTGTTCTGGAGTTTAAAGATGCTAAAATGGACAAAGGCATAAGTTTAACCACATTCAACATAATTTTGGTGTATACTAAGTTGCCTATTATAGGGGTCACACTATTCGTGTCTGGCTGTACTTGTTTGTATCACCGTCCGACGATGGCTTTGTAAAAGTTTAAACTTGTTACGGTTTTTTAAATATATTTGTGATACACATAGTAAATATGATTTATTTATTTTATAATGAACTCTCACATAGTAACGGCCATCACTAATAGTTTTTAAAAACCCTTTTGTTCTTATGTTGCAATTTTTTTTAATAACATTCTAGCCAAAAGTTTTGATTCTTTAATCTTTTCAATAAGTTGGAATTAATGACAAGGGCCAGCGACAACGTTTACGATTGACCATAATAATTGTACTTTAATAGTTTTAATTGATATATACATACTTAACACACATATTGCAAATACAATTTACACACAACACTGTTCCAGAAATCAAAAATTGATTTTTTTGTGTTTTTTGTGTATATACAGCATTAACTATGTTTTTAAAACTAATATATAAACCAAATTAAAGTGTATACCTAACTTTTAAAATATTGCAATGCAAATTTTAAAACTGTTTGCTATTTGCGCTTTAACTAAATGCATTTTCTTGTGTACAGACCCAAACTTTATAATAATATTTTCGCATTTGTGTAAATTAAGTGAAAGAGCGGATTTGTTGGAAGGTAAATCAAGTTTACGACTACTAAATATATGAACATATATTGGATAATATTACTTGTCAATGCTAATTTTTCTTCATTTAAATAAACATAATTTGAGTTTACACTATTTACCCAAATTAAAATTTTTATTTAAATTTTGAAGACACCAATTTAGCACAAATACGCATCTTTGTTTATATTTCATTACGTCTAAGCAACCTTCATTACTAAAATCAGTAGCTTGAAATATATCATTTAAACTATTTAATCCAATTTTAATCCTAAATGCAAAGGTTTCCACTTGATTAGCATGCTACATCCATTTAGTGCACACGAATCGCGAAACACGTAAATCATCCGACTCCATTAATAATTTTGTTATGTATATAAAGTTTGTTCTGAAGGTGTAACTGAATGATATGTCCACTTTATACTTGTCTATGCCTTGCAGACAAAATACTTCCCAGTCTACAATTTCTCGATGCGATGAGACGGTTCAGCTGCCGCCTTAGAAACATCCAAATGCCATTCGGAATCCCACTACTTTATATTCCTCATATCCCCTTATATCCGCATCATGCCCATATCTTTATTCCTGGCTATATATACTATCAAATGATCAAATGTTGTAAATGGGATGTCAGTTTTTAAGATCAATTCCGGTTCTATTGCAGTATCCCATACATTTTATATTTCGATATGTATAATTTATATAGTTTTATTCGATTCCAATACTAAACCCCTCTCAAATATCTTTTGTGAATTATTCATCAGTTTTAATTATAGTTTGATATAATATACGAGTAAAAGCTTTATCAATTATATCAGTATAATGACTTTACTTTGCAAAAAAACGGCGCCGTTAATAAAAAAGCTCTTTTGCTATATAATTTTCATAGAAAAAATCATGTCTTTTACAGTCGGCTGTATACTTTCATTTCATTCGACACGTTTATAATTAATCTTTTGAAATATTTTCTAAGTATATTAGATTTATCACCATTAGGTTTTAGTAAAAGACTAGTTTGTTAAGATGTTGTGTAAAATGTATTTTAGAAAAAATATTTAAAATAAAAAGAAAATACAATTTGTTTTTACTAAAAAAATATTTTTATTTTTTGTAGGAAATAATTATCTTTATTTTGAAAACTGGCATCTAGACTGTGCAGTTTTAGTTGAAAAATACTACTCCTGTAGATTTTCTCAGTTTAAACATTTGACAATGTGATGTAACGCGGCTTTTCTAATGTACAGCAGAGTTTTTACGTCAGAACCTATTCTTGATGGGCGGGTAGAAGAAAGTTTATTTTTGCCTGTTTTTGGATTATATTCAGAATTACTTTTTCTATGACTTTGTATAAGGTGAATAGGAGACTGATTGGCCGGTAGTAGCAGCCTTTTTGTTGCGCCAGGTTTTGGAGATCTTCTACATGTAATTTTTACAGTTTATTGCTAGCACTGATTTTGTTGCAATTTCATTACCGTTTTGACTTTTTCAGAAGTACGTTAAGAATTTGTTGATCTTTGGGGTTGCGATGCTGTTGCCATGATGTTTTTGTTTATGTCCGCAACCGTTCTTACTGGGGTTATTTTACCTATGCTCTCTTTGGGTATTTTGAAAAAGAGTGACCTGGTATTGAGTGGGTTGGTGAGAAAGGGAATCAAGAAAATTATATTAAAATACATCTTTTTGATAAAGTAACTTGCGTTAATGTACCCAGACGCGAACTTGAAGATGCTCAGTCTTGGCATTTTTGCAATGAGCGCATATGATTCTAGCCTGAAAGTGTCTGCGGTTTTTGCAACGATCACTGTCCTACTCTTCCGGTTTACGTCAAATACGTAAACGTGTTTTTGATCAAAGAAGAATTCTTTTATTTTGCTTATTTTGTCTAGAATTCTATTTGCGTTTCAGGTTAATTGTGCAATTGCCGTTCTTCGTGCTGGTGGAGTAATCATGCTAGCAAACAATCTGTTTACTGATATGGCTGCGGTTTTGCGGAAACCGGATCTTTATGAACTAGACGGTTCCTGGGCTGTTGCTGGCTTGAGCGCCGGCTTGTTTTTTTTTTTAATTTCTGGTTTAAGAAACCATTATTTTACTGTAGGAAGGATTTGTAACTTAGGTAGTTGGCAGGATGAGGGCCAGAGCAAAGTGCGCACTTTGGTGCAGTGCTTTTTAGGAAGTCCACCAATTAGTGGAGTCCAACACAGATTCAGCAGATGTATGCTGCTTTAAAGCCTTGTTTGGAGTTATGTTTATGGCACTGGTACCTTTGACATTGAAGTATGTTATTGCTTTTTTTTGGTTCTACGAAGATTGTTAGGTTTATGATTTTAGTGAAATCCTTAATCTCCGCGTGTTTTTTTTAGATTTGAAGAAAGCTGTCGCATTCCGATAGTTGGCGTTGGTGGCCGGGATCATTTGAATACCCTCGAGGGTATTGCGAGAAGATATTATTTGTTGCTGACATTTGACGGTTTACGGGGGTTGCCTGTCTAACTCCAGAAGACATTCCTGGACGATGTTGCGTACGTGTTTGTACTTTTGTTTGTAATTTGGGGTAGACCCGAAGGTTCCAAACCATACGTCACTCAGACGCACGAACCCGGAGGTCCCTACACACATTGTGTTCACGCAGAGCTGATGGATTATGAGTGGATTGACGTGAACTCTCAGAAGACAAGGTAAGTCTTTCCTGAAATAGCAATGCAGCGGGCGGCCTAGGAAGGAGCCGGTTGCTAGTTGCAGTTGGTGAAGTTTTGGTATCGCGGGGATTAGTGTCAATCACTTGCGACACGGGCTTGTCCGAAATGTTTTTTTCCAGGTTCCGGCGAAGGTTTCTTTGGCATTCAGATGGCATTTGAATGGTTTTTGAGATTGTTTCCACACTAGGTCTTTGTACACTTTGCGGTAGTACGGCCGGCGCATAAGATGTCTCCGGGATGTTGTCCGGTTTGGATCGTTTTCTTCTTTTTTTTCTTCTTCTTTGCTACCCGTTTCTTCACTCTGTGCGGGTTCTTGCGCTTTCTTGGGCTATTTTGGCTTGTGATGTCCAGTTTGTCTGCCGTCCGACGGACGGGAGCGGCGGTTACTGTGGTGCGTGGATGGGCTGCACGCGTCGCTTTGAGGGTCTTGCCGGGTTCAACTGCAAGACGTGGAGTCGTTGGTTTCCCTTGGGAGGTCGGTTTGGGCTTTAGACGGTATGCCGGTCTGTGTTCCCTCTAATGTTTCAGGGGTGCTTACAGATACGGGTTTTTTTGAAGAAATTGACCGTGAAGCGGTTTTGTTCCGACTTTTCTGCTTTGATTGGGTTGCTGTTGGTGGTAACCATTTGGGGGTAGAGCTAAAGCGTAACGCTTTTTTGTGGTATTTTACCTTGCTTTCTGCTTCTGTGCAGGGTGGTTGATTTACTTTGATGGCCGTTACCCATTAATCTTGAACCGGTTCGGATACGAATTTTTGAGCTTCCTCCACCTTCTTGGTGATGACGTTAATGTTTGCTTGACATATCTGATGTGTCAATTGCTCCTTGAGTTTGTTCACACAGGCTTGCAGTGCGTTGGTTACGTCCGTCAGGGCGCGTAATTTGATCATGCCGGCTTGCGTCTAGGGTTTTGCAATTCATGGTCTCCATCTGGTAGGCGGTTTCTTCCATTAACTTACCCATCATGAATTTTAGTTGGCTGGTCATATCGAATGGGTCGTACGGGTTATGTGTGATGACAACCTTACAGTTCTGCCGTAAATTTTAGATGTAATAGACGGGTTTAAGGCTAGATATTAGTTTTTGTAGTTGACGTGAGTAAATCGGTGAACTCGCATGTATGCGGGTCTGGTTCATCGTGCTTTGCTGTGAACAGTGCCGGTTGCACTCGTATAGGGTTGGAGTTGATCCGGATAATGTGCTAACTTGGTTCACAGCAGTTTGGTCAACTTGGTTTTCAACCTTTTTGTGGACTTTGATGTTGTGGTTATCCAGATAATTCGTTAGGATGTCATCTTTGGAGATAAGTTTCTGTTAGTCTTTTTCCGAACGTCTCAGTCGCCGTTTTTTTTTCTTCTTCTTCTTTCCAGAGTCGTGAAGGAACCGTTACCTTTATTTCCCCACGTTAGGCGCCATTTGTTACCGGCATACCTCCGTGACGGTGTACGGGGGTTGCCTGTCTAAGTCCAGAAGACATTTTTGGACAATGTTGCGTACGTGTTTGTACTTTTGTTTATAATTTGGGGAAGTTCTAACACATGCGTCATTCAGACGTTCTACCATGCTCACGCAGAGCTGGTAAATTATGAGTGGATTGACGTGATCCCGCACAAGGCAAGGTTTAGTGGCCGTCATAAAACTCAGGTTGGGTGTGCAAGGACTAAGTGTAAAAGCCTTTCCTAGAGTAGCCTAAGTTAGACTGCAATGCAGCGCGCGGTCTTGGAAGGAGCCGGAGGAAGTTGCAGTTGGTGAAGTTTAGAAGCTGCAGCTCATTGTTGAATTGGGATGTTTAGTGGTTCTTGTTCAAGTTGCCAGCGGTATGGTTAGACGAAGTCCTTTTTGTGATGTTTGTTGCATGGATTCTTGGTCTCTGAGAAGCGGAAGACAAAAATTTGATCTGCGTTCTGATTGGTGGAAGGAGTTCCGTGGGGCAACATATTGCGATGTTATTATTGCTGAAATACATTATTTCTAAAATTTATTTTTATTGGACAAGACAAATGCCGGAGGGCGGGACTTAGATGACTCTATTAGAGGTTGGGTGGAGTTGGAAGTGTCGGTGTTACCGGCGGAGTTGAGGTCCGAAGCAATTTGAATCTCACCACGGTGTAGGTTTTTTTGGCAATCGTGTCTTGTGGCTCAAAGGGTTGGCTAAAGGCTGTTTTGGTGCTGCTACTGAAGGCGGCTGGCGGTTGGCTGATGGCTTGTTAGATTAATTTAAAAAGGGAGTACTACCGTTTTGTGTTTTGTTGTTTCCTCTAGATGACGGTGACAAGTTGGCAGATGCTGTGTTTTCTACGATGGTGTTGCTGGTTTAAGAGGTGATCTTTTCCGGAGCAAAGAGGTCCGGCAGTTCATCGGCGGTTGTGACTATATCAGGCACCTAAAGGTAGCGGGTTTGCCCTTGTTTTCTGAGAGGCAGTGTAGAGTTCAAAATTTGCTCTTGGTTGGGGTTTCTTTGGCTTTTTTTTTGTCAAAGTTGGCATCTTCTTTTGCGGCAGGTGGTGGGGAGCTTTAGCTACCGTTTTTGGCGGCCGTTGTGGTTAAAGTGACCGTGAGGTTTATAATGATGTCTGATAGGGTATTGATTTTTGTTTAAAGTTTGTTGCCAGCTTGTTGATTTTGTATATCTTGGGCCGCTACTGCATTGACTTGGGAGCGAGACCTGTTCTGGTTTTCTGTTTGTTTTCTATCGGGCTCCATCTGACGCCTTTGGGTGTCTTGGAGGTTATTGTTTGTTTGGATGTTTGGCTGCTGAGTTTACAATGTACTTACCATTTTAAACAATTTTTTGGCCAAAAAACACACAAATCAAGTGGCAACTATCAAGTTTTTTTAGTGGTTTTATGGTTGGTAAGACTGTTCTACATTATCAAGTAATCAAGTTTTTGATGGCATGTTGCAGAAACAATTATAGGCTTACTTTGGCTTCCCAAGAATTATTTATTCAAATTCTTCTGAGGTTTTATAAATTGGCCATAAGCTTTTTTGGCAGACTAAATTTTTATATTTGCTTTTGTTGCCTTTTCTAAGCTTACTAAAGTATTTGTAAGCTATCATCGGTCTATTAATGTTTTTAAGTGATCCATCAGAGTTCTTTTAAGCACACTTAATCATTTTTAGTTTTATAAACGCACTAAGGTTTTCTAAAAACTTGATTGGTTTTAACGGCGTACCGTAATGTATACTTGTTTGAATTATTCTTTGTTTTGGTTATTTTAGGATACCTTGGCAAAACTTTTAAATAACTTGTAAGCATGTGCTCTTTTTAACTTTAATATAAAGTTCTTTTTTAAGTCATTTTACAATTTCAAAGCTGGACAAATTTGCTCATGAGTAGTTTAAAAAAGCTTGAACATTTTAAGCTATCTGTCATTTTCTGTGTTTTTATATTATTAAAGTTTGTGCCGTTGATTGTTTGTAAAATCACTTTTTATGCATTAGTGTTGCTACATCTTGACTTGGCCGCTTTGCCAAAAAATTGAGGTTTATCCAAACACGCTTAATATAAGTTTTATAATATTTATTGTTTTTAAGCGCGTTATGAAGAAAGCACATATAACTCCTAAAACGTTTTCTTGTATTATAAAATAAAGCAATCTTTTACAAATGAATCGTTTGTGCTTCTAAGCCATTATTGCAGGAAAACCGAAAATACGAATTTTAAAAATTAATCATTTAGGGCTTAAAAACAAATAATCTTAAATTTTATCTCATTCAATAATTTTCTTTGTTATTGACTTGTCTTAATGGCATTATATACAACGCTTATTTTACAATCATTGACAACTTTTTTATTTATTGATTGCGGATTTTGTTTTTTTAGAATAGGTATTTTATTTTTGTACGTCATTTAACACATGCCATTTTAGCTAATTTAATTATTTTTATATAACCTGAAGTGTACCAAAAGTTTGATTCTTAAAACATTGATTCATAATTGAACAAAGGAAGCCAATATTATTTAAATATGATTTAAATATTTTTAATTACTAAAATTAAAATATTATATTAACAATTTTTCCAAATATCAAATGACATTTTAAGCTACCGTCCTACTTATAATAAAAATATACACAAATATAGACGTAAGAAAGCACCTACAACTTCTTAATTAAATCTTTAGGGCACTTTCAGAAAATTGCATAATAAACCGGGTAAATATTTAATAATAAAATCTCCGACCATAATCCGCTACAGAAAACTTATTTCAGTTTATTTCTCCTTCAGCAAGCGACATAGGAAGAAGAAAAAGAAGAAAAAAATAAACAACACTAACTTTGTTTCAGTCGATCTGTTCCTTTCCGTGACATTATCATAGCGCATTCATTACAGGACAAGCAAAAAGTGTTTCGCGGATGGGGCATTCATTTAAAAACGAAAAACTTTCGACGTGGATTAATGTCGTGAATGGCTGTGGTGAGGCCTCATACAAAGCACGGGATTACACACCGCGCATTATTTAATCAAGATGTAAATCGTTGCGGATTTGTAATAATTAGAAAAGTAATCTGATTATGTGGGGGTGCGCAATGGAATTAATTGAGTTTTAATAGCGAATTTGCATTTAAAGTGTATTAAAATAAGCGGGGTGTTTATGATTATAAACACTTGCTGTAATAAATTAAGGGACGATATAGAGTTTATTATTGTAAGAAATATTTTTTTATAGTGTCATAAAATCAACCCCTTTATTATTGTTGTTTATAAACATTAAATTAGTTTATTACTGCTGCCGTTCGTGCAATGATTGCTATTATTTAGTCGATTATTCAAATATCCAGAAGGAATTCTCCGGCCCAGTGTTAAATGCCGGAAATATTTTGATATAAGGGGGAAATGGGGATCCAGTTTAAGGGAAAATACCACCCCATATATCATGTCATAGCGACAACAGTGACATACCAAACATATTATATATTCTCATCAGCCTGTACTCTCCCATATACTGGATAAATCTTTATGAACGATGAGCGCAATGTACGCTACCTGTGCTGAATATATTTTCAAATATTATAGATTAACTTATAGTATGAATATTTGATTAGAATTGTGCTTCAGATTTCAAAATAAAATGTATTGATTTTTTGCCAAAATTTATAGTTTTATTAATTTTATAGAAAACAGATCAAGCTCGTTGAAACAATTTTTATAGAACATTAAAAAATTAAATTTATGAAAAAATATTATAAACTAAAAAACATCCATAGACGCGTTTCGAGGTTTACCTCTCATCAGTATGGCTTTATTTATTTAAACTAATTGATTTTTAACTTACTTCGTCAACATTGTTCACCACCACAATTCAAAGTGAATATTTTAAAAAATGTATTGACTATTTATACTAATTGACTTAATGACTTTATTTAATGGCTATGGTTAATAGCATTCTGAAAATGAACAAATAAACTAATTTACCTATTTAACTAGGCTTTATTCGAAATTATTGCTTTTACAACTGTCTCATTTGAGGACATTGCGTCTCTTCTTTATATATTTTATAATTTTTATAGATATAATTAATACTAACTAAATTGAACTAAATAATATAAATTTTTAGATTAGAAGGAATTGTCTTAAAGTGTAATCCATCACAATCTGTTGACTTCCGTAGACAATAAGTGGAACTAAAACTTAGCGACCTAAAATACCATGCAAAAGATTGTATCCTCATCGTTCAAAACTTGTTGTACCACAAAGCATCTTTACCAAATATTCAAATTTTTTCATATTTATATTTTTATAACATATAACATGTAACCTGGGAAGTATGAATCACATCATTAAATATGATTAGTAATTCTTAAACACTGACTTTGCTGCATACTGAACAACTTAAGATTGAACTAAATAACATTTGCCACTAACAATTAAAATTTACAATTGACCATACTACTACAAACAAGACTTTTTAATTCTAACACTTTACTGGAGCTATCTAGATAAAAACGTTAAGAAACGTCAATATACCAGTTTGGATCAGTTGATGCACTTTGTGTTAGTTTCAATAGGGTTGAAACATTTTAGATCAATATTAATCTGTACCGAGTACTTTGAATCTTTTTGGATTATTTCGAATTATTTTAGTAAATGATTTAAAAGACTGTGAGGAACAGTTTGAAATAGTTTAACTCATTTGGATCTGTCAAGATTACTTTGGATCATTTTATATCACTTTGTAAAAAATGTTTGGAACAATCTGGATCACTTTGAATCAATTTGGGTTGTTTTGAATTTCAACAAATAATTTTGAGTAAGTTGCAAATAAATTTGGATTACCGTGAATTAGTTTCAATTATTTCTGATAACTTTAAATCAGTTTGGTCACTTTGGACCAGTTTGTTTATTTCAGATTAGTTTTTCAGGTTTTACAGAAATTATTTAAAATTATTTTGGTTAATTTTTGGATTATTTTATCAGATCAGTTAAGAACAGAAGATCTGTCGGGATTACATTGGATCACTTCAAATCACTAATTTAGTAATTTTTAATCTGATTGGAATAGTTTGAATTACTTTGATTCAACTTGGATTACTTTTTGGATTATTTTGGTTTATTGCAGATTACTTTAACAAATAATTTTGATTAAGTTTTAAATAAGTTTGGGTTACCGTAAATTAGTTATTTTTGATAACTTCAAAACAGTTTCGGACAAGTTTGATTACTTTGGATTAGTTTTTCAAGGTTTGCACAAATTGTTTTGGATTATTTCTGATTACTTTAGATTGTTTTAGAAATAAAATTTAAGCATTTATTTATTTTAGGTTATTTTGAATTTTTTTTAGTAAGTTAGTTTATGTCGGTTAAAGATTTTGCAACATTTTGAATCTTTTTCAATTAATCAAATTATTTTAAAGTATTTGTTCAAAACAGTTTAGAACAGTTTGGACAGGTTTGGAACATTTAAATCTATTCGGAATATTTTATTAGTTTTGATCACCTAATTTAGAACATTTTAGAATATTTTAAATCACGTTGGAGCATTTTTTTTACAATAGGTTTGTTTACTTTTGTAAATTGGTTTAGAACAGTTTGAACAGGTTTAGATTATTTTGAAACAGTTTGGCTTATTTTAATCTATTTGGAACACAGATCAATCAATTAGATTAATTTAGATTACTTTGGTATAGTTTAAAACATTTTGTACAACTACAAACAGTTTGGATTATTCAGATCTATTCAGGTTGTTTAAGATTAGTTATAGAATAGTTTGAAACTTGAAATGTTAAAACCTGGATTAAACGGTATTTAGTGATTAGTTTGGTTGAAAAATCAATAAAGAAGTATTTGGAATTGTTTGTGGAGATATAAAACAGTATTTACCAACCATAAGAGAACCAAAAGCAGAAAGACTTCAATCGGCGTTAATTGCAACTAAGCAAAAATGAGTTGTAGGACAATCTGGTTAAAAGTTTGATCAAAGAGATAGGCGTAGTAAAATCTACTGAGCCTTAGTGACCTCAGAGTAAAAACTTAGGAGTGTATGTATTAGGTATTGGGCAATGTTTGAAATTATTAGTGTTAAAAATACGCCAGGAAACTGCAAAAATTGTTTGTTTACTGCGCAATTTTTGATAATTTTGGTAAATTTTTTTACAAAATTTAAAAAAAAATCCAAGCTCAAACTTGACACGATTCTTGCTAAAATGGCAAGAAAAAAATGTATAATTTAATTCACAAACAACAGCACACCTGTACTCTATACCAAAGTACCGGACATTAGATTTAATAATCCAAACAAGAGTCAGAAATCTAAACTCTAATTACAGACAAACTTTAGAGCTAACTGGGATCTACATCAACAATCAACTTTTGTTTATTGGTTGGAAAATAAACTTATATGTTGGTCACTGGATTTAACTGTTAGACAGTCTAAAAGCTACTTATAATAATCTTAAGAAATATGCAACAAAAATCTAAACAAAAAAGCAACATTGCACGTGGTTTGGTTGCCCATATTTGAGGCTATGAGAGCAACAGTGGCCTAACCCACTAGCATATCTAATGGAGCTAAATGGTATTTTTTAGAAGTCAATTTTAATTTAATTTAATTTAAAATGTTTTCAGTATTCAAAATATTTATAATTTATATTCATTTAATTAGTTTTTATCGAATCTTAGAAAAGTTGATCATTTCACTGCAAAAATATTAGTTTCTCTATTTTGAAATTTTTGTGGGTTAGGCCACTACTGCTCTCATAGCCTCATTTATAAGAACGTATTTGAAAAGATTGCAATTCTGTTACTAGGATTTCAGATCTTTATTACTACAAAAACTGCAACTCTGAGCTTGCTAACAAAGTTTTGTCACCACCGAACCTTAAGGATAACTCTAACATACTTCAGTTTTTCTGTTTTTATTCATTACGGGACTGTATTACTATTACAATTTTGCTCAAATTGGGACCAGGCGAGGCCTTTAGGCCGAGTGTCTACTAAATTTAATCCTTCTTTTAAGGGTAACTACCCCTTTTACCAAAAAAACATAACAACTGTCGATTCCCTTCCTAACTTTGTCAATTTTCACCGATCGATCTGAAAATTATACAAAACCTAAAAAATGTTTTTGTCGGGAACCAATTTGGCCTCTTTCATCAAACGGAGCCAACTTGAAAAAAAAAATTTAAACGGCTGTAACTTTTTATTCGTGAAAATATCGCTCTGAATTTTTTTTCCAAAGGTCCGTAAAACGTTGAGTTTTCAGAATCTGCCCTCAAAAATAATTTTTATTCCCGCCCCTAAAAGCACGAGAGTAGATGGTAATTTATTTTTATTTTTTCAAATAATTTTTATTTTGTTATTTACGTGAATAAATTTGTATTGAGTTCTTTTTTTGTTTTTTCTCGACTTTAAAACTACTCCTTTAAAAATACAATCCTTGCGGTTTTTGCAAGGACTTTTTTTGCCAAAAACGCACTTTTTAATCGATTGGTAGAAGATGTTGTTGATGAATAATTTTTAAATAATTTTTTTCGGGTTCCTTAACTGCTTTTACACCCTGCCACAAAATTGTATTTCAAAATCTACCTTTAAATTATTTTCAAAACGCACCTCAAGGTACCTTTAAAATTACTCATTTTCTACCTTTTCTAAAAACGTCGAGACGGGGCATATACATTTTTGGATTTATCGACTATTAAACTGCAATTTGAGACTAACCGCGGATTTAAAAAAAAACAGTGGCGGCGTGAGATTTTTTTTTTCCAAAAATCGTAGATCTGTTCTAGTAAATTTGATCCCAGCAGGTTGAGATATGAACTAACAAAATTTTCCTGATTTTTATTTATATTTGGCTTTTGATTTTTATTTTTTTTTTCGTTACAAATTTTTTTCAGTTCAAAGTCAAAAATTATGTTTTTTAAAAAAGGCAAATTGGGGCTCCGATCATCTACCCCCAATTTTCATTTTACGTGAAAAATGGCGTAGAGCGTAGGCCATCGAGCACTTCAATTTATGCTTTTGTTTTTAAGCAGTGGTGTGCCAAAATTGGCGTTTTTATATTATTACTTTTAAAATTAAACTGTATTTCAAAATTTTCAGTGATAATAAATGGAAAAGTTTACATTAGACAATTTGATATTACTGGAATTCTTAGTGGATTTTGTAAATTTGGAATATGCAGGAAATCAAATATTTAAGCGGGGTAACCTGTGTATCATTTCAATTTTTATACAATGCGCCACTTACGTTTCTGAAAAAGACCTTTTGCCAAACAAAAAGAACTATGATAATAGTTGTGGAGCCGAAGATTTTTTTTATGCATTTAATGACTTGTGCGGTGTGCCTAAACCATCTTAATCTGTTCTGTCTTACCATTTTGCTTATATTTGTCTTTTTATTTAGGATTTGCGCAGAGAAAAAAACCGGAAGGTATTGCCATGCGTAAGTTATTCTTAAGAGCCACTTGTTGAGGGCCAACATCTCACTACGTCCTAAAAAAAAAACAAAATATAGGTCTTCTAGTTTTCTGTTTGTTCTTCTGCGTCAGCTCTGTCCTTTTTTGTCACCACCGAGGATCCTTTTTAGTATTTTTTGTTACCATTTTACAGTTTATCTACAAAGAAGCAAAATCCGGCTACAAACTGTTGAAAAATGCAAAATTCTATATATAAAATATGAAAAATTCAAAATTTGCTCCTAAAATATTAAAATATGGTCAGAATGAACTAAAATCTCTCCAAAAACAGTTGGAAAATGCAAAATATTTTTAATAAATGTCAAAAACAACAAAATTCGGCGATTAAATAGTAGCAAAACTGTTAAAATGTGCAAAACACTATTTAAACATATTAAAAACAGAAAAATCTGGCTGCAAAACATTAATTTGTCAGACAGCACTAAAATTTGTTTAGAAACTATTGGATGTGCAAAAATCTTTTCATGAATTGTTAAAAATAACCATAAAGTTTAAAAATATTGCCAAAAAGTACCACAATTTGGTCATCAATTGTTAAAAGGTGCAAAATTCTATTAATAATTTGCTTACTAAACTTTAAAATATTTATAAATAAAATATTACCAAAAAAATGTCAAAGATAGCAAAATCCGGCGTTGAATTCCAAAAATATGGTCAAAAAGCACTAAAATCTGGCCATAAACTGTTAGGTATTATGAAAAAATTTAAAAGTTTGGGTATTAAAGTAAAAAATATTTTTTTTAGGCGTAGGTGGGGAATCTTCTAATGACTTTGCTCCTAGGACGTGTGTCGGATTTACCTTACTTATTACCTACCGACTAAACCCTACCCATCTGAGAAATGCCTAGAAGTTTGAGACCTTTTGGCTCATGTACTTCCGTTTGGAGATGTGTATGTAGAAGGTTGTTTAGGAGTTGCCTTATAGGCCGAGTTGGGGTTTTGTTTTTGGATGTGGTTTACCCACGCTATGTTAGAAGTAACTTGACTACTATTGAGTAGTCCGGTCGTTTGTGGGCAAAATCTTCCCGATCTGGTTTGGCGAGTCTTGCCAGATTGGGATTGGAATGAACCGCAAGGTTTTTGAAATACTTTTCGGCCAAAGCTTCAAAATGTTGACAAAGTTGAGGAATTTTTAGGTCTGTCCGAATGTTCACATTTCAAACATACCATAGAGCTTCAGTGAGCATTCGGAGAGTTTTGCTTTGGAAAGCTTCTAAACAATTTAGATGGCTATTTGCCGCCGTTCCTCAAATGGGAGAGGCGTATGTGATCATTGGTCTGATGGTAGAGGTGAAAGCCGGATTTTATTCCGGAGCGACATACCGCTGTTCCGCCGCAACATTTGGGTAGAGAAGAGATTTAGCCATTTTTGGTTTGTCTAGATTGGATTGAACCTGAGGCTTGTAATAGAGACCCTTATCCAAGATTACCTCAAGATACTTGGCAGTGTCGGACCACGGTATGAGAACGTCATTAAAGGTGACGTTCTCATGCGGTTTAAGTGACCAACGCCGAGTGAAAAGTACGGCTTTGTTTTTCTTTGGGTTTACTCCAAAGTGCCATTTATCCATCCAATCTTCCTGATTGGAAGTGGCTTTTTGAAGACGTAAGGTAATCATTTTAGTCGACTTTGGATTCTATCTGCCGAGAAGTAGAGATGTGGTTATCAAGTTTGACTGCCTGTCTTCTGGGTTTTAGATATGAGGCTAGCAGCTTTATAATACGCAGAGGAAATTGCAATATTGGTTAGAGCCATAATTGTTTTATGAGAGAACGATTTAAGAGCTTTGCTAGATATTTTAACCGGGCAATGAGCAAAACGAGATTTGAATCTTTTAATGATTTCTCTGATTTGAGAAGGTCTAACGCTATCTAGTGTAGTGTCATCGTCAGCGGTTCTCAGAAAGTCTTTGACTTCTCTACAAACCCTTTTGAAGTGCTTCAGATCCGTATAATCGGTATACATATCGGCGCATTGGAGTTTCAGGCTGTCTGCAAATGCTTCGGCCTTTCCCTCAGTCGTGAATTGTATTCTTCTCTCACCGTAAATGGCGGAAATGGAAACCCGTCTGTTCCTAAAGGCTTTAGAGATTCTCCACATCCGATGTTCATTCTTTGTGAATGATTCTAAAGTATCTTTCCAGCATTGGTTTTTATGCTCCTTATGGCCGTTCAAACTTTATTGTGAAGTCGATTTAAGATCTCTTGATCTTTGGGGTTGCGATGCCTTTACCATTGATGTTTGGCAGCATTTCTTGTTTGGATCAACGTCTTTGTTTCTTGTGATAATCCTAGAGGCTTATCGGCGCAAACCTGAAAGGTTTTAAAATCCTTTTCCAAGGCTTTTGATATTCTCAGCCGTTTGTACTGGGCTCAAGCTACTAATGTTATCTTCCAGGCATCGAGAGACGAGAGTCCAATCTGTCTGTGTGACAAATTTTCCCTCTTTCCAGACCCCCTTCCGAGTAGCTCTAGTAGTACTTTGCTGTGGTCAGAGCTTAGGCCGTTGAGCGTAGTTACCACTGCGTGCGAGTTGACGTCCTTTAGTATTGCTACGTCAAGAACGTCCCCTCTGTGGCCCGCGGGGCTGTGAAAAGTGAGTTTGTCCGGACCCAGGACCTGCAAATCTTTTTGCTCAACGTAGTCGAACAGAGCTCGCTCCTTGGCGTTAGTTACTCGACTATTCCACGACCCGTGCTTTGAATTGAAATCTCCCGCAGTTATTGTGGAATGTGGATTATCAAAATCTCTATCAAAATCCGCGGTTTCAATAAGGTTTTGCGGACGGATGCAACCGGAAGCGATCCTGACCGTGCCAAACCCTGGCACGGTCACCACTCAAAAAGCACCAAAATTCAGCCAAATTCTTATCTGAAGTACACGGACCGGCATCAAAACGTCTTAACAACTTTTCCGTTTTATGGCAGCGTCATGTTTTGCCTTTTTCGATGGTTTTAAAAGAACGATTTTATTTTCAAAAAATGCTTTCTAATTATTTTGGTAATAAATAATAAACCAAATAGAGAGAAAAAACACAACAAGGTTCAGCTGATTAGTTGTCATTGCATCTCGGGTTCACGTCTGATCTAAACAAACAAGTTTAATTTGCCAATAATCAATTTGGCGGTATTTACGGGAAGTAATGATGAATGGTTACCATACATTGAAATATTTACCGCAATGATCAATAACAATTAGGGGTTAAGCAAGGTGCAAAAATTACAGTACTTACAATTCACATTAAAAGGCAAAGCTTGTCAGACAATAAAATCTCTGAAGATTACTATAGTAAATTATACCGTAGCGTTAGAATTTCTAAAGCAACGTTATAAAAATACCAAAATTATAACTCAAACACATACAGGTATTAAGAATATGTTTGCCTAACATAAATAAAGAATCAACACAAAAATTAGTAGACAACACGCCTCAGCACATGCTTGGACGTCCGGTGGATTCATGGGATGATCTAATTGTGTATTTCATATGCACGAAGCTAGGCTACAAAATCAGAAAAGATTGTGAAGAATCCATAGATGATAACAAATTGCCAACAATGAAAGAGTTGGAACAGTTTTAAGCAGTAAGATGTCGACTATTGGAAACATTGGGATCAAATAATAGCATGAAGATCAATAGACCGGAACATAATTATTGTGGAAACAAAAGGTAAATGCACCATGTGTAAATTAGAGAATCACTGCATTTACAAATGCAAAAACTTTTTTCAGCTTGAAGTAAGCGATAGAAATACAAAGCTGCGGAGCGAAAGATTGTGTTTAAAGAGCTTAAGATCCAATCATCAGATAACTACCTGCAAATTAAGTAGATGTAGAGAATGTGGTAAGAAACACACTACTTTACTACATCTGCCAAACAAGGAGACAGCTCACACAGAATCTACTATGCACAATGCTAGGAATTACGTTAACACCGGTAAGGGACATGAAAACATAAATTATGTACTACTATCAACGGCAACTGTATTAATTAACAATAAGCATGTAGTGTACCATAAAGCTAGGCGCTATTGGACAGCGGTTCTTAAGTCAACATTATGGCCACCATCTGAGTCGTCAGTTGAGACTGCTTAATTGTACATAAACAGCAATACTTACTGGAATACGTATACAATAGAACAGCACTGCAAACATTCAAGCAGACTACTAAAAGAAACCAAACGAGACGATTCATCGTGAATATACCATTTAAAAACGACATGGAAGAATTGAAAGTATTCTATATAAATAATATCGAAAAAAAACTTTAAAAAACCCAGATCCAAGAAAACAATATGGCAAGTTCATAGTCAAATACAAAGAACTAGAAGATATGAGAAGACTTAAAGATTATAATACAAACGAGAAGAGTTGCTTCCTACTCCACCATGCCGTCATAAAAGAAAGCAGCGTAACTACTAAATTACGAGTAGCCAAGTGGCAAGTCTCTCAAAGATTTTTTGATGGTAGGTTTATCAAATTTTCTGAAAGAAAACAAACAACAAAGCGGAGATTATTATCAGAAGTTGCAAAACTATTTGATTCGGTGTTAATAGCACCTGTAACCATAACCGCAAGAATAATCATTTAAGGACTTTTGGAAATCAAAAATTAACTGAGATGAATCCATAGATCAACAAACGGCAACAGTATTGCAAAGAATTAAAATTATTATACGACATACAGATCAACAGAAATGTTATCAAAAATCTAAAAGAGTCAATAGAAATTTATGGATATTTGGATGCCAGTGAATTTGCATATGGCGCTGTCGAGTACATAAAAAACGGACAAAAAATTTCACACGACTAATTGCTGAAAAAGGCAGAGTAGCCCCTATCAAGCAAGTATTACTGCCAAGATTAGAGTTGTGTGCAGCGGTAATGCTGGCCAAGCTTAATAATAAAGTAGCAACAGCTAAATGTAAGGTTAAACAATATACATCTTTTTTTCCGATTTACCCATTACGTTAAATTAGATAAAGTCTGACAGCATAAAATGGAAAACTTTTGTGGCTAATAGAGTTAGAAAAAAACATTCTGTATCTAATCAAAATCAATGGTGGCATGTGCGAACACACGAAAACTTAGCAGATCTATGCTTTAAAAGATTGTTGCCTAGTCAATTGGTCAACAATGAGTTATGGTGGCATGATCCAATGGATACTTAATAAGCAACATTTGGAACAACCTGAAAGCTTAGAATTGGAGATGATACCAGACTTAAAGGCCGTGCTCTTGCGCAAATAAACTACTTTGAGTTACAGCATGGATCATGAGTTTCTTCGATAACGCTTACAAAAACGACTGTATCAGTGGCACTCTAAAACTCAAGGAAATAAGAAACGCTACAAAGGTGTTAGTTGCATTGATACAAAAATCAGCTTTTAGCGAGGAAACTGATTGCTTAAAGACAAAAAGAGAACTACCACGACAAAGCAAGCTCATCTGCCTAAACACATTTTTGGACAAAGAAAGAATGGTACGAATTGTAGGTAAACTACATCAATATTGTCAGTAGATCAAAAACACCAAATTATATTACCCAGCCGATACAACTTTACCAAACTAGTGATTAAACAAGAACAGAAATTTCAAATGCATGCTGGAATGTAAACAACATTAGCATCTATAAGAAGAAGATATTAGATTCTAGCAGCCAGAAACACAATAAAGGGAATAATAAGAATGTGCATAACATGCTACAGACACAAACCAAGTACAGTAGTGCAACCCATCATGGGGGGTCTGCCTTAAAATAGAACCCCACCATCACGCTTATTTTTAGCAACATTTGATAAAAGAAGGTCAGCAGAAGAGCAAAAGAAAAATAAAGGCATATGTTGCAATAATTATTCGTCTTTCAACAAAATCTGTGCAAATAGAATTAGTGACAGATCTTACTATGGAATTATTATATACCTAGTGTAACGCACATAACCTCGTAAGCGCCGCTATTCGTAAAAATAAATAAGCAAAAAAGTAGGGTTTGTTGCTCCAATTTTTGTCTTTTTGTTGTCACTATCTGATTTAAACACATTTACGTTATAGAGGAGACAATCTAAATTTGCTTATAAACAACTTACGACACAATTGACGTTTCAATAGGTTATCCTAGAGAATAAACTAACATAGTATTTGTAAAATGCATTGCGTGTTATACCAGGTATAACAGTAGATTAGTTTATCCGACGATTGTAAAAGCGGCCCTAAGAGGATTTGTAGCGAGAAGAGGAATACCTCAAACTGCTGCGTATATTTTCTATTATGAATGAAGAACAAGAGCGTATAACAAATACTATGTTAAGGGAAATGGACATTTACTATGTTCAATAAAATATTAAATGTTTCTCTTTTATCGACGTTATTCGTATTAATCTTGTCGAAAATCCTTCAAAGTGTAGCAATAAAATTATAATTAATATCATTAAACAGTATCCATCATGAATAAATTTGCAAAAGAAATTAGTATTTACAACCGTGAATAAATCTTCAAATAAATGAATAAATCTAATACTGGTAATAAAAATATATTCATATTTTATACCGTTTGTGTAACTTCCACTCAGCAGGCCAATCTATGCAAAGTACCCAAACAAATCATTCAAATAGAAATGTTACTGGAGAATTTAAACCATTACTACCTTTTGATATATTTTCTTATTGTTGGATTTTATTTGAAGTAGATGAATGGGTAGAAAATACAAAAGTATATAGAAGTAAACATTATTCTTTAAGAAACAAACGAAGCATCATCCATAAATGTTTATAGTTAGTAAATTAACATTTATAAAATTAACTTTTGGCAGAATGTATTGATGCGTTTTATATAGAATGTATTAATTATTTATTAACAATCATTTTTCTTTTCAGTTCCCTTATCAATGGTGATGAATTCACCCGGAATAATCAACCCCAATGCCATCGACGACGCCCCAGACGACGACGATGATTTTACCACGCACACATTAGAAAGATTGAGCTCAGCTGCTACATGCCTAGTAGCAGGTGTCGAGTACACTCATGGACAACAGGTTAGTCCCATTAAAAAAATGTTTCATTTATATTTGCACATAAAAGGATAAAAGGTACAGCGCGGAAAAAGGGGTTAACAAGGATAATAAATAATTCAACACATCCCCAAATTATAAAAAACACCTTGTTTTAACTTAACACAAAAATAATTATCAAAACATATTTCCACCCGTTTGATATAAATCACCCAAGAATATTTATTTTATGGCAGACTTTAAATTGACCCAGTTTTTCTCCCCATTTCCCATTTGCATAAAAAAAGATTCTGCGAATAAACGATTCAGTTAATATATGCCGTTTATATTTAAAAAATGCGAAGCTCTAATTAATTAAATGGATGGGGAGGAGAATAAAATTTGAAAGGGTTTTGAAATGGCATATGTTTATGCTGGGATAAAATAAATAGAAAACGTGCGCGACGAAAGGGTGAACGTTTCCTTCGGACTAATTCGAGAAAATCCTGCAAAACTTGAATGTTTGGCTGAATTTAGAGTCAATAAAGCTTGGAACATTTATGTCTCACGAAATGTAGTGCACTAATAAACATTTCAAACCGTTTGGGGATGAGTATTGCCGTAAAATTTAGTTATAACTTTAAATAAAGTGTCTTATTGTACCTTAACTGTTGCGTTATTGCAGGGGCGGTAATGGTATGGTTATTACTGATTATTTATTAATCGGTTTATTTAGGGTTTGATGCCTTCAGAGACTGCGTTAATGGATATTATTTATGATACTTGAATAAAGTAGTTTTAAAATATGTTAAGAAAAGGTAGTTACATGAAATATTTGTTAAGAAGTTGAAGGAAACGATTCAATAAGATACCAAAGAGGTCTACGCTTGTAGAAAACTAAATAAATTAATAATTACATATACTTATAGGTAACATTAAGTTTTATAGAATAATACAAAAGAAAATTTTTATATGAGACTGCGCTTGAAAGTAAACAATAAAAATGAAAACGCTCAATGAAGCTCATTATTAACTGCTAATTTTTAATATTTATATTTTACAACTTTGGGTATATTTTTTGGAATATTAGTAATTTTAAAACTTTTTAATGCGTATTATGGGATTTTTTTAGTCTTTTACTATATAGAGTTTGTCTGCAATGGGTTGTTGCATTAGAACGTAGTCTGCACCAGCAACTGATGGACAAGCGGTCCTAATCATTTACTACTTTTATTCTTCTGTTTTGCATTATTTGCTAACGGTCTTTTTTTACTTTTTGCTTAGTTTCTTTATAGTTTTTAAAGTTTTTTAGATCTTTTGTTTTGTTTGCTGGAAACTAATATTTTTCTGAGATTGGTGTATCAACGGCAATGTTTGCTTGCTTTTTGGGTTATAAACTAGCAAGATTGTTTGCTTTTTAAAGCCGTTGCTCAGTGCACCTTTTTTTTTTCTAAATTATTTAGCGCAATTCTTCTTTTTGTTTTGTTTTTTGGTATATTTATTGGCTATTATGCAACGTATTTGCAGTATTTTTGTCTAGTTTTCTGCAAACTGCAACTTTTTATAAAGGATGAAGTCGAAAGGTGAAACTATATCTACTACATTTTCTTTTTCTTTTCTTTTTTAGTTGTAACCTTATTTTAACGCCCCAGCACATAGACAGTCTATGTGGTTAATGAATGCTAGAACGTCGCTTGGAGAAGTTTTTCTTATGCTGGCTATGTTAAACCAGAAATTTTCTAACATGGATTCTTTTGCGTAGGAGACTGCCTGGAAAGTACATAGTACATGCTATAGAATGCATGTTTTTTTAGTTGAGAGTGTTCTCTAGTTGGCCGTTATTAGTGTTGCCACGGCTGATCAACAATGATGCCAGTTGTAGTGACGTACATCAATGCAACTCGTCATTTGGCTTCTTCTGGGGTTTTGAATGCTTTTTTTGGTTTTGTCCGGGTGAGTTTTCTTCTTGGCCTTGACCTGTTGAATCTCTTTTCCAGTTTTGTCTAGGTGGGTTGACTTCATCTTTTACATTTATTTTTATTTAGTTTGTTGGCATTTTTCTTTCTTATTCCTAGGACAAGGATCCAAACTTTTGGGTTCTGTGTGGTATGGAAGACGTTCTTTACGTCGAGCTTTCAGTTCTGCTTTTCTAGTCGACTCAAGACTAGTTCAACGGCATCCGGAAATCTTGGAAACCAGAAAGTGGTTTTCGTCTGCTCATGGAGATGATCTGTCTGCACCATCTTATTAACCTTGCTTTCGGCTACATTGGTTGTAGGCTGGAAATGGTATTTTAGGAATTTGTTATTATCATAGGTGATCTTAAGGATATCTTATGTGTGTGACGACCCTTCAGTAGTGAGAGGTGTTTTCTTGGAGGTGGACTGGGTCTTATCTAACTCTAACTGAGTTAAGTCATTTTTGATCAACCAAGCCTGTGCTTTGATAGTTTTACATAAAGAGTTGGAGAGGTTGGCTGGGAGGTGTTTTGATAGCTTTTTTTGTAGCCAACTTTTAAGAAGGATTAATTTTTAAGTTTTGCTCAGATTTTTTTGCCTTTTTCTTAGGTTGTCTAGATGAAGGCTTAGAAGTAGTTGAGCAAAAGTTTATTTTTGTTTTCTTTGTTTTAAAAGTGCTTGAAAGTTTTTTGAAAGGCTTTTGGCTTGGTTTGGACGTCCTCTGTGTCTTGCATGATAGAGGATTTGCTTGCTTTGCAGCGGCCTAATGCGCATTTTTTTGTCATTTGACTTCAGCACTACAAAACCGTTCTTTGAAAACGGCTTTGTGAGGCTTGCATTGCAGACGTTGCAGGTACGGTGTTTGAAGAGGAAGCATCTGAGCCGGCATTAATTAACTAAAGACGTATTTGTTACAGTTTTGCAAGATATTTAAAGACATGCGCTTTGTGGTGTTTTAATTCTCTATGTTTATGAAAATGTGATTTACTTTTTTTGGTTTTCTACTCGTTATGAAGCCCGAAAATGTGGTGACGTCAAAATTTGATTGCAAGAGCTACTAGAATAGTATAGTCTCTGGAAGTGAGTTGCACACAAACGGGTATTACATATCAAACTACTTAGCATGCAGTTTGTTACGCGCTTTGTTTCTACTAAAAAGTGAACCTATTGGCCACCAAATGGACGACGTAGCCAATTAATTGAGATGGGTTAGTCTCAACCTCTCGTTTAAATAAAAATCCAGGCTAAAGTGGAGTGTTGTCAAGCTTTAGGGATGTATTTCTAGGGTCATTCAGTCACCAAGTTTTATTTACCCTTTTTCACGCACGGCATAAACACGCGCGTATTTTACATAATTTTTTTACAGCCCACACAAGTTGCTATGCTGCGGGGATGATCGTACTTAATCTGGAGTTTTACCTTCGGCTGCTTGCTAGCTTAAGGTTCTGTACGGCAAAGTCTTTTTCCCGACCAAAATTACCGGCTACACTCTAAAAGTTTATTGGAACGTACAAGCTCCATAACATTGGCAAGGTTACGATCGTAGACGCAGAAAAGGTGTAAGAAAATACTACTTTTTCCCTAACGGGTTGATTTGCATTTTAGTCTAGATGTGGAGTGTTATGGCAGGCTTGGAGTTGGCACAAGAAGCCAGTTGTATTTTTTATATTTTCTAGAATGTACAACCATTTAGAGTGCTGCTATCCGCTAAACACCTTCTAAACTAGCAAACATACCTATGTGTTAGATTATAATTGGATTTGAGTTGATAGAGCAGGTTTCCAAATTTATCTGGCGCTGATGTATGCAATTCTTACAATTTTATTTGCAAATAAAGTCTTGTGTATGTATTTGGGGTTGCAATGTTTTTTTAGTGGTGCTTTGTTTGCACGAGATAATTTTACATGGTTATTGGCTCAAACCAGGTGGCTTGTGTATTGAATAACCGCTCTTACTGAAGGTAAGCTACTTATGCTCTTTTCTAAGTATCGAGAAAAGAGAGTCCAAATTATGTGAGTAACAGATCTTTCTTTTTTTTTTGTTTAATTTGGTTTTGTAGAGTTTTAGTAGTACTGGGTTGTGATCAGAGTTTAAGTTATTGATTGTCCTAATTTTGATCTGGAAGTTGATGTTCTTAAGTATTGTAAGATCAAAAACGTTTTCTTGCTGGCTAGCTGAACTGTAGGTGTGGGTATGTTTGTATCTAATATTTGCAATGCTCGACTTTTGGCATTTTGGTTATTACTGTTCTACGCCAGGTGCTTGGAGAGAAATTGATAGGGATGATGGTGGCTAGAGGATTAGTAAAATTAAATGGTAAAATCACAATTTTTAGTATGCTTAGCCCGGGCACATTTACAAACAATCGCATTTGTTTTAAGTGTGAGAGTGTCAAGATTTGTATTTACTTAGATAGGTCTAAAGATTTTTTGGCAAATATTGGTTTAGTTTCGATGTTCCCAAACATAAATGTATTTAGGATTCTTAGTGTATGTTTTGGTTTGTGTTTTGACTGAAAGACTAGATTGATGTGTGTGACTGTTTTTGATGTAATTTTTTTTTACTTTGCCAATTTGATCTGGAATGCTGTTTGCATTCGAAAAGCAGACTTTTAATAATAAGCCAGGTGTGTTATCTGTTGGTTTTATGATTGAGAACGGCAAACATGTTTGTTGGAAAGTAGTGAATTACTTGCAAAAAGCGGCTAGCATTGCGTTCAAATTGTTTTGTGCTGGAGGGAAGAGCACATGTGTAAACCTTTTGTTTGCTGTTACGGTGGCTATTTTTCTGTTTTTTGTGCAATAATTATTTTTAGGTAAATTTTGCATACCAGGAAGTTAGAGCGGGGTGTATGCCTAAGTACACTTTAGATGTATGTTTTTGGGGCAGTCCGACGATTGGTGAAAGCACAGCGATGTACCCTTAGCATTGGAACTTTTGTCATTGCGCTATACCTCCGTTTTGTTTTTAGGTTTAACAGTTAGTTTTAGTTTTAGAAGGTTAGTTAATTTGTTGGTTTTTGTACTTTTGGCTTCCTTAGGGAGTTGCATAGAAATTATTGGGAAACAAGATTGTTGGTTTTTAAACGGCGGATATTACTGGGTAGAAACCGAAATAACTTTAGTTTTTGGTCTACGTTTTCTTCAGTAAGTATTATGTATTTGATGTTTTAAGTTACCACTTTCCGGCAATGTTTATTGGTGGTTAACTAGGTGATGAAGAAACCATTGTTGTCGGGATGACGCGGACAATATCGTGGGTATTAGAGAATTTCGGAAATTTGTTCTTTTTTGTGATTACAAATGCCGGAAGCAGTTGACGAGAGTTGTTGGCAGTGACTCTTTGCTGTTTGAGGGTCCGGGTGGCAGATTTGAACCTGATTTTGTTGAAAGCTTTTTTTGTTGTTTGTTAGAGCTAAATGCTTTAATGTTTTTTGCACTGATAGATTGGAATAAAATATTTGAGGCACGGTGTCATTAATAGGAAAAAGAAGAGGAAACTTATCTTGGTCACAATTTTGCAGGAAGTTGGGGGAGGGGGTTGAGGAAGAGTTTCCGGCAATTGACTTTTTGTTGCGTGAGCGTTCTTATAGGCAGGTTTGGATTGACTTTGGTAAAAAGTTTTTTGGACTGATACGTTGGTAGGGACAACACGGTAAGTTGTTTTGCAGCCACTGAAAGCAACAATAATAGTACGAAGAAGAGGAAACTTACCTTAGCTTTTTTTTGTTTTTGCCGGACTATGGTGAATGTTTGTTTACTGCTTCATCTTGGGTTTTGCACTATGTGATGGGTTGTCCTTTCTATAAGACTGTTGCATGCAATCCCCTCTCTGGTGCGGGAGAGTCTGCATTTGCAGCTGAGGTAATATTATCTCTTTTAGCAAGCAGCTGAAGGCGCGGAACAGTTTAATTTTTTTTTTAACTTTTAAAGACTTGCAAATGTTTTGGATTCACCCTTACGAGCGCCTGCCGACTACCACGTCAGTCTTGATGCGGTTTAGAAGTTAACAGCGCGGTTTGTAGACTTAAATGTAGCTTTGATAAACGGTTTCATTTTGCATAACAATTCATCAGCATTCTTAGTGGATACTGACCGATTTGCTGGACTTATTTAGGGCCTGAATGGGTTTTGGAATCTTTGGCCTTGGTGGCTGTTAGTCTTAGTTGCGTTAAAGGCGCATGAAGTAATAGGCCGTCTGACGACCTGTTTAAAAAAGTTACTGGAGCAGACTCACCCGATTCTATTTTTCAGTTTGTTTGAGCCTACAAGTATAATTTTTTTCTCAAGAAATGGGGATTTGTGGTAAACGGCAATGCTGCTGTCTCCTCCATTTTCTAATTGTCGTTAGAGGTAACGGACTTGGGCGGGTTTTTGACAAAGCTTCTTGAGTGGTGCTTTAGCTGCAGAGAAAGGCGCTGAAATTTTTAAATTTTTATGGAAGTTGGAGCCAAAGCTTTCAATGTTCCTTGTGGTCTAGCTTGAGTTGTTTGAAATTGCTTTTAGTGTCTTTGATCCGGTCTACAATCTAGTCAAATTCTTTGTTGACAATGCTTACTATTTTTGACCTTGTTGGTTTGTTGGTTGATGAAATCTTTAGTCTTTTAGATCTGGATATACATCTTAGCGACGATGTTGTTTATGATCAGTTCTAGTATTATGTTTAAAGAAATTCTGAATTAATTAATTAATTAATTTAAACAAATTTGTTGGTTGATGATTGGTTAAGCAACCTCAATCAATCAGCAGTAACTTAATTGCAATCAAAATTAGAGGTTTCTAAGGTTGCTCACTCTCTTTCTGAGCTTTACTCTTGTTTTCTGAGAGGGATTCTAAAGTAGTGCGTTTATGGTAGGGAAAATATTTTACTTCTTTATCTAGTAACATATCTATCTTGTTATTAGCTAGTATTGCGGGGGTAGAAGGTGTGTCCTTATGCCTTGGGATTAAAGCGGTAATTACAAGGGATGGCAGCAGCCCATTCGAATTTCATTTTTCTGAGATTTTTTTAGATTAAGTATAAATTTGTTACTTGCCTTTGCAGCAGCCTGGTAGTTGTAAAAAATAATTTATTATTAAATCAAGAATACTCTTTGCATTTAATTGATTTAGTGTAACTAGCTGGCTGGCTGGAATGTTCGCTACCTCTCGGCTTCTGGCTGTCTACTGGTTTTGTTCTACTTTAAGTAGTTTATACTACACTTATACAACCACATAGCAACTAATTTAGATAAAGAAACTAAATAATTAAAAATTTAAAACAACTGTCTTTATTACTTTGTCAAAAACTGGAGTGTTTTTTGAATATATATATATATATATATATAGCAGTAGTGCCCAACAATTCTAGCTAGATGGCAAAACACTGCAGTTACTAGATTTACATAGTTTTATGATTTTGGTCAAGCATTTTTGGAAAATGCATTTACAGAAATAAATGCAGTAATATTTTATATATTTTTTTTGTATGTTATTGCAAATACAATCTTTAGTTGATTTATAAGCAGAAGGTTGCCCGAAAGAATGATTTTTTATTCTGTACAATGATATGCTTGCGCTGATTTACAAGCACAAACAACTGAGCATCTGTTGAAGGCTCTAGTCGAGCCAAAACTAGTAAATGTGTTTGAAAGAATAAACTTGTGATAAAAAACATTGTTTTATTATTTCATCTAGCAAATCCATTTTTCCTTTTAATTTTCTATATTCTTTTTATATCAAACAATTTAAATCTTTTGTCATATTGTTATTATTTTAAAAAATAATTTTGTTCTTAGTGCACCTGAGTGCATTTTATTAAAATAAATGTAACAGACTCCCAATTAGTTTTATTATTCTCCGTTGATAAAGTTTTTATCTTGAGATGAGAGATGATGTTACAATGCGCGGTTGAAATTGCATTTAGTAAAAGAAAATTTAATTTATTTCTTGTGACAATTACTTCATTTTTGTCATAAAAATAAAACGTGCTTTTTCATATCGATTCTGCTGTTAACTAAACGGGACGCAATAAATTAGGTTGTATTCGCAGGACGAAGAAGTGGGAAAAGTTCTGAATATTCATGCCATATGAATCACTTGGTATTGTTACGCCCACTTTGCGCTTTCTTTTTTTATAATTCCATTCGCATTGTTTGAGTTTTATTTGTTGAATTTAATTTACGATTCAAACTAATTTGATTTAATTTTATTAAATTATTATTACTACATCAATCATGCCTGTCTGGGAAATTCATTCAACGCAACACACGCAACAAAATATTCAATGCTACAATTTAAAAACCTTTTTTGGTAGAAAAATATAGAGGTAAAGTTGCGGACCATTAAATATTATAACCCAGGCTTATATCGCCTAATTTGATTTTCGGAGACAAAGTAAAGCGATTAAGCCGGGGGTGCGTGTCTAATGAGGTATATAGAAGCTGATATCGAAACTTGCAAAAGATTTCAATCTTAAAACATGTAATTAATTTATGAACATCGCCCTCGCGCTTAATTAAATCTTCCCGAGTTGTATATACATTTTCCCGATAGTTAACTCACTTTGCTAACAAAATTATTTCCTTCGTTGTTTATAAATAATTGATCAAAATAGAATTTGCTGTAGAAAAAAAAATGCATAATTTTAATGGAATTTTTATGCGAAAATTGTAAAGAGAGAAAAGTACATTTAACTTAAAAGCTGAGCATATTAAAAAAAAGGAAATATTTAACGGGCTCGACTCGTAAAATATTCTATTAAATTTTCAGGAAATTGCGTTTTACTGGTCTACGGCAGTATTTCTCACTACAATGGAAGTGGAGTTTATGCACATCGTTTACACCAAAACTCCCCACTAATTTATGGCTTTCGCACCCCCTTCTGCACACATATAGTAGCAGCAACAACAACAACGGTTCTAATAATAATATTAAAACGGAGGATTTAGAATAATTAGAATCACGCTGTAAATCTGAGCCGAGCTGCCATTAAATGGCAGCGGTTTTTTTTTTTTAATTTAATAACTTGCTGCATTTAAGTCCTATAAATAAAAATGTTTTGTTCTTAAGATTATAGTTTTTATTACATATATGATAGATATGAATTGATCTTGATATTTTCTGATTGAAGGTGACGCGAGTGGCTTTTTTTGTATATGTACTAACATACTTAAATGTTCTCAATCATTAATGTCGTTCACAATACAGAAAAGTAGATTTTATGATCAACACAAATCAAAATAAAAGACTTACATAGATAAAAATTTACAAGATTTTGGCGTTAGCGGAGTTAAAAGGTTTGTTTATTGAAGATGTTAACGGGATCTATGTGATAAAAGTAATGCAGACAAAGTTGAGTACTGCCTTGGTGCTTTAGCAATATTGTTTAGTGCATAAAATTGTAAATTATGCTTTTTATTTTTGCTTTTAGCCGTTTGTGTATGACGTATGGGAATTATATATGGGAAGGTCATGCACATATTTTATATTCAGATATTCAGTTAAGTGCAGTACTTCCAGGTACTGAACTATTAAGTGGAATATTTTATCTTTTCAACACTTTTTTAATACTTCTGGATCTTTTTTCAATATTTGTTGTGTTTTATGGTTCTTTTTAAATTTTCTGTTTCAATATTTTTGAACTTTTGAAAACATTTTTTGTTTTTTTCAATAATCTTGTTTTTTAACTTTTTTGTATTTTTGATTTTTTTTAAAATACATATATTTTTAAATTATATAAAAACGTTTGGATTTTTTTAATAGTTTTGTGTTTTTCTTTTTTTTAATACTTTTGGACTTTCCTCAATATTTTCAGACTTTTTTTAATACTTTTGTGTTTTTAAACTTTTTTTTTAATGTTTTGTTTTTGTATTTTTTTTGTAATATTTTTAGATTTTTATCAATATATTTTAACTTAACTCGGAATCTTAAAATATTGAGAAAATAGTACAGAAATGTTGAATAAAGTCTAAAAATATTGAAGAAAAAATCCAAACAATACACAAATATTGAAATAAATCTAAAAATGTTGAAGAATAAAAAAAAATATTAGTTTTGTGTTTTTTTAACTTTTTTTACATTTTTGTTTCTTTTTAATGTTTGTGTATTTTTGGACTTTTTTCAATATTTTTAGACATTATACATGTTTTTGAATTGGAGAAAAATTCAAAAATTTGCAAAAAAAAGTGGACAGTATTTTTTGTGTTTTTTGAATTTTTATCAATAGTTTTAGTTTTTTAACTTTTGTTTTGGTATTTTTTCTTTGATTTTAGACTTTTTTTAATGTGTTGGTACACTTTTTTTTAATATTTTTTGTGTTTTTTTGACGTTTTCTTGCAATATTATTGATTTTTTTTTTAATTTTTGCTTAATTTTTTTTAATTTAAAATTTAAAGTTTTTTTTTTTAATTTAATTTTTTTTTTTAATTTAAAATGATTAAAAGTTTAAAAATACTGTTAAAAAAATTCAAAGAATCCAAAATTTTTTTAAAAAAAACGAGAACTACGCAAAAAATATTTTTTTTTTATATTTAAAATTAATTTTTTTTTTTTAAATAATATATTAAAAAAAAGTGAAAATTAAACCAAATTATTGGAAAAAAAAACTCCAAAACTCTAAATTATTAAAGTTTGGAGTTTCTTTAAATAATTAGTTTGCATTTTTGAATGTCTTAACCTTTTTGCTTAATGTGGGAATATAAATAATGCATTCCGTGTTAGTAGTTAAAAAAATTGCATAAAGTTTATGGAGAACTTGTACCAAATCTATGACTGGAATCAGATTGTCGGACAAATACTCTGTCTCTAGCTTTGTTTGCTTAAGCCAAGCGGAGGAGAAGCTGATTTTTGATGGAAAGGTTTGCGTTTTGCGCTTGATTTTCTGTTGCTTGCGCTTAAGGTTTTTTCTTTGGTGTGTTTAAACAAACCGTGAGAACACACAACTTGTTGAGAGACATGATCTTTACACTTTTTCCGTTTTACAGAAACTGAACGTAAGCATGTAGACAGGTTTTCTAGAATTTGAGTACGTTTCTTATAATGTATTTAATGGTTTTTTTTTAGCTCACCTGGAAAGTGCAGCAGTGGTGTACATTATTAATGTTTACGGCACGACGATGGTTACGTTTATGTTTTTGAACGTGGCCGACAGCCTTTATGGGTTTATCCCGTATAACAATGAAGGGTGGCTTACGTAAATAGCAGAGTTTGTTGGAGGACTTAAGGAGCTTGTAGACGAACCTGATTGCTTAAGCCTTAGCGCCAAGCCGAGTTGGAAACTTTTTAGCGTTGGGGTTGCTAGGAAAAGTAGTTGATGAGTTGGACTTATTTTTCATTTTCTTTGACTTTTTGGATTTTAACTTTATAATATCTTTCTCTGGGCAGAGGGAGCTTCAGGATGTGCATATTGATAGAGTTCTTCTGGACGTCTATCACCTCTTATTTGTCGAGGGTAAGATTAGGGGATAAAGCAGGTTTTTTTTGGAAGGCATGGGATGGGGGATCCTTTGGCTTGGTGGATGAGGTTGGCAAGAAGCTATTATTTTGTTGATCGTTTTTATGCTGCAGAATGTTTTTTTGGAAATTTTTACTTATCTTGATGTTGTATCTGTTAGGAACGGGAGGGTCTGGTTAAATTTGTCCTTATGGATGTCCATTTTTTTTAATTTGTGCTCCAGGAGGGGCTAGCCACTACTTCCAACAAAGCTAGACCGCAACAATTGGCCCCAAACGTAAGGCGATTTGGAGGCGTTCCAACCTCAAGGACTTGTTACCACAAAATTATTATAAGTTTTCGATTTTCAGAACTCTCTATATGACTATCACTTCACGGAGGGCTTGCCACAGATGTTGGATAGAACGGCTTGTACGTGATAAAACAATTAGGGCCGGTGCAAAGAGGGCTTAGGTGTTTCCTGGACTTATTGAAGTAGTAGAAAAGTGATTAGTTCAACTTGATTCTTCTTGTTTTAGGGGAGATTAACTTAGTTTGTAAAACTCCTGATTAACAAGAAATACACTACAAAAGTTTTGCGAGAACTTTTGCAACAAAAAAACATGTATAATTTTAAAAATTGTACCGTCATTCTTGGACACCGAATTTATCTGTATATGATTGATAACCCAGGAAAGCATCCGAGATCTGAACCAAGACTTATAAAGTCAAACATTATCATTGGCCAAAATGGTTCTTTTACTACTAGACACGGACTTGGAACCTTGTGGAACAATACTCAAGCCTACTTTATACTATGATAAGTCAGTCAGTAGTTTAGATTGAAGTTGCTTAGTCACCCACCCAAGTGTTAGTTATCAAGAAGTTTGATTTCAACTTTCTTTTTTAACAAAACGACTTTTGGCGTCTGTAGAAAGGTCAAACATCCAACTTCTTGATAACGGACACTTAGGTGGGTGGGTGGGCTCTATAACATAATCACGAACCAGTAGTTTGGATAGGAGTGGCCCACCCACCCACCCGAGTGTTAGTTTACAAGTAGTTGGAACACAACTTTCTCTTGTGTCAAAATGACTTCTAACAATTGCAGATAGGTCAAACATGACAGACATTTGGGTAGGTGGGTAAACCACTCTATACCATGGATAACTAGTTATTAGTTTAGATTGGAGTAGTTCACCCAAGCGTTAGTTATCAAGAAGTTGAATCACAATCTTCTCTTGTGTCAAAATGACTTCTGACGCCAGTAGTTAAGGTTGGAGCATCACTAAGACGACCTTAGATTGCCTTCAGGTGGTTATGGCTAGAGAAAACTACATTTTCTAAACTGGCAAACGTTGTCAGCAAAAATTGAGGCAAAACTGAAAAGTTGTCAACACTACCTTTACAACGTCGCAGCACCTAAAATTGGACTTGACAAACTATAATAAGTCAAACTACGACTACCCAAGTGTTAGTTATCAAAAATTTGGATTACAGCTTACTCTTTTGACAAAATGACTTTTACCGTCCGTAGAAAGGTCAAAAATTTATTTTTTGTATGACGGACACTTGGGTGTGTGGGTGGGCTGTTCTATAATATAATGACGAGTCAGTAGTTTGGATTGGAGTGGCCCAGCCACCCATCCGAGTGTTAGTTATCAAGTAATTGGAACACAATTTGGGTGGGTGGGAATGCCACTCAATATCATAGATAACTAGTTATTTTTTTAGATTGGAGTAGCCCACTCAAGTGTTAGTTATCAAGAAGTTGAATCACAATTTTTCTTGTGACAAAATGACTTCTGACGTTCGCAGAAAAATCAAACATCCAACTTCTTGATGATAGACACTTGGGTGGGTGGATGGGCTACTCCATACCATTATAACTAGTAAGTTGTTTGTATTGAAGTGTCCTACCCACTTACCTAAGCGTTTGTTATCAAGAAGTTGGAACACAACTTTTTCTTGTGAGAAAATGATTTCTGACAATTGTAGGGAAATCAAACATTCAACTTCTTAATGACGGACACTTAGGTAGGTGGGTGAGTCACTCTATAAGATGACCACAAGTCAGTAGTTTAGATTGGAATGGCTTTCCCACCCACCCAAATGTTAGTTATCAAGAAGTTGGATTACAACCTTCTCTTGTGACAAAATGACTTCTGACAATTGTAGAGAGGTCTAACATTTAATTTCTTAATGACAGACTCTTGGGTGAGTGGTTGGGTGGGTCACTCTATGAGATGATCACAAATAGTTTGGATTGGAATGGCTCACCCACCTAAATATTAGTTATTAAAAAGTTGAATCACAATCTTCTCTTGTGACAAAATGACTTTTGATGAGCGCAGAAAGGTCAAACGACCAATTTTTTAATGACAAACACTTGGATGGGTGGGTGTTTGGGTCACTTCATACTATGATAACCAGTCAGTAGTTTAGATTTTAGCATCACTAGGACGACCTTAGCTTGCCCTCAGGTGCTCATGGCCAGAGAAAACAAAGTTTTCTAAACTAGCAAACGTTATCAGGAAAAACCGAGGCAAAACTGAGAAGCCTTTAACACTACCTTCACAACGACGCACCACCAAAAATTTGGACTCGAGCTAGGCACTTGAAAACTATAATGAGTCAAACTACGACCACTCAATGGTTATAATACCAAAAATTATTTTCGGACATGACATTAATGTGACTAACCGGAAGTGAGCTTATTACGTAATTTATTTTTGGACGTTAATTTCTAGGAGGATTGATATTTACTATTTTCTATCAATTATCAAAAAAATTACGTTCCATAAAAGAACACGATCCGTGGTACCATCAATGGTAAAACAAAGTGGCATAAGTGGGTGGAGAGAAGGATCATTGAAGGCACGCGTTCTGCAAAGCCAATTCTCAGTTAGTTCTACCGCCAACTTTGAAGGGAAAATATTCAGCTCTGCGTTACCACTCAACTACTGAGAGAAATTTTTACCTTCAATTGGCCGAAACTACCAATTTTAACACGCCTAACCCTGGAAAAAATCTTTGATGTGATGCCCTAGAATGTAACCGCTGTCCCATCTTGAAGATGCAATTTTTTTGGAGAGACAGCCCCTTCCGCAATTGTTTCCACTTTCTGTGACAGAAAAACAAAAGTTCAGAATATAACTTCTTTGTTTTGTTTTTGCTTCTAACTGTTTGCATATGGAATTAAAAGTGTCTTATCTTTAATTTTGAATTACAATACTTGAGCTTTCTAAATGATTGACGTTTTTGCACTTTTGACAATCAATTTGTTGGTTGCGATTTTATAAAAAGTTTATTGAGTGCCGTCAGAACAACGTGCCCTAAAGTGGGAAATATTTGTGTACCATTTTTAAGAGAAATGCGATATTTTAACATTTTGAAAAATTTTTGTTTCTACGTTTTCTACAATTTTCTTTTTTGCTATTTGTTACTGGCTTCTATTTCGCATAGTGATAGTTGAGGGAGTTGGTGGTAACAAAAAGGTTGGCGTGGCTTCTTCTTTAGTGTGGCCAAGGTTTTCCACCTAGTGCATTGTAGTTTGATCTTTTTTTAGATGTAGGAACGTTTGGCTTCCATTGACGGGGGATAATAATTAAATTACGGCTTGTTTTGCATAATGGAGGGAAAATCTTTGGAAGACTTTTGCAAGTCCGTATTGTCAGGTTATGTTTAATTTTTATTCAACTACATTTCTTTTTTTTTTTTTACTACCAATCTTGGCACTTTGCCTTTTTGCTTGTCTTTGCAGTTCATTGCTGTGTAGCATTCAAATAGTGTATGTTCCGAAGAGTCGAGTTTTTTGCAGATCCAGCACTTTATTTTTAAAACCAAATCTGAACCTGTTGAAGTAATAATCCAAGCACTCGTGGTCTCTTTAAAATGGGGTCAGGTTGTATTTGACTTTGATGAATTTTTTATCTAATTGGCTTTACCTTAATCTATGTCTTACAATTCTTACCATTTTAGGATAGACTCCTGTTTAAGTTTTGTTTGTTAATCAGAACCCATAGACAAAGAATTTTGGCTTGGAGTTAACCTAAATCCAGAGATCACCTTTAGAAAATTTTTCTAAAGTTAGCCAGAGGACTTAAATAAAGTTGTCAAAAATAACTTGTGGAGTCGACCAACATCTAAAGGTGTTTTTCACAGTTTTCTCAAAGCAATTAACATAACGTTTTGGATTAACCAACAACTAGAGGTTGTCCTGAAAAAAAAACTGAACGTTCTGTTTTTTTTTTCTCTTTTGTGCTGCCTACAGCGTTCTTTAATCAGAACTCAAAGAGTTTTGGCTAGGAGTTAACCAAAATCCAGAGGTAACCTTTAGAGAATGTTTCTAAAGTTAGCCAGAGAATTTAAATAAAGTCGGCAAAAATAACTTCTTGAAAAAACAATTGAGTAAAAAACCGAGCAAGACAACGTTAAGAGTTGACCTACAGCTGGAGATTGTCTTCGCAGACTCTTTTCTCAATCTCAAAGAAATCTAATGATAAACTAATTAGACCAAGTAAGTACAAATGCAACCATAAAACTAAACAAGAAGAACGGTGACTTAGCAGACAAGAATAGTGGTTAAGATTTTCCCAGCCAGAATGACCAATATAAGTGCTAACGGAAATTATCAAGAAAGCTTGAGATACTTAGTTCTAAACAAAGACAGTGAATTGCAAATGGACATCTTTGAGTAAAATCAGAGGGTCAAAACAACCAAAAGTTAGAGAAGCTACGGAAGCATAACTTAAGACACAGAATTAGCCGCCAAAAAAGAGCGCATAGACACCAAACAACAATTAACTAGCATCAGCGGGCAATCAACAAGCCAAAATAATCCGGAAATAAATTACTGAGAATTGTAACAATTTTAGGGATTGTACGCAATAATACAACTTTAAAATCAAATATTTTCTTTAAATATATTAATTAACCCATATGAAATTTTAGAAAATTGTCTATATAATCCTGTTTACACTTGTTGAAGTAAACTATGCAAAAATATTTCTCCGGAAATATTAAAAAAAAATATCATCGTTTCAGCATTAACCTTTATGCATCACGACGCTTGAATACGAAAAAAAAAATACAACATACATACAGCAATTACGCGATATGGGGTGCTTTAAACCCTTCTGGCGGCGTATAGAAATGGATTTCATATTTAAATGAGGCCCCGTAGCCGCCTAACACGTTCACTTTGCAAGTCTGATACTTCAAATTAATTATTTTAAATAGACGTCCCTTTAACAGCGGAAAATAAAGTCGACGTGTGCCATTGTTTATGAAATATAATTAAAATATTTAATCCATTGTTTGTATAATTAATTACTGGGAAATGTTTCTAAAGTAAGCAGTTGATCAATATTAATTTATCTTTTAAAATCAACTTTATTTTATGTCAAACACCAGACAGTTTTATAATCTGGGTCAAATTGTGATTAAAAATAAAATGGACTAAATATTAAAATTATAATTAAATTTATATTTAATTATAATTATAATTTTATATTATTGGATAATATTATAAATAAATAATAATAATTTTTTGTAGATTTATATCATTTTATTATCAAAATTTGGTGTAACTTTGTGAATAACTATAATAGTCAAATTAAGCAATGGTTTTACTTGAAAAAGAACTAATCGAGAGCAAAAAAGACTAAAGAAAAAGATAAAACTTTCTGTAAGTTAGGAGCTGTTTTTTACTCTTGAGAAGCGTTTATCTAAATTTCTTCTTACGACTAAAGTAAATCTAAACATATTGAAAATTTGAAAAAAGCTGTTATATGGCGATAAAAGACTAAAGAAGTCTTACAAAATTGCAACATTCAAAAAAAAAATTTTAAAGACATCAATTTGGACAAGATTGGCCAAAAATATTTTGGCCTAAATTGCACTAAACTTAGGATGAGTACTAAACAAGTATCTTTTTACATAGTGGTAGGTGTATTTTTGTGCTAAATAGAAGCGAGAAGCAATTAATAAAACTGAGGTTCTTTTACCATCCTAAAAAAAGCCATGAGCGGCTTGGATGGCGGAACTAACGGAGGTGATAATATACTTTTGCTACTTGTTATCTTAGGAAATTGGGAAAAATCATATTAAAGCACCAAAGCAAGGGCATTATAGTGGCAGGAGACTTCAATTCTAAAGCACAGGAATGGGGTTTGTCTTAAAAGATCTAAAGGGTTAGCAGAGCACTTTCTAATAGTGCACAACAGAAGCACTAAACTTACATTTTATAAGAAGAGGACGTTACTTTGAGTTCCAGCAAAATTGCTCACTAAGTCATCGACTGGAAAGTGTCTAATGATAAACATTTAAATTTAACATTTTCAAAGGAATGAAAAACTATAGAGCTAGTTTTGATTGATTTGATTGATCAAAGCCAAGAAAAAGTTATGATGCAGAAGCAGAATATAAGCTTATATGTCTATTAGACGTAATGGACAAGCAAATCAATCAGATTATAGTGACAAGACAGACTCCTAAGTGAAGTGGAATTTTGAAAGAAACAATCAACTATAGATGTTCTGAAATTTGTGAGAGAGCCTT
Source organism: Tachinus rufipes (assembly GCA_963932245.1). Lineage (NCBI taxonomy): Eukaryota > Metazoa > Arthropoda > Insecta > Coleoptera > Staphylinidae > Tachinus > Tachinus rufipes. The sequence goes on along the minus strand of OZ010747.1, from coordinate 23,744,134 downwards.
GCAAAACATCATTTTTGCACGTCGGTAATAGATAGTGTTGAAATGCTGACTTGTTAGTTAGAGCAGAATCATTTGTTACTGATTTTGGGTTTTAATGATGAAGATTCCTAGCTATTAAATATTATTTCTAATATCATGTGATATGAAAGATGTTTGAGGTTGTTTACCAGGAACACTCTTTCTTATGGCTTTAAAAGTATTTTTTTTAATCTGTGGGAGGGGTTTAAATAATTAAACGTTAAGGAGCTATGTTTGTAGGCTCTCTTACATTGCAAATTGTTGCTAAACGGTAGCCAGATAGATACGCAACTGATTCTAATTCCAAGTTGCTTTTAAGTATGATGTTTTTGTGTGAAGCTCTTGTTTTGTTGTTGGGAGCGGTTCCAGATTTGGAAAGTTAACTGAAGACGGAATTCTTGTCTTGGGTAACGTTGTTATAATAATAATATGTTGAATTCACTTTTCAAAAGTATGAAAACCCTTAACAGTTACCCTGTCTTCCCTTTCTGATGTAAACACTAAAATATATCACACATTTCTGTGTACAATCTTCCTATCAGACTCTGATGATTTTGTATGATGCTGCTTGAAAAGTTACGATTTTTCTTATACAGTCGATTGTATTTTAAAATTTGAACTTTTGAATTGAGTGATTAGCAGTTTTATCAAAGACCAACATATGATCTCTGATGGGGTCAAAGCACGTATCGGTTTTCTTACGAATGTAGTAAAATGCTTTAATAATCTTTCTCAGAGTATTACGTTGAAATGATTTCATCCTGTTAAGATAGTAAGAAACAGCCATACTCTCATCTGAACATGCGTATGCAAATGATTGATTGGAATTGTTGCAATTTGTTGCTAGTACTTAAATTGCTATCCTTGCGCATCAGCAGAATCAAAAGATTGCATACTATTTTGGTTTGTCCAAAATGACCATTTAAAAGTTAAACGTCTATATAACTTTATTTTTAGGTACTTGGCAACATTAAGCAATTACTGGAGAAAAGTATTAGCTTACTCTTCTCAGGATTGGTATTTACTTTCCAGTCTCTTAGCCAACTGTCAAATGCTTTACAAACCGCTTAAAATCAACGTACTGAGCGATTTTAACACAATGTTACGGTCCATTTTTCATGTGGAGATCGGCAACCAAATATACATTTTGGACCTGATACGATTAAGGTAGTTAATAGTTTTCAACTTAATTGGAACAATTTAATTGTTAAATTAATTAATAGTTTAATTATCAGATATGTTAGGGATTAAGTGAAGTTAATTAATTAGTCGCTTACCTGTCGATATTGATGATTAATTGCTGGATGAGATCTGATATCGATAGTTAGCCGATCTTGGATTCCGCTAACTTCCTTCTACCAATGTAACATCTGGAAAAATAGAATTGTTATTGGTTGATTATAATTATTATTAGTGGGAATTATAATTAGAAATTGATTAGTGTCAATAAGTCGAATTATCAACCAATTTTTGTTGTTATTATTAGTTTAGGTTATGTGAGTTATTATAAGTTCACATCTTAGTTGAATCTTAGTTATTGGGGGAATTAATTTTATTATTGCTTAATTAATGTCTACTTACCATTATCTGATATTTAATCCGTTTATTGTGCATATACACAGGCACTGTCACTTCACTGTCAGTGTTGTTGTCAAACGCCATGTTGATTGGGCGGCGTGAAGTTGCCGTGACAGGGCGTGGTTGGCAATCCTGTGTACTGATGAAAAGGTGACAGCATTCACTTGGTTGTTGCGAATAATTTAATTGCGCATCACTTTCTCGCGAATCGTGGTCCGTTAAGCGTGGGTGTCCGTCTTCATATAGAGCAAGTGGAATAAATCCATGGCCATCCGAGCCGATTAACTGCTCTAGAAGATTTTTGTGGGTGCACAATTTATTGTGGAGGATTTGGTTTTCTACCAAATTAATATTTTGTGAAAAGTTTGGTTAAATGCAAATGTGCAACCCAACGCTTGATGCGGATTATTGACCCCACGTGGAACACGCGCGAACACTACGAAGCCGCACAACAACTTAGGTAGGATTAAAGTTTAAGGTAAAAGGAGACATTAATTAATTTAAGTTTGTGGTTATAGGCTTCGAATTCACATTTATCTTCAGATTAAATGTAAAATCTGATTGCTTCATTCTCCATACTCCATACTGCTGTATGCTTGTGTGAGCTGGTCAAGCAAAAGTGAATAGGAGTGGATAGGAATTATTATTCGACTTGGGAAATGGTTAGAAAGAGTCGAGATCTAACGACTATTAATCAGGAGCTGTGGCAACTGGATCTGGTTGGAAGGAGCTGTCCGTTTCTTGGATTTGTATTAATTTATATGTGTATTTTGTCAAATATCAGGTTCAATTTCAATTAAGTATTAACTAGTTAGCCAGGTTTTTCTTCACTATTTTACTATTGTATTAACCGTCATATTTTAACTGGCAACTGAAGGTAAATTCATTTATTTCATATTCAAATCGATGATTCAATTGAACATCGGGCAACATAAATAGTTGACATCCATGTTTGTGAACCAAGGTTCACATGAACTTAAGATTAGCTTTAAGCATTTTAAAAAAATCTTATTCAATTTTAAAGTAGAATTCTAGGGTACAACTTTATTGTTAAGACGTTGAAGTATCTGTGTCGGGTTAAACCATTCTACTACAGGGTCTTGTGCAGGGATAGCGCTATTCCGGACATAACAACAGTGAGTATTAACCATCTTATAATTTACTTTTATGTATACCTTTACCCAGATAATTCAAGTCTGTTATTTTACAAAATTGTGTTGTACTCAACAAATATTGATTTTGAACAGTGTATTATTTATATCGAATTTTTGTTTCGAAGCATTATTGGCATTACTTTATTGGTTTTGCAAGTGTGCTTGGTTTTGGATCATTTTTTGCGATTCGACTATTGTTGACTATTATTATAATGTTTGTGTACGACCTCTCTAACAATATCAATGACATTTAGTCATTGACATAGATTTTTTTTTTTTTATTATCTTTGAAGCGGATCTTTCTATTAATCATTTTTTTTTGTTCAAATTAGAGTTATAATTTCTAATAAATATACTTTTTTTTATTAAAATTAATTTACTCTGTTTTAAATTTAGAGTTATAATCTAATAAATATTAGATAACTTGGCCTTTTTTTTTTCTTTTCTTAACATCCATATATCGGGTTCTATCTATTAGGAGGTGTGATCAATAACATACAGGGTGGACTTCAAAAGAGATCCCGTGGCGCTCACTCTTTACCACCCCCGTCTACACTGAGCTACGGCGGCAAGAGAAGCCCTGTCCTCCTCCTACTCAATAAAGAAGAAAAGAAATATAGTAGGCCAAAGGGAGCGTGACAACAAGTTAAAAAGCATTAGAGATTAAACCGTGAGGAACAGCGTCAGGTGTTAGAAACGTGCTCAAACAATTTTAAGGTTATTATCTCTTTTTTTAAATGTGAAGCAATAAGGTTTTTATTAATCTTGGATTGAACCTGAAACGCTGGTGCTTTAGGAATAAATTTTGATTCCAAATCTTATTAAAGGTTTTTTCAACATTGAAAAATATGACACCAGTGGCCTTTATACAAAACCAAATTTGATCAGTAAGTCTGATTAATTGTGGGTTGTTGAGAGACAATATCTAAAGCCATATTGATGATTTTATCTAAGATATTTCTGTCGCTTTATTTAAGATTGACGTAGGATTAATTCTTATATGACACATTGGTGGAGGGAGTTACAATTAAAGTTACATGTCAACATTTATATACTGAGTTTTTGCTTACTCACCCTTAGTGTTTGCTACCAAGGAAATGAATTTTATCTTTTGTTAACACAAAAGATAAAATTCATTTCCTAACGCATAAAGTTTTTGGCAAGTTGTGTTTTGCGTAAGTCATTTAGTGGTTTGTATGGGTTATTTCCCAGTTGGTCTACGCGGTGGTGACTACTTGTTACGTAACTTTTTGCTTGGCACTAAATTTCCGGGTTTGTAACTACGGAAAATGAAGGGTTTGTCCTGTAGGTACACTCGATATTTTTTTGTGTCGTATGTTGCACTGTCGCTTGCTTAGGTTAAGCAAGCATCAGCGGTTGGTCTTATACAGTTTTGAAAGCTTGAAATGCTTTGCATCAGTCTACACTAACTGTATTCTGGTCTTTTGCAATGCTATCAAGGAGGCCGCTATTTTATAGTAGTCCGGTATGTACTTTCAGAACAATGTACACAAACAAACCCAAGAAACTCTTTAATGAGTTTTTAGTGGTGCGTCAGTGGTTGGTTGGTGGCAACGCAGTTTGAACTATTGCAGTCGTTCTAACATCAATTGGAAGTGTACTAGATGTGTGGTGTGATTTTTTAAAGATACATGTATGTTGTTTAAATATACAAGGAGGATGCTCTTTAGTAGGCCGGTTAATACAATATCAACAAAGGACATCACTTTAAACTGGTAAAAAAAAGGTAGTAGTAATGTTAGGCCATCGCCAGTAGCCCGTTTTTAAGTCAACATCGGATTTTAGCTAAGATTATCGAGGGCTCGGTCTTTGCAATAACCCCAATTTCTAGATTAATTTGATTTTGCGTACTCAGTTTTGTTGTACAATTTTGTAGCTTGTTCTTGAACAAACTGTCTTATTGTACGAACGTAATAAGTAATAATAAGTTGCAGTATTTTGTTTTGAAACATTTGCAATCTCTTTAACGTAGTAGGATGGTATGCATATGCTACACGAACGTCTGTCGTGATCAGTTGCAGTATGTTTGCACATAACAATTTCTTGTTTAATTCTAAGCTTATATTGACGGTTTAGCAGGGGTACAGTCTATATGTTTGTCCATAAGCTTTTTCGGACTTTAAAATAGCAATAAACTTTTGTTTGGTTTTACAGTGTTGGATAGCATTGAAGATGTTACATTTTACTAGCAGTTCCAGAGTATGCTTGGGTACACATAATAGTAGCATTTTGAAGTGCTAAACATTTTTCTTGCAGTTTGTTTAGAATGACTAATTTATGGTTCTAACAGCAGATAGACGGTGTTGACTGGTAGTTTTACATAAGAGCCATTTCATCAAATCTACTAGCAGATTTGGTTTATTTTGTGCATAAGAAATCATATCTTTGTTGCCGTTTACAAGATGTGTACGTTCTAGTTTTGGTGAGTTTTTTTTGACAATTCCAAACAGACTGTTGTTTATCTGCCATGGACAAAATTTAAACGTCAGTTATTGTTGCGGAATCAAACTTTCCTTTTTCTTTGTCTGAGGCAGTAGGTTCATTTCCGTACAATCACATACTTGCCGGTGTTTTTGCCAAAGCTTTTGTACTCAATTTTTTGGAAGCTCATGGGAAATACGAATGTAGTCAAAGATTGAAGATTTGTAAATCAATTTTTGGGTTATCTTTGTGAGATTAATTCAGTCTTTATTTCAACCGCGGAACTTAAATCCGTTGTACTGTGCAAATCAATGTAGCGTTATACCATCGGTATTGGTAATTGTGGAGTTCTAGCTACTGTTCTTTGCATTTAAGTCTTTTGCAGAAACTGCGGACAACTTAACTAAGAAAATTTTCTCACGTCCAAAACTAACAATCACAATTGTTTTTTTTCCGTTGTGAGGGAAGGTTTTTTAAATAAAAATTGCAGTGCTTACACGACGACTAATTGTTCTGTTGTTGTGGTATGTGATGCAGTTAGGTATGGTAAGGATTTGACATTTTTTTAGATGCGTTGCATTAAGCAAGACGACATTGACCTTGTGTTACTTGGCCGCGATCCGTACCTGTTGATCCTGCTCTCGGATGCCGTTTGTATGCCAGAAAAATATATTTAAAGGATGTTTGGGCATTTTTCAATACTAAATGAGCAATATTGGATATGTCGATAACAATAGCGTGCATGCATACGCTTGTAGTTTTTAAGAGTAGAGCATGTTTGATAAAAGGGCGCTACTTGGCTATTGATTTTTAGTTATTCTTGGTAATTTAAGAACCAAGTCAATGAAAAACGAGTTTGTATATAGTATTGTATATAGTATAGTAGGTACAAATTTTTTTTTTCTTTTTTCTTTTTTTTAAGGACGTAGTGAGGTCTTGGCCTTAGCAAGTGGCTTTTGAGAATAACTAACGCAGGGCAATACCTTTCGGTTTTCTTCTCTACGTTAGTTTTGTTCTCATTTTGTCCTTATCATGTCTGTCTCTAGTCTATTATTAGTTTGAGATGAGCTGGTTTCGGCCTTGTGGGATTTACACAGACTGCTGCGGCAACACATGCTGTCCTCGGCTCATCTCTTCCTATACCCTATTTGTTGTCTATCCTCTACTGACATTCATCTCTCTTTTCTGCCATTCTATTGTTATTCAGCCTAGTTGTTTGATTTGTCTTTAGATGTCTTCTTAGTTTCTCTAAGTCTTTATTCACTTCTTTGTCGGCGTATTCTCTCTCTTTCATGCATATTTTGTGGAGCTCCATTAAGTGTATCCCCTTTGGTAATCCTAGATTTGCCAATTTAACTTCTAAGGATATTCTTGAGTCTCCATTTGGAATTATTTCTTCGTGTCCTCTGGTTGCCAAATATACTCTGACCATTTCAAAGGATACATTGTCAGTCAACCACCATTTGGAAATTCTCTGGTCAGTTCCGTCAGTTTGCTTTCTTTGAGCAGCTCTTTTCTTTTCTTCCTTATTTCTGCAATTTCGGTTAATACTAATGTTTCATTGTATATTCTTTTTTTGTCTACTTTCTCCTCTTTCATTCTTTGGTAGGCATAGTTGTTTTGACCTTCTTTGTATTTTTTCTCTTTATTGCTTTTTTCTATGTTCTTTTGCTTCCACTTAGCTTCTCTTTCCTCATTCTTTTGTCTTCTGTGGCTTTTGATGTGTATGTTTACTTCTATTTTTATTTATCTAGATCTTGAGTTTTTAAACTCCTCTATCTTTTTTCTCATTACTGCCGTTGCATAGTTTCTTAATGCTCTCCATTTGTTTTCGTCTTTCAGGCAAATATTAATTATTGAAGATTTATCAATTTTGTTTTCCAATACATTCTCCAACTCTTTCTTATAATTCTCCCACGCTTTGCACTCTATTAGCGTATGTTCTGCGTCGTCATACGTGTCTTCTTGGCAGAATATACATTTCTCTTCTTTCTCCATTTTATTTATATTTTGTAAATACTTTCTAAAGGCTCCATGTCCGGTGAGTAGTTGTGTTGTATTGTAACACGTTTCCGGTTTATTCTATACCCATTCCTTTATTTCTGGTATTAACTCTCTTGTCCATTCACCTTTTTCTCCGTTTTTCCACTGTGTTTGCCATTTTTTTATTGTATTATTTCTTGCTTGTCTCTTTGCTTCTTGTTTACTATTTTCTTCATTTACCAGTTGCTTTATGTTTAATCTTTTTTCTACCATCAAGTCTGCGGGAAGTGTTGCCGCGATTACCTCTAGCGCTTCTTGCGACACCGTTCTGTAAGCCCTACATATCTTTAACGAGATTGCTCTAGTGGCTCCTCTTATTTCTTTTCTGTTTTTTTTTGTCTTTAAGGCATCTTCCCATGTTTCTGCGGCGTACAATAGTTTATTTTTGGCCGCCGTTGTTATTACCCTTCTTGCCTCTTGCTTTGGTCGTCCCTTGTTTGGCATAAGCCTACTAAGCATTCCTTCCATTTTCTTTGTTCCTCTTACTGCTTCCTTAATCTGTTTGTTCCATCCTTTTGCTTCCAGTGTAACTCCAAAGTATTTAATCTTCTTACCTATGGTTATTATTTGTTCACCTACCTGTATTTTTTCGGTTCCTCTATTTGTCTTCTTTGTCGATAACCATGCCGCTTCCGTTTTCTGCGGTGCTAATTCTAGCCCTTTACTTTTCATCCATCTCTTTATCATACTAATTGCTAACTCTAGTCTATTCTTTAGTACTTTTATGTCTGCATCGCTACATACTACAGCTAAGTCGTCAGCAAATGCCGTTATCGTTACTCCGTCTGGCAGCCGCATTCCGAGAAGCTCATTATATACTAAGTTTCATAATTTGGGTCCTAGTGCTGAGCCTTGTGGTACCCCTCTGGTCAGTCTAAATTTACCCTTCTTGGTCACTAAGTTTCTTCCTTAACTCCATATTATCTTAATTGTTTTCTTTGTCAATTGTTTCTTTTTTGCTGCTTCTATAATTGCTTCAAATAATATGCTATTAAACGCGTTTTGTATATCCAACGCTATTATGATGCAATGCTGTCTTTTCCTATGTGGGCCGCTGTTTGCTTCTTTTGCTACCGCTTTTACCTTCTTGATAGCTCCTAGCGTCGATCTCCCTTTGGTAAATCCGTATTGTTCACTTTCCCATCTACCTCTTTCTTCTATTTCTTTCTCTATTCTTCTCACAATAACTTTTTCCATTATCTTTGCTAATGTATTGATTAAACAAATCGGTCTATACGTCTTTGATTTACCTGCTTCTTTCTTTTTCTCAATCAGCACTAAGTTTGCCTCTTTCTAACATTTTGGGAATGTTCCTTCATTTAGACATCTGTTTATTATTTGTGTTAGTTCTATTTCGTTTTCTTCTAACGCTGCTTTCACTATCTCCGCTGTTATCTCGTCCGGACCTGGTGCCTTATTGTTAGGTAGTTCTCTTATGATTTGTTTCATCTCCTCCACTGTTGTCATATCTGCTTTCTTTTCTTCACTTGTCTCTGTTGGTTCTTTTACCGCTCTTCCTTTGGGGAACAATTTCTCAATTATTTTTTCTTCCCCTTCCTACTCCTTTTGGTCTTTCTCCCAGTTTATTCATTGCAATTTTGTACGGCTTTCCCCAGGGGTTTCTATCTATGATATCTATCATTTCTTTTCAGCATCTCTTTTTGTTGTCTTTTATTGCTTTTCTCAGTGCTTTTGTTCATTTTTAATTCTTCTTCTGTCTCTGCAGTGTCCTCCCCTTTTCGTTTTTGTCTTTTGATCATCCTTCTGGTTTGTATTGCTTTTTTCCTGCTTTCCTTTATCTTATTGCACCACCAGTACGGCTCCTTTCTTCCTCCTTTCCTATACCTAGGGATTGCTTCTTCCGCTGCTTTTCTAAGTTTGTTTTCGAGTACCGTTTGCATCTTTCCTCAATGTTTTTGCATTCTGTTACTTCTTCTAGCTCCATGGCTCTTTTTATCTTCTTTCTGTCCATCCTTCGCACGTTCCATCCTCTTTTTCTTGTGTCTTCTTTTTCTCCTTTTCCGATCGTGTTGTATTTTATATATTTATGTAGGCTCATTTACTATAGCAATCATTTCTTCTAGAATTTGTTCTCTCCTATCGCTCTTTGTCCCTCCCCACCTGGGTGATTTTGCGTTGAAATCTTTTCCTATTAGGATTTTCTTGCTTTTCTGTTTTCTTAAGCTATTTTTTAGTTCTTCAATCCACTCTCGATAATATTCTATACCGCTGTTTGGACTGATGTAGCAGCTGTATACTATCATACCTATATCAGCCCACACTATTCCTTCTTTGGGAGTTCCCCACTTTTCCACCTTGTCTTTACACTTCCCCCTTGCTAGGATGGCCGCGTCTAATCCTCTATCTTTGATCCATTCCCCGCTTAACTTTTTTTTATTTGATTCGCACACTATCACGCAGTTGCTACCAGTAGGTCATGTGCCTCTCTTCCCCTCCCTATATTTGTTTGGATGATGTTATACATTTTCGGTTATAAGTTCTCTTCCGTGTTGATTCCAACTTTCTGGGTTGTTGTTCTCTATATTCTTTCTTGGTCTTCTAGTTTCTACTTGTAGCGGGGCATCTTCTCCCTCCAGTTCGATGGCCTAACACCTTACACTCTATGCAATATTTTCTGTTCTTGCAGTTTGCTATTTTGTGTCCTTCTTTTCAGCATTTTATGCACAACGACGATCTGTCTTCCCCCCTGCATTCCGCCGCTACGTGTCCCTTCATCCAACATTTATAGCATTGGCTCTCATTTGCTTTTGCTCTTTCCGTTCTGCATCTTATGAGTCCTATGTTTATACTTCCTATTTTTATTATATTTTCCGCTGAGCCTTTGTCCATCTTATTTATGGCCGTTTGTATTTCCCTGTACCTTTTCTTTAGAGATACAATCACGATTTTATTGTCCACTTTCCCTTTAATTTCTTCAATCAGCTCCTCTCTGCTGATCTCTGGACTTATACCTTTATTCATAACCAGTTCTCCTGTTAGCTCTTTGCTTGCTTTTCTTGTATTAAATCTTTCCATTCCTTTTCTTATCTTTTCTATTTCTTTTTCGGTCTCATTTGCGTTTGTTACTAATAGCAACTCTTCTTTCTTTGTTTCTCTTATTTCTTTAAATGTCGTATCTTTCATATGAATTTTTGCCTGTTTTAATAGATCTGCATATGTGACACCTTCTTTGCTCACCACTATACCTCCTGTTTCGGGTCTCTTTTCCCCAGTTATTTGTGCAGTTTGTAGCTGTGGCGGTATGCACATTCTCATTTTTGTCTTGGTTCTTCTTCTCGCTATTTCCATAATTTTTCTCGCTTCTCTTGGTGCAATTCCATTTGGTATGGGAATATTAATTTCCTCGATGTTCAGCTCATTTGCTTTGTTCAGCACTCTTTCAATAGCGTCTAGCATACTTATAGCCGCTTTTTCTCCCGTTTTGTACTTCTGTTTGATTATATGCACCTTTCCCACTTTTTTCCGCTTAGGTTTTTTATGATTTCTACGTATAGTGTTTTGTTGTTTTTATCTTCTTCTTGTTCTTCCATCAACTCCGGATATTTTTCCTTTACCTGTTTTAGAATTCTTTTCTTTTTTCCTATTTTGTCTAAATTGATGAGTACCGCTGTGTCAGTTTTCCTTCCCATCATTGGGTTTCCTTTTTCTATTATTACATGGTCGTAATCTTTTTCACGCCATTCCTTGTTCATTATTTTTTCCATATCTTCCTGGTTTTTAATTTTCCTCATATCTTGTTCGCTCACAAACATATTGGCTTCCAACTGGTTTGTCTGGGTTGACGTTTCTACCATTATTTTATTTTCATTATTTTTTTCTTCTCTCTTTTGATTTTCTTCAAACTCCAATTTTTCAAATACTGCCACTATTTGGTTTATTATTTTTTTAATTTCAACTTTTGTATTGACGCACTCTGTCGTTATTTTTTTTAATTCTCTCAGCATTACCCCCAACTTATGCATTGTTGTTTGGGCGTTTATTCTCTTTGTCTCTTGGGTCTCTCCTGGTGAGTTTATGTCTCTCCCTCTTTTCTTCTCTACTTGATCTTTTTTATCTGTTTTGATCATCCTCTCCTTCGGTGGCGAATGTTGTATTTTGCCACGTTTAAGAAATGGTATCATTTCTCTTGATCCCGCATGTGTAGCCTACTTATTTATTTTATTTTCGTAATTGTGCTTATTCAGCACCTGTTTGTCCGGTCACTGCTCCACTTACACAGCACGTATCGCGCGATTGCGAAACGAATTAATTGTTCACTACTATCGTCGCTGCGTATCACGTCCGCACTCTATCGAACTTGAGCCGCGAGTTCAAACTTGGACTGTTCTCTTTTTACTCATAGTTATTTATTGAAAGTATTGCACGATTTACGTCTGGCTAATGCTCATCAACGAATACTGTGTTTGCATACGTGCCTTGGGGGTTTTACTAGTAGATATGTTAGCTTTTGCGGTGGCTTTTGTGACGCTTTTTTTAAATTTTATTAGGTAATATGTTTTGTTGCCACGTTACGTTTTTCAGAGATTTTTGAAGAGTTAACGCAGTTTTTTTTAATTTTTGAGAAAGCTTGTTTTACGTTTCCCGTATTGCTTTTTGTCAAAACTGTTTATAGTTTTTTGGTAGTCGGTACTAATGTTGATGCCTTTGAGCCGTCTGCTTTTATACATTTGAAAAGTTTGGTTTATTAAGTTTTTGTGGTGTTTGTCAGACTTTGGAAGAAGGTTTTTTACAGTTGCCATTGCTATTGTCTTACTTTAGTTATCTCTCGCAGAACTGTTTGATTCCGAGAATCAACGCAAAAAAAGCAAAATTGCATGGAACGTCGGACGTTTTTCTACATTCAACATTATTTGTCACTCTAACATTGGTTGCAAAATATTCCCTAATTGGAGACCTACATACGTTTCACCCAGAATAAGTTTTATTCTCTGAAACTATTTTTCCGACGCGGTCTTACACATGTTTTACTTTCTAAAGCAACATTTCCTCGAGAGCCTCTCACACGCTTCCTAAGCAGACACACTACAGCACACACCGCGTTTGTGGTTGACAACGCCATGCGTTTGGTGTTTGTCTGCACGTGATACCTGGATTGCTTGTTATCATTTTTGGGTTGCACTTTTCGTCTGCAAAATGCGAGAAAAACATTGCTGCCACAAAAATTTGCCGAGTGGTACTTACTACGATTGGGGCACTTAGCATCTACGTTTGTTATATTGTGTTTTCCTGCACACCTAGCATTGTAACTTTGTCCCCCTTCATGAGTCAAACCGAAATTTGACACAATTCAACAATTTAACAAAACAAATTTAACAAACTTGTGATCAAGATTAGGGATTGCACTTGATCTTAAAAGTATTGCAGTTTTGTATGTATATTGGAGTTACAAGTGATTCCCGAACTGTAACTAAACGTAAAAGTAACTGTACCGATTGCAGGTGAAGTTTTCGGTGACGATACTTACTTAAATCGATTTTGTTGTTGATATATTTAGGAAAATCCCCATTGTTGATTGCTTATTGGAACGGTTTGTTTCTATCTGGCTATTGCCAGACTTGTTTTGGTACAGATCAGTAACACTTGAATAGTTGGGCGGGGTACTACAATTTATGAATGGGGACAAATAGTATGAACTCTAGTGCTTTGCTCAGCCACCTGCGTATTTACAGTTAAAGACTTGAATGTTTTTCTTCTTTACAAACGCTAATAGTAACTAAATTAAAACTTTTATCTAAATAGGACGCTAGTATTGCCGTTTTTATTTGAAAACTGTTTTTTTTTTTAATTAGTTTTTGCTCAATAGCAATTAGCAAAAATAATGATATTTTTGCCGACAAAATTTTTTTTAAGTGGGTTGACTGATAAAACTAAAATAAATAACATAAATAACAAGCCGTAAACAAGTTAACAAAGAAGAGATTTAGCAAAATAGAAAGTAGTATACTTTTTGTCAACTTCAACCGAGATTTAGATGCTTACACCACTGGTTAAACATTACAATAGAAATGATTGGGGCGAAAAGAGAGAAAGTTTAGAAAATTTACAAAATACCTCTTTGGTCACTTTTCTTACAGAAGCAAGATGCAACTACGCAATTTTGTTGTTATGACAACTGCAACTATTAAGCCAGAAAGAAAGTTTGCACTAGAAAAAAAAATTACTTTTAAAAATGTATTTAAACATTTATTGCAGAAAGCAAGCAATCAACTTTGAGAAACAGTGTTTTGAAAAGAAAATGAACAAAATTTTGATTTTGCCGAAAGACCTCGTACGCTAGCAACAGTTGGAAACGCCAAAGAAGAGGAAGAAGAATAAAATTGTAAGCAACAAATTTTAAACACCTAGAACAAAGTGACAGAAGACAAACAAAAGAAACCACTGTTAAACCAAAAAAAAGTTCTGCTAAATCTTTGCAGGTGCAGTAAACCAAGAAAATTTTGGGGCAACCTACCACTTTTGACTAAAATTGCAAAACAAGCTAATTCCACTACCGTTGTACTTAGGTAACGTAAACAGAAACTTTTACAACATAGTCAAGTCTGTTAACTTCATTTACATCACTCTCAGACCTGATATGCAACAATTAATCTATTTAAAATAAATAGCTTAATGATAAAAAAATAACGTATCAGCAAAAGTTTATTTATTAAATTTACTACTTGGTTGTGACCTCTAATACGTGATAATTTATGTTTATGAAATAATAAAACAATTTACTATATTTTCTATCAGTTATAACTTATTACATCTGTAGAAGGCTCTAGTAGAGCCGAAACTAGTAATGCATTCATTCGTAAAAATAAATTTGTGATAAAAACATAGTAAATTGTTTTATTATTTCATATTTTTGATGTTCTATTGTATGTAGGTTTAGTATTAAACTGTACATATTGTGTTGTGTGTTGTTGGTTTATGTTGTAACATGTCACGCCGTTGCAATCTGATGTATATATTTACGTCAATTATACATAATTTCCTCGTAGAAATTCACGATATTTTCGCAAATAATGTCGAATTTTCAGTAGCTTTATAATATGCATGAATGAAATCAATTTTCTCATTTTTTATTCAGGCTTTTCAAGCCATAATGTTTAAGTTTTATTTTTATTGATTTTTAGGTTAATAAACAAAAATAAATCATCCTATGTCATTAAAATTATAAAAATAAATTGATTATAAATTAATACTTTAATTTAATTTAAAACAGTGCTTGCTCCTCATAAATGATATACGACGCGAGCGATTAGTTTGTTTCGTTAGACTAATTACTTTAAGCTCGATTAAAGATAGTTATGTAGTTCGCAGAGAAATTAGTTAAACCTACATTCCTCAAGCGGGCAAATGCGAATGACAAACGCCGCTGAAATATTTGCACTAAATTACTCGTGCCTTACTATGGAGGAAACTAGTTTTCGTGTATAGACTTTGTGTTAGCCGCATTGTTGCTCGGCCATTCTGACCAAAAACAGTACACAATGCGTTCGTCTTATTAGGCTCCGACCAATTGTTGTCGAAAATGCAAATCTATCAGCTGATGTTAATTGCGTCCGATCCTCTCTCTCTCACTCTCTCAAAGTTAAATTACTTCGGTAAAACTGTTCCGAACCGCTGAAAAATGACTCTGCACTAATGAGCCGCGGAAGGGGAATATAAAACACACCCCATTTGTTCGGCAAACGTGGATTATATTAAATTATCTGCGTGTCGTAAATTTTTTTTTCGCCTGTCGCCAAGAAATATAGTGGTGGGGGATTAACATTTTTTTTTTACTTTTGTCGTAACTATGCGTAATTAAAGGATCCCGTTATAAATCAATGCTGGGGCTAATTGAAAGGAAAAAGTCGCAATGCCGCAATCATTAATTTTCTCCAACAAATCTGCGACGTGCTTAACATGGGATTCAGTATTAATTATACCAATAAAATGTTATTATATTTGTGTCGGGGTGACAACATAAAAATTAATGGACGTACTAATTAAGACTCTAAGTATAAAAAAGATCTTAATTAACTCAAAGCTTTTCGCGGATAAAAATGGAATAAAATACAATGCTTGTTTCCTCTTTGTGATAAAAAGCGATTTACATCAAAGCATTTTAAAAAATAATAAGTAATCTTTATATTTCTAAATTCTATCAGGAGAAAATCAAATTTACTTTTCTGTGATTTAATCTAAAGTGTACTGCTTGTGAATTGTTGAAATACTTTAAAAAAAAAATTGTATCTAATGAATCTTAAATAATATAACTAAAGAAGTCTTAACGAATTAAGCTTTTATTATGTATATTGTGAAGGAAAATTATAAATAATTATACACGTGTGAATATGATTCAGATTGCACACTACAAAATTCACAACAAAACAGTTTAATTAATAAATAATTATCCGCCAAACAAATTCTCTAACGATGTTTGCGACGTGACTAATTGTGTCGTTGTTTTCTTCAGTGCTAACTATCCGTATTGTAAGATAGAAATTTAATAATATTTTGTTGGTAAATGAAATGAGTTGTATGTTTGTTCTGTTTGTTTTGATCTGGCAGTATTGGTACCGGTGTCCATTTGTTTACTTTTGCATTTTTTTGTTGCCAGTTGACGTATTTGCTGCATAGATGTTACTTTGCGCTAAGGTTTTGATTGGTTAACTACGATTACTCTTGTTTGATGTCTTTTTATTATGTTTTTGCAACTTTTTCTGCTTTTGTTAGTTGGGGCTAGAATTTTTTTTCTACTTTTTTTGACGGTTTTGTTGCAAGGATATCAGATTGCTGCTGGTATCCTAGCTAAGTCGGGCAAATTTAAGATTTTGCACGTATTTTGTTTCTCAGATTGGCTAAACATCCGCTTGTTTTCTACAAATAACGTTTTTTTTTAACTGTCAACAAAAAAAAAATGTTTGCTTGTTTTTTGTTGTTTTTTCTTTTGATGCAGCGGATGATGATTCTATTTGGCTTGATAGTGGCTATTGTTAAGACAGTTTGTGTCATTTTATGTCCAAGTGCGTTATCATAAGTTGTAGTGTTCTGTTTTCTGCAAGAAAAGTGCTCAAAAAGTATCTCGAAAAAAGTTGTTGTGAAGTGATTTTTGTTTTTTCTTCTTTAAGAGTTATGAAAAACACTTTTGGGGCAGTCGTTGGTGTAGAATTTATAAATCTTTTGGCGGAGTTAGAGGGCATAGATGGGTCAAGTCGTAGTAGAGAGATTTGTAGATGTGGTTTTGGGTGGAGACGTTTACAATCCGGTTTATATTTTTTGGTCTATGCTGCTTTTTAATTATTGAAGCTGCAGCGTGAAAGTTTAATATTTATATTTTTTATCTGGTTTTTATTGCTTAAGTGATGTTTTGTTTAAAAAGTTGCACTACTGCCAAGATGCTCTTTAGATCATATTGGAGAATTTTGTGCCCGCAACAGTTCTTACGAGGCGGAGCTTGCGACAACGTGTTTGAGTTTAAGATGCCGTTTGGAATGTGGTTGGTTGACCTTTATTGAGATTGTCATGATGGTTTGATTTTTTGTGAGCTTTTTGGTCTATTCAGGGTAGTGGTTGGGGTTAGAAAATCTTTTGTACATTAATGGCGTCTGGTTTTGTTGGAGTTTCTTTGCCTACCTTGCCAGATTTACTTGTTTGCCAAGGATTTGTAGTTGGTTGGCTTGGTTTACTTTTGTCTTCTTGTCGATGCTGTTTTGCGGTTTTTGTAGTCGAACTAGTTTGCCAACAATCTGTGACTAATTGCTTGTCCTGATTGGTTAATTTGCATCTTTCTTTCATGTTGGCAAAGATGCAGTGATGCTCTTTGGGTACTTTTTTTTTTGTTTTATTTGTTTTTGATTGATCTCTGGAGATTTCTTATTGAAAGAGACTTTGTTTTTGTTGGTGGATTGGAACGGCTTGGCTAAGAGCTTTTTTTTTGGATTGGGTCTTTGAAATGATCCAAACTTTTTTTTACGTTTTGATTGTTAGTGCTATCTGAGTATAACGTCTCTGGGTTTTTTAGACATTTGTTAGAGTTTGACTTTTGAGTTTTAGTAGGCTTAATTGGGGTTTGTTTTAGGTTACCAGTTTAATTTTTTAAGTACTGCTTTTTCACAAAATTTCTTAAAAGTCTTTTGTCAGTTTTTGGTTAGTTTTTAGTAGGTTGGTGATTTCTTACACTTCTTAGCTAGTGATTTCTTCTTTTTGTCGAATTCTGGTTGTCCAAGTGCTGTAAAATAAAAGTTAGTTTGAGGTTTGGTTTTGAATTTAGATTGGGGTTTTGCCGGGTATAGGCTAAAGTTTTATATTCTATCTTTAATTTATGAATGCGTAAATTTAATGTTTCTTTTTCCGTGTGGCGAAAATTATATTTTGGTTTTTACTATTTGGGTTTTTTGTTACTGTGACTGTTGTGCTGTTGGATTATGTTGACATCTTTGTTGTAGTAGTTGCGTCTTAGTGTTTTATGTGCATTTTTCTAAACTTTGGTCTTTTATTACTTTTTATTGCTGCTTGAGTTACAGTTACGAGCACTGTGTGTTATATCTTTTTATTTTCTCCAAGTAATAAACTTGCTTGAGTGCTGCATTTTTTTGTGATTAACATATTTGACATATTTTCCTTGAAAGTCTTAATTAGATGTCATTTTTTATCTTTTTTGTCTAAATTATCGTGTGTGTTCCTGAGGAAGGGATTTCAAGGTCATAAGTGTTTAGAGAAGGAGATCTTCAAGTTTGCTTTGGGAATGTTCTTCCATAATATTAGTTTTTGGTGAGTATTTTGGTCATAATAGTATTGGAATCTTCGGAGTATGTTTATTATTTGATACTTGACGAGACTAGGATGGTATTTTTGTAGAAGTTGCAGTTAGATATTGTGAATAGGGTCACCTGATGGCTCTAGACGGAATTACAGATTTATATCTGTTGCCAAGTGATTATTTCTTTCTAGGATTCTTTTTTTGTGGTTTAGTAAGGGAATCGTCTAAAAACACAACAAGTTGGATATACGAGGGTGGAACCAAAAGTAACGGGAACTGCGCTGTGGCGGGGAGGGAGAGTGGGGAAACCCTTTGTTTGATTTGGTGTCTGTTAGGGACACGTCTCCTAAGTTAGTGTGCAAAGTTTTGTTGCTGTGAGTGTATCAGTTTGTCTGCGGGATTTTTTTTAGTAAAACAACTTTTTCTATTATGCTGAAAACGTGATGGCCGATTGTCGAAAGCAACGCGCGGCTTTGAAATTTTGTTTTCTTTTAGGGAAATCGGCCGCGGAAACTATTGTATTGCTTAAGACTGCTTATGGGGATGCTGCCCTTAGTAAAACCAGAGTCTACGAATGGTTTTTACTTTTTTAAAATGGAGAAATGTTAATTGAAAACCAACGTCAAAAAGTGACAAAAACGTCGACAAAATCAATGCTTTTGTTTGTGAAGATCGTCACGTCATGTTGGAAATATTATAAAGTTCAGAAAATTTTATCTGAAGATTTGCACATAAGAAGAGTTGCAGCCAAATTTGTCTCTCCCGTACTCACAGGCACGCAAACGGAGCGTCGACTTCAGGCGTGTTTTGAGCTTCAAAATCAGCTCAAAGAGGACCTTGAATTTGTTTCTAACGTTATTACTGGTGATAAATTGTGGTGTTATGGATACGACCGAACCAAAGCAGCAATCAAGCCGGTGGAAGACACCTGGCTTTCCTTGTCCCAAAAAAGCTCTTCAAGTGAAGTCAAACATTAAAACAATGCTCATTTGTTTTTTTGATTGCAAAGGTGTTGTACACGAGTTTGTTCTCCCAGGTCAAACTGTTAACCAGAAGTTTTACTTGGAGATTTTGAAAAGATTGAGGGAGAGTATCTGGAAGATTAAGGCAGATTTTTGGGCACAAGCGACTGATTCTTCCATCATGACAACGCGCCAGCTCACACCGCCTTCTTCGTAAAGCTGTTTTTGTCCAAAAACGGCATGACCAATTGTCCACTCAAAAGTGACATGAGAGGAAAGCGTTTTGCTACTGTGGAAGAAGTTAAACAAAAATTGCTCAAAGGCCTAAAAAACATTTTGAAAAGTAAATAAAAAAAAATTTAACAATGGAAGGATTGTTTGCAGAAGTGCGTTGTGGTCAAGGGAGAATACTTTGAAAGTGATCAAAATTTGGTGTAAAAATTTTAAGTAATAAAGAAGTTTCCGTTTTTTGGGTTTTTCCTCGTATTTGTAAAAACAGTGTTTACCTAATAAACCCCTAGTTTTGAGATACTTGAAAGTTTGGGACCGTAGGGTTTATGTACCTTCCTTGTACATTGTTAGATAAGCTATTGGGGTTTCACTACAAGTTTAGGTGTTGCGGGTTTAAATTGATTGCAACATTTGTTTGAAACTAGTTTTGGTTTCAGGCTTTGGCGGTGATTTTTGCGGTTTTGCATTGTCTTGGCAGATAGTTTGTCTGTTCAACTTTTTGCGCACATTTCTGTTGCACGGGGCTCACAAAGGGTGTTAATTAGTGTAGGTTGCTTGCTTCTTTTCTTTCTTAACGTGTACGTTGACAAGGTGCAGAGTGTCATGGTTTTTTTTTGCAATTCAGATCGGTTTTAGGATATTCTGTTTACCAAGGTTGTTTTCTGCGTAGTGATCGACGGAAATGGCGGTGTTGTGGTATGCGTATGTTGCGTTGAAGGCTTCCCCCGGTTCAACTATAGAGTGTGGCTTTTTTGTATTTTTATGGAAGTCGAATATAAAAGAGACGGATTTGTTCCTGTCTAGGTTTTTTTTAATATCTCTAGGGTTCAAAGAAGCAAAACGGCTTTTGTTGTAAAGTCACAAATCTTAGTGATTGATGTACAGCAGAACTGATGTGTTACTTACTTGGTGGATGGATGTGATCCCTTGACGAGTTTGGTGTTTGATCTTGTTCCTATATCTTGAATTGTTTTAGTTTATTTTTGTGGACTTTTTCAGTCTTCTCGGTAATGACATTGAGATTAGCACAATATTATCAATCTTGTAATGTTAATCATTTTAGTGTTTTTTACCGGATATTTTATTGTGTCATGTAGGTATATGCGGGTCATTGTCACTAATGTTGATGGTTGTCTTAAGAATTTATTTAGTAGTTTGTAACTTGTCGAGCATTTGTGGTGTATACATATTTGTCTTGAATGTGTTCATCAGGAAAGCGAGATGTCCTATCATGTTAGAGAAATTGTTGGGGTGATGAGTTACAGTAATATTATCGTCTTCAATATTACCGATTAATTTTGCAAAGAGCTTTTTTTGGTCTTGCCTTATTTGCTTGACTTTCTCCTCATGAACGTTGATTTTTTTGGTTTGGCTTTTTATCAGGGACAAAATGTAGGCTTTGAAGACGATGATTTTGTTAATCTGTTTATTGATAAGTTTCTTATTTTTTTTTTGAGCTGTTGGAACTGAAGATTCTGGTGTTGGTGAAGTTGTCGTTGTCGTTTTCTATAAGAAGAAATATAGCGTATAACAATCAGAAAGCTCTTGCAACAAGCATTTTGTCCGAGTACTTCTGTAACACCAAACGCTGATTTAATTTACAGGTGCCGCAGTATGTCAATGTGCTTTTTGGCTTGGTAGAATGTTTGTATCTTTATTTGAGAGTAGCAAAGTTTTTTGCCGTAACTTAGCTTGCCTGATAGTTGGCGGTGAAAAAAATCTGTTTTTGGTTGTAACGCTGGATTTCTGTTCATTAAGAGTTGTGTTTTGTGGTTGTTAATGAGCATTGAATGGCAATGTACGATTATGCTTTTGTGTTTACTGCTTTACGAACTGCACGGACCGCCAACAAAACGTCTCTTACAAGTGATATTGGGGACACCGTTCTTGTTTGCACACGCCGGCACGTTGCCAGAAGCTGCTTACATCTAGGGCGAAAGCTGAGAGACACGATTTTCTGGGAAAATCATCACGTACCCAAAACGCAAGAAAAAGTACCCAAACTCGAGCATGGGTTTCCAACAAACCTGCAGAACGAATTCACAAGTCTGACGGAAAAGTTTGCAGACGTTTTGCGGAACATAGAGCACGCCGTACCGACCCATAAAAATCCGGTAGCAACACGTCGCTACCGGGTAAATAACAAAAAGAAACGGATCATGGATACACAAGTACGAGACGTTTTTGCTCAAGGAATCATTGAACCATCTACCAGTCCATATTCATCCCCAATCGTCTTCATCGGGAAGAAAAACGGCGAATTGAGGTTCTGCATGGACTATCGAAAAATAAACGCGATTACACCCTCGGAGCCTACGCCTATGCCAATCATCCAAGAGGCATTACGAGACTTGGGGTCGGCGACAGTATTTTCCACCTTGGATTTAAGCAGCGGGTATTGGCAAATACCCATGGAAGCCGAATCGAAACGATACACCGCGTTTAGTACCTCCGATGGCGGGCATTACCAATTCCGGGTAATGTCTGTTGAACTAAAAAATGTACTGGCCACCTTCCAGCAACTCATATGTCATTAAGTACTTGCGGGGTACCTGCATCAGTTTGCAATGGTATATTTAGACAATACATCCCGCAGTTTGCAACATTGGCCGCACCGCTCAACGAATTGACAGTCAGCACCAGGGCGTTCTGATGGACGCCAGCCGCCACAGAAGCCATGCACCAAATCCGGCAACAACAACAATCACTCGACGGCAAAAAACGAATAATTAGTTTCAACTCGGCTAAATTAAACGCCACCGAACAGAGGTACCATGCCAACGAACAAAAATGCCTAGCATTAGTCTGGACTCTCAAACGATACAGGCCACTACTAGAAGGTCGGCACTTTACGGCAAAAACTGACTTCAAAGCACTGACGTGGTTAAACTATTTCAAAGATCACCGATCAAAACTGGTGCAATGGGCGTTGTTTCTGCAGTTGTTTGACTTTACAATCGAACAATGCTCAGGGAAGCAAAACGAACTGCCGGACTTGCTGAGTAGACACCCAGAAAACCAACCTACTAAACATGAACTGGATGTAGACGGACTCTTACCTCCAGAAATTAACCTGATACAGTTGCTTCTCATCAAGGAAATTTGGAGAGCACAAGAACAGGATGAAGACGCCATAAGGATCACAAGAATCCTGCGAGATCCCGAAAACCCAAAGTGCCAAGAACATGAGGAACATGTGGAAGTGATAGAAGCTGCGTTATACCAAAAAGCCATCGGACAGGAAGACCGGTGCTTATATCTGCCTGGCGAACTTTGCTTACGCGTGCTGCACAATCTACACGACAAAGCAACGCACCCTGGTCGAAATGAAACGGAACGGGCTATACGAACCCGGTATTACTGGCCAACCATTCCGAAAGACGTGCGGGAATATGTGCGAGAGTGTCAGGTCTGTACTGCCACAAAACGCGAACAGAGACAGTTTTATGTACCTCTATGAACAAGGGTAAGCAAAGCCCCTTTCAGTACAGTAGCAATTGATTTAATCGGACCGCTACCAGAGACAAAAACAAAAAAAGGAATATTCTAGTCCTAGTAGATCTCTTTACCAAAAGGCCAGAGGCATTTGTAATAGGCGAGGCAAGAACAGGCACCATCACACGCTTCTTGGAAGAACAAGTGTTCCACCGGTTTGGGTATCCCGGCACCATAATTACAGACAACGGACCGCAGTTTTGGTCATACAAATGGACACGGATATGCCGTCGATGGGGTTGTCAAAGTTATTACACCCCTATTTATCACCCGCAAGCCAACCCAACAAAACGGCGCAATCAAGAATTCAAGAAAGGATTGAGAAAAAGGATGCAGGGACAGCCACCAGACACGTGGGCTCAGCACATCCAACCACTGGCGTTTGAGCTCCGAACTTGTAGGAACGCGGCCACAGGCTACACCCCAAGCCAAGCGCTCATGGGATATGGTTTACCATGTCCGGGAGATTGGAGAATCCCTACGACGAGACTACCCGCACTACTTCGGAGCATACAGACAGAGACGATCGTTTAGAGGATATTTGGCAAAAATAGTTGACGTACACGCAGCGTGACGATAGACCAGAGAAACCGGCACCCGTAGACATAGAACAACCGGTCATGATACGAGCACATCCTCGAACGGATAAACACGGACATGTTAAAGCATTTGCCCGAAAATGATTGGGACCTTACCACATAAGGGATATTTTTGCAGGTCGGGTGTACGAAATAGACCTGAATGGAGAGCGCGTCAGAATACACGCCGATGACGTACGACCAGCACCACCAGTACGAGAGCCAACACCTACACCACTAGCTACTCCCAAACCAGTCAGTTACGACAAAGTTCCTTCTTTACCAGAAACAGAAGAAACCTAAATACAACAACATTCCGTCTGCACGCGGACAAACAAGCAGTGGCGCCCAAAAATTGTTTACCAACGCAACATCTGGACAATTCCTGGTCTTCCGGGGCAGTTTGTTACCGGCAAAGTTCCACCGTTCTAATTTTTAGGCCAAAGAATTGCCCCAAATCAGTGCGCCGCGCGCACCCTTAACTCTTTGCTGCATTAGAGGGAGAAGACTACGCTCGACCGCGATAAAGACGACGGCATTAAAACAGTCAAGTCTGACTATCCGACATTGAACAACCGGAACATAGGAATTGTGCAGAAAACTTGCATTTCCTCAATCCTTGACGGCTTCGTTCAATCCTCGATAGCACAGACTGTTTTTGCACTTGCACACCCGTTGCACTCTTCTTGCTAGTACGTTATTATTTTCCATCTTGTATTGTCACTTATTCTGTATCATTTTGTCATTTGTTTGCTTACATTGTTTTCTCATTTATTTTGTTTCATATTGCATTGTATTGTTTTTGGTTTTATATTGTATCTTGTTCATTTATTATTCACCGTCAATTCTTATTTCATATTGCCATTCACCATTGTATCTTATATTGCTTTCTATCTGTCTCAGTGTCTCACTGTCTCACTTATACTTGTACATTGTTTTGTATGTAAATATTTGTGTATTCTGTAAACATGATTCATACCTGAATAGATTCATATTAACGGTGATCTTTGTGCGTCTATTTTATTTTTGTGTTGTGACTGTGCATCGCCTTTCCTTTCCCTCAAAGAGTCACCCCGTGACACAAGGAGCATCTGATGGTGGTAGTAAATTATTTAATTAATTATATAATGTTGTAGGCGTCACGTTGCAAATTAACTGCCTGCAACACTTGATGCTAGTTTTTGAGCTATATCTTTTGGAGGATTTGACTTTTTGCAGATTTTTTAAGTTGTGTGCACTCGAAGCGGCCATTTTGGAATATTATATAATACGATGATTTTAATGGTAAACAACATTTTTGCTTAATGAAATACCATGAGTTTTGACTAATAGAAGTTGTTAAGTTAATTTGCATTTTGCTCTAAGAGTTAAAATGTTTTAAGGCTGTAGTCTCACTAAAGCAAACCCTGTTGAAGTACTTAGCCAAAGTAATTTTTATTAATCAAATAATAGCAATCCTTGCTACGCAAAAAAAGTTGATTGCTATAAGAAGTATGTTCCACGACAGTGTTCTCTAGTGAGCAACAACTTTTATACGCCTGCAGATAATAGATTTTTAGTTAACACCTGTTTAATCAAAAATGTAGAATGTTTTAATAAAGATCCTTTATTTAATAATAATTTGTTTTTACAATTGACTTGACTTTTTGTTGGGATTATTAGTGTATGACATTTTTTTAAATCGCTTCATTATGTCTTCTTTAGAATATGCTTAATATAATTAAAGTTTAACTTGTACTTTTTGCATGGGATAAATTAATCGAATAAATATATTGAGGAAGGAAGTAGCCGACCTTAATTACAAAACCCATGCCCCAAATCCCCGTATAAAATTACTTTGCTACATCAATTAAAACTAAATTACATCAAAATGATTGTTTTTAATTTAAAATTAAATAGCAACTAATATGCGTTTTGGGGCTATTTGTACCTGTTTGTAATTATCAATTGTTTTGTATTTTATTTGTTGCAAAAAAAATCTAAATTAAAAAACTTTTATTACATTATAAAACCTTGACTATTGTGTAATAACAAAACAGAAAAATTAAATATGTTTTGTGTAAAATTTATGGTTTTAAATCCAAATAAATTACATCAAATGATCATTATTTGAGCAAGTTATGCTCTAAAACATTCAACCGCAAGTTAATATCTTATTAATATCAACACGACTGAATGAATATCAATCAGTATCATGTAAACTAAACCATAATTAATTAAATTAAGACTTATACACAGTATAGGGGTTTGTTCCTGCGGTTGCTTCATGTATTAGATATGCGAGGGGTTGTGCGCACACATAACAGGATGGGGTTCCAACCCGCTACACACAATCACCTCAAGGTGTGTGAATTAATCGCGGCGGTGTTAAATAATGTAGTCCCTCTTTGCAAATCTAGGTACATAGTTATAACAGCGTCAGGCTTCAGATAATTAGCTTAGTTAGACTTAAAAGGATAGAACAAGGTTATCAACAATTCGAAAGAATGTTTCCTCTTAATTATAAAATCCTGGGTGTATTAAAGCCAATTTTCACTGTATGGAACAGGATTTTTTTATGCGTAGAATTTTGCAGAGATCGTAGTGTTACGTTAATGATCTAATTATATTAATAGCATTTGCTTTGGGGATTCAGGGATGATGCCGTTTTTTTTAATGAAAACTTTTTTTATTTAATTTTGTAAAACTCCGTTAATATTATTTATTTGGTTAAAAAGTTAGTGAATGTATGAGAGGCTTTCATAATAATTAAATTTTGTCATTATTAATTTAATTTAAATCATAAAAAATAAATTTATGAGATGTGGCTTTGAAAAGGGGAATATTATTAATGTTTTTTAAGATAAAATTATGCATATATGGATTTATATAGGTTATGTGTTTATTTAATATTATGTGGTTTATCTACTAAGAAGGATATTAAGGTCAGGTCAATATCAACAAACTCATCTCAATTAACGCCGAAGCAATGAAACGCGTAAGAATGAAACTTATACTTTTAGTGTCTATGATAGTGTAGTTGGCAAGTAAAAAATTCTGCAGAGCTATCTGACGGTGATAATTTAAGTATCAAAAGATCCATCTTGACCTAAATAGTAAAAATTGCAAAAACCGGAAAAAAAAGTCATTTAAATAGTTATGCTATCAATATGGTTTCATTAAAATGTTATCAAACGAAAACAGAATTCCAATTTTTTTTGTACCCAGTGGCGTAGCTAGAATTTTTTGGCCGCGCCGCAAAGCATTGAGAGAGCCGAGCATTTATTGCTTTTATTGCTTTTTCTGTGGTTTGAACAATGTGTGATGTCTTATATTAAAGTGTTTTTCTATTACCACCCTTAAGGCTTTGCTGGTTGCGTATGCACAATTTACTAATTTCATCGTAAATTGACTGAGGTTACCTACAATTTATTTTTTATGTCATAATTTTTGTGGCGTGGCTGGAGAATCTTCTAAAGACTTATCGTTCTTAGGACGTCTCAGATTTACCCATCTGGGGGTGCCTTCTGACTTAACCAAACCCAATCTGGGAATTGCCTGAAAGTTTGAGATCTTAAGCTCATAAATTTTTTTTCTTGAGATAATTAAGGAGATGATTAAAAAATAGGACGCCTTATAGGCTGTGGGGTGAGGTTGTGGGGTGAAGTCTGGCCAGATTGGTATTAGATTGAAGGGAAGTATTTCTCGGCGAGCGCCTTAAAATGAATGTTGCCGTAGAGGTGTGATACCTAGGTTGTTGTGAATGTCTGCATTCCTAACGTCCCATGGAGCTTCGATGACCCAACGAGGTGTTAGATTTTGAAAAGCGTCAAGATGCCTGATCTGAGAAACGTTATTTGCGGTCTGATGATTGACGTGTACATCCAGAGTTTGTTCTAAAGCGATAACCCGCTGTTCCGGTGAAGCATTGGGATTAGTAGGATTTTTGCCAATTTGACTTGATCTAGATCGGCCTGAACGTGCGATTTGTACGTTAGACCTTTATCGAAGGTGATTTCCAGATACTTTGCAGAATTTGACCACAACATTTTAACATCATTGATGAAGACTTTTTATGAGGAGTGGTTTGTCACCGTGAGAAAAAAACAACTTTGCTTTTTCCTGGGTTCACTTTGACTTGCCAATCGTTACAATAGTTTTGTAGATTGTGGGTTGCTTTCTGAAGCTTTATGGTGACTACTATTGGCGACCTTGAGCTTTAGAGAAGAATTGTATCGTTGGCGGATTGTGCCATTTTGACCCCGTGCTTTCAGCCCGATATCATGTCGGCAACAAAAGGTTGAATAGCAAAGGCAATCAAAGAAAGTCTTGCCGTAATCGGCCGTGAGCTTTACTGATAAGGTTCTGCATTTTAGGTATGAAGCTATCAACTTTATGATACGCAGTTAGAACTTGAGTCTAAGGCGACCTTGAGCTGTAGAGAAGAGCCGTATACTTGGCATATTGCGACCTTTTAACCATGTGCTTCCAGCCCGATGGCATGTCGGCAACGAAAAGGTTGAATAGGAAAGACGATAGAAGATAGTCTTGAGGTACTCTTGCCATGATCAGACGTGAGGTTGAGACATGGTTTTGGAGCTTTACTGATAAGGTTTTGCATTCTCGGTATGAAGTTTTCAGCTCTATGAGACGCAGTTGGAACTTGCTATGCAGTTTTGGTAGTAAACCGTCTTTTTCGACGTCAAAAAATACTACAACGTGGTTTTTCTTAGTCTAAAACTTTTGATAATGTGATTTGTTATGTGGTTTAGCTGATGTACGACAGAGTATTTGCGCCAAAACTTATATTGATGAGAGGGGAGAAGAGAATTTACTTTTGCGCGTTTTTAGAGATTATCCAGGATTACTCTTTCTACGATCTTGCTCAAGGTGCATAGGAGACTGATTGGTTGTAAGTTTTGGGAAAACTTTTGGTCCTTTCCAGGTGTTGAGATGTTAATTACGTGAAAGCCTTTTCAAACTGTTGGGAAGTGCTCTGTACGTAGGATTGCGTTTTCAATATTGGTCAGAATTATTATTGCTTAGTGCGAAAAAGATTTTAGAGCTTTGTTCAGAATACCGTCAAAACCGGGCGCTTATCAAGTTTTGAGTTTTAATAAGATTCCTCTGATCCGTGACGGTTGGGGTGTTGTTGTCCGAGCCTGCCAAGAAGTACTACACTTCTTTTTTGACTCATTTGACGTGCTTTGTATTATTGTCTTCTCTAGAGATTTGGTCTTTCTCTTGATGGGATATTGGAGCTCGGTCTCACCATGGATGACTTGTATTGGGACTTTTCTGTAGCGTAAGGCTTTGGAGATCTTCTAAATTAGATTTTTATCTTTTGTGGTTGATTTCATAATTTTCTGCCAACACTGATTTTTGAAAGTCATTTAGGATTTCACGATCTAAGAGGTTGCTATGCCTTATCCATTAATGACTGGAGGCATTTTTTCTACGAATCAATGTCTTTAGTTTGCGAGATATTCTAAGTGGATTATCTACCTGGACCTAAAAGGTTTTAGTTGCTTTCTCTGTGCCCTCAATTTTCTTACATGTTTTGGTAAGCTGTCTTTTAGCCTGTGCATATTATTCTTACACTCCCAGTATTATTAGTTCACCAAAAAGTTTTTCCACCTGGCTTTGTGTCTTTTGTGCAGAATGCTCTGTTGCATGTCTTGACAATGATCTTTGCCAGTTTTTAGTCTTACCAGTTCATTGAGTTTGGATACTTTTTTTAAATAATTTTATTTCCAAGTCCTCCGGCGCATAAGGTGATGACATCTATGAATGATGTTTTGCCGCCTTCTCAAAAGTCTATTTTGTATAGCCACTTGCTTAGAGTGGCGCCACGTTTGCCATTTTAGGCGCTATAGGGGGAATTTGGCATCGAGCCTACGCAAATTAGAGATGTTTTTTTTGGGGTCTAACTTTATAAATTGTATGCAGAATTTTTTTAAAGTGCATTAAAGTGGTGTTAGCGGACACATAGCAAGAGAAGTGTATTGTTTGGTGTATTCTTACACTGACAAACTCCGTACTCTTGGATGTTGCTATCATTTGTTGAAACGGGAGATAAACTGCAGCGTCTTTATTCTTTTTGGTTAACCATTTTTTGTTACAAGTTATAAACTTATTTGCTTCTGAAATCAGGGTTATGTTGATGTTTTTAGTGGAGCAAGTCTGTTTTAATAGGTTTACTGCTTTATTATTTTTGTTTGTATTTACTTGTATAAATTTAAGTGTCATACGGCTGCTGGACGCATTTTTGCGTATTTGTCGTACATTCAGCTAATGGTGGTGTCAAGCGCAGTTGATGCGTTCTTGACCACTTTTGGGTTTGGAGGTTATTTTGCCGTAAAGGTTTGTCTAGTTTCTAGTTTGTCAGGTTTCTCAGTTTACGTCTGGCGGTCCCCAAGAATTTCTGCTTCTTGGTTGCTGATGAATAATTGCTTTTTTAAATATGCCCGGTTTGTGGTTAGAGTGGGATTCTGCACTATAAGTGCTACTACCTTTGATATCTTTTTATTTTCCCACATTTTTGTTTTTTCTGCTTTAAGTCTTTAAGTTTGGCAGGTTTTTAGCTTGATAGCATTGGTGACAAAAAATGGGGGTTTAGGTAAACAAAGAATTTGATCAAAGGAAGTCCACAGTTTACAGAAGAAATAAGTGGAAAGAATGCTGGTAGTCTCATTGCGGAGCAAAGCTAGCGCCGTTGCTAAAGCTCCGCAGGCTTCGCGGTGCGGAGGGGGCGGGGGGGGGGGGGGTGGCCGAGACGTTTTGAGGCCTCTAATTCAACAAAAGGGGCCCAGCCACGGATTATCAAAACCTAGGGAGAGGGAGGGGTTTTACAAAGAAAGTATAAAATACACGCAATTTTTAACTCTAAGGGGCTCTTTTTAATATTTTCCGGGGGCCTACAAACCCTAGCTACGCCACTGAGCAAAGCTACTGTGCAATGGTGTTTGTCTACGTTGTATGCAAAACATAGTACAATAGTAATAAACAGTTATATTCACACTTACAAAAGTATTGTGTTATATAGTAATGCGCTGATGTGAGAAGACGAGATGTACCGGACCGACTTAAGCAAAGACCAGTGGGGCAAATTGAAGGGAGCGGCACCAGAAAAGGTAAAATTGGCTGCTAGCAGTTTTGGCCGTTAGAGTAAAAATATAATTTAATTAATTAATATACAAACGTGAACGTTAGGTGTGGTGGTTGGGTAGTTTAGCATTTGTTGCATTAGTTATTTAAAAAAAATATTTTGGATAACTGGACATAACAATTGAAAAAAAATCTTTTTTTGGAAAAACTATGTGAATTTTAATTGCTATATGTCAAGAATATTTTTAAATAAAATAAAAATGTCTTGATTTAAATATAGCAATGATTAAGCATTGTAAAATAACTACGTATAATATTGATCAAATTATCAAAGAAGCGTATTTGGGGTTTTTGGCTATACCGCAGGCTTATACTGCCTCGCGAATTAAAGCCACTGTTTTTAGCAATTTTAACAGAAAGTTTATTGCGTTACAGTTTTTGGCTTGATTGTAGTTTTTTTTTTTTATAGATTTATTTGTTTGTGTAACAATTTCTTATGTCTTTTTTTATGTTATTTAACTAAAACCGCAACAAACTTGCTATGTTGACAAATTGTTGTTATTTGTGGGTTGCTTTTGACTAAAAAAAATGAAGAACAGTTTATGTATTATTCAGATCAATTTTGGATTTTTTAAATGTGTGCTTTTGAGAATTTTGCATTGATAGTAGTTTTTGATTTAAAGCTTGGACTATCTAGGTAAACTTTTTTTATTTAAGGGAATTGTGGGTTGTTATTGCTGACTATTGCTTTTAATGCGTTCCATACTTTGGGTGTAGGAATGTAAGTTTCTTGCTTTTTTGCGCATTTCTAGGATGGTTGTGGGTTAGCCTACGACAACTAACAGTGGTTTTGTGGTAACGTCGGATGATGAATTGGGCTTATTGTCACTCATTACTGTTCAGTAAAAAACATGCTTCTTTTAAAAAGTGGATGGTAACTAATCTATACAAGATGTGCACATATTGATCACTAAAAGATGACCCGATTATTAGTGTCCACGATTAGATTGAAATGTGTTTTTCAATCAAGCAAAACTGCGTATACTTGTTGAGTAGTTGCTGTAACGTTGTAAAGAAATTTGTCACATTTGCTGCGGTATTTTCAATATTTTGAACATATTTTTATCTTCTCTTTGTAATGTTACATATCTTTGGTGGAAATTGGCGATCAATCTGGTATACCTAATTTGATCCACTACGGTTCTAAATAACTCTATTGAACTTTATTGTTGCAAGTTTTTCAGCCAACAAGTTTATTGTTTTGCTTTTGATTTAGCCTTGCATAATTTTTTTTTGTTGCGCATGAATGGACGAAATATTTCTATAGTAAGGCTACATCCGCTTTCTTTTTCAAATTTTGCTTAATCAGATTTTTATCTTCTTAGCTCAGACTGGCGACCGTAGCACAATGGTCTTTTGCGAGGACTGTTGTGCAGGCAGCCCGGGTTCGATTCCTGGCAGCGGCAATATCTAATTTGTCGAATATATTTCGATGCGGTCGTCTCCTTTGCAAGGCAATGGCAAACCAGCAAATTATTTGCCTAGTAAACCCCTAAAATATCTGATGTTGTCAACGAACTATCTCTATCTCTCAACAAATGTGCGTTTTTTTTATTTATATATATTTTTTTTTTATTTTATTTATATATTTATCTCTGATTATGGGTACTTTCCTACTTGCTGGAAACAAGCTTATGTCACTCCGATTCATAAGTCCGGTGCTATAAATGATGTAACAAACTATAGACCTATATTTGTTTTATCAGTTATTCCAAAAGTTTTTTGAAAGTTAGTTACCTGTCAATTGATTGCCATTCTGCAATCTGAAATTGCTCTCAATCAACACGGTTTTCGAACTGGCAAATCGACATCTTCCAACCTTTTGTTGTATGAATCTTATATAACAGATGCGCTCGAAAACAGATTCCAGGTAGATTCAGTTTACACTGACTTATCAAAAGCTTTTGATATCGTTGACCATAAGATACTAATTATGAAACTACGTGGTATTGGAGTTAATGGCACTTTGTTTCTGTGGATTCAATCCTATTTATCTAACAGATCTCAATTTGTGCGCATTGGTCAATTCGTTTCTTGTAATATTGATGTTACGTCGGGTGTTCCACAGGGGTCACATCTTGGACCTTTACTGTTCAATATTTTTATCAATGATGTGGTACACTGTTTTTCTAATGCGCGTT
The DNA here is from genome assembly GCA_963932245.1 of Tachinus rufipes. NCBI lineage: Eukaryota > Metazoa > Arthropoda > Insecta > Coleoptera > Staphylinidae > Tachinus > Tachinus rufipes. Next base: position 23,711,593 of record OZ010747.1, on the reverse strand, counting down.
GTTTATTATTTGCGGACGATATAAACATTTTTATAAAAATTCAGTCTTTGAATGGTGCTGTACTACTTAATGAAAAAGTACAGATTTTTTCTAGTTGGTATCAGACTAATAACTTACTACTTAATTTAAATAAATGCAAAGTGATGACATTTTCTTTGTGATTTAGGCATTACGTTTGATTCAAGCCTTTCATTTACACTACATATTGATACTGTTGTGGCTAAAGCTTATCAACTTTTAGGATTTATCAAGCGTAACTCTAAGGAGTTTTGTGACCATCGTACTTTAATTATTCTTTACAACGCTCTACTACGTCCCCATCTCGAGTATTGTTCCAATGTGTAGTCACCATATACCGCTGTCAGTAAAGGAAAAATTGAACAGATTCAAAAAAAGTTTGTTCGTTTTTTGGCGTATACATTTAACATGACCAGTCTTGAAAAAAGACGTTTTAATTTTGACGTGACACTAGTTTTTAAAGTGCTTCGTGGGATTATTGACTGTCCTGACTTGCTCAACTCTATAGGTATTCATGTCCCAGCTCGAGTTTTACGCAATGACTATTTATTTCATATACCGTTCAAACGCACTGATTATGCGGTGCACTCTCCATCTACACGTATTTTGCGGCATGCCAACGAAGTTAAAGTGAATTTTTTAAAGATTCTTTTAATACCCTGCAACGTGCACTTATCACCCAAACGTGAACTTTTTTTATATTTTCTAACTATTTAAGTTTTATTCTTATTTTTAATATTAGTTGTTTTATTTTTAATTTATGTTTTTTAAATATATACTTATTTTGTAATGGCTTCCGTTGACTAGTAAATAAATAAATAAATAAATAAATAAAAGAATTTTTTTAGATTTTTCAAAACTAGATTGACGTTTTTTTTTACAATCTACTACAGTTTTTTAATTGTTGAATAAATAAACTGTTATAACGTTAAAACTTAAATACAGTTAACATTTTGTTAATTTTGCTAATAATGAGTATCTACGCTTGCTTATTATTATAAATAAAGCTGCAAACACAACAAGAACAAGACAGACACAGCAAATCTAACATGATTGGTACGTATGACGTCAGTTGTAGGCAAGAAAGCGCATATAGCATGAGATTTGGTGTTAAACGCTGAATAGAATAAATAGAAACACATTTTTACGCACTTAATCTACCAAAAAGTTTGGTATGGAGCACTTGGCGCTTGGCGGTGTTGAGTTATTTAATTAAAAAAATTTACCTGTTGGACATAAATATTGAATTTTACAGTACAAACAAATGATAACTGATAATCTACAATTGATAAATATTTTAAGAAGGTTTTATAATTAAAAAATTCTATAGGCGCGTATAGTGGGCATAGAACGCTGTTATGTTAGCTTCACCTTGGAATAAGCAAAAAATATCACGCGGCGCATCTATAAGTGTATATGGTCTAAGCTCCAACCATAACATTGTAGCCTTGCTAATGAATTAGCGCTTTAATCTTGGAACACTGAAGTGTTCATATTAGCTTGGTATCTTTGCTCATTGCTTCAATTACCTTATTTATATATTTTAGATCAGTTTTATGTAACTGTAACAATTACTTTTGTCATTTTTTTAGACGATGTTGAACAAAGGTTAGATTAAAATTGATGTGAAATATATAAACACGAGGATTGGAGTAATAATGAGCAATATTATCAGTATCAGCTAGGCTATCAGCTTCAGTGTTTTAGGATCGGATTGCTGAGTAATAAGTGGGAGTACAATGCTATGGTTCGAACGAGAGTTTCTGTTGTAGCACACTTAGAATGTGTAGTGCTGGTTACTGGTTCGACTATAAATAAATTAAAAATTATAACCTAGATTTCTCTTCTATTTGAGCTATGGTGCTACCGCTGTATGATAAAAATATTATGGATTTTAATGAAAACTAAAAAAGAACTAGTAAATTCTATAAAAATACGAAAAAAACGGAATATTTGCATATTAATAATTATCATGTTTGCGTAACATCAGACAGTGGACCGGACTTTTGATTGAAACATTGTTTAGAGCTGCCAATAACCGTCCAATATATCAGCAAATTGCCGACTTAATAATAGAAAACGTCTGAAATCAGAAAAGGCAATGAAACAACAAGTTACTTCTAATTCTAAACTGTTTACTATTGTTTTTTTAAATGATTTGAAAAAATAATGAGAGGATTAAAACGCAGTCTTTCGAGAATGCTGAATGTAAAGTGTCTCGTTCGGATATAAATTTTTTGTTGGTTTTATTTTCTTCTATTTTAGCAGTTTTTTTTTTTAATTTATTTGATGAATTTAGTTAAATGGGATTTAAACCGTAACAATAAAATTACTAACATTCCAAAGAATAGGGACAAATATTCTCTCTAGACTGGTATTAAATAATATGATTGGCATATAACATATTTTCAAATGCGTTTCTGGTTCTTCTGATTTTATTTCTCCAATTATATTCAAGGAGCATTATGTTAAACAACTCCAAATTTATACAGTATCCGCTACTGCCGGAAGTCATGCATGTGCTTCCTCGGAAGTAACTCAAATACTCTCACAGTATGTAATATTGCAGTGTAAAAGGCACATTATAAATATTTAAAGCATTGTTTAATGGACAATACGAAGCATTTCTGATTTTACCTGTTTAGCTAATTAATATTATCTCTTAACCATTAAAATATATTATATAGAAATGTAAATGACCAGAACTAATTCATTCCGTTTTTTGCTCCGTGTAAATAATGCAGCAATCCGGTGCGAGATGGATGTTTATAAAACAAGTATTTAAACCAAATATGATGAATAATGGGCAAACTTCTCCAATGAATACTTAAATAGCATCATCTCTATTTATTTACTTCATCCTCGGATATGTTTTTTTATTCTTTTCTCCCATTTCGCGCCTCTTTCCAACGCTTTATATATTATTTTTTTTGCGCGGTCTCCATTAAGCACTTTAACAGTGCCGGGAGTCGAATGGAGAATTACATTTTGCATTCAAGGCATTGTTCCTCAACGACTATTTGATAATTCTAAACCATCGCGAATACAAAAGTGGAGTTCGATATAAGGCGCATTCAATGCTGCAGCTTATCATCCTTTTATGAAATCCGGGTGCGAACATCCTCTCTGTTATAATTTATTATTCGCTTTATCTATCTATATGCGCATGGAAATTTAATTTTCATTTGAAACTGTTACGTGCAGTATTGGAGTTATAAATTTTACTATAATCAAGTTATAATTAACATATCTTATATGCGCATATTTCTTTGAAGTGTTTAACGCTTCGATTAATAGTTGGATTACAAACAAGGGCTGTTCTCATTTAAATTTTCCATTAATTGGTGCAATCAATAATGAATATTAGATGAGATCACGTTGTATGGAACTAGATCCTAGGTCTATTTAATTAAATTGATTAAATGATTTAATTAAATCCTCCTTCGACTATCATAAATATTAATTTCTAGAATATCCACACAGCTATCAATTGGTATTACTATATTATATTTTAAAAAACTATACATTGATTTTTACTAGATACATACAAAAAAGAAAAGTACTAAATACTAGTACACAACCAAGCCAAAGTTTTCTTGATATTCTGAAAACTGGAAAACATCTAATTTAATAAAATCCAACACTCTTTGTTTTTTATTAGTAACGCAGACTTCTTAATTGCTTATGTACCAAGCACTGCACTGACGGCAAGACCATTTCACTGATAGCAACCATCCATGTTGTACAGTTCAAGTTTAACGTTCTGTAGCTCAAACAGAACCTGCTACTTTCTGATTGTATGTTGGATGCATGGGTGGACGTTGGTGTTTTTTTTTTTTTGTTGAAAGAGGGGGAATCTTTAAAAGACATTGTGCTAGATTTGTTTGGGAATGAGACCCAAATGCTAACTAAAGTTTTTTTCTGCTTTATGGGCAACAGTGTTATTACATTTTGAAATTGCTTTTCTTTGGTTTGCTCTTTCTTTTTACCAGGTTATACTTTGTAAGAATCTAAGATGGGAAGTTGTTTTCTTTGCAGTTTTTACGTGTTAGCAACGATGTTATCTTGCGTATCAGCGTTCTGCACTACTGACCGGTTTTACTCTAATTGCTGCCTTTCTCTGCGCTCTATTAATTAGTTTTCTCTATTTAGCTTTGTCTTATGCCAACTCATACCATACAAGAGCGCCATACAGCATGATGGAGTTTTGCCGCCGTTTTGTTTTTTTATGTTTTTTTGGTCATATCTCTCTTAATTTTGGCTTGTTTGCCAGGAGTTTGCTTTTTGGGTTTTGTTGGTCTTGATTAGTTTCCGTCTTCTTGGCAATGATGATGGTTTGAGGCTTTTGCCGGTAACCTAACCTAACCTAACCTAACTTTTCAACAATTTATTGTTGGTTGTTGGTTTAGTTTAGTCAACTTGCACCTTTCTTTAGTCGCACGTGGTTAAATGCTGTGGTGGGAGTTGCAATGCTTCTTAGAGACTTCAATTTTCTTATGTATTGTCAATACATCATTGCTCTTTGGACGCTTGTCGAATATAACCAGGTTAGTGTTGGATAATTGGATTGGCTCAGTTAGAATTTAAACGTTTTCTGTTTTTTTTTTAAGTTGGTATTGGTTTTGGTCGGATTGCTGAAGTTATTTAAAAGTTTTTTTCTTTTACCTATTTTTTGGATGGCGTTATCTAGTCAATTGCTGGAGTTTGGTCCCCGAGTTTATGTTGATTCAACTGGCGACAGTTATACATTGTTTGCTATATTTTTTGGGTTCTGTTTCTCCATGAAGTTGTCTAGAGGGTCGTCTAGCAGTTTGACTGGTTGCAAATTTTTCTAACTTTCTGGCAGGCATTTTTGGGTTATATGGTTTTCTTCTTTTTCTTGATTTTTGTTTGTTTGGGATAAATTTTTCCTTGAGGTTTGGTTTCAAGCGACGGCTGGGATTCTGATTTTTCTTTAGTTTTATTTATGTTTTTTTAGTTTTTGTATTTGTTGTTGTAATTTTTCTATGTTTGCATTAGTGAGGTCAATGACGGGAACGGCAGAGCTGTCCTTTCTGTTCTGTTATTTTTTGGACAATTAGAAAGCTCTGTGGGCTGCTGGATTTATTGATTATATCTTACAACATGCGGTGTATTTTTTGGTTTATTTGATCTATAATTACTGGATTTTGTGGTCAATGTTGCTGCTTTCTTTGTTATGGTCTAACAAAGTGATTCCGTGCTTAGCCAATGCGGTTCTAGCAGGAGAACTAGCACTTGCAGTATTTTTTCTTCTATAAACTGAATGAAGGTTTTATTTTGGTCATTTTGCAAATTGGAAGTAGAATGCTGTGAAGGTAGGTAGGTAATGTGAGGTTTTTGGCTATTGTTTCTTTCTTTAAATTTTTACAGCGAGTGGGAACAGTTGAAGTGGTCTCTCTAAAAAATTGTATTTTAAAGATGGGACAACGATTACCTTCTAGGGTACTAGGAGAACTCCCTCCAAGACTTGGTGGTTTGAGATATTTTTTAGGATTAATCGTTTTGGAATGGATGGCCTTGGCCCATTGCTGCGGTGGTTGATTGTTGATCGCTTCTGTAACTCAAGCAGGACCGGCCGCTGTCAGATAGAAAAGAGAATCAGTGTGGATTTGGGACTAAATTCACACTGATTTACTTTTGCTTTCTTACCGATAACAATTTCTTTTTCCGTCTTTTTTATTTTACAAGGTGTAGTTTGAGGCACTATTTTAGAGACAGGGATAGCACCTGGAAGGTGTTTGGTCTGTTTGGTTTGCACCTATTTTCTCTCATTTTTATTTTCCCGTTTTCTTGATGATGACTCGCGATTTTTTTGCTTAATTTAGCTTGCTAGGGATTTATTGTTGGTTGCTGATTCTATTTGGTTGTCTTGTGCAAAGGCACAAGATGAAAGTTTATGGTTACGTGCTGGGGTGGGAGTTGCAATGTTTTTAGGGAACAATTTTTTTTGCTTTGTAGATACATTATCGTTCTCTGGATACTTGTCAAGTAGAACCAGGTTGCTGCAGACCAATAGAATTGGTTTGGTTTGAATTGGAAAGTTTTTTTGTTTTTTTACAAAGTTCGACGTTGTGTTTGGTTGTTGGAGATACTTTCAAGGAATGGATGGTCTTGGTTTGATGCAGCGATAGATTTTTTTCAATGATTGGCAGGTGAGGTACTTAGATTAATGTTGTAGTCTTGCTTTTGTAGCTCAAGCAGGACTATCCATTTCTAGGTTGTATGTTAAATGCGTGGGTAGATATTGGTATTTGTAGACTTGGCACCTTGCGCAATTGTACTGTTTTGGAGTGTTAACGACACTTGGAGGCTGCTAGTGAACTTTGCAAGAGCACTATTTAATGGGACACCATTTTTACTAGTAACAATCTCCCTTCTCCCCTTTTTGCATGGCAAAGCTTGGAACATTGGGTCAGAAACGGGGATGATATTTGGAAAGTGTTTTGTCTTGATGGTTTTATTAAGGGGGTTTCTTCTTCTTGTTGTCGGCGTTTTGATTTTTCTTGCCAAAGGTCCGTTTTTGGTTGCTGGTTTTATCTGGTCAGATTCTACCATTATTTTTTGTTTGTTTTGGGTTTTGTTGGTCTTGACTAATTTACGTCTTGTTGGTAATGGTGATGACCCGCGGCTTTATTGGTTAACTTAGCTTGTTTTATTAATTTGAATTATTTTTTAGTTGCACCTGGCTACGTGGTGGCTTTTTTTTGTTTTGATGATCTATCATTGTTCTTTGCATGCTTGTTAAAAGCTTGGCTTGATTTGGTTTGAAAAGTTATCCGCTTTTTTTTCTAAATTTGGTGTTGTTTTCTTACCTATACATTGGTACTTGTTGTCCAAGCATTTGCTATTGCCCGGACTTTAGTTAGTTAGATTGGGGGCAGTCCTGCATTGTTATCTTTATACTCTGGATTTTGTTCTTCTATGCAGTGCTCTATAGAGTTGTGTAGCAGCTTATGAATCTCAACAAATTGGAAATTTTCTTCACTTCTTGGTAGGTGTATTCGAGTTGGATGGATTTTTTGTACTATTTGTTTGGGTGCTGAAAGATAAATTCTACCTTGAGGTTTGGTCTCAAGCATTGGCTGGGGTTTTGCTTTTTCTTTAGGTTTATTTATGAATTCCTTTAGTTCTTGTATTTGCCGTTGCGATGAACCGACGGGGCTGTTCTTTTGGTTTTTTATGTTTAATTTGGATATTTTGTTGCTGGTTGCGGCGTAGTTTGCGTAGATTGATTCTATTAGTTGGATGTCGTATTTGACATCTTTTGCAGTTGCAATTAGGTTGCCCTTTATTGTTTCTTGTGTTGCAGTTGGGAGCACATATTGGAGTATCTTTTGGTCATCTCTGGGTAATACTTTCATCTTAGGGTTGCGTGTTTTGGCAGACATTGTTTTGAGGAATTTTATTCTTTTTGGGTTTAATGTATACGGACATTTGGTTTGTTGCTATAGCCAGCCACTTTTTTGGTTTTGTTTGGTATTTTGAGTTTGACTAAAGGTTATTTTGATTAGATAGGATTGCTAACGTCTAGGATTTTTTTGGTTTCTTTACCGGGGTAACGATTAACTGCTTGCAGCAGGTATTGATCTACATTCTAGATTACATCTAGATTGCAGTAGTGATTTAGCCAATGCATGATAATTTGAATGTCTAAGAGCGTTTGGTTTAAGAGCTTTAGTTGTTTGGGTTGGTTTGGTTTGTGTTTATCATAACTATGCAGTTGTAGAACCAGTTTATTTAGCGGCATAGATCACTTGTCTAATCTGGAAAAAGAGTTGTTGGCTTGTTCCCTGAAGGAGACTCCCAGGGAGTTGCAAGAAGTACGGTTGAGATTTGTGGTTCATGCTCCACAAGGAACTTTACCGGCCCTGTTTGTTCCTTTTGGTTGTTAACTTGGGTTTTTCACGATTGGATGTTTTGGTTTACAGTCGAGCTCTGGTCGACAAGATTTTTGGACTTGTAGATTGGGTTTGTAGCCTGCACGGCCTTCTTAGTCACGTAATGTGACGTTTTGTCAGGTAGCTGCCTAGTTCTAGGTAGTCTGTTACTTGATGGCAAACGTTGACATGGTCGTCCTTTACCAGTAGCGTATTGACAGTTTTGGTTCTATCGGAACGCAGGTTGTAGAATTTTTTGTTGAGTAGTGGAGTACGGGGTAACAGTACTTTAGTTTAGCCACGGCGGCGACGTCTTCTAAGCTTGTTTGCTTTGTTTTTTGGAGTAGTCTTTTTTATGTTTGGATGTATCTTTGTTTTGTTTGGGTGTAAAAGGGAACTCAAAAGCATTATGTCTTTGGTTGTCTCTGTTTGGGCACTATTTGTTATTGACGTCTCTTTTATGGAAATGCGGAGGCAGCCGAATCAAGTCTTTGCTCTTGGTTTTTGTCTTTATGTTATCTCAAGTGCGGATGTTTGTGTACCTAAACATTAGCATAAAAATAACTTATTACTTATTGGAATTTCATAAGCCCAGGTATTGGTAGCTGAAGTCTAGCTAACCACTTCCTTTTCCGTAAACCAAAAATTGATTTCTTTTTTTAGCAAGTTCAACGGCATCATATTTCTGAAGGATATTACGTTCTACTTGAAGGCAGAGATCACCAAGGATTGTTTTGGAGGGGCACAGTCGGTTGGATTGGTTGCATTTAATTAAATACGACCGATCTTAACAGCATTCAAACCTTCCCAGACCATTAGAACGACTGGACCATTGCTCATGTACTTGACTAATTTGTTGAAGAATGGCTTGGTGGATAAATTAGAGTAATGTTTCTTCAAGAGGTTCTCAATTGGCTACATAAACTTTCTGGCGACCAATTTAAAACCCTTGGTTTTGAATCTTTTAAAGATTTTGCCGACAAGTTCTTGTTGGACACTGTCCGGCTTGATCATAATGAAAGTTCTTTCTTGGGAGGCAACTATTGCACTCGAAAAATAAGAGAAAAATGCTATTATAGTACAGATCATCAACGGACAACTGATGCCGGTAAAGTGGAAAGTGTTTAATGGGGTTTGTGGTAGTGTAGAAAACATTTTATAAACGAATTAATTGTAATGTTTTGTCATACGTCTCTACCCACACTTACCCAGAGTGTTATTTATACTAACACAGTTACTCAGAGCGTTATCACTGCAAACGCACTCACACAGAGTGTGGTTCTTGGGATAACCGGGTGGTACTTGTGGGGTACGACGTAAAAAAGCTTCAAACAACCTACAGTGGCCGTACTGAATGTTACCCGTGGGCGGGGAGTGCAATGTCATGATGCAAGCTTCTCTGCAATGGTGGTGTGTGTCAAATTTTTGATCTAGGAGTTGCGGGTTTTTTTGGTGGAAAGAGGGTTGTAGACAGATTTCTTGCCGGAGTACGTTTTTGCCGGGGTGTCGTTTTGATGCTCTACTGGAATTGTAAGGGACTGTTGGACAAAGTTTTGGTTGTTGAGTTGTGCTTTTTTGATCTTAGGGTTCTTTGTCTCTGTTTAGAAGTGTGGAAACTATGTTGGCTAGTAATGATGTTTATGGTTGGCCTATGTTTGAGTTTAGTTTTTGGGTGCTTTTCTGGGTTGTTTAGATTGATTAAATCAAGCACCTATGGAACCGGTATTAGATCAGGACAGTTGCTGGTTTTGTTTAAACCTGATCTTGGTTATTTTGATTTTGGTGGTTTTTGTCATCAATTTTGTTCTAGAAATTACGTCGTGTCAGTTAAATGTAAGTGGCACTGATGACTAAAGTTACTGGGATTAGAATTAGGGTAACTATTGGTCGATTGTTGCTTGATGGGCAATAATTTGTTTTGGCATCTGCCGCAAAGATTGATATGTGATGGAGTCTGACAAGGCATTTTGAGAGCATTTATAGTTCAGCGGTTTTAGTGGCATTTCCTATGCAAGGTTGGCTATTTTGGCATTTTTGCAAGGTATTTTGTTATTTCTTGTTAAAGTTTTTACGTTTGAGTCTATGTCCGACTAACCGGGTGCAATATCAATTAATACTTGGCTTAGGAGTTGTTCAGTAAGGGTTACCAATTGCTGTCTTTAAACCTGTTTCTAGGTGTTTAAAAGTGCAAGCTAATCCAACGTACTTTGTTTAATTTTGATAACAAAAAGGTGGAGGATACGCTAAAACATACTAGCCACTTATGATTTGGTCAATAAATTTTGGCTTAAAATTGCAAACCTATAAAAACTGTTGTGTAAACCAGGGAGTTCTAACAAAAAATCCTTTAGCAGAATAGACTACCGAAGCTGTGCTTAGGATATGCGGATCTGTTTGTGGAAGTCGACGTTCTTGTTGTGTTTCAAATTACGTGTGTATGCCTGTATACCTAGACACGCCGTTCTTTGGGATAGGCAATTAACGTATCAATTTGGAAAGAACGCTACGCTCTGCATCACTTTGCTGGGGATACATATCTAACTTATATACGTATCATAACATAATTTGTTTATCATGAACTTTATGAGCCATGTTTACTATGACACAATAGGAATATCAGAAGCATTTAATAGTACATTAAGTACCAAGGGCAGGAAAGCACTGTTTGCAGCACGCCGCGTTTGTCCGTTCGGGCGGAAAAACTGTTTTTCAGAGTGGGCATGTAAAAAAATAACATACAAACTAAGTATGTATACAGATTAATGATATAATAATATAACAAATGAAATAATAAAACTTTCAAACTTTATTTTGATACAAGCGTTTATTGTAAGTGAAAAATTGACATTTGTCAACCAAAATGTTATAATTTTTTAATTATTTTTGTACCGGCTGTGGGTTTTGATGAGTTTTTTGAATAATATTAGTGAGGCTCTAAAAAATATTACATATCTCATTAGTTTTTGTTCATGTAATACGTAAAAAAATTACATTTACTGCGTAAAACTTTAATTTGCTGCTTAAAACATATTAAAAGTTTTCCTCGGAACTAATGCAACGTTTGCAATTCAACGAAAATTGTATTTATTCTTAGAATTATAATATTACTCGTTCGCTAAACTCAAATGTGAGTTGCAATCAAATATAATCGATACGATTTGCTTAAATGATATTCAAATAATAATTTTTATGATATGAAAGTTATTCAATTAAAGCTCCAAAATGGGAAAACTAATGGATTATTAACTGTAAATAAATTTAATGCGGAGACGTGCCGAAACCCTCTACCAAAATCACCCGTCATTTAAAACAATAGGAACGCATTAAATCCCCGGGTCTCGATTTAAACACCCCATTCGTAAAACACGAGGTTGTATTCAATAGCGTCGAAAGGTTTAATAAATTTATACAACGTTGGCATAAGGGTTGGTTTTATTCGACAGATAAACACAGGCGTATCAGACAAATATGATAGCATTAAATCTATTCGAGATGCGACGTTTAAAAAACAATTTTCTAATGTAAATCAGTTTCCTTCCGTGCGGACTCTAAAGCGCTTTGTACGTCACAGATTGCTGCATTCTCAGAACCCTCTGGTGGTTACACACCCTGATAACATTCCGCACCAGGCAGCGACAAATATTGAAATATTCAGGGAATCCTGTTTTCGGACCGGACACATTTCGTGTGCTACATTGAATATTTTAAGTGTTTTGTTTTTTTTATTTTCGTTTTCAGACCGTTACTTTTAACAAGATAGGTTTTTTTTGCATTCTATTGTTTGAACTATTCTTACATTTAACAAACTACACACATTCTAGATAATGCAATGTTTTTAATTACTTTTTATGCATTGTACAATTACTTTTTTTTGCTAGATTAGTATATTTAAAAGCTCTTACAAATGGGCAATACTATCACTACTATCAGCTAAAATAATATATCTAATGATGTATACCTATTTTATTCAAACATTTCAACAGAAAACACATTTATATTCACATTCTAGCGTTCAAGGTGAGTTTTAATAGTTTGGTATTAAACTACAGATCTGGTTTGCAATTTGGATAAACAAGTTTTAAAACGTAAAGATGGAAAATGTTGTTGCTTAAACCTATGTTTCTACTCATTATGATGTCATAATGGCTGCGTTCAGAACGACTCATCAATGTCAATCATGCAAACTGAACGTCGCCGCTGAGAGATTGTTTGGTGGCAGCGTTTATCATTTTATTCATCATACATTTAGGTACGCTTCTTTGCTGACAAAACAACTTATTAGCACCAGCGTTTAATTGGCAAATATATTTAAAAAAAATATATCGCTTATCTCCGATTGATGACTCAGCGCTTGCATGTGATGAGTCGTTCTGAACGCAGCCAATGTTTTATTTGCAGTTTTCCATGATATTCTATTGGACATTATTTTTGAAGTTGGTATAAAAAAATTTTATGTTGCTGGTGAAGGAAATCTTTAAAAGACTTAGTTGGGTTTACTTTTTAAAAGTATGGAAGCGCCTACCAATTTTCTTGAAGAAGTTTTTTGCTAAGACCAACATGTGATCTCTGATGGGGTAAAGTTTTGTATCAGCTCACAGTTGGATATTACGAACGTTGCTGTCTTTGCGCAGAAGCGGAGTTAAATAATGCTTGCCATCATGGCCTTGCCCAGTATGGCGGTTATGTGTAATCTGAAAGATAAGCTTCTATCTAACTATATTTGTAGGTACTTTTCAGTACCCGTCCATGGAATTGAAGCGCCGTTGAGATAAACGTTATTGTGAGGAGTAGCAAATAATTCTTGGAGGTAAGTATAGTTTTGCTCTTTTTGGGATTGATTTTTACTCTCCAGTTTCTTAGCCAAGTTTTAAATGTTTTGCAAGCCGCTTGAAATCTTAGCAAGATGACTTTTGCATATTTTGAAATGTACTACATTGCCGTATTGTTAGCATACTGACCGTTTTGCCACCAGACGTGATACATGGTATGTCTAATACATACAAATTGAAGAGCATTGGAGATAGTATTAAGCTCTGAGGAACCCTTGCCTAAATTGTGCGGGGGATAGTGTTCAAACAACTTTACGGTTTGTGTTGTTTTGAGTTGTTCATGAGTAAAGCGATGCCAAGAACATTTCCAACAGGGAACACTTGGTAGCTGTGATAAATAAGCATGTCTGGTTCTAGTAAGGTATAGCTCTTACCCTTGGCATACCCAAACAGTACTTCGGATTTTGCATTTGTTAGTTTTTTGCGTCAAGCTGGATGCTTTGAGTTCAAGTCTCTGCTGTTACTTAATTGGCGACTGTTACGCTGAAATCAGTTTTATCAGTTTCAGGAACATTAATTGTAATCAAATTAGTTTTCAGGTCAACAGCTGGAGACGTAGTGATTTCTCTGTGGTCATCTGACCTTTTGAAGAGGATGGCAGCTAAAGATGCTCTAAAAGTTGTTTTTCAAATACGTTTTTTTAGGCTAGGAGGGGAATTTTTCTAAAGACGTAAATATGTTGAATGCACTCTCACGAGCGCCTACCGACTAAACTAAGAGGGTGCATGCGGATATTATTGACTACGTTCAATGCTTAGTTAATAGTTACGTTTATCGACTTGAACGTTGCCAACAACCTTTGATAAACGGTTTTTTTCCGAATAACAATGAGCAAACGGTGACGTGAACCAGCATCTTCTAAGGATGCTGACGGATTTGCTGGGCTTAAGGGAGGACATATGGACTTAGTATTTGGACCGGAATTGCTGCGCCTTAGGAGTTGGCTGGGTATATGCTTTGTTGGTTGATAGTCTTTGTGGCGCTGAAGGCATTTGTTTGGATGGGTTGATTGATGGCCTTGAATGAATAACTGAATAGAACTTTTGATTCTTATATTACAGGTTTGCTGCCGCAAGGGGTTGCGGGAGCTGCTTATTTAAGTCCAAAATTGATGGAGTAGTTTTTGGTGTTGTTCTTCGGAGCAACGGAAATTGTGGTGGAGGTGTTTAGCATTGTTTAAATGATTAAATGAACTAAAAGTTTTGACTAACGCTCTCATACAGAGAGGGCTTTAAACACGCTTACCTAAAGCGTTACGACAAGCATCTACGAGTGACCGTTTGTCTGCAGTTGCGGTGGTAGATTGGTACAGAGGGTCAAAGATTGACAATCCTGTCTAATGACGGTTCTGAAGATCTTAGATTCGTTTTTGTTGGTGGTTTAGGCTTGACTGATTTGAAAACGCATATGTTACCGGCGTTTTTTTCAAGGAAGTGGAGGAGACGACCGGGTCAAGGTGGAGAGCTTTCTCGCTCTCCGGAAGGATGCTTTCTGGGGTTGGTTTAGTTGTAGATTGCATTCTTTAAACCAACTACTCGTTTTTGTTACTAACACCTCCACACAGAAGGCCACCTACAAACACACTCACCCAGAGTTCCACTACAAACATGTTCACTCAGAGCAATTTCATCTAGATGACGTTTATTATTGTACGATGTGAAGGAGCGTAAAGCTACCCACAGTGGCTTTACTGAAAGGTTTCCTTTGGCGGGTGTGCAATACCGTCGGGAGTGAGGCAAGTTTTAGTGCAATGTTGTTGGAGTGCCGAATTGAGTCTAGAAGGTCGTTGAGTCGTCTACGGCGAGCCGGCGGCAAAAGGTACTTTGAAGGCGGAGTTTCAACGTAGGGAGACGTCTTCGCCGTGGTAGTCGTTTAATCTCTACCGAGAGTAAAGTTGCAGTGGGCTATGTCTGCGAGAAATCGATGTTTACGCTGCGAATGAGTTCTGTATCTGCCGGTTGTGATTTCTGATAGTGACGAGTTTTATGCTATTGACTTGCGCGTGATTGGGTTGATATACCCGTGACAATTCCTCCCACTTTGAGAGATTCAGATTCGGTGCACTAAATTGTCTACGGTGATGTTATCCATGATTGCACTAGGTCCGGTTGTTCATCACTATTATCAGGGACGGGAGTAATTTAAAAATTTATAAGTGTTTACTAAGGAGGCTACTATGAGTTTGGGTGTTGCGGTGTCGTAATTGTTTGTCACTTGCGGCACGGGTTTTGTCCAAGATCATTACTACCAGGGTTTTGGTGGAGGCTTTGCGGCTTGTCTTTTCTCCGTCGGTACACTTCGAAATCTTGAGATCGATGCGTCTACCGACACGCGAACTTGACGCACTAAACATTTCAGCGCAGCGGCGAGTTGTTTAATAGCACGGTCGCGGCACGGGGTAGGCCGATGTTTGATCCGGTGATGTGTCCGAGGTTTGTTGAAATCTAAGCGCAATCTGCGTTGATGCATGACCCAAGATTTTTGGTCAGGTACGCTTGGAGTGACGGCGTCTTTGCTGTGTGTAACGATTGGGACGGCGTCTGCAACGCTGAAGGCAATGCCAGGTTCAGCTCCCAGTTCTACCAATGTCGGTGCTTCTTGGGTGTATGCCTTCCACTGTATGAGTGGAACGGTTGGGGACGGTGCGTTTCCAGTTTCCATTGATCCCAGTTTACTTGTGGGGTTTTGTTATGATTAGATGCTTCTTCAGTCTCGTTTCGTTTTTTGGCTACGGTTGTTTCCGGTATGTCGACTTTGGCTGTAAGGTCGATTGGTTTAGCGAGGTTAGGGTTAGGGTTACTCATACTTGGTTATTCAATCGTGCGTAGATTGCATCTCCTGCCGGTAGCAAGTATTGGTCTACGTTCTACGTTCTAGATGACAATCGGGTTGCAGTAGTAATCGTTCCCATCTATGGCTGCTTGGAAGATGTACTCTAGCTGTCAAGGGCCAGCCTGGTTAATGCCTCGCTAGTTATGTTTGGCAAGAGAGCCTCTCGGATAGAAGCAGGAGCGGCGTATGAGGTTTCTGGTTTCTGGTGACTTTGCATCTTGTAGGACTGACTTGGTTTACAGTCTAGCTGCGGTCGACATGGTGGATATCTATTTCCTTTAAGGATGCGGACGTGATTGTGGCGGTAGGTCTTTTGAGAGAAGCCTGGGCCGGGGCTTCACAGTGAGCAAGGGTTTGGCTGCAACTGCTGGAGAAAACGCTAGGGTCTTTGGGATTTTTTTAGAAGAACTTCTGGTCACATTGTTGGCTGGGTGGTCTATCTAGCTATAAGTAACATTATGGTTGCAGTAGAAGTGGCTTTGATTTTCTTTATTTTCTGCAAAACATCTTTCTGCAAGTCAAAGAGAATTTTTTGGAGATCTAATTTGTTTTGCTTGACTTTGTTAGTTTGGTGGTCAATTTGATCCGACTTATTGTCAGCCATTCTGGTAACGTACTGCTCTAGTCTATTTATCTTCTTGTTGTAACATAAATTGCATTTATCGGGTTCACGGGTTTGTTTTAGTTGAGTGATAAAGTGGTTTGCTTTGTTGTTGAGTCAGCTGCTAGTCGTTGCTTTCTCTTTATGGCTGTCAGGGCAAAATTTGTTTTTTTTTAATTTTTAAATACGCAAAAATGTTGGGATGTTGTAAATTTGTTCAGGAGCTTAGATGCCATTTCAAAAACAGAATGCAGAATTAAGGCGTGCCAGCTATTATAAAACAACTATACTAAGTGAGCCGATATACAATTTCTTGAATTGAAATCATTTTTCACCTAAAGATGATGGTTGAGTGCTAAAATCCTGCCTAGACAAAAGATTTGAAACACGGAGTATTATATTGGCCTTAAATTTTGCTAGTTTTTATGAAGTTGGAGTTTTGGCGTCACCTACTAAAGCTGGCAGTAAGAGTTTTCTGGCATAGGACACACTTAGGAAAAGTTCTTCCTGGAACACTGGTCTGTAGTATGAGACCTGCTTGTTTTACGCAAACATAAAAAATGTTGCATTTATTTTTGAATGTCCCAATCTTTGACATCTATTTACTGACAGTAACCGATTTACGTTTAACTTTTCTCTTGATGTGAAGATTTTTCAAATTTGACCAAGAAAATATCATGGTTATTTGCAAGTTGGTCTTTAACATTGTCTACTGTACTGTTGAGAATGCTCTTACGAACCACCTTGAGGGTCTTTTCAACCTTGGTTTGATGAGAAAAATGATGAATTCCTTTTTTGGTTAAGAAATTAATAGTTTTGTTTAATTTTTCTATCAAGTTTAATATTATTTTGTTGCCCTGTTTTGTGGTAATTGCACAAAGCATAATTATTCGTTTAGCGTGAAATACAGAAGACGTCATTAGTATTGTGTTTTATTTCAATATTTAATAACATTTGGGCAGGTGTGCGGTCGATTCATTTCAAACTACTCAATACTAATCATGAATTAAAGTGTTTCATTTACCCATCCAGGTATTGGTTATTAGGAAATTGGTATCGCTATTGCTTTCTTTTACATAGTGTTTTGAAACGCTTTCAGAGAAGTAGCTTTTAATCAATTGAATTTAAATTGTTATTAAAAATTGTATTATTCTTATCCGTTTATTTTTTTTTTCTAATAGTTTAGCTTTTTCTTTTGTTTTATGGAAAGCTTTAATCGGTTTCTATCTTGGGAATAAACATCCGTGACGGTTTTTGTTTCCGAGCTGTCTGGTGTTGCTTGAGGATTTTTTTACAAACCTGGCGTCTATTTTTTTGTGATGAAAATTGACTTCTTTGGTTTCTATAGAAAAGATGCCGAATTATTAATCTGATTTGGATAAGTATCGATTGGTGCGTTGTCATGTTTTTGGCAACTGACATGATGGATCTACTGTGGCTAAGTTGCTTGAGGAGTTTCTTAAATTTTTCTTTTAAACCTTTCAGGTTCTTGGAGAGGTATTACACATCTGCTAGAAGGTTTTTTATTTTTAGCTTGTTGTTCATTTTTGTTTGGTTTGGCTAAACCTGGACTTCTGCGGCATTATTTGAAAATTTTATCAAAACAGAGCAGTATTTTTGTCTTATTACGGTGAATTGTTGTAAATGACTTATTCTTCTTCTTTTTCTTCAAGTGCCTATCCTTTACGGATGTTGGCAATCACATTGATCTACTTTAATCTGTTTACTGCTGTTCTAAATAAAGCCGTTGATGTCATTCCGGTCCATGCTTTTATATTCTTTAACTATGATATTTTGCGGCGACCTGCTGATCTTTCTCTTTTTATTTTTCCTTGCAAGATTAGTTGCAGTAGATGGTATTTTTTATTCCTCATGATATGTCTAAAGAGTAGGGCTTTTTTTCTATGTTTGACATTTGTTAGGAAATTAAGCTCTTTTGCAATGCGCCGTAGTACCGTTTTGTTTATCACGTGATAAAACCATGAAGTCCTGAGCATGCGACAATAACACCACATCTCAAAGGCGTTGATGCAGTAGTCTTCGGTGAGAGTATATGCATCCGTCCCGTACAGTAGGACTGATAGTACATAGCATCTAAAAACTTTAAGTCGGGTATGTATGCTGAGCAAAATGTTACATACTATGTTTCTCATCTTGTTGAATGCGCCTCTTGCTTTCTCGATTCGGCATCTTATTTCCCGAGAGTGAACCCTTTTTTTATTAAGGGTACATCCTAAGTATGTAATTGTTTCAGCCATTGGTAAAGTTGTATGTATTGTTGGCAGTAAACTGAAGGTTATCTATGCAGTTTTTGCTGATGATTAGGGTTTGCGTTTTTTTGCAGTTCAACTTCATTCCGTATCGTTCGCTCACGTTTGTTTGTTATGCAGTCTATCAGTCTCTGAAGTCTTTCGGCAGAATCAGCGATCAGAACAGTGTTGTCCGCATATCTGAAGTTGTTTATTGTTTTGTCGTTTATTACTAGACCTTTCTCTACGTTGTCTAGTGCTTCTGAATATGCGTTGAACAGCAGTGGTGATAGTACACAACCCTCTCTTCACTCTAAACTTCTCGGATATTTGGTCTTCTACCTGGACCATGGCCTTTTGCTGTAGGTACAGATAAGATATTATGTCTATTTTTTTGCTGTTGATTCCACTTTCACGTAGAATTGCGATGAGTTTGCTATGTTGAATTTTATCGAATGCTTTCTCGAAATCAATAAAGCATGCAAATACATCTGTGTTGATGTTGCGTGCTCTTCTGGTTGATAAAAATTTATAAAAAAACTATTGTTTGCTTAGGTATTTAAATTGAATAAAATTGAGTAATGGTAAACCACAGCCCATTTGCTGTAGAATTTTGAATTATATAATAATAAATTCATGAAGATATTAAAAATATATGCAAATGCAAATATCCGATCAAATTGAAAAATATATTCTCATCAATAATCGGGCATCTCACGTCTAAAAAAATGCTTCCTATAGCTGAGGGGGAATATGCTCACCCCCTACTTGAGAAGCTCTGCGAAATATCCGTAATTGAATATTTACTTATGTTAATCGCCCGGAATATCAATAAGTGTTTAACTCCCGGCCCCGTAGTATTTTATTTAAAAGAAATAGCGGGAAGTGCGCCATTTGTCACTTCCTCCTCCCGGAAGTGTCGTTTTGAACGTGGGATTATACGGGGAGAGATTCCCGCACTGTACATCAGCACTTTTAAACCCCGCCTGCCATCTTAGCAGACGACTCGGACTACTAGAGGGCACGTCTTAGATATTATTCTTCAAGATATTCCCTGGTGCCATAGTGGCAGCAACACGATATCGAGTCTACGTTATCAAGCTAATTTTATTTATTGCTTTCTGCAAAAAGAGGTTTTTATCACCGTCCCCTATTGTACATCTACGTGATGATAGAAATTGGAAATATAATGAAATTTTTTAAAAGAGTTTCAACTTTTAATTATTAAATCATGTTTTACTGCTTAGTTGCTCTAGACATTATTTATATTTTTAAGTTTTATTATCTTTTGTAACAGACGGACACTTTAAAGTTACTTTTATCTGAGTTTAGTTGATAGTAATACAACTTTACTAATTAATTTTTGCAAGGATTTCTTGGCATTGTATATAAGGTGAATATTGAGGTATTTAAGGTTATTGATCCTATTTAATGTAATATAAGATAGAACTTACTCGAATGTAGATTTCTTTAATATTATTGTGGAGATTTGTAACTAGATAAATTTTGTTTGTGACTTATTAAATAACATTTTGAATTTAAATAAACTATACTAAATGAATAGTTAGACAGATTAAATTAAAAAGATCTATTTTTACTTACCAACAAAATATATTTAAAATTATTTTAAACTTAAAGAAATTTGTCATAACAATTTAAATTTCAAAATTTATATATCTCTCGCAGTTCGAATTCAACGCAATGCAAGAATTGCGAGTCCCCACTCCATAATGGAGAGGGTACGGATCATTCCGTCTCAGTACAACCGGTCTATCAAACGTCGCGCATGTCTATAGTTTCGTTCTGTGCAAATTGTCCAAATACACTGGAATATTTTTGTCAATAATCTTTATTTATTTACTATCGTGTAGTTATCATTGTATAGTTTATTTAGTGTGAAAAGTATATGAAAATTTGTACAAGTGTAGTCGTAAATTGAGTGAAAAGTTTTGGTGTTAAACGTTCCTGTTAAAAACAAATGACCAATAATTGCAGTGTAATAATAGTTTTGCTATTGGTGAATATTTGCATATTTTATTATGAATTAAATTTGGAAGATTGGAGATTTTGCTTGATGTGTGGGTATAATATTTAGACTTACAAACGTCCGAAATTTATCTTGTATAATCTTTAACAAGAATTAAAAAATAAATAATTTGGTTTTTACTGTTGGTTTGGGTACATTAAAATTTGCGTTGAGACACTGGACATAAGGTTTTTAAATTTATATGTGCTTATCACTCTGTCTATGTGCATCATATGAAACTATGACTTTGTGTATTAATGAATCCGTTGTTATTTTATTTGAAAATTTATGTAAACTTTAAAGTTTTTTGCACTGCTAATGCGTTAAATTAAACGTTTTTAGAATGCAATCTATAATAACTTACCGAATGACCTATTTTGGGATTTATTTTAAGAATATTTTACTGAATTGAAATCATTATTTTAAACTGTTTTTTTTTTTCTGTGGCAGCATCTGTACTCTAACTGACAAATACGCAAAGGTATCTAAATACTTTATTGGATAACTTACAATATATTCTATTAAACAGTCGTGATGCGGTTACATTTGCTGCCTAGGATGAGATTTAGTGTTTTGTATGCGGAACAGTTTTTGTAGTTACCATGATGCACAAAGCACATTTAAAAGAAATCTGATTGTTTTTTGCGGAAAGTTTTCGTAAACTTAGGTAAGGTATGGTTTAGGAGCCTTTTTAATAGTGGAGCAGTTATGGAGATAATCTTTAAATTTTTCTTTACCTTCGTGTCTACAACAATCCCCCCTTTTACGCGATGGAGTTTCAGAAATGTATTGTCTATCTTCAGTTGTTTCTTGTGATTTTTGGTCTTGTACAAATCTTGCTGGTTTGTCTGGTCGCTGGTAGTCAACAAATTTGCTGAATAGTTTGTGGCATGTGAGGCCGGTTGCAAAATTAGTTGCTTTTGGGAAATGATGGGTTTTTTATTTTTTTTGTTTATTTTATGTTTAGGTTACGTCTGGTTGTGTAAAAAATGTATTTTTAGTTTGTGGGAGGTTTTATACAAAATTACAATTTTTTATCTTATTGATGATGTTCTAGCAGTATGGTTGTTTTTAAGTTTTCTTTGTCGCTGAACGCGTGGGTGGAGTTTGTGGTTGTGAACATAATTGAATAAGTAATTGATAATTCAGTGTCTTACATACGTGTACCTTGTTCTTTGGAGTGAATCTGAAAAGATTGAAGCTACCAAGTAAATTAAGTTTTCCCGGTGTACTTTTGCAAAAGTTGAGCAAAATGTTTTTTTTTTTCTTAGGCTGGTTTTGTGATATTGTGTCCTGGCCTGGGTCCACGTGAGCAAGGATTGAGACGCAATGTGTTATTTAACTTTGTCGTGGATATGGTATTCCAATTTCTATTCTAAACTTGTTTTTGTTTATGACGCACATGTTACACAGCTACGTTTTGGCTTAGAATGAATGTGACAGGAACAATGGACTAGGCATTGTAATGAAGGTTGGGATAGTGAGTGTTTGGTTATCTTTACTTTGAGGTTCCACGCCGATCCAATAGTTTGCGGAGCTTTTATGGCAAGAGAGTTTTGGTTAGATTGATTTTAGAATCCGGTGGCATGGTAGATTTTTTTAACAGGTTAAAATTGATGTAGGCGGTGTTGATATTTTTTTGGATGAGTTTTTTTGCAATACTTGGGTATTTCATTAACTTCATATTTTTGTAGAAATTTTAATTTTTTTTTTAGGTATATTGAAATTCATTATTATTTTTTGTTTTTCTTTGCTGTCCTCAAGGTTCTTTTATGTCTACATATTGAGGTAGGATTAACAATGTTTCTCGGGGACTTTTTTGCTTTTTGGGATTTTGCGATTTTTTTCTCAAAATGACGTATAAAAAAAAACTGCTGTTGGTGTCGGGCTATTGTACCGGTTTGGTTAGTATTGCAAAAGCTTTTTACATCTTCTTTGAGATCTTGTATGCTGTTGTCTTTATTGGTTGTAATGCTAAAATTATTTAGATTTTTTTTCCGGATCTTGTTTTTTCTAGAAATTTTCTAGAGGTATGTGCTGAGGATTTTTTTTATTTTTTAGGAAATTTGCTTGTTATTTTTGTCGTTTTTATTGTAAGAAACTACTAATATTGTACTTTTGTTAAAACTTTTTTTATTAGGCACGTTTTACTTGTGGGTTTGTAGTGCCGAAAGAAATTTTACAGAACGCTTATCAAAAGATAATATTGATTTTGTTTAGAGCTTGGAACACTGAAGCTTTGATCTTATGTTGGTACTTTTGTACTTTAGTTGCTGATGAACATAATTTAAATTCTTTGATTAAATTGGTTTGTGTAACATACTAGGTCTTGTTTGACCAATTTAATTGTTTACCCCGTGGATTAGTCCACTCGCTTTACAATCTACGGTAGCTTTGTACTATTAGACTCAGGTCTTCTTGCATCAGTAGTTTTTTTAGATGATTTGTTCTAAATTGGCCAAACAATTATATTATATTGTTTGGGGATGCGAGGTTGTCAGTCCTAAAATGCTTGATTTAGCATCGTTGCGTTTACAATAGATAAGAATATGGTATTTTGCACCCGCGTACGCAATGACACTACTTTTTGAATGCTGGATCTGTCTAGTTGAAGCCAGAATCCTGGTTTTGCATGCCAGATTCAGCTCTCTTGAAGGCAACAATTTACAAATTGTTTAAGGAAATCATGTTTATTGCACAAAATCTATACAATATATTATATAACACCAATTTATTTTATGAAATTTATTAAGAACACTCATGAACAGACATTTATTGCTAACAAAATTACAACATTGCATATTTGCGGCCTAAAAAAATTGCACTAACAGCTATTTATTGCAAGAAAGTTAATCAAAATTAAAAGAAAAATACATTTATAGCATAAAATCCATAAAAAAATTACATAAATTATATAAATATATGGCATACAATTTATAAAAACCGACGGAAAAACTTATTTGTTGGACAGAATATTGTTTGGGATTAATGTGTGATGCGTTACTTTATTTGTGGTTTATTTAGATTATTATATAATATGGAGGTGAATATATAAATCAAATGTATACAAGACAAGTGATAGCCTGGAAGTTTTGCTGAAGTTATGTTGTGCATAGACTTTTTGTTAGAATACTTTAGGATGGACGTGAAGAAGTTTTAGGAATTTGTCCTGTTTGGTTGAGGAGAGTATGTAGAGATTTAGTTTACTAGAATGGTTGCTCTGAACGAGTTATTAATAATTTAGTTTAGTCTTAAAACAGGGATTAAACAGTTTATTTGTTATTTTAGCCTTAACTTTTACAAGGCCATCATCGGACGGTTTATACGTTTGTATCACAGTCCGATGATGACTTTGTAGTATGGTGGTATGGTCTTGGATTAAGTCAAAAATGATTTTTTCTACGACTTTGTCAAAAGTGCATAGCAGACTGATTGGATGGTAGTTTTAAGTTTTTTTTGCTTCTTCCCGGTTTGCGGGGGCAGATAACCTGCGACCGTTTGAAGACTCTTGAAAATGACCGGTTTGTATGATGTAGGATCACGTTAGTTATGTTACCGTCCAGACCAGGTGCCGATTGCGGTTTTAATTTCAAGATTATTTGCGCTAATCTATAAGTACGTGGTTAGAGGCTTTTTGTTGTATCTCCCTCTATATGCTACATCAGATTTGCATCTTTAGTGGTGGATTAAAAGTTTTTTTCAGTTTTTATTTTTGTGTTTATTTGATTTGATGATTTGTTCTTAAATTAGAGTTTTTGTAGCTTGCGAAAGACTTAACGAATTGTCGGTCCTGATGGGGTTTTCTAAAACTTTAAGGTTTTTTTTTTGTTAAGTCCGTAAAGGCATTCTCTAGTTTAGCTGTGTTGCGTGTTTTTGGTAGTTTAACTAAACTAACAATCAAGTAAAGAGGGGACATATAGGTGGTCTATGGTCTGATGATAGATGGGTAGATTTGGGTTTTATTTAGCAACAAACCACTGTTTTGTCCCAACAGATTTTTTACCTGTTTTACTTTGTCTAGAATGGACTGTACGTGCAATTTGTAAGTTCTTTGTCAAAAGTTGTACCCAGATATTGGATTACGGTATGGGAACGTCGATTAAGTAGACTTGCCAGTCGTAGTTTATTTCTGTTTGAAACCTAATGGTGCAGACAGACGAACGCGCAACGACTGCAACGAGGCTATGCTGCGGCAAGATTTGAGTTGGGTTTGATCGTTTGACATGGTCTTCGAACACGCGCTGCGGCAGCAATGCAACGTACCTCGAACAGTTTGCTACATATATACGCTAGTTTCAAATAGTTTCATGCGTGCTCGGCGCGTGTTCGAAGTAAACAAAATTACCCCGCAGCAATGCAGCCGCAGCGCGCTTGTCTATCTGCGCCGTTAGACTATGTGGTCCGTCACAGTTGGTGGACTGAAACCATATTTGTTGATTTTATGTGATTTTAGATTATGTCTAAGATCATCTTCTTTATGATCTTGCTTAAGGTGCTTCTTCTTATTTTTCTTCTTTTCATGGATCTTTGCGTTACGATAAGTCGGTTTGCGCCTCCTAGCGTCAGAGTTGCGGTTTCCATTTTGTAGGTTGTGACAGGTAAAATGCAGCTGTTGTATACCTTTCATTTAAGGTTGATTGGATTGGTTCTAGACTTCAGAATGTAATCTACTTTGCTGAATGCAGCCCAGCTCATCTTTATCCTTCTAGTTATTTTCGCTGTTTGATTTGGTTTGCCCAGTTTGATATTGTGGCCTAGATATGTGTATTCTTCTACCGCCTCTACTGGTTCTCCATTAATGGTTATTCTAGCGTCCTCATTTGTTATTGTTTTTGTTTTTGTTAGGTTTATTTTTAGTCCGATTTGTTCTGATTCTGCTTTAAGTTTTTCTAGCATATATTTTAATTTGTTGTTATCATTGCTGATCAGCACGATGTCGTCTGCGAAGCGGAGGTTGTTTAGTTGAGTTCCGTTTATATTTATTTCTTTGGTTTCCCAGGCTAGGTTTTTAAATATGTCTTCTAGAGCCGCTGTGAAGAGTTTTGGTGATATGACATTGCCCTGTCTTACTCCTTTCCGGATTTTTATCTTATTTGTTACCATGGCTTCGTTTATGGTTATGTGCATTGTAGCTTTGTCGTATATGTGTTCCATGATCCTTGTGTTTCGTGAATCGATTCTTGCACCATTTATTGCTTTTATTATTGCCTATGTCTCTACCGAGTCAAAAACCTTCTCATAGTTCACAAACGCTAATTTTATAGGGACATTGTACTCTGCTCACTTTTCTATTAGACTACGTATCGTCTGGAGGTGGTCGTTTGTGCCGAATCCTTTTCGGAACCCTGCCTGCTCGCATGGTTGGTATTGGTTGAGCTTAGTCGTCAGGCGGTTTTGTTATTATCTTGGATAGCAGTTTGTACATGTGGTTTAGAAGGCCAATTGGTTGGTAGTTGTCGATGTTGTCGCCTTTCTTGAAGATCAGAATTACTTCCGCGTTTAGTTAGGCTTTATGAACTTTTTCCTTGCTTAAGCATTTGTTTAGTAGGGTGCAGATGGCTTGTTCTAATGTTGCCCCTCTCATTTTTAGCATTTCTGCAGTAACTCGATCTTCTCCTAATTCTGTTTTTGTAATCTCTGGTATTTCTTCCGAGCCTACGTTACGGATTGTATATCTACCCTTGTTTGGTTTTGCTATGTGTGAGGTGTAAAGGTCTTGGTAAAATTTTGGATGACGTTTATAGTTTCTTGTTTATTTGCGGTGACTTTTCCGTGTTGGTTTTTGATTCTGTACAATTTCTTTTTCCTTTTGATCGCGTTTTCTTGCTTATTATTTTACTTAGGACCTTGTATTGGCCACTTTCTCTGTCTGTGTTTCTTTTTTGTTCTAGTAATTTCAGGGTGTTGGAGCTGAATTTTCCTGTTTTGGGACCTTTTCTGTAATTGATTTTTTTTACTTTAGTTCTTATGCTGTTTGTTATGTTTTCTGGTAGATGGTCTATGTCCATTTGTTCTAGGTCTCTTACTTTTAGTAGGGTTTTCTTTACGCTGTCTTGATATTTGATCTCATTTTCCTTTAGGGTTTCTGTTGTTGGGTATTTCTTATTTGGATCATCTTGTTTCTTTTCAACTTGGTGTTGATGGTAATAGTTGCCCGAACTAGTCTGTGATCGTTGCCTGTGCTGAATTGGTTTAGTACTGTTACATCGCTGCATATTTCTCGCCTATTTGAGATTATATAGTCGATCTCATTTTTAGTGTGTTTATCTGGGCTTGTCCAAGTCCATTTTCTTTGGCAGGTTTTTTTAAAGAAGGTGTTATAGCAATGGTAATCTACGAGCATTTTCCTTTTTGCGTTTCTGTTTTTTAGTCCAAAAGTCTCTATATTTTGTAGATTGTCTCTCAGGTTTTTTCCAACTTTGGCGTTGAAGTCTCCTATTACTATTTGGAATTTGGCTTTTCCTATTTCTTGAGCTTATGTTATGTCTTTGTACAAGTTTTCAATGGTCAGGTCTTCTGTGGCGCTTGCTGGGGCGTATATTTGTACGGAGTATCTCTTGTTTAGTTGTATGACGATGTATATTATTCTGTTCGAAATTTGTATGTTTTGTGGCAGGTTTCACTCCCTTGTTGGTTAAGTTTTGGCATTTTTTAAAAGCCACGCTTGCCGAACGTGTTGTCCAGTTTGGGTGGAAATTACATTTTCTTAATTTTTGTTGGAATGGTTATTCCGCAGTGCTTCGGTCGCCAGAGCTTTGTTCGTTCTCTAGCAGGGTGCACCAAGTGCAGGTGAGGTTGACTTTTGAGTTGATAAGCTGTTGGTTTAACCCCTTTATTTATAATGTAAAGTATTGAGTTTTTTTTATCATTTCTCTGATTGAAGAAGGTCGGACGCTTTTTTTATTGATTTCTTGGGGAACCTTTTTACGTGCTTCAGATCCGTGTTCTGAGTTATAGAGCAGGGGGAGTATTGAAGCTGTCGTCAAATGCTTTGGACTTTCTTTCGGTTTCAAGGGTTGCAATGTCTTTGTCATTGATGTTTGGCGACATTTCTTTTACGTATGAATCTTTGGTAACCTGAGATAACTTTAGTGGGTTTTTAGGACAAACCTGATGGGTTTTAGACATCAAATTAAATATTTTAAGAAAATGTTAAAATATTTTGTCGTGTATCTTCAAAAAACCATTTAAAATGGTTTTTAAATTATATAAATCGGTTAAAAAATAACGGAGTTATTCAGCCGTACGTTTTTTTGTCTAATTTCCTGTATATATATTAAAATTTACACATTTTAAACAAATTTTAGGGCCCCATTTTGTTCTACTTACTGGTAATTTCTGTATAAACCTTTTAAAACAATTGAAACAATTTCATTACAAATACCAATAGTACTTCTTATTGTGTTACCGTAGTACATAATGTGCTATCAGTTACAACTTTTTAAACTAGAAATAAGTTAATTATAAAAATAATAATAATTTATTTGACGTAAAATTTAATACAACTAAAATATCAAAATGTGATATGCAAAACTTGGAATCTGAAAAGCTCATCTTTGAGCACAATATGATAATCAAAAAATTATAGGAAATTATTAATTTGTCAATACTACATTTATAAAAAATATTGTTTTTATGAAACCTTATTGATTCTCAAATATAATAATGCGGATTTTCGTTGACATTATGAAAACTTTTCATCAAATTTGTTTTCTAAACACGGTAGTAAGTTTGACACTAATGGATCTGATTAGGAACTCTTTTTTCTCAAATTTTTATTTTTACTATTTGTATTTAGAAGCCAAATATAATTACTTCATTTGTTGTAGATATTTACTGCAACAATAACATCGAACTTTGACAAAGTAATTATTTAAATAACAAAATAAATTTTTTTGTTAAATTTTAAATTAGTCATTATTGTCAGCAAGTTGACCGTAAAATTTTGCTTTGTAATAATCGTCAATCGTCAATACCAGAACAAATTTCAATCAATTATGATATATTTTTAACATCCTTTGAACAATTTTAAAAAAAGTAATTATTACGTAAAGCTCATTGCGTATTTACTACACCTATAGCCTTTAACCCAATGAATATTGAATTAGACCCATCTCTACCGTGTCTGCCGATAAAAGATGAAACGATCCCTGCCGCCCGCATTATTCGCACGGGGGTTCGACTTTATTCCGCATTCAATATCAGTTATTCGCATGGTAGGTGCAGACAGAAGCTATTATGTAAACGACTCTATTTCACTCGCTTTCCCGCTGCATTTTACCGGAAAATATAATATTCCATTTCTGATATTGAAATTGTTTCCCAACTCCTATAATCTATGCTATAAAAAAGCATAGCAGGAACTAACATTTTTATATTTTAATTCATGCCACGTTTAATACTCATTTTTTTGTTACAGATTTACCGCAAGGACCAGTGCGAATTTTGCCTTTGTTTGGACGGCGAGATGTTTTGCTGGTGGCAGGATTGTCCTCCTGCTATGGAAGGACCCTGCAAGGATAGGGGACCTTTCAGTCCATGTCGTAAGTTGTAATCTTCTTATGCACTCACTTCGGAGCTTGTTAATAAAAAAAAATACAACGGATTAACTTTTCATATAAAAGTCTTTTTAGCAACTACATATGTTGAAGGGTAGAAATAATATTTTATTATGGTTAAAAACAATAATTAACTAGTTAGAAAAGGGACTCCCTTTGTGAATGAATGATGTATAGAGTGAAAAGTTGTTTGAGTGCGTACACACCCTCTTAGATTTCGTGTCTGGAACGAAGAAGTGAGTTGGGAAGCGATTTCCTGCATGTACCTAAGATGTGCTATTTGCAGGTCGAGGGTTGTAATTTAGATGTTCGAGCCACTCGAACGTGCGTTTTACAGATGATAAAATCAGCTACCCTTCTTTAAATATATTTTACTTTTTTTATTAATATATTTACATTAAAATTTATTGATTCAATTTAAGCATAATTAATCTGTCAACTGGATTAAATTTAAAGAAATCGATTAGCTGTATTCAAAGTTAGCTGTGTGTCAATCAATTCGATTACATTTTCTTTTTTTAGCAAAGCGTTTTAAATTAGTTAAAGGATCAATAAACTCTAAATGAATTAAATATCATCGGTTGAGGTGACCCTTGCACCTTTTTAGGGTTCGATGTCCTTGTATGCTGAATGGTGATAAAAATATTTAAACGAGTTAATTCAATTTATTTATTAGTTTAGCTTTCAATTTCAGCTGAATGTTTTAATCATTTAGACTATCCTTTCAATATTTTATTATTAACTTTCAGTAAAGTAAAGAATTTATTTTTTAGAAAGCAATTGTGTATAGCAGAATTTTCTAATTTATTTTGAACATGTTTTAAAAGTAATTTAATATTTTAAGTTTTTGTAATTTATCGGGAATTTGGGGGTTTGTCCTTTTTATTTTGTTATTATAAAGAATTTTTGTATTAATCTATTTATGCACTCATAATATATTTACTTTATACTTTTGCATGCAATGTTTTCATAAAGATATTTAAAAGTACCTTGAGTTACGGTTCTTGATGTATTATTGTACTAAATTGTCTTTAGATTTGTTGATGATAGTACGCAAGTCCAAACTGTTTTACATATGTTCTGTTGCTTTGGAATTTACAGTTCAATCACGGTATGCATCTAAGTTAATTATAGATCTTAATAATCTATCTAATCTATTGCTTTGCGCAGAGGAAAGTTTTGTCTGTGCAGTTTTAAGAGTAAACCTTGTCAGAGGCTTTTTTCACCACCCCGTGGTTTTCTCTGCCTGAAACCTTTGACTATGTGGTCCTTTACGCAGTTTAGTTGATGACAGAATTACCCTATCGGAACCAATGTTCTTGGGCGGGACAAAGATTAGCTTTTGTGTGGTTTTGGATTATGTCCAAGAATACTCTTTCTGTGACTTTGCTTAAGGTGCATAACAGCAATGTTGGTAACAGTCATTATTGCGTTGTGTGGGAATGGTTTTAAAACTCTATTGGTGGTTTTGTTTGAACCAGGAGCAGATTAAGTTTTGAATTGTTTAATAATTTTTCTGTTTTGAGAAAAATGGACACTTTTCCGCGTTCTTTAAAAAGTTATTGATTTTTTGGTGAACTCTTTTGACGTGCTCCAGATCCGTGTCTTTGGTCATAGAAGAGGAGCATTGCAAATGATTTGGCCTTTCTTTTAATTGTATATTGAACCACATCTTGCCGTGGTTGGGTGGAATGAGGTTTGTTTCGGAAAGTTTTGTAGATTTTGCACATTTGATTTTTGTTTTATGAGACCTAAATTATTTTTTCAACATTGGGTTTTTTTACTTTGCTGTGGAGCAAGTTTAAGATTTTGCGATGCTTTTGTCATTGATGTGCGGCGGCATTTCTTTTACGTGTCGATGTTTTGGTAGCCTTGGATAGCCTTAGTAGGCTTTTGGCGCAAATCTGATGGGTTTTAGAATCTTTTTCAAATTTGTTTTTTTATTTTATTCTCGACGTGAGTTTTAATAGTATTGTTACGTCAAGAACATTTCTTTGTTGACCAGCTGTAGTGAGTGTGCTCATCCGGACCCAATACTTGGAGACTTGTTTGCTCTACATAATCAAGCAGAGTTTGACTTTTGGCGTTGATTTGTAAGCTGTTTCACGCTAGGTAATTTGAATTAAAGTTTTTAGAAATTATTGTAGAAAGAAGATTTGTAAGCACCATATCGAAATCCGCCGTCTTCAAAAAGGTAACCGGATTTATGTAAGCAAATGCGATCTTGACTATGCACAATTACGGTTATTTCTAGAGCGAGCGTGTTTGGAGTGGTCCAAAGATCTTTTTTGCAAAGATCATTGTTTTACGCTTCCGGGTTACCACTAATTTTCCCAAGTACGTAAAAGTATTTTGGAGTCTCAACGCTTGACTAGGTTTGTGGTTTGACTCTGACACTACCATGACGTTGATGTTCTGTTCGAGGAAGAACTTGAACACTTTGCTCATTTTCTTGGAATGTAGTTTACATTCCAGAAGTGTGATCTATTGTTTTGGAGAATTAGGTTGATTGACATGATTTTTTTGATAAAAATCATTAAATTCTGCGAAAAGAACATTTTTGCATTTGCATTTGCTTCTGTCGTTGTTGGTGCAAGTGAAAAAACTAAGATAGTAAACTACTTGTTTGTTGTTACAGCTCCGATTTTGCGGAATATTGAACTTTGTAAAGAAGACGGGCCAAGGTCATTGGTAGTCTGGCGTTTTATAATTTTTGCTTACAGAAGCTATCATTTTGATAAATACCTTGCATGTCTGGAAATTGGCGGGATTAGGGCTTAAACAAAGTGCACATTTTGATGATGTGACCTTAGGGCAGTTTTACCAATTGGTAGGAGCACGAACAATATCTACAGATGACAAATGCTTAACATCTTTTGGCGGTGTGCCCGTGCCGTTGGCCTTTTTGGAATTGGGAAATATCACTGTTTTTTTTTTTTTAGAACGGTTTGTTGCCAGAATTATGCGAATACTCTCGTAGGTGTTGCAAGCGGAGAATATAGGTATTTTGTTGTCGCTGAAATATTTTGAAACGCAAGACAAATGCCGAGGGGCGGGAGTTAGATGACTTGTTAGGAAGTTGGGTGGGGTTGGAGGCGTTGTCACTGACGATATTGAAATCCACGGCAACATGCTTAAATTTTACCTCTGTGAATGTTTTTTTGGCATTTACGTTTTTTACGTTGGTTTTTGAGGCTATCCGCTCATTGTACTCTTTGGCTGCATGGGTCGGTGGGATTAGCCGCTGATGGCTATTGTGCAGCAGTCTTTGAAGTCAATTGCATGGGATTGGTTGATGGTCTATTAATGAATGGAAGAATAGGAAACTTACCCTTCTTGCGCTTTTACTTTCTTTAAACGGTGATGTATCCATGGGATTGCTAACCTTTGCCGAAGCGGCAAGGTCTAGAATGTTGACGGCGGTGGTGTTCTCTTTGGACACTTGGAGGGGGTGGAGGGTTTGCGTTTGTTTGCATCTGTGTGAAGCTGCTTTGGCGTTATCCTTTTTGTCAAAGTTGGCCAAGTCTATGATTTTTTTGTTTATAGAGAGTGGTGGTGCAAGGGCGCTAAGGGCGGTACTATTAAGGCGATGGTTTGAGTTAGTCACATAATAGTGGTGTTCAAGTCCAACAAAATTGGTTGCTGGTTGCCATGGTCTTTATTTGGTGCTTCAGGTCCTGGATCGGGTGGGTGAGAGCGGCTACTTTGGATTGGGATCTGTCTTTTGGCTGGGACTTGGTCTTTTTTTTCTCTTCTATTTAAGAGCAGATGGTTTGTTTTTGCTTGTTAGTTTTCATTTTTGGAAGCGTTGGAAGTTTTGATTATGATTATATATATTTTTTTTTTTT
Organism: Tachinus rufipes; assembly: GCA_963932245.1. NCBI lineage: Eukaryota > Metazoa > Arthropoda > Insecta > Coleoptera > Staphylinidae > Tachinus > Tachinus rufipes. The sequence continues at coordinate 23,678,734 of OZ010747.1, read as the reverse complement.
TTTTTAGGACGTAGTGAGTTGATGGCTCTTAACAAGTGGCCCTTAAGAATAACTTACGCATGGTAATACCTTTCGGTTTTCCTCTCTGCGCAAATCCTGTTGTTTTAATGTCCCTGTCTAAACTAACCTACATTTGGTGCTAGTTTGAGGCGGGCTGGTTTTTGCTTTGCGGATTTTTCACGCATCATCTGCGGCACACATGCTGTCCCCGGCCCCTCTCTCCTTATAGCCCCTACCTTTGTCCGTCTCGTTTGTCATTTTGCCTTTTCTTATCTGCACTGGCATCTACCTCTGCATTCTCTATTCTTTCTCCCATCTTTGTGTTATTTACTCTAATTATATAATTTGTTCTCAGATGTGCTCTTAGCTTACTAAGGTCTTCGTTCACTTCTTTTTTATCGTATCCCCTCTCCTTCGTGAATAATTTATGCAGTTCCATCAGTTGTATTCCTTTTGGCAGTCCTAGATTTGTAAGTTTTACCTTCAGTGATATCCTTGTATCTCCATCAGGAATTACTTCTTTATGTCTTCTCGTTGCCAGGTATATTCTGACTATCTGAAAGGTTGCGTTCTCAGTCATCCTCGAGATAGCATATCTACTATTTGGTATTTGCCTTGTTATTTCTGTTATTCTGCTTTCCTTCAATATTTCTTTTCTCCTTTTTTTTATCTCTGCAATTTTGTTTGGTATTGTAGTCTCTGTAAATGTTCTTCTTTTTTCTTCTGTTTCTTGGTATGCACAATTGTCATGTCCTTTCTTATTTTTTTCTTTTTGATCTTTTTCTCTGTTTTCTTGTATCCATTTAGCTTCTCTCATCTCTTTCCTTTCTCTTCTATGGCTTTTAGTTTGTGTGTTTGTTTCCATTGTTTGTTTTTCTATATTCTTCTATTGTCAAACTCTTCAATTTTTTTTTTAGTGCATTTGTTGCAAAGTTTTTTAACGCCCTCTATTTATTTTCATCTTTTAAGCATTTGTTAATGATTGTTCTTTTATCCACTTTGCTTTCTAGTATATATTCTAGTTTTTTTCTATCTTCCTCCCACGCCTCGCATTCTACTAGAGTGTGTTCTGCGTTATCGTGTGTTTCTTCCTGACAAAATGTACACCTTTCTTCTTCATTTATTTTTTTAATTTTTTGCAAAAATTTTCCAAATGCTCCGTGCCCGGTCAGTATTTGTGTTGTATAATAGCACGTCTCGGGTTTCTTCTCTACCTATTCTTTTATGTCTGGGATTAATTCTCTAGTCCATTTCCCCTTTTCTCCTGTATCTCATTTTCTCTGCCATCTTTCCATCGTCTTCTCTCTTGCTCTTATCTTTGCTTCTTTTTTACTCGTTCCTTCTTTTACAAGTTTTTTTATTTCTATTCTTTCCTCCACCATCATATCCGCGGGAGGTGTTGCCGCAATTACCTCTACTGCCTCTTGTGACACTGCTCTGTAAGCTCTACAAATCCTTAGCGAGCTTGCTCTTGTGGCTCCTCTTACTTCCTTTCTGTTTTTTTTTTTGTTTTCATGGCTTCTCCTCATGTTTCTGCGGCGTACAGCAATTTGCTTCTTGCTGCCGTTGCTATTAGCTTTCTGCTTTCTTCTCCTGGACCTCCGTTGTTTGGCATAAGTCTACCAAGCTTTCTCTCAATTTCCTTTGTTCCAATGACCGCTTCCTTAGCCTGTTTATTTCATCCCTTTGCTTCGAGTGTCACTCCAAGGTATTTGATTTTTTTTCCTATGGTTATCTCTTGATCTCCCACTTGTATCTTACCTCTTCCTCTATTATTCTTCTTAGTCGATAGCCTCTATTATTCCTCTTAGTCGATAGTCATGCCGCCTCAGTTTTTTGTGTTGCTAGTTTTAAGCTTTTACTTCTCATCCATATTTGTATCATATCAATTACCAGCTCTAATCTTCCTTTTAGTACTTCTATTTCTACGTCTCTACCTACTACTGCTATGTCGTCCGCAAATGCTGTTATTGACACGCCTTCCGGCATCTTCATTCGAAGTAACTCGTTATAGACAAGGTTCCACAGTTATGGTCCCAGTGCTGAGCCCTGCGGTACCCCTCTAGTAAGTTTGAATCTTCCATTTTTGGTCACTAGGTTTCTGTCCTGTAAGTAGCTCCATATAATCTTGATTGTTTTTCTGTTTAGTTCTTTCTTCTTTGCCGCCTCTATGATTGCTGCCCATGATACGCTATTAAACGCGTTCTGTATGTCCAACGCTATCATTACACAGTGTTGCCTTTTCCTCTGCGTTCCGCTGTTTGCTTCTTTTGCTATTGCTTTCACTTTTTCAATAGCTCCTAAGGTTGTTTTTCCTTTGGTAAATCCGTATTGTTCTTTTTCCCATCCTCCTTTTTCTTCTATTTCTTGTTCTATTCTCCTTACAATAACTTTCTCCATTATTTTAGCCAGTGTGTTGATTAAGCATATTGGTCTGTATGATGTTGCTTTTCCTGCTTCTTTTTTTTTCTCAATCAGTACTAGAGTGGCTTCTTTCCAACATCCTGGGAAAGTTCCTTCTTTTAGGCACCTGTTGATTATTTGAGTTATTTCTATCTCGTTTCCGTCTAAAGCTGCTTTAACAATCTCTGTTGTTATATCGTCCGGACCTGGTGCTTTGTTGTTAGGCAATTCTTTTATGATCTCTTTGATCTCTTCCACTGTTGCCATAACTGTTGCTTCTTCTTCTTTTGTTTCTGGTTCTTCTACTGGTTCTCCCTTGGGAAATAGTTTTTTAATTATGACTTCTTCTTCTTTGTCTTCTTTTAAGCAGATTCCTTTTGTTCTTCCACCCAATTTGTCCATTACTATTTTGTACGGTTTTCCCCAAGGATCCCCATCTATAGATTCTATCATTTCTTTCCAGCATCTTTTTCTGCTATCACTAATTGCTTTTTTTAAAAAATTTCTGTCGTTTTTTAGTTTCTCTTCTATTTCCTCTGTGTTCTCTCCTCTTCTTCTCAGCCTTTTGATTTTCCTCGCTGTTTGTATTGTGTTTTTCCTGCATTCTTTTATTTCCTCACACCACCAGTATGGTCCTTTTCGTCCGCCTTCCTTGTACCTAGGAATTGCTTCCTCCGCCGCTTTTTTCAGTTTTTCTGAGTACCTCTCGCATCTTTTCTCAATATTTTCGTTTTCTGTCACTTCTTCTGTTTTCATGCTTCTCTTTATCTTTTCTTTGTCCATTCTTCTTACGTTCCATTTACCTTCTCTTGTGTGCTCCTGTTTTCCTTTCTCCTTTGTATTGTATTGTATTGTATTGTATTGTATATGTTTGTGTAGACTCAGTGATTCTTCTTCAGTCACGGTCCATTCATTTATTATTTTTGCCATTTCCCACGTTGCTGTGGTGATGCCAATATGTGATTTTGAGCTTCCACTTACAAACGGTCGGTTTTGCTTCTTTGTTGCAGATTGTAAGATTTAACTCTGCTATCATCTCCTCTAAGATTTTTCCTCTTAAATCGTTCTTGTAGCCTCCCCATCTCGGTGATTTTGCGTTGAAATCTCCTACAATAATTTTTTTGTTTTTCTGTTTTCTTAAACTTCTTTCTAATTCTTCTATCCACTCTCGATAGTATTCCAGACCGCAGTTTGGGCTGATATAACAGCTGTATACTATCATGTTTTGTACTTCTGCCCACACTATTCCTTTTTTTGGTGTTCCCCATCTTTCCACCTTGTCCCTACACTTCCCCCTAGCTAAAATTGCTGCATCTGTTTCTTTGTCTCTTATCCACTTACCATTTAGTTTGTTTTTATTAGGTTCACTCACTAGCACTAGGTCTATTTCCTCTCTCTCCGCTGTTGCTATTAGTAAATTGTGAGCCTCTATCCCCCCCCCCCCCCTATGTTTATTTGTATAAATTTATACATTATGTGATACTATTTTTTCCTCCTGTTCTCTCCAGTTATCTGGGTTGTTGTCCTCCATATTCTTCTTTGTTTTCCTCATTTCTTTTTTCTTTGTAGCTGGACATCTTTTCTCTCCCGTTCTGTGTCCTAATACTTTGCATTCAATGCAGTATTCTTTGTTTCTGCATTCGGCAACCTGATGTCCCTCCTTTCCACATTTTATACATAGCGAAGACCTGTATTCCCCATTGCATTCTGCCGCTACATGTCCTTTCCTCCAGCATTTATAACATTTTTTTTCATTTGCTTTAACTTTCTCTACTCTGCATCTTATGAGTCCTATGTTTATTTTTCCTTCTCCTATTATCTGTTCTGCTATTTTTTTGTCCATTTTGACTATAGCGGTTTGTTTTTCTCTATAACCTTTCTTTATGGAAATTGTTGTACTTCCTTCTGTGTTCACTTTGTTCATAATTTCTTCCAGTATTTCTTCTCTCTTAATTTCCGGGCTAATATCTTTGATTATCACCAGTTCTGTAGTTTTGTTGCTGGCTTTTTGTACATTGCAGCCTACCATTCCATTTTTAATTTTTTCTATCTCTTTCTCCGTCTCATTACCCTTTGTAATTAGTAACAACTCCCCTTTTTTTGTTTCTCTTACCTCCTTGAACGTAGATCCTTTTATCTGGGTTTTTGCCTGTCTCAGCAAATCTGCATATGTGACACCTTGTTTGCTCACTACTATAGCACCTGTTTCCGTACCTGTTTTTTTTTTCTCTATTTGTCTCCGCTACCTGTCCCTGTGTTGGCACGCACAGTCTTATTTTTGTGTTAGTTCTTCTTTCTGCTATTTCCATAATTTTTTTTGCATCTCTTGCCGTAATTCCCGTTGGTATTGGTATATTTATTTCTTCAATACTTAATGTTTTTGTTTTGATAAGCATTTTTTCGATAGCTATTAGTATCTCCTTATTCCCTGCCGTTTCGATTTTCTGCTTAATGATGTGTACTTTTACCACATTTTTTCCGCTTAGATTTTTAACTATTTCTATATATGGCGTTTCATCTTCTCCTTCTTCCTCCATGAGTTCAGGGTATTTTATTTTTGCTTGTTGTAAGATACCACCTTCTTTGCCTATTTCATCTTTATTTATTAAAAGTCCTGTATCCATTTCCTTTCCCATTATTGGTTTTTTTTTTCCACGTTTACATATTTATAGTCTGTATCTCTCCATTCTTTATTTATAATATTTTTTATATCCTCTTTATTAGCCACTTTTAATATCTCCTCGTCCGAGATGAAATGGTTTTTACGGTTTTCTTCCCTTTTATCTCCAGTTTCTATTGTCTGTGTCGACATTTCTATACCTATTTTTGTTTTATTTTCATTCTCCTGTTCTTTTTTTTGGATTTCTTCAAATTCCATTCTCTCCATATTTGTTTCTAGTTGATTCGCCACCTTTTTAATTTCCAGTTTAGTGGTTGTACACTCACTGGTTAAGTTTTTTAACTCTCTAATTAATTACCCCATTATTTGTATTGTTGTGGGGTTATTTGCTCTCTTCGCCTCGTTGTTACCTCCTGGCGAATCTATTTCTCTCCCTCTTTTTTGATTCGTTTGACCTAATTCTTTATCTTTTTTTTTATCCGGCGGTGTTCTTTGCAACATCCCGCTTTTTAAAAATGCATCCATCTTATTACGTTTTTTGACCCTTGGCTTAGTTTCACTTTTAATTAATATCAAATTGCTGTTTCCGCGTTTTTGTTTTATTATGTAACACTAGACGTGTCGCGCGTCACGATACGAGTGTGTTTTAAAACACGACCGCACCTTTATTTTTTAGTGTGTTCAGTTTTACACTTTTTTGAACTTTCACAATAAATTTTTCACCTTTCCACTGTTTGTTCTAATTCACAGAATTTTTAATTTTTTAAATAACGTAGATTATTCACCATTATTTAAATCGCCTTTATGCACATTCGCGAGCGCGTCCGTTCTCCGTCGGACATTGACCGCGACTATATGATTACTATATAGTAATGGTTTGAATTGAAGAGTACATCCACGATAATTATTGAGTAGTTCAAACTGGAATGCCCAATTACCCTTCCAAGAGTTGTTTAGCAAAAATTTAAAAGTTTTACTATTAGTCTTTTAGTCAGAGGAGGAAAAAGTGATTTCCAATTTTTTTATGATGAATAGTTGGGTGGGTTACTCTAAATTATGAATACAATTGAATAGTAAATACATATATGCCATGAATACGTTCTTTGAGAAAAATGAATATCGGAGATAGACTTGGATCAGCCCAGATGGAAAAACAAAAAATGAGATCGACCATATCCTACCAACAAACAAATCAATATTCCAAGATGTCACGGTATTAAATTGATTTCCAACCGGCGGTTACTACCGTATGGTATATATGCCTTAATCAAAAGAAAGATAGACTTAAATATATAAAAAGTCCAACACCTATAGACCTGCTAATTAGAGAAAACAGAGAAAAATACAGACAAGAACTCAAGTCTACTCTAGAAAATGAAAATAAAACACATGGAGGAAATGAATGCAATGCTCACTCAAGCGGTAATAGAAGCAAGACAAAAAACCGCAAAGAGAAAATCAAGAAAAAAAGAAACAAAATAAGCGACAATACGAAACAGTTAATGAAACACAGAAAAACATTACTGGAGCAGATAAAAAATTCTATAATTTGCGGAACTCAACAAGACCGTAAACAAAATGATAAAGGAAGATGTCAGAAGATTTGAAGATAAGAGAATAGAGAAAATTATTGAAAATAACAGAGGTATGAACAGCCTAAGACCAACCCTAGGAAGAACGCAAATAATCGCGCTGAAAGACGGTAGAGGTATTGAAGAGACAAGCCAGGAGTAGCCAAAATAGTTGAAAACCAGGAACTGTACAACTCCAAAACTAACCCAAATGAAGAAAGCAAGCAAATTTTAAGCAGAAAAATTGAAAACGTTAACTCACACACATATATACATATATATGAAATTAAGACGGCATTTATTGTTATGAAAAGCAACAAAGCACCTGGAAATGATGACGTGCTAACAGAAATGCTAAAAGAAGGAGGAGAAATCATGCTAAAGGAACTGAAAAGCATGCTGAACAAATGCTGAACAAATGCTTGCATACAGGATGCATTCCAAATAACTTCAACGAAGCGACCACCATACTACTCTACAAGAAGGGTGCTAAGCTAAATCTGATAACTACCGACCAATTTCACTGTTATACTAGCTATACAAATTATTTATGAAGATAATTACGAGCAAACTCACCAACAAACTTGAGGCCTACCAACTAGTTGAACAAGTGGAGTTCCGCAAAGGGTACAGCACGGCGGACCACTTCTTAACAGTTAGAATCTCTCCACTGGGAAGAAAAAGGTCTAAATATTAACGGAAAAAGACTCAACAACTTAAGATTTGCTAACGACATTTTCCTAGTGACAGATAATCATGACGTAATGATAAATAAACTTTAGGAAAATAGGTCTAAACATGAATATGACCAAAATTAAAACGATGAACAACACTGAAGGCGACAGAAATATAACAGTCAAAAATTAGACGCTTGAACAAGTTTTTTATTACATCTACCTAGGCCAAATAAAAAAAACGTCAGCGACGACGCTGCCCGTCCGTCTCCGATACTAAACTTAAAATACTGATTGTGATGCGATTCAATAAAGTATGCAGCAAATTCTACTAACCATGATGTACAGTTTGCTGGATTGACTTGTACAATGTGGTAGCTTGAGTGGAGGAGAAGAAAGAGAGAGTTTAGTTTTTTCTTTTGTTATATTTTAAATAAATAAGATGTCCGGAAGGCCCCCACATCATCCTCATAATAGGCCGGTGCTATCGGCTAACTCAGCATGGAATCATCTGCAAGTGCCAAACAACTTTCCAACAAGACAACCTCAATAAAAATGGGCAAAGAAAATCAAACAGCGGAGATTAATAGAAGAAAAAGATTTTTATGGGTGGTATTTGGAAAACTGAGCTACGTATTAAAAAACAAGAAGATACCCCAATACTTTAAGACCAGAGTCTTCAAACATGGACTCTAACAAAAAATAACATGGACAAATTAGTAAAAATTCAAAGAGCAATGGAACGCTCAATGTTGAACATTACTCTTAGAGACCAAAAAAGAAACACTTGGATTAGGCAAAAAACCAAGGTTATAAATGTTGCAGAACAGGTAGCAAAACTCAAGTGGAGCTACGGTGGCTACATTGCAAGACACATTGACGATAGATGGAATTGCGTGCTACAGCAGTGGAGACTCTGGCTAGGCAAACGAGATGGGGCAACGATATAAAAAGAACAGCGGGATTCTGCTGAAAACGTTTGGCGCAGAACAGATCAAAATGGAGAGAAATGAGGAAGCCTATGTCCAAAGTTGGACGAATACAGGATAGAGAAGAAGAAGAAGAAGATTGAGTAGTTTGACTTGCAATGCCCACTCGTTTGTTAAACGGAAGTTGGAAGTTTCTTTTTTTTTAATTGTTAGAAGTTGTTATGTTAGAAGAGGGAATGATGAATCTAAGTTGTTGTAGATGATGATTACTATCACCCACCCGTTCAAGAGTTTGTTACCAAAGAATTGAAAGTTTTTTATATCTACAAGTGTTAGAAGTCTTTAGTCCGAGGGGGTAGAGTTAGTCCAGTTTTTTGATGACCAACTTTTTTGGGGGGGGGGGGTGAGTTATTTTAGATCATGGATATTATCAAGTAGTTTGACTTGGAATGCCCACCCATTTGCTGGGGGGGGGGGGGGGGGTGAGTTATTTTAGATTATAGATATTATCAAGTAGTTTGACTTGGAATGCCCACCCTTGTTTTTTTCTTTGCAAGCACTAATTGTCTTCTTATTTTCTTTATTTATGAAAGAGATGATGATATTGCTTTTTAAATGACAAAACACTTAGGCTCTGTGTGGGTTCTAATCTTGAATGTTTATTATTAAAGAATTAGAGATATTTTTGTTTTGCAAACGTTAGAAGTCTTTTTGTCTGATAAAGTGGTGGTAATATCCAATCTTTTATCAAGAGATGATTAACACTTGGGTGGATGGTTTGATTACTGCAATTTATGATTACTAATCAGTAGTTTGAACTGGAGTAAATACGCAAATTATTTATGAATTTAGTAAACCATTCTTTCGCCTAATTGTAGATGATCCATGAATTGGTTTACCCCGTCTTTTTTCTAATTAAGAAACAACTAACGTTTATAAGAACACACCAATGATCTAATGACGGACATTTTGGTAGGTGGTTGGGTTGCCAGTATCTAAGTCACACGCTTACAATTTATGAATAAGATCTATTTTAAAATGCTTACAATTTTGCAAGATTTTACAAATTATTTTATCAGATGTTTTAATTTTCTTGCCGTTTTCTAAGACCTTTTTAGATGAACTTAATGTATTAAATCAACTAAAAATTACAAATACTTTACAGTTTTCTTAATAATTCCTAGTAGCTCTTAATGTCATTAGTCATTCCTAGTTACTCTAAATCATCTAAGAATCGTTCTATAATCTTTTCAAGTTTACTTTTTTTTCTAAGATTTTAACAAACCCATAATTTTCTACATGATATAGAGTTATTTTGGACTTTTAACGACGTTTCATACTTTACAGTTAGCTATTATTTTAATCTTAAATTTTGGAAATAATCTTTTGAAGTTTTTGTTAAGACTTTTTTCTAAGAACTTTAAAAGTTTCTAATTAGCTTAAAATAGTTTTGACCAAAAAAAAATAATAATTTACTGTCAACAGCCTAGTCAGGGAAAAATTACAAAAACCTGGTAACTTTGGTTTATGAAAAATAGTCAACCACCTACTACCGCTCATTGGCGTTTTGATTATTTTAGAAAGTTACAGTTGACTTAACCTCTGTTTGATTTTCTTTTTCTACACGGTTGAAGATAGTTAAAAATTTGATTTTATTAATATGTTTGATTCTACAAACTTTTTTGCATTAGCTATTTAGAATGTATTTTCTTTAAAGGTGTTTTATTGTCTTTGTTCTAAGAAGAGCACCTCGGAAACGGATTACTTGTTTCATAGATAGTCAATTATAATTCGATAAAATGCAAAAAAAAATTAATATTTTATTATTTAGCATTACTTGTTTAATTTGTTTGGTTAATTTATTAAAAAAAATATAATTGTATAAATGATGCACAAGAGAGAATCGAGACTATTATTCTCAATTGGATTAATATACATAATTACAAAGCAAATCCGCATATGTAATTATGTAGATTATTTATCAGTCGTAGATAAAATCATATAATTACTTACTAAGTGAAATATTTATTAAATTATTCACTAATAATTAATTTGGAAACATTAACCTCAACACATTAATTTATATTAAAACAAACCATAATTGGAGTTAATGTAATGATCATTGCTTTTATAAATTAATTCTTAATTTATACCTAATATATATCCCTTGAGTTCATTTAATTAATTATGAATGCTGAGCATAGCATTTCAAGTATCAATATTGATAACTAATAACGTAGCAATGTCAAGCAGCACACCAGCCCATTCCGTTGCAATTAATTTGAAGATTGACCTGAATGTACAGTTGGATTACAATATATGTCATCCCTAAACATTATCGGATAGAACTATTCGGTTTGTTGGTATCTGAAATTAACCTCTTGGCATATATCATCGATTAATTGATATTAATTGCACACAAGTATTCAATATTATTAATTATATTTTACAAAATTGAATCAGTAGAAGTACATGAATGTTTTCAATGAAAGTAAACTAGGTATACGTATGTTAATAATTTTATATTGAAAATATTTATTGTGCAGTTTTTCATTAAATTTATTAGTCTTGGAGGTAAACTATAGTAAACAACTTGCGATAATTGCTGTTATTGGTAATAATAATAATCAATTAATCATATAAAAATATTAAAATCTCTTCTAACGTAACCTATTTTATTTACAAGTTTATATAAAAATTGTAAAGCTTCAATGTTCTATGAAACGTTTAAAGCTTATTGCCTACTTAGCGAAGAAAATCGAAGCATTTTTTTTTAAATTTATTGTTGTTTATGGTGCTTTTTTTATTCCATTTTTTTTTGTTTTATTCTACGCGGTTCTGCTTAATAAGAATCAATCTATTACTTTGACTTGCTTTACTAAGTGGGGGAAAAGCTTTAAGGCGCGGTTATATCAAAAAGAAAAAAGTTAAGTGCACACGGACACTACGGAGTGAGCGATAAAATATGTGTTTTGCATATAATTATTAAGTTTTTTTTGTAAATTGAACATATCATCTTTATTTATAAGCACTTTTTAATATTACTTAAAAGTTAAGTTAAAGTTTATCAAGCTCTTTTTTGCTCACTAATCTGTTGCTGGGGTATTGTGACATAGCGTTTGATATCAACTACTACGGTATAATTAAACTCTTCCAGTAGAAATGACCATGCAGTGAGCTTAGTCTTTGCATCGGTAGGGGTATTTAGTGCGTTAGTAGCTTTGTTGTTAGTTTGCAGTTTTTGTTTTATAGGTAAACCCAATAGCGATTAGTTGCCCATATACTTGTTTGAGTGTTATTGCAGTTGGCAGTCATATTTGCACTATTGTAAGAAATAATGTCTTAGTCTTTCTTTTTTATATAGTACCACTCTTTCTTTTGTTGCACTCATTTATTTGTAATACAAAGTGTAGGCAAGGTTGTGGTCTGACTAATTGTAGCGGCTTGTCGGTAGTCTTGTTTAGCTTTTAAACTCTTCAACAAAAGGTTTGTTTTGAGTCACGCATGACCATTACAGGTTTTGCAATCTTTGCAAAATTTGGTACTTGTCAGAAATTTTTTGACGATTTTATGGTCGCCTGATTTCGATGTTGAGGTTGTTTTGTTTTTCTATTCACAGGCATTGTTTGGTATGTTTTTAATACGCCTCTTCTGTGGTCGTTGGAGAGGTATATTATTGATGATTTTTTTTTTTGTGCGTTTGTAGCTTAATTGGGGTTCTTGGTAGAATAAAGCTTCAAAGTGCTGTTTTAGGTTTTGCATAAATGCTTTGTGATAGGTTGATGGTGGGGTTTGGTGACGTTTGAAGTAGGCCTCTATCATCTTGATCAATCTTTTTGGGTCTTTCCTCCAAACGTTGATATTTCTGTATATCTTTTGTACATGGTGGTTTTTCTCAGTGCAGGTCGATGTTGAAAAAGTAGCTATGGGGTTGACCGTGCTAGTTTTAGAAAGTAGTTAGTGATAGCTAAGCGCTGGCAGAATTTAGATTGCTGTTAATGGTCCGCTTTTTGTAGTTTAGGCAAGTTTGGCGGTTTTTAAGTTCTTGCATGGTTAGAGGTTGCCATTTGTTAACATAAAGTCAGAATTCAACAGTACAGATTCAACATCTTGCGTACTTGTACTGGAGTTGATCTGAACAGATTGAGCTCGGCAGCGACCTGAAGAGGTCTTAACGTTAAACAACGCTTGGTAGCTGCCGAAAAATTGTTCTGTTAGTTTTGGCTGTGCAATTAAACATTCTTTTGTATATGCTGTTCTTGCCGTTTTTGCGGTTGCAGTGGATTGATGAAGATTGGCGGAATTTTAACTAGCGGTGTCAAGCTTGAGGTTGAATGTTCAGAGTCCAGATGGCAGGTCCGACTGGCTTGGAATTTGCTTTAGAATTGATTGCTTTGTTCTTGCTTTTAATCAACTTAATTCTAGCAGGTGGACTTTATACGAAACGCCGGTCAACTTTTTCTGATTGGTCCATGTCCCTAACTGGACTTTGGGGTAGTTGTATCTTGGCCGCCTTTAGAACAACCGCCTCTACAATAGCAGAAATCTCCCTACTTTTGTGGCAGAGCTTTTGTGGTGGTTTTTGTAAGATTTTGGCGATCTATGGCGTTTGTTTTTCAGTTTGGAAGCATTTCTTTTCTGCTGCAACACTTACTTTTTTGATCTGATCTATTTTGCATCAAATCTTCTTGCACTTTTTTTAACTAGAATTTTTTTCTATAGTCTATAGGTGATGGCGGCGTTTGTTTGCCGGGGATACCGTTTGCTTTGTTAGTGTCGGATTCTTTGCAAGCGCTTTTTTTTTGTTTTTTCTCTACTTTGCGCTTTTCTTTGGAGTCGCTTTTTTGGGTGTTAGGGCTACTTTTACTTTTTTTTTTATTTTAACGGATCGTATTTTTATTTTTATAGGTCAATCAATTTAAAACATATTTTGAGAGTTAACAACTCAATCCAAATTTCTGAAGCCGTTTCAGTATTTTTGCTGATAAATCAAATGTGGTTCAATCTAAACGGCATCACTCAGAACTAGTACGGCAGGTGTTTAGATTTTTTCCTCACAGGACTTGCCACTACCTGGTCTTTAATTTCTTTTGGAAAACAGGTTTGTTTTTTCTTGTCCTGAAGGGTTTTGTAGATCTTTGGTAACGGGGTAAACTTGTTTTTTTGCAGAGTTGGGGATTAACCCTTTTTTCACATTAAGTTCTACCGGTGCCGGTCAATTTTTTGTGATTGGGTCTCTGATGGAGAAGGCTTTGTACTTATCTGATGATTGGGAGGCCGTATTTCTGCCTCTTTTAAAGCAACAGTTTTTGCAACAACAATTTTTTCACTTTTGCAGCAGAGCTTTGGGGGTGGTTCTTGTTGTTGAGTGTTACCTAGAAGCGGCGGATGATCTTTAGCAAGAGACGGTCGTAGGTTATCTATATGGACCTTAGTTGGGGGTATATTATCTTTGATTTAATAGCAGTTTTTGCTTGCTGCGACGATTACTTTCTTTCATCCGATCTATTTTGGAGCAAATTTTTTTGCTTTTCCTTGGACTAGAATTTTTTCTTCTGGTCCGTAAGCGACAACGGCTTTTGTTTGCCAAGGATACAGTTTGCTGCGGTTTTGTCTGGTTGTTCTTTGCTCTTCGCTTTACTTTAGGATTCTTTTAGGTGTCTGGTTTTATAAGGTTTGCTTCTAGCAGGGGTTTTTTGGATGTTAGGTTTGCTGCTCTGTTGGTGTGTTGCTGGTGTTAAAATAAAACCAGAGTAATTAGTTTGTCATTTCTTTTTTGGGTGCTTGTCGATGAGCATTTGTTTTAGCTCTCTAAGTCCAGGTTCTAACGCGTTAACTTGGAGATGGTAGGTGGCAGTGGTGTGGTGGAATCATTTTAATTAGTAGTCAGACAAGATGATTTCTGAAGGGTACCCAAAGCGGTGAATATTTAGTGCTCTAGGAATTGGCATGTTTTCTTGCTGGTTGATACTGGAAAAGCATTGGTCTACTGAGTGCACATGTCCATTACCGTCAATCAAAGCGATTGATTTTTTGAGTGGCATTATACGGGCCTACTTTACGTAGTCGAGTATTATCCTCTTCCAGGGTCTGTCAATCGACTGGACAACTGGGTTTTTTCTTATTTTTTTTGTTTTTCAAGCTGGAGCAGATGAGATTTTTTTGTGATATTTGACTTTTTGAGTGTTATGTTTTGTCTGTGGTGTTCTGTGGTTTCTTCTTCGTGGTGGTGTAGGACGACGGTTTTTTGCATTGCTGGGGACAAAATCAACTGGTCTCTACTTTTTTTTGTTTTTATCCGCTGTCATGGTTGGCCGAATATTTGTTTTAGTGTCACAGTTCTTCAAAGCGATCTTTGTGTACGGACAGTTTTTCTGGGCGCAGTTATTCTATTGCTAAACTGGTTGGCGTTGATTCATATTTTTTTGTTTGGTGTTGCGTTGCGGTGCTTGTTTGTTTCTTTTATTAGTTTTTGGTCTGGTTGCTGGAAGTGAAAGTTGGGCAAGTGGTTGGTCTTTCCGAGGACGTGTTCTACTTGAAAATTAAATTTGGTTAGTAGTATTGACTATTTTGTAAATTTGGACTTGAAGTTGGACGACGTGTTCAGCCAAACTATGGCTTGGTTGTTTGTGCGCAGAATAAACGGTTTATCCTTAAAGTACGCCCGGAACTTCTTGATTGTTCATACGACTGTTTGGCATTTTAGTTTGTTACTGTGGTAACGTTGTTGATTGAGGTGTTAAAGACCACTTCTTTGTATTTTTCGTCTTCTTGGTGTAGTCCCAGAGGTTGCTCAAGGGTTGTTTCTATTTCTTCAGAAGTTTGGTGGATTTTTTCATTCTATAAAAGCGTATGTTTATTTTTTGTAGGTTAGGTTAGGTTAACTTTGGGACACATTTGCGCAGCTAAGTGCAGGCGCTTAAAAAACTCAGTTGCTTCTAGTTTTGTGGTTTTGGATAGTTTTCTATCAAACTTGTGTGTTGAGAGGTGGTTTTGTTGTTTTTAGTGATAATCTGATGACCCAGGTATTTGATTTTGGACTGCCCAACTTGGATTTTAAGACTTTGCACGTCAATCTTAACTTTTGGTACCTTTTGCAGATGAGTCTAATGTTTTTAATGGTCTCTGGACAACGATGATGTCAAGGTATTCTAGGTCAATCTTACTAGTAGCTCTGCTAGAATCCTGGCCATAAGTTTCTGGAACGATGTTGAAGGGTTGTTCAGTTCAAATGACATTATCTGGAACTGCTACGTTGGAGGAACCCGGTTTTCAAATTTATTTTGGTAAACACGCTTGTTTTTTGAAATGATGAAGGGTTTTGTGTGGATCTTTTTTAATGAAGCAAACTTGTCTTTTATGGTCTAGTTTAGTTTTCCATCTTTTTTCCGATGTGCAGTACTTGCTTGTGCTTGGCTTAACAATGTCGTTTTCTAGCTGATTTACCTTTCTGTGTTGCCGGCCTAGTTTTGTTGGAGGTGGGGAGAAGTGTCGGTTTTTTTTATGTCTGATGTTGATTTTGTGCAGTCGGAACAAAACTAGGTTACTGGGGGAGGGGGGGGGGGTGATCACCTTCCGGGGTTACTACAAAGTCAGGGATCTATTACGGCCTATCACGTCTGGTGTGATGCATAAGTTTTGTGCATGTTGAGGCTTATGGCAGATTCCAGTTCAGTAACATCTGTGGATGAGGTTTTGTTTGGTGGAGGTGTACGAGTATGGCTTGACTGATGAGGGTAGGGGTTCTTAGCTAGATGTAATGTAGTACTGTCTTTGTAGTATTTGACTCTTGTTCTGATCTGGGAAGCCATTTTTTTGTAAACATTTTTTGTTACGGGTTTGGTTTGGTGGGAATTGTTTGAATTTAGTAGACGTCGGTCTTCGGTGCTTTTCCTATGTGAAAGTATTGATGGTTGTATGTAACCCACGGTTGAATTTATCTTCACCAGTCAAGAATTTTTGAGGATTACATATTTTTCTAACTGGGGTATCAAAAAGGATGTGATGGATGTTGCTTACTTCTATTTTTGCTTTTGTTATTCTGGTGATGTCGAGGTGAGATTGATTGGCTTGTATCACGGGTTTTTTGTTTGGACGATGATTTGAGCATCTTGAAGCGAGTAAGGTTTATGCTAACTTTGCTGTAAATTAGGGCTGAGGGTCCTTGGTTGGCTGTTGATGAACACTTGGATTTGTTGTAGGCTTCGCGTAGCTCTTAGGACGCCAATCTATGCTGGGGAGATTGGGGCATCTTTATTGGTCTTTTGGGAGTTTGTTGGCTGTTTGTTTACTTATTTGGGTTTGCGTTGATGCCGGTTTTTTATCTTTTCTTTCATTTTTATAACTACTGCAGCAGGTAGTCAAAGAACGGCATCAGGGAAGTTGCAGTTTTTGGCTCCAGTTTATTTAGTAAAGCATTTGCTATCTGGGGCTTGTTGTGGCATAGGTGAACTTATAAAGGGTTATTCTTTTGAGCTGAAAGATTTATAGGATTTGTTGATCGCTTGGCAGCTTGCGCATAAATCCCACAACAGGTTGGCTATAGTACTAGATCAGCCTCTACTTGGTGTTTTTATAAGAAAATATACCCTTTGTGTGTAGCTGAGAATTGTTTTGCTTTTTCTTTGGTGATTTTCAAGAGTTGTTGTTAATAATCCGGCATTGGAACAAAACTGAAATTTTAAATTTTTTGTTTTAGTTTTTTGAAGAACATTTGCAGGTTTTTGTAATAGTACTTTATTCTCTTCTCCTGTGTTGCAATTCCAACTAGTTCTTTAACCGAGAGCTTCTCGTATCTTTAGAGTTTGTATGGTGATCAGAAAAGCGTCTGAGCATTAATAGTTTTTTTTTGGGCTGATATGCCATAAATCTAAACTAACTAACGAATTGGTTATATTTTTTGTTTTTTTTTTTAGAGCAGGTAGGGATGTGTGGCGGGAATTTCTTGATTTAAATATGCCTCACGCGATGGGTGCCAATTGTTGTCAATCCGTTTTTATAGTTTAGGCAGAAGCGTGATATTGCGTGGGTGGAGGTTGTTATTTGTGAACATAAAGGCAGAATTAGTACAGATTTACTTTGTGTCCTTGAACTTTGCTTCAACATGATCTGAAAACAGGAGATCTTTACCAGCGGACGTTGAACAACGCTTGGGTGCTGCCAAATAAAGTTCAGAGACTAAGTTTGACTGAAGTAGTCTGCTGGAGAACTGGTTGATGTGTTCTTGCTTCCAGTACAAAAGTACAAAACGCCGTTTAGCTTTCTACGTTTCTAAGTTAAGAATTAAGATTTTTTTAGGTTATTGTATGTACAAATGTCATGTGATAGATCTCAAATTACGTTTGAACCGTGACACAATGATCAGATTGTGTCGATTTTTCTTAGGTTATATATGTGCCGTTATACACTAATACCGAAAATATTAGAAAGAGGCGCAAGGCTAATGCTTTTGTGCGTACTTGTGTATAAATGTATTTATTCTCCTTGCAGACTACTGGCTATTGGCTATATTTGAGTCTTGTGAACCCTCCCCGGAATTTGACAGATAGTCGCTAGCTAGTATTCAAAGAGGACAGATATATCTATAGCAGCGGCATTCCTCAATTTATGACTCTATGCTAAAACCAAAAAAAGATGATATTTTATTATCGTCAATAAAATTGACCAATAAATGTTTCCATCGTTTTAATTACTGTTGTAGTCATTTGCGTGACGTGCGTAGTTGTGACAGATTAAGTGTAAACATGATTTAATATGTGTGAGTGTTGTAAATGTATTTTTTAATTTGCTTAAATATTAGTAAACATGATTTATAACTACTGAAGTTTGGTCAATATTAGCCGGAACAAATTGGTTTGTGAAGCAAACTAGATTTTGCTAATTTATTCATATCAAAGTTCAGTTTTGTAGATTTACGCCACTATTTTCTAAACTTTATATTCATTAGATGCAATTCAAGCATTTAATCAAAATTATTTTTTTATGTATGTAACCGTAACAATGCAAGCTATTTTTTAACAGATACATTGGCTATTTATATATATTTGCTTTAAATAAATAAATCCCTTAATTAAAAAAGTCAATACCTAATACCCCAACATCCAGTTAAAGTGGAATTTCATGTGTATAGAATCGATGGTCACATTAGATTGCGGCTAGAACTTTCAAAACTTTACAATCGATTGATATTGTAGCCACATTGCATGCAATAGTGACTTTATTTAGTTTAGATTTTCAATCCATTGAAATAGTCGCTTACAACTTTCCACGTTAACGTATCGATTAATATACTCGCTTAATTTCTTACTAATACAATTTTAATCCCTGCAAATCACTAAAGGGTACAGCATGGAATCAATCCGACAGTAAAAAATATCATCACCGTACTCGGGCCGGGTTAGTTACAAATCGTTATATCTGTTTGATTAAATTGATGGAGTTCCAGCACGATAATTCCGCGGAATTAAACCGACATCGTTATGTAGTATGAAATTGATTTCATTTTCCAGAAAATGGAATCATGTCAAATGCACAGCCCCCCGAGAGCAAACCGACAACGAGAATTACAACTACAATATCATCGGCGGCTTCTTCCACCGCCAGACCAACCCCACAATCATCAGAGAGTGATATGTCTGCGAGCACCGATTTCGTTGATGAATCTTCTACTGAAATGACGGAATTCACATCACAGGAGAATATACCCAGTACATCAACAGCGATTCCGAAAATCTGCACCGTAATGGGTAAATAAATATAAACCAAGGATTACATTCAATAATTTATTTTGTATAGGTCGCAGGTACAATATAGGGGATCGCTTGCCACACGATACCGGAAACTGTGTTGAATGTATATGTGGAACCGGAGCACAAATCACTTGCTCACCCCATCAATGCGGTCCCCCCAGCGATGACATTAACGATTACAGACCTCCAGGATTACGATCCGCACAACCAGACGTCTTCTAATAATTAAATTGCATTGATTCTTATACCAGCATCTCTTTTTTAAATTTTATTATTATTTTTCATTTTGCATTAAGCGCAATTTTAATAACCAATGATTTATTGCTAATGAAAAGGTTTGTGGATTTATTATCCGTTTTATTTTGCGGAAGATTAGGTTCGTAATTGTCATATCAAAATGGATATCATATTTAAAAATATAAATGCGAGGATGGTGATTTTACGGTTAATTAATATTGGATTTAAAAGGGCAAAAGGAACATATCTTCAACATATCTTTATTTTGATTCGATCATAAAATATAAGAATGACTACCGGAATATCAAATTATGTTTAATTTGGTAAAAATAGTACAGAAATTAATCCTACAAATACAAAGAAAGATTAATTAAATGCTTCCAGATTGTTGCATATCATTATCGCTGAACATTTCAAATAATAAGCATGCGTGCAATTAACAAATTTTATCAGATTTGAGGAAATGAATCCTGCTACTAACATACAGTGGTAGTGAATCAAGAAACTTTGTTTGCAAAAATACAACCCAACATAGTTTTCACTTCAAATTTAGGTTGTATGGCAACATTGCACATTAATCGAGTATACTCCAATTCTTGTCATATAATGCGATTGTACTATAGTCTATTCAATTCCAAAGTAGATTGCGGGAGAACAAATATCGTTGCCCTATAAGCTGGATGTACTGGTGATCTTCTGTATATTCACCATTGGACAGCTTACTATTAGCGCATAATGCACGGATGTTATTTTTTTTTTCACATTACCTTGAGATTGAACAGATTATAGTTGAAGCTAACAGCAGTAACTAAGTAGTAACATATACTCATATTTCAAATGTATGTAACACGATTCTGGAATATTGGTTAGCAATGTCATCTAGTGTGGCAGTAGCTGTAGAACAGCAGCCGGATTATTGAAAGACAAGAGAGTGGAGTATAGAATTAGTAAATAGAAAGTAACCATATCAAACTACATCAAAATGGACGTGAACGTGAAGATAATAAATAAAAACTAGTATAAAACTAACCAACCGTTTGGTCTTTGTGAAAATTACGAACTATCTAAAATACTTCATTTCTGGCTGACTAATCATATTCATCGAAGCGCCTCTTAGCAAAAAAATCTATTCAAACATTTTTAAGTCAGTCGGGACAAAGTTGTATAACATTTAAAAGCTTGAGGACCATTGCCGTAGATTTTTTTCTTTTTCTACAATAATTTTAAAAAAAATTTTACGTTGTTAAAAAATTTATTGGAGTTTTTTAGTTTTGATTATTTTTTTCTCACTTTTTGCATGTCAGCATTTTTTTAAATTTTTTTTGTGTCTAAAACTTTCTGCATCTCTATGGTAGATTCAGATAGTGCATGGGTTTTTGGATTCTATAGTTTTTTATCTACAATTAGGGACTAAAGTATTTTTCAAAAAATTGGTAGCGTTGTGAGAATTTTTCTACGAAAAAGCGTAGATTTGTAATATTTGGAGCAGTTTTGATCTTAAAAAAGTGGGATACTAGCCAAACTGTTGGTTTTGATGAGCTTTTTTGTATTTGAACACCATTTTTTTTGCGCAGAAACGTCACTAAGAGTTTTCTGTTCAAAGTCAAAAATTGTGTTTTTTCAAAAGTAAATAAGTAGAAAAATTTAAAAAACTATTTTTGGTTAAAGTTTATATTTTTGAACAGCGGTGTCCCAAAACCGTTACTGGTTAACCCAGGCACTTTTCCGTATTGAAGATCCAGGTAGGGGTATAGATTTTTGAATTCTACCCCTTTTTATCTACAATTTTGGACTAAAACGTTTTTTTTTTAATAACCCGTGAAGCAAAAAATTTTCTACTTGAATCGTTTTGATTGCAAAAAGTGGTATACAAATCAAATTAATAAAAAAAATTTATGCAATGATTTTATAATTACTTTTTTTTTCAGAGTAAGAAATTTTGTTTTTGCAAAAGTCAAAAAGTGCAAACAACCGTTTTAGTTTATCGATCATTTGAGGTGAAAAAGAAAATTTATAAAAAGAATTTTTTAAAGTTGACCAATTTTTTAGTATATATCATGATTAAATTTATTTAGATTTGAGTTTATCAAAATTGGTGGGAGTTGAAAACTTCACCTCAGCTTGCCGATAAGTGATTTATTATTCGTTCTTCTAATTCGATTATGTAGCGTCGGTCTATTTCTGTTACCAAGGCTAATCACCGACTTCAGAGGTTAAGACTACCACATTTGGAAGTTATTTGGAAAGTTATTGGGTTCTTTAAGATGGGACCTATTTTTTATTACTCGTACTATGTAAGTTTAGTGGTTTGGCGAGATTGCATCGAGAGGACCACAGAGCGAGACTTTTAGGTTAAGCAACCTTCAATTTTTAGGGTCGTTTACCTGCAATGGAGAGGGTTTTATCTCGTTTTCCGAAATACAACTGCACCTCACAAAAGGGGATTTTTGAAAATATCCAAGTTTTATCTGATGATTTTTTGTCTTTTTTGTATAAATCATAGTAGATAACAGCGATTTTAAAGCATTTTGAACTTTTATTAAAATTTTGCCGCAGATACAGACTTACCCGAGACCCAATTATATAATGTGGTTTGACAAATACAATATTATTGTCGAATGTACAGGGTGCGGCAGCATAACTTCCTTTTCTTAAAACTTTATAAAACCTATTATATGAATCAGAAATTTTTTATTTGTTATTTATATTGTAGGCGCATACCAAAAGTTTTGTTTTAATAGTTTTGAAGTTCAAATCAGGTAGGTGACGTCCTCCATTCTCCATACACTGTGTAAACTGATTTCTGGCGTTTGTCATGACTCTTGCTAACATATTGGCAATTTCTTCCTGGATGTTGGTTTTTAAATCTTGCAGGGTCCTTGGACGGTTTACATGAACTGTGACTTTATTTTTCTCAAATAACAAGGGATCAATAATTCCAGTAATTGCGGGACAAGGTCCAACGGGGCTAAATTAAAGCAATTCTGAAAGGCGCGCTGGGTTGCGATCACAGAACACTTGCTTGAAAACTAAGCCTCAACGCCATGATGGCGAATGAACTGTGTCGGGACAAAACTTTATAGTTCCGCTTCTCGAACAAGACCACTAGCGCTCCGCTACGACATCAACCGACTGAATGGCACGCATTTTAAAAAAGGAAGTTATGCTGCTGCACCCTGTATTTTGATGGTTTTATTTTTTTAAACAATGACTAACTGGCAAAGTATTTGTCTAGAAAACATTTTTAACGTTAAGGCCTAGGAAACACCTTACGGTAACGCATACGTGTGTTTGTTTTTGTAGGTTATGAAGGAGAATCTTTAAAAAATTGGGTCTTATAGACGGATTGTCGGGTTTGTCTCAGTTTAGTTATGTTAGCACGTGGGAGATGCGCCTATGTGAAGTCGCTACTGGGAATTAGCTACAATGAAGCGGTTGCTCGGATTTTGAATGTGCTTCTGTAAGGTGGTATGTAGATGTGGAGTGTGGTGATGTTGGAAGTGTATGTGAGTGTTGGTTGTATACTCCTATATGTGCCTAGGGTATAACAGGTGAATTTGAGTCAAGTCGGATGCTGCTCCCTCCAGCAGGGTTCCTTTCTGACTCTCAACTCACCTGTGTTTGTGTGCGATCCGTTTCATGGGTACTTGAATGTAGTTAGGAGTAAAAGCTCTTAGCATTATTTTGCCACTTTTGACGTCTTTTTCTAGAATGTGCAGGGGCGACTTGGCAGTTTCTTTATAGGAGTTCATTTTAGGTGTAGGTGTTGTGTAGTGTTGTGATGTTTGAAAGCGGTATCATCTATCTTTTGTTGGTTTATTGGCGCAGGTGGAGTGCGTTGACAGTTTGTGCAGAAAACATGTTTTTTGCTTGGCTGTTAATTTGCTTTTTCTGTTCTGACGCGTACTTGTGTTGCAGTTAAGTTTTTAAAATTTCTCGGCTTATTAAAATCGTGTCTTGTGTCATCGTTTTGTCACTGCAATTGACCACGAACTGAAGCACACGCAGGTTGCATTTCAACACTACAACAAGCAACCAGAGCATAGCATACTATGTGACGACCAATAGCAGCAACAAACCCAATTTGAATTGGAAGGAGTGTGCAGAATACTACTATTTAAGTGATTTTGTCTACAATAGTCTATACGAACAGACTTCTTTCGGGTAAAAAAGTGTTGCTTGCACTCAATGTCATTTGCAGGAAGGGCTTCTAACACTATTTTACGTTTTTTTTTTAGAATCTGCAAGGACGTCGTGACTTGACAGTTTTTTTATAGAAGCATATCTTGGAATTTGTAGATGTTGTGTAGTGTGGTGATGTCTGAAAACGGCGTTGAATTCTGGAAATCATTCATGCTATGTTTGATCTTCAGTCTTTTGGAGCTTATGGAGCGCGTAGTCAGTTGGTAGTGGGACATTCTTTTTGGTTGGCTGCTGGCTTGCTTTATCTTCTGTGACTCTTCTGTGTCAGCGGTGCGTGTTTGTATTCTAAGTCTAATGTAAGCGAGTTTGTTCTTCTTGTAGTACTTATTCAATTCAGATGTTGGAGACCAATATGGCTATTTGCACTTTACTGTATACAAGTCTAAAAAGTTATGTCAAGAAAAATTATTGTCTGAGGTTCTGGAGTCAGGAGTTTTTTCTTCATTTAAGAATTTTTTTTCTATATGGTACTATAGCTCAGTTATAAAGTTAGCATAACACGCTAACAGTCCAGGGTTTGATCTCCAAAATATGACTAAATAACAACTTGCTTTTTGTGATTTGGAAGTTATTTAATTGGTTGGTCCCATCAACCCTTTCAAACAAGTTGTTAGATTTTTGGGGCGAAGTAAAAATAGCTGTTAAACGCACAATAAAGAAGATATATCTTTCTTTGTAGAATGAGTTGTAGTATACCGCATTTACGTGCATTTACAAGTATTTTGCATTCGGATCTACAACAAGCAACTTGGAGCAAAATTGCTCTACTATGTGACGAGACGAGCTAACCAATCCCAGCAAGGACCCTAATTTGAATTTGAAGGAATCAGCAGAAATCTACTATTTGCAGATTGAAAATGATTTTGACTCAAACAGTCTATACGAACAGAGGCTTCTGAGTAAAAAGTATCACCCGCATCAACTGGTGCTTACAGTTTGTTTAGTCATTTTCTTGCATTAGCAGAGTAATTTCTTCAACACTAAACACACAATTACCTATCAGGTAGCCACATGCACTTGGGAGAAGCTTTACAAATCAAGCTACACTTTTTGCAAATTGTAACACCTGCGTTATGTTGTTAATATAGTCCCGTTTGTTGTCGGTTTGCTTCTGTTGTTTAAGCAGAAACTTTTGTTTCAGTAATGTTTCGTGACTGGAGATGATTATCAGTTAACATTATAATAAAATTAGTAATAGTTTAGTACTTGTGTTTTGTTGTTTTGCTTGGAATTGATCTGAGAAAATTAATTCCGGCAGCAACCTGAGAAGGTCTTAAGTTTTGGAGTGTTAAGAGGAGCCCAAAAGCTACTCCGGATAAGTGTTGCACGGTGCACTCAGCAGAACTGTTATTGAAATTGTTCTCTGGAAGTTGTTGCTTGCAAGGATTAGTACCGATAAAGCCTTATTACAAAGCAAATCTTTTGCAAGCAAAGGTTTGGTAGCTTTTATCAAACTTAGCCCAGACGTCAAAGCAGCAACAACCTTGCAAAAGCACGCATTATGAAAGAAATCTGCTATTTACGACAAAATTGGTTTTTTTGGTGATGTTGCTGTTTTGACTTTTGGGCTCGGAGTGAGTACTCCTAAGAAAAACGGATAAAGTAAAGCGGAGCGTGCGGACCGCGTACGGAAAGTTGCTTGAGAAGGCCTCTTGATGATAAAGAAACCGTTCCTAAGATCAATCAGCAAAACGTATATAAGGAGCCGTTTTTTGGAGAAGTAACATAACTCTAAGCAGCTACGCAGAAGAAATTTTAAACCGAATCCACTGAAGACTAAAAACTACAGTGAATTACCAAACCATGTCTGCAGCACATGAAAACAACCAAACCTTAACGACGACCTGGGCAATTAACTGGCTACAAAAAGTAATGGATTTTATACACTCGCCAAAGAACTACCACTACGTAGAACAACACGCGTTTGAAAGCATTGCACCAGCTTTTTTTTGAGTTGCAATTCAGGACGGCTATTTTGGCAAACCTAGCACAATTTTAATGCCGATCTATCAAACAACTCTAGGTTGCATCTGGGAGTCCTTGAACCAAGAGGTCTTGACCGGCAGATTATCATTGCCTAACTAGGGTTTTGCTGGTGTCCCTGCACATACCGAGACAGAAAAACTAACCGAGATCTCTCTACTCATCGATGCGGGGGATTTAATGTATCAACCGCACCATCTCGGGGGTGTTTTGTCTTGAAGACGATAAAACAGTATTGCAAGAAGGCGTAACTTAAGATTATACATGAAGAGCCGTTTTTGGGAGAGCAGTCATTCAGTCTGTATCATTAATAGAAGCAGCTTTTTAGAACAAATTCTAAGCCGAATCCACTGAAGATTAAAGACTACTGTGATGCACCGGACAATGACCTCTGCAATGAACTGGTTACAGAAAGTAATGGATTTTAGATACTTATATATTCCATTAGCCGCTTTTGGAGTTGCAATTTAGGGCAGACTTACCGTTATCTCAACTCTGATCCACCAAATAATCTCAGGTTGCATCTGGGAGTCCTTTCCAAAAAAGGCTTGACCATCGACTAAAGCAAGTCTTTTTTGGTGTCACTGCACTGCACACATTGGCACAGGAAAACGCACTGCTCTAAGGTTTTTTTAGATTTAGACAACATCTCCAGGAGTCATCCAAGACTCGGTGGACACTTCCACAAAAACCTACAAAACACGAAAAATCGAGAAGTTGGACCTACTGGCGGGATTTGATGTATCAAGCGCATTATCTTTGATATGTTTTGTCTTTAGTATGGTAAAACTATTTTGGATTTTGGACCAACTCTAAATACTTCAAACTTCAAATTTAAACTTTAATTTTATGATGTTTACCTTACCAACCTGGTTCTAGATACGTCAAGGTAGGAGGTGATGAGTGGACAAGAAACAACTACTCTACTAAGTCTTAAAACAATTCTAAGATAGGCAGAAAAGGCTGGTTTATATTAAGCTTGACTTTCTAGAAAAAGTAAAGACGATCTTAATTTAATCAAAGCAACAATAAATACATTAAATTATTATTATTTTTTATATGACTAGATTAATTGATTTATGCCACTCTAACAAAAAAAATCTACTCACTTGCATTGATTTTAAATGAATTGAAAGATATTTTACAATGTTTCATTCATTACGATATAAAAATGGTGCGTTAATTTCGTGAAGTAGTGTATAAACAGGCTACTTCAGCACCAGTAATGCACAAAAGCTGTTCAATAAAAACTACTTAGTTACTGTTCGACAAATGGCTATTACTTGTAAACTTTGATGGCTTTAGGGCTTTTAGCTAAGAGGACCGATCAAATAATCGTGCGAATAAATGCAGGCGGTAGCCACAAATACTAAGCCATGATTACGAAAAAAATAAATCAATTAATTCTAATTTACCAACAAACTCGACTCTATATTTCGTCTGCAAATGATTTCATTAAGTATATTCAACAAGCTCTCAAATACAATATTCGGAGTGTAATAAACGTTAGCGATATTTACTACTCTCGAAAATTATGTAAACTGTATCTTCATAGAACTGCGGATTACAAATTTAGTTAAATCTGACCCTCTAGGGACACTTCACCAACTAAATTGCAAAGTTTACTGCAATGGGTATTATTATCATTACGCTTACTAATTTGAGATTAGCTAGTTTCACCAGAACATAATTCATTAATGAAAAAAATTAATCAATTTAATCTTAAAGTTCAGGCAAAGCGAGAGAATTGAATTTAATATTATTTATTAACGAGGATGTAATTATGATTAAAATTTTGAAAAATGGTTTTGAGGAAAATAATATGAAAAGAAAAGGAATAAAACACAAGAATTTTTCAGTTTTAATTATATATGAAAAGAAGCCGTGGAAATTGCTCGTTATCGAAGGAGATTAATTGGCTTTTCTTTCTCTCATTCGCTACTTTTACTATGTTAGGAGGTAATTAATTCTAAGTCTTAATGAGTTATTATGGTTATATATTATTAATTTAATCGATTACATATCAATTATTGAGAATACATTAGTGAGTGGTATTTTTATTTAAATCACATAGCTGAATTTTCAAGGAAAATATTCGCAAAGCATCTGTAATAAATTGATTTTTTTTTATATACGATTTTACAAATTCAAATATACTGAAGCTATTGATTGAATAAAATATTTTTTAGTTTTAATGTTAATTTGTTGCTGCAATTAAGGTAATTATTTTTTGAGTGTTATATTATTACTTTTAACACTAATTACTTGTAATATTAAGTTACTAGTTTCCATACTGA
This sequence comes from Tachinus rufipes, assembly GCA_963932245.1. NCBI lineage: Eukaryota > Metazoa > Arthropoda > Insecta > Coleoptera > Staphylinidae > Tachinus > Tachinus rufipes. The sequence continues at coordinate 23,651,069 of OZ010747.1, read as the reverse complement.
GTTACGGGCAATCGACCCTTTTGCTACCACAATTAATATTGTTCAGTCAGCTCTGCGGTGCGGACGCGATAAATGTCTTGAATTTAATTTTTTTAAGTGTTCAACACAATTTAATTTTGTATAAATAATGTATGGTCTACTTAATTGTGAACATACAGAACAAACCTTGTAGAATAGGAGGCAAATAATTTTTTTTTTCAAGAACAAACAAAATTTTTGTTTTTAATGATTATCTAATCCTTTGTTTGGATTACATTTGTGATGTATGACCAACTAGTTTTTTGGCATTTAGCAAACCAATTTCATTTCGTGCCAGCTGCAGTGTTGGAATTACATAATGACATTGCAGTTTTTAGAGGTACAAAGTTGCTTGCAATTACATGACATTGTGATTTGTTGCTGATCAAAACTCTAGTTCTGTCCATCCAAGGTTAATCTAAACATTTTGTAGTGTTTTCTTTTGTGTTGTTGTGGGTTTCTACCGACCCAAATTTGATTTTACTTAGAATCACAACTAGCGTCTACATCTACATATCTACTTTCTACGAAAGCAGTCTCTGACAACAAGATCTACTTAAGTAAATTAATATAATAAAATAAAATTTATATGCATTATTATAGACTCAACAGTATGTACGAACTATACAATATTCAACATCGCCGTAAAGTGCTAGCTTGTAAACACAAACACGAGATTAGTAACAAATACGAATAATAATTAATAAGATACATAAATTCATTAATTTAATTGCAGCATCATTTTTGTTTTAAATTTTTAGATAATATATAGAATCTACTAAAACTAAGTAAAGTATACTTGAAATCGTTTTATTCTCTTTAATAAATTTTATTCCGGAAGCACAAGAGCCCATTTAAGCAATATTAATTAATTGATATTATTTTATCAAGCATCCTCGAGTTCGTGTCTTAATCAGTATTGATCATATGTATTAGGTAATTTAATGAAACGACTATAATTAGGATGTAAAAAGGTTACAATATATGCGTATACATTAATAATGTCTTCGCACATACAATAACTAATTTATTATTTTTAAGATGAAGCTTATAATTAAATTTAATTATTTTGTGTGACCTTAAACAAAATATGAAAAGGGCAATTGAAATGTCGCGATGTTTATGGCATTTAAAGGTTTTGCTGGCATTTTAAATGTTGTATATCGTAGATTGACCCCGTGTTAAATTGATCACCAGACATTAAGAATATCTCGTATAACGCTAGTGACATTTTATAGTGATTTTTACAGTAGATAGAAATACTTCAGACCAAATCGTTATAGATATTATTGATAATATAATATAACAATATTATACGGTTTTACTATTGGATGTTTGGTTGAATTGTTTATTGCTGGATTTTTAAGGTCAAGATTTTTTAATGTCTGATTGAAATGCATATTTAAATCAAAAATAATTTGACTAATATTTTGTGCATTGTCAGACATTAGAATATCTTTACCATAATGAAAACTGTTTGTTTATTTTTAGTTTCTGTATTGGATGTTTATTCCAATGAAAAAGTCGTATAATAAAATGTCATCTGATATATTTATGATTACATATATAGTGTAAGCTGGATGGTAGACTATATATACCTAAAGAAAACCATTTGTATGATATAAATGTTAAAATTATATTATTGTACAAATTTTTCTGTGTACTTATATTTTGATTACTTCTTTAAATATTTGCGTTTATTGTAGTCTTAGTTCTTACGTATTTTTTATGTATTATGAAGATATAGTTATAAAATACATGTATTACAAAAATATTGTTTTTTTGCATATGTGTTTTAAGTTTTATAGGAACTACGTAATATTTTAATAAGGTAAGTGGTGCTATAAAGTAGTACATGCATTTTAATAGAAGCTATTATGTTTACTTGGGCCGGATGTTAAATAATTATGTACTTACGCCCTGTTAGCTATTCTAATACAAACATAACAACTTTTAAAGGTATAATAATTACTGCAATACTGCGGCAGATTCCTGGATTTAGCAATAATGTTATTTTGTGACAAGATTAAAAACTTAAATATTGTTTAAAAAATCTAAAAGATTGTTTTATGCTATTTTTAAAAATATTAACTACAAAGGCGTAAATAGCTTACGATATCACCTAGCGCATTGTCAAAGATGCAAAATGTGCCTTTTCAGACAGAGATGCAAGCAGACGAGTTAGTGTTTGAATAATTCTGTCTGTGTGGCGGCCGATTCTAGGTAGCGTTGAATGATTACCTGAGTCTACTGACATTTTTGTCATGCCTTCGTTGATGCTTTTGCGTTCTTAGTGGTGTCATTGGCCTAGTTGTTGATACAAAGCCTTGATTGGTGCTTAGAACTTTGATTCAGCACTTGGTGTGGTTAGTTAGGTAAAGTTTTGATTATCTTTTTAGTCTACCAGTGCTGTTGATAATGACGGAAATGTAAAGTGCACGGTTAGCGTTTCCGGCTATCTCTGATGACACCAGTGGATTTGCTTCCAGTGTTTGGCTTTAGACTCGTTGTTCGTTTTACGATTTCTTGGGAGGTTTTGAGCAACTGTGGTTATGCTGATGTTTTGTGCTATTTTTCGGAGTTCTAATGCAACAGAAGGAAAATCTTCTGCTAAAACTTCTGCAGTTCTGTGTTGCAGAAAGTGCCGGGTTTTTAACGGCTTTTTAGTATTATCTATGGCACTCGTCAAAAAGGTAGGTGTTATTTACTATCTCCTTGAGAATTTCTGTGTCTCTTTGGTGCCAATGATTTTGGCAATAAATCTTGCTATCCGTTTCTAATTTTTCTTGGATTTTAGCATACTATTCACTAGGCTTCCATTTGTTAGGAGTTTCTTAAAAGACAACTTTGCTTGGTTCTTTTCTGTTTTCTACTATTGTTACAAAAATTGTTTGCAGTAGTGGCACCAGTCGCTATCCGTCTTCTCAAATCTTTTTGTGCATCTATGATTTTATGTCAGGTATCAGCCTTTTTGTCTTTTGCGCAGTAGTCGTATTGTTCTCTCATCTATTTTGCCATTTTTCCTTTTTTTTTCGTTGGTTACTTTTCGGTTTGTTCTTCTATAGGTTTGATTTTTCTTTTTTTTTTTAATTGCAATTAGCGGAATGCCAGCTATGACGAGCAGTGCTTTGGTTAGGGCTACAGACGCGGAGTATTGTTGACTTTTGTACGCTTTCAAGTTTTTTGAGGTGTTTTTTTTGCATGCTTGGTACCATACTGGAGCTCCGTACAGAATGATTGAATAGACGGCCATTAATTGTATGCGCCGTTTGCTTGCACGTGATTCACCAATGTTGGGCATAATCCTGCTAAGCACTTTTACCAATTCCATCGCTTTGGTTGTTGTTTTTGCTACATTTAGGGACACACTTATATTTTTGTTGAAGGTAATGTTTAGATACTTTAACGGCCTGCAGTGTTAGTTCAATGTTGCTCAGCATGAATGTGATTTTTTCCACGAGTTTTGTGGTGTTTTTTGCTAGAACTGGCCACCCACAAAGGCCAGTTCTAGCTCCTTTTCTTTGAGCCATTGCTCTATTTTTTGCTTTGCTTCTGCTATGATGCATTCTAGTTCTACTGCCGTTTTTGCAATTGCCACTATTGCAAGGTCATTTGCATAGCCGATGATATGAATGCCTTTTGGCATTGGCAATCTAAGAATTTTATCATAATTGATGTTCCACAGAATCGATTCTTGAAACAACAACAAAAAAGCTGGAAGCATTTGAAATGTGGCTATATTGATGCATCCTGCGGATGTTTTGGGAGGACAGAGTAACAAACATAGAAGTTCTCAGTAGGATGAAGAAAGAAACGGAGATCATAGACACCATAAAAACCCCAAACTTCAATATTTAGGCCACATTATGAGGAACGAGAATAGGTACGCCCTATTACAAGCTATCATTTAAGGCAAGCAAAGTCTAGGACGGAGGAGAATATCATGGTTGCAGAATCTTAGAGCGACGGGCAAACGTCGAAGGAGCTTTTTAGAATGGCAACTAATAAAGTGAAGATAGTCATGCTCATCGAAGACATTCGAAATTGGATATGCACCTGAAGAAAAAAGTGTGACTAGAGCGCAGTAGTCTCAGTAGGCATAATATAATTGCCCTCATTTGACTTCTGTTTGATGTCTTGAACAGTTCTCATGGCCCCTACCGTCGATTTCCCTTACCTGAAGCCGAATTGCGTTTCTGCTCATTCATTTTTGTCCTCGATTTTCTTGTTTAGTTTGGCGCTAATCAGGCTTTCTAAGAGTTTGCTACTTACGTTTAACACGCAGATGGGCCTATATTTCACCGGCTAATTTGTGTTTTTAGTGAGTTTCTCAATCAGGATTAGATTGGGTAGCTTCTAAGATTTTGGAAATGCCCAGTATTTAATGAGTCATTACTTTGATGAACATGCGTGTTTGGTTGGTGGTCAGGCGTTTGACAATCTTGGGTGAAATATTGTTGGAGCCTAGGACTTTCTTACTTTTTAGCCTTTTTCCTGTTTCAAGAATTTTATTTTTAGTGAATTATTTGTCTTCTGGGTTTACCTTAGGCATATCTTATTTTACGATCTTATTCCTAACGAAAAGCTTTTATTTTGACCCATCCATTAAAAAATTTATTGTTTGTCCCACTTCTTATGCGCTTGGATTTAGATATGAGAAAATTGTTTAACAATAAATCTCTTGATAACTAACGCTTGGGTGGGTGGACCTGTAGAAACAAAGTTTAGTTTATGAACAAGTTATTTCTTCTACTGTGACCCACCCACCCGCCCAAGTGTTAGTCGTTAGAGGATTTATTGTTTGCCTCACTTCTTGTGTGCTTGGGTTTGGATATGAGAGAATTGTTTAACAATAAATAAATCTCTTGATAACTAACGCTTGGGTGGGTGGGTGAGAACAAAGTTTAGTTTATGGGCAAGTTACTTCTTCTATTGTGATCCACCCACCCGACTAAGTGTTAGCCATCAATGGATCTATTATTTGTCCCACTTCTTGTGTGCTTGAGTTCAGATATAAGAGAATTGTTTAACAATAAATCACTTGATAACTAACGCTTGGGTGGGTGGGTGGGAACAATGCTTAGTTTTTGGGCAAGTTATTTCTTCTACTGTGACCCAGCCACCCGCCCAAGTGTTAGTCATTAAAGGATCTATTGTTTGTTTTACTTGTTGTGTGATTGGATTTAGATATGAGAAAATTGTTTAACAATCAATCTCTTGATAACTAACGCTTGGGTTAGTGAGTGGGAACAAAGTTTAGTTTATGGGCAAATTATTTCTTCTACTGTGACCTATCCACCCGCCAAAGTGTTAATCATCAAAGGACACTTCTTGTGTGCTTGGATTTAGACATAAAAGAATTGTTTAACAATAAATCTCTTGATAACTAACGCTTGGGTAGATGAGTGGGAACAAAGTTTAGTTAGTGGGCGAGTTACTTTTTTTACCGAGACTCACCACTTGCCCAAGTGTTAGTCATCAAAGGATTTATTGTTTGTCCCACTTTTTGTGTGCTTGAATTTGGATATGAGAGAATTGTTTAACAATAAATTTCTTGATAACGAACGCTTGGGTGGGTGGGTAGAAACAAAGTTTAGTTTGTGGGCAAGTTATTTTTTCTACTGTGACCCACCCACCCGCCCAAATGTTTGCCATGAAAGGACCTATTGTTTGTCCCAGTTATTGTGTGCTTGGATTTGGATATGAGAGAATTGTTTAACAATAAATCTCTTGATAACTAACGCTTGGGTGGGTGGATGGGTGAGTGGAAACAAATTTTAGTTTGTAGGCGAGTTACTTTTTTAACTGTGACCCACTCACCTGTAGGATCTATTGTTTGTTCTACTTTTTGTGAAATTTGATTTAGATATGAGAGAATTGTTTAACAATAAATTTTTTGATAATTAACCTTTTGGTAGTGGATGGGAACAAGAACAACTAGCCCAAGTGTTAGGCATCATAGGATTTATTGTTTGTCTCACTTTTTGTGTGCTTGGATTTGGATATGAGATTAATTAACTATAAATCTCTTGATAACTAACGCTTTGTGGATGGGAACAAAGTTTATTTTTTCTACTTTGACTCATCCATCCGCCCAAATGTTAGTCATCAAAGGATCTATTGTTTATCCCACTTCTTGTGTACATGGGTTTAGACATGAGAGAATTGTATAACAATAAATTTCTTGATAATTAACGCTTGGGTGGGTGCAAACAAAGTTTACTTTGTGAGCAAGTTCCTATTTCTACTATGGCCTACTCACTTCTTGTGTGCTTGTATTTAAATATGAGAGAATTGTTTACCAATAAATCTCTTGATAACTAACCCTTTGGTGGGTGGATGGGAACAAGTAGTTATTAGGTGAGTTATTTTTTCTACTGTGACCCACCCACTCGCTAAAGTGTTAGTCATCAAAAAAATTATTGTTTGTCCCACTTTTTGTGTGCTTAGATTTGTATATGAGAGAACTGTTTAACAATAAATCTCTTGTTAACTAACGCTTGGGTGGGTAGGCGGGGACAAAGTTTAGTTTTATAGCGAGTTACTTTTTTAACTGTGAATCACCCACCCTCCCAAGTATTAGTCATCAAAGGATCTATTGTTTGTCCTACTTCTTGTGTGCTTGAAATTTGATATGACAGAATTGATTAACAATAAATTTCTTGATAACTAACGCTTGGGTGGGTGGGTGGGAACAAAGTTTAGTTTGTAGGCAAGTTACTTTTTTTAACTGTGACCACCCACCCGCCCAAGTGTTAATCATCAAAGGATCTATTGTTCAAACTACATCTTGTGTGCTTGGATTTAGATATGAGAGAATTGTTTAACAATAAATCTCTTGATAACAAACTCTTGGGTGGGTGGGTGTGAACAAAGTTTAGTTTGTGAGCAAGTTACTTCTTCTACTGTGACTCACCCGCTTGCCCAAGTGTTAGTCATCAAAGGATCTATTGTTTGTCCCACTTCTTGTGTGCTTGGGTTGAGACATGAGAGAATTGTTTAATAATAAATCTGTGCGAGTTACTTCTTCTATTGTGACGTGGCAGAGTTTTTTTATGCATATAATTTTGTAGGCTTTACCGCACAAGTTATGTTCAAGATTAGAGCATATTTTGTTCCACACGTATTGTTTGCTTTCTCAAGTTTTGTGGCATGTTGCTATGATCAGCTAGTCCCAGTTTTTGGTTGTTAGAGGTTATTTTACGTTTCTGTTTATGCTTTATTTGTCATCTTTTTTTGACAGTGCCTTTTATTGTTGTTTTAGTTTTTGGTGAGCGTAATTTCACTGTAAAAGTTATATTGTTATGGTTGCTTAGAATCTTGTTTTTTAGTACCTTCCAGTTATTGACATTGGATGCCAGACTTGTACTGCATATTCTGAGATCTATAGCGGATTTCTTGTTTTCCCGTCTGAAGATTGGTTTTTCTTTTGTACTCACAACTTTCAATTGCAGCTTGTCGATCCAGTCCGACACCAAGGTACCCCTATTATCCAGTTTGCTAGATCCCCATCTGTAATTTTTGACGAAATATTATGACGTTTTTTGTGCGTCGCTGTTTGATGATTTGTCCGATACTCTTCAAGAAGATTGCGGATTTTGCCGTTTCTAGTGTTGTAACATCCAATGATTGTAACATCTTGAATCTGTATTTAGGTGTATTTGTTTCTAGCTCCTCCATAATTAGTTACCTTGGCTGCATGTTTTAAATGCTACATCTAGGTTCAGGACTGTAAACCACGGATGCTTAGCTACTGTTTTTTTTTTATTGGGTTTGGTATTGCAACGTCGATCTTCTTGTCCAGTATGGTTTTGCTCAGCAGGTTTTGCTACTGTGCTTTGAGGATGGCCTAGTATTTGCTTGTCTCCGCTTTGTGACTTCTTGTTGGGGCAACCTTAAGTCTCATGTCTTTTTTTGCCATATTTTAAGCACAATTTTGTTTTATTTGGTTAATTGCAGCCTAGTGCTTTGTGTTCATATGACCAGCACTTATAGCATCTATCTATCCGGACTCTCCGTTTTACGGTACAGTTTGCTTTAATGAGTTTGTTGGCATTGTCTTTGCCTATAGTTACCATTACCGATTGAGTACCCCGGATATTTTTTTTATGTGGCCTACTTTATATGTGCTGCTTTCTATGGAGCCTACATTCTTGTTTATAGATTTTTTATCTTCTCCGGTTTAGTAAAGGCGTCTAGGTCACTGAGAAGTATTGTTTCTGTCTTGGCCCTCCCAGTCTCTTTGTTGTAATAACGTCATAAGGCTGTTGAGTTTTTTCCTGGTATAATTAACAGCTTGCCCTTTTTAGGTTTCTTGATTGCAGTTATGGCATATCCGGTTGTCGTACTTTTGAGGTCACGTTTTATCCGGTTGAGCAGGGACTTGTAGTTGTCACCTTCTTGCGTTTTTAATGTTTACGGTGGTTAACATGCTCAACTTTCTGTATTTGTAGGCATTCTTTCTTAGCTCTTTAAAATGTCTGTTAACCTTAGCATGACGTTTATTTCCACTATAGATGTCATACAAAGGTCCATTTCTGGAACGGTTTTTGGATAACTTTATTTCTTAATCATTTTGCAAATTTTTTTTTGAGGTACTTATGGGGTAAATTGGCTTGTATCTTGTGTTTCTGTTTTTAGTTTTATGCAATTTACCTAGCATCAACAGTTTTGGCTGCTTTTATACATTCGAAAACTTACTTTTCTGAAGCTCTTAGTTTATTTTGTTCAGAATGATTTTGAAGGCAGATTTTACCACTTTTTTAGCGATTTTAGAAGGTACCTAGTCTAGAGAGTATGTGGGTCACAGTAGAAGAAGTAACTTGCCTACAAGTTAAACTTTGTTCTCTCTCACCCACCCAATCGTTAGTTATCAAGAGATTTATTGTTAAACAATTTTTTCATATCTAAATCCAAGCACACAAGAGGTAGGACAAATTGTGGATTTTTTGATGGCCAACACTTTGACGGGTAGGTGGGTCACAATAAAAAAAAGTAACCTTCTTACAATTTAAACTTTGTTTCCACTCATCCACCCAAGCGTTAGTTATCAAGAGATTTATTGTTAAACAATTCTTTTATATCTAAATCCGATTACACAAAAAGTGGGACAAACAATAGATTTTTTGATGACTAACACTTGGGCTAAGAGATGGGTCACAGAAGAAGAAGTAACTCGCTCACAAATTAAACTTTGATTTCAGTTCTACCGTCAGGGCATAGGTGTTCATTTTTAGCTTCTTCTAATGCAACTTGTGATACCATATTTACTAGCTATACAAAAGGTTTGAAAATTTTGGTGTTGATTGACTGCTAGATCTGTGGTTTCACTAGAAAGCTAATACTCTGAGCTCATCTACTCTACTTTACTTATCTTTGAGTCATTGTACAAACGCTTTGTAGTACGTCAACGGTAGAATTAAATTTTGTTTGGGTTTTATGGGTCTTCTTTTTAAAGGTGGGTAAGTTTTCTTCAAATTGTTTTGAGTAGTATCCAAGCTACGCAGTGTGCAGGAAAGCTTTGCGGTTTTTATGTTTGTTTTTTTTTTTCATCTAATGTGTAGGTTTTTTGTTGGTGGTAAAGTTAAAGCTACGCATGGGTGACGTTGTGCAATACAAAAAAGATTTTGCACACTGGCAAACACTGGAGTGGTCCGGTAGTTTTGTCGTTTCTCTTTCCTCTCTCAGAAGGTCCGAAGTTAATAACGTCTTCAACCGCGTTGTTTGCGGTTTTGTCGTCATTGGTTTTTTGTTTGCTGAAAAACCTAAATCGTTTTGCCCCATTGTTAACATTTATTCTTGACTTAGGCTGTTGTATTGATCCCCTGCTTTGTAATTTATTTGTTTTGTAGTTTTTATCATGTTTAAGTACTTGTGTTTTGTGCTATTATACCTACTGCTAGGTTAGTATTTTTGTTGTGTCGGTGTTGAAAAAGGAATATGAGAGTAAATCAAAAGGAAATGAAAGATGTTTTGGTTCCTTAGCATTTGTGACCTAATAGCGTCGGGAATCGAAAAGTGGTCAAGAGTGGACCAAAGAGTTTGACCAAGGAAGGTTGAAGGTTGATAGTCTCAGAGCCGTAGCATGGCCCCTGTGCAATGGAGTTGATTTACGAGTGCAATCTCTTATCTACCACCCAGTCACGCGCTTGATTGAGGTTTTACCTTTTCTTATAATTATAGTTATAATAATATAACTTTAATCAGCAAACAATATTTACAAAAGATATAGTTTTGAGCTTCTATTATCAGTATTTTTGAAAAGAACATTTTACAATACTCTACTTTAACAAAGTTACGACTGTTTATATAATAATGTGTAATTAGGACGCTGATTCCACATTGCAAAATGAAGCCGTATTATTAAAATAAATATACAAAGAATAAAACATTTAGTTAAAAACCACAAAACTACTATATTATTAATTTATTACACACATAATACTATCACACATTTCTTATATTCCCACACATTCATCAAAAACTAAAATACAATAGACAATACATTACAACAGTCATTTTATGTCTTGTTTCCAAAGTACATGATTGAATAAGCGCCCAAAAAAGCAATAAACGGCCAAAATGGAAAACTACGTATTCCGCATTGGCTCATACTATCCTTTTTCAATTTCTCCTTGCAATACATTAAATCCTGCTTAATAAGTTTTTGTTCATTTAATATTCTCCTTTCTATATGTCCCATTTTAGATCTTAAACTGCCAGTCACATCAGAAAATTCCGTTTTATTAACTTTAGATTCAATTTTTGACCAACAATTTTCTTTAAATTCATTTAATTCCTCTCGAATACTAGTCAAATTTTCTTTCACAAACGTCATAGATTCATCAAGATTTTTCAAATCATAAAAATAATTTTCATCATTTCTAGGCGATCCTCGTTTTGAAGTATTCGCTTCACTGCTTAAATATTTATCAAGATTTTCTTCAATTGTTGTTTCCTTATTTAAACATTTTTTAAGTTCATTGACAATTGATACGGGTCTTCCTTCTGAATTGGTGTATTCTATAGAACCCTGAAGAAGTTTAGCTAATTTTGCATTAGTACCGAATAACTTAATTACGGCTTCACATACTTGCTCATTTTGAATTTCTCCTGTAGGACAATATAAATCAGTTTGTGAATTGCAATGTTTTAAATCAACTTGATTAGTTTCGTAGGTAATTAGATGATTGGTTGATTTGCTTGAGTTATTTGAATTGGTTAAATAACCGCTTTCAATAATACTAGAATCTGATTCAGTTTTTGTTAAGAATTCTTTCTTTTTCTCAGAAAAAATCATATCGACACGCTGTTGACTTTCTTCTATGCTATCTACTGAATCATCAAATTTTGTATTACATAAATTATGAACTGTTGAATTTATTTTAACATTTTGACCAAAACTATTAAGACATTTAATAACATCATCGTTTGATTTGCGCAACTTACCATCAAGCATAATATAATCGCCTGAATCATATTTTTTTTCCATATTTTTCATAGAATTTTCCGGTGAGTTTGAATATGAACCCTTACTTTTAGGTGTTTGACATCTTGAACTAGGCCTTGATTCTAACCGTGATTTTTTATAATCACATCTTGGAGTAAATGATTTGCTTTTAACAGTAGGCATATTTGCTTCAATCAGTCCTTTTCTTCCTGTAGATCTAATTGATGATGATTTGAGTCTTTTTTCCATATCGCATTTGATGTTCAGATTAATAGCTTTAATCGATTCCTGCGACGATTGTTTGCACAATTGAAATTTGATGATTTTTGAATGATCTGGTGCTGGTACATCAGATGATCGTGGACTGCAGTAGATTGCGTTTTGTAACATGATAGGTGAAAAGGAAATATGATAAAATCTATGGTTTCATTCCTAGGCGCATAACGTACTGGAAAATTAAACGGTCGGTTGTAAGGGATTAATTAATAGATTTGTTTTATACTTACAAAATTTAAAATTAAAATGTACGCTAAATTTACGACGTCGTTATTGTCATTTATGGTGCATTTATGTTTATATAAATACAGCCACTTGGATTTTATTTTGAATTTATTTGCGTAAAATGCCTGTCAAAAAATTAGTTTGAATTTTATTACTGTGGTATTTGCTTTTGCTACTACACTAATTATTGGCAAAAATATTTATATATTCTATATATATGTAAATAAAAGTTGTCTCAGCATACGCACTCACTCAGAGTGCTAACACCGCGTAAACAACTAATAGTGTTATTTCTACGGACGCACTTACTCAAAGTGCTGTTTCTCAAAAGAATAAAATGTTTGTGTGCTACGACGTCAAGGAGCTTAAAACTACTCACAGTGGTCGTACTAAATGTTGGCGGGGTATGCTATGTCAAAGAGTATAGAAGCTAGATTTTGTGCAGGTAGTAGTGCCAAATCTGGTTAATCATGTCTTTTAAGTTCTTTTGAAGACGAAGTTTCAGTTAGGAGTTACTTGACTTCATCTTTCAGACGGTAGGACTCATGTTGCAGGTATGTGTAAAACATTTTAGAAATTAGCTGGTTTTATGCCGCTTGCCCGCTTGCTATTAGTTGAACTGATTGCAAGTTGGGCTTGGGCTACGGATATCAATTTTTAGCAGCTTTAACATTTTTTTTTACTTTAAGGAATCCGATACAGTGCGCGGTTTTATCTACAAAAATGTTGTATGCTTTTGCACTTAAGTTTCGGTTTATTGATCACTATTGTAAAGGACGTGAGCAGTTTGGTATGTAGAAGTGTTCACAACTGATGTCCAAATTACTCACGGCACGTACTTGCTTAGAATTGTTAGGTTCTGAGCTTAAGTAGCAAATTTACTTTCTATCTTTTCTTTGATAGTACAAGTTTTACAAAATACAAAACACGAAATGTAACCTTTGCTGGTCTATTGTTAGAAGTGTTGCTCATAGAAGGTTTGGGGTGAGGGTGTATAGCGATGAAGATTGTGTCAGCCGCGCTAAGGTCATTACTGTGCTTAGCTACCTCTTTTTCTATATAATGTGCTTCTTTTTTTGCGTAGGTTTTCTACTGTATGAGCAATATGAGCAAAGATTTGGTCATACTTTTGCAAAGCTAATTTATCTGATTGCAATCATAGTCAAACACATCTTGCAGACTCAACAACTATTTTGTCGGGTTTTTTTCTGAGTAAGGAATGGCAGGTTGGACGCCTGAAAGTTTTGGTTTAAGCTTTATGATGACTTCTATCTACTCTGTTTTTCTAGGCGGTTTGCATCCGGACTTGGACTGACGATTGGGAGGTGGTTTTAGTTGAGCGGTTGGTTGTTTGCATCTTGCAGAACTGCATTGGTTTTGCTAGGGTTTTTGACACAAAGAGTGAACTGCTTGTGTTTTGTGTTGCTTTGAGAATGGGGTGGTATAGTTCTCTAACGGATTGTAAGATACGTATTGAAAGCACGACTAATTGTTGATGTGGTAGTTTTTGTTGTTGTTTAAGTTGTTTGCCGGGTAATTAGACAACATCGGCAATTTTGTTTCCTTCTGGGGTAGTTTTTTCTACACCTAGTATTTTGTTTCTTTAAGATGTGTAAAGAAAGGTTCTATGATTTTTGGTGTCTTTACTTGGACGCCATTTGTTACCTGCGCGTCTCCAAAAGAAATAGCGGAAGCGGCTAGTCTAAGTCCGACAATGGTCGGGTAGTTCTTGGTGAAGAGTTGAAGCTGTTTTAGTATACGCACTCACCACGTACGCTACGTTCACAGAGTGTTAATTCTCAAGAGAACCTGGTGATTGTTTGTATGCTATTACGTAAAGGAGCAAGGTCTGCATGCCAAAAAGTATAGAGGCAAATCTCTGTGCAGGTGGTAATGCCAAATTTAGATTAGACGTAGAAAGTACAAGGCAAAATTCCGGCCGTAGACTTCTTTTCTGTGGTTGCCGTTTTTAAGTTTGTTCTGTCAAACTAGAAAGCAACTATCAAACGGAGTTTAATTTGTGAATCTTTTGATTTTTTTCTTTATGGTACTTGTAGGCACGTGTTGCAGGTTTTTGTAAAGAGTTTTGATTGGCTAGCCTGTCATTGATTGAGTAGTCCGTGTGGGTTACGGTTGATTTGCGCAACTTGTTGTACACTAAAGTGACAATCCTCTTGTGAATCACGTCCAGACATGGATCACATGGTGTGGCTTAGTTCCGGTTTACATTAATGTCATGTCTTTTTAGTGTTGATGTTGACAACTGTTTAGTTTTGCTTTGGTCTTTGCTGACGATGTTTTGCGGTTTGGAAAACGTGGTTCTCTCTAGATCTAGACGTGAGCATTTGAGTTTTGGGTCATTTTGGTGTTGCCCCTTAGGTTTTGCTCTATAGGGTTATAAGAACACGTCTAGAAGTGAAAAAACCATGTTAACCAGATTTAGTGGTTGATTTCTGTAAGTTTTAGGTTTAGTCTTTGGGTACTCTATAGCACTAACACTTTACCATGCTAATCGCAATCAAATTTAAATGACGTTGCTATTTTGTTCATGTACAAGCATAGCAACACAACGTCATATTGATTTGATTGCAATGTGCTCAGCTTGGCGGAGTGTTAGCATCGTAATCAAATCGGCTACCTAGATATCCGGTGTTGAAGCGTGGTCGTTTCTGGTTTTGTTCAAAGAATTACTGTTAGCTTGGTATAGCTGGCAAATTTTTTTCTTTTGCCAAAATTTTTTACGTTTGATGTCCAATCAACCGGGTTTATTGTTGGTCAGATAATCAGTGTGGGAGGTACTGAGCGCGGATTGATAGTCGTTTTCTTCAAATTCTTAAAGATAAGTTTTAAGGTTTTTCAATTTGGAGTTTTTCTTGGTTTCTATCAGTCTATGTGAGGTATTCTTTAAGGGGTTCTTGTTTTAGATTGAAGTCTAGACCGATATTATCTATCATATTTTGCTTTGTGTCCTGAGATGTTGAGTAAACTTTTTTTAATGATTTTTTTCTATCTTGATTGACAGCCCCTAACCTAACTTTAACTATTTGAATTTTTTGTTGACCTTAGTTTGAATTTAAACCGAGATGTACAGTCTAGTTTGGTTGACTTTTGAAGACATTTCTTAGGTGCTAAGAGCGTTTGGAAATAATTCCGGTGATGGGCAGCGCCGTAGCTAAGGCCCCGCAGCTCCCGCGAGGTCCTGCTACGGTTTATCAAAACTTGGAGGAGGTTTGAAAGAAAAAGTATAAAATACACACATATTTTTAACTCTAGGGGGTCCTTTCCTAAAAGTACTATCTGGCAATTTTTGGCGCGGCGGGGTTTTGTTGACTTTAAAGCTACGCCTCTTGCGGATCACTTACCTGCAACAAAATGGCAGGTTTTCAAATTGTCTAAATCTAACCTAACGTAATCTAACTTAACCAATTTGGATTTTTTTTGTCAATCATGTCTTTTATAAATGTAAGTTTATCTTAGTTTGAGTTTAAACCGAGATGTACAATTTAGTTTATTTGACTTCTGAAGATATTCTTTAGGTGGTAAGAGCATTTAGAACTCATTCCGGTGATGCGACTGAATTTTTTGTAAAAAAAGTTTTAGGTTTTTTGGAATAACTTTTACTGCAAGTTGTTCAAATGGGTTTTAGTCTAGGTTTGTTGAAAATGGTAGTTGATGACGATTATTAGGCTGGTAGTCTTGCCTAAGAAATGGGTGTTAATGTGATGTTTATGCAGGGTTTTGTATTTGCATGTTGAGAGGTTAGCTGTTCCTTTAGAAAATTGCGTTCTGGGTTTAGTGCAGTAGTTGCTCTCTTCAGGATATCACCAGGACTCGGCAAAGATTGTCGGAGATACCTTTCGGGTTATACGTCCGGAATTAAACAGCTTTGGCTCATTGCTGCCGGTAGATAATTTTAGTGGTCGGTTACAGTGAGGTTGTTGCCACATTATTTTGCAACATAATAGTTTGAGCTTAGGAAAATCAACTGATTATTAGTGACTGTCAAATTAAGAGTTTCTTGCATACATTTTTTGAGTGTTTAGGTTTTTATGGTTGCTAGCCGTTGACCGTAGCACAATGGTCTAGTGCGAGGACTGTTGAGCAAGCAGCCCGGGGCTTTGCTTCCCGGCAGCGGCAATTCTAGTTTGTCGAATATATTTTGATGCGGTCGTTTTCTTTGCAAGGCAATGGCAAACCAACAAAGTATTTGCCTACGAAAAGGGAGCCTACGTTTGTAGCGAGCACGGCACTATAAGAAGAAGAAGCTGTTGGGAAAACCTATCTAATGGTTGTTTCTGCTGCAAATCTTAGGAGAAAGCAACAATTTATTTGTTTGTTTTTGAATTAGGGTTGATTATGGAGTTATGTAATCAGTTTATGATTCTACATCTTATACGAGGACATCTTAAACCTGAAGTTAGTGAAGGACGCTAGGGCGATTGCAAATGTAGACAATCTTGCAATATACGCGGAGGTAGAAGACTCAATAAGTTTGCGTTAATTGAATCTTTATACAGAGTTTACAGATGAATGATCAAATCAAAGTTGAGAATAGCAAAACACAAAACGGCTGCTATACTAAAAGAGTATAGAAACAGAGAGTATGTCAGGTTTCACATTAACGGGACAGTAATTAAGATGTCTTAACAAGTATTTGGAAATTTGTTTAGACAATTGACGTATATTTAGACAAAACGTCAAGGAAACCACGTAAACGAAAATTGCTCTTAGTGTAAGAACGTAATGGTGCAAACCGTTATGTTTTGTACAGATTTTAGCGCCTCGGTTTAGCACAAGATTCTACACTTTTTAGTAGTTTGTGTATCTTCTTGTCCGTCAATGCCCTTGTTATATGCCTTATCCACTTTAGTTTGGCCATTTTCTTCATCTACGTCTGTTATTTTAGATTGTTATCTTATCTATTTGTTGGTAACTTTATTTTTTAGGTTTATACTTAGCATAGCGCGTTTTATTGTCCGCAATCAGTCGACGGTTTATTAGACCAGGTTATAGTTTCTATTATATATAGTCACGGGTAGTACGTACATACGTACATGTCGTATGTTTTCTGTTAAAGCAATGGAAAGTATTTGTGTTTTTAGTACAGAGTTGAAATGGGCCCAATCTGCCGTTTTTTTCTGGTAACTTCTGCAATTTAGTTTGTCGTGCAAAACCTGGCTCAAACAAGCCAAGTTAGCTAGGTAAGCTGGTAGAAGTCTAGTTTGTTTGTGAAGCGATTTTTATAAGAAGTTTGTTCAGTTTGTGGTAAAAAGTTGTTTGGTCTGTAATTCCTGATATCGGCATTGTCTTATTTTATAATTCTAGGTGGTGAGTATAAAAGAGGAAATTATCTTCTTTCCGACTCTTGTTTAGTAGTAGTTTTATTGCGTGTAGTAACGCTTCTCTTCTCAGTTTGATCATTTTAGAGGATATTTTATCTTTGTCTGGTGCTTTGCTGTTCTTAATCTGTGATATTTTGGATGTTAAACATTCCAGTATATTTTTGAATTTTTGATCATCAATACTTTATCGTTTGTGTTTAGCGGTTTTAGTATATAGGATCTGTATAGGTCAGCGTAAAAAGTAGTGGCTTTTGTTATTTTATCTTTGCTAGTTTGTCTCTCTAAGTATAATGGTTTACAATTTACTATTAAACAGGGTTAAAACAGAAAAATAATTGGAAGGAAATAGTGAGGAATGTAAGACAGAGAACAGTACTGATAACTATTGGAAATTTGATTCATACAGCTAAAAATGTTTTTTAATAATTTTATGTTTTGTTTTGTTTTGTTTTGTTTTCAAATATTTTGAGTCATCTAGACTGGTACTACGCTTGGCTATTGCAGTTTTAGTCTTAAAGATATTATGGACGCAATAAGTAAAATTATATTTAAAAAAAAAATGTGTTTTGTATGTTTTATGTTATGGAAAAAGTTACGTATAGTCCCGGTTCACCGATTTTAACGAAATATTTTTTTTTGTGTTCTATATGTGTATATTTAACTAAAATTACAAAAAATTTGCCTCGCTCTCTTTGTTAAACAATTTTAAACAACAATTAAAAATACGATTTTGACACATTATTAGGCAATTTTTGTTACATAGCTGCTTAAAGTGCAGTGTGTATTTGTACATAAACGCCTATACTCATTCTATTTAGCAAGTATGGTTCACATAATAAAAATATAATTGTGCAAATCGGAATGAATTTACTACTTATAAAAAATCAACATTTTATTAAATACTTAATTTGATTTTAGCCCCATCACTTTTTATTATTTTTTTTGACAGAATGATGCGAAAATTTTATTTTTCATTTTTTTACGGGCCAGGGTGAGGTTTGCCCAGTCGCGCGCGCGACTGGGCAAACCTCACCCTGGCCCGTAAAAAAATGAAAAATAAAATTTTCGCATTATTTTGTCAAAAATCACGTAATTTTATTTAAATTATAATTAGTAAATTCATTCCGATTTGCACAATATTTTTATTATGTGAACCATACTTGCTAAATAGAATGAGTATAGGCGTTTATGTATAAATACACACTGCACTTTAAGCAGCATTGTAACAAAAATTGCCTAATAATGTGTCAAAAACGTATTTTTAATTGTTGTTTAAAATTGTTTAACGACGAGAGCGAGGCAAATTTTTTGTAATTTTAGTAAAATCTACTCACTTAGAACCCAAAAAAACATATTTGGTTGAATTCGGTGAACCGGGACTATAAGTAACATTTACCAAAATCTCAACTAACACTAAAACATGTAGCTGATTAGAATTCATTAAACAACCACAAACTACTTAAAAAAATTCTGTATTTATCATATGTAAACATTTATGTTAGGCAACCAAACATACATCCAAAATTTTCACTTTTTGAACAATCCTCGTATACTAATCATCGACAACTTCACCTTAAACTTTTAGCAACACTTACATAACCTCAAAGTTTTAAATTTCTAACCTCCAAATCAAGCATGTCGGGTCTCCAAGTGATTGTGGAAGATTTATCCACACATCCTAGATGTCCACATGGCCCTACATTATTATTTTCTCGTCAAGAAAATGGTAAAGACAGGAAATTCTTTGCCTGTTCAGCATGCAGGGATCGAAAAGATTGCAACTTTCATCTTTACGAAGAAGACTTGCCTAAGTTTAGCAAAGCTAAGAAAACAATGTGGGAAGAAAGGGAAAAGAAACATTGTGCGGGTATCAATCACCAGAATTTATATTTAACATTTAATGAAATTCAAAATAATCCAGCGAGTACTCGCATGTATTGCCATGATTGTGGAGCATTCCAGCTGACTAAGTATAAAGATAAGCATAAGGATCATAAACATATTGAAGGTATAAGTAATGAGCTTTTAACAAAACCGAGCGAATTTTTAAAGCCAATTGATAATTCCAAAATGGAGGCTCAATATTTATTTGCTAAAAATTCGGTTAAATTAATCGTAGATACTTTACGTCAAAGGAATTTAAAGTAAGAATATTTACTTATATTTAAATAATTTTGTTAAATTGTTACAATTTTCAGGAATGTGATTTGTATAGGTGCACCTAGAATACACGAACATATTATAAATAATTATGACGATATGAATAGTATCCTGTTAGATATTGATAAGAGATATCTAAATTTTTATGGACCGATGCAATTCTGCTGGTATAACACATTTAATAATCATCTCTTTCTAAAAAATTCTGAGGAAATTTTTAAGGAATTTTTGCAGAACAATGGGTAAATTTATAGTTATGAAAATTAGAATGATTAATATAAATGTATATTTTAGTGGTTCGGATCATGTTATCGTTACTGATCCTCCATTTGGTGGAAGGACGGAGCCCTTGATTGAATCATTGAAACAAATTACTTCTTTACATAAGAAAGTTAATAAAATCGAAACTGAGTTGCCAGTATTTTGGATATTTCCTTATTTTATGGAACCGCAGATTATTAATAGTCTGCCTGAATTTGTTATGTTGGATTACAAAGTGGATTATGTTAATCATCCTTTATTTTCTGAAGGTCCTAAAGCGAGAAAGCAGGGTTCACCTGTTCGGATATTCACAAACATAAACCCAAGGTAATTATTACACATTCAAATTACTTTTCTAATTTTAATTTTTAGTTTGATTCCTTTGCCAGAAGATGAAGGGTATACCCATTGCAAAATATGCAATAGATGGGTTTCACCTGAAAATAAACATTGTAAAAAGTGTAAAAGCTGCTCTTCTAAAGATGGAAGGACTTATAAGCATTGCAATCCTTGTAAAAGGTGTGTGAAACCTACGTGGGAACATTGTGTTAATTGTAAAATGTGTGCATTACCAACTCATAAATGTGGAAAAATTGACTTTAATCAGGTATTATTAATTTATTTAACTAATTGATCAATATTGTATAAACTTATTTTTAGGTATGTTTTCATTGTAAAGAAAAAGGACATAAAAGGCGTGATTGTCCTAAAGCTTTTATTAATAATAATAAAAGAAAGAAGGTGAATGGGAGTAATAAAAAGAAAGCTAAGAAAATAAAGAAAGCTTAAATATAATTTTTGTTTTTACTTATTCTATGTTTTTATTATTTTTGTAATAAATTAAACATTTTAATACAAATTAGTTTATTATTTGGAAACTTGCATGCAGTTTAAATTAAAATCAACATTTGAACTTGAATTTCTGGTATAAATTGTAATTTTATAAAAATCCCGGATATATATGTGTGTTATCTTATCGAAGAGTATTAAAAAAAAGTTTGAGAGCCCAAAACCTTTGGTTGGAATTTATTGTCTGTCATGTGCTCTCTTGTGTCATTCACAGAGCAACAATAGGCGTTTTGCCGTGAGAAACCGTACATACCAGCGATCAAACAGCGGTTATATTTCTATCTCTTTCTATTTTTGGGTGATCGCGGAAATCTCACGAAAACGTACTGGTTGTAAACGGTTACACCTGTCATTAATTTTCTTATGATTATTATTAAAGTAAAATATTTGCTATATATACATTTACTTACAAAGAATCTTCATTTATTTATACTTAATAGCAATTTTTACTAGTTATTTTCATAATCATTCTTGACAATTCAGCTCATTATAGGTTATCATATTTAAATTTGACATACCGGACTTAATAAACTGCTTCCAACAACGGTTTTAAATTCACTTCGCTGGTTGGTACATTCGGAGTCAAAAGTAAACAACTGGTGACTCGCGACAACGCAACGGTTTAAAACCGTTTCATACCACATCGTCAACGGTATCTCACGGCAAAATGCTTATAGTCTTGAATCTGAAACTCAAAAAAAACGCATCGTACGAGAAAACATAAAGGCAAAAAAATATATTTTCAAAGTGTACATTTTTCTGTCTTAAATCAATTTCCTAGAAGTGGGGCGGGGAGCAACTTTGAAATTTCAAATAGGAACTCTTATTTTTGTTACAGATGGATTCGAATGGATTACGTACGCTTGGTTTTGGTTAAATACATTAATGTCTTGTCCGAAAGTTATTGGGGTGGTTGTGGTTTGACTCATAGTTTACAATCACTAGGTGTTGGAGCCTCGTGGGCGTCTGATTTGCGTAGCGCGCTCGGGTTTAGGTTTTGGGTGATGTGTCGTTGGGGAGTTGGTGTTGACGACTACAACAACGTTTACCGGTTTGGAGAACGTGGTTTTTTCTAGCCGTTGTCCCATAGTGTTCTAGATCTAATATTTAGGGAACCATGTTGGCTAGTTGTGGTAGTTGACTTCAACTAAGTTTAGGTTGAGTTCCCCATTGGAAATCCAATCGGCGGAGCGGGGTATTGACTGGTTGAAGCTATATATATATATATGCACTCTTAAGCGCGAACTATCGCTTTCGACGTACCCTGGCACTCCTGGCAGAGAGAGCTATTCGTTCCCGAGGAACGTGAAAGAGCGCTCACGGCACAGTTTTTTTCTTTGCAGAAAAACATTTTATTTTATTATTTGTGAACACAATTTTATTTATTTGAAATCGCAATTTCTTATTTTTTTTTCTTATGACTTATAACAACAATTTATTATCCGGCTTACTAAAATAATATAATTGATAACTACATACTATTCATGAGGTATACAAATGAATAGTTGTGAGGGTTCAATTTATGATTGGTCTTAGTCTAATATTTATATTATCTAATTAATTTTGCTTTTTAAATTACCCAACGCTATGGAGTTGATCAGGCTCCATCAGGCGCTGATTTAGCTTTGTCAATTGTCATGTTACATCTGTAATTGGGAACAGTCTTGTCAAGCCTGCAACTCACTGTTTTTTTTATATGAATGTCAAACAAACCTGTCAAGGTACACTTGTAGATGTCTAATCAATTTTGATGGATTTAACTCAATTTCACATACTTTAATTTTTTTTTCTCTTTTTGCTTTTTATCACTAGTGTTTTGATTTTTGTTACTTCCAAAGACAGTGTATTACTGTTTTTTAGCGGTTTATTCTGTGTAGGTTTCTACATTTATGCTATCTGCGGTCAAATGCGTTTGTTGTAGCATTTTCCATTATTAGTACTTGCAAAACTGGATTGTAAAGCACTTTTCATAAGGTTGATCCGAAGACCAATTTTTGTACATAATCTTATTTCTTTTAGGTATGCAGACACTAGATTTATTAGGTATGGTGATATATTCCTGCGCTTTAGTTTGTTTATTATAACGTTACGTCTAGCAGTATTAAAAGCATTTTTTACGTCCAGAAAGAAGCATTAACACACACACCAGCTTGCATTGTCCTTGTTTGCGACTTTGTAGATCTATACGATGGCATAAATAGTCAATCTTTCTCTTCGAAAACCTTCTGTCTTCAATTTCCGGCAGAAATCTTTTTTTGTTTATTTATTTATTTGTTTTTATTTCCTATTATTACAATAAGAAAATGGCAAAGTTTAGCATATTGCTGATCTACCACTTAACCATTACATTTTTACAATCAAATTTTATGTTAATTGTTCTTCAAATTCATCATACTCTTCACTTTTCACTCGTTGAGAGCATACCGTATTCTATTTATCTTTGTTTCACTCTCTTTAACTAAACATTTTTATGGTCTTACAAAAAATATTTTTCTTAACAAGATTTTATACAGCTTGCTTATAGGATTTAATTTGACTAACTTATATGTCTGAAAGATTATTTATATATTATTTTTATTTTTTATGTTGTTTACACTTTTCGGTAATAGAATTAATTTTGCATTTTTCTACTTCAATGGTAATTATTGCTGCGTTAATGTTGCGGTTAGTTTTTTAAAAACCTATTTCGGCCACTGTTTTACCACTTCTTTTATGACCTCTACGAGAATTCCATTAAAATAAGCGTTTTTTTACTCTGTATTTTTCTTGTTGCTTTGAGCAACTTCTCCTTGTTAAAAGGTTAACCTGTTTTTCACATGTCTTTTCTATCCAGCTACTTTTTATTTTTGGGAACAGATCTAGTACAACTTGCCTCTTTGTGTCTGGGTGTAGTTTAATTTTAAGTTGTTTATAACAATGTTGAAGCTTCTCCCCTAGATATCATTTTCAACTTTAGAAGTAAGGATTGCTTTCCTTAGTTTGTTTTTGTTTTTTTTACTTAAGTTATCTATTTTACCAGCGTCTGGAATTTGTTTTTGTAACATTCTGGATATTTTTCTTCCTTATATGATTCTTTTACTTTTGTATACATTGTTTTTTTTTTTCAGCCTATTCTTATTTTTATAAATGTTTTCTTTTGTCACTATTGTGTGGCGTTTCTTGTCTTTTTAGAGTGTTTATTTCAAAGCACATATGTTTATACTCCGTGTGGCTGTTGATATGCAGAACAACCTATTTTTTTGTATCTCTAGCAATCTTCTTAGTCCGTAAACGGCTTGAGAAAAAATTGAACACCATAAACATCTTTTACGATCTTACCAGTTTGTTGTGCAAGGTCTGCCTGGTCTTTTTTTTGTATTTTCCAGTATGAAAATTTTGCTGTATTGCGTCTTGAAAATGTTTATGTGCTAGTACTGAGAGTACTTCTATTGAAAAAACATTTAATTTCTTTAACACAAGCAGTTCAATTGATAAAAGCTGAATAAACATTATCAACTTATGGACAGAAATTTCAATATGTAGTTATTTTAAACCAAGCAGGAATCTAAAATAAAAATGCATTTTTTACAAACAATAATTATTTTTTATTTTAATTAAATACTACATAAAAAATATGTTTTAATAAAAATATTATAAACTTTAGAACTTACAATATGTAATCGTATAAAATTATTTTGCACATTTCATTTAGCTTTAAATATACAGTCTATATACAATTTCCCGGTATGTTTCTTAATTTTGTATATTTTTAACATATTTAGAATTAATTTATACTTTACATATTATTTTAATTTGCTTAAAATAAATTTATTATTGTAAATTAAAAACACAAAATTATTATCAAATAAAAGATAATTTTACGGCGTACAATTTTTATTTGAAGATTTTTTTAATAATAATAATAATTAGTCTTTATTCATTACATTTTACATGTATATGAAAGGGCGAAGTTCAGCTTATTTGCTGCTCTTCCACTTAACCCTTAAATTTTACAAAAATTTTACACTAAATTATTGTCCGCCCTGCAGCAACTACAGCTTCTCTATGTTTTCCATACTATTATAAATCCAGGTGTTATTTTGATTTACATGATAATATTCACTATACTTTCCAATTCTTATAATTTTATTGAATAAAATATTTTATGTCAATATGACATTTGCAAACCGTCGAATTTCAATATAACAATATTAATATTTTATGTTATTGTATTTATAACACATCATCCCCACTTCACTCATTTAGATCCAGATCGGGCGGATTGTATCAAGCTGACGTTCAATCTCAATCAGATCAGTTCCGTGCGGGGTCTTGTGTTAGTGGAGTGTGCTTGCGGTGCGGTGCGTATTGAGTGATTTATAAATTATAACATTGAAGTAAAGTTAATTAAATGTGTATTATTGTCAGTTTGTTTGCAGTATTTAATAAGATCGATGTAATTTATTGTTTTCTCGCATAGGATTATATATATTTTTGGTAAGTTTTTTTTTTTTTTTTTTAATTATCTGTTAATATTTTGCTGCTGTTAGTTACATGTAGAAGAAACTTAAGTTTGTTATTATATTTTGGTGTTTTAATTATTAGGTAGCTGTCAAATTATTGGATAATTTTAATCTTTAAGTTATTAAACTGACGTAATAACTATCACAACAATTTATGAATTAGGTGTTTAATTTATTGAGAACTATTTAAAATCCAGAATATTGTTTTCTAGTTTTTATTTTATATTTAATTATTTTAATTTTTAAAGATTATCGATTTACTTTTCTTGTAATAAAACTGAAAGCAATTTCTATAATTGGGTATGATGCAATTTAAATATGCAATAATATTTCTAAGAAAGTTCTTGCTTCTTTTTATTCATACATTCATCTTCATCTTATTTCCGTAACTGCTACTGTTTTTTAATGTTTTTATTTACCTCTTAATTCTTTTATCTAAACTTTTTCAGCTTTATTATGCATTTGAACATTTTTTTTAACTTTATCAGTAGCTGCTTCAGTTTTAACAGAACATCTCCTTACTGTCTTTAGACTAACTGTAACTATTTGCTGCTTATACAGCTTGTAGATGAGTACTGCATTACCAAATTTTATCTTTTCTTACTTTTTTTAACCTGTTTCTGCTAAGGGTATTTTACTTTAAGTTTGTGCTTTTTTATTATTGTTTGCTAGTTTTACAATTTATTGACAGTTTTTGAATTTTATTCAAAAATTAACAATGTATATATGCATTAAGTTAGTCTTTTTCGATAGGAAACTAAACTTATTGTATTAAATTAATACTAGTTTCCGGCCGCTATATACTTTTCACTTTCTATACGCACTTCCCACTCCCCAACCCGCCTTGCCAGCGTGAGGTTTTACGGCTAAAACCTTCTCTGAGGAGTGATGAATTCTCTCCAGTGGTTCGGAATCCACTTAAAACTGTAGGTCCCTTGTAATGTAAGTTGCCAGCATTACAAGCAGAAAAGAGGCTAAGACGCCAGCAGTGGCGTATGAATGGCTGACAAAGAAGAAGAAGAAATACTAGTTTCAAACGGTACACAACTATAGACCCGGGTCAAAGCTTTTAATTAAATTTGATGCCAATGTCATGTTTGTCTCTCTTGTTAGGAAACTAAAACTTATTGTAGCAATTTGAAATTAGTCTCAAAAGATGCACAAATTAATGTATATTTACGTTTAGAGTTTTGTTTATATAAACTCAGTTTAAAATTTTTGAGTACAATTTGAAAAATTGTCAAGAAATGTGAAATCACTTTTGATCTAAATGTTGAATTTCTTTTTGTTGTTGAGAATTCGGATCTTTCCGCCGGAAATTGAAACTAGTTTCAAGAGATGCGTAATTTAATGTAAATTTTTGTAGTTAGCTTAACTTATACGAGATGTTTTGTAACTTATATGCTTAAGCTGTAATCTTTGAACAATTTTAAGTAAAATTTAATAATTAAGAATTTATGGGCAATATTTTTAATTACATTTTTATTAGTAATAAAATGTTAAAAAATAGTTAATTAATAAATTTTTTTCACGCTTTCTTAAATTTATTATTGTCTATAACTTCTTAATTATTGAGTTTTTGACAAGTGCGTAAGGGTTTTTTTGGCCTAAACTTGTCTAAAGAATACGCTTTTAAGCTATGCGCATTGAGTCACGGGACACTCTGTATATGCGCAGCTTAAATTTGTTTAGTATAAAGTGCCACTTTTGATGCAAATGTTTTGTTTGTCTTTCTTGTTAGAATCAAAAACTGTTAGAATTTTCTTTTGCAAAATTACTCAACAAGCAATAAATTGCTGAACTATAAAGCTATTTTTGCGCAATTGTGGTATTAGTTATGCCATAATGTTTGCTAAAATTAGTCTAAATGAAGTTCTTAGATATTTTGTTAAATTTGAAAATATTTGCAAAAATGCCTTTAAATTTTTTTTTGCAAATTTTCTCAACCTGCAATAACTTGCTTAACTATAAAGCTATTCTTATAGATAATTTATTAATTTTAAAAATATTTTGAAATTAAATACTTTTTTAAAATTTACTAAAACTAACACAGTTGGCTTAGATTTTAAGTTGAGCTTTTTAAATTTTTTAATTAACGTTATATTGGCAGAAAACTACATTAATACAACTTTTTGAAATTACATATTTGAAGTTTTGTAATTATTTAGAAAAATATACTTTTTTATTTACAAAAACTGACATAGTTGGACTAGTTTTTAAGCTAAACTTTTAAAACTTTTTACTTAACTAGAACGTTATTTGGGGCCTTAAAAAACGTTTTGCACCTTGGCTTACTTATATAAAAGGCCGGCTCTGAGTAGGTTTGTGTAATTTAAAACTTTTCAATCATATGAGTTGAATCACAGTAAAAATTATTAACAAATATCGTTAGTATTTAACATTTAATAGATATTTAATTATTTTTGTTTTTACTTGCAGGTTTTTATATCTGATTACTAACTCCGAATGTGAAGACGACGGGAATTTAAAATTTTGAACTTGAATTACTAGAAATCTACTTTATGACAAACTAATCTGGTTGCTGAGATGCTTGGCAATGACGCAGAATAGCCATTGTTATCTACCAAGCAAATTCGTTGCAGAAAAGTTTGAATTATTACTTGTATTTATACGTGCATGGATTATCTAGGCTAGAACACGGCAGACATTGGTAATTCTATATTTCTACTTGCTTTTTATATCTTTAAAATTATGTTTGAATATAACAAGCTGTTTCAATACAATTTTTCAAATAAATTCTTTCAGTTTAGGAAAAGCATTGATTGGTTCTTGTCCGTTATGATTTAAGAAACTTATGCAATAGGAAAACCACTGGACCACAAACCTTCAGTTCAAATATGAACAGATTTATGAAAAACCTGCTGGATCAAAGGAAGTTGTTACCAGTGAATTTTGTAAACCCAGAAAACAAATTGGAGGAAGGATTTTTTTTTTGCAGTAAGCAAGCTACAACAAGAAATTGTAAATGATGGACTACAAATTTCAGTCAAAATGAAATTGTAACAGGGTGTTGTAGGGTTATAATAATAATAACGTGGTTCTTCGTGAATAATGTTTAATCAACAGTGAAATAATAATAATCGTCTAACAATGTAACAAGAATGAAATCTTAACTGCCTAAATAATGTTTTACAAACTACTTATATACTACATTTTCCCACTATAAAATATACTCCAGCACAACTGCTGGAAATATCCGGATTATTATAATCCGTCGCGTCCGTTGCTTAATTAGTTATTGGAAATATCCAGATTATGTCGTTAATATAACTTTGGGGAAATAACCAGATTAATATATTTGGGACTTCTTAGTAACAGGGTAGTGTTATTACCTATACATCTTAAATGTGCTTGTTACATACTCCCCCTTAAAAGTGCTTCAACGTCCTCGAAAGTGCTTTTATTGTTTTCTCGGCCGTCCTCTTCTGCGAATTGGCTTTACAGGTATCGGTATGGGTGTAATGTCCTCTTTAAATGGAGTCAGTGCATTTGTATGGTATGTTCCCAAAGAAACTGCTGGATTTTCTGGAGAAGCCACTTCATATGTTGTTGGACTTACAAGTCGCTTTATTATATATGGTCCATCTCGTTTAGGAGCAAATTTTGATGTGTAGTTGTTGGCCGCTTTGCTTCTGGTGTGTGTATTGACCAATACCAAATCTCCTGGTCCGTATGGTAATACTTCTCTTCTTTTTTTGTCTGCTACTTTTTTCCATCTATCTTGCTGTTTTTCTTGTGTTTCTCTAGCGGTAGATAGCCAGTCAGCAATTTTCTTAAGGTGTGCTGTAATCTGTGGTACAAATGTTTCGTTGTTTACAATTTGCCTAAAATCATGATGTACATCTTCAGGCGTCCTCATTTCTCTTCCAAACATTAGGAAAGCTGGGGTAAACCCTGTTGAATCGCATGTTATGGTGTTCATCGCAAATCTTATCGTCGGTAAATACTTGTACCACATGGTGTGTTCTTTCTCGGATAGTATAGCTAATTGTGTTTTTAGATCTCTATTTTTTCTTTCTACTGGATTTGCTTCTGGGTGATATACGGGTATAAGGTTTTGTTGGAATCCAAATACGTGTGCCACTTGTTGCATCACATTTGTAACAAATTGTGGTCCATTGTCGCTAATTATTCTTCGTGGTGTTCCATATTGTAGTATAATTTCGTTGATTAAAGCATTTGCACAAGCTTCCGCTGTAGCTACTTCTAGTGGTAACAATTCTACCCATTTTGTTGTTGTGTCTTCAATGATAAAGATCCATTTTAGTTTATTTTCTGTTTCCGGGAGAGGCCCAAACAAATCAATAGATATTACTTCAAAGCGTCGTGCCGGTACAGGAGTTTGTAATAACCCAGCGGGTTTCAAGTTAGTAGGTTTGTACCGTTGACATTCGACACATTTTGAAATATATTCGGTAATTCGACGTCGCATTCCGGTCCAATAATATCGAGATGCTATACGTTTGTATGTTTTTTCAATCCCATAGTGACCGGCTGTGGGAATATCATGATATTCTCGCAACACTCGTAAAATTTCTTCTTCGGGAACTACTTCTTGAGCTTCTTCGATGTCGTCATCCCATGAATAATGATAAAGTATTCCATTTTGCATGATAAATCCGCGGCCTGTCCATTTTCTATGGTTAACCGTATCCTTCTTGTCATTGTCCTCAAAACAGTCTATTATATTCTTTAGTTCAGGGTCTTCAATTTGTTTATCTCGAATCTTGGCAAGCATTTCTGTGGGCATGTCGATCGAAGTATAACAGATAGGGCAGTCAATTTCAGCGGCGTCATGACATGGAGGTCTTGATAGCGTATCTGCGACTAGATTAGCTTTTCCCGGTAAATAGTCTATAACTAGATTATATGATTGTAAAGTTAATGCCCATCGTGCTAGTCTTCCATTAGGCGATTTCAATGACATCAACCATTTTAATGGTTGGTGATCAGTTTTGACATTAATTACGGCTCCTTCTATATATCCTCGATATTTATTGCAAGCCCATACCACAGCCAAAGCTTCTCGTTCCGTTGTCGAATAATTTTGTTCTGCGGGTGTCAGTAGTCGGCTTGCATATTCTATTGGTCTCTCGTCGGCACCCTCCCCCTGGAGCAAAACAGCTCCTAAAGCGTAGGCGCTTGCGTCAGTTTTTAGGGTGTATGGCAAACTAGGATCAACCGATCGTAGAATAGGATAATTTATCAGTCTCATTTTTAACTCTTTGAACGCAATTTCTTGCGATTCGTCCCAGTGGAATTTTGCATTCTTTTTCAATAGCCTGCTTAGCGGTTGAGATATATTTGAAAAATCTGGTATAAATCTTCTAAACCAGGAGCAGGTTTGCAAAAATGATCTAATTTGTTTCTCATTCCCAGGTCGCTTCATTTCTTCTATTGCACTCACTTTTTGGGGATCCGGTTCTATTCCTCTGGGTGTTAATATGTGTCCTAGGTATTTTACTCGATCACGTACAAATTCACATTTTTCTTTGTTGACTTGGAGTTTAAACAATTTTAACCGTTGAAATACTTCATCTAGATCTTGTAGGTGCTTTTCAAAAGTTGTGGACAAGATGATTATATCATCCAGATAGGCAAGAATAATAATGTTTTTGAGTCCGCTCCGGAATCGGTCAATGAGCCGTTGAAATGTCGCTGGGGCATTGCGAAGACCAAATGACATTCGTTTGAATCGAAAGGTTCCAACTGGGGAAATGAAAGCGGTACGGTCTCTATCCTCTATTTTTACAGCTACTTGGTGATATCCTGCTTTTAGATCCAATGTCGTCATAAAAAGAGTTTTTGGGGCAGTATGAAGTAAATCGTCAATCCTGGGTAGAGGATAGGTGTCTGCTATAGTTACGGAGTTTAGTTTTCTATAATCCACACATAGCCTATATTCTCCCGTCTTTTTTGGTACTAATACTACAGGGGCTGCATATGGGGATTCGCACTCTTCTATAATATCCTCTTCTAGTAGTCTGTCTATTTCTTTTTCGAGAAACTTCTTTTTCTCAGGAGACATTCTATATGGCGGAACAGCAATTGGTTCATTTGATGATAGCCGAATTGCGTGTTCTGCAAACGGGGTTGCTTGATCAGGTCGTGTGAACACTTCCTGGTGCTCTTTCAACAAATTATCTAGTTTTTGTTGATCAGCGTCGCTTAGCTTCTGAATCTGATTTTCGGTAGATTCTTCTACTGCTATTTTTATATCATTTTCTTCACCTTCAGGTATTAATGCAAAACAGTTCTCTGGATTTTCATCAAAATAAAATTTGTTTCGGGGAACATTTAAAACCATATTTGTTTTTCGAATAAAATCTTGTCCCATCAGAGTTCTTGCTTCGGTAAATTCTGGGACAGCAATAAACGGAACCATTACAGTTTTGTTTTATACCGTAACTGGTAACTCATAACGTCTTACGTCTCGCTTTTTCTTTACTCCGTCCGCAAGTGACATGTAAATTTGGTCGTACTGGAATGGATAATTAAGTTCTTCAAGATGATCATTCAGTTGTCGTCCTGCAACGCAGCCATTTGCGCCAGTATCTATTATTACCAGATCGGTATGGTTTGCTGCAGTAATATATATACTTGGACGTCCATATTTTGCTTCAAAATCGGCGGCGGAGAAATCAAAACTTGATGCGTTGTTAATACTTGTAGATGGTATTTGTGCATCCTGGCACTGACTGCGGATATGTCCGGGTTTTCCGCAACCAAAACATATAAGTGTTGTGTTAGGTGCTGGCGGCACTTGGTTTGTTGCATTTTGTTTTTGCCTACAAATAAATTCATCGTGTCCAAACTTTTTACAGAAATTGCATCTTGGGCGACTTGTTCTTGCATTATTCAATGTTTCATTGTTCCTTCTTGGTGGATCTTCCTCCATCATTTCAATGGCTCGAGCTTGAATAATCAACTCGTTAAACGTTTTCACTGACTCGCGTGATAGCCTTTTTCTAATATTCAAGTTTAAACGTGAGTATACCATGTCTATCTGATACATCTCGGGCAGCTCTGGATCATTTGGCAAATGTGATAGTAGTGCTCGTGCTTTACTCACAAAAAAATCTGTCGGCATATTTTTGTTTTGCTTCCATGAAAAAAGTTCCTCGAATACCATAAATCGAGGTTTGTTGTACCCATATGCGTGGCGTAGGGCGTCGAGTGCTTCTTTCCATCCTGAAACACTTCTTTTTATTCCTTTCCACCACGTTCTCGCTGCACCATCTAACAACATCGGAAATCCTGTTAATGCGCTTTCATCGTCAATTCTCATGCAATCTTTATATATGTTGACTGCATCGATAAAGGCATCTACATCATCGGCTTCATCTCCGGCGAATCTCGATCTGCAGGTGGCAAGGGTCATCTTCTGCTCTTGTGCTGGTGCAGGTGTTTGAGCCGATTTTACCAAATCACTAAAAACTCCTTTCATGCTTTCCATTACAGCTAGGAGCTGTTCCTGTGATAAGGACATCTTGCTTCTCAAATTGTAAGACGCCGTTTTATAGCACGTTGATAATCTTTTTAATCACGAGCCACTAGTTGGGCTCCAATTGTAACAGGGTGTTGTAGGGTTATAATAATAATAACGTGGTTCTTCGTGAATAATGTTTAATCAACAGTGAAATAATAATAATCGTCTAACAATGTAACAAGAATGAAATCTTAACTGCCTAAATAATGTTTTACAAAATACTTATATACTACATTTTCCCACTATAAAATATACTCCAGCACAGCTGCTGGAAATATCCGGATTATTATAATCCGTCGCGTCCGTTGCTTAATTAGTTATTGGAAATATCCAGATTATGTCGTTAATATAACTTTGGGGAAATAACCAGATTAATATATTTGGGACTTCTTAGTAACAGGGTAGTGTTATTACCTATACATCTTAAATGTGCTTGTTACAAAATGATGATTGAAACTCCTGTCTACCAAGTAAGCTGATACCACTAAGCTTTTCTATGGTTGAAACATATTTTAGGTAAATACACAATTATTTTTTTGTATAACAAATAAATTAATGTTTAAAACTGGCACCGATAAATAAAATTAGTAATTATAATTTTTTTTAATGAAAAGATATTGAAACTATTTTTAGAAACTTGTCTAATTATTATTATGTTTTTGCAGACTTGCTATTCTAATCTCATTTAAAAGGCATGGAGTCTTTATGGCCAGAGCAATACAAAGAAATTAATCACAAGAAGGTGACATAATATTGAAACTCATTTTGTTATGCAGGAAGCTACTTTTTGAATAGGACACTACAAATAATTGACTACAAAGCTTCAGATCCAACATGAGAAGACAAATGGGAAACTTGCTGCCACCAAAGAAGCTGCTACCAGTTAATTTTGTCAACCAAACCTATTTTGTTATGCAGTAAGCTACTTCTTCTTTATTGCGCGTTTTACAGCTATTTTACATCGCTCCAGAAGTTTGAAGGGGGTTGATGGGACCAACGGCTTATTAGGTGACTTCCGAATCTTCCCGGTGGATAAAGAGCAGTTATTATTTTAGTCATATTAGGGATCAAACCCCGGGCTGTTAGCGTGCTACGCTAACGCTCTATAACTGAACTCCGTATCTCACCGTAATTGAATATAAAACTGCAAATAATGGACTACAAAGCTTCAGATCAAAGATGAGAAACCTTCTACTTTTAAGGAAGCTGTTACTAAACTTTGTCAACCCTGAAAGAGCATTGATAGACCTTTTCTGTTATGCAGTAAACTACGTGTGCAGTAGAAAATTGTGATAATGGGCGACAAAAATGAAATGGTGATTGAAAATCCTGTCTACGTCAAAGAAATTTAGGTAAATAAATATTTTTTTTATTGTATAACAAATTAAAACTGACTTGTTGTTTGTCGATAGTAACTATATTTTCTTCAGAAATTTGTCTGATTTTTTAAATTTTTAATTTTAATTAATTTTTATATTTATTAATAATTATATTTTTTACAGATTTTGCAATCTCTCATTTTCAATGGAATAGAATCATCATGGGCAAAGCACAAAGGATATAATTACAAGAAGACACAACAAGCTACATCTGCAATAGGAAATTACGAATATTGGACCACAAAAGTTTAGATTAAAGATAAGAAGACAAATAGAACCAATTGTGTATTATTGTTATTTTATTTATAAAATTCAAAATCTTTAGCGCTATTCTTTACTTGTTTGCTCTTTGTGCCATCTGTACGCATTGCGGTAAACTTATAGTTCATAAACGTTCTAAAATTAAAGATGTCGCTAAAATAGCTTATTTAATTTTTTTTAAATTAACAATTAAATACATTACTATTCTAGTTTTATTTATTAGATGTGAATTGATTTATGTTTAAAAATTTAATTTGTTATTTTGTAATGTATCGCCATCTTACTGCAATTTGCTAAACTTTTATGAGTATATTAACATTTGCAACAGATGGCGGCGTCGTTTACGCATAGGCGTACTCATTTTAATTTAAAAAAAAATTGTTAATGTAAAATTTAAATAATTATATTTTTGATATAAAATTGTTTAGATTTGTAGTTTTAATTAACTTTTAAATGTAAATTTAGAAGAGTTAAAACAAATTTTTAATATTTTTGATGCAAAATTATTACATTTTTAGTTTTAATTTAATATTAATATACTGTAAGGACAACAAATTTAAAAAGTGATTGTAGTAGATAAATGCAAACCTAATTAAGTGTACCATTAGTAGGCGTTGTCATATTCTTTTGTTTTAAACATAAACGCCCTAATAGATTCTAGATCTGAATAGACACGCGTTGAGTAAATTTATTATCACTTTTTAAATCTGGTTGGTAATTTAAAAAAATAACTAATGATGTTTAATTATAATTAATTATTTTGTGCTATAAACTGATTGGTTCATGTTTTGGCTGTTTGATAAAACACAGTGTCAATTATTTAGCAAGTTTGTAGCAGTTTTTGACGTTTAAGGTATTAACAAAACTTTTAGGAAAAGTTATAAATAAGTATAGTGCTTAGCTAGGTAGTTCTAATATATTTGTGGATTCGTATAAAACTGCTGCTTCTAAGTATCTTCTAAGTAGATTGTATTGTTTTATTCTAGTTTTCAACGTTAAACTTAGTTGTGCGTTTATATTAAACGATTGTTGCTTTTTGGTTTGTAAGCGTGGGCACCAATCAAGATAAAACTATTGGTCGGAGTTGTGGTTTTTATAGTGAAAGCTGCAATCTCGATCAATAAATATTTGACAATTGATGTTGGCGTTTATATACAAATAAAAAACAAGTGATTACTGTAGATATATAGGAAAATTGAGCCGAACAAAAAAACTGTGTTGTTTACGTTTTCCATAGGCTACATGTAAGCATTTTATTAATGTTATTGTTTGTATTAATTCAATAGTATAATTAAGGGAGGGTTATTTATTAAGTAAGTACTGGGGATGGAGGTACGCATAATTAGCTCTTAACAGAGCTGATTCTGCTCTCTACCTTAAGTCTAGGGGAGAACGGAACTACACGGGTGACAGTGTTGCTCACGTTCTCTACCTTAGCTTCAGGGAAAGCAAAATCTATGGTTTGTTACTGTGTATGTTGCTTTTTATGAATAAATAAACTTGTTTTACAAATATATTTTTTATTTTCCTTTTTATCAGCAATTTCAGCATGGAGGGTTTAACTTTTTCAATTATTTTTAAATATATCAATTATCAACCTTACTAATCTCCTCCCCCAACAATACTTACCCCCAAAGATATACCCCTTTCTACAGGGGAATCCTCCCCATCACGGGGGCTATTGTTAATTTTAAGTTTGTCAAGGTAAGTTAATGAGTATTAATAATAATAGCCGCCGAAGGCGGCTATTTAAATTTCCGCCGAAGGCGAAAATTAATTAGTATCCGCCGAAGGCGGATATAATAGCCGCCGAAGGCGGCTATTATTAATTAGTACCCGCCGAAGGCGGGTATATATTAATATATACCCGCCGAAGGCGGGTACCGTTTGGAACGCCTCGGCACGGGCGATACGGGCTCCCCCTACTTTTCTAGTCTAGCCCTTCCGGTAGACTCCCAGAGTCTCCGAGTCTAATCTACTACCCAAATTTTGCATTCTATTTCCTTCTCAGAATTCAGCTAGTCTCCAAGAGTTTCGAACCGATGAATACTTTCCAAATCCGGAAAAGTTTGTCTTTTTTAGACAAACATCTCCGCTAAATATGAAAAGTGTTCCCCGATTCAACACTCCTCGAAACACCAACTCAGTCGACAATTAAAAGATTGGACGTTAATTGGTCCTTTACAAAGCTCAAACAAAGTAAAACATACACAGTCTTAAGAAGATTGATCGTCACTAGCAATCAATTTCTTTGACCCAACATGCTTTTCTTAATTCAAGACCACGTAAGTACCGCAAACAACCAACATTTAAAGAACCGACTGCCTTGGTTGCATCTTCCGATCCGAAATATAAAACTGAAGAAAAAATCTGATGTATTAAGCAACTAAAGTTGCGTTTAGTTAAATTTGGCAATTAACAAAAGGAGGACAAATTAATTTAATACAAAACTTCATCTTATGCTTTAAGCAAAGAATTAATTATTAATAAAATTTATAATTTATAAACATACAATCCCCGCTCACATTAATCTTACATGATTCACCAGTGATTTAAAAAAAAAATTCTTAAGAAAATATTACAAGATTTGAATTTATAAAAAATCTTTACTGGAACCGTAATAAAACATTGAAACAAATTCCGTTAAGAATATGCCAAAATACATTCTTAAAAAGAAGTTGGTTTAACCAAACTTTAATTTAATTATAAAAAAAACTTTTATATTATTACTGAAAACAATTTAATTAACCAAAAACTTAAACTAATGTAAGCAAAGATTCTAAATAAAATTGCTTGAATGCAAAATGGCATTTGGTGCTTAATGTTTAATAATCGCCAAATTTGTAATACCCATTCGTTGATGCCAATTCATTTTTTTTTTCATATATTTGTAACATTACATGTAAACTGTTATTTGCTCAAATTATATTGTTGAATTTTAAATAAAAAATTAAAATGAAATACGTAAAACCAATTAACATTACACCAACAAAATACATGCAATTGTTACAATGGAGGACACGCATGTTTTAAAGTATTGCCAAAACAATATAGAAATTGACTCTGTGACTAATGATTATTAAAACGTAAAAATATTTCAAGTTAAATATTTCGCAACCAATACCAAATATTATCAAACGTTAAAATGACAAAAACTATTAATTGATGATAAAGCAATGTTAGTCAATAAATTGAAACAAATTAATATTTACAGTCTCTTAACAGTCTCATTTAACCTGTGCCACCAAGGTCGAACCACCTATAGAACAGCGGAAGGTGTCCCTGCGCATGAGGAGTTTACCCTTTTTTAGACCAACTGCTGATAGCATAACACTGACAAGAATGACCAAATTCTTCAAAGTGCTAAGCGTCAACTGGAATGGTGGGGACTCACTAAACCGGCGTCGACTCTTACACTAGATCAAACCTTAAACCTTGGTCAGGCTACAGGTCATCACTAATGTGACTACGTTGGGCTTTCGTTTAACCTAATCATGTCATAAATAATTACACAAATTTGTCGAAATATTGTCACAATTTACACGCTTTTGTTGTATAAATAAATTTATTTAATTAGAAATTAATATTGAAATTTTGTCTAATTGATACAACATGAAATTGTAACATGGAAACGTTGAAATTATTTGGTACAAGGTGATTAAGAACGAATTGGCATGTACGATTGGGTATGCGCAACGTTAGTGTCAACAGATTTTTCCTTGAAATCATTGTATAAGTAGCTGAAACATTATAATATAATAATAAATTAATAACTGATAACTTCAGTATAAATATATAAAAATTAGTAAAAGAAAATTCAATACTATACATGCATTAAAGTGATCAAGTAAAATAAATTAGAAAACCAGAAATTGAATTTAAAATCTAAATTTTAGCAAAAGAATTAATTAATTAATTAATTCAGAATTGTATTTATGTTTCTTTAAATTATTCATTAAGACTTTAATAAAATTTAATTTAAAAATTAATAAAACAACTTGCATAACAAAATATTTATATGTAAGTATTCATTGACATATTGAACTCATTAATTAGAATTGAAATTATTAAACAATTTTAAATTTATAATCACTTGACACTTTAGAAACTGTTAAAATAGAAAAGTAACTAAAAAGATCTAACCAAACTAGCACGCAAAAATAGCATCTCTGCTAGAGAATACTATATTTAAACTATACCTTAACTAGCTAGAAGTAACTAACTATCAAATCAAGCATCACCTTGCAATCGTGTTGAATTCTGGCTACTAACTATTGCAAGCAATTAAAACGTCAGTACAGCAATTACACAATCTCTCAGTAATGTAAGATACATTAAAACAATGCATCATTTAATACCACTACATCTATGCGAAAACAATCATGAATATAACAGACTAGCAAGCATTCCGAAGAACGGTCAGTTTCTGCTAAATGAAAGTATCGATTTAAGAAGAAAAAAGATTTTTAACTACCTTACGGCACCGACCTGTAAAAGTTATCCACAATATGCAAAAGCAGTATGAAGGATTTCTAAATAAAATTAGCTCCTATCATAGAGGGCTTTCATACAGACGCGTACACTCTACGTTACCCCACACGCAACTACCAATCGAGCAATTGATAGCAAACGCACTAATTACTGCTCACCTCCTTACGTTGGTAAAGAGCCTACCTCATACAACCCAAACTAGCAAACAATGATGACGAAAGTCAATACAAGACAACTCGTCTAGAAGCAATGCTTGGGCACACTAAGCAGTCAACTACAACCTGCGCGTTTAATCCTACTGAATTCGATGCCCAGAAGTTTAACGCCGGCGAACTACCATAATTACTTGAAACCTTAGCTGCCCCAATATTTGGTCAGACAGATCCGGAAGCAAGTATCAACCAGAACTAATCACTAAACACAATCTATACAACAGTTTAAGCTTGTAGGCTTCCGCGTATGCATAGTGTTACTATATAAAAATGAGTCACAATCATAGCATCCACCCTACAAACACAAAATGAGGTGCAATATTACCAGCAGTAATATCACTAACTAATTAAAATAAAAATAACTTACAACTCAGCATCTTCAGCCAGAAAAAGATCTGAAACAATTTAAAAAATACAAAATTAAAATTTATTTGATTTAAATGTTTAATTTTGTTATAAGTATGCTGTAGAATATAATTTTTACCTATTAGACCTTAAATGGATGCATTTCCTCCTTCTTTCTTGAACGCCTATAACTAACTCTGAAGCACTTTAAAACTGGTTTAAAAATGTAAATTTGTATTGATGTTAATAAGTTTTACAATAGCGTTGACAGTTTTTACATTAAATCCATATAGGAATC
The DNA here is from genome assembly GCA_963932245.1 of Tachinus rufipes. Classification (NCBI taxonomy): domain Eukaryota; kingdom Metazoa; phylum Arthropoda; class Insecta; order Coleoptera; family Staphylinidae; genus Tachinus; species Tachinus rufipes. The sequence continues at coordinate 23,611,491 of OZ010747.1, read as the reverse complement.
ACCACACTAAACCGTTATATTTAAAAACACACACAACAAACACGTGTAACCACTACTATGTTGGAATGCCGCACTGAATTGAATAAGATGTTGGTTTGACTATGCTATTAGTATAGCACGCTCAAAGCAAGGAGTAGGAGTGACATTCTAAACCTTTCAATAAAATAAATTAAGGAACTTTGCATTAGCATAACTTTTAAATAAATATAATAATAATATATTATCAAAATTGTTTAATTATCATAAACAAATCAAAATGAAAGTAAAACAACTCCAAAACAATTCCAGACTATACATAAACATTGCTTGTTTTCTATTCAAATGCATTAACATAAAAGTATCAAGAATTGAATTTAAAAAAAAATACATTATTGCAACAACTTAATACAATAGTTCACTATCTGTCAATCACAATACTTTAAACAGTAAAAATTCAATTTTGTATTTAACCGTTATTATTCATATACACATGCTACCGACACAACATCCCGCACTAAACTAAACGCACGCCGGCCGGCCCGGCTCTACGCCATACCCCTTCCATCCAACCATCACGAGATCCCCCGCACCAAACTGAACGTATGCCGGTCGAGCAGACTCTATGCTATACCCCTTCCATTCAATCAGCCCGATCTGAATTGCCTTTTTAAGACCATTCCGATCGTTACCGGCAACTTTGGCGTCATTTCTGTGTCTACATATAATTTGATAATCATTTTTTTTTATCAATACATTTAGAAAGGATCAAACTGTGATATGTCGAAGTGTTTTAGTCAAATAATAGTTAGGAAATAGCCAAAAAAACTAGAAATAAATGCGTTTTTATGTACTTTTGAATGCATTTTGTTGCTATTTTCAAATATAATTTGACAAAATACACTTTAACATATCATAGTTTAATCCTTTCTGAATGTACTGGTAATAAAATAAATCAATTATCAAGTTATATGTAAAAACAGCAATGACGCCAAAGATGCCGTTTTTGTTAAAATACTACAAATTAAGGTAGCGGTCGGTATAGTCTTAACCCAAAAAATGAGAAATGATTTCTGAAACAGTATATTAATATAGTAATAAATGTGAATAAAAAAAATACTTATATTAATAAACATTGCGCTCTTATAAATTGCGTTTTATTAGATTTTAAATTTGTTTAATAGATCAATCTACATATTCTGAAACGTATGGATAACACGAGAACATTTTTAATCAGCGCTAATTTTATTCTCAAAATTAAAACTGTTAGACGCACTAGCATAAATCTAACTAAACTATTCTTAACCAAAATTTGACTGCCAGGAACATCATTGGAACGAGTTTATACTAACAGATCAATAACTATCATGTCAAATAATCAAGCGATATTACAGTCACCATTAATAAAATCCAAACTATTTATCGCCTGCATAAACGGTCTGCAAGCATTGAGCACAATCAGCAGTTTGCCTAGTCTGAATAGCAAAGAACATTTAAATAAACCTGTTTTTCTATGCAAAACCGGAAAGAAAATCCATAGCAAACTTGATGCAAAACAGCAATTTGTAGAAAAAACTATTCCTAACAAGACTATCACATAATGCTTTGGTAACACAAATGAGTCGAATTAGGATGCAAAAACTCACAGGACTATTAACCAGACACTGTGGTTTTAACAAACACATGCATAGAATGGGATTAATGATAGACCGCTTTGCTGCTGGCGTGTAGAGGAAAAAGATCTCTGCAACGCACAGCTTTTTTTGCCAAACATAATCTAACCAAAAAAAACTGAAGGTAATCCTTTAGCAAAAAAATAAATTTTATCAAAGAGACTGAGCTGCTAAAGGAGTAAGACAATAGCGCGGGCTACCCAATACCTTTAAAAAAAATCTATATCAAAAACATTATGGTTGATGGTTACATTAGAGAGATTACGATTTAATTAATATATTTCAAATATGTTGTGTTTTTGATTAGAGACAATGTAGGAGAAAACCATAAAAAGTATATGAAGGTTGATTAATAAAAATGCAATATTTAAACACATTACAAAATGTACCACTAATTTAAATTAATAAATTAATTTATATTAGTAGTAGTAATGATTGCAATTACGCATAGAGTAATTTTTAATAATGTCGTTTAATTTTCAAAAAAGCATTATATGCAGGTGATATGAATCGTAATGCTTGTTAGTTGTTATGAACTTGTTTATATGTTTTGTATATAAAGTGTTATTAAGAACTGATAACGTTGAAATATGAATCCATATTAAGTTTACTGCATTTGTGAAATATTTAGCTAATATTTATTTTAATTAAAAAACACCATTTATATACATATATAAAATATTTAAGCTACGTCACTGTGCTATGTTTCTGCAACCTGTTATAAGTTTTTGGAACTAAATTTGAAAAAATAGTTACCTACATCATAACGGTCTACGTTTAGTACAATTACTTCTATAAAGATGGCAGGGCATTTTTTTAAATTAAATCAACAAGTATTACTGAATTAATTCGTTTACTATTCATAAAATTTAATTAAAAATTAATTAATTGATCATATTTACTCACTAATAAAGCCGTTTTACCATTTATTAGAAATGAATTATATAAACCACCAATAGTTAACAAAATAGTTAAAAGATGGCTCTAATAACTGATGAAATTAGCTTGTTTATGTTGTGTGATTCGATATGAGGTTAGATTTCAATAATTAATTAATATGGCTACAAACTTTGATATAGTTCGCCAAAATATTAAAGTAAGTTATTAAACACTAACAAATTAATATAATAATAAATCATTAATTTCAGGACTCGGTAAAATTAGCTTTAGACAAAAATGATGTTGGAGTAATCGAAGCCAATCACAAAACTTTTACCAAAACTGATCTAGATTTAAAAACTCCATTAGATCAAGTATTTCGTGATGTATTACTAGATTTAATTAAAAGCGAATCCAGTATTCCATTATTGGAATCTTTAATAACATTAAGCATAGAATCATGTCGCAGAGGATTATCGTCATTATCTATGCCGGTTATTTTATTAGCCGATATATTCGATTTTTTAACACTTGATTATTGCGAAAGGATGTTTGAATATGTTGAACATCACGTTAACGTATGGAAAGAAGATTTCTTTTTTACATCTTGCAAGAATATATTGTTACGAATGTGTAATGATTTGTTAAGACGGTTATCACGATCGAGTGCCACTGTATTTTGTGGTCGAATATTATTGTTTCTTGCCAAATTTTTCCCATTTTCTGAAAGATCCGGATTGAATATTGTTAGCGAATTTAATTTGGAAAATGTTACCGAATATGGATCAGAAAATGTTGATGAAGTTCCTACTAAAGAAAAAGATAAAGATGATAAAAGTGGTACTAGTAAAATCGATTATAGTTTGTATTGCAAGTTTTGGTCACTACAGGATTTTTTCCGGAATCCCAATCAATGCTACAATAAAGTACAATGGAAATTATTTTGTTCAGTATGTGTTTAACGTGATTGTTATGGTTTTTTTTTTAATATTAATTATTACAGCATGCGAATAGTATTATAAGCACATTCCAAGGATTAAAATTAGAACACGTGGATAAGGAAATAAGATGGGTTGATATTGATATTCCAGAAGCTCATACTAATCAAACTCCTTATTTTTCCAAATATTTAACGAATCAAAAATTATTAGATCTTCAATTGTATGATGTTAATTTTAGAAGATTTGTTTTGCTTCAGTTTTTGATTTTGTTTCAATATTTAACAACGACTGTACGATTTAAAACGTAAGTAATATGATTCTGTTATAATAAAATATTTATGTTGTGTCTTTTGAAGAGATAATTATGAATTAAAACCTGATCAAAAAGAGTGGTTGCAATCGACTATGGATAAAATATATTCGTTATTAAAAGAGACTCCTCCTGATGGTGAAGGATTTGCTGTTATTGTTGGTAATATTTTGAATCGGGAAGAATTTTGGAATGCTTGGAAAAATGATGGATGTCCAGGTATGTTGATTATTTTATGTAATTGAATTGGAATTTGTGTAAGATGAGATTTGGTTGTGCAAAAATTTATGTATTAACACTTCAGTCAATCATATTAAAACTGGATTGACTAAAAATGCCAGTTTTTACTGAATTTGAAAAAAATTATTATTGAAAATAAAAAGATTTTGTTTACCAGGTGCAGAAGTTGTTTTGAATTGAGATGCATGCCTTGAGCACTAGTTTCAGATCTGATTTTTGACAAGGTTGTCTGTCGGTGGATGGAGTTGTAGCTGGTGGACTTGAAGATGTACAATTGCAACAGTACTTGTCTTGCTGGTAGTACCTGAATCTGGGAGTGGCCAGAGATATGCCTAGGATTCTTCTTGGGAAGTTACTAGGCTGCGATGTGCTTGATAGTTTGTGGGTTTTGACTTAGCATCTATGTGAGGTGTTGGTTGCTGTACATTTATTGGCTCAAATTTGTATTTCTTTAGGTTACCGCTTAACCTATGTGTTTGAAACCTAAACACCTTTAGGAGGTGATTCAAGTAGGTATCATGGTTGGGGAGAACACAACGATGGCTTCCAGATACACCAGTGTTGTTTTTCCAGCAGTCTTGCTAAAGCTAGAAGACATTGATTATCTGAATTTACATAACAAAATAATACATACCATATAATAGGATGTGTTCAACTTGTTATAACCCTTACCTTTAACGTAAGGTTACATTTGTTGTTAAAAATGTATAAAATATAATAGTAACATTATTAAAAGTTGGTGATGATGTAGGTAAAATGATGATGTGTTATTTTATTTGTGCATGAACTAGTCACAGAAATTCACAGTTGTAGACAGCTTCTAAAATTATGCATGAGTTTGTTTTGGCAACAACGTACAGAAGTGTGAGTGATCCAAGTCTAATGAGACTCCAAGTTACAATAGAGCTGTTACTCATCAAAATGACAACAATATGGAGGGTTAGTAGTTTCCATATTATATGTTAATAGGTCTATTTCAACAAGATTTGGACAGTCACAAACTAAGCACAAACAAATTACTGACAATAATTATTTGTTGCATGTGTTGGAACAGATCTATAATCTTCAATTATAATGCATATTTTAACTACGTCATAATCAACTTAATAATAATGTTTTAATGTGTGTGAACATGATTACTATTATATTTTAAACATTTCTAACAACAAATTTAACTATTTATTAAAGGTAAGTGTTATAATAAGTTTACCATGTGCTATTATATTGTATGTATTAAATTATTATGTTAATTCATATAATTAACGTCTAGTTCTGAAGAAAATCTAATAAACACACTCAAAATGGTCAGTTTATTATTTAACTTATGTTAATTTGATTTTTGATATACCTGTCCTGAGATCAGCTTCTTAGAAAGACAAGATCTTTTTCAACATTTAAAATATCATTCACTGTTTGTTTTCCTTCAAAAACTTTCACATGATTGTTCATTAAGTAGACCGATCTGTAAAAAACCTTTCCACTTTTTTTAATCTTGCTGAAGCTTTACAATAAATAAATTATTCTACTGAATTCACTAAAGAGTCCAACCAACAAATTGGGTATTGTTTTTGGTGTCTCCGGTTTTGCTTGAAGGGGCGGCGCTTCCTACTATGGTGCTTTCCTGCCATTTTTAAATATGTTGCCCGCAGTCCTCGTCTCTTAAGGTGATAAAAAAAACATAAGCTAATGTGGATAAGTGCAAGACATTGTACCCCTCTTGACATATTGCGCAGCGCTCACCTTTCTCCTCCTAGCGTCATCCCTGTTTCTAGAAGATATCATTATGAAGTTTGTGTTTGGGTTTAATTATGTTTCATTATCATACACACTCACTCAGAACGATTTAGTCTTATAGTTCACACGTCTTCACACAGAGAGCATAACACACTCACATCGTGAATGTTAAGACTAAGTTGCTCAAATCTAACTAACTAAATTCTTTGTTTGATGCCGGTTGGTCTTTGAAGAGGGTTGCGGAGGCGGCTAGCCCAAATCCGGTTGCGGCTCTTGGCGAAGGGGTCCGGTGTGTCGGAGTAAGCATTTGCACAGAATGCTCAATTAACGTACGCACTCACAGAATGCAAGTCCGCTAAGAACAGTAATGATTTGGTTTGCAACGTGAAAGTGCATATGGCAGCTATCAGTGGTCGTCCTGAAACCTTGGCGGGGTGTGAAAGCACAGGGTATGTTGGTGTAGGGTTTGACCCCGTAATCTTCAGACGAGTCGAACTTGGTATAAGTCTACGGCACCGTTGGTGTCTGTCGGGAAGCTGCACCGTGGTATGTTTGGTCTTGTTCAGTTCGTTGTTTGCTTATTCGCTTCTGGGTCTTGATTGACTGCGGCTGGAAATGTTACCGGAGCGATAGGCAACCACATACGTCGTCCCCATCGCGTACCGGAATCGTCAGCAGAGATGAGCAGGGAAAATCAGCGACAGCTTTCCACGAGGCGGGCGCGCCTTACACTGCCCGCTCCCCAATCCATCCGGGGACGCACTAGTTTTTCATGTATAGTAACCGAGGCACTAGTCTCAAGCGCGAGTTTGCTGAATACAAGCGGGTTTATTCTATTAACAGTGAAACAGGGCACGGCAAGCCGGCCACACTGGGAATTAGAAAGTGAATTAGCAGACCTGGAATAATAATCCAACCTGTATGGTTGGGGTTAATCTGTGTGATTACGTGTGAGTGATTGATTAATTATCATTAATCGGGGCTTGCGTAGCTCGTAAGTGGATATTCAGTAGGGCCACTGATCTTGTTAGCTCCGGCGCAGGATCACGTCCTACACAACAAAAGACATCCTCTGGGCGGAAGAGAAGTAGAGGGACGAGGCGGACTCTTGGGGAACCGGCGGCTTCTGATCTATAAATACCGGATTGTAACAGAAAAATTTGATATTTATAGGAGCAGGGAACAAAGAGGTGTGGCTTTGTAATCTGTACTAACGGTTTTGGCGATGTCTTTGAAGACTACGTGATGGGTTTCAAATACGTCCGGTTCAAACCTTAGTAGTCGTAGTTTGGCAGATAGTTACGATTCTGATCTGTTGTAGTTGCCGGAGTTGTTGGTCTCTAACTCTAACAGCAAGTGTATGTGGTCTCTGTCGATCATACTGGCCAACGCTAATTCCAGGTTAAATCCAGTGATTCTAAAAGATAATTGGTGATATAGTCTGTATTGTCTCTTGAGTCGCTGGGGGTTTGGGTCGGTGGCAGGCTTGCTTGCAGGTATGTCGATGTTATATCGCTCGAAGTCTGCAAGGTGTTCTTCTAGCCACTGATCTTCTTCCTCAGCGAACTTCTCGCGGGGTCCCTGTTGCCGCGTATTTTTTTTCTGTCTTTTCTCGGGGTATTACCAAGAGCAGAATACTGAGACAGTACGCCAACCCGCGGGTAGAAGCATGATTGATGGGTACTCTAACCACGCAACATCACAAGCTTGTAGGATGTTTTTTAAAGCGCCAAGCGACACTCTACCAGCGGATTTGCCCACATTTCACCTAGCAAACGTCCTGGCTACCTTAGTCGAGCCCCGTATCCAACAATCTCTTGAGTTTCAGACGTTCGACCAACTTTTTATTAAGGACCATTACGCCACTATGGATTATTCTGCCATTGCATCTATTACGGCAACCCGCGACCTTGTAAGGTACATTGGGTACCACAGAAAACGAAAACACCTGCTTTTCACGAGCCGATACCACCCCAGTTTGAACGGCACGCTATTTTTTTAACAAGTAGGCAAGCTATTTACTAACGGCATTATCGAGCGGAGCACCAGTAATTATTGTGCCTCCGTGGTGATAGTGAAGGAAGAAAAATGACGGCACTCCACGCGTATTTTACCGCGAGCACCCGTAAGGAAGCGGCTCTCCTACCGACTTTGGGGACGTCAACGTATTTAGTAAAATCGATCGATCGCTGGTATACTTAGACGACATCCTGGTCTACTCTAAAGACTACGCCGAACATTTGATGCACCTCTACCTGGTGTTGCACGGCCACATCAAAAAGTGCGAATTTTGCAAGGGTTCAGTCGAATACTTGGGGCACAGAACCAGTGCTGAGGGAAACCAACCGTTAATCCACCGATTAACACTAATAAAGGAACAATCGCCAACCCGGAACAAGAAACAGCTGCGAAGCTACTTAGTTCTGAGCATCTGGCTTGGAAGTATTCAAAATTGGCTACTACTCCCTTATGGAGCTAAAGGGCACTAAAAAACCTCTTGTGTGGGCATTCCTATATTAGGAGGAAGCCTTCCGACGACACATAATTTTTGAGTGCCAAATTTCCAAACCAGGTACCACTTCAACGAGTGGGCTATAAAGAAGAACAGGGCCAACCTGGAGGATGATGTCTTAACGCTGCTTGGTTAGAAACTCGACCGACGTCAAAGGGATGTTTACGAGGTGGTCCCTTTCTTGCAAGAGTTTGATTTTAAAATGGAGTTACACTAGTCACCACCAACCTGCTGATTGATGCTCACACCTTGGTGGAAGAATCCGAGCGACTTCTGCCACCTGAAGACTCGTCACTCTGCACTGCCTATACCAGAGCTTCATCCTGACTCATATCTCACAATGAGCCAAATTGCCAACAAACAGAATACTATAAGAGGAAAGCAAGAACGGTTGAACGACCCCGAGTACCCAAGTGAAATGGACTTGGGATATAAACTGGGAGAATGTTGGCCACGATTAACTAGTAGTAGCCCAGAAGTTCAGCAAGAGGTGATAAAACAACATTACTTGCCAGGCACTAATGAAGGGATGAAGCCACCGTTGTCCTGAGAGCCTACTATTGGACAAACGTACAAATGGACGTGCGAACGTTTATCCAAGACTGCGATACTTACTTCAAAGTCGAGGCTGAACTAACACAACTAAAGGCATCACTGAACCCATAAGTTGAGATTTATCCCAAGACCGAGATCACCGCCTGCAACAAGTCAGACAGATAGACTGCGTACCGAGAGTGGTGATACTTACGACGGTCGAACGCGAGAAAGGACGAAGCAGGGGAGCTGGAACAAATTACAGGGCTCAATGTTATTATCACTACAGCGGGAATCTACTACTACTGGGTAGAAGCCCCTACAGTCTATCCGTCAAACTTTACTTCGACGAGGATCATCAACCGATCAATGGGAGCTCGGCGGGTGGTATAAATATCAAACTTTTGGGCTGCAACTCTAGTAAAGGAAATATACCGGATTGTCACCATCTTCACCCGAAGTCTAGGTTCTCTTAGCCAATGTATTTCCGAACTCTAGACCGACGACTGTCCTAGAAATGTTGCCCATATCTCCTGGCTTGCATAGGACCTGCACTTTCCGACTTAAGTCGTTTCCCGATCACTGGGAAAACCAACTGGAATCGCACACAATTGACCACCGCCATGTCCACTGACCACGATTACTATACTACAAACTTACTGCATTCCACGTACTGCCGTGGGTCACTTTTAGAACTGGAAAATACTTATTGAACATATAAGGCAGTGCTCATCACTGATACGTCTTTGCAAATTGCACTAACCTCTGCATGCTATGGGGCTACTATATATGCTTTCGGGCGTCTTCGACCACCAAGATGAATACGTGCACTAAGTGAACACCGAGTGGTATCAACAACCAAACTAGACGCTGGTAAACATATTGTCCTTTAGTACTCTAAGAGGAGTTGCATCACAACTTTAAACGACGCCCAGATGCTGCAGAATATGTGACTCTTGCAATGTATTGCAGAGGCAACTGCTTGTCTTGGGCTAGCTTTGTCTGCCACACGCTACGGCACGTAGCAGAGGCAGTCGTTGGTCCAGATTCCGTAACGGAGTCTTTTCGATGTGTTGTTGCTGCTTTGACGTCTGGCTTGGCTCGAGTGAGTGCTATAACGAAAACGATTAGAGCAGTGCCGAGTGCGCGGGCCGCATACGGAACGCCACTCGAGAGGGCAATCTGATAGTGAAGGAGCCGTGCTTTGAAGAAGTTGGGTATTTTTCATCCTGGACGCCGCCTTCGTGCCGTTAACACGTATAGATTAAAGAAGTAATCGTTACCGGTAGGCAAGCCACTCACTGAAGCAATTGGCATTCGACGGAAAGACTGTTGCTACGAGAAAGTATTGCTTACATCAGCAAAAGCCAATAAAGACCACAAAACATGAAAAAATTGTCACCGGAGGTCCTAAGGCGGTCGTGTGTGCCTCTGAGGAATAGTATGTGATCCTCGGGTTGAAGGTTTTCGGCGTAGGGATGCTTCGTGGTGGTTTTGGGGATGATGTTCTCTCATGTCACTGATTCATTAGCGAGGTGTGTCCCCCAGGGTTATGAGGTTGCAGTGGCCTCAGAGTTTCCACTGAATTTTTCTGAGTCCGCTTGGTCTACGGCACCTATTTTGGTATTTGTTAGCGGAAGCTGCAACTTGGTGATGTAGATAGTAACATCTAGTGGCACTAGACGGAGATATCCTTGGGTTCGATTGATTCGTTTGAGAGAACATTTTCTCATTTAAAGCGGTTGACCGCCCCGCAACGACGTACATATTCGTATCTAGAGCAAAGTGTGTTTGTTTTTGGAGTGGGAGTTTTGAAAAATGGAAAAAAAAATGTTTGGAAGTGGGTCAAGGAAATTGCGTATTTAAACTATTTTGGAGGGAGGATGGACATTTTTGCATCCTACATGACGTCATGAAGTATAGCTTTTTATGGGGATAAGAAGCTATACTGAATGGGATGCTAATAAGTAGCACGACGCACTTACTCATTTGAAATCTGCACTTGTACTTCTGCTCATTTCCACTTAGCCACAAGATATTTTTGGTTTATCAAATCAAAGTTAGCTAGGCACTGATGTATTTGTTAAAATTGTGCCACCTATTTAATCTTGGTGAGAAAGATTATGTAGTGAGACATACTACCGCTGTATCTGTCGGCCAGGCAGTGGTGAAAACATTTTATAATTGTGATATCTAGCAGTAGGCAATATTTTAAATTTTTACCACACAAAAAATCGCAATTGCTAGGGATCAGTTACACATAAATTTTCGATTTTTCGTTCCCAAACATTTGTTGTAAATTTTAATATAAAATACTGACCTAATAGATTTATTAATAATATTTTGTTTAATCGCTAATAAGAGAGATTCAAACGTAAGCTAATTTATTAATACGAGATTTAAATTTAATAATGAAATTTAAAATTATCTTTAGAGTTTAAAAAAGTATTGGTACATCCAACTGAGCCTAATGAAAAAAGGAAACAGGACCCCAAACCCTTCCTAGGTGATATAATGAAGGAAGCTAAAAAAACAAACACCTATCATATGGGAAAGTATGTTCTTACAGCATTAAAATAAATTTAATATTAATAAATATGTTTCAGTACTGAATTGACTAAATTATGGAATCTTTATCCAAATAATTTGGAAGCGTGTAAAGCAAAAGATCGCGATTTTCTACCATCACTCGATAGCTACTTTGCTGATGCTATTGAACAATTGGAAAAACCGGAGACTGGACGGGATAGTCTATTAAAGGATGGTAATTTTGGTTGGAGGGCGTTGAGATTGTTAGCACGCAGAAGTCCGCATTTCTTCACTCATAGTAATAAACCTATCAGTGAATTATACACGTATTTGGAAATCATGGTCAGAAGGTTTGAATGATCACAAATTATAAATACTGTTATTATTTATTAATAATTAATTTTAGAATTGCGGCTGATAAACCCGGAACTAGTGTAGAAAATTCCGAACAGAATGATGTAGAAATTGAAGATTTATTTAAACAACCTGATGACAATGGTGAAGATATGAAGAATAATGACGGGGATGATATTGATGAAAATTATATTCGATTTAAAGTAACTTTACTTACAATGTCACAGTTTGATACATTCTGTGAGAAATTATCACATAATTGGCAACTTTTGGCCGGGAAATTAGGTATGTAAATAACATTCATATATTATTTGTGTCTATAGATATTTGTTGTAGGTTTTAAAACTGATGAAGTGGAATACATTATTACACAAAATCAGGGTAAAGAAATTGATCAGGCTAGAAGTCTATTACATTTATGGTTTGAAGATGATGACGATTCCACCTTAGAGAACTTCTTATATATTTTGGAAGGTTTGGAATTGAATGATGTTGCTGAGGAAGTTAGATCGACTCTTGAGCAAAATAAAAATTTAACAATATCTGACATTAATTAAATCATGCAGTTATTTTAATAAAATTTAATAATTTTTTATTTACTATAATGTTTGTTTTTTTTTACTGAGAAAAGGTGAAGAATATCATTGCCACTTAAGAACACGGAATCGGACAATCTTCACGTCAACTTTTATTGTCTCTTTTGTTGAGAAGTCTTATGCAACTGTATTCTGCTCCAATAAGTCTAGTATTGATATTCACGCAGGGTTCTGAGTTGGATGTTGGCAGGCACGCTCAAAACTGGAGGATAAACATGACAGAAAAATCATTAGCTGTTATTGAGGTTGCCAATATCAAACGTGAGCTAGCTACAACGGTGAAGTAGTCGCCACTTACACTTTATCCAGGGTCCACACATAATGCATATCAACGCTCGGCGTGGCATGACGTTATTTATGTCGCACGCTTTACCGGACTTTACAAAGGTGTTTTCATAGCAATCATGGAAGTATTTTTAGTCCAACGATTACGATGATTTAGATAGACCCTTCTGAATATTATAAAAATACCACGAAAGAATGAACAATTATATTTTTCGAAAAGAATCTATTGTATCAAGCACTAGAACAACAGCCGTGTGATGCAATAAGGAGAAAAAAAGTTAGCCAAGCTCTGACAACCCAACTGATACCTCTTGTCAACTTGGAAATAGAGGTATGATACCCAAGAAAGCTGCCGTTGTGAGTAGCAGTAAATGATACATCTAAGAAACACTGCGGTTGATGTTTTGCTATTTAAAGGGAGGCAATTTACCTGTTTTTTAAACTAAAGCCGCTATACAGAGTCCGCCAAAAAAAAAAGAAACATGTTAAACGTCGTCAAACAACATTCCGAAGATTGGAACTCGGACAGACGACATTCCGTACAACAGAAGTTGATTTACCACTACAAAATCAACGGCCAACCTCAATGCAAACAAGCAATCTTAATACCTAAGCAACCAACAACAAATCTGGAAGTTAAACATCGTAAAAGCAGATCACAACGACAACTCGAAGAAGCGCCGCCAGACTTTATTTTGTGGAATGGAATTCCTTCATACAAAATTCTAAAAAAAAAGAAGAATGTACCATCATCTTACGGTCAGAATACCGACGCTAAGACCTAAAAGTGTCGCTGCACTTGAGATTAAATATTGATGTGTGCCTCTTGAGAGTAAAAAACAGCCAATGAAATATTTCTTCTTACAACAAGTTATCTCCAAGAATTATTATTTTGAAATAGGAGATAAAAAAACGAAAAAGATAATTGGTGCTCAACGATTGTTCACCAGAGAGTTAGATCGCCGTCACCGTTTCTCTAATTGTAAAAAAGTTTGAGCATGAGTTCACTCTACACGTGCATAAGCCAGCCACAAGCCCACGAAGGGCGCAAATTGAGAAGAATATTGCAGCAGCTAGTATTGCGGGTAAGTCAAATTTGTTAATTTTATCTCGTTCACAACAACTGGCGCTGTCAAAGACTTACTTGGGAAACTTTACGAAAGGTTTTGAGCTTACACGACAAAAAGTCGTGTTGACTCAACAGTTGAAGCCAAACGATTTCGGATTGCGTCGTATATAGAGCAGCTGGAAATAGTGCAGATTTCGGCAAAAAAATCATCTTCTCAGACAAGAACATTTTTAACTGAATGGCTTTGTTAATAAACAAAATTGCTTTTTTATTCCAAAAACTTACTGTGTAGTGCGGTTTATGGCATGGCGGCACCATAGTACTATATTTCTTCCAAAATGAGGAAGAATGGCGACCGCTATAGAGCCATGTTACGCGAAAGATAAAAGTGAGCAGTTCTATAAAGACAATAAGCACAGAAAGACCCACTAAACATCTGTCACTACAATTTAGGAAGTCAAAATATCAAAGCTCAAAACATGGTTGATTTCTCGTGCAAAGAAAACCTTTACTGCATGAATACCTTCTTCAAAGAACCCCCGCAGAGAAAATAGACATGAAGAAGTTGCGGTGGTAAAACATGTAACTAAATAGACTATGCGCTCACTTCGGACAGGAAATCATGTTCAGACATATACATCCGTAATTAACCGTTTCAACACAATCAGCGCCTACAGGTTAATGAGAGCCAAAATGAAAATCAACTCCTACCTCGAACGAAAGAAGTTGATTGGAAAAACAATAAAACTATCTATAAAAGAGTTGAAAGAATAATATAATAAGCAAATAGAGAGGAAGCTCCAAACAATCAAAGCTTTGAAACATCTAAACATAACTAACTAAAGACCTCTTTAAGAGAAAACAGAACTCTTGCAAAACCAGCAATACCGGCACACAACACCTGTTCTTGATGCCATCAAAAATAATCTGAATATGAAAGTTCTCAAAACGAGCTAAAAGAAAAATGATTTATAAGATGAAGATCAATCTGGGAGATATCGTTACAAAAAAAACAGATATAGGTGGTTCAAGACATCTCTCAGACCCTGTACATCAAGTCAGTACAATAGCCAAACCATATGTAGAAGAAACAAAGCATCGTGAACGTGGGCTCAGAAGAAATCTCCAAAAAAATGCAAAATACCTGGAGAGGACCAAGTAACAAACAATATGCTGAATGGTAGATCAAAAACACTAAAATTGCACAATAATTATATTACTAATGAAATGTTTAGAAAAGAGAAATTCCAGAAATGAAGCAAAAAGCTGTGGTAATACTTTTATTCAAAAAAGGTGACTCCACAAACGCTGATCCGACCAATTAGTCAACTCGCTACACTATACAAGATACTTACAAATTTTAATTCTATCGACCTATAGAACAAGCCGGCTTCTGAAAAGAGAACAGCATGGTTGGCCACTTTCAGGCAATCCGCACGCTAATGAATATAACGTGCTTGAATATAACGTGCTTCTGCATATGGTGTTCGTGAATATCAGAAAGCGTTCGACTCCATAGAGGTATGAGTAGTACTGGAAGCCATAAAAAAAAGCAAAAATTGACTCAAGGTCAAGGAGTTAATAGACTATATTTATAAAAACGCAAGTTTAAAATCGAAGACTTACAAACCAAAAAAATCTATAAAAAGACGTGCGGTAAGGCAACACAATTTTCCAAATACTATTCACTCTGGCACTAAAAGATGTCTCTAAAAATTTAAGGCAGAAACAAAAAGGTGTGTGTAGGTAGAAAATACCTAACTCACGCCCGCTTTACAAGCCAAGATACAAATGAACTTACGGAGAACAAACTTAAGCAAACTTCCCAGGACGTTGGTCTGAAAATGAACCTCAAGAAAACCAAAATACTCTTTTCCGATGTGCCCAAATAACACTAAACAACCACTCCTTAGAAAACTTGGAACATTACGTTCATCTGGTACATAACATTAACTGGGTAGTAACAACCAAACAGACAAATAAAACCAACTTAATTCTCCCCGTCGCGTCGTAACTTAAGGCTTAGAAACGGCAACTTCCACGGTTAACAGTACAAGCCGGTCAGAAATCAATGAAGAGGGCAATACTAGGGATCAGTCTGAGAGACCGGATCCGTAATATAGAAATTTTGAAACGCTTAAGTGACGGATGTTATAAATCGCTAGATTAAGGTAGCAAAAGAGACAAAAAGAAGTGCAGGTAGACCGCGATTAACTGAATCCACACAGCTCAAAACAGATCAACATGAACAAAACCATTGGGCTGAAGAAGATTTGCGCCTCATACGTCCACACTAACATCTCCCATTTATGTATGAAAATTTATATCCTCCATATGTCCATCCAAGACCGCGCGGCAATGAGCAATGCGTTCATTGAAGTTTTTCATGACGCGTTCACAAACATCTGGTGGGATGCTGCTAATAACCCTTTCAAATTCTTCCTTCAATTGGTATATTGTTTGTGGTTTGTTTACGTACACTTTTGATGTCACAAATCTCCACAAAAAAGTCACAAAGCGCAAGATTGCATAATCTGGCAGGCCATTCCTAGTTGTCACGCAAAGAAATAATTTTTACAGGAAACTGTTCATTCAGAAGAAAGAGATGTGTTACATGTCGCACCATCTTAAAACTAAAAGTCGTCATTTTCATCCACAACTGGGAAAAACCAATCAGAAAGCATGTTTCTGTAACGGTCGTCGTTCAGTGGCGGCAGCTCCTTCATCATTTTCAAAAAAGTACGGTACCCCAAATTCTGCAGTTCTGCTTATTGACAAATCCACTGAGGTACAAGTGCGTCTCATCTTTGAAAATGATTATTTACATGAAGTTATTGTTCTCCGCTTATTGAGCCAAGACCCACTGAGCAAATCGATGTATCTTTCCATGATCTGTAGGCTTCAACTCTTGTGTAAGTTGAATCTTATACGCATGCATTTTCAGATCTTTTGAAAGGATTACATGCAGTAAACTTGGTTTTAAATTCAGTTGTTGAGCTCGGCGAACCGATTTTCTAGGGCTTACGGTCGCATTATCACGCACGACAGCAATGTTTTCTTGTGTTCGAACGGTACCCGTGGTCTCAAACTTTTGGATTAACTTACAAACTGTGGATTCGGTTGGAGCAACGGAGCAACGTTACGTCCGAGTATCACACGCAATTCACGAACAGTTGCCGTGGGACTTTCACTGTTTTTGTAATAACTTCTTATCACTTGGATACGATGCTCAGTTTACATCTGCTCCATGACGAAAATAAACATCAAACAACAATGCTCACCAAACAAAAGCCACGAGGCTACTAATGGGAAGGATATCAGATAACAAACATGAAAAACTCACGACTGCTAACAGTCACAGAACAAAATGGCGCCAAATTCAAATTCTCTCTCTCTACTTCTTGAACACCTTATAGATGTGGAAGCTTAAATGTAAGCGCTTAATGAGTACGTTTTCGTACAAAATCAAAGCAATTATGTATGAATAATCCCAACTCTTGTAATATAATATAAAACTAATCATAGGATTATTCGGACAAAATCGTATATACACGCTCAATACTAGGATTATAGTCGTACGACACAAAATCGTACGTAGTGTGCCAATGCGGAAACAATGGTATACACAGACACAGAGTTTATTAATTTTCAAAAAAGCTAGCTGTATATTTGATAGACTAATTAATTGTGAAGCGACATATTATTAAGTCACATCACTCACTTTAAATTGCAAGTTATTTCGGCCCACAGTTAATCACGAAACTATTGTCATGAACCGATTTGCATTATGCTATTAAATAATAGTAAAGCGGCGTACTTTCTATGTACCGCGTCACGTTTTAAAGGTTGTAAATCGCGAAGCAAAATATTCCTAAACACGCCAAGCGACAAATAGACAATAGCCACCATCATTAATAAAACAATGTATGCGTCAAGTGATAACGAACTGTTGTTAATCGCAAAGCGACATTATCACTAAACCAAGTCATATCAGTTAAATAGTAGAAACAGTTTTTAATGTTGCATTTTGGATCTAAAAGTAATGATTTGTGAACCTATAACAGGAATCTTTTTCAATTACAACAAATATTATTTTATTTTCATTTGCAAAAAATAAACAAAAAAATATGTCCAAAATTTAATTTTAAAGCAAAAAATAGTCGTAAGCACCACAAGCAAAAAAACGGAAAAATATTGGCGTGCTGCAAACATTGCTTTCCTGCTCTTGATACTTAATATACTATTGCCTTACGCGTACGGCCAATGTTTCCATCTGTTTAAAAAAACCTTTAAATTGCGGTCCATGTAAGAAGTTTAATACTGTTTATCTCTCCTCAAATCATTCGTACTTACCCACACACACTTACACCCCATAACCGTCGTCTAGTGGCAAAATACTGTAAAACAAACTAGACAACATTAAAGGACAACAACAAACAATGTTTACATTAAATTTACTTTCATTTATTTATTATATATACATATTAAAAATATGATATTGTATATTTTTCCTTAAATTCTAAAGCGAATAAAAAAAAACAATACAGTATGTCCTCAGATTGTAGTTCCAATAGGTAAAAATACTACACAATCATTTTTATACATTAATATTATGATTACCAAAAATAATCTTTGTGTAAAAATATTTATCCAAATTAAATTAAATAAACAATCCGGGGACACAATGCAGATGCGACATATATACAACAAAGAAAAATTGTCTTAAAACATTTCTTCAACAGTAAAATAAATATCACAGTGTATATAAAAATTTCGTCCGGTAAATATTATTAAATACATATTTAAGAGAGAAAAAAGTGAGGAATTTTTATCACATGATATACTTCATTGGTATTAATTATTAAAACATCGAGAGGGCAGACAATTAATTTCAGTCTTAAAATGTGAAACAGTTCGTTTGTAGAAAATTAATTATTACATTTAAGGCAGTTGATTAATATTCTTGATAGCAAATACCCCACATAATGCTCCAAACAATTAATTAATCACACGTCGATTATTAAGATATTGAGAATTTCTAGTGAAAAAAGGGCAGTAACTTAAAAGTACTAGGAGGCAGTTTATTTTAAAATAATAACCGACGCATTTTATTATTTTTGGGCAGCATTTTAAAGCCTGATAATATGTGATAAAGTTTCTTATTGTGTGATCATCTCTGGTTGTTATATGAACCACACAATTAGCATACACAACAGTCATTTCAATTTTAAATAAAAACTATTATAAGAATTTAAAACCTATAAGAGCTACGCATCTAAGGCATTACAGGGTACATTCTTATCAGTAGTATTATTACTAAATTTACGTAACTAAATCGAATAATGTCACTTGAGCCACTACTAGCACTGTAAGGTTCCTTTTGTCCTGGTTGATGTCCTTCTAAGTTCTTTGTGCAACCCATCCAGAATGGACCGGATGGTGTTTGTTTGGGCGTTTCTACTCGCATATGAAGGTCGTTGAATTTCCAGAAGCCTTTTCCTTTGAAGAAGTAAGTTTTACCTGAAAAGGAGTAATGATTAAACATAATTTATTGAATTAAATATATACTTATTTATTAATTACTTAATAGTTGTGTTATAGTATATTAAGTTTCAAGAGCAGGAAAGCTATGTTTGCAGTGTTTGGAGCGCTTCAAATGCTGTCTTGCCTGTGGTACTTACGAATATTTTTTTAATATACTATTGAGATTATGTAATCTTACATGTTAATTAGTTAGAGAAATAGAGTAAAACTCAGAATGTTCTGAAATCTAAAATATTTTGAAATAGTTTGGTAACAGATCTAGAATACCAAAAGAATATTTGATAGAAAGTTCCAGAATATAAAAAAAAATATAAACTAAAATTTTAAAATGATTAAAGATATCGCCTACTTAAGGGAGCGACCAAACTAACACTTATTAAAGTATAAACCGACCTACCACCTACCAACACCAAAGCCATCATGAGTACCAGATCTGACTTTTGCAGTCTATTTAAGAGATGACAATCAATACAACAGTAATTTGTCAAACCAACTTCTCAAATTCTGTACTTCATCAAACCAACAAATTCAACAATTTAAACGATCAAGTATCGTGGAGGTCGATGAAATGCCAAATGCGCCGTTATTGCGGCAAGTATGTCTGGAGCATAACCGACCCAGAACTAATATAGAATACCAGACAATTGCATCTCCTCTCCTAGCGTTCTACAATCAACTTATGGCTTATCCAGGGCTTGGCCCATATAGTCGAGTCCGAGAGTCCAAAGGAGAAACAAGGGAGAAGGCCTAGCTACTGTCTGGCTATTTCCGTCAGCTACCACTTGGTGACCTAATCCTACCACATCTGCAGCTTCCGCAAGACAACCCTTGGTATCGTCGACCACCAGGTAGTACTCTCCGGCACCTCCGAGACTACTTCCCTACACCAACGCACCGGAAGACCACCCCAAGACAAGTCCTGGACACGTACCAGCTGCCTCCGTCTGCAGTAACGAAGCCCAGCCGGTGACAAATGGCACCCAACGGGACAAAGAAGAGCATGGTGTTTTCACGATCCCGCAAACAACAACTCAAAAGAAACAAAGAGTAGAGAACAGAGAAGCTCGAAAGAAGTCAAAAAAATTAAGGTTCTCAACCAGGTCAAAAACCCTGTTGATCAAACAATTGTAAACCCAATCAGCAACCCCAACAAAGAGTTGAAAACTGTCCCGGCACACTTTCCGGACGAACCTTAGACATACACGCCACGCCCGACACCGTCAACAGCAAATATCACGATGTACTAGACCAAAATATATGAAAATCCACTAATTTGCCAACAATATCGACGCAAACCAATACTTGGCACTAAACCTGTGTGACCTACATTACCGGCCGAATCACCATCACTCATCATGCGGACAATCCCTCTGATATGACGGGTCATCTTAAATTCCTGATGAGCAACTTCATGGCGGCAACTTCATGGCGGGAGCAGAAGGCTACAAAAATACCATGAAATATTACGTTTAAGCCAAGCTCCACACAAACGTCTCAGAAATAACAACAATACTTTGAGATCCATACTACACCTGCGAAGAGCTAACAAAGTTACACGCCTTTACGAATCTAAATAACACTTTGCAAGGTCTAGAGGACAAGTACAAATGGCTGCTGGCACACGATAAGTTATGGTATGCCGATATTAACGTCATCACCGAAAAGAACGAAGAAAATTTCGGCAGACAAGACAATCTGGCACAAGCAAACTGTACCAGTAAAAAAGTACACGACTACCCGAACCTGGTGAACGAACACATAAAGAAAAAGAGAAAAAAAAAAACAATCTACACCAAACAATATCCTAGGTGGATACTGTGCACCGTAGAACCACCGCGCAGCGCTCAGAGACCCAATGCGCAAAAGGTCAACAAAAGAATACCGCGGAAACCACCACCGAAACTCGGTACCTAAACAATTACTAAAAAGCCCGTGCCATGAGTGTTTTTAAACCATTCGAGCCCGCGGCACCCGAACTCATAGTAAAACCCCAGTGGACACTTTTAATATGTTACAGACTACTCCCGTCCCGAGCAATAGTGCCCATACCAAGACCATCGACGATACCTGGACAACATCTCCACACGCGCATAGTACTGTTATTTTTGCCCCCACAGTTAGCCGAGTTCGAGAGTACAAAGTAGAAACAAGAGAGAAGACTTCACCTAGCCATCACTGTCTCCCTATTTCCGTCTGGTACCACTAACTGACCTGATCCTACCATCTGCAGCGATCCAAACAAATACCATAGTCCTTTGTGGAGAGGCACGCTGTGTATGTGTGTGTGTGTGTAATCTCAACATTCTGAGTAAACGCGTTTGTGGGAATTAATAGTTTGTTTACAATAAAATGTAAACACACAAATCTACCGTATCCGATGCTCCGGAAAACCACCCCAGGACAAGTCCTGGACTCGTACCAGCTGCCTCCGTCTGCAATCACAGAGCCCAGCCGGTGACACTTACTGAACTCGCTCCTTACAAAGAATATCTTGCCGTGAAACCATTGCTAAGTGAACCACGCAACACTTCGCAAGTTAAATGAAAATTAAAAACTTCTCAGTTCGCTGCCGGAATTAATTTTTTAGATCACTTCTGAGCACACATAACAAAGAGCAAGTACGCAAAGTTCTGAATCGTTACTAATCGATTACTTTAGGTTCACAAACTCCACTAACGCATCCGAGTTCGTTAGTTTTTTTATTTGCTCTGACCATCTTTTCGGAGAACGTCCTCTTGTTTTTTCACGGTCGTCTCTATCAAGCTACAGACACGGAACGACAACAATTGGCGCTCAACGTGGGGTATTCGGAAAACAAAAAATTCCTGCCCCCACAAACTTACCCATAAAAAACCACCGCAGGCACAACTAGAAATTACTTAAGCTGGCTTCAATTCTCCACATTAAACTTAATGGACTTACAAAACCTGAATGAATGAAATGAAACCCTGAAGCCAAATTACAGCAAATATCTTAATAAAATGACCAAAGAACATTCATGGCAAGTTAGGACACCCGCAAAAACCATGGTTAAGACCATAAAACCCAAAAAAAAGAATGATACAAGCCAGATCCCTGGTACCAAGAAAAAGAAAGATAAAGCTAGGAAGCTGAAAAAACTCTGACAAAAGCAGACGTCAGCATCAAGACCACCAAGGTGGATCTTTCATGCAAGAATGGCAAAATTTCGACCACCACCTAAAATGAAAGAACCCAACCCAAAGCCACACAACCTCGGAACCAATGTAACCAGGTATCCTTTGCCGCAAGAGCTCCGCAAGTAATTGGACCAACGTAGCCACACTAAAGAAAGAACGACCATCCACCTTCCAGGCGCCATACTTGTCTCCACCACAGTGCCCTAAGCTCAGCTATCACTAATGTAGATGAAGATGACAGGCATACAGGCATCCTATTCCTATTAGGTTTAAGTTTGTGAACGGCTTGTTTGTGTTCGTGTACTCCGCCCACCCATTCAATGGCATAAAAAAGAATGATTGTAAACTAACGTAGTCCAAAAGAACTAGGGAGACATCTAATTTCTCGATAACAAACACTTACGTCGGGATAAAGAAGTTGAATATTTCTTCAGTTTTTAATGTTCCTACAGCTATGAACCTGTAGATCAAGGCAGCTTGCTAATAATAAAGCACATCCTGGTAGATACTAAAAAGATTATCCAAAAAGCCAACAAACTACAAATTCGGAAATTCGTCTTCTCCACTATTAAGTGGTAACGTGTAAAAAATAGACTAGATTTAAAATGTCTGTTGTATTTCTTTAACATTGTTCAGCATAGAATTTATAATAAATAAAAAACTTTGAAATATTTGCGTCCGCATTAGTTCAAAAAAACGTCTTAAATTTTATTATTCTTTGCTATTAAGTAAATAACTACTATTTCTTATAAAACTTACCATCTTTCCATTGAAAAACTGCATCAATATCCGGCCCAACACCTGTCCACATATCCATAGATCTTGGATAATCAAGTTCCACCCGATTCAAATCTTCATCAAATCTGCAAACAAAGAGAACAGAGCATTGGTATCCAATTGCAGTTGTAAATGTTATATAATTACTTACCTCCAATACAAATTTCCACTAAAGAAAAACGTTTTCCCATTGTGTCCCCATATCGTAGCACCATCAATTCTTTCAAGGTAATCAGGGAGACCCAACATTGTTAATGGTTTAGGATAACCCCAATCTAACGTCGTTCCTGTAAAGACGTACATCATTCTACCGACAAAGAAGACAATTTTATTGTCCGGTCGTTCGTATACAGAATCCACGTGAGTGAAATTTTTAGGTAAGCCGTTCCACATCCTAGCAATTTCAGCTGGGTAATCCTGGAGCAGACCATTGTCACCTATTCTCCAAAAATACTGAAAGAAAACAGAAAAGTGAGAGATGATTTATACATAAAACGTGTAATAGATGTGATTTTATGTAAATTGTCTTTTTGACCAGTGAGATGCTAGGCACAATGATAAAGGGTGCATACGCTGAAACAATAGTATATGTTAATAATCAAACAAACGACAGTGGTTCCAATCGTTCTTTTGATTATATTATCATCAATTGTGGTTATAAGCACGGAAAAATTTATTCAAATTTGTCTTTCGCTATCATGCAATGCCTATTGGCACATTGACAAGGTTTGTAGAACCAAAACAATTGTCTGTGCTTGTTTGATTGAATAAATTATTAATTTATTTCATAATAGTGTGTGTTTCGCACTGGGTGGTAAAACAGTTTACATAAAATTTGTTTAAAAAAAATTGTTAATTTTAAATGTCAATAAACTACATTGCAACATAAATACTTACAGCATCTTTAAAAATGAAAACCTCTCTTCTGATAACAGCAACGGCATCGTAGCTAGTATCACAAGTATCCGGTGGTGGTTTCTTCGAATCGGGAGTTTCTTTACTAGGCCAATCATGTCGTGGAACTGTCCGTTCCTTATAACTTTCTGTCGTAGTAGTCGTAGTTGTGGTTGTTGTAGTCCATTCAGGTTTTCGTTCGGGATTCCAAGGATATTTGTCTGGACTGAATGGATAATTTCGGTGAGGATGTCTTGTGGGATGTTTGTGAGGCTTCCTATCGGGATGCATTGGTTTTCTAGGATAATAAGGTTTGCTTGTGTATCGAGGTCTTTCTGGCGGCCTTGTTGGTCGCGTTCTTGGAGTTGTCGTTGTTGTTGTTGTTGTGGTTGGTGCAGCGTATGATGGTCTTCGTGCCCAAGGTCTATCTTGGTGGCTACCTGAAATTAAAAATATAATTTAAAAATAATTTAAAAATTGATGCACCAAAAAACATTGTGAAATTTTGATAAACAGTTCTAAACTGAGAGTTTTTGAGTAATGCCTAAGTTTTTATTCCATATAAAAAGTTAATAGTGTACATATATCTAATAATGTGACTGTTAGAGCCTTTAATAATCCACTTTTGCTCTTAGGTCAAGCAGATCTGTTTTTACAATACGGACAAAACTGATTTATATAGACCAAGTACTAACTTTTCAAGTAAAATGCAAACAAAGAAGTTTCAATTTTGGAGATGTTGTTAAGTAATACAAATTTATTTGAATTTTTTCCTCTCTGTAAGTATTAAAAGTTTCTTAATCAGAAGAAAAGATGATATTTAATATCTTAATAACCAACACTTGGGCTGACGGTCTAAAGAAAGGGAGAATAATAAATAAAATATCTTGATGACCACGCTTAGGTGGGTGGATGATTGGGTCACACCAAATCATGTTTACCATTGAGTAGTTGGAAATAGAGTGCACACCCATCCGTCCGAGTGTTTGTTATCAAAAGATTGAAAGTTCCTCTTTTTGAAATCGTTAGAAGTCTCAAAGTCAGAAGAGAAAATAATGAACTAAATCTCTTCATGACCAACTCTTGGGTGAGTAGGTGGATCACTCCAGATCATAATTACCAACCAGTAGTTTAAACTAGAGTACCCACTCATCCGCCCGAGTGTTTGTTATCAATAGATTGGAAGTTTCTCCTTTTTCAAGTGTTAGTTGTCTCAAAGTCAGAAGAAAGGATGATGAATCCGATCTCTTGATGAACAACACTGGGATGGGTGGATGGGTAAGTCATTCCAGATCATGATTACCAAGTAGTAGTTTAAACTGAAATAACAACCTGCCCGTCCAAATGTTTTTTATTAAGAGATTGAAAGTTTTTCTTTTTTTGTAAGCAGTAGCAGTCTCTAAGTCAAAAGAAAAGATGATGAATCCAATCTCTTAATGACTAACACTTGGGTGAGTAGGTGGGTCACTTCAGATCATGGTTACCATCAAGTAGTGTTGAACTGGAATACCCTATCCACCCGCCCAAGTTTTTGTTATCAAGAGATTGGATGTTTCTCAATTTTGCTAGCGTTAAAAGTGCCCAAGTCAAAAGAAGGAAGGATGAATCCACTCTCTTGATGACCAATACTTGGGTAGATAGGTTGTTCACTCCAGATCATGATTACCATTGAATAATGTTAAACTGAAGTACCTTATCCACCCGCTCGAGGTGTGTTATCAAATGAAATTAGATGTTTCTCAATTTTGCTAGCGTTAGAGTCTCCAAGTCAAAAGAGGGAAGGATGAATCCAGTCTCTCAATAATCAATACT
This sequence comes from Tachinus rufipes, assembly GCA_963932245.1. NCBI lineage: Eukaryota > Metazoa > Arthropoda > Insecta > Coleoptera > Staphylinidae > Tachinus > Tachinus rufipes. Next base: position 23,585,674 of record OZ010747.1, on the reverse strand, counting down.
TGGGTGGGTCCCTCCAGATCATAATTACCATTAAGTAGTGTAGATTAAAATACTCTCTAGTTACAAAAAAAATTGGATATTTCTCAATTTTGCAGGCATTAGAAGTCTCTAAGTCAGAAGAGAAAATGATGAATTCAATCTCCTCCAGATCATGATTACTACCATCGTCTGAAAATAGTTGATTCAAGTCGGCAATTTACTCATATTTTTCTCAGTCATTGGCAGCTTTAAACAATTCTTCAACGGACAGTCCGCTCCACTATCTGATAATTGTTTATGTCCAATACATCTCTTTTCCTGGACTTTTCATTGTATAATAAGTCGCAACAAATGATATTTGGCTACTCCGATGATATGCCCAAAGTAATTCGTTTTTTGATTTTTATAGAATTTATAAGTTCTCTTTCGGTTTTTATTAAATTAATTACTTCTTCATTTGATATGTGTGTGGTCCGTGATATTTTTAGCATACCGTGATAGGACCATAGTTCGAATGCTTCCAGCTTGCACATGATGACTATTTTCAGAATCAAAGTCTTGTAACCATACAGCAAGATCGAAGACACATAGTACTTAAGAATGCTTTTACGGAGATCGATTGAGATGTTTCTGTTACTTAGGATCAACTTCTAAAACACAGGACATCTCGATAATGTTAGGATCTTTTTATCGGAGTTATTGGTTGCACCTAACCAACTATCCAAATATTTGAAGTGTTCTACAGATTCAGTAGGTCAATTAAAAGTCGGTTGAGATCCACGATTATCTTTGCAACTGCCATCCATTTAGTATCCTTTAAGGCTGCTTACCTCGTTGACTGCGTTAACTAAGAGTTTAAAAATCTTCTAACTGCAAGTATGGCATCTGCAAACTTATTATTGATAATTTCCCACACTAATCTCTACAAATTTATTTCTATCGTTGACAGCTTTTTGAAAAATCATTTCTTTTTCAAACTACTCGATAATAATCATGATCCGGAGTAACCCGCCCAAGTGTTGGTCATGACAAAATTAGATATCACCTACTCCTCCTCTGACTAACGGACTTCTAACACTTGCCAGAGAACAGAAACTTTCAATTTTTTTGGTAACAATCTCTTGAGCAAATAGGAAGGCACCCCAGTTAAAACTACTTGATAGTAGTCATGATCTAGAGTAACGCACCCACCCGCCCTAGTATTGGTCATCAAAAGAGTAGATAATCCTCCATTGAAAGTTTCTTTTCTTTGAAAGCATTAGAAGTCTTTTTGTTAAAATCCAAGAAGAAGGAGGTGATATACATCTCTTCACGCCCAATACTTGGACGCGTGAGTGTGTCACTATAATTTATAATTACCATCAAGTAGTTTGAACTGTAGTGCCCACCCACCCGCCCAAGAGTTTGTTATCAAAAAATTAAAATGGAAGTTCCTTAGTCAGAAGAGTAAAATATGATATCCAATCTATAAATGATTAACATTTTGCGGGTTAATCCAGGTCATGATTCCCATTATGTAGTTTGAACTGCAGTGCCCACCCACCTACCCAAAAGTTTGTTAACAAGAAATCGTAAGTTTCTCTTCTTTGCAAGCGTTAGGAATTTCTATGTTAGAGAAGGGGATAATGAATATTGATGAATCAAACTTCTTCATGACCAAGACTCAGTTGGGTAGGTAAATCACTCCAGATCATGATTACTATCGAGTAGTTTAAACTGGAGTGACCCACACTCCCGCCCTAGTATTGATCATCAAAAGACTGAATACACCTCCACCTCCTCTGACTTTTAACACTTGCATAAAAAACAAACTTACAAATCTTTGATAACAAACAGTCGAGTAGGTGGGTGTGCACTCCAGTTCAAACCACTCGCTGTTAATCATGTTCTAGAGTGACCCAAACACCCACCCACCCAGGTGATAGTGATCAAGATATTAGATAGATCATCAACTCCTCTAACTTAAAGACTTCTAACGCTAGCAAAAAAGAAAAACTTCTTCTTGTTTAAAAGTCTTTAGGTGAGTGGGCACTGGAGTTCAAACTACATAATGAGAATCATGACAAAAAAGGACTTCCAAATTTTTGATAATAAACTCTTGGGCGTATAGGTGAGCACCCAAGTTGAAACTAGTCAATAGTACTTATTATTTGGAGCAACCCACCCGCCCGCCCAAGTGTAGGTCATTAAGAGATTGAATACACCTCCACCTCCTCTAACTAAAGGACTTTTAAGACAATTTTTTGATAACAAACACTAGAGCGGGTGGATGGACAATCTAGTTCAAATTACTCAAAAGTAAACATAATCTGGAGCAAGACAACCACCCATCTAAGTGTTGGTCATCAAAAAGTTTAATAAATCAACGATTTCTCTAACATAGAAACTTCTAATGCTTGCAAAGAGGAAAAAATTACAATTCTTTTATAACAAACACTAGCGCGGGTGGGTGAGCACTTCAATTGAAATTACTCCATAGGAATCATGATTTGAAATGACTCATTTACTCGGCCAAGTGACGTTCATTATGAGATTGTATATTATTTCCTCCTCTTACTAAGAAGCTTCTAACAAATGCAGAAAAGAAGGGCATACAAGTTCAAAGTACTCAATGGTAATCATGACCTATCATTACCCAACCACCCGCCCAGGTATTAATTATTAAGAAATACATATTACCTCCACCTTCTTGTACAAAAAACTTCAACGCTTGCAAAGAAGAAAAACTTAAAATTTCCTAATAACTCTTGAGCGAGTAGGTAAGTGAAAACCCAAATACCTAAGTTAAAACTACTTAATTATAATCATAATTTAGAGTAACCCATCCACCCGCCCAAGTGTTGGTCATTAAGAGATTGGAAACACCTCCACCTCCTCTAACTAAGCGACATTCAAGACTTGCAGAGAAAAGAAACTTACAATTCTTTTATAAGAAACACTCGGGCAGTTCAAACTTCTTCTTCTTATAGTGCCATACTCGCTACAAGTGTTCGGCGCCCCTCTCGTATGTTTGTGGTGCGCGATAATAGTTCCACACAAACATACGGGACCTACAGTTTAACGTGGAATCCGAACCACACCACTAGAGGAGTTTACTAGGCAAATACTTTGCTGGTTTGCCATTGCCTTGCAAAGGAGACGACCGCATCGAAATATATTCGACAAATTAGATATTGCCGCTGCCGGGAATCGAACTCGGACTGCCTGCACAACAGTCCTCGCACTAGACCATTATGCTACGGTCGCCTCTTCAAACTACTCAATGGTAATCATGATCTGGAATGACCCACCCTCTCACCCAAGTGTTGGTCATCAAGAGATTAGATTTATAATCCCCTCCTTCAACATAAAAAGTTTTAATGCTTGCAAAGAAAAAACAATTATTAGATAACAAACACCCAGGCGGGTTGGTAGGTTCTTTAATTGAAATTGACCCATCCACCCGCCCAAGTGTTGTTCATTATGAGATTGAATATTACCTCCTATTCCTCTTACTAAAAGACTTCTAACAGATGCATAAGAAAGAACCTTTTAAATTTTTAATAACAAATACACGGTACGATTTTACTTTAAGGTGAGTGAGCACTGAAGTTCAAACTACATAATGAGAATCATAACTGAAGAAAGACTTCCAAATGTTTGATAACAAACTCTTGGGCGTATAAGTGAGCACCCAAGTTAAAACTACTCAATGGTAATCATGAATTGGAGTAAAACACCCACCCACCCAAGTGTTGGTTATCAAGATGTTGGATTCATCTCCCTCTTCTCTACCATAAACAACTTCTGACGCTTTCAAAAAGAAGAAACTTACAATTCCTGGATAACACTTGGGCGGATGGTTGTTTACTCCAGTTCAAACTAATCGATAACAATCATAATCTGGAGTGACCCACCCACCCACCCAAGTGTTGGTCATCAAGAAGGTGATTTCATCATCATAGAAATTCCTAACGGTTGCAAAAAAGAGAAACTATTTCTTGTTAATTAACTCTTGAACGAGTGGGTGTGCACTCCTGTTTAATCTACTCGATAGTAATCATAATATGGAATGACACACCCACCCGCCCTAGTATTAATCATCAAGAGATTTTATGTCACCTCCTTTTTAGACTAAACAAAAACACTTCAAACGCTTTCAAAGAGAAGAAACTCGATAACTCTTCCTTTGACTAAAGAACTTCTAACAACTGAGAGAAAAAAAACTTACAATTCTTTGATAACAAACACTTAAGCGCGTGGATAGACACTCCACTTCAAACTACTCGCTGGTAATCATAATCTGGAGTGATCCACCTACTCGCCCAAGTGTTGGTCATTAATAAATCATATATCATCTCCTCCTTCTTGAACAAAAAGACTTCAAATGCTTACAAAAAAGAGAAACTTCCAATTTAATTTCTTGATAACAAACGGACGGGTAGGCAGTAACTGCAGAGCATGATTACAAGCCCACCCACCAAAGTTTCAGTTATTAAAAGATTAATACCACTTCTTTTTCTGGTGACATAGTGACTACTGACGTTTGCAGAGATAAGAAATATCTAATTCTTAAAAAAAAAATTAAATTATATTTATCCAGCATCTGTACAGACTACGTTGGAAGGTAAATTCCTTAATGGCAGCCTCGTAGTCTTTCTTTACCATTTTTCTTTTGGCTTTAAAAGCGAGTTTTCTAGCGGCGGTACAGGTTTTTTGGGCTAATTCCACCAATAGACTTTTCTCTTTCCCTTGTCGAGATTGAATTTGGAAATAATGAAGCATAAAGCATTATCTCCATAGATTCCGTATCCAAGTGGGTGTATGGTCGCGGCTGTCATTGTAGCATTTCATAGTGCTTTGTTGGCCTGCTTCCTCTTCTACTTGGAAGAGATGTCAGTTGAATAATGTAAAGGTGATTGCTGAGGTCTCCTTCGTCATCCACTTAGATTCTTTATAATCTTTGGAGAAGATGTCGGTTGATAGAGATGTAGAGGTGGTCGCTGAGACTAACTGCACCAAACAGTCAGAGCAAAGCGCCACATTTATGTGTGAGGAAAAATTACCCTACACAAAAGTCGGCTTATGTCCCACGTTACATATCCTTAGGTCTAGTGTACATCTAAACTCCACTATAGTATGTTCCTCGGTTTGCCAACCTAGCCGTTCCCCGAATCTCTAAAAACAAACAAAGCTCCCGTGGACAGGCCATTACAGTAGAACAGGCCCAAGTTTCAAATTTAAATATTTCCCAACTAAAGTAAAACAAATAAAATAAAACACATTTGGATTAATCATATTATTTTTTAGTAATAAACGTAGCCAAACTAATATAATTTGCCTCACTTTAAAAAATCAAGATATAGACTGCTAGATATCCATTAATGAAATAATTAAAAGCTTAATCTTTGTGACAATAAAACTATAGTTAATCTATTAAAAATTATTTACATTTTATCAATTTTTGAAATAAACTCCGATTCGGATCATGATAATAAAAAAAATAGTATAACAATGTATAACTGCAATTCGTTTATCCGACCTATAAAATAATTTAAACGCAATCATAATCCACAGAAGCTCTGCACTAAAATCCTGAAACTACTATAATAAAATTACATAATTTATGCATTAAGCTGTACTGAAATAACAACAAAGGATGAAAATCGATTAACAATCAAACTTAAATCTAATTAGGTCGTCATTTACCGTATAACGTCTGTATAGCCAATCTGTCATCCTCAGGCAACTCGTAGTTAAATCCGTTCTGCATGCCCTGATACCATGGATACATCAGGGCTCCCTCGACAGACGAATGCTGCAGACCCAAAGAGTGACCGAACTCATGTGCTGCAACGTGAAATAAACTGGTACCTGCAATAAACACGTGACATTAACAAAAGGTGTTTGCTTACACGTGAGCTCCATATAACGAGCTGCTGCAGTTATATCACGTTATATGAAGCCTGTAATCGTTAGACATAATAAATACGAGAATGAAATGAAATAGTTAGTTGGGAATCAATTTATATTCTCCGACAGAAAGCTTATGTGACAAGTTTTACATGACATTGCAATTGCTTTCTGAACATTATTTACATAAACACAAATAAATGTAAGATCCTTGTAAGTCTGTCGTCCAGATCTAATGATTAATTACTTCTAAAACTAAATCTGAAATCAGTCGGGCGAAATCACTGGCAACTTCAAGTCCTCATTTATTATATCCTTCCTCCGAAAACTAATATTACATCCCTCCATTCAGATTGGGGTGGATTTATGGGGATGGATGTAGGTGGGCACAACCCGTCTGTTACTACATGTTGCGAAACTTTTAAATACTATTCAATCGCGCGATCAGGATTTTGATGTAGTAATACTTGAAGTTTTCGACTCGTGAAATATGCCCCGTATTCCGGTTCGTGAAGCACACGCCAACTTTAGTTTCGCTTTTTTTACATTCGGAATAAGTAATATTCTTGAGAAACAATTGTATCGAATCTGCAGATATGTAATTGAGTAAGAAGGTGCGCTTTGTATCTAGTTCAAAAGTTTTCCGCTTCAAATAATCAATTCAAATAGACCCAATTGTATTCATTACTTGAAATTATGTCGATGTAAAGCATAAGTTCAAGTGTCAATTAGCGTTAAAATATACAAGAAGTTCGTTAGTTTCTTTTTATTGTAAATGATAATCTAACCATAAATCATTAAAGACGCAATAATTTTGCTTTTCATCATATTCCTCGTATCTAAAAAACGTACGCTTTAATCTCTGCGTCTTTTATATATTTACCAGCTTGAAACGACATCAACAAATAAATAATCTTCACACACTTCAACCAAACACATTCGCAATTAATATCACTTCCATTAAATGTGTGTTTAATCACGCGAAATGCAGTTTTCAATAAACCGCTAAGCCCTCTATTCGAACACATGTCCATGCAAAATGAAATTTTCCAATTAAACAGTGAATTAAAAAAAATACTATAATCGTTCCAATCCGAACACGGAATCCGTCGAAACATAACAATCGCACGGAGCGGACTAGTACAGCTAATTTTAAAATCGCGCCAACATAGCATTAAAATATATTATGTAAATAGAGTGAGTGAGAAATGAGAAGGCACCTAATTTGATTAAAGGGCCACTTTATAAACTACCAAGTTGGTTATGCTCCTTGTGTGTGTAAGTCCTAAAAGTTTTGAGAGAATGAGGGTATATTTAACATCCTGAATGCGCTTTAACTTTATCAATGTGCTATTTCCATGTTGAACTAGACATTTAAGTGCAGAAGGCATATTTTTGGAAACGTATGCAATATTTATTTATAGATTTCAGTACGCGACGCTCGAGTGCTTTTCAGGTTGTATTTAATATTAGTAAATTCAGATACATACATCAAACATTATTCATTGAAGGATGTAATGCAAGTAAATTTGTTCAAATTATATATTAAATCAATTTTTTTTGTCATGATATATTTGCTTCGCTTCGATGGTGCTTGTCTGGGTCAACCATTATGCATTCGCAAGTAAGGATGCAAACAAATTGGTTGAAATTCAATGCAAATGTATGCCCATGTTATCTGGCCCTTAGAGAATCTAAATATGTAGGAAGTTTTATCTGGCAAAGAGACTCCCATATTTTACATAATATTGAATATATCTATAAAAATATGTACATATATTGGGTGAAATGCATATTTATAGGTTCTATTCAAATAGCTATTTCTAAATTCTTCGGAATTATATTCACAAATATTGGTAAAAAATTAAATTAAAATTTTTATGAATCTGACTACAGACAATTATATCCTTTTAAATCTAAACCGCTTTTACAGTTTTCAAAAGATCCACCAAGAAAGCCAAGTAGATAAGTCCACATTGAATAAAAATGCGCCAATTATTTTTAGTACTGTTACTTGGCCGCATAAAACTCTCATTGTCAAATGGATTTCGTCACTAATATGTATTCTTAAACAATATCTCAATCAATAATGTCAAGCACAACATTCTATGTTCCATATATTATAAATGTAATTGTCGAAAGTGAGATTCAAGAATTCGCATGCTTTTGTATTCTTGCATACGACAATTGTAGTACCCAACAGCAAAGCTCCCTTGATGACTAAAGAGTGCTACTTATCGTCCAACGTCAATAAAACAAGCACAATACCTAATCAACTATGTCACATAGCAAAATTTCCAAAGATTAAGAAAATGTTTTCCAAAGACTACCCAACAACAAAGCTTCATAGACAACCAAAGAATAGTACAACTGCAAATACTTAGATTAGCTTCTCAAAGTTCTTAAGTATACTTAAAATCAACTAGTAAAGTGATCCAAAGCTTCATACCACATACAACTATCAACAATTAACCAATAAAGATCAAGTTGATGAATATTTTTGATTAGTTTGGATGAATGTTTAGCATGTTAGCTACAGATTGGCGCCTACATTCAGTGTATAATTAATAAGTAGAACAAAACGACAAATACTCATCAAACTTCAAATCTGTAGGTTCGGTAAAAAATATTGTAAAAATCAGGTCTAAGTAAAATAATTACAACTATAGAGGGATTAGGGTGAGCACCTAACTTGGCAAATATAATATATCTAATCTAGTGACACTTCACATCAAAACCACATTACAATCTCCAAATTTATAAAAGTTGCAAAACATATATATCTTCCAACTTCCATCCCCAAAAAGATGCAAAAAAGCATAAAATCTACAAATTCTCACTACAATATAGTATTTAAAAAAAAATCTGGCACAATTTTGGACAATTTTGGAACTTAACCAAGATAAACCAAAAAGAAAACTTCACATTTATAACACCACAAATTATTTCTAGCAACTCCAACTGGCCTTTGAAATACTCATTAAAACATTACTCACATCGGACAGCCCTATATGCTCTCTTCATAGGTTATACCAGATCACCTATAAGTAACTATATAATGTTGAATTCAATTGACGCCATGTATGGAAGTGCCTTGTGCCCAAATGCAATAATATTATAAATATTAAATCAAAAACAGTTTGACATGTACTGAAGCAATCCCGACCAGATAAATGCAATTTTTATTGTACCAACAAGCAAAGTACAGATGATGTAATTGCGTATTAATTTACTAATCAACATCAACTACACAATTAATTCAACTAACTTAATTAATTAATTCAAAACTACTTCCAGCCTGAAACCTAGAATGAGCACCAAACAGATCATAGGGCTGATGTATGTTCAGCTTCAAAAGCTAAAAGATCTCTTGAATAAACAACAAGTTCATCGACTGCCTGATTAACGAGAAGTCTGAACAAATTAACATCCACGAAGATGACCACAAACAAATCAGGCTGAACCATAAGCCGCTTCTTTTCGCAATGCAAAAGGACATTCGCAAGAAATCAAGAAGAGTCCGCCACTACAACGCTTCAGTCTAGACCTACCTAAATGGGCCTTCCAAAAACTCGGTCAAACCCGCATCTACAAAGACAAAAAGTAGATAGAAGTCCAGCTGGACCCTGGTCCTAGAGAACAGATTCAAGTAGTTAAAGAAGAAATTGGATGTGTCCCTTTCAGTTACTTTTCCTAATAGGCCATCAGCCGGCCTATCACGTCAGGTGTCTTCAGCACTATCAAGGCCATCAGCCACCAATACCAAAGGGTCCTCAACCCGACCGGCTCCTAAGGCCTAGTCGACAAACTCCAGTCCGACAACCAGCTCCTTAGGTCCCACCTACAAGCCTTCCTAATCCGTCAGCATCCACAACAGGTAGTGTCCATTATAATTCAAAATATAACAATCTTTCAATGGCTGTCGGCAACGTTCAAATAAATAAATGCGCAGCAAAAATGGTCGATGAAATCCGATTGCACCCTTTTTCGCACTCGGACTTCCGCGCAGTAATCGCACATTGCAAAATCAACAAGACACATGAAACGGGAGACTAAAAAGACCCTATATAGAGTACGTAATTCAAAATACACCTAACTAATGGAGTTTAGACAGAGCTTAGCTCTGGAGAATAAACCAACCTCAATAATGCGCATAGGGAGAGACGGGAAAACTAAGAAACACAAACGCAAAACCGCCAAGATACGGCCACACAGCATCCATGCGCAACTGACCATATGCGTGCGTTAAATGCGCCAAAACCTATCCAAGCTCCAAATGCAAAACCAAGGAGTCCGGGCATGTACATTGTTGTCTACACACCGCTAGTTACAAGGATTGCCCAGTTTATCACACACTGAAAGCAAATCGCAACTTGCAAGCTCGCGGTAAAGCATCTGCGTATCAAAAACAGACTTCTGCTCCAACCAAAAACACACCCAACGCTAACAAGAAGCAATCCTATGCCCAAGCTACGGAAAAGCGCATAACGCAACCATATCCGCAAAAAAAAAAACTGTTATTTCGCTTGGCCAAAGCGACTGACATAGATTTTATAGAAATATTATCTTCAGTAAAACTTCTAGCCAACAAGATGGCTAATCAATCAGGATAATGCTCGACAGTCTAAAACCCAGACAACTACACAATTAATTCAACTAACTTAATTAATTAATTCAAAACTTCTTCCAGCCTAAAACTTAGAATGAACACCAAGCAGATCATTGAGCTGATGTATGTTCAACTCCAGAAGCTAAAAGATTTCCCAAATGAACATGATAAGAAAATCAACAGACTGCACAAAAATGACCTCAAACAAACCAGGCTCAACCATAAGCCGCTCCTCTTTGCGGTATAAAAGGATATTTCGCAAGAAATCAAGAAGAATGAATCCGCTTCCGTTCCGGCCTTGATCTCTTCCAAAAAGGTTAAAAAATCTCCAGCATCTTCAGCCAAGCTCACAAAGACGCTTTAGTCCAGACCTACCTGAAGAAGCCTGCGGAAAACTCGGTCAAACCTTCCACCTACAAGGACAAAAAGTAGATAGAAGTCCAGCTGGACAGCACCTTCGCCGGCTACCAAAACCCTGCCACTAGAGGACAGATTCACCCTAGTGAGCAACAAAAATAAGACAAAATAATCAAAGAAGGAATCGGATAAATCCCTTTCAGTTACTTTTCCTAATAGGCCATTAACCGTTAAAACAACCAGCTTCTTAGGTCCTCCTAATCCGTCAGCATCCACAGAAAGTTGCGGCACAATTCGCCTTCCATCGGAATAAAACAGTGTTTCAATGGCTGTCGGCAAAGTTCACGATGAAATCCGATTACACCTATTCCTTTTTCGCACTCGGAATTCCGTGCAGTAATCACACATTCAGAACCAACAATGTGCACCACAAGACACATAAAACTGGGGACTGAAAAGATCCTATATAGAGTACTGCATTAAATGCGCCAAAACCTACCAAGCTCCAAATGCAAAATCAAAGAATCCGGGCATGTACATAGTGGTCCACACACCGCTAGTTACAAGGACTGCCCAGTTTACCATAAACTGTAAGCAAACCGCAACAAGCTCACGGTAAAGCACCTGCCTTTTAAAAATACAAAAACTTCTGCTCCATCCAGAAGCACACCCAACGCTCGCAAGGAGCAATGCTATGCACAAGCTACGGAAAGGCGCATAACGCAACCATATCCGCAAAAAAACTATTATTCCGCTTGGCTTAAGCGAAAAACATAGATTTTATAGAAATATTATCTTCAGCAAAACCTCTAGCCAACAAGATGGCTGATCTATCAGACATGACCTAGTACAAGTTCTCCACAAAAACCTATGCTTATAGGGCGGCACTACAAGTCCATTATGTAACTCAAACCAGCAATAAAATATTCAGTTAGGAACGTTAATGTCGCAAGTTGATGTAACTAAATTACCAGCATTCATTGAGGGGGGAGGGGGGGGGTTAATCGGTAAGCGCTCGTGAGAGTGAATCCGAAAAAGACGTTCAAGTTGAGTTTGCGCAAAGATTCAAATGAAAATATTAAATTGTTTTAGAAAAACCAAAAATAAATTTAGTGTAGCTCAATCATCAATATTACAAACAAATGTACAGAAACTGGTACAAAAGCAGAACAATTGAACTTAAAGCATTTGAAAACTATTTGTTAAAATAGTTACAATTTTTTTGTACAATGCCACTTATTAAAAGGCGTTGAAAATAAAAATCTAGATCTAAATTGTTATACAAAAAACTTAAGACTTTTGTCAGAGTGGCTTTCAATGACTTCAAACCTACATCCAAAATGACCTGTGGTGGAAAAATATACCTTTAAAATAAAATTTGTTTGATGTAAAAACCGTACATTTAGATAATAATTTAGTTTATTTTAGAAAATCCGGCCACAACTTAAGCTGTTTTAGCAAAAACCTAACAGTTTTACTGTAAAATTTGACAAAATTAAGTAAAAATCCAAACATTTTACGCAAAAACCGCAAATTTGTTAGTAATTTATTATATTTTAAACTAAAATCCGGCCGGATTAAAAGCAATTTGTTTATTTAAGCAAAAATCCGACCTGTTTTAGCAAAAACCAAGCAGGTTTACAATTAAATTTGACAAAATTAAGTAAAAATCCAAACAATTTACGCAAAAACCGCAAATTTGTTAGTAATTTAGAATATTTTAAACTAAAATCCGGCCGGATTAAAAGCAATTTGTTTAATTTTTAGCAAAAACCAAGCAGTTTTACTATCAAATTTGACAAAATTAAGTAAAAAACCAAACATTTTACGCAAAAACCGCAAATTTGTTAGTAATTTAGTATATTTTAAACCAAAATTCGGCCGGATTAAAAGCAATTTGTTTAATTAAGCAAAAATCCGACCTGTTTTGGCAAAAACCAAGCAGTTTTACTATAAAATTTGACAAAGTTAAGTAAAAAACCAAACATTTTACGCAAAAACCGCAAAATTGTTAGTAATTTAATATATTTTAAACCAAAATTCGGCCGGATTAAAAGCAATTTGTTTAATTAAGCAAAAATTCAACCTATTTTGGCTAAAAACAAGCAGTTTTTCTATAAAACTTGACAAAACCAAGTAAAAATCCAAACAACTTACGTAAAAACGGTAAATTTGTTAGTATTTTAGTATATTTTAAACTAAAATCCAGCCGGATTAAAAGCAATTTGTTTAATTAAGCAAAATTCAGACCTGTTTTAACAAAAATCAAGCAAAATTTGACAGAATTAAATAAAAACCCAACAATTTTACGCAAAAACCGTAAATTTTGTTAATAATTTAGTATATTTTAAAATCAAATCCGGCAGAATTCGTTTAGTTAAGCAAAAAACCGACATATTTTTGCAAAAATCAAGTAGTTTGTAATACTTTAATAAAATTAAGTAAGTATCCCAATATTTAAAGCAAATCCGTACATTTTGTTAACAATTTCATTTAGACGTTCCGTTAAATTTCAAAACTTGTAGTGTTCCGTCGTACAAAAAAATTGGAAAAAGCTGTATTAGAATAACGTCCTAAATTAATAAATATCAAAAGTGCGACAATTCTGCACCGAGACTCAAGTTAAGCGCTTCATTTAACCAAGCCACTCTACAGATGTACAACCATAAGATACAAAAAAAAATGATTATACCTTATTGCAACTCCAAACCATCTGCAAGCTATGACTCTTAACAAAAAGTAAATACCTTCCAAAGCAAAAAACATTAGTCTTTTATTGATCGATTAATGTTGATTCAGAGCATTGCAAGCAAAAGATTTATAGATATTTATTAGCTATAAATTCGCTAATTGTTCATCCACACAATCTAAAGAAGCTCTGTAGCCCCAAAAAAGTCTTATATGCAGTCCAATCAAATTCTAAAAATTAATCAAGTTGCCATTTAGTCAGTTAAACCGCTAAAACACCATTCCTACAACAATACAAAGTAAAACCAAAAACAATATTCCAAATGCTTAAATATCCAGATGAAAACCACAAATTGAAAATAGAACATTTGCAAAAAAAAACAATAAATCAGCAGAAAATACTAAAACTGTCAAGACAACTAAAGCTAAAGATTAATGTTAGTTTTAATAAACTATAAAAAACTACAATGCAGCTACCAGTGAGAACAACATCTGATTAATCATATCAGACTTTCCATAAAAACTCCGCAGAAAGATCTTTAGAAACACAGCTTAACCTAACCTAACCCAACCTCACAAAAACTGGACCCACCCACTTTGTTTTCCAATGACTCTTTACGAAGGCAAAAAAAGACGGAGAGGTCAGGCAGTAATACTTTGCACAAAATAAAATATTTGTTGACAGTTACTACGTCATTAACTAATTACTTTAATGTAAAAAGCAAGTTTTTATCACGTTTGTCATTTTTATACGCAACTAGTTTCGACTGTAGCCACCTACAGAGCCGTTACTAGTTTCAACTCAAAGAATCTTTAAAAACACCCAATTCCACAAGACAAACTCCAAGTTAAAACAAACTCAGTCAGCTCCCAAAAAAAAAATAAAAAAATAACTCCTTACAAAGTAAGAACAAATGAATAACAGAGACGGTAGACCGCGACATATCCCGGTTTATTCAACTTTATCCCGCTGTGTCGGTCAAACTAATTGTCTTAGTTAGCATATAAAATTATATTGAAAATAAACAACTGCATTTTCTATATCTTCTTAAGACCGCTGTCTGTTTGAATCTGTTACAACGTTGACATTTTTCTTTAGATGTTTTGGTCAAATGTTTTTGTTTTTCTTAACTTGGTTAGTAATTTAAAGTAAAGCTTTTGCATGCTTTGCATTTTAGCTATCAGATTTACAAAAACATATTTTTTTTAAATAACTAACACAACAAACGTTCAACCGCCCTACCACCACACCAAGCGTATATTAATTAGTTTAAATATATTTTCACTTTTTAACATTCAAGCTTGATGCAAATTTCTTTAAACCGTTATCTAATATTTTTTTAAACCGCATTACTTCTCTGCGAAAAAAAAAACTACTTTCACTTGCCCCGCTGCTCTCCCCTTAACTCGGTTCGGTTCTTCTTATTTCAGCGAGCTACTACTATCATTTCAATCAATAAAATCTGCACATAATTACTGTATATAAACCACAGTAATTATAAAATCTTCTAGCATAAAACCAGTAGCGTAGCTAACATTTTTGGGCCACACCACAAAATATGTAAAAGGCCCCCATAGAGACAGTTTTGGAAAAAACGTACAACTTTCTTCTTTCTTTCTTATTTGTTTTACTTCATTTTGTAACTACCTTCCCAAAAGTTTTATAATTGCTTACAGGTAGCTACGCCACTGTTCCAAGTTGTTTATAATGTATTTTTGGTTAATATTGTTGTATTAATATGATAATATAATAAGTAGCTCTCAAAAGTTACAAATTATATCTAAATTGATCCAGACTGCACCTAAAGTAAGCTGTCTATTAGTCTACTGAAGTTGTTAATGTTCCAATAAGATATGAGTTGCATGCAAAGGTTCCAAAGTACATGTTTCAAATGTGCTTAAGCTGATGAAAATTGTACGTAAACTGTTCCAAGCTGTTCCAATTTACATTGATTTGTTTTAAATAGAATTTGAGTTACAGTCAAGTTTTCAGGTGCACTTGAACTGTGTGTTCCAAGTGTATCTAAAATGTTTCCAAGTATAGCAAGCTATTTTTAAACTTTTCCAATGTATTATAAATTGCTCTAAGATGTTCCGGGGGTTTTCCCAACTGCACCTAAAGTGTTCCAAACTAATGAGTGTACTAAGCTATTTCTTTCTGTTTCAATGTAATTTAAGTTTCTCTGCAAATAGCTCACGTTTTTAAGTAAATTTAAACTTTTTCAAAATGTTAAAAATTGCTATAAAGTGTACTAAAACTGGTCCGAACTGCACCAAACTGTCCCAAATTGTTCCTAAATGTTTAATTATTTTCAATTAATATTAATTGTTTTAATTCAATTCCTAAGTATTTTCAAAGCACTCACGTTACTTAACTATCCTTAAATATGTATATGCAAACGCCACCTTTCAGGTAAATATAGAGGAAGACGTGACCACAGACAAAATACCTATAAAAAATCACCTTGATTATGAAATACTTAAGCCACTTAAAGTTTGCGGACGACATAGTCATATTTAGCAGTAACCTGGACAAACTAAAACAAATGCCAGAAAAACTAAAAGCAGCGTCATCGGAAGTCGGCCTAAAAATGAATACCGAAAAAACCAAGTTCATGAGCCCGGATGAGACAAATACTCTATCTGTCGAAAGATAAACCATCAGAAAAGTAGAAGAATATGTGTATTTAGGCCACCTAATCAAACTCGGTAAAGCAAACCAAAACACCGAAGTTACGAAAAGAGTACGCATAATATAGGCGGCATTCGGAAAGCCAAACTTTATTCTGAAAGATCCCGAGGTTCTTACAAATCTAAAAAGGAAAGTTCATGAGATGTGTATCCATCCCGTGATGTCATACGGTCTTGAGATTATGGCACTGGCCACCAAAAGTGCCATTAAATTGCAAGCCACACAGCGAGCGATAGAACGCGCACTGCTAGGAGTAAGCCTAAGAGAAAAGATACAAAATGAAGAAATAAGACAAAAAACAAAATGGAGATGGGCAGGTCACGTCGCTAGGCAGTAGACTACCAGATGGGCAAAACTATTAATGCAATGGAGGCCAAAAACGCATAAGAGGAGCATAGGACGGCCGCAGAAAAAATGGTTAGATGACATCTACCAGCAGGCAGGAAGACACTGGGTATAACTGGCACAAGATAAGAAGTTCAAAGTATAGTGAGCTGTTTGAAATTTTAAACTTCTTTTAAAGTGCTAGAAATTGCTCTAATGTGCATTGAAACTGTTTCCAACTTCCCAGGTTGTACTGAGCTATTTCAAGTTAAAATTAATGCAATTTAAGTTTCTCTGAAGTGTTTCCAAACGCTATAAGCAGTTTCTAATTAACTACAAATTGTTCTAACGTGTTCCAAGATGTACAAGAACTAATTCCAACTGCACCTAAAATGTTCCAAGCTGAGTGTATTTTTTAGATTAAAATAAATCTTTTTCAATGTTTCCAAATTAAATGAGCTAATTCTAATTAATTTGAAAGTTTTCCTATGTACTTTAAACTGTTCCAAAATATACTAAAACTATTCTCAACTGCAACTAAACTATTCTCAAGTGTATCTAAGCTCTTTCCAAGTTTAGTGAGCTATTTCGAATTAAATTTAAACTCATAAAACGTATTTGAAATTCTTCTAAAATTTTGTTATACTAAGCTATTTTAAGCAATGGTTTGGCCCATAAAAATGTGTGATAATAATAACTGCATCTAATTAATTTAGTTATTTAATTTTTGATGAGATTTAATGACCTCAAAGCTTCTATAGTGTTTTAAAGTGTACTGAAACTGTTCCCAACTGCACCTCAAGTGTTCCAAACTGTTCATAAGTTGCACTACCGCAAAATATTAAGATTAAAACTGGTTTAAAAAATGCGTATTATTTTTTTATACTTTGCAGACTCCTGCTAGGTTACTGAATGGTAGTAATCAGTGTATCTAATTTAATTCTTGAGACGTAATGGCCCCCAAAACTCTCCCCCCCCCCCCGTCACTGCAATTTAAATTTTTAAATCACTCAGTTACGATCGACTTTAGAGCATATGTTCATTGGACCTTTTTACCATAAAATTGACTTGGCGACACATACTTCAGCTATAGCCATCATGTCACAACACACCTTGTAAACAGGCATCACATAGCGTCCCAAGGGAATTAATTTAGATAAATTAGTAAGATATATTAATATAAATTTTGAAAATGATAATTTAATCAAGTGACAGTTATCAAGAAATTTGCTTATTCTCACACATGTTGCGTTTCTGCTGTTTTTAATATGACAGATTGAATGACAGTTGTCACTAATACGTCAGAGGTGGGTACAATAACAAATTTATTGATAACTAACACTTGGGCGGGTGGGCGGGAACACAGTTCTTAAATATATTGAGAGAGTGGTTTGATACAGTGTTACCGTCCACCCGCCCAAGTGTTTGTTGTCAAGAAATTTGCTTATTCTCATACTTGTTGCGGTTCTGCTGTTTTTTATATGACAGATTGAATGACAGTTGTCACTAATACGTCAGAAGTGGGCGCAATAACAAATTTCTCGATAAAAACACTTGAGCAGGAACAGAGTTCATAAAAATTGGACCAGTGGTTTAAAACAGTGTTCCCGCCCAAGTGACAGATATCAAGAAATTAGCTTATTCCTACACTTGTTGCGTTTCTGTTGTTTTTAAAATGACAGATTGAATGACAGTTGTCACTAATGTGTTACAAATGGGTGCAATAACAAATTGCTTAATAACTAACGCTTGTGGCGGGTAGGCGGGAACCCAATTTATTAATATCGGGCCGGTAGTTTGATACAGTGCTCCCGGCCACCCTCCCAAGTGTATGTTATCAAAAAATTTGCATATTCTTACACTTGTTGCGGTTCTGCTGTTTTTTATATGACAGATTGAATGACAGTTGTCACTAATACGTCAGAGGTGGGCGCAATAACAAATTTATCGATAAAAAACACTTAGGCGGGAACACAGTTCATAAAATTTGAGCCGGTGGTTTGATACAGTGCTCCCGCCCAAGTGACAGATATAAAAAAAAATAGCTTATTCCTTCACTTGTTGCGTTTCTGCTGTTTTTAAAATGACAGATTGAATGACAGTTGTCACTAATATGTTACAAATGGGTGCAATAACAAATTGCTTAATAACTAAGGCTTGGGCGGGTAGGCGGAAACACAATTTATTAACATCGGGCCGGTAGTTTGATACAGTGCTCCCGCCCACCCGCCCAAGTGTTTGTTATCAAAAAATTTGCTTATTCTCACACTTGTTGAGTTTCTACTGTTTTTAATATGAGAGATTGAATGATAGATGTCACTTATACGTCAAAGGTGGGCACAATAACAAACTTCTTGATAACTTAACACTTGGGCGGGTGGGCGGGAACAAAATTTATAATTTATGGGGCGGTGGTTTGATACAGTGTTCCCGCCCACTCGCCCAAGTGTTTGTTATGAAGAAATTTGCTTATTCTCTTGCGTTTCTGATGTTTTTAATACGACAGATTAAATGACAGATGTCACTAATACGTGAAAGGTAAGCGTTGAACCAATTCACAAATAATATTTACGTCAGAGTAGGATTTGAACTTAGTACCTACAGTAATAGTAATAGTATTTATTAGTGTTAATATACAGAGTATTTACACACGTCACAAAAAAATAATACATATCATAAACTAATCTAAGAAATTAAAAGTTAAGTATTCTGAAAAATTATAAAAAGCATTGCTGGTTAACAATTTTTTTTAATTAACAGTATGAGAGCCAATCACCTATGCAATTAACTCACTGTCGAACCTCACCATATATAATAACATTTTCAATAATAATAAATTAATTTATATATGTAGTAGTCTTATAGTGAAATACTGGCACATTCAATAATATTTTGTAGATTACACTATTTGTAGAACTGTGTATTTAACATTTTAGATTAACATAAAATACAGTTAATAATTTCATAAAAAGCCTAGGCATATGATAAATTTCACTATTGCCTAAAACATAAATTATTTGATTTTATTTATCTAATACTATTATAAGTTCGACGTAATAAAAAAATGTATTTTTAGAAACATGAATAAAAAAATTATTATTATTAAATATTCGCTACTTTGAATTACTAATTTCGTCCACTACGAACAATAATAAAGTCCCCCTTCTCATCGCTACATTTCTACCTCATTACAGACCGTTCCGCACCGAATGATGAAGTGCACAGAAGCACTCTCAAGAACCAAAAACCTTATTGCAATAAGAACGACAAAAAAAAAAGATGAACTGCGAAGAGTGAAAAGAATGCTTTTATGTTGAAGTAGTCATTCGGTGTTTAGTAAAATTGCCTGCGCTCGAAAGATTAAACGAATTACGAGCGGATGTGTTCTTATCGCAGAAGGAAAAGAGAGACGCTCGCACATATGGGATGCAGCTTCCGATACGCTATCTAAAATTATTATACATTTTACGTCCATGCGAGGCGAATTGTACATAAAAACAAAAATAATATAGCATCCAATTTATCTTAAAATATTTAAAGCGAATAAACATTAATATTTGAACAGGATGCTTCTTCGGGGAGAGATATAAGCGCACCTCACTATGGCTTTTTATTCTCTGTTTGCGTTACATCTTTCTCACCAGTTTTACTGGAAATAACAGGCCGAAATAAATGGTTAATTTATTTATAGAGGCAGCGTATATAAAATGATATTTTTATATAATGACGTGATTTATAGCAGACTTAAAATTGCATTTTTTCATCAAATGAGAAGCCAACATAAAAAAGATTTATAAATAATAGTTACCTTCATCTTGTGAATCTTCTTCTTTGGTAAGCCAGATTTCATCTTCGTCGAAGTGAGCGTCCCCACCTCGACCCGATCCTGGAAAGAATGCATGAGCAAGCACTTGTCCTTTGCCATCGAATGCAAAGTTGTCGCCGTGGTCACCTCTGAAACAAAAGAAATTGTGTTAAAAATATATTAATTCAGTTGATTTGTATATTATTGCGAATACAGCATATTTGCATATTCTGATCGTTATACATACATAAATGAATGCACAATTTTATTATTATATTTGAAAAAGTTGATGTTGGAGATTAAATTGGAATAACGTAATTTGTAGTTGCTTCCGGATCATTTTATTTAGTTTGTCAACCATTATAATACAAACAAGATTTAAAAAATAATAATCGATAGATTTAAAACCTGTATTTTTTATCGTGGTTGAAATCACAATATACAATTTCAAAATAGATCGCAGGAAAACAAACATCATTACAACTCACCAACTGCTCAGACATAAAGCATTAGACATAAAGGTCTAACCTGGAAGCTACGCCAACTAAACTTCCCACTACGCTTAACACAATTAATCGCTTCTTTTCTAGAAAACATTTTGTACCATCTTGGCTGAGGTCCCACAAGGCTCAAGCTTCTTTTGCCTTTGCTGTTTAATTTATTCGTTGCGGTTCCTACCAACCAGGTATCAATTGCACAGTACTCGGACGACACTGCTCTACTATATACCTCCAAAAGCACCAAAGTAATAACTAACCGGCTATAATCTTTGCTCGGCATCTTGAAAGATTAGCTCCTAAAATAAAAAAATAAACCCTCAAAAAAGTAACATCGTTCCCATCCCATGGTCAACCCAATGTGAAGTACCTAGGCGTCCAACTTACCAATGATCCCCGCGAGATAAGTCACAACCACAGCCGCACTGAACAAGGCTAAACTTGCAGCAAGTCTTTTATCCCATTGTTCGGCAAAAATAAAGGTTTAAGTAACTTCAACTGTACAAAACCACCATCAGGCCTCAAATCCTCTACGCATGTCCCATCTGGGTCAAAACTACCAACTCCAACTGGACTAAAATAGAAACTTGTCAATTTCAAACACTACGAATCTTATCCAATGCCTATTGATTTGTTCAAAACACCACCATCCGCCAAGACCTTAACATTCTACCTATCAAAGACACAATAATAAAACTAACTGAGACTTTCTTCACAAAAATTTGATCACATCCCCCTCGGGAAATCAGCACGCTTGTCTAAGCACAACAAATATCCCAGTGCAACAAAGTTGCTAACCCTGTAGGCTCAATCTACACACTTATCACACCCATAGATGGCATATAAAACACATCTAATTCAAATCATTAATCATAAAGATAAGAAGTTAATTGACCTATGAACACGACTTCAGATACATCCAAAGAGAAAAAAACCTATAAGCTTAAAGAGGACCTAAAAATGAAATTCATTAAGCAGCAAGAAGACATCTAGGCCTACGTTAAGAGAACGTTCAAGGCATTTGAAGATAGTGCCAAACGCGCCTGGGGGTTGGTAGAAGTAGACACAGTCAAATAAAGTTCCAGACCAAGCCTACCTAAATAGAACCGCTGGAACCTTACCTCCAAAAATGAAAAGATGATAGAAGTCTAGCAGGAACCAATCGACAGAGCCCAATCCAAAACCACTCCCTAGAGAAAGACTTAATTGAAATGGTATCCAAAAAATCAATAAAAATAAAGAAGTAGTGAAGTTTCTTCTAATAATTGTGTTAATAGGCCGCCCCAACCAGTCCCTGAAGCTAAGATAACCCTATCAAGGCTGCCCTCTGTCCTATCTGACCAAACAAGTCCTCTTCCCTCTTCGTCTTTCCCGATAAACAACACAAAACGTATTGCCAAATTTAAGTTGTTGAACATCAAATGGAATAGAATCCGAACGCAACCAGCATCTCATCCAAACTTTAACCAGCATTCAGGTTGATGTAGTGGAAGTAGAGGTCATCGCTCTGAAGTATAATCCAAACACTATCACAAAGCTTAAAACAGAGAGACACTATATCTCATACTCATAGAGTTATGCAAACTTACGATTTCTGTGGAATACAAACGTAAAAGTCTGCAAAGATCGATTAATGCCATCGTTGCTAAAAATACGACCATACAATAGTCACCTTATGTGTACGTTAAATGCGCCAATGTACAAAAACAAAGACTCCGGGCACTGCTAGCCTATCCCAAGCTGAGAACAAGGCCCAACCTAAAGCACATGCTTTTAAAAAGCAGACTCCCGCTCACAGAGAAAAACCCTATGAGCAAGCCTCAAAAGCGCAAATCTGTTAGAAATCAGTTGTTACTCCGCTTGACCCAAGAAAGTAAATATGATTTTAAGAAGATTTATTTACTTTTGGTAAAACTAGATCTATTATTGGACTCTGGCCTAACAGTCTAAAGCCCAGACATAAACGTGCTACAACCTCTCAAAAAAATCTATACTACACCTATATGATGGACACACTAGGTGCTTAATATATCTCTAAACCTCAATGTAAAATACAGTTACGTAGGAAAGTCAATGCCACAAATAAAGAACCAAACTTTCAGTAGTCAATTGGGCGCTCATGAGAGTGAATCCAATATTTGTAGCACAACAAAAAATATAGTGGCTCTCATGTTTATCTATTATGAGCTGATTAGAATGGTTATGAAAATCGGCTCCTAATAGTTTTTTGCTCAATTCGTCTATCAAGCCTAAACCTTGCTTCTCGGAAATTGATAGTTGAAAGAAGCAACTATCAATTTCTCAATTGGTCCGGTTTGTCTAGAAATGTGTTTGAGGTATTTGACCTTTAAACTTCTTCCAATTTTGACATATTGTAAAATTCTACCTAAAATATTCTAAGCGCTTAAGAGTCTAGCCTTAGTTTAGTATTCTTAGTGTCTTCCCACCGTTTTACTTGACTGATATCGCAATAATTATTCCCCGACGTATTTTAGCTTCGGAGCCTCCAATATTGCTTGGTTTCCGATATAGCTGTAATGCAGGTTACCAAGATAAATTCATTTTTTTTTTAATTACACAATTCGGTCTTGAACCATACATAATTAAATATTACTGTAAAAACAATGTAAATATTTTCATGAAATCACAAAAACAGCAAAATCCGGCCATAAAATAACAAAATATTGTTAGAAATATCAAAACTCTACTGTAGACTATCCAAACAATGCAAAATCTGCTCATTAAATGTCAAAAATAGCATTGTCAAAAAGTGCCAAAATTCACCATAAACTGTAAAAAGCTGCAACATTCACTTATAAAAGTCAAAAATAACAAAATTCAGCCATAAAACATTAAAATATTTCAAAAAAAAAACAAAATCCGGCCAAAAACAGTTGATATGTGTAAAACTTTGTTCATAAAATGTCAAAAATAGCAAAATCCGGCGTCGAAATTTCAAACAATTGTCAGAAGATCTCAAAAACAGCAAAATTCAACTAAAAACATCAAAAGTATTGTAAAAAAAAAGCAAAATCAGGCATAAACTGTTAAAAATTGCAAAATTCTTTTAATAAAATGTCAAAAATAACAAAAACCGGCCATAAAATATAAACATATTGTTAAAAAAAACCAAAATCCGATCTTCAAACATCACAATATTGTCAGAAAGCCCAAAAATTCGGCCACAAACTGATAAAAAGTGAAAATATTTTTATAAAATGTCAAAACAGCCAAATTCGACCATAAAGTATAAAAAATGAACAGAAAGCACCAAAATTAACTGTTAAAAAATGCAAAACTCTATTCATAAAAAGTCAAAATTAATAAAATCCAATCACAAAACATTAAAATATTTTCAGATGGAAAAAAAAACTGAAAACGGTTAAAAAGTCCAAAATGTTATTTATAAAATTTCAAACAGAGCAAATTTTGGCCTTAAAACATCAAAATATTGTTGAAAACACCAACCATGGTCTATCAAAAAGTGTAAAATTCTATTCAAAAGATGTCCAAAATTGCAAAATCTGGTCATAAAGTATAAAAATATTGCCAAAAAGACCAACAATTAATTCCGACATAAAATATTCTCGAAAAAAGCAAAATCCGGCTAAAAAAGTTAAAAAATCTGTTCATAAAATGTCAAAATCCGTCAATAAACTGCTAAAAATTGTACAAATTTTGTTAAAAAGATCCAAAATCTAGCATAAACTCTTGAAAAGTGTAAAACTTCATTCATGACATCTCAAAAATAGCAAAATCCGGACCAGGTTTTGAAATAGACGTCCTTTTGCACAGCAAACTCTTGCTTACGCCACTGGATGGAATGCCCACCTTTTCAGTTTGCCCTGCCTACTCACCCAAATGTTACAAATGTTAACTGACATTAAGTTTAAAGAAAATGTGACATATCCACCTCTTAATAACAAACACATGAACGGATTTGTAAAAAATGATGACAGATCTAATCTCTTCATGACCAAACAATCGGGGGGATAGATGTGTCACTTGGTTCATTAATTGCAACTTAAGTGCTAAATATCTAACGGATTGATATTTCTCCTCTCTACAAATGTTAGTTAAAACTGATGAAGTATAATACATTATTACACAAAATCCGGGTAAAGAAATCGATTAGACTAGAAGTCTATTACATTTATGGTTTGAAGATGATGACAATTCCAGAAAAACTTCTTACATATTTTGGAAAGTTTGAAATTGAATGATGTTGCTGAGGAAGTTAGATAGACTCTTGATCAAAATAAGAATTTAGCAATATGTGACATTAATTAAATCATGCAGTTATTTTAATAAAATTTAATAATTTTTTATTTACTATAATGTTTGTTTTTCTTTTTAAAATGTTATTTGGAGTACTAAGAAAAGATAAAGTATATCATTGCCACTTAAGAAGGCAGAACCAGAAGGAATCTTCACGTCAACTTTTAGTATCGTCTTTTGTTGAGAAGTCTTATGCAACAATTTTCTTTTTTGTGACTTTGTTTTGAGGCGTTAAATCTTATACCAAATGTGATTTCAATGAGTGGTGTCATGTCAACCATGACTACAAAATTTTGATTTGGAAAAGGAAAACTATTAAAGTCTTTTTCGTTTTCTATTGTGGTATTGAAGTCCACTAACCCCTCTTCATTTAGACAAACGCTATCATCAAACTAGTCGATTTAAATTATGCTCTATACTATATATTCGACAGTTTTCTGACTCTGAGGCCGACTTCTGACTTGACCTTCCATTGAAGTGGAATTATTGCTCCAATAATTTGAGTCCAGTAGACCTAGTCTTGATATTAGCCAGCACGCTCAAAACAGAAAAATAATCATGAATGAAAAATCATTACCTGTTATTGAGGTTGCTAATATCAAACGTATGATACATATCAACGCTCGGCGTGGCATGACCACTTTAAATTTGAAGCAAGCCTACATCGGAAGTTACCCAACAAAGCCGTTTCCATAAAAATCAAGGCAACAACATAGGTATTCTTAGTCCAACAATTACGATAATTTAGATAGATCCTTCTGAATATTATAAGAGTACCACGGAAATATGCACAATTATATTTTCTGTAAAGAATATATTGTAACATGCACTAGAACAGCCGTGTGATACAATAAGGAAAGAAAAAGTTAGCCAAGCCCAGATAAACCAACTGATACATCTTGCCAACATAAAAATAGAAGTATTGATACCCAAGAAAGTCGCCGTAGTGAATAGCACTAAATGATACATCTAAGAAACATTGTGGCTGAGGTTTTGCTATTTGAAGGGAGGTAATTAAGATGTCTCCGTTGTGACTGATATGGTGCCAGCTGACATAGTTTACCTTTTTTCAACTAAAGCCGCTACAGAAAAAAAATTGCAATGACAAGTAACGCCACGTCATTTTGAGGACTGGAAATCCACAATCCCAACCCCGCAGTTTGTCAACCACAAATGCTATAATAATACAAAAGAAACTATTCAGTAGCGTAGCTAAAACTTTTGAAACCCACTGCAAAAAATGAGAAGAGCCCCCTCGGAGACGGTTTTGTGAAAAAGTCCTTATAGATTTTTCCGCATTGCAGCTCCGCCATTAAATCTACTGCAACTAGCACGAGATTGGAGTAACAGCAGTTTCCGGATCCAATTTAGCTACATGCATGTATGGTCGACACAAAAATAGAGGTTTTACTACCTGGGGAAGCTACCGTATAAATGCCCCAAACATATTATTTGTAAGCACGGCGGTTGAAGTTTCGCTATTTGAAGCATAGCAACAAAAGTCAACGGATGTGAATGACAGCCGAGTTGTCGCCTATGATGTTAGTCCCGTCGACGTATTACACATATGATCTATGGACTAGCTAAGATGTTTGAGCCCCATTGCAAAGTATTGAAAGATGTAGACGGTTTTGAAAAACAGATTTTTTTTTATTCTCTACTTTGTAACTTCCCCTCCATGCTTAGATTATTTTTTGAAATAAACATGTGAAGCGCCGTCAAACAACATTCCAAAGATTGGAACTCTGACAGACGACATTCCGTACAACCAAAGTTGGTTTACCACTACAGAATCAACCGCAAACCTCAATGCAAACGAGCAATCTTAAAATCAAAGCAACCAGCCGCAATTTACGGCAGACCTTATTTCGTGGAATAGAATTCCGTCATACAAAACTCTAAAAACAAAGAAGAAAGTACCATTATCTTCCAGTCAGACTACCATCTTCTTCTTGTGCCATACTCGCTACGAGTGTTCGGCGCCCCTCTCGTATGTTTGTGGTGCGCGATAATAGTTCAACAATCCAAACCACACCACTAGAGGGGTTTACTAGGCAAATACTTTGCTGGTTTGCCATTGCCTTGCAAAGGAGACGACCGCATCGAAATATATTCGACAAATTAGATATTGCCGGGAATCGAACCCGGGCTGCCTGCACAACAGTCCTCGCACTAAACCATTGTGCTACAATCGCCACTATCATCGCTAAGACCTAAAAGTGTCGCTTCACTTAAGAGTAAATATAGAAGATTGCCTCTCAAGAGTAAAAAAACCAATTAAATATCTCTCCTGAAAGCAAGTTATGTCCAAAACTTATTCCATAAAATGAAAGCTCGTTACAAAATATTTTGAAAAATCAGAGAAAGTACCATTATCTTCCAGCCAGCTATACGCAATTAGACCTAAAAAGGTCGCTTCACTAAGAAGTAAATATAAAAGAATAAAAACTAACCAATAAAATACCTCTCCTAACAGCAAAGTATCCCTAAATCTTACTCCAAAATTTAAAAAAAAACAGAAAAAATGCCATCATCTTCCAGCTAGACTACCGACGCCAGGACCTAAAAATGTAGCTCCACTTAAGATTAAATATAGGCGAGTGCCTCTCGTGAGTAAAAAATTGCCAATCAAATATTTCTCTTGACAGCAAGTTATCTCCAAGACTTATTTCTTGAAATGGAAGCTTGTCACACAAAATTAAAAAAAAAAAAAAACGTTTGTTCACCAGAGAGTTAGTTCACTGCACTGCACCGCAGAGGTTATACGCCATTAAATTGAAAAAAAAATATGGTGATGGATCCAACTCCCAACTCTTCATGACAAATAGTTAGATAGATAGGCACGGCACTTGGTTCATTAACTGCGGAAGTAGTTTTAATTAAAACAAGGCGCCCACCCAAGTGTTGGTTATTTAAAAGTTGAATGTTTCTCCTCTCTACCAATATTAGTTTGGACGGGGGGAGATGCAAAAGGATGAAATTTTAGTTAATTAGAAAGTTTAAGCAACTTAGCTTAAAAACTAAGCCAATTATGTCGATTTAATTTTACAGAATATTTAAAAAAATGTTATGATGATTTATTTTGGCAAAAAAAAAACAACTGTTAGATCAATTACACTTGGATGGGTAGGCGGAGCACTATAGATAAAACTAATGTTGCGTAAACAATGAACTGTGTGCCCGCCTACCCATCCGACTGTTTGTTTTCAAGAAAATTAATCTGTCACCCTCTTTCCCCAATTTATAGACAAATAACTTTTGCAGAAAAAAGAATATCCAATTTCTAAATCACTAACGCTTAGGTGGGGCGGGGCACTCCAGATAAAACTTCTGTCGAACAATCAATAAACTGAGTGCCCCGCACACCCACCCAACTGTTTGTTATCAAAAAAGTTTGATCTCTAATCCTTTTCCCCCAATTTATAGACAAATGACATTCGCATAGAAAAGATAATCCAATTTCTAAATCACTAACACTTGGAAGGGTAGGCGGAGCCCTCCACATAAAACTACTGTCGCGCAATCAATAAACTGAGTGCTTCAGCCACCCACCCGATTGTTTCTTATTAAAACGGTTGATGTCATCCTCTTTTCCCATTTTAAGAACCAATAACTTTCGCAGGGATAAGAAAATCTAACTTCTAGATCACTAACACTTGGGTAGGTGAGCTGAGCACTCCAGATAAAACTACTGTCGCGCAATCAATAAACTGAGTGCCTCGACCACCTACCCGATTGTTTATTATGAAGAAGTTAGACTATCATTCCCCAATTTATAGACAAATGACATTCGTAGAGAGAAGAAAATCCAATTTCTAGATAATTAACCGTCAGTTGGGTGGTCAGGGTACTCCAGTTAAAACTACTGTTAGTGCCCCGTTTACCCAATCAACTATTTGTTATTAAGAAGGTTGTTATATGCCCTTATTTCCAAATTTAAAATCAAATAACATTCACAGAAAAAAAAAAATAAAATTTGTGTATCTCTAACACTTGGGTGGATAGGCGGGGAACTCCGGATAAAACTACTGTTGCGCAATTAATAAACCGAGAGAAAATCATCTAATTTCCAAGTAAAAATCTTTTTTGGTAATTTCATGATTTGCACTTTGAAAGCAGTTTTAAATTTCTTCCCCAGACGAAATGTTTTTTAGTGATTGATTATATTTCAAAGTATTTTTCAATCTCAGTGTGCTTAGTTTGAAAACTCAGTTTGCTTAATAATTTATCTTAATAATCAATTCTATTCAAATCGTAGAATGTAGAAGAGTTGTAGAAACGGCGTTTCATGAGTAAGCTAGTTGTGAAGCGGTTATCTCTAAAACTTGAATTAAAACCATTTGAAGTTCATATTAGTTTTAACATTTTATTTTTTACAAAACACTTATTTATTTCTGCAAAATATTGATGTTCTGCGGAACATAGAAACCGTTCGTTAAAGCTATGACTGCAATTCCAGCAAATCTATAACAAAAGTGAAAAGCAATCCTTTCAAGGATACTTCTTAAATACGATAATGTATTCAAATTCTAATTGTTAATGGTAGGTACGTATACCAAACAATTATTGTCCTTCCACCAGATTTTTTTTATTTACATAAGAAAATTAATGCGTATTGAAAAATACAAAAAGGATATTTCCCTATTTTATAGGGCAGAAAATTATTAATAGTTTGCCAGATTTTGTTATGTTGGTTTATAAAATGGATTCAATTCATTACAATTTAAATGAAACCATGCATTTAACTACTGATGTCATAATATCAAAACAATCCAATTTACCTACTAAAATCCTGTGAATGACGTACATTATTATAAAGTAGATTGCCAACCTTCCATAAACATATTAACAAAAGCTCAATTTAAAAACAATATACGTATTTGATTTCTTTATGGGTTCAGTAATATCATATTCAACTTAAGATTTAAGTTTGTTTCTGACGAGTAAGCTGATACACTAAGTAGCTTACAAGAATGTAATTACGTTAACATTTGCAAAACTGTCGTAATGGGTGGTCTTAATACTTATTGAAGTGTAAGCAGCTGCAGTTGATTTATTTTGTCTGCAAAATCACGTTCAGAACGCGCAATAAAATTGCTTGTTTGGCTGCCAGAAAATTGCAATTCTTAAAAACTTTTTATTAATAAAATAATAACAATATTATATTACAAACATTGTTCAAACATTCATAATTTATTGATGCTAATATAAAAAATTATTTTACGACCCTTTGAAACAAACAACAAACAATAAAAACATGTCATCCGTATGTATTTTACAATTAGGACCATTCGTTGTATCATCCTTTAATAAAATTCATGGACAAGAAATGTCGCAAAACGATGTTAAACGAAAAACAAACATAGAGAGACATGGACCGTCAAGAACTAATGGCCGCGTCGGAAAACCACCCTCAAATCAAACACACGTGAGATTCGGCGACGCGTCCCTTTTTTTCTATCTCGATTTACCTGACACACTAAAAGCTTGGATCCGGATAATAAGAAATGGAAAACTAAACTGGGATTGAGATGGATGTGCCAAAGACAAATAGATGGATGAAAATTACCCAAAGAAATTTACATTTACTATTACTTCATCTACTTAGAGAATAGATGCATATCATGTTCATTTCTTAAATTGAGGTTTAATCTTTACTTTAAAAAATGCTGAAATTAATTATCATCTGAACTATTTTTGTACGAGCATTTTAAATGCAAACTTTCCCAGTATTAGTTTTGATTATTTGTTTATAAAAGTTAACTTTGATATAATTCTCACCAGACACAGTAAATATTTTCTTTTGTACAATAAATCTTCATCCAAACTCAACTTAAAAGCTAATATTGTTCGCAATGCAATCATAATAGTAAATACAAGATCGATTAATTATGATCCCCTGTAATTCTAGACAAACCACAACAATAATCATTGTAATCAACGGCACAAATTATATAAATGATTTACGGTCACTATTAATCGAAATTGTGAAAGGGCTTTAACCCTCACGAAATATTCGCATGATTTATTGCAGAGCCAAGCAATCGTTTAGCTACTCGTTTCTATACCGCATCCTTTGTTGCATGCAAATTATACGTCACCCATGTTTATTAAAACCAAGCATATTAAATTTGATCCAATTATAGAAAATCTAGAAATGCATAAAAGTTGTGAAATAATAGTAAGGCTTCGATTAGTCGACTTTTCAGGTGACATATAAATTAAATATGAGTTGTTATTTAATTAATGGATTAATTGTAATAGAATACAGTTAACACAGGTTGTTAGTCAATTGTAGTAAAGTATTTGTGTTATCTATAAACAATCTTAAATACTTCCTCATTTATACATACTACAAAGAAGAGCTTCATTCAACTTAAGATCACGGTTTTCAAATTTTGTTACAACTTAACTTAAATTGTTTGTATTTGGTTTGATCTGCTTTCAAACTAAATCTGACATGTTGGAGAAATTAGTAAAAGTTTGTTGGGATTAGAGTTTATTATTTTTCTAGAAAATGAATTGTAGAAACCAACATGGCTTTGGAAATTGTGCGATGACTCAGGTACTGTCCTGTTAAAACAAATACAGTGGTCCCTTTTTTTGTGTTTTGGGTAGTCTAGCGTTGTCTGTTAGATATTCTAAAAGTAGGTTGAATTTGCCTTATTTGCATACAAAGACTTTTATAAAGATAGTTTAAATATTCCATGAGATGTTTTATTGACAACAAAATATGTCTCATTTTGATTTTTGGTCTAGTAGCTATTGATAAACTTTATTGTATTTAAGAAGAGCAACTTTAATATTTTTTAGACTTTTTTGGACTCGTAGAAAAGTCCCACAAAAATGAAAAAGAACCAAATCCTAACCGATCTTTTGATGGTCAAAAAGAAACCATGTGACGTGTTGTCAGAGCACTTAACAGAATCGGTAATTTGCGGCCAATGTGGCTGCGTTTTTTTCCCTTACCTGAAAGTAAAGACGGCAATTTCCAATCACAAAAACTAATACAATAACAATAGCTTCAGATACGGTAGTAATTCTAAACACAAAAATCGATCAAAAATCTGTTTTTGCTTTTTAAGTCCTGTGCCGTCAACTGGCTAGCATATATCCGCACAAATGTTGCATACAAGATGGTTAAAGTCTTCTTAGATTTTCCTTCGGCGACAATTAAGAAGTCGTTCGCTTACGTTATCAGCATTGTTTCTACCTAAATTCCTAAAAGTTGCACATGTTTTTTAGAAATTGAAACCTATTCTGATCCTTGCAAGACAATAATATTTTAACGCTACAAACCTATCCTAACTTTCACACTCATCTGGATAATGTGTCTACAAAAGCCATCCAAACGCTGTTCACAATCAAAAAACCATCTGGTATACAAACAGGGTTGAAAGTTACAATGGTATCTGAGCCAAAACATACAAATGCAGAAGCCGGGCGTCGTCAAACACGTTATCCCTAAGCAAACATGCCTCAGTCTTCCAAGCAAAGATAACTGCCATTGAATAGTACTCTAGAAACATGATCTTCTTATACGTTTTACAACTATTTTACACACCAAATTCTTAAAACTTGTTTGAAAAAAGTTGATTCATTGAGACAATACTTCACAAGACCAATAACTATAAAGTCGAAGAACCAAGCAACACTAAACAAAAATTAAGCAAAATACTGATTTATAAAAAAAATTGATCTAAAAATGAGTATGAAACACAATTGTTGCACAAAATGAATTAAAAATTGCAGAGAAAACACAAAATTAAGTACAAAATTGTTCAAAAAACTGAATTTTACCACAAATTTCACAGAAATCTTGTCTATTGCATAAAATTCCGTTTTTTTTTTTAATAAATTTAATCTAAAACTATGCAGAAAACTAGTTTGTAAACAAAAAATTAATCTAAAATTGCGAATAAAACTAAATTGTTGCACAAATTTTGTCAAAAATTGTGCAGAAAACACAAAATTGATTACAAAGTTGCTTATTAAATTAAAGTTACTACCAAGGGGACGTTCTTGACGTAGCAATACTTAAAAACAACAACTTTCAAGTCATCAATGATCTTAGCTCCGATCACAACTCAATACTAGAGCTTTACGGAAAGGGATCAGCCAAAAATGAAGAAAAAATCGTAATACATACAAATTGGAGTCTCTTCTCAAAAATCCTGAATAAAAGCATTGGCAGCCTGGCTCCTGTAGAAACGGTTGAGTATATTAAAAAGACCGTCGCACTTTTAACTAACTAAACACAACCATCCACAGAAAAAGCTTCGAAAATGCGTTAGGTTCGCGCCGATAATCCTTTTGAATTATCATGGAATACAAAGATATTGATCTGTAGAAGAAATATCCTCCAACAGCACCTCAAGATCTTAAGCGAATTTGTGTTGAAAAAACATTTAATCGATCACAGAAGATGACAATCCAATGTAGAAGCATTTGCCGTCAGACAAAAAAAACCACAGAAATTGGTTTTTTCGACTTCTTGACATCAAAAAAACCTTCGACAAGGTCTGGCACTAAAAATAGGAATTCCATACGAGACCAATAAATCCATTGTAAACTTAACATAAAATAAAGCAACTTATGGAAAAGTAGTAAAGCTCACAAAACTATTCTTAAAAGAACCATCACACATTATCCAAACTACAGCAATGCGGATAAACAGAACTAACTGTAAAAGCCTACAAGACTTATAACTGGACACTCTAACCTAAACAACATGTCCATTTTATAAAAAAATAAATAAATCTAATATGCTGCAACTGTCTGGAGGACGAAGAAACTCCGCTACATCTCCTAAGCAAGTAGAAAGCTTACAACATGTAATGTAGTGCCTTCATCGACAAGCTCAAGCTAACCAAAGAAGAGCTTAAGACAGACCTTTAACAAAAATGTCTGGACTTTATTGAAGAAACAAAACTACTAAAGAAGTAACAACTAAAAGTGCAAAAGACCGCAGTAAAAAAAAAACACCGCAAGACAAGACACTTTCTGTATTGGTACTTTCTACACTTTGTTTTAAACCATCTTTTGCACATCAGTCTTTGCAATCTTTTATAAAGCCAAACTGCTTAGTGGTTTTTTTTTTATTGTGAGTTTTACAGCTATTTTAGATCGCCCCAGTTTTACAATTTGTTTGAAAGGGGTAGATGGTACCAGCAGTTTATTAGGTGACTTCCGAATCACAACGGTGGATAAAAAGCAAGTTATTATTTAGTCCTATTTCAGAGATCTAACCCCGGACTGTTAACGTGCTACGCTAACGCTCTATAACTAAGCTATTCTTTAAATAACTTCTTTCCTTCTCATTATGCCTTAGAGGCATTTCGTATTTTTCTGATCAACCTCAGTTGTAGGGTCTTCGGAGTCTTTACTTATATCATAATTAACAAGACATCAAATCATCATGGAAATATAAGTTTTAGCAGTTGGGACCTATTACTGACTCTTGCGGGATCTCGTGTGCAATTATCCTTTTGCATTTACCGTTCATTAAGCGTTATGTATATTACTATACTTACCGTGACTTTCCTCTACTGTAAAAAAATCATCAAATGATTTTTTTAATGTGAATGATACTACGCAATACTGTACGTAATTTTATAGGCCCCCATTTTGCACTTCAGTCATTGCACCTAATATATTCTACCATTTTTATTTATTTATATATTTATTATAAAAAAAAAGCTATTACATTTTAGCAAGCCGCAAAACACATGTAGAAGAAAAGAGTTGCGCATAATATGTACGTTTATACAGTATATGAAATAAATAACCATTGCGTAAAACTGAAGCTTAAACATAAATACATACATGAAGCTATGCGAGTCAGAATAAAACCCAATAAAGTACTTTAAAACTAGTAACACGTCAAAATCAAAACGTCTTTTCTGTAGACAGCAGTTCAGTGTAGTTACCAGCAATGTTGCACTTATTTTTTGTTTCTTTAATTGTTCGGTTATCAACTATTTCACATCGCCACAGAAGTCTTAGAACTTGTTTGACGGTGGTTGATAGAACCAACGGCTTATTAAGAAGCAGAACCACCCTGATAGATAAAAACGCTCTATGACAGCTATTTCAACGTTTACGCCAACAAACTTCTTTTGAGTCTTTTGGGCACCACACATTTGTAGTAAAAGATGATTAGATTAAGAAAGTCTCAAAACTCCAAAGTTACGCTTGTCAAATTCTAAAAGTTGGTAATTGTCATAATTTCAATCGCATCTTCTTCTTGTTTCAATTATTACTAGAAGGAAAAACAATATTTCAATTTGCTGCTTTGAGTCTCATTTTCTTCTACACGTGTTGCAAAAACTCCGTTTATGGTTTTTAGTATAAGATCTTTCTCACTTCAAATTTTGTTGCCTTGAAGCTTAAAAAAAAACATATCAATTTTTTCTCTCTTTGCATTCGAGACAACATCGCCAGGTTAGTCATAGCCTTTCAGCTAGTGCTAGCCATAACACTTCTCTTTTGCTTATATGCTGTTTTTGAAAGTAGCGTACTCCAATAAAAATTCTTTTTGTAAGTTTTACTATTTATCAGTTTTCTAAGTATCTTTTAGCTTTGCAGTTTAAAGCAAAGACATCTAATTTTGTATGTGGCGTAGCGCAATGATCTAATGCAAAAACTGATGAGCATGTAGCCTAAGTTTAATTTCCGGCAGCGACAATATCTAATTTCTCCTAATATTTCAAAACATTCATCTCCTTTGCCAAACAATACCACACTATCAAAGTATTTGCCTAGTAAACCCCTCTAGTAGTGTGGTTCGGACTCCACGTTAAGTTGTAGGTTACTCATGTTTCAGTAGCAAGCACAAGCACTATAAGAAAAAGATCTAACTCTGTAATTTCCTTCGCTAGGCAATAGCAAACCAGTATTCCAATTAAAAAGTCATTTTGTAAGTTTCACTAATTATCAGTTTTCTACCAAAATATCTTTTAAGTTTGCGCAGTTTAAAGCAAAAACATCTAATTTTGTGTGTGGCGTAGCGCAATGGTCTAGTGGACTGTTGAACGGTCATCTCCCAGGCAATAGCAAACCAACAAAGTATTTGCCTGGTAAATTCCTCTAGTGGTGTTGTTCGGATTCTACGTTAAGCTGTAGATCCAGCATGTTTGTGTAGCAATCACGTGCACTATAAGAAAAAGATCTAATTCTGTATCACTACTTCTCCGCAGTTCCAGGATTTTATGTAATTTTGATGATCTGTTTTGAATTTTAGAAGCCCATGTAATATTAATTTGTACTTTTGTTTCATTCTACTTCATATTTGTACGTTACCTTGGTTGGTGAGCATGTAGAACCAGTAGGTGTTTTGAGTTTGCTAGCTTTAAAAAAAAAATCAGCTTTTGCGCGTTTTGTTCCACTGATAATAGTTATAGAAAGATCAACAAATCTAAAATTTAAAATAAATCGTAAAAAAATGCTGAAAGAGAAACAAAATTTGAGGGCTCCAAGCATATCTAAAATCGGCATCAAACGCTTCCCTTACAAAAAAAACAAAAATCGTCTTAGGATTTCGTTTTAAGTTGAGAGCTTCCGTACGTCGTTCAATAAGAATCTCCGTCAGATCCAAACTCACAATGTTAAACCTCTGGTGACTTTCTTGTAACTTGAACAAACCGCTACGGGTTTATCCAAAAAGATTGCAAAAAACACAAAACAGCCAAAAGTATGTATCAAAAAAGCAAACTTTTTGTCAAAACCTACTCATAAGCCATTCCAAGACCGGAAAACTTTACAAAAACACATTTTATATCAAAAATTAACGTTCGTTGCAAAAAAATCCTAAACCGACATATCCTAAGCACTGCTTTGGTCATCGAATTTTTGATTTTTTGTTCAAAACTTATCAAGTTTTCCCAAATCCTTTCATAATTTGCACTTTAGTAGTAAAGTGCAAAAAATTTGTCAAAATATCAATGCACTATTTTAAATTCCTGAAGCAACTTCGGCAAATTTTAAAAATTCACGACATGTATCAACAAAAGCTCAAAGTAAGAAGATTCCAAAAATCCAATTATCTTATTTCGATCTTTCTCGGAGAAAAAGTTACAGCCAACCAAAAAACATAATATTAAATAATAATAATTCCCAAAACTTGAATAAATTGTTATAGGGGTCACCAAACTGTGGACAGTTTAAAAAACATAATTTTAAATAGTCACAGTAGTTCCCAAACAGTCCTCAAAACTTTAAAAAATCAAAGAACATTATTAAAAATAGCCATAGTAGTCATCAAACTGTTGACAGCTCGTTTCAAAAACATAATTTTAAATAGTCACACTAGCTTCCAAAACATTGTTATAAATACAGCGATCACAAAACTGTTGATAGTTAAAAGAACATAATTTTAAACAGTCACAGTAAATATTCAACAATTAAAAAATATTGTTATAAATAGATACAGTAGTCACTCAGCGCGACCGTAGCACAATGGTCTAGTGCGAGGACTGTTGAGCAGGCAGACTGGGTTCTATTCCCGGCAGCAGCAATATCTATCTAATCTGTCAAATATATTTCGATGCGGTCGTCTCCTTCGCAAGGCAATGGCAAACCGGATTCCACATTAAACTGTAGGTCCCGCATGTTTGTGTAGAACTATTATCGCACACAACAAACATATGAGAGGGGGAGCCTACGCTCGTAGCGAGTACGGCACTATAAGAAGAAGTCGCTCAACTGTTGACAGATCAACAAATTTTAAATAAAATTAAATAGTAGTTTCCAAAATGATTACTAAATTATTGATAGTTCAAAAAACATTATTGTAAATTAGCAAAAAGTCCTCAAAATGTAGAAAAATTAAAACAAAATTATTATTAACACAATTTTTTGACCACTCTCAATTCTATATTTTTGTAAAGATCTTCTTTGCCTGGTATGTTATGTTAGCAAGAAACTTTGATACTCAAATTATAAATACTAACCGCCATTCAGCATGCTTAACATACAAAGTCAAAGCAAAAGTTTTGTTTTTCCAATTCTATTGTTTTGGTTACCGTGGTTCTAGGACCATACTCTGCTTTTATCATTGCCAGTTTGTTCATCCTTGCTTTAAACTCTTCAACTTTACTGAAGTTTGTCTTAGTTTTTTGTTGTCTTAGACTTGTCTGCTTTTTTTAAGACTTTTTCTTCCTTCTTTGATTACCAATATACCTTATCAGCCGTCCTCTTCCAAGAAAAAAATAATAAAATATCAACTTTGTACTCTATTTTCATTTGAAAATAGAACTTATTTTCATCCTTTCTATTTTTTAGTTTTTTAGAAAACGTCAATCTACCAAATCTGTTGCTTCCATAAAATAAATAAAGAAAATATATGCTTTTCTGGATCTCAAACTCATTTTCTCCCAGCTCCATTTCGGAAGCTTCTTTTTTTTTATTTTCCTCGTTTGAGAACAGATCTACCTTATTTGTTGTCTTATCTAGGAAACAGTTCACAAAAATATCTGCTTCATGTTTTGTTCTCAAGCTCATTCCTTCCTTCTTCTTTTTTGGAAGCCCGCTTCTTCATTCCTAACTTCCTACTTTCCTACGGCAAACTTGATACTTACGTTTATCATAAAATTTAACACTTTTAAAACCAAATTCTTTTACTGCAAGACTAGTGGTCTCAATTTTAATGACAAATTTTTAATTTTAGGGATTAATTCTTTTGTTCCAAAGCCAAATTCAACCCCTCAAGTCTTTATTTCGCAGTAACAATGGAAGATAAGTAAGTTAATCACCCAAATTGAAATGATTCAAGACCAGATTTGATACTTTTAGGCAAAATTTCATCGTTTTAAAGCCAAACTCTTAAATTTAGTTGCAGTTCAAAGCATTTTTTTTAATCTTTTGGCCTAAATGAAGCTTAAAGTTGTTATTTCTTTCTAATACATTAAAAGCCAAATTCCAAAGTTTTGAAACCAAATTAATTTTTTTCAAACTCAGTTTCTTGTATTTTCTGCATATTTACTGCCAGAATTTTCACTTCAAGTCCCAATGTTGTTCAAGGTAGTATTTCTATGTGACAAACTCCGATATAGAAATCACCAAAATAGATTAAAAAATGTAAAATCGGATTTGGTACTGATCATCATTTTAAGGTCAACATGTCACTACACCTATTCTCTATTTCAAGCTCCGTTATTCTTGTCCACCAATGCAGTGTTCACAGATCACATCGAGATATACTCTCCTTGTCATTTGTATTAGTCATTTTAGGGTCAAGATGTGACTGCATTAACAGTTAACAAACGTGTCGTCTGCTCAACTTCCACAAACCTTGCATTTTTTAAATGTACATAAATATCAGTTCAGATTAAATTGGTTAGAGCGGAATTTGGTGCCTTTAAGACCGTTCATTCATTACAAAATCTTGTAGTTTATCCCAAATTATTTAGTTTTACTGCCTGATTTTTACATATACGGCGAATTTTTTAGCCACATTTTTTTAGATAAATATGAAGAAATTTTATATTTGCACTTTATGACCAACAATAACTAATATAAAAATCAATTTTTTTTTATTTGTCACCAATCTTGAACATAAAATATTGCGTATCGCATAATGAAATTCCGCTATTTAATAAGCGTTCGTTGATGTTACATGTATTAAAAGCAAAACATTTTCAACCAAAATTATACATAACACAGACTTATAATTGCATAATCAAATTTTAATATATTTTGTTATATTTAATTAAATATGTTATAAAAGCATAATGAGCGTGGGTTTGTTCAGTACCCCATTCATACATTTCGTCGGCATTTCACACATAATCCCCGCATTATATAAACATAAAACGGGCATAAGGGGGAAGCCCCAAAAATGAGTTCATAATTTACCTGTGGAAATAAACGAGGATATCCGCCCTGTCGCTGTCTACCTCTGTGAAGGTAAGTCTGGAATGTCGAGCCCAAACATCCAGCGCTTTTGAAAATACCACTCTCACATCGTAGGAATTCAAATGACGCAGGTTGCGACTCCGTAAACTGAAACAAAGAGAAAATTGCACGTGTGGTTAACAATCATACTTGAAACGACAAAGAGTAAAATTATAATATACAACAAAATGATGATGAATACGTGTAACTGCCAATTTTAGCGGGACAAAGAGTTTTTTGTAATGGGGCACGGTGGTGGTGTTTATTTTTGTTATGGGATTAAAAAGGGATCGGTCATCAAATGGCAGTAATTATTATTAGAGATAAAACAGTGTAATTGAAATAATAAAATGCTTCGTTGACAACTTTTATTTAAAAACATTTTTATTTAACAAAATTTATTCAATCAATAGTATAAAAGCGCAGGATTATGTATTGGTGAAAAAACAATATAATTCACAAATTTGTTAAATCATTTCATTTACAAATACATCACTACCACAGCAATAGATATATGTTTGTCCACCAACAATCTGGGATCAGAAATAAGTTCATGATAAAATTATTATTGTCAGTTAACGAATAATAGTCCCTTATTCATTATGTGACTTTGCGTTAGTCATAATTTTCGTTTGACTTTCTGCCCTACTTAAGCATTTCAGGATTGATATGTATGATGATC
Source organism: Tachinus rufipes (assembly GCA_963932245.1). Taxonomy (NCBI): domain Eukaryota; kingdom Metazoa; phylum Arthropoda; class Insecta; order Coleoptera; family Staphylinidae; genus Tachinus; species Tachinus rufipes. The sequence goes on along the minus strand of OZ010747.1, from coordinate 23,544,979 downwards.
GATGGATATATTTGTGTTCGAATATACTTCAGACCATATACACTTATAGACATGTTTTTTGCTAACACAGCAAAGCCAGCATGATTGGTGTGTGTGACATCAGTTGTGGGCAAGAAAGCGCACTTAATCTATCAATACGTCTATAAATCTTTTATAGAGCACTTGGTACATGATGTTGCTGAGTTATTTAATTAAGAAATATTAATTGTTGCACATAAATAATGTATTTTGCAGTACAAACAAATGATAACTAATAATCGACAATTAATAATTATTATTAAATAAAGTTTTATAAACTAAAGAAATTATAGACGCGTTTCAAATATTTCTTTATCAGTTTAAGCTTTACTTAAAGGGTTTATGCCCAAAATTAACGCGTGACGATATTCGTGGGCAAATAACGTTGTTAGGTTAGCTTCACCATGCAACAAGCAAACATTATATTATTTATTTTAAGCTTATTAGTTTTTGTCTTCAATTTCAGCATGTCCACAATCTTTTATATCATAATGTAACTTCAAAATTAACAGTTTAGACTCTACTCAACTTCTAAAGTCAAAGTTTATTTGTTCTACATCATTGCAATGTGGTTAATTTGCTTCACAATTGACAAGAGCGTATTTATTTATTCACTATACTCAATTATGACTTCATGATTATTAGTTTTTTGTGTCCACCATTCCAAGGTAAACATTACAATTAATGAATAAAAGAACCGCCCAAGTGGTGTAGTGGTTAGCATACTCGACTACTACACCAAAAATCTCAAGTTCAAAATTCAGTTTCTATTTTCTGTCGTTGTTAGTCATTTTAAGTTTATGTTTATACTCGTCTTCCAACTTTTGGTTGACGTATATATTTGCTTTCATATTTTCTGCCGTAATTTCAGGGGTAATATGTTGTATCGCGGTTGACTTTTGACGTATATATTTGTCTTTTAATGTTTTTCGCGTTTAACTTTTGACGGATATATTCGTTGTCAAACATTTTATCATTAGAGCTTGTAACTCTAAGTTAACATATCGTATTTAGCGTACATATTTGCTCATTATACTTTTTCTTATTTAGAGTCAATACCGCCCGAACTACTACAGCTTCACCAACGTGGATAGGACGTAGACAAGCCAAGATTACACGTTCCCCACATCTATGACGCAATACCCCTGAGAAAACATTCACCGACCACTTCTTCAACTTAAACCCCTTGGCACAACTGAAGAGAAATCACTGCCCCCCAGATTCAGAAAAAAACAGCCAACTTTCCAAAAGCATTTACCCGGGAATAACGGCTTCACCGGTATTAGCTTTGGCACAACATTAAGTCTCTTTAACAAGCCCAACCCAAACCTTTTTTATTCTGTCTCAAGGTTAATAATAATAACATCAACTACAGAACCATTTGTACCATCTCTAGCTCAATTCGCTAAAGCTAGACTACAACAATTGACGCCCAACAAGGGGCAATTTAAAGCAAAACCTCGTCGCTGAGACTCAAAAAAACATTCCCCAATATCTTCAACGTCCAAAAAAAAAATAGTGACTTCACCACCTAGTTGTAATGACCACTAGGCAGCGCCACGATAGCCATACACTTATCCTGAAAAAAAACTTATAGTTCACTAAAGTTGTATATAAATTGAATCAAAAAAGGAATTCCGGCAGTCTATCGCAAGGATGTTATACTATATACTGGATTGGCAACCAAGCCCCTTAAAGTGAGGAAAAATATCGAAATATGCAACCCGCCGTTGTGCCGCTTTAGCATCTCTTTTTATCTCACAGTCGTATACGAGGCAAGAGAGACAGAATTTTAGAAAAATTGATTTAAAACAATAATTACAAACTGTATTTTACTATTTTATATATCAAATTATACTACCAAGTATTACTAATCTTTTTCATAAAAAAAAGTAAAATAATTTCAATTATTAATGACTTTAATAAGATTTATAAAAAAATAAAACAAAACTTTCTTATTACAGACACTCAATATATTCAAGAATAATAATAAAAAAGTAAAACTATCTTGTACATTTGTTTAAAATATAAAATATATTGACAAATATACATAATATAGTACTCACATAATAATTCGTTAACCAAACCGTGAATAATGCGTGCTTTAAAGTTACGCATTCGTATGTCCGTTTTTACTTGTATCTGATACATCTTACAAAAGAAATTTATTTATTAACTCTTAAGTTACTTAATAGAAACAGTAATAGATTTCTTACACGGTTAAAAAATTAGAGTTAGTAATTTTTAAAAAAAGTATTAATTTTATTATATTTTATTACAAATAATTTTAAAAAAGTGCATAAACTCGAAAGTAAAGTATTAATAATAAGCTACATTGAGTCTAAATGTATTAAACATAAAGATCTACTTTATAAAATTATTACAACTACAATGATATAAATATTAATAGAATGATCAAAAACAACAATTAATCACAATACAAAATGTTTGTTGTGAACTTTTGCATATATTTTATATATAAGATATTTAAAGGGAAGGTAATAATTATTCTGGATAAAATTAAAACACAAAACTAGCATATAAAAGTATAATTATTACCCAATAATATTGTTTACTTGCATTTAATATAATTTTTATATTACAGCATAACATATTTTAATTGCAAATGCTTACTAATAAAATTGAATTCCATTTCTTATTTGTTTCAAAGATTTACATCCAAATGCAACCCAGTATTTAACCATTATTTCGCTTGTTAATATTGCTCATTTAAACCGTATATGGCGTAGTGACTAGTGCGACAGAGTAAAACATACAAATTTATACGGCACAACGGCAAGTTGCCTACCCACGGATTTGGACACACTATTTCCCTATGTTAATATACGGTGGTTGCCAATCCAGTATATAGTATAACATCCTTGGTCTATCGTCAGTCAACACCCACTACGACTCTTGCTAATTCTGCCTTAGCTGTGCCAACCTTCAAACTTGACTGACAACGACTCCCGCTTGCCACCTAAAGTACTCTACTTAAATAACATGTTATGGCCAACACATGACAATCGCTATTCCAATAGACTTTTCAGAAAGATTCACTACAAATGGAACTACGAGGATGACTACTGCAACAAACAAGCCAGGTTTGTTGCAGTAGTCATCCTCTCTGAAACTCATCTGAAACTTTATCTTTAACTTACAATGCACCTGCTATTCATTCGGACCTCTATAATTGCAACTGAGGCTTTTTTACGTACTATGTCCGGTGACTTTGTCTAACCCGACAACACATACTCAAAAAAATCGACTGTCTCTTAATTTGAAGCACTCCCAAACCATGAGAAATTACAAAAACTACACCCACAACCTAAGTCGACTCAAAAAAGCCCAGGGCAGTCATGAATCCTAGATCAAGACCTGTCGGACAAAGTTGACCAAAACTACAAACATTAAAAGCCTTCAGTCAACACAATAGAAAACATTAAGAATAACGAATTGGCACGCAAAGAACCAACCCTTAAGATGTGTAGACCCAAACCCTGGACTATACTACTACTAAAAAGCCTTAATACCATACTAAAAGCAAATACAAATAATGTAACAACTCGGGTTGTAGACAGGCAAAGGAAGCAAAAATTGCCCTAAATCCCAAAATGACCGACTTAAAACTGTTCAGAAAGAACTTACAAACCTAAGTCGGCTCAAAACAGCCCAGGAAAGTCATGAATCCAAGACCAAGACCTGTCGCACAATATTGATCAAAAACTACAAACAATAAAAGCCTACAGTCAACACAATAAGAAACGTCATGAATAACAAATTGGCGTGCAAAGGATCAACCCTTAAGATGTGTGGACCCAAACCCTGGATCACACTACTACTAAAAAGCCTTAATACCATACTAAAAGCAAATACACACAATGTAACCCGGGTTGTAGACAGGCAAAAGAAGCAAAGATTAACCTAAATCTCAAAACGCTATAACAAAAATCTTGGCAGAGCACTCTCAATTAAGGAAGCACATGCATACTATGAGCATTGTATGCAGCTCAATATGCATAAAATGTAAAATAGAACACAAGACAACCGAGCATGTACTATGTACTTGCCCAGCGCTCTCCTACGCAAGAGAGTCTATGTTAAGAAACTGCTCACTTGACATAAGACGGAGGAGAGTAAGGTTTATCAGGTGAAGGTACAAAGGTCCTAATAAAACCTAAGTACGGTAAAAATTAAAAATGGTTTAACCCTCCCACTCAAATCTAGAATTAATAAAGCCGTATCTTGCCTAGAAACCTCCAAAAACACGTAAACTCACGAGTTATCAAGATTTGTCAACTAGCAACAACCCAATCAATCTTGAGTCCTATTTCCAAGGTTTAGTACCTTGAAAACATTCAGAAGCCAAAACTTCTGTCAGAATTGCACCAGACAAAGAATTGTCTGTGCTATAGTTACTCGGCGATGGAAGCCTCTACAAAAAAGATCACGCAAAAAATTATCATGCCATTACCAGTCCTATAGAGCTCCGACTACAGCAATAATGCAGAATAAGTTAATGCCATATAGGAAGTGGTGGTAAAAAATTTACCAAACCAAGCCTAGAATTCCAGCAGCTTTAAAAACTAACTATACAGTTTGAACATGCCAAAACCTAAGCAATTATGCGACAAACCAAGCTGATGTGTTATAGGTCATATAACACATCCCCGACAAACCCAGAAGACAAACTTCAGAACTAACTGTCAAACTCCAAATCCAACCATCAATTTCCAGATAGACACATCAAACTCTAGAAACGTTGTCAAAAAATAAATTTGTAGTATTTGGTTTTAAACTGAAAAATGATCAAATTTTTGTTAATTTGACAACTGTCAAATTGTAATATTAACTGCCAAATTCTGGAATCAACTGCCAAATTTTAGAATTAACTCCCAAATTTCAAAATCAAGTGTCTAACTCCGGAATAAATTAATCAATCCGCAAACATGTCAAACTCCGGAAGCAACTGTCAAACTCCGGATTTAACTGTCAAAATCCAAAATCAATTGTCAAACTCCAAAATGAACTTGTAAAGTACAAAATAAACTGTCAATCAATCACCAAACATGTCAAACCCTCAAATAATTCTCAAAAAATGCTCTGTGATTAATTTGAAGAACTGTCTAAAAAACTGTAAATCTCCGAAATCAAATGTCAAATTCTAAAATCAAAAAATCAAAAAATTTATTGTTCAACAATTTGCTGATATCTAACTGCAAGCACACAAGAGGTGGGACAAACAGTATATTCTTTAACAACTAACACTTGGGCGGGTATGTTGGTTACATTAGAAAAAGCTACTCATCCACAATTTAAACTTAATTCCCGCCCACCCACCCCGGAGTTAGTTATCAAAAAATTTATTGTTCAATAATTATCTGATATGTAACTGCAAGCACACAAGAGGTGGGACAAACAATAAATCATTTGATGACTAACTCTTGGGCGGGTGGGTGGGTTACAGTAGAAGAAGCTACTCGCCCACAATTCAAAGTTAGTTATCAAGAGATTAATTGTTCAACAATTTTCTGATATCTAACTGCAAGCACACAAGAGGTGGGTCAAAAAGTAAATCCTTTGATAACTAACACTTGAGCGGATGGGTAAGTTATATTAGAATAAGTTACTAGCCCACAATTTAGACTTAGTTCTCGCCCACCCACCCCAGCGTTAGTTATCAAGAGATTTATTGTTCAACAATTTTCTCATATCTTAATCCAAGCATTCAAGAAGTGGGACAAACAATAGATCCTTTGATTACTAACACTTGGGCGGGTGGGTCTGTTACTGTACAATAAGCTACTCGCCCACAATTCAAACTTAGTTCCCGCCCATTCCACCCCAGCGTTAGTTATCAAGAAATTTATTGATCAACAATTTTCTGAAATCTAACTGCAAGCACACAAGAGGTGGGACAAACAGTAAATCATTTGATGACTAACACTTGGGCGAGTGGGTGGGTTACAGTAGAAGAAGTTACTCGCCCGCATTGTCTGCAAACATAAAAAGTAGTTTTAAACTAAAAAACAAGTCAGTTTGAAGAAACTGTGAAATTCCAGAATGAATCAATTATTGGAATAAACTGTCAAACTCCAAATAGACACGTTAAATCCTAGAATTGTCAAAAAAATATTAACTGCAAATATAAAAAATTTCGATTTAAACTAAAATAATATCAAACGATGGTAAATTTGAAGCAACTGCTAAAGTCTAAAATTAACTGTCAAACTCGGAAAACAACTGTCAAACTCCAGAATCAACTGTCAAACTTCAAACAGACAAGTCAAACTCTAGAACAATTTTTAAAATAAAAATAATAACTGCAAATACAAAGAATTAGTTTTAAACTAAAAAATTATCAAACTGTAGTCAGTTTGAAGCAACTATAAAAATCTAAAATTAATACTAAAACTCTGGATCAAACTCAAGACAGACATGTCAAACTTTAAAACGATTGTCAAAAAAGTATCAACTGCAAATTAGTTTTAAACTAAAAAATAATCAATTTGTGGATTGTTTGAAGCAACTGATAATCTCCAAAATTAACTATAGACTTGGGAATCAACTATGAAATTCCAAAATCACAAATTATTGACAAAACTCCAAAGGCGACCACCCTAATTGCAATCGACTGGCTAAAAATGAGTAAAAGATTCAAACTAATCGCCTTAACAACCTAAACAACCCTCCCATCCTTATCAACGTAATCTCATCATGAACGCAGACTTAGACCTTGACAAAACTCATTAGCAATTGGCCAGTCACCCTGCCGCCCAAAAATCCAGTTTTCGTAACCCGAAAGTTTTGGAAAAACGTCAAAAATTACAGGCCACCATCAAGACTGGCTTGAGAGAACAAGCCACAAGCTGATCCACCGCCAAGTAAGTCAACAACCGTAATTCCGCCAGAAAAGACAATGTCAAATAAACGGAGTCCCGCTTTCCTACTCGAGAGAGACGGTTTCGCCAACCTGCACACAAGTCACTACAACCACTGGTTATTAGCTTCGGCCTAACTTTACTCACGTTTGATAAACCTTAATTTTATTTTGTTCTTAGTATTAATAATATCAACTCCAGAAGATAGACACGGTACAGTTGCCAACTCCAACCAGCAAATCTAGACCAAGCTTTAACTACACTACAAAATGTACCACAAGCTTCAGCAACAACTACACAACGTCAAAATCAGCATTGTCAAGAAAAGTTCATTCCTACTTAGCTATGACTATCAAAGCTACATTGCTTTATCAGCATAGGTCAGCTAGGAATAAAACTATGTTAGATCTGCATTTGACTATACTTAATGGGTAAACAAATGTATACTCTATAAACCTCGCCCTACCTAATTCAAGCAGGCGACGGTCTTCGATAGTATAAAGAGCTAATTTATTGTTTATGTTTGTCGATTAAATCAGGCAAACAATTTGTGACATAGTAGGAGACTCGCTGACGGGACCCCTGTATAAAACCCAGCATGCTAACAACTACCTCAATCAAATTAAAATAAATCTCATATTTATAAATGTCCACATAAATTTAAAAAGATTATTTATACATACACACAAATAATTATTACATTTCGACCAACTTCTGCATGATTTAATCCAAGTTTGAGAAAGGACGACATACAGTACTTCAATTTATTAAATAAATCAGTTTAAGTATTCACATTTCCTAAACAAGTTGATATTTAAATTGAAACATTAAAATCTAACCAATGCATCATAATTTAACATGCTATAAATGTCTAAAATGTAATGTGATATCGTCGGGATAATTTAGTAAATTACATAAATCATCCCTATTTCCAAGAAGTGTTGACTAAAATTAGGAGCGTCTCTCTATGCGGGTGTGTGTCAGCTCACAGAGGGCTCGGCTCTTCCATTTTATCTAATTACCACAGACATCTTACACATGTAAACTAATCGAATTCTATATTCAATTTAGTGCAGACGCCTCAGATGAGATTTAAGGAGAAACTAAACCAAATAAAACTTAATTAATCTAGATACACATATTCATAAATGTTAATTTAACACATCATAATGTCATTCGTGTGGTTTGGACGTTTTAATGTTTGCCTGTATATATTGATTGATGGAACTGATTTGTTTCGTTATTGATCTCCGGTTTGCATACGCTTGAAAATAAAATGGAAAAATATAATATAATTAAGCTGAGAGTATACATTTTAATTGCTCTTGCAATTTTCATAAAATTTTAATGGTACAATTCTAAAATATCATCTGTTGGGGGAGATAATAAATAATGTCTGAATATATAAACATTTTAGTGGTGAATTATCGTGTACTTTAATGAAAATCAAACAAGACGAATTTTACGCTCACCATAAACGGCGATTACACAAAATCATTTAATATTATAGAACATCGTCATATAAAAAGAGTGCCCTATAAAAAAGGGCCATTAGGCGTCGCCAAATGTCACGGTCTTTGATGTTTAATGTACACGTTTAAAAGGGATGCGAGCCAACAACCCCGCATTTAACATATGGGAGTTGTGACATCTAACAGATACACGCACTGGTAAATGTCACTTAATTATCAGTACTAGTAGATGGATGTGAAGCATGATGGGAAGGCGTCTCTCGGCCGAAAACATGATTGAATTTAACACAGCGCACAAGCCCGAACACCCCATTACGCATAATTCCGAAATGAACAATTAATTAATGTTGCATTCATCATCAAAAGGTCTCTCCAAATTAAACTCATTTAACAATAATGCGACGCAATGTTTAGATTACGTGTTTCATGATGGAATAATAATCATTACAATCATATGTCTGGCGGTGCGGTGGGGGGGCTCCTATCAAGATTTAATAATTATATGAATTATTTCTTAATAAATAAATTGCTTCGGCATTTATATCAACAAAGGTTCTCTACTGAGAAGAGTCTAATTATGTCATTTAAATAAAATCTATTAAAATATATAATAATGTAATCAAATCATCTTCTATTCAATAGGAGTCTATTACATTATGAATATTGTGAATATTGTAAAGTTGTGTCCAGATATGAACCAAACTTCCTATCTAACCTTGAACAGCTTAACTTAGGCTATGTACTGGCCAAGTTTAACTGCTATGCAACCAGAATCGGTATTTTAACGCCGCATCAAAGGATGATCGCGGAGTAATTCGCATCGACAAACAAGTCCCCCCCCCCACCCAATTGATAAACCCCAATAAATAGACAAAAGTTGGGTTAACAACACCTTTAAACTCTTAGCGTCTTAGGAATAACCAACTTTTAAGCTGTGTCTAAATAAAAAACTAAACCGCTTACCATATGTACAGAGTTATTCATTTAATTTCTGCAAAAAGTTTAAGACTAGGTACAGCTCTGCTCGATAGTTAGGTTAGATTTATAGCATATCAGCCAAAAATTTCTAAATAAAACCCTCATTTGTCAAATTTAAATAAATCAAATTATCCTATACCTAAAGAAAAAGCGATTCAAAGACTTTATTCCCGCCCACCCGCCCAAATGTTTGTTATCAAGTAATTGAATCACAAACACTTGCTCGGTAAATAACATATTTACCGCCCAAGTGTTGGTAGTAAAGAAATTATATCACAAACACTCGGATGGGTGGGTGGGCAACACAAGTTTAAACTACACGCCCACATTATTTAAACTTTGTACCTGCCTATCCACACAAGTGTTTGTTATTAAGTAATTGGATCACAAACACTTGCGCGGGATATAACAATTTCACGCTCGCTAAAATTAATCTAAGTTTTCGCCCACTCGTCCAAGTGTTAGTGGTAAAAAAATTGAATCACAAACACTTAGGCAGGTGAGTGGGCAACACAAGTTTAAACTACACGCCCACATTATTTGAACTTTGTCCCTGCCCACCCACCACAAGTGTTTGTTATCAAGTCATTGGATCACAAACCCTCGGACGAGTGGCTGGGCAACACAAATTTAAACTACACTCCCACTTTATTTAAACTTTGTACCCGCCTACCCACTCAACTGTTTGTTATTAAGTAATTGAATCACAAACACTTACTCGAGAAACAATATTTGGTGTGTTGGTAGTAAAAAATTGGATCACAAACCCACGGACGGGTGTGTAGGCAACACAAGTTTAAACTACACGCCCACATTATTTAAACTTTGTACCTGCCTATCCACACAAGTGTATGTTATTAAGTAATTGGATCGCAAACACTTGCTCGAGAAAAATTATTTTACAGCCCAAGTGTTTTTAGAAAAAAAATTGGATCGCAAACACTCGGGCGGGTGGGTGGGCAACACAAGTTTAAACTACACGCCCACATTATTTAAACTTTGTTCTCTCCCACCCACCCAAGTGTTTCTTATCAGAAATTGGACCACAAACACTTGCTCAGGAAATAAAAAATTTACCGCCCCAGTGTTGGTAGTATAGAAATTGGATCACAAACACTCGGGCGGGTAGGTGAGCAACACAAGTTTAAACTACACGACTACAATATTTAAACTTTGTTCCCGCCCACCCTCCTAAGTGTTTGTTATCAAGTAAATGGATCACAAACACTTGCTCGGGAAATAATATTTTTACCGCCCAAGTATTGGTAGAAAAAAATTTGGATCACAAACACTCGTACAAAAAAATTTGGATCACAAACACTTAGGCGGGTGGATGGGCAACACAAATTTAAACTACACGCCCACAATATTTAAACTTTGTTCCCGCCCACCCACACAAGTGTTTGTTATCAAGTAAATAGATCACAAACACTTGCGCGGGATATAACAATTTTACCGCCCAAGTGTTGGTAGGCATTGTTTCCGCCCATCCACCCAAGTGTTTGTTATCAAATAATTGAATCACAAACACTTGCGCGGAAATAACATTTTTACCGACCAAGTGTTGGTAGTAAAGAAATTGGATCTCAAACACTCGGGCGGGTGGAAGGGCAACACAAGTTTAAACAACACGCCCACATAATTTAAATTTTGTTCCCGCCCACCCACCCTAAGTTTTTGATATCAAGTAATTGGATCACAAAAACTTGTTCGGGAAATAATATTTTTACCGCCCAAATATTGGTAGTAAAAAAATTGGATCACAAACTCACGGGCGGGAGAATGGGCAACACAAGTTTAAACTACACTCCCACATTATTTAAACTTCGTTCCCGCCCACCCACCCAACTGTTTGTTATCAAGGCATTGGATCACAAACCCTCAGACGGGTGGGTGGGCAACACAAATTTAAACTACACGCCCACATTATTGAAAACTTTGTTCCCGCCCACCCACCCAAGTGTTTGTTATCAAGTATCTGGATCACAAACACTTGCGCGGAAAACAACAATTTCACGCTCGCAAGACGTAATCTAAGTTTTCGCCCACTCGTCCAAGTGTTGGTGGTAAAAAAATTGGATCACAAACACTTACGCGGATGGGTAGGCAACACAAGTTTAAACTACACGCCCACATTATTTAAACTTTGTACCCGCCTACCCACCCAAGTGTTTGTTATCAAGTAATTGGATCACAAACACTTGCTCAGGAAAAAATATTTTTACAGCCCAAGTGCTGGTAATAAAAAAAATACCCGCGGGCGGGTGGGTGAACAACACAAGTTTACACTAGAGCCCCATATTATTTAAACTTTGATCCCGCCCACCCACCTAAGTGATCCTTATGAAGTAATTGGATCACAAAGACTTGCTCGGGAAATAACATTTTTACCGCCCAAGTGTTAGTAGTAAAGAAATTTGATCACAAACACTCAGGCGAGTGGGTGAGCAATACAAGTTTAAACTACACGCCCACATTATTTAAACTTTGTTCCCGCCCACCCACCCAAGTGTTTGTTATCAAGTAATTGGATCACAAACACTTGCTCAGGAAAAAATATTTTTACAGCCCAAGTGCTGGTAATAAAAAAAATAGATCACAAACCCTCAGGTGGGTGGGTGAACAACAAAAGTTTACACTAGAACCCCACATTATTTTAACTTTGATCCCGCCCACACACCTAAGTGTTTCTTATGAAGTAATTGGATCACAAACACTTGCTCGGGAAATAACATTTTTACCGCCCAAGTGTTAGTAGTAAAGAAAATTGATCACAAACACTCGGGCGGGTGGCTGGGCAATACAAGTTTAAACTACACGACCACATTATTTAACTTGTTCCAGAAATAACATTTTTACCGCCCAAATGTTGGTAATAAAGAAATTCGATCAGAAACACTCGGGCGGGTGGATAAGTAACACAAGTTAAACTACACGCCTACATTATTTAAACTTTGTTCCCGCCCACCCAACCAAGTGTTTGTTACCAAGTAATTGGATCACAAACACTTGCTCGAGAAATAACATTTTTATCGTCCAAGTGTTGTTAATAAAGAAATTAGATCACAAACACTCGGGAAGGTGGGTGAGAAACACAAGTTTAAACAACACGCTCACATTATTTAAACTTTGTTCCCGCCCACCCACCCAAGTGTTTGTTATAAAGTAATTGAATCACAAACACTTGCTCGAGAAATAACATTTTTACCGCCCAAGTGTTGGTAGTAAAGAAATTAGATCACAAACACTCGGGCGGGTAGGTGGGCAACAAAAGTTTACTACACGCCCACATTATTAAACTTCGTTCCCGCCCACCCACCCATCTGTTTGTTATCAAGACATTGGATCACAAACCCTCAGACGGGTGAGTGGGCAACACAAATTTAAACTACACGCCCACATTATTTGAAACCTTGTTCCCGCCCACCCACCCAAGTGTTTGTTATCAAGTATCTGGATCACAAACACTTGCACGGGAAACAACAATTTCACGCTCGCAAGACGTTAATCTAAGTTTTCGCTCACTCGTGTGTTGGTGGTAAAAAAATTGGATCACAAACACTTAGACGGATGTGTAGGCAACCCAAGTTTAAACTACACGCCCACATTATTTAAACTTTGTTCCCGGCAACCCACTCAAGTGTTTGTTGTCAAGTAGTTAGATCACAAACACTTGCTCGAGAAACAATATTTTTACCGCCCAAGTGTTGGTAGTAAAGAAATTGGATCACAAACCCACGGACAGGTATGTAGGCAACACACGTTTAAACTACACGCCCACATTATTTAAACTTTGTACCCGCCTACCCACCCAAGTGTTTGTTATCAAGTAATTGGATCACAAACACTTGCTCAGGAAAAAATATTTTTACAGCCCAAGTGCTGGTAATAAAAAAAATAGATCACAAACCCTCAGGTGGGTGGGTGAACAACAAAAGTTTACACTAGAACCCCACATTATTTTAACTTTGATCCCGCCCACACACCTAAGTGTTTCTTATGAAGTAATTGGATCACAAACACTTGCTCGGGAAATAACATTTTTACCGCCCAAGTGTTAGTAGTAAAGAAATTTGATCACAAACACTCGGGCGGGTGGCTGGGCAATACAAGTTTAAACTACACGACCACATTATTTAAACTTTGTTTCCGCCCACCCACCCAAGTGTTTGTTATCAAGTAATTGGATCACAAACACTTGCGCGGGAATAACAATTTAACGCTCGTAAGACGTAATCTAAGTTTTAGTCCACTCGTCCAAGTGTGTAAAAAAATTGAATCACAAACACTTAGGCGGGAGGGTGGACAACACAAATTTAAACTACACGCCTACATTATTTAAACTATTGTTTAAAGTTTGGTGTTGGTTTGCTAATTGATTCTTGCATTTAAACAAATATTTAATTATAATAATGACTTATAGCATGTCATTATTATAATTAAATGAAAAAAATCTTTCTGTTATTTAGTTATGTGCGTTAGCTAAAACTTTTCTTTTATAGTTTGGCTATGGCTTTATATTTCCTTTATTTTTAAAATTATTTTTATGACTCGAAGACTCTCCCTCCACAGCATCAAACAATTTCTTAAAATCATATAAAACTCTATAAAATACTATACTATCTACGAACAAAATACACACAATAAGCCAACGTAAGTCCTAAGAGAATGCATTACTTTTAAACTTGTCCCATCCCATCCATAATGCACCTAATAAAACTTTAAAATTTGTCAATTTACTCAAGATTTTTTTATACAATTTAAATATTTAAGCAGTAAAATTATTCCCGCTATGTTATAATGAGAGTGCATACGAAATTACACAATTTTTTTTCAAGCGCATGAAGAGAAGGAGAAAAAATGCCCCATTTATTTATGTAAAATATGAACTGAGAGGCGGCGCTATCCTTAAATCGTTCCAAATCGAATTATTTCACTCTTTCAATTTGTGTTTCTCGTCGAGAACGAGGCGTAATTGTGCTGATCTTGTATTCAAATTGGAAGGAAAATTATACAATTTTCCTCGTCCGGAGCAGCGGGCGGCGTGTGTTTTTTTTAATGTGCGCCTTTTAAAACATAAATCTGCACGCGTACTATAAAGTCGTTGGAAAAATGTTGCACTTAATTGTCAATTAATTTCTCCTTATTCTAGATCTGTTTTTGTTGGTTGAAAATTGCGGGATTATTTACTAATGCGATTCATTAAATCGAGTGAGAACTTTGGATTAATTTAGACTTTTATAAATCTCACAGTTTAATTCACATCCGCAATACTTAAAACTGTCTTAATGCTTAATTCTATAAATAAACAATCATAAAACTTAAGTTACGCATTCGGAAAGTAGTCCATACCTTCATAAGTTATATGCATTTGAAATGTTTCGGGTTGATGCATGCCATACACTGCGTAATTTTCTCAAATCATATATATATACGGCTCAAACAAAAATTACTACCACCGGTCTGGGAATACTAGAAAAACAAATCTGAAGTCTTAAGTTATTGCAAATACCATAAAAGACTAAAAGCGTTTTAGAAAACAATTCTTAGCAAACTTTTAAAAAATTTCACACACAAAAATTAGAAGCCACCTTAAACCATACACGCATATAGACCGTATTCCGCTGGTCGCATGTAAAAGCCAACATTACTACTTTTTTTGCCCACAACTAACATCACGCGCTAATTGTGTCCAGTTAATTTTATTAAAAAAAATATATATTAATTCATAAAAATTTTGGTAGTTAATCTACGTAAAAATGTGTTTTCATAGATGCGTTCAATACCAAGTCTCTTGCTAGATGCGCGTTCTTGACCACAAGTGACGTCACAAGCACTACATATGTTTGATTTACCGCGTCGACAAAAAACGTATCTGTAAATGTATAAAGATAGCAACAGTCAACAAATTTAAAATCTACTTTAGCTGACACAAAATCCCAAATAATCCAAAAAAGATGTTAAAAAATGTAATAAGCTTATTTGATCTAAATTAAAAACTGTAAGAAAGATCCATTCTAAAAAAATCAGACTTTGAAAGCTAATGTAGGCGGATTGTAAAGATGATAGGTTGAAGAGTTTAGATAAAACTTGAAGTTCTTTCAAAAATGATAAATAACATTAAGATTCTCATTCATTTTACGAGAAACCTCAAACTGTAACTATAAATAAATGTGTTTTCTGAACAATTATTGATTATTTTTGTGCATTAGTTGGATTTTTTCTGAGCGATTTTAAATGAACTTTATGAGGTAAATAAACCTGTTTATATTTTGATACAAATTCAATACAATAAATGAATTTCTGATCAATTAATATGATTTTCTGAGCAATTTAAGATTAATTTTGTCTGTTTAATAGTTTTCTCCTCAGGTTTTATGCAAGAAATGAGTTTTTGAGCATCAATTGGGTTTTTTAAAATAATTTCTTGTGTGTGGTTCATCTAATAAATAGCATTTCCGCCCGATTTGACATGAATTTCATTGAAAAAATAGATGTTTCGTGCTATTTTTGATGTATTTTTTGAATTAATTAGGTTTTACATGAGATTTTTTTATGAGTTTTGAGATGAATTAAGAAGTCAAAACAACAAATAGGTTTTTAACGCAATTTTTAAACAATTCTTTGCATTTCTGTGCGAAATTACTTGCAACAATTGAACTTTCTGAGCAATTTTTATGAATTTTGTTAAATTTTTTTTTTTAGGTTTCATGCAATTAATTAAGGGATATGGGCAATTTTGATTAATTTTGTATATCAATTGGATTTTCTAGCGGTTTTTTGTATAAAGTTCATCCCTAAATAGCATTTCTGCACGATTTTAAATAAAATTCTCTTAAAAAATTGCTGTTCTGTGCTATTTTTAATAAATTCAATGCATTACTTGTATTTTATGAGTGAATTTTATAATGTAAACAAGGTTTTTATGCAAATATCATGTAAACTTAACGCAAGGAAACTAAACCTGTCACTCGAAGCCAGAGTTTACAATTTTACTAAATAGATACAAAATCTGGGAGGTCAAACATACAATGTATTGATGACTGACACTTGGGTGGGTGAGTGGGGCACACCATAGCATAATAACCATTCAGAAGTTTGAAATGCAGTAGCTCCCCCACCCACCCCAGTATCCATTATCAAAAGATTGGATCACGACCTTCTCTTGTGACTAAACGTCCGCAGACAAGCCAAACATACAATCTCTTGATGACGGACACTTGGGTTGGTGGGTGGGACACTCTATAGCATAATAACCAGTCAGTAGTTTGGATTGCAGTAGCCCACCCATCCATCCACCCATGTTACTTATCAAGAAGTTGAATCACCACTTTCTCTTGTGACAAAATGACTTCTGACGTCCGCAGAGAAGTCAAAGAAACAAACTTTTCATGACAAACACTTGGGTGGGTCGGTGGAACACTCCATAGCATAATAACCAGTCAATAGTTTGAAATGCATTAGCCCACCGACCCACCCAGATGTTACTTATCAAGAAGTTAGATCACAACCTTCTCTTGTGACAAAATAACTTCTCACGTCCGCAGAGAGGTCAAACATATAATCTCTTAATAGCAAACACTAGGGTGGGTGGGTGTAAAACTCCATAGCATAATAACCAGTCAATAGTTTGGTTTGCAGTAACCCACCCACCCACCCACCCAAGTTTTACTTTTCAAGAGGTTGGATCACGATGCTCTCTTGTGACAAAATGACTTCCGACGTCCGCAGGGAGGTCAAGCATACAATCTCTTGATGGCGGACACTTGCGTGAGTATTTAGGACACTTCATAGCATAATAACCAGTTAGTATATTAGATTGCAGTAGTACTCCCACCCACCCAAGTGTAACTTATCAAGAAGTTGGATCACGACCTTCTCTTGTGACAAAATGACTTCTGACGTCCTCAAAAAGGTCAAACATACAATCTCTTGATGACGGACACTTGGATGGGTGGGTGAAACACTTCATAACTTAATAACAAATCAGTAGTTTTGATTGGAGTAGCCCACCCACCCACCCACCCAAGTTTTATTTATCAAAAACAACCTTCTCTTGTGACAAAATGACTTCCGACGTCCGCAAAAAAGTCAAACATACAATCTGTTGATGACGGACACTTGGGTGGGTGGGTGGGTGGGACACTACATAGCATAATAACTAGTCAGTAGTTTGAATTGCAGTAGCCCACCCACCTAAGTATTACTTATCAAGAGGTTGGATCACGACAGTCTTTTGTGACAAAATAACTTCTGACGTCCGCAGAACGGTCAAACATACAAGTTCTTGATGACGAACACTTGTGTGGGTAGGTAGGACACTCCATAGCATTATAACTAGTCAATAGTTTGGATTGCAGTAGCCCACCCATCCAATTGTTACTTATCAATAAATTGGATCACGACCTTCTCTTGTGACAAAATAATTTCTGACGTTCGCAAAAAGGTCAAACATACAATCTCTTGATGACGGACACTTGGATGGGTGGGTGAAACACTTCATAACTTAATAACCAATCAGTAGTTTTGATTGGAGTAGCCCACCCACCCACCCAAGTTTTATTTATGAAGAAGTTGGATCACAACCTTCTCTTGTGACAAAATGACTTCCGACGTCCGCAAAAAAGTCAAACATACTATCTGTTGATGACGGACACTTGGGTGGGTGGGTGGGACACTACATAGCATAATAACTAGTCAGTAGTTTAGATTGCAGTAGTACTTCCACCCACCCAAGTGTAACTTATCAAGAAGTTGGATCACGACCTTCTCTTGTGACAAAATGACTTCTGACGTCCGCAAAAAGGTCAAACATACAATCTCTTGATAACGGACACTTGGATGGGTGGGTGAAACACTTCATAACTTAATAACCAATCAGTAGTTTTGATTGGAGTAGCCCACCCACCCACCCACCCACCCAAGTTTTATTTATCAAGAAGTTGGATCACAACCTACTCTTGTGACAAAATGACTTCCGACGTCCGCAAAAAAGTCAAACATACAATCTGTTGATGACGGACACTTGGGTGGGTGAGTGGGGCACTACATAGCATAATAACCAGTCAGTAGTTTGGATTGCAGTAGCCCACCCACCCAAGTATTACTTATCAAGAGGTTGGATCACGACAGTCTTTTGTGACAAAATAACTTCTGACGTCCGCAATAAGGTCAAACATACAAGTTCTTGATGACAAACACTTGTGTGGGTGGGTGTGACACTCCATAGCATTATAACTAGTCAATAGTTTGGATTGCAGTAGCCCACCCATCCAATTGTTACTTATCAAGAAGTTGGATCACAACCTTTTCTTGTGACAAAATAAGTTCTGACGTTCGCAGAGAAGTTAAACATACAATCTCTTCATGACAGCCACTTGAGTGAATGGGTGGGATACTCTATAGCATAATAACCAGTCAGTAGTTTGGATTGCAGGTAGCCAACCCACCCACCCAAGTGTTACTTATCAAGAGGTTTGGATCACGACATTTTCTTGTGACAAAATGACTTCTGACGCCCGCAGAGAAGTCAAACATACAATTTCCTCATGACGGCCACTTGAGTAGGTGGGTGGGACACTCTATAGCATAATAACCAGTCAATAGATTAGATTGCAGTAGCCCTCCCACCCACCTAAGTGTTACTTATCAAGAGGTTGGATCACGACCTTCTCTTGTGAGAAACTGACTTCTGACATCCGCAGAGAGGTCAAACATACATTCTCTTGAGAAAGTGGGTGGGACACTCCATAGTACAATAACCAGTCAATAGTTTGAATTGCAGCCCTTCAAACCAAACAACAAAAAATAAAAAATGTAAAAAGATATACCTCAAAATAAAAATAAAGTTCTTGATGGTATCAAAAACAGAAACCCCAGATTAAAACTTATTTATCAACAACGTACCCAAAGAAATAACAACGTAAATCTGGGCACATAAATAATCAATGACATAAACAACTTCCTCTTCAGTCATTAACCACATAGATCGGTTAAAAACAGAAATTAATAAAAAATCTAAAAGGTTTTTACAGTTAAAATGTAATACTTGAGAGTAACTATAGAGCACTTAAAAAATCTTAAAGTATATTGCGATAAGCATATGAAATCTAAAACTCAATAATCCAAAAAATTAAAAAAAAAAAAAATCTAAGGTAAAAAGCTCTGACAAATTCGTAAGTATCCTGCAAAAATCATAGAAGTCCTAAACATAAGTTGTTCAGCAGTTAGATCCATTTACTGGCCTTTGGATCTATTCTCCAAGTTTTAGTTGGGCGTAAGTCCTACTTAACTCTGAAATTAGTTATAATAGATCTGCATACAGCTACGTTTGCTCCTATAATTAGTAGATAATGTCAAAAATAGTTGTTGGTATCTTGTTGGGTTAGGAGAATAGTGCAGCTTAAAGGTAAGAGTTACTATTGCTGAGTCTTCTGATATATTCTTTTTTGTTATTTGATCAGGTTAAATTTGGACTGATTTTTTACAACTTTGAAGCTGTTACCATATCCAGCGCAAACACCTCCAACTTTAAAGTTAATTTGTGTAAATTAGTGTGACCATTCATTTTTTCATTCTGCTAATGTTAGTTGAGATAAAGTTAAGAAAAAAGTAGCAGATCTAATCTCTTGATAACAAACACTAGTGGTTGGATAAGTTTTTAGTTAAAGTTCGCTTGCAACAACTGAAACTTCATTTACATAAAAAAATCCCAAAAATATTAAAAGAACACTATAGATATTGGACTAAATAGACCTAAAGACCAAAAAACAAAAAAAAAACTAAACAAAGATTAAAAACATTCGGGAGCCTAAGCTTTGTACTAAGAGTAATATCATACCGCCCGCAACACCTAAAAGACCACAAAAGAACTACGTAGATAAGGTAGAGAACCAAGGTGGCTAATTTAGCCAAAACTAAAGTGTAATTTAATTTTATTATTCAAAAACACCTAAAAACATAATTCGAGAGCTGTAGGTGGACGACAAAGCCAGCAAAACAACACTAATCCAATAACAAAAACATATAAATCTTTTCAAAAACTGAAAAGTTCTTTTACTTTCAAGTCCCGGCTCTAACCACCTCCTAGAAGCGACATTCTAAAAATATACGAAACATGTCTGAAATCTGGAGTCATTATACAAAAATTCCAAGAACGGGCTAATCAGGTAGTACGGCAACACACTCCTCATGACTACCTCTCAAAATAACAATGCACATGCCGTCAAGAAACCGGAGAATCAGTCGAGGCATTTCTGCTAACTCTTGACATAAGCATCCTGCAGTTATCATTTAACAACTTAATTGAACTAGAAAGAATTAAAAAAAACGCCGTAGACACATGCCCAAACAGAACTCCCCTTTTAGAAAGAACTGAAAACCAATAAATGTCATAGAAGCTGTCACAAACGCAGATACTTCGGAAAACCTCTCCACCAAGCGCCGGCAAACCGCTTCTATAAAACTTGCCGGTTTCAGACTTCAGTACCGCAGATTCACAACGCAAGTCACAGCGTCAACTTTAGGCTCCTAAAAAAAAGCTACAGGAATTCGGCCCGCTAGTCACTTCCACTTCAATCCCGATAAGGCATCAAAACGGCAAAAATGGCAAAGACCCCCCAACTAAAATTCCGGCTACAACGTATCTTCTAAAGACGGTCTCACCAGCAGACAAACTCACAATTCCAAGATCACATTCAGTACCCAAATCAACTGCACATATGCTAGCCTCCATACCCACGACATTGCACTCCCCGCCAACTGGTAACATTTAGTACGCCCACTGTAGGTAACTTTAAACTCACTCACGTCCTACAACACAAACATTACCAGGTTCTCCCGAAGACCGGACTGTACTGCACTGTGTGCGTTTGTGGAGATAACGCTCTGAGTAAACGTGTCAGATAACAATCTGAGTAAGTGTGTTAGTAGTTTTAACCTTCTAGGCGTATGTCAACTAAACGATTAATTAGTTTAAAAATACATTCGAGACAAACATCAACCCCAGTAAACCTCTTCAGGACGCTCTCGGACTTGGACTGGCCGCCTCCGCCACCAGACCCATCAAAAAAACGCAAATTCAAATCACCAAGGATTGCAAGCAAGTCTAAATCTCATCCAATTTGAGCGGACATATCAATCCCACCGTGTCATCGCCAAAAGAACAAAAGCATAAGTTTAGGTTTCAAGTCCAGATAAGCAATATCAAATCCACTACCTTTTTCCTTATAGTTTACTAGTTGTTAGTGAGAAAAGGTAATTCTAAGAGATTCCTGACTCATAAAAATAGAAAAAAACCTTAACATCTAATGGTTTAAGACACTCCCAACATTACCAAAACTATCGTGCTAAAACAAGTTTCCTAGATGAACAAACTTTTGCACTCTCCCCTTAGAGACCTGATTAGATTTATGCCAGTTGGTAATGTTCGAATGAGTCCTTTTAAAACCAAATTTTATAAAAAAAACGTTTTCTTTCGACTATTGCCTCACTGGCTGATAAATCCTCTACTTTTAATTGGTCTTTTATTGGGTTAGTAGTTTCAACAAGCTTCCCAAACGATAGTAGTCTAGCTGCTGTTAATGTTAAATCAAGATTTTAAGCAGTTTTGTCTTGAATCCCTAGTTCTTTCAAAGTGTTTGCTTGAGCTAGTGCAAATTCCGGGACGTGATTCACACCCGTTAGTGGTGTTTTAGCAACAGTCAATACCCAAAGTATCCTTTTTCTGCTTCAGCTGTTGGGATCTGTACTTCCAATTCTGTTTCTTTTTTTAATTCATTTCAAGTTGTACAGCTTCCGGTACGGTTGAGGTATGCTCTGAATAAGGTATCTTCTTCCAGAATTTAAAATTTGTTGGCGGAATCTATGTTTAAATTATTATTTGTAAATAATAATTTTAAGACCAATTAGGTTACAAAACTCTACTTACCATCTTAGCCATATTGATAACTATAGAAATATTCTTCTCTATCGGTATCACCTTGTCATTCAAAAAACTTTTCTTGTTCTTAGTAAAGTGTTTATGAAGAGGCCAGTAGACACTTTATTAGTATTAGAGTATGGTCTTTAGAAATACATCCTGTACTAGTTGATAAAGTCTATCAGATGGCAACATCTTGGGTCAATTACTCTACTAGTCGTCGGTATAGATCTCCTCAAAGCTTTGAATAGATGGATACGTCTCAATCCTCTTTTTTCTGCAATGTTGATAAAAATAAATCTCAAAAACTGACATAAAACACCAATTTCTTGACTAATCCAACTTCTGTCAGGTTAAGGTTTTTTAGAAAAACGCCAAAAGTGCAAGAAATGCCGATATTATGAGTTTATACCAGCCAGAAGTAAACTCTCTGATAATATTAAATTGTAGATAAGTAAAACTGTTATGCACTTTGCAAAAAACTACGGCTAAAACTAAAGACACGTTGGCAAGTGGCCAAGATTTGTGACTAGTACGTGAACTTGTAAAGTAGGGACCAACGTACTCAGTGCTTTAAAGCTGTTATTAGTAATAAAATCCGATTAGCTTTTCGTGACATAAGTAATAATTAATTTAAAAAAAACGTTTGATGACGTAATTGAAAAAATGTAGTTTGATAATGACTTCTTTAGGTATTCTGTAAAAGTTTTGAATGTGATCCAAGAAGAAACAAATAGTAGTTCTGCTCAATGCGTGAAGTTTATTTGACAAATCCCAAAGAACACCAAAGCAGAACGGTTGCTTTTAAGTCTGCTGTTTGTTCTGCAGTATCCTCAAATATTCAAACTATTAAGCTTAAGATACACGTTACACGTTCCGTTTTCAAAAAAAATCTAAAAATCAGAAATAGAATACCATTAAAATCATAACGCACAAATCTAATACCATACAACAATCTCACATTTCTAATTATTCAACTGACGCGACAAGTTTATAAATAGTATGTTTTGAGTTGTATTTATAAGTGACAATACCACGCTAACATAAGTAACGTGTTACATCAATATGTGATTGGTTTAAACAACCCCACTTAATCCATAAATCATATTCTTTCCAGCTCCAAACCTGCAACATGACTTAACCGAGACTGTAACGTGTAAAAAAATAGACAAAAAATTAACAACCGTGTAATGTAAATCTAAGCTAATAATCCACCACACAAGATACGGACTTAGTTCTATCCGTAACTAAGGCTTAACTGGAGTTACATGACATTATAAAAAAGAACAAATTAAAACAACTCAACTCCGGCTATAAATAAATCTTAAAGCTTAATAATCGCAATATCAAAATCAATAAGTTACAGTAAGTTTAAACTTCAAGCAGTTTTATTGAAGTTAGCAGCAAGAGCTCAGGTAGATTTTTTTGTAAAATTTATTAAAAAAGAAATTAAAAACAATTTAAACTTATTGATGACATACATATTAATATCTAATGAGCTTTACATCTATTGTCATTCCATTATAATTAACCAACAAAGCATAGGATAAAAATGTGTCATCATATCAACTAAAACAATCTCATTTTCTATATTAAAAATATAATTATACGAGCAACTACGATATCTTGATGGATGCATGTTTTATTCCACAATAAAAATTATACAACAACAATCAATATAAATAAGGTCGACTGCGCTGTGGATGAAACCAATTCAATTCGACATACTTTTAATGCACCATTAAAGCCATAATAAAAATTAATCCAAATCCTAATTAAATTGATTTTGTAAAACTTTTTTCCTAATCCGGCTTTGTAAATTTACCCAAGAAAGTTAATATCATTGTATTCAGTTTTTAATTGACAATACTGTTTGTTCCTTAGTCGAGTTTCAATTAAAACTTCATCATTCGGGACAGTTATTCGTTATTAATTTATGATCCCCTTAAACTATATACAGAAAAGCTGAAAAGAAAACAGATCTGTGAGGCTGTGTGCCCGCTAATTTTATGCAAACAATTTGCGGGGGATTCGTTTCTTTTTATTTTTCTTTATGCGGCTCTGATCCTTCAGCAAAATTTTCTTTGCACTAAATTCGGGATTTAAATTGGGAGATTAAAGTTAATATATTAAGTTTTTTACTAAAGCTTTTATTAACTTTGTTTCGTTTTAAATTGCAAAATTTGAATTATTTCTTAACATTAATACTTGTAACAATTTCATATTATAATTGATTTACATTAATCGATTAGCGTCCGAAATATGTTTTGTGCGTAAGGATGATAATAAAATATTTATTATTAACATAACAAAGTCGATTCATTATTAATAATTCCACTGGAAGGTATAATAATTGTACACAGCACGATAATCACTATTCTAAATCAGCTTTATTTATGAAGTGTACCGACTAGAATTTCCTCACTTGTTGAATTATTTATTTATTACATTATTAATGTTTGACGAATAGAAGCGAGTGAAATAACAACAATGTTAATTAGCTTATTAAATGTTAGCAACGCGTGCTTTAAATACTAACCGAGAAATAAATGTAATTGTTAATCAAAACAAAACAATAGGTTTGAATATTAATATAATATTGTAATTTAGATTAAAAATATTGAATTTATTTTGCAAATTAGAACAGACGCAGCCAACACATTAAGTAATCTTGTGTGCTGTGCAGCTTGGTTCATTAATCAATTTAGTAATTACTAAGACTATATACTAACAAGCAAAAATAATTGCACATGTCTGAATATCAATTATGAATGTTTCAATGGAACTTCAAAAGCAATGTTTTCAGTTAACAACTTGAGCGGAAACAGTATTTTTTTAATTCTTATATTGATAATAAGTTTAAATTCGATGGTGACAATGTTTTTTTCGTTTTAGGACAGTAATTATGATTTTTAATCCTAAAGTTGAAACTACACTTGTGTGGGTGAGCGGGAACTAAAGTTGAAACTACTGTCCCGCAACCAATGAACTGTGTGCCCCGCCTACATACCCAATCAAAAAAAAAAAAATCATTAACACTTGAGTGGGTTGGCAGGAATTAAAGTTAAAACTACTGTCGCGCAATCATTGTACTTAATTCCCCGCCCACCCACCCACCCAATTCTTTGTGATCAGAAAATTGAATTACAAACACTTGAGTGGGTAAGCGGGAATTTAGGTTAAAACTACTGTCCCGCAACCAATAAAATGTGTGCCCTGCTTACCCACCCAATCAAAAAAATTTATCACTAACACTTAGGTGGGTGGGCAGAAACTAAAGTTAAAACTACTGTCGCGCAATCATTGTACTTAATTCCTCGCCCACCCAACCAATTATTTGTGGTCAAGAAATTGAACCACAAACACTTGGGTGGGTGGGCGGGAACTAAAGTTAAAAATACTGTCACGCAATCATTGTACTTAGTGCCCCGCCCGCCCACCCAATTGTTTGCAATCAGGAAATTGGATTACAAACACTTGGATGGGTAGACAAAAACTAAAGTTAAAACTTCTGTCCCGCAACCAATGAACTGTGTTCCCCACTTATCCAATCAAGAAATTTAATCACTAACACTTGGGTGAGTGGGTGGGAATTTAAGTTGAAACTACTGTCGCTCAATCAATGTACTTAGATTCAAAACAATAAAAAGATACATTTCATCTTAAAGTTGAGTAAGTAGTAATGTAAGATTTCAACTCATTAATCTCTTAGCAATCTCTGCACATCATAGATCAATTCAAAAGTAAAAGAAACTATATAAGTTTGGGGATCCCACAAAGCACAATGTTAGGTCCAATATTAGTTAATTTATACTTAAACGACATTTTTCTGCTCTCAAAACCCTAATCATTAAAGATTCATTCCTTCAATTGTCGAGAAAATGTCCCATCATGCATGGGACTTCTTCCAAAAATCTTCCAATGAAACTCATAAAATACAAAAACCAACGATGATCAACGCTTTCAAACTAACATAAACCAAAAATTACTTTTATTAGTAAAACATTCGCAGTAGAATCATTCAAGTAATGTTCATGATAATTTCAAAATCTGTACCGTGGAACAACTCAAAATT
Source organism: Tachinus rufipes (assembly GCA_963932245.1). Classification (NCBI taxonomy): domain Eukaryota; kingdom Metazoa; phylum Arthropoda; class Insecta; order Coleoptera; family Staphylinidae; genus Tachinus; species Tachinus rufipes. Next base: position 23,518,636 of record OZ010747.1, on the reverse strand, counting down.
TGAAACCAAACCAACAATTACACCTACAAACTACTATACTCAAAAATTTATCAACCGTTTAAGTACCTTTTACAACAGAATAATGTTATTTCTAAGTATCTAAAAACTAAGCAAAAACTACTCAGGACAATGCAGGATACAAATTCAAATGTGACGCATGTAACCTGTATTGCAGCCCTATTCCCTGCAACATTCCTTTAAGCAACAATTTTTCCTCAGAGCAGGAGTAAGCCAAATGCAAACTAGTAGCCGACCATAAAGAATTTTTTCCCGCCTGCTACCAGCATAGACTACCAGTGCCCAAAAAAAATATGATCAGAAAAATGAATAATCTTCCCAACAAATAGGAAGGAAGAAGGAATATAGTCTCTGTGCATCCACATATTGGAAAAATGCACCAAAAAATAATGTGAGTTGCAAGTTGAATGATGGAACCCTGGCTTAAAGCTAGCCAACGTACATACACAACAACACAAAAGTAAGATGAAAATAACGGATCTATGTCTGCAAAAATCTCTTCCCTAGGAAACACTGCACACTAATATCATCACATTCCTCTACATCTACACCAAGCAACGCGTTAGGCAAAACTTTCTAGACTTCATTAAAGAAACAAAACAACCAGAGATGCACAAAAACCAAGTGCAAAGACGCCAAACGTACCAACATCATCACACACCACACCTGCCTTTATTATCCTATAGAACCATTTTTAACTTTCTCCATAATCCTTCTCCTGTAGAAACAAAAATCACAAAAGTCCAAATTTTTAAGTATACTCATGAGAAGAGGAAAGGCACTTTCAAAGAGGTCTATACTACTAAACTAAAGCAAATCCAACATTCCGTCTTTTTAAGATTGTCCTACCTAACCTATAAAAAACAAGCAGTCAAGTTCCAGAGCCCAAGCCAGCAAAAACAAAAATCAAGATCATTCCACCTAAATCTTTTGTACTCCAACGTTAGTTAATTTCACCTCAAAACTTGAACAGAGAATATGCAGCAAAAAAAAAACATATTGTCTCCAGTCCTACAATACCTAAAACAAACCACAACAAAGTAGACAACAACAGCCGACTACACAATATAATTCCTCAAAGAGTACTTAACTGGCTTTGGCAATATTGAATTTTCTTTTACAGCAAAGTTGTCTGAAATGTCCCAACTTAGCTAAACTCGGTTCAAAATTGTAATAAAATTTAAAAAAAAAAAAAAACGTTATCAGTAACAGCTTAATAAAAATAAATTTATTTGTGGTCATTAGAATTAATTTTTGCAAAATTTTGGTTTTAAACTTGGCTAAATTTGGTTTTAAACTGTACTAAATTATTAGAAAACATAGAATATTATTGTCGGTGATAGTTTGAAAAAAAAAAATCGATTGTAGTCAAAATAAATATTTTTTGTAAAAATTTGGTTTAAATCTTGGCCAAATTTATTTTAAAAGTGTACTAAAACAACAAAAAGAATAAAAAATAGTTGTCAGTAATAGTTTATACAATATAAGTTTATTTACAATCATTAGAATTAATTTTTGCAAAAGTTTAGTTTGCAACTTAGCTAAATTTGGTTTGAAAAATAGTTTAATTTAAATCTGATACAATTAAGACCAACTAATTTAATTATATACAATTATGACAATCTATAAAGTCACCTAGGATGCAACAAGAAAATCGACCGCCTAACCCCAAAGCAAAACCAAAACTGTCATCCCACAAGAACTTCCCACAGCAAATAAAAAAACATGGAAGCTTAAACCAGAACACTTCAAAACTTATAAAGCAACGTTCAACAAAGTCATTTGCAACATTGGGCAAGTAACCATGTCCGCTCACCCAAGCCACGTGCTACAACTTCAGCTTAAAATTGCCAATATCGGAAACCCATAGAAGACAAATACTTCTTATTAACGGACACTTGGATGAGTGAGTGAGTCAAAATGTCAAAGCATAGTAACAAACCAATAATTTAGAATAAAGTTGCGGACCCACCCACCCTAGTATCACTTAACAAGAAGTTGAATCACTACCTCCTCTTGTAACATAATGACTTGTGACGTCTGTATAGAAGCTAGACATCCAATTTTTAGATGATGTCCACTAGGGTGGGTGAGTGGGACACTCCATAACATGATTACAAACTAATAATTTGTAATGGAGTGACCCACACACCCACTTAAGTGTTAGTTATCAAGAGATTGGATCACAACCTCTTCTTGTGAGAAAATGACTTCTAACGTCCGCATATAATCTAGACATCCTTTTTTTTATGACAAACACTAGGGTGGATAAGTGGGATATTCCAGAACATGGCAAAAGATAATAGTTTAGAATATAGTGGTTCACCCACTCACCAAAGAGATTGAATCACGACCATAAGACACTTCAAAGCATAGTAACGAACCAATAATTTAGAATGGAGTAACCCGCCCACGAACCCAAGATCACAACCTTCTCTTGTGACAAGATGACTTCTAACGTCTGCATAGAAGCTAGACATTCAATATTTTTATGACGGACACTCGAGTGGGTGAGTGTGACACTCCATAACATGGTAACAAACCAACAGACCCTGGACCTGACCAATAAAAACTTCTTTACAACTAAAATGCCACAACCAAACATGATCAAAAAAATCAAATAGGGTAATCTTGCTGATCAAAAGCAGTTAGAACCAACTGCAACAAAGTAACCAACAGCATCAGCTCAAAATTGCAAACCATCATCAAAAACAATCAGACCAGACCAATAAAAATTAATATCTACTAACAGACATGATCAAAGAACCAAAATACAATGACACCGTTATCCTGGTGTGTACCTAAACAGGGCAATCACCTACCCAACTCTGCAACGCAAAATCAAGACCGCTAACGCACAAAAGTTTACTGTAGCAAACAAAAAATGTCATAAACTTAAACCGAAACACTGCAACTGAAACCTGTTTGGTGACATTTAGTAAGGTCATTTGCAACATCGAGTAATAACCATGTTGGCCCAGACAATTAATTGATTAAAAAGTTGTAATCAAGTGCTATAAAAAAGCCATCAACTTCTGCTCAAAATTACAAACAACGCCGATTGTCAAACTTCAAAACAGACCGTTAGAAGCTGCTTCTCAGCTAACATCCCCAACCAAACGTGACCCAAAAGTAGAATCATGCAATCACCTACCACCTAGATAACACCCCATTGATAAAAAAAACTAAAAAAAAAATGTTGGGGCATAATAGACAAAAGCTATTCGTCTCAACGTTCCTTTAATCGTGCCAGCTCACCGCTATAGGCTGAAGCGTGAAAGTAATATTATCGTGAGCTACACCGCGGAGAACCAGAAACTACCCTGCCGTGGTCAACTTAAGCATAAAGAACACGGAGATCGTTAAAACACCCGTTCCGTAGCCAAAGAAAACCACCAAAACAATTCTTCCGCCAAAATGTCCAAAACTTGTAAAAGTTGTCGTAGATTTTTTCTTAAAACGTCTAAGTAGAGCAAAGCAATAACCTTATTGTCCACCAGCAAACGAGGACCAACACATTCTTGTAAAAAAACTCACAGTCTGAATTCACTAACAAAGCTAAATGTTCCATAGAAACTACTAATTCTGAATAAACCCAGCTTGTGCAAAAAAACAAACAGCTAACATAAAAACAGTAAAAACTACCACTACCACGGGACGGTAGAAGTAGTCGTAGACCTCGTTTTCAAAATAGCTAAGCAGAGCAAAGTAGTACAAAAAAAAAACCAGAAGCCTCAATACCGCATGAGTAAACCAAAACCTTTTCTTAGAAGAAACAAGTCTGAAGAAATCTAACCCAGCCTTGCAGAACACAACTACTAAGACCGCTAACACAAAAATTTAGCATCCAACATCCGTAGCCGAGGAATACCACAAAGACAATTCTTTCTCCAAAATTTCCAGGCAGCAGAGTAATAATAAGAATAATAATAATAATAAACTTTATTTCTAATTAATACAAATTATACAAATAGAAAAAGGCAAAGTTCAGACTTTGTCTGTTCTCCCACTTAACCTTTATAATTTTCACATTAATAATTTTGATCTAAATTGTTTACAAACTTCTTTTTCTTCTATTCCTGTTTTTTTGCTTCATTTAATACATGGTTTAATCTTATATTTACTACTGTAGGTGTTGCAGGCACTCCAATTACTATATAATTTAAACATCAAAAAAATTGTCAACTTGACATTATTTCTGACATTTCTGAGTTGGACGTAGAATAAAAACACGAAAATCCTAAAATCCCCCATCCTGAGTCCAAAAAGTACCACCAAGACCATTTTTCCGCCAAAAAGTCCAAGACTGTAAAGGTCGTCCTAGACCTAGTTCCTAGTTCTTAAAACAGCCAAGCAAAGCAAAGTGGTGACCTTGTGGTACAACTCGCCCCGTTACCGCAGGCGTGGACCAACACATTCTCTTGGTAAAAGCTCACAGTCTAAAATCCACCCAACAAGTCTAAAAAATCCACAAAAACTATAAAAATCTTAAAAGAGCCAGCAAACTACAAAAAACTTTAAATGGCAAACTTTTTCCCATAAGACCAATGCAGCAAATTTTGCCCAGATTGCTAAGCAAACAAGCAAGAAGCATCCGACAAAGAAGGAATTCTGCACCGCCAACTGCCAGCACACTCAATTGCCAAAGAACAAAAAAATCAAAAGAATATTCTGAATTCAACGCCGCTTTTCCAGAAATATCTTCACCACACAATACTCCAAAATGTGCTCAACAAGAAAACTACTATGATCGCAAAGCCCATGCACATCCTGAAAAAAATTGAAATTGACAAAATGAAGTTAGTAAGAATCCTTCCTCCAAACGCCTTTCAAGTACCCAAAGAAGAAACCGCACTCAGGCATGAGTGAGTTGATATAAAGAAAACCCTACAAAAGTAGCAGCAATTTGAACCAAAACCATCAAATCATCCCCAATGCAATCTGAGGACCATCCAGAAGACAAACAACCGCTCCAATTTGACTGACTACAAGCAACGTCTCATACACCAGCATATAAAGAAATTCCTAATATGCTCTTCTCCTAAACAAAAAGTTATAACTTGTATAATCCAAGTATACCCATGAAAAGAGGAGAAAAGTTTAGTCAATAAGCGCATCTTCCGACGTGGTCTATATGATCAAACTAAAGCAAATCCAATCTTTTAAAGATTCTCCTAACCTACAAAAAAGTAGACAGTCAAGTCCCAGAGTTCCAGCCAGCAAGGTCAAAACCACATCGATGCACCAAAAACTGGTATTCCATATGCATCACCTTGTTCTACCATCTGCAATGCGGAAGCTTACAACAGCAATCAACAACGCTTAGTGAACGCCTACAAATGTACGAGCAATTTTACCTGTAGATCTATACCAATAACACAACAAACAGTTCTTACAATACAATAATGTACCTAAAGCTCCCATGTCGAAACCCTTTAACACTAAAACTATTAGATTAGCTAAAGATAAAGCGATAGCAAATGGCGACCAATGCGCGGTCAAAAAAAGCAAAATGCATACAGCCCTACAATCAACCTCCCAAAAAATGTCCAAAAATGGAGTTCACAACAACAACCATCTAAGGAATCCGTTAAAGAGTATTTGATCTACTTTGGTAAGTACAATATTAAGCTTCCATTTCCATCTCCAATCAAATCCCCAAAAGAACAAGTCAAGTCCATTTCCGTAAGTTTGAAACCCGGTAAACAAAATACGCCAAACCGATAATTACCAACCAAAAAAATTAGAAAAAAATGTTGCAGTCAAAACCCAAGATAGTACCTCAAGATCAAAACCACATCAGTGCAAAAAAAAAATGTTCTGCCATCAAGAAAACGTACCAGCTGCTCCCACTTTAGCAGTCGCCATGCCCAAAACTCATATTCTGCAGGTTGAATTGATTCACCAGATCTGGTTTTCAGCAAGTATTTCCTGTTCATAAATTCAAAGTTTGGCTCTAAAGACGGAGATTATCATTTTCAAACAAAAATTTCATCTCAACCATAAATTTCTGTTTCGCAAAACTAAGATACCGAATACTATTTGAAAGGGTTGAAAAGATTAACGCATCGCTGAAACGCAAAAGTAGACTATGTTAATAAACTAAATTTAATATAAAAAGTTTCTATGATACGCTTAAAACATTCCAGACTGCCCTAGTTCAATGTAAAGAAGATCACGGGCACCAAACATACATTTTTATGAAGAAACCATTAAATCGACAAATATTTTACTATTGCGCACTTTATCGCTTGTAACAATCCCAGGAAAAGTTTTAAAGTATCCCCCTACTCTAATCCCTGCGTAGTTGAAACAAATTAAATCAATAAATGATATTTTATTTCTCTTATAAAATCTGCCTCATCAAATAGAACTTCTCTAATGTATTAATTGAAACCATAATTCATTTTCAATATGTTTTGTCTTTAATTACCCCCAACAGTAATTAAGTTAGGGAAGCCTAATGCGTTCCCATTTACAACGTGTAACAATACGGGATGACAGAAACTCCAACAAAAAGGAAATTTAATAATTTCATCAGGAAAAAAATCATCAATTTGGAACTCCATTTTCGAAAGGATTAATTTGTTAATAACAAAGTAAATGTCAACAGGGTTTAATTTCTAATCATCTAATAGGAAATATTACATCTTATTCTACAATTAATAATTAAATAGAGATATTAATATTCAACTTTCATATTATTTAATTTTTATTACGTAATAACTCGTATAATTAATCATTTAGAAAATGTCAATAATGCCATTATTTCAACAAATTGCATCATCAAACAATTATTAATTGCTGAGAATCGTCGAATGTACTAAGAAAAGTCTTCTCCAATTTTATTTTGTCGGCTCAGATGGAAAGTTTTCTGTGCCGCGGCGTAGTCATTAACACCTTGCAAGGCAACCTCTCTTTCCGAGAAATTTATAAGGCGTCTCTAATTAATAAGGGCTCACTTCAATAAAGTTTCAGTCGCACTGAAATGCCAGCTTACATGTTCGATAATATTCTCTGCGAAAGTTTTAAACGATTTCAAATTCATTCCAGAATTCCATTCTTAATCACTAATTTATTTATCATTAATTTTTTTTAATTAGAAATGTAACGTTATTATAGTATTAGATTAGATTTGGTAACCAGTTATAAAATCTAATCTAATACTATAGTAATCTCCGAAAAAAAATATATATAACTCAAGGGGTGAACTAACCGCGGCATGATTTATCCCAGCTTTAAGAAGCAAAATGTTTTAGTCTTAGATTGATCGTGGAAGCAGACAGAGCAGAAATATTGTAAAAAAGCATTATTTTAAATGGAAGATATAATCTGAACAGAGATGATACTTATCAAAAAATCTAATTAGTTTTTTGCTGATGGATGAATTGATATAAATTATATAAATATCTAAAAGTTTTCAATCAACAAAACTGCTACTAAGATGTTTAAGTTAAATGTTGAGAGACTGTGACAGTTTAAACTGTTATTTAGTTCCTATTTCGCTACCTAAGAGTCAAAGTGTACTATGTCAAATTTTAAATTTAATGCTTAAAAAAATGTTGGCTTAAAATTTTATGATTACAGGAGACATAACATAAAACAATCTCAAGCCAATAAAACAATCAATGTAAAGCTACTAAAAAAAATCTTTAAAAATGTAGGACTTATACTACAGAATTGCGAAAATACTTATTTGTATCAGCGTCCGATAATGACCTTGCAAAGGTTGAAACTAGTTAAGGTTTTGTAAATATATTCGTGAGTAAATGTGTTTTATTTATATTATAATGAACTACCACATTGTAATAACCACCACCTCCCTAACCTCGTAACACATTGCCCTAATCATCCCAACAGTATGGCTTCTAAAACCGCAACCAAGATTCCGTTGCTACAAAAGCTCTGCAAAGAATTGGACCAAGGTCACCCCAAAAGAAAAACTACTAATAAGCTTCCAAACGTCTTTGAAAAACAATTCTCCAGGCTCCGCCGCGTAAGCTTTGTTACGGACACGTAAGCGTCGTCTAGATTAAATTGAAAACATCTTAATAATTGGCTCCTTCGCCATAAAGAAGCCCACTCGACTGTCGTTCCGTATGCGGTTAGCGCAGTCCTCGCTACACTAATGCATTAGAATCACTCTAAAGGCTGCCACCAACAACAAATTTAAGTATATACTCCTACCAAGCCAACCGCTGTATCAAAACAAGACCAGAAATCAACAACAATATCGGCTCAAGCAACCGGTGTATTCAAAAACCTTAAAAATCAAGTGCAAGAACAAGCCAACCAAAGAGTAGCTTCTCAACTCTTGGAAGAAAACAAACTTCAGATTTTAGGTCTGAAAAAATTGTCAGACACAAAATAATAATTACATAAATATCAATAAGGTTTTTACAGAAAAGTCTCCTTCAAAAAGCAAATTGCACTTAGTTTTCTAGACAATAACCTTCCAAAGCAAAATTTAACCAGATCCCAAAAAGACCTAACATTTCCTATTTATAAACAAGGCAAGCCAACCAAGAAGTGGCTTCTCAGCACATCCTTCATAAAAAACCTCTAGAAAAGAAGCAAACTTCAGATCATTGGCCCAAAGAAAATTCCTGATCCAAAAAATTTAGTAACATTAGTATCAAGACCACAACTAGAACAAGACACCCTATTACGTCAGCACCAAAACATAGCAAATTGTAACCAAATCCTAAAAAAATCAAACAATTCCTATATATAAAAAAAGACCTCTTCAGAAAATAAATTGCACTTAGATTTATCGACAACAACCTTCCCAAAAAGAAAGGCAATAAACCAGAAAAAGCAAATTTTAACTGGATCTCAAGAGGACCCAACATTTCCTATTTATAAACAAAGGCAAGCCAACCAAAAAGTCGCTTATCAGCTCATCGGTCCAAAAGAAAGAAGCAAACTTCAAATCATTAACTTGAAAAAAATGCCATATAAGCTTTAAGCAAAGATCGGACTGAAAATACTGGAACCTTGCTAATACAAAGCAAAAAATATACTAAGTCATCAAAAGTATTCTGCAGAAGTTACTGCAGACACACTTTCCGCAAACCGATCATACCTAGTACAGGCCCATCAGCCTACTAAATAGCAAGGTTCGGTAAGACTACAACCAAATTATTCAGAGCAGCTGCAAACAAAGTAATGATAGCCAAAATAGTTGCAAAAATCCAAATCGTAAAGAATCTACAAAAAAAAAACTTTGCAAACGGGTTTTCAAAGGCCGCTTAATAACTAAAGCCATTAGAACCTTAAAAATAATAGCAAAAACTGCAAACTCGGATTTACCCGAACGAAAAAAATGATTGTGCCATGATAACAGTAAATGTTTCAAACGTTTTTAAGTCGTAGCTATGACAGTAAAGAAGGTAGAGTTCAAACAAAATTAATCATCTGTATACCTAAAAAGAAAGAAGAGACAATTTTATTTTGGCAAAGGTTAATTCTTTGACCGCTTTTGTAAAATGTTGTCTACAACATCGTCCTTTAACTCTAAATCTAAAATAAATCTATTTGCTACCTAACAGTTACGTTAAAAACCAACAAATTATTCAGTGCCAACGTGGAAGTAGCGGTTAAAGAAGCTACAAGTGTTAAAACAGCGATATCGCGCCTAAAGCCAAAAATTACTGTACATCAAAGCTACTCTACGTAATTCCGGCTTGAGCAATATGCCTCAGTGCTGCAAGAAACCAGAATCGGCTAAAGAAGGCATTCAGACAGAGAGTACTTAATATTACCACATCCTTAAAGACGGTATCAACAAACAATATTGTACAATAAGAGAACAGTAATTTACAAAAATCGGATGCCAAAACCTAAAGCCAGATCAATGGAAAAAAACAGAGAGAGAAGAGTGAATACAATGCCTGATTCCGAATGTCGGAAGTTGGTACAATTTAAGAAAACCAAATGCCAAAACCTATTTTTAAAGCCAGATCAATAAAACGTTAGCAAAAACCATACAAAAAGCAGAAAAAGAGAAGTAAATACGATGCCTGATCCCAGATGTTGAAAGTTAGTACAATTTACAAAAACCGGATGTCAAAACCTATTACTAAAACCAGATCAACAAAACCTTAGCAAGATCGATAGGAAAATGCAGAGAGAGAAGAGTGGACACGATGCCTAATCCACAGGATGTCGGAAGTTGGTACAATAAAAGCCACCGTTCATTATCATACTGACTATCGCAGTTATTTACCAGTAACAAGTGTTTCCGCAGTTACTCAAAACGGTTCAGCAAAAATGACAAAAAAAATGCCGGTACCAAGTCGGCAAAGTAAACAATGCAAAGCATGTGCTCTTAGATTACCCAAACTGAGAATATAAGTGCTTTGAGTTCACGCAGCTATTTATTTGATGTAAATATTTTAGAGTTGCATATAATCGCGACTGAAGAAGAGTGGTATCACGGTTTAGTTTTCGTCGGAATCGGTTAATGACGACGGTTCTTCGGCTGATATGCACGAGTAGCTATTAGTGTTAGTGTTAGGCTTTGTTCTCCCCAAAAAAGAAGTGGAACAATGCTATTGGGCTGCCCGTCCAGGAAATTACGCCCTGGATATAGGACGGTACCACAAGTTCCCGGTCAAAGACGTCGACCGAGACAAGATATATAAAGCCTATCGCAGCCGATAGCTCAATAGTATGAGTATACTGCTGAGTCTTAAAGAAGGTCGTCAGAGTCACTCTCCAAGAAATGGGTCATCCTAATTCAGATGACTCAGCCCATCGCAGCCAGTATATCCATCTCAGCAGATCTGGATCCTGGGTTATGTTTTGGTGATAGCAAAGTCGATGTTAAGACCTCAAAACATGCAATAAAACTGGCTGGCAAGTTCTGGCGCAACGGAGCTTTGTTAAGTCGGCGATTACGACCCTTGCGCGCTTTGCACAAAACGTATTTAAGGTCAACGATTCCCTGGAGAGCAGTTGGAAAAACTGTAACAAGTGTGCGTGTACACGTATGAGTGATACAAAGACGCGGGCTTGTGTTGTGCCAGTGCAGTATAAACTTCTCCGTTCCAATAAAATCCTAATCAGGTCACCAGGTATAAAAATAGAAGAATTGCCGAGAAGAATACAGCGGTAATGCCACTGCAATTCCTTGTTCGCCAATGCTACTTGATTGTCAGCCCATAGCGCAATATACGCCCCCATAAAAAAATGCTTTCTAATCTGCACGTTGAAGAAACTTCCTGACCCAGAAAACTTTGATCACAAACAATTGAGCAAGTAAGTAAGTACATTAATCTAAACCTCGCAACCATAAACCAAGTAACATCCCGCCCGCCCAAGTGTTAGTCATCTCAAAATTGTTTGATATTAAGTTAAGAAAAAATAAAAGTTAATTACTTAACATGTCCTAGGTACAGAAACATTAAAAGTAGAAGAAACATCCAATTTTATAGTCACAAACACTTAGGCTGATAAGTGGTTGGCGTCCACTAATCTAACCTACCCGCCCATAACATGATCTGTGTGACCAGCCCACCAGCCCCAGTTTATGTTATCGACAAATTGAGTGTCTGGCAATTCTCCTAAAGTTTATTGACAACTAAGATTAAATCTTTAACATGTCTTGACTATAAAAACATCAAAAATTTTAATTTTTTTTTAATGTCTTTTTCACAAACTAAGTGTGGGTCATCCAAAAATTAGTTCTCACAATGCTTCTAAAGTTTAGTGATAACTAAAGTAAATTCTTTATTATGTCCTGGCTATAGAAACATCAAAAGTAAAAGAAATTTTTATTCTGTTGAACACAAACACTTCTTCGGTGGACGAGGTATACTATTGTACCCACCCATAATATAATAATGAACTGTGGTGAGTGTTTGTCATCCGCAAATTAATTGTCTGACAATTCGCCTCAAGTTTAGTAACAATTTAAATTACCTAACTATAAAAATATCAGAAAAGAGAGAGAGATTGAGAAAGCAAAAATAGCCTCCGAACCAATCATGTCAACTTCTCGCAGCTTCAGAAGCTGGACGACCAAAAGGACAAGATGAAAAGACCAAGAGTAATCCAAAAAACATCCTCGCCGATCTACGCAAGTATTTTGCAAAAGGAATTGAGAAGAGCAAAGCCACCATAAAAGTGTTCTTTGCAAAGCAAACCTCTCAGAACTCCCTTCTACCCACGCAACTAGACGCCCCGGCAAGAGACCAGCCTACTCGGCAGCCTCCAAGACGGAAGAGATAAAGGCAAATCTGCTCCTCAATATCGACTCCCACCACAAAACCCCGTCACCAGAGAATGAATTCACACTGGTAGGTAAGAAAAAAAAACGTCGATAAAATCAAAGAAGAATACAGATGAGTCCTTTTTAATTTCTAGCACTAATAGACCATCAACCAATCTCATACGTCAGGTGACTTCAGCATCAAAAAAGCCTTCAGCCACTAAAGCAAAAGAGTTCAAAACCCTGCTAGTATCCTAAGACGCTTCTGGTCCAACCACTAGCACCATAAGGTCCAACCACTAGCACCATAAGCCTTCCCTCATGCCGCTCAAGTCCGCGAGCACCCACAGAGAGCGCTGATACGCAGCCATCCTCTCAAAACTACTCGAAAAATATCAGAATATCCAAGGCTGTTGGCGACTTTCAAGTCGATGAACCACCACCAACCGCGCACTATACACAAAATAATGTCGTACACTACACCTACCAAATAGACGCTAAAAATACCCTAAAATAAGTTGTTCTAAATATTGCCGATTGCATCACAACTGATGTGGTTTAAGCTAAGCTCATCACTAAAAGGTTTACGCTCCAAGCTCCGCGTGCAATTTCAACAACTGAACCGCCAGTCACAATGGCTGCATTATTTACGTTCTGAGAGCCACGGTAAGGGACCTGCTCCTAGTCAGCAGACATTTGCTCCTCCCATGGGCAGCGCAAAGAACACAACTTTCAGCTAAACATCAGCAGTTACTCCGACTGTCCCAAGCAAATGACAATGATTTTAGGAAGATCATCATACCTTCAGCAAAGTAAGAGTCAATCCAATACTTTGCAAGTCTTTAGGAAGGTCACCTGCTAGAGAGTAGTTAAGATAGTATATAAACCAAAACCAAAAAAACCTGCTAACTGGCTGTACGCCAACTAGCCAACAAGTGCGAAAATACCATTCATTGCAAGAAAATTGCTCTAGATGCTTTCTTAGAGATCAAAGAAACATTTGAAATAAACTACCTTCAAGAAATAGATCCTCTCGTCCAACTTTAAGTTAATTTTATGCTTGAAACCAAAGTCGCCTGGCGGATTCCCAAAAAGCGGCTTGCTATCGCCTCTATTGTGGTAACGGCCTATTACAAAGCGTTTTTGCATTAGGCCACGTCGATGATCTCAATATCTTTATTACCAAAAAGTTTGAGGCAACTATATAAAACAAGATGCAGAAAGTACTAAACACCGCAGAAAGGTGTTGCAAAAATCTTTCAGGAAAAACAGCAATTGTAGTTTATCCAAGACAACAAAACACCAAAAACTTAAGACTCAAGCTTGATACCAAACTAACCTACAACACTCATCTTAAAAATTTATAATATTATAACGCAAATAGCACCATATGACTCTATATACAGTAGTAATCAAATCTATCAATACATACGGAACAGTCGAATAAGGTAAAAAACAACATCCAAGAGTACGACTACTAAATTAAGCAAAGTATAGAGACTGGTATGTTTGATAATAACAAAAACAATAAAAATAAAGCCCATAGCAGCCCATAATAGAAAGAAGCAGACTACTACAGATAAATAAACACACTTCAAATCTTTGGACTCCAAGACTCAACAACTGACAATAAAAAATCTGTTGCATAAAAAAAACTCTAATGATAAGGCCAAACTTCATTAAAAGTTATTGCATAAAAAAATCAAAAGTTACCACCAAAACATAGTTAATGAAACTATCTTGTACACAGATAGAACCAAAGACCAAAATGACACCAGAGCTGGTTATACAACCGCAAAAACCAGAGAGAAAGAAAAATTTACCAAATCTAAATAAACTCACAATCCCGCATGTCAAGTAGATGAATACTATTAATATAATTTCTTAAAACCTATGTTAAATCACAGTTTACAGCCCACAAAGTAATAAAAAATGCTTTTTTCAAATTTACCAGTGTCAACGCATACGTGCTTGAATGATGAGTCGTTCAAAACATTTATAACATAATTGTATATTGAGATAAAGCAAATATTTTAAGTTATACATACCTTGAACTGTTTAATCATCCTTAATACACAAATAATTAACAATTTATTATTAAAAAATAAATATTTAAACACTTATAATAATAATTTTAAAGTAACAACTATAGCATACCCCAAATTAGCTGAGAGTTATAATATTGTTTAAAACTAACAGGTAAAAACCTAAGTGCAAACTTATGATTATTTAATCTTATGCAGCCTATTAAATTTGGTTCTTTTTCTAAAATGTTGCCCCAAAATTGCCTGTATTTAACTTTTTTTTATTATTTATATTAATTAAATAATCACATTAATGCCAACCAAGTTGAGATATGCTTTAACAATTTATTGATTTAAAAATTTATATTCACTTAAGACAAATTACTATATTCTATAAAAATTTAAATAAATTTGAATACATTTATTAAAATCTGTCAACGACATGCATGATTTATTTAAAATCGTAAATTCCCCAACTGTAGAGATGCTTATTCTTATAATTTATCGCTATTGTTTCTAACGCAATACATTTTCTGTCCAATTAATCCAATAATACGGATCGACTCCGACAAGCAATATCCAATCATAAAAACACGTTGACATTTTCAATGTGCATTCAAGATTTGCCTGTCACAGCGGAAAATCCATCCAATGACGACCACAATTACCATCCATCGAGCCATGCCATTTTTCCCTCTCTTCTTGCATTGTAGTGGCTTTGATTAGATGAAGTGCGATGAAGTGCAATCGAATCCAGTCCTATATGTCGCTGGCAGGTAAAGTATCTTGAACTAGTTTTGAATACATAAATTCCTTCCTTGCTGATGGTGCCCACCCGGTCGCTCACTCAAGGAGGTTGTGATGACACTAAAGGACACATCACACCCAGGTTGAGTGAGTAACCGGGCGGACAGACTTGTAATTTAATAAAAGCCATGCGTTTTATCCTGTCGTAATATAAATGGTTTTCAAATCTGTTTAATATCAACATCGATTTTCCATGGCCGCATATATTTTTTTATTTATATTTTTGCGCAAACTGTACTCTAATCTATTAAGTGTAATCCGAGCATAAGATTACGGAGGGGTGTTAAAAATTAGATTCTGCTTCTTAATTTCCTCCACAGCGCGTTCGGGTTTATATTAGGATGCAGACAAGAATGTTTCTATCCGTCGTTTTCCTGTCTGGTCTCGTAGTCACTAACAAATTTTCCTCGAATATTTCAGGGGGAAAATATACATCAATTTACCTGTATTTTTTTTATTTAGTTGAGATGAGTCAGTTTATTAAATAAGAATCCAATTGTACACTATTAGAGGTATAATCAGCAGACAATTTAGTTTTAACTTGAAGATTTATTTAATATTCATTAAATAAAAATTGGTTATTTATGTAATATGTTTTAAAACATATGCTACGCTCGCTGAAAACAGAGTCTATAAATATTACATTTAATTATTGGCTTATCAAATTGCGTTCTTAAATCAGATTCAAGTGAAGTGAATTGAAATTAAAACTCGTTTCCGGCTTAAATTTCTATGCAAAAAATCAATCAGCAAAAAATGCAATTGCAGAGAAACTTATCTTACATTACTTGATCAAAAATCTTAAAATTTAAATTTAGCTCTTTTCCAAAGAATCAAAATCCGGCTAAAAATGGTTAAAAAGTGCAAAACTCTATTTATAAAATAACATCAAAATCCTAAGCACCAAAATTCCGCTATAAAAATGTTAAATAATGTAAAATTCTATTCATAAAATGTCAAAAATAGCAAAATCCGACGTTAAAACATTAAAATATTGTTAGAAAAAATCAAAATCTGGCTATAAACTGTTAAAAAGTTTAAAATTATATTAATAAAGCGTAAAAAATAGTTAAATCCAGTGATAAAATTTAAACTATAAACCGTTAAAAGGTGAAAAATAAATTTCATTAAATGTTTAAAATAAATAATAATAGTAATAAATAAATATTATCAAAATGTTGTGAAAATGTCTGTGATTTTATGAAAATTGTGAGATGCTAGGCACACTGATGATAGGTGCATACCCTGAAACACGAGTGTATGTGTCTCTTGCTAGATGAAAAAGCAATTTACATAAAATACATCATTTATTATTTATAAAATGTCAGAAATAAGTAAATCCAGTCATAAATATTAAAATTATGTCAGAACAAAGTAAAACTCAACAAAAAACAGCTAAAAAAAGCAAAATTCTATTAATAAAAAAACCAAAAATAGCAAAATATAAATAGTCTTTAAACATCAAAATATTGTCAAAAAGAACTAAAATTTGGTATGAAAATGCAAACTTCTGTTAATAAAAAGTTAAAAACAAAGAAATTCGGTTATAAAACATAAAAATTCTGCCAAAAACGATTTAAAAATGCAAACATTTTATTCATAAAACGTCAAAAATAGCAAAATCCGGTCATTAAACATTAAAATATTATTATAGCACCAAAGTTTAGCCATAAACTGTTAAAAAATGTAAAAAAAAAATTATTAAATTGTTAGAAATAGCAAAATTTTGTGATAAAACTGTTGATAAGTGTAAAAATCTATTTATAAAAAGTCAAACACAACAATATCCGGTTATAAAGTATTACAATTTGGTCATAAAGAACCAAAATCCAGCCATGAACTATTGAAAATTGAAAGTTCTAATTATATATAAATAAAATCTGGTTATATAATATTTAAATTGATTTCTGAAAGAACCAAAAACACAGTTAAAATATGCAAAAGTTTATTTATATAAAGTCCAGCCAATAACTCTTAAAAAATGTAAAAAACATAAAATCCTAAAAATTCGGCTATGAAATATGAAAATATTGTTAGAACAATGCAAAATTCTATTTGATTAAATGTCAAAAATAGCAAATTTCGGAAACAAAGAATAAAAGTAAAGTAAAGTATCAAAAGTTGGTTATAAACTGTTAAAAAAGCAGAATTCTATTTATAAAAAATTAAAAATAGTAAAATCCAGTCATAAATTATTAAAATATATTAAAAAAAAAAACAAATATTAGCCAAAAACAATTGAAATCTGCAAAAATCGATTAATAAAATGTTTAATAAAATGTAAAAACAACAAAGCGGCCTTAAAATTTTAAAGAATTGCCAAAATTCACAAAAATCCGGTCATAAACTATTATTTTTATAAAACCCTAAAAATACCAAAATCCAGCATTGAAATATCAAAAATACTATTAGAAATTCTGCATCAACTGTTGAAAAGTGCAAAAATCCGGGTATAAAACTTTAAACAATTGTCAGAATACGGCCATAAACTATTAAAAAGTGTAAAAATCTTTACAAAATTGCAAAAATTGCTATCTAGCTAAAAAATTTAAAAAAAAAAATGTAAAAAAAACAAAATCTGACCATAAACAGTCAAAAAATGGCAAATGTAAAAAAAAACAAAATCTATCACCCCAGGTTTTGCTCTGTATGCTACAAATTAAATTAATAGAAGTATTCTAAAAGCTTAGAGCGTATTAGAGAAAATG
Organism: Tachinus rufipes; assembly: GCA_963932245.1. Taxonomy (NCBI): domain Eukaryota; kingdom Metazoa; phylum Arthropoda; class Insecta; order Coleoptera; family Staphylinidae; genus Tachinus; species Tachinus rufipes. Next base: position 23,500,865 of record OZ010747.1, on the reverse strand, counting down.
GCAAAAATTTAAATAAATTTTAAAAGCGTTGGTAAGTCCAGTCTAGAAGAACTTTCAGTGTTAGATAAACTGTTAGAAATGCCTTACAAAAAACAATAGAAAATTTTAAAGTCCTCAAAAGCTTTGAGCAGGATTAAATGTTTTTGGAAATATTTAAAATCCATTAAAAAAACTAGGTAAAACTCTGTACTTTATGAATATATGAAAGGTTTTGAGAACCTTCTAGAACAAATTTTTATTTATATTTTGAATAATCAAACAAAAAGCTGTCACTTTTATTAAGCTCTACAATTTAGGTTATATAGTGTGCCCAATGCTACGTCGCGCTTTATAGTAGAGTGCTCCTTGAAATTTCAGAGAAGGGGCTGGTATTTATACTAAGTTAAAATTGTAGGCGGATAGTATCTTCTACTATGCCAGCCAAGTGTTAGTCATCAAAGGAATTCATTGTTTCTTCTACCTCTTGTGTTTTTTAAGCTATTACGTACAAGACAATGAATGTCTGATGTCGTTTAGACATCAGAAAAATGTTTAACACTAAATCCCTTCATAACTAACGCTTGGGTGGGTGGGTAGGTGGGCACCAAGTTCAAATTGTGGGCGGGTAGCTTCTTCTACTATGACCCGCCCACCCACCCAAATGTTAGTCATCAAAGAAATCCTTTGTTTCTCCCACCTCTTGTGTTCTAGCTAAAAAGTAAGACAATAAATGTCAGATGTCTTTTAAAATTTTCTGTTACATCTTTTCGCATCATTTCAAGCTGTTGTTTTAAGCATTACAGAGAAATTGTATGTATTTAAAAATAAATTTGTTGTAAAAATGGGAAATGTATATAAAACGCAAAAAAACCTTTGACCAAAGACGTTTACTTGGCCAAGTAAAAAACTGTTCAGACTCTTTTTTTTGAACAAACGTCTGATATTTAAAATGAACTAAAATTTTCAGAAATTGATCTAACAATATCCAAACAACTTAATTTAAACATTAAAAAAAAATGTCTTTTTTACAAAGACGTAGACAAATTCATCAACAAGTCGTTAAATAAATACCAAAAATGTATGTTTATAAATCAAAAAACACCCAATAAAACTAAAAAAAATGCGCCTAAATTTTTTTAATGAAATAAGCTCAATAAAAGCAAAAAACTCGCTTAAAAGTCTGCGACCACTCTAAACTCAAAGCCTTGATTAGGTGACCATCTCAAAGATGGTTCTTAACCTTTTTGGGTGCCAATTCAAGTAAAAATATATTTATGAGCCGCGACAGATTTATATTCATATTGAAAAATTTAAAATTAAAACAATTGTGTTTTAGTATGGAAATATTTTTTTCATTTAATATTTTAGTTATCATCAACATCATAGCATCATTAATTAGTGACTATGCTGGTGTTGTATTTTTGAGCTAAAAAGACTTATACAAAGTGTTAAGTTTATAGAATGGGCACACCGCATGCCATTCTGAAAGCAAACAGAAAAATCTTGCTTTACACAAGCAAGTGGTTGAGAATAGCAGCAGGTCTTTTCAGTTCTGCCCAAAATTTTGTGAGCAGTGGCGTAGCTACGATATTTGGGTTTCACCGTAAAATATTGAGAAGGACCATCTCACAGTTTTGGAATAAACAATTTTGTCATTTTTTTTAGTCCGGTTCTAGACAATAATATCAAAATCTGGCTATAAATATAAAAATATTCTTAAGGAGCACAAAAAAACGGCAATAAAATTGTTGAAAAATGTAAAATTCAATTTATAAAATTTAAAATTAACAAAATCTAGCCATAAATTGTTTAAAAGTTGTTCTAATTATAAAATGTCAAAAATAACAAAATCATAAAATATTAAAAAAACAAAATCCGGCCAAAAACAGTTGAAACGTGCAAAATTCCTTTAAAAAATCAAAAATATTTTATTGGCATAAAGCAGTAAAATCCATCAAAATATTGTTAAATATTACCAAAATTTGGTCTTTAAAATACAAGTTTATATTCATAAAAAATCAAAGTAACTCAATCCGGTCATAAACCATTAAAATATTTTCAGAGAGAATAAAAAATCCAATAAAAAACGGTTTAAAAATGCGATTTTTTTTTTATAAATAAAATGTAAAAAAAAACAAAATAAGATCTTTAAACATCAAAACTTCTTACAGTAGTGCCGTGCTCACTAGGAGCCACCTTCGCAATAATAGGTCCACACAAACATGCGGGACCTACAGTTTAATAGAAAAATACTACGCTGGTTTGTCATTGCCTTGCGAAGAAGAAGACCGCATCAAAATTAGATATTGCCGCTGCCGGAAATCGAACCAGGGCTGCCTGGACAACAGTACTCCCACTAGACCATTGTGCTTCAATCGCCATCAAATATTGTCATAAAACACAAAAATTTAGCTATAAACTAAAAAAAATTTACCAAATTTTATGAAATTTCCCATTTAAAATATAACAATAATCTGGTTATAAAATATTAAAATTATGTAAGGAAAAAAAAATCAAAATCCGGTGTTGAAACATTAATATAATGCCAAAAAGACAAAAAAACGACAATAAACTGTTACAAAATGTTAAAAAATCGCAAAATCCGGCTACAAAACAATAAAATATTATTAGAAATAGCAAAATCCAGGCATAATCTGTAAAAAGATGCAAAAATCTATTTATAAAAATGTCTAAAAAAAGCAAAACCTGCTAATAAAGTATAAAAATATGTAAGAAAGCATCAAAATTTGGTCATAAACTGTAAAAATTGAAAAAATTCTGTTCATAAAATGTCAAAATAGTAAACAAAATCCGGCCTTAAAATTAAAAAAAAAAATCGTCAGAAAGTACCATAACTCTTAAAAAATGTAAAAATCTTCATAAAACATTCAAAAATATTGTCAAAAAAGCCAAAATCCGGCCAAAAACTGTAAAAAATGCCAAAAGAGAGTAAATCCTAGTTTTGAAATTCATAGATGTCAAAAAAGGAGTGGCCTTTTCCACATCTATTTCAAAACATTACAAACCCATGCTCATAGGTAGCTACGCCACTGTTCGTAAAACTCATTCTGGCAAATCTTTTTTTTAATACTTCATCACCTAACATTTTAAAGAATTTTTAACCCCCATTAAATCTATTTGTAATGAGTTTTTCTTGTTATGTACATTTTGTGGAATATATTTTTCCATTTCATCTTGAAAGTATTTTAAATATTCTAACAAATAGATATGGAGACCATGAATAATTATGTTGTCATTAAAATCTTCCAAAAACAAGTTCAATATTGAAAACACTGCCGATTGATGTCTTCCAATTTTTTCTCTCTGCTAATACTGGTAAAATGAATAATAAAAATAAAACATTTAAAAAGTTTCCATTAAAGACAAAATCTTGGCCAAAAATTAATCAAAAAACGCATAAAAATAGATTAAAACAGTGATTTTCAGAGTGCCGCAAAGGTGTAAAAGTCATTTAAAAGTAGATTTCTTAAATTTTTATCAAAACTATTAAACTAAAAACAATTTTGTAAGTTGTGAGTAAATAAGTTACCACAACAAACTAAAAAAAAGTAGTTCAAATAAATCTAATAGAATTAAAAAAAAAAACTAGTTATGTTGAAAAATCAATGAAGTATGGCGTTACTTCATCACAACTTATTTACGTCAATTATATTTATATTGTCCTTTGCCATACAAGGAACACTGACGAGGTTTGTATAACCAAAACAATGTCTGTGTTTTTACTCTTAGCCTATGTAATCATTAGATTGAGTTTCAATAAATTAATTAACTAAGAAACATTCAACATTCAACATTTTCAAACACAAACTTTTACTCACTTAGAATTTAGCATGCGCAATGCGATAGCAGTGTCAGAAATAATCACATCACATTTTTTTCAAAAACATCATACACTATAAATATAATTATCTAGTAGTTGTGGTTATAAATTTCAATATTTAATATATAATTTAACAGTGTTGACTGTTGACGTGGTGATGAATAAGATTTCATATTTGAATATTCTCTCCATGTATATATTCGTACTGATTTAACAAAAGTCAGAGTATAATCATTTCCAGCAGATTAAAATAAAAACAACATGATGAGATGCAAATGAAGCAGTAAAAAACACATTTATTCAGCATTGAGACGCATAACAAACTGAAATGACTTCCATTTTATAAGGTTAAGAATGTGAAGCGCTGGTAATAAAACGCAATTACTCTCGGACATACATAATTAATTTGAAAAATAAAATAAATTTCTATATTGTCTTACAACCCGACTTTACAATATCGCGACATAATAAATTCAACTTGATCGAAGGATGTGTTGGAGGTGCCAAGACGTCACCTCCTATTAGATGTGGTAAATTTACGATTAATCCAATAAAGTTCGGCAACATTGCCCCGTCAATCTCTAAGTGAATTGACGTCACTATCGACTGAACCAGATGAGAAAAAAATTTATGTGTGAGTGTGTGTGTTCGATCGATGGAGCTATATTTAAAACATTTAAATCCGTCAATCATCATATAATACATATGATGATACATTTTGATTTGTAATTAGGAGCAAATATTTATTATTTGGGCTATATTTATAAAACGCTTTGATGATTTGTTTTGAATCAAATTTATATGTGTAATAAATTTGTGAGAATTGTTTGAAGATTACTTACATAAATCTTCTATATTAGAATAGTTCAAAGACTGCTTACCTGAAACAAAAAAAATGAAAAGATTATCAATCATGTTAATGCACGTTCAAAATAATTAATTTTAAAGTGTATCCAAGATAAAAACAATAATATTTTTATATTCAACAAACGGGTAATAATAGTAAAAAAATTTAACCATTACTCGCGAGTAGAATAATATGGATTATCACTATTTCATAATAATTTAAAAAAATAATTCGAGCTAATTCAATATTTTTAGACATATATATTTCTACATGATATTAATTCAATTCACTTTTATATATCTTTTGTAAAATTTCGCCAACATGTATGTGTCTTACAATTGACTTATTTTCACACCGGTGAGAAACTGGCCATAGAAGCTATCTAAAAGATAAAGTTTAGATACTTCATAAATTTTTATTGCTAGCCTTCTGAAGACAAAAGAGAGTTATTATAGTTAAAATTCATGCCCAAGTCATTTAATAAAACAGAGAAGTCTGCAAACTATCAAGAAAAAAAAAATGTCAACTGTCAAAAAGTGTTCTCGCAGTCCCCTACAACCAAGCTGCATCACACCCGGCGCAATTGGCCTCTAACTTTAAAGACCACCGCCCAGTGTGACCTCGTGGTAACCCCAAAAGGTGACCAACCCCCTATTAGCCCAGTTTCCGCCCCAAGACAGTTTCCAGGAAAAACACCTGTTCTGACTGCCCCCATATTGTTAATCCTCATTTGCCTCCGACATACGTAAACCGGAAACAATTGAAACCAAACGTGGGCAACCCAGATTAAAAGTCTCTCCGTTCATCTGATGGAACCTCCCCAAAAAAATTTTATCGAAAAAAATTCACCATATGATTGCTAATTATCGGAACAACTTTCAGACTCCGTACCACCTAGGGGACGTCACCTGAAGATCCGACCAAATTTGCAACCGCATACTAACCCGTTTTTTTTACACCAAGAAGAAGAAGAAAAAGAATTACATAGGTTCCAAAGCAAAACCCAGAAGAAGACTATAAAAAGAACTCCAACTTAAAAAGCTGAAAATCCTACATTGAAGAGTTCAAAAAATATTATCGACAAGCCACACCGAGTACCAAATCAGAAGTGCCTATATTTACTGTCGGGCATAGGCTTAAACGAAGATGACTCAAGCATACCTGTAGACGACTCCAGCAAAGATGACTCGACAGACGTCTAATACTAATCCGATGCCCCCGCCGCAACCTTAAATCTACAAGTTCACAATCTTATTGTATTTGATCTGATCGACTTAAACAGACAACTATTGCCAAGCTGCATCCACCTGCCGCAAAGAGTTTCAGAACAACTTATCCCCTGGAGGGTGTCGTTGTTAATCTCCACCAAAACCTGACAAAATCTACCCAGTGATCCCGTAATAACCCCGAAAGGCGACCACCAATCTCGGAGCAATTCCCAGAAGTACAAAACGCTCCGGCTGCACAACCCACATTAATCCCTATTTTCTCAAGCATACTATCAGCAATAAAAAAATAGACATCGGCCGCTTCCAATTGACTTAGACCGGCAACATCATGATTATCATCAAACAGTTTAAAGAGTGCGCACCCACTCACCAAAGTGTTTGTTTTCCTTCTCTAAAAGTGTAAGAAGTGTTTTAGTCAGAGAAAAAAAAAGTGATATCCAATCTCTTAAATACCAACAAGTAACAAAGTTACTCCAAATTATGATTACCATGAAATTGTTTCGACTGGAGTATCAACCCAGCTGTAAAAAAAAAATTGGAAGCTTCTCCTTTTTACAAGCGTTAGAAGTCTCTATGTCAGAGAAGGAGATAATAAATCCTATAATTTTTATAATTTTCTGGAATGCCAATGGCATTTCAAAAAAAAATAAGTGAGGTGGAACATTTCTTCATCAAAGAGAACCTCAACATCATGTTTGTGTCCGAGACGAACCACCGTCCTACCCAATCATTGAGACTACCGAATACCTTCACGTATTTAGGGTCGTCGGGGATTAGACTAAGGAACGGGACTTTGATCTTTGCAAAAAGATCATTAGACCACTCCAAGGTCGACACCCCTGAACTAGTCTCACTAGAATCAAATGCGATAGTGGTCAATGTGCCCGGCTTAGAGACATTAAAAATCGCATCTGGCTATCGCAGCCCAAGTAACCCGGTCTTGCTGGAGCTCTTCGGAAGGGGTTTACCTAAAAATTCGTCATTCGTACGGATTGGCCTCTCTTCTCACGATCCCTGGAAAAGAGCATCGGTAGCATGACTCCGGTGAGAACGGCTGCAGACATCAATAGAACCGTCAAACTTTTTACGCGCCAAATCTAGCAGGCTTCGGAAAAAGCCTCTAAAACCCATCAGGTTCGCGTTGATAATCCTCTTGGACTATCTCGGGACGTGAATGATTTAATTCGCAGACGAAATTCCAACATAAGGTTGCACAAAGAACTGTGTTAGAAAAATACTTTGGAATCCTTCACGGAGGATGACCATCCAATGTGGAAGGTCTCCAAATCCTTAAGGAACAGGCCAGTCCGCATTCCAGCCATTCATGGCAAAAATGGGGTACAGTACTCGTATGAGGGATAGGCCAAAGCAATTGCTGACAGCCTGAAACACCAATGCTCCCCGAACAATTGTTCGGATTCGGAGCACGTCGAAAGAGTTAGGGTAGGCCCTGAAAACCGCTGACAATGCCGCGTCGCTACAAAGCGTTGGACTGTCTCAAACAAGAGAGGAGACAAAAAAACCTGGTCCGCTCTTGGATCTGACGGAATCCCCAATAGAACGCTTAAATGGTTCTCGCATAAAGCAACTGGACATTTTCCTATGATCTGGAAAAGCTGAATCGTCATTAACATCCCAAAACCTGAAAAAGACCGGCGATTTTCTCAAAACTACCGGCCTATCAGCTTACTATGCACCTTGAGCAAAATTATAAAAAAGATTATCTTAGACATTATTCAGCATCACGTTGATTCTAATAATTTACATAAATCGCATCAGCATGGATTTCGTTAGAAACATTCTTCGATCCACCAGTTAAATCGGGTGACTGATACCATAGCTGAGGGCTTTATGTTGAAAAAGGCCAGAGGGATGGTCTTTTCAATGTGAAAAAAGCCTTTGACAAAGTCTGGCATAAGGGTCTCAACTACAAACTCCACAGTAAAAAATTTCCTCTACGTCTTATAAGGCCTCATATCTAAACCATAAAACCTTGGCTGTTGGAATTCAAAAATACGTTTCTACCACGCAAAATATCACGGCAGGGGTCCCTTAAGGTTCCATTCTCGCTCCCGTCCTTTTTAACCTCTTCTGGATCAAAGCACGGGATTAAAATGACACAATACGCAGACGGTACAGCGCTCCTGTGGTCGTCAAGATCACCTCTGATGATTACCTCTAGACTACAAAAAGCCACCGCCAATCTGGAATGCTGGTTAGATGACTGACTAGGCAAAGTGAATTCGAAAAAAAACAAAGCCGGTTTCTCCACTCAGTGACAGAACGCACCTAATGAGAACGTCTGTCTCGACAATGTTCCCATACCGTGGTCCAATTCTGCAAAATATCTGGGGATTACCTTTGACAAGGAGCTTACGTACAAGTTGCACGTGCAGTCAATTCTCGATAAGACTAAATTAGCTAAAAATATTCTAGTTCCGATGCTGCGGCGGAACAGTGGTCTCTCTCTCCTTAATAAAGTCCGGTTATACACGTCAGGCCCATGATGACGCGTGTACGATCTACGGTACCGCCGCAATGACGCATCTCGCTAAGTTAGAATCGTTTCAAGGCTCGACCTTGCGGATGCTCATCGGAGCTCCATGGTTCGTCCAAAATCGTGATATCCAAAGCAATCTCGGAATTCCTACATTGCGCAGACATATCAAAGCTTTGGTCGCACAGTACTTCAACAATCTCGCGGTTCACTCCAATCCTGATCTGGCCCAACTCGCCAAGCCAGACAAGGACATTTTGCGACACAAGCGCCCAGTTAATCAAATGATTAACATTTTCTAAAATTCTTCCCTTAGCCTATAGAGCGCATCTGTCCCCTCTTCTTGACACTGGTTGTTTGTCTTTCATATCTACCAACAAAAGGTTTATGAACTTCCAGGCAATTCACCGAAGGGGAGTTTAGTCGGTAGGCACCTGCCTTTTGTAGGTGAATCCGACACCTTAAATCTTAAAAGATTCTCCTCCCAAGCCACAAAAAAAAGGTGCAGGTCATGAACAACTTTGAGGAGTCAAGCAAAAAATCAGAAATCTAAATTTAGTCAAATTGACAAACTAACAAGTAATACCAAAGTCGTCCTACCTTTTTTATGCTATCCGACGGTAAAACCACCTTACGGTATAACTACTACGTCGCCGACTAACCCATTCTGTTACTTTTTCATCTTCTGTTCTGCCTTTTCATTCAGTTTGTTTCTATTTTTTTACAGTCTTTTATTTTGTGTACCACGCTTATGCGCTAAAGATACGACACAAATTATCCGTGTCTCGTTAGAAATTGAGTTACATAGTAACTAACTTCCCCAAATTCCATTAACAGCTAAAATGTAACTTTTTTAATAAATCTCCTGGTCCATTCATTTGTGTCCTTAAGTCATTTTGTAAAGGTGTCATTCCTTACCTAGGTTTTGTGCTCGGTTTTATGTCCTGATATGCAATTATACCAAATTGGTGCACAGTAAAGCATGATCGAGATTTCACTACCATTGCTCTTCTGCTGCTTGCTCTGGTTCCACCTAAATTCGGAGTTTACTGAACGCATTTATCGTCTCCTCCCCATTTTTGATAGTTTCCGCAATGTTGAAAATTTTGCCTATAGTCATCGTCAGGTACTTTAGGCTCATTATTACTTTCCAACCTTCAGAGTAATCTGACTCATATTTAGTCAGCGGCTTCATCTTTTTATGTTCTATTTAGAGACCTTGAACTTTGTCATAATAGATAGTCTTAGGACCAAACCCACCACACTCGCAACTAATTCAAATAGCTTCCATTGTGTTTGTGTATCAGAATTTGATTGAAGTGTCAGCCTGGCTACCTTCCATTCGTCTGAAAATATGCCTTCAGTAATCAGTCTATTAAAGAATGCGGATAGTAACGTTCTGCAAAATCCCTTATGACTTTTGATGGAATCCCGTCCGGAGCCGCCGCTTTTCCTGATTTTAGCTTGCCTACCCTTAATTTTTTTTTAATTTCTTGATTGTTTCCACCAAGTTTTACGTTCACTCAATTTCTTAGCCACTCTGCATTGCTCACTATCTGAGAGCGTTATGAGGCTGCAAATTCCAGATAATTTTCTTAGAAACTCTGATTGCACTTTTAAGGCCAGCTTGGTGTAGGTCCGTTTGATTGCCCTTATCCTTATGACCGTTTGGTCTGATCAGTTGCCTCTTGGCTGCTACACACTTCTTTCTGATTTGCGCAATCTCCTCGTTCCAACAAAAAACCGTTTTTATTTCAATTTTTGCAAATTTTCTACGAAATAATTTAATGGTTTTCATCAAATCACTATTACTGCGTTTTTGGTGCTTTTCTGTTTATTGCTTTACCATTTCTGAAAATTGAGCCTCTTTTTCCTGATTGAAGATCTCGTTTTTTTGGCGACTATAATTGTTGCTGCAGAGGCATCCGTTGCTAGGTTGAAAGGCAATTTCCCTTACTTATATAGGGTTGTTGGGGGGTGTATAGCCCTAAATCTCAGTTAGAAAAGAAGATAAGTTTCACTTCTCTTGGTTGAATGCAGTATTTGTGGTCCGTTAATGGTCACGCATATTACCTTTCCCCGCTGATAGTACCGTTTGCCACAATATTTTGCTAATACCGTATTTTCATCCTTGTATGTGCGACATCTCTTAACGGTTTTGACCGGCCATTAAAGGTCAAACAACTGTTTTATGTTGACATCTTTAGATAGTTTGTTATTTATCCTGGCTAGGGTGGCACTCTTCTTCTCCTTTTTACTAGTGATTTGCGTACCAGCTTTTGTTGTGGTAATCTGGATAGCATTATCTTTGTCCTCACAAGCTTTTGCCTGACTTATGACAGCGTCCATGAGCTCCTTTGGTCCTCTTAAGGAAAATCTTGTTGGCGCACTCATACTCCTTCACTATTTTGCCAAAGAAATAAATAGCAGCAAATCAGACCCGACTCTAGTGTTAGTACCTTCTCAGAAAAGCAAGTCCAGAATCTAATTAAGACGTGGACAATATACTCAAAAGCTTGTTAAAAAAATTATGTTTGAATAGATTTTATTTCGACTGTACAAGTTTTCTCTTAGCTGTGTCATTTGCTTATCTTTACTTTCGAGAAGTACTTGCCTAAATTTACTCTCAAGTGAAAAACTAGTAGTTTTTAGCATAATTGGATCAGGAAATTTAAAAACTATACGTAGGCTACTTACATAATCAAGTTTAGTTACGTAAATTGCAAAAAAATTTAGTAAACAAGTAACAAGAATTACATAAGAACATAACATTATATTGCTCCGAGATTAAATCAAATAACGAGTATTTTATATTTTATTTATCAAAATTATAATCGAACAATTTTAAATAAATATTTCTACCTCTATACAAAAATTATTTATTTTGTTATCTAAAAAAAGCTTAATCAATAATTTCCCATTCCCAAAGTTGTAATAAAAATCAATAAAAAACTATTCATACATGATTTGTTCATCCTTAAAACATAGCAATTGATTTTCTCTACCCCTCGCTTAAGCTTTTTAATATAATCTGCCTCTTTACGTAACCCGCTCATCACAAAACCTATCAATCTCTTTAACAGGATAAAAAAACATCACCCCTTCCTTTCAACGCACTCCACTTTCCTACCAGAAAACCAACTGTTTAAAAGCAATTTAATTTAATGTTCCAATTACATGATTTTTTACGCTCCCTCCTTTTCACCCGTATTATTTTGTTAAAATTTACAAATTGAGGGGCGCATTCCACCCCACCGATCTGTAATTATATATAACGTGTGGCTTCCTCTTGTTTTTTTATATATATAGAGTATAAAATTACAAACGGAAATGAATTCACTAAGCTCGTAAATTATTGGCTTCATTACTTTTTTTATGCGAATTAATACGGGTGAATATAATGCATGTAAAATGTAAATACAAAATTTTCAGGGTAAATAACAAATAATGGTTTTTTTTCAACATATGGGAATATAATTTATTTGAAAACTTTTCTGATTTTGCTTTTTCTGGTGAAATATAAAAGGTTTAAAGGAATGAGGATTTAATTAATTTACAGTTTGCAACAGTGATGTATGTATTTTTTTTCTCCGGCACAGCTTTGGCCTTCAAAGGGTTTAAGCGTGCGTGCTTTTTATTACAAAAAAATTTTGCATTCCAAATTAATTTTGCTTTCGCTTAACACTACGTGCATGTCAGATTGTGTTGGAAAACTTTGAACAAAAAATATTACGATAACAGATTTAAATAGAAATGTTTATGGAAAATTAACGAAACGCTATTTAACTAGCCAGTATACATTTTTATTACTTGTCCCCGGGAACAAGTTGTATTTAAAATCAGAACATAAAAACTACTGCACACTTTGATGAATTCCTGTTTTATTTCTTATGCAACTTGGCGTCAAATAAGCAGAAGAACCTTTGGAATGTTAGATCAAACGTTGCTTATTCATGCCAACAATTTTTTAATGTAATTTTGGAAGCCTCACTTTCTATGTGGAAAACTATGTGCGTTTGTTCACTCTCCTATTAATTAATTTAAAATGCTTTTGTCCAATTATTTATAAATAAATTGTTAGTATACCCTTATGTATGTTTAGATTTAAAAACTCAAAGAATGCACGAACCCATAAAATATCGAATCGCATTGCAAGAATCTTAAAAGTCCATGCGGTGTTCGCAATAATAACAAATAATATTATTTCCTTTACACATTCCCTTCTCATATTTAATGTAAGCAAACGTAAATAGCTACGTGACTCTCGCTTTATATGCAGTTGAAACGTTAGAGGGGAGGAATGTGTGCTGCAATATTTGCATTCTTTAACAGTAAACAAATGAACCGGCAGTGAAATTAACTGCACCGTGCAATTACAACAATTAACCATAAATATTTGAAAAAGTTTTGACTGGCAAGATTCCAAGATGGTGTTATAATGCAATGCGCAGTTTGATTTCATATTAAGTTATTCCATGCATGCATTAATATGGCATTATGAACGATGTTGTATACAGGGTAAAAATAACTGACCATAAAAGCTATATGAGCAAGACATTTTTTGTTTGACGTTTAATAATCTCGCGAATAGTTTTTCCTTCCTCATTGTCGCACTAAAATTTTAAAATTCTACACAAATTATAGGCAACGTTAATAATATTACATTTAGCGCCATGTGGCAGATTAATGTGCTGAACCAAACACGCGCATCTGTAAAAGAGCGTGACGGTATTGTCAGCAGAACACAAAAATATGGACCAAGACCCCAGTGCGCAAAGAATTAAAACGCCGTATATTTAGTTAATCAAAACTGAGTCACTTAATTACAAAGCAACATTATCGCTAAAATTGTTTAAAACTATACAACTAACTGTACTGTGCTATGAGTTTTAACAAAGTGTCATTAAAAGCTACATATTTTCACTAAACTGAGTCAATACGGCTTCATAGTTAATCGCAAAGCGACACCTTATCACTGAAACAATTAAAACAAGTTACAACTAATTGCAAAGAAGCGCATCATCATTGAAATAAGTCTTAACAAAGACAAAACCACATACTTTTGTGAGTGAGTCAATTCGGCTCACAGTTAATCACAAAACAAAACCTTATCATTGAAACAATTAATACAAGTTACAACTAATTGCAAAGAAGCATATCATCATTCATACAAGCATTAACAAACTGTCGTTAATCGCAAAGCCACATACTTTCACTAAACTGAGTCACTTCAACTCATAGTTAATAGCAATGCAACTAAAACGATTGAAGCAAGTTACAATTTCTTTGCAATTAGAATCCAGCAATCATTTAAAGTAAACCTGACAAACTGTTGTTACACTACCAACTTTCAGCAAAATGAGCAACTCAGATCACAGTTAATCGCAAAGCCAAAAATTAGTCGCTAAAACAATTAATCGAAATAAATCGTTACTAAAGGTTATCGTTAAACGCATAGCTACAAAATTCCCTAAACTGAGTCCATTCGGGCAACAGTTAATTGCCAATGACCTAATATTAATTGCAAAAAAACGCTTTATTATTTAATGTAAGTTCTAACAACAAACTTTCACTAAACTGAGTCATTTCGATTCAGAATTAAAAGATTTTTGCTAAAACAACTTGAACATATCATCAATCGCAAAAAAGCATATCAGCATTAAAAAGAGTCATTTTGGCTCACAGTTTATTGCAAAACGACAAATAGTCAATAAAACAAACTGGATATTATACAAACAATCTCAAATTTTTTTTTTAACATCGCATCAAAGTATGATCTCGGAGTAATTCAACAAACAAGCACTCCAATGAATAGACCAAGTTAAATTATCAACACCTTCAAGCTCTCAGCGTCTTAGGCCTTACCCCATCAAATCAACTTTTAAGCTGTGTCCAAATAATAAACTAAACCTCTTACCATACCTACATAGTTCCTCATTTAATTTCTGCAAAAAGTTTAAGGCTAGGTACAACTCTGCTCGATAGTTAGTTAGTTTAGATTTATAACATATCAGCAAAAAATTTCTAAATAAAACACAACATTTGTCAAATTTAAATAAATCAAATTATCCTATACCTAAAGAGAAAACAGTTCACAAACTTTGTTCCCGCCCACCCACTATAATAATAACCATTTCACACTCGCAAGACTTAATCTAAATTTCGCCCACTCGCCTAAGTGTCAGTGATAAAGAAACTGAATCCCAAACACTTAGGCGGGTGGATGAGCAACACAACTTTAAACTACACGCCCACATTTTTTAAACATTGTTCCCGCCCACCCACCAAAATGTTTGTTATCAAGTAATTGGACCACAAAAACTTGCGCGGGAAATAATATGTTTACCGCCCAAGTGTTGGTAGTAAATAAACCAGATCACAAACACTTGGGCGGGCGGGCGGGCAACACAAGTTTAAACTATACGCCCACACTATTTAAACTTTGTTCCAGTCCACCTACCCTAGTGTTTGTTATCAAGTAATTGCATTACAAACACTTGCGCGGGGAATAACAATTTCACGCTCGCAAGACTTAATCTAAGTTTTCGCCCACTCGCCCAAGTGTCAGTGATAAAAAAACTGCATCACAAACACTTAGGCGGGTGTATGAGCAACACAAGTTTAAACTACACGCCCACATTTTTTTTAACATTGTTCCCGCCCACCCACCCAAATGTTTGTTATCAAGTAATTGGACCACAAAAACTTGCCCGGAAAATAATATTTTTGCCGCCCAAGTGTTGGTAGTAAAGAAACTGAATCACAAACAATTGGGCAGGTGGGTAGGCAATACAAATTTAAACTACACGCCTACATTATTTAAACTTTGTTCGCGCCCACCCGCCAAAGTGTTTGTTATCAAATAATTGGATCACAAACACATGCCCACCCCAAACAACAATTTCACGCTTGCAAGACTTAATCTAAGTTTTCGCGCACTAGTCCAAGTGTTGGTGGTAAAGAAAATGAATCGCCAACAATTAGGCGGGTGGGTAGGCAACACAAATTTAAATTACTCGCCCACATTATTTAAACTTTGTTCCCACCCACCCACCCATTGCTTGTTATCAAGTAATTGAATCACAAACACTTGCCCACTCCAAATAACAATTTCACGCTTGCAAGACTTAATCTAAGTTATCGCGCACTAGTCCAAGTGATGCTGGTAAAGAAATTGAATCACAAACAATTAGGCGGGTGGGTAGGCAACACAAATTTAAACTACTGGCCCAGATTAATTAAACTTTGTTCCCGCCCACCAACCCAAGTGTTTGTTATCAAGTAGTTGGATCACAAACACTTGCCCACCCCAAATAACAATTTCACGCTTGCAAGACTTAATCTAAGTTTTTGCGCACTAGTCCAAGTGTTGGTGGTAAAGAAAATAAACCACAAACAATTAGGCGTGTGGGTAGGCAACACAATTTTAAACTACACGCCTACATTATTTTAACTTTGTTCCCGCCCACCCACCCAACTGTTTGTTATCAAGTAATTGAATCACAAATACTTGCTCGGCAAATAATATTTTTACCGCCCAAATGTTGATAGTAAAGAAATTGAATCACAAACACTCGGGTGGGTGGATGAGCAACACAAGTTTAAACTACACGCCCACATTATTTAAACTTTGTTCCCAGCCACCCACTCAAGTATTTGTTATCAAGTTATTAGATCACAAACACTTGCTCGGAAAATAATATTTTTACCATCCAAATGTTGGTAGTAAAAAAATTAGATCATAAACACTCGGGCGGGTGGGTGAGCAACACAAGTTTAAACTACACGCCCACATTATTTAAACTTTGTCATTGCAATCAATAAGAAACTTATGAACGCTAAACTGAATCAACGAGCTCTAAGTGTTAATGATCAATGCTGAATTAACATTGATTTAAAACAGTGGCGTAATATCATTGCATTACATAATAGTCATTAAATAACAAAGCCCAAACCATCCCCAAGAACGATGAATCCGGCGAAATGTCATATAGCTCGACGAATACAGTTACTTCCAAAAACAACACTCAAAAGAAAACTATTAAAAAAAGCCATAAAAACATAAACAACAACACGTCAACGGAAAATCATGTCAAAAAGATCAAACGAGCAAAACAAACTTCAAGAATTCAAGTGGTCTCTTATTGACGCGTTCCTTTTCCTCCACTGCTAACAATTTACAACAACCAAGATGCTAAAAAATTTGAAAGCATGCAAACGCAGAATAAACAAGCACCTAAAACCTCTCACCCCACTAATAATATTAACTGGAAACTGGTATAAAGAAAAGAAAAAGAAAAGAAGAGCACACACATTCCAAGTAGTAGCAAAAACGACGACTCCAACACGGCAGACAATATTCCAATACAAGGAAAGTCAAAGCTTCCTCCACCAATAACCTTAAAAAACAAAAAGTCTGGAGAGAAGTCAAAAACAATCTGAAAAAAAGGTAAAAACCGGCAAACCTGCCCACTATCATTGGATGTCCTATCTACCAAAAGAACAACAATCAGCACCTCCTATCGGAGAAAAATCAACTTTCAAAAACAAATTAACTAAAACTTACCTTAGCCATTATTCTTGAACAAACTCATAATGGACGTACAAAAATAATATCAATAAGCCACTGACTGGAACACCAACTGTGCTACCAAATACACCGAGGAACTAAAACGCTTAATGTCGAATCATGATATTGATATTATGCTACTATCAGAAACTAGTACATAATAAAAAAATTGACCAGGAACTTTAACATTTGCCAAAACTACAAAATAAACAAAAGCGGTGGCACAGCAATACTAGTCAAAAGATCAATAGACTACCCCAACGTCCAAATTGCTTGCTTCCAGGTTTGCAAAATTTTTTGCAAACCTGGAAGCAAGCGGGGCAATTATCAATCTACCCCCATTAAGAAAAATTAAAATATTTTTGGTCTACCAACCACCAATTAAAACACTAATAAGAACTTTGAGAATAATCTCTACAATCCTTAGGAGTGACCTAAACGCAAAGCACGTGGCATGAAACTGCCACACCACAAACACTAAAAACAAGATATTCTTTAAATTCATGGACAAAAAACTTAGCCACACTCCAATAGAGCCAACACATCTCGACCGTGAAGGTCACCGACCCAAGATACTGGAAATTGTATTATCAAAAAGCTTACTTAACGCAGCAGCATCTGAAGTAATCAACAAAATAAACCCAAACAATCTTCCAATCCTACTAAAAATACATAGAACATCAGTAGAAAAATTAAACAAAATCCAAAAAAGAACTAACTGGAAACAATTTCATTTATTCATAGAAAACGATCTCCGACCACTACCTAAAATCAACACCACACAGACATTAACGTAGCAGTGGAAGAGCTAACTAAATCCATCAAAACGCAAATGACAAAGCTACCAGTTCAGTCACTATCCGAGACAACGATCCTCTGGAACTTCACCCATTTATCAAACGCCTCATTTATGAAGAACAAAAACAAAACTAGGAAGAAGTTGCAATATTAAAAACCAATAAAAAAAGGCCAAATTAAAAAAAAAACATTTTAAAAACCAGCAATAAGAAAATCTGAACCATCAAGAAGATGACAAACAAAATATCTAAAAACCTTAGAAAAAAACATCTAACCATCTCTACTAAAACGGACTTGCTCATACAGCAAAAGAAAAAGCTGAAGCAATCGCTATATTGTTGGAAGATCAATGCAGCCCCCCATATAACATCCTAGATGTTGATACTATAGAAGAAGTAGAAAAAGAGTTGGAGTACTATCTTAACAACACAGAAAATGATTCAACACCCTTCACAAATCCAACAAAATTGGCAAAAATAATCAAATATGTAAACCCCGGAAAGGCCCCCCGGATAAACCTGCCTAAAAAGCCGTTGTAGAACTCACAAATATAATCAATGGTATACTTAGAACTACTGGACGCTTCCCCAACAAATGGAAGCATGCAACGATTATCGTCTTAACAAAGCCTAACAAGTCAATAAGTTTTACTCAAAATTATAGGCCAATAAGTTTGCTGCAAACTCTCAGCAAAATAGCCAAGACAATTATACTAAAATACATTAACAACCATAATGAATATAACCAAACCAAACAGACCACCAATATAGCTTCAGAAAGCAGCATTCTTCTACCCACAAACTGGCGCAAATGGCAGACCATATATCAAAAAAATTCAACAAAATAAGTCCACCAAAACAGTATTCTTTGATATGACCGACAGAACGTTCCAAGTCAGAATCAAAAACACTCTTATCAACTAAACCCATGACAGCTGGTGTTCCTCAAGGCTCGGCACTATCACCGGTCTTGTGCAATGTCTACGTTGCAGTTATACTAGCTATGGCTAATGAAACCATCTTAACCCATAACGCCAATGATACTGCTATCACACACAAGTCTACGTCACCGAAGATCATCACTAAACATCTTTAACAAGCGGCTGATACAATCACCAAATGATCAGAAGACTGCGGAAAAGTCACATACGCACAAATCCTCACACAAAAACATCATACTAGACAACACTCCAATACCTTAGACAAAATAAGCAAATTACCTCGGCATTATAATGAATAAATCACAAACCTGGCAAGCTTACATTAAAAATGTTAAGAGACAAAACACAACTATCCTACGCTGCACCTGTGTGAGAAATAGCAGCAAACTACCATTTTAAATCACTCAATGCATGCCATTAAAAATCACGTAGAATGATTACTGAAGCTCCATAGTATATGAGACACAAAAACTAAAGAAAACTTCGAAATTTCCACTCTTTACAACTTCATAAAGAAAAATACCAAAAACTTTATCGCCAAAGCTGCAACTCATTATAACCAAACATTGAAACCATCACGGAAGACCATCCAAATTATACTAAATACAATTGAAATGTAAACCTGATAAGACCCAGAGTAACACAAACGCCACAGTAAAAGAAGTGGATAAACACTAAAATACCCATAGCAAACAAGGTAGATAGTGGGACTTATCCCCAAAACTACCAAAGTAATCAAAAGAGAAAGATCCTTGTAGTCACCACCAACGGAATGCACTCAATCGCAATCTAACTGAGTCACATTAGCCATCAGAACAGTTAGTCACAAACTATAATTAACTAAAACAAACATCAATTCAGATACTAAACTATGATGTTTTGCTAAAAAGAGGACTTGTCCGGTTAAAAGAAGACGTCGCATTTTATTGCAATAAGTTAAAACCTAACCTAAACTGAGTCACCCAACACACAGTTAATTGTCAATAAGCCAAATTTCTTAAATCAATAACAAATCAGTGTCAATTAGTATCAATGATATCCATAAAACTGAGTCTTTCTAACTAAAAGTTAATCTCAAAGCTACAATTTATGTTTGACTCAAGTTACATTATATATAATTAATCGTAAGTAGCATTGTAATGTAATCAGTCACAGAGCAACAAATTTTCACTAAACTGAGTCATTCCAGATTATAATAAATTGCGAATCATCAAATTATCGCTAAAACAAGTTACAGTAAACAAAATCGATTGCAAAGATGTTAGTAAAATGGGACATAACTAAAGTTAATAACAAAATAATATCACTAAACAGATTTATCCCAGCTCTCAGTAGATGTTGTAAAAACATATTTTCAGTCAATAGCTAATCGTTTTTGCTTTAAGTCATAAGAGACTAACGTTATTTATAAAATGATATCTGAATTAAGCATTGCATTAAGTAAATTGCAAAACAACAAACTATCATTAAAATATGTTGGGCAGCGTCATACAATCAAAGCAAATGGATGAACAGAATGAGCTGTTGCTATACTGAGTCATTCCAGTTGCAATCAGTTGTCGCTGAATTAAATTACACGTCATACAATTAATCGCTAAAAAGTAATAAGTCGCACTAAACTGAGTCATTTAGTCCATATTAACATTGAAACGAGTCATCACAAAAAAACTGGAAAGCATCAAATTGACACAATTCACCTCAGCTTTGACATTTAATCAATAGCAAATTATTATTACAAGTCATGGGTCAACAGAGCCTAGAAAATGTGAAAAGAGGCACTTATAAACTTAAAAACTACAATTAAAATACTAAGTTTTAAGTGCCCCCAGCCCCCATTTCCCAGGAGTGCCACTTGCTAGTCAGTGCTTATGTGTCCAACTACTTGCATTTATCAAATGTAATTATAATTACGTTTACACCAATTTCTAATATTAATTCTCTTTAACAAAAATCACTGGATATTATTGCTAATAATGTAATTTTCAACGATTTAAAAGCATTCGGACGCAATAAACTTGACTAAAGACTTAACAATGAAAGCACAACTCATTCATGTAATACGGTTTGCTTTGATATTTTCTTTCCATTAAATACGGCCTTTAATTTTCGACAAACCTGTCAATAGCAGAACATCCATTAATTATACCTAAAGTAATCGATTTTAAAGGACAAAAACATAAACGTGATTTATATTATATACCAAAATTATAAAATATATTAAAACAAAAATTATATATCGACAAATCATTAAAAACGTCTGATAAAAGAATTAATATTTAGATATTTTTCTTATAATAATTGGATATTACTATGCAATAATGAAAATCTTAACCGCAAGTGCACCTAACAATAACTGAGTAAATTGGCAAAAGCAGAATGAAAATAAAAAGATTGATTTGTCAGCTTATATTCGTATTCATCATCAATAGAGCATCCAATGCAAATACACAATAAGATTTCTCTTGAATTTTATTTAATATTCAATATTCCATTGCAAATCATCCCCATATTACATTCGCTGCAATGGTGCTTATACAAAACTTAATAAAAATATTCCACAAAATATATTTTCAATGAAACATGCAATTTACTAATTTTATATATTCATTGCATCGATATTTTTACATAATTGGAGTTATTCATGATATTTTGTTGTGTAAATAAAACCCAATAAAAATGAATAATTTGTTATGGAAGACATTAATATTGCACATAATAATTAAAAATTAATTACCTCCATGACGATTATAACGCACTGGAAAATATTTCACCACACTACTTATCACAAAATAAACTAGAAGCAAACAGTCACTCTCAATGGTTTCAATCGAACTGCGCGTGTCCTAGCTGCACCGAATGATAAGTCGTATTAAGTGGGGAGGGAGGAAACATCTCAGTAAACAAGGCTTGCTTGCATACACTATAGAAAACTTAAGAATTCTGACGGGATGTTTATGAAAATCATTACTGAGGATAAATAAATAATATGGAATGCAAACAAATCATAAATGAAGTAATGAAAGAAATTGTAACATGGAAATGCTTTTTAATTATTATTTTATAAATTATAATTGCGTGGGATTAATTTTTATAGTATTGCAGTATCAATTAATTGCAGTTGAAATGGTTTATGAAAAATAATTAAAGATTTGACCAATGAGAAAGAATAAATAAAAGCATTAAATAGCTGTTCACTTTCAGTTTATATGAATAATTGATTTTCAGATTCAGAGAAGGAGGTCGAGACTGAAAATGTAGTCAAAAAGGAAAATCGTTTTGTCCATTAGTTTAAATAAGTTATAACCATTTTAAACCAGATCTCAATCCATTAATAACCTATAACTTAATTAAAGTATTCCAATCAGTATTTTTCAGCATATACTCGACAATATTGCAATAAAATCAACATTAACTCTCGTAAGGTTTTTCCGATGCGTAAGTGCATCGGAAATGCTAATACTTAAAACGTATATAGCCAGTAAGGTGACACCTTTAACCATTTAATTTTAATAAACACAAATAAGCTCCGAACTTCAAAAACAAACAAAAATTCCCTTTTTCTTGCAAGAAACAGTAACGTAAACTCATTGCTGTTTTCATTTTGCATAGTCATTATACTAGCATTTCTTATTGCCATCTTCCTATCACTAAGAAGCAAATTTAACATCCATACAAGAAAAATCAGTCAAAAGGTAGTTTCTTTAACATCAGAATAACAACGTTTCGTATCGATCTGTGCACTTACAAAATACAAAACTTACTTTTCCCAGCAACCTCATTCATTCCAGGATCAGAAGCAAAAGCATCCAATTCATAGCCCAAAGCCGGCCAAAAAAATATCAAGACTGACCCCTCACAACAAATTTTGATATAAAACTAGCATTATCCACTAAAATTATTTTTTGATACCAAATAGGTACAAGGTTCATTTGTTCCATGGTCAATGAAATCCACACAACAAAATAAAAAAATACAAGGTTACTATTGTCTTGATACATCTAGCCATTAGGTAACAAAAATTGCTTCCCTATCATCTACATGGTGCATTTTAATCCCGAAAAATACCCCCAGCTCACCTAGCCAGTCTAGAAACAAGCCACAAGTCAACAAACTGTAATCATGCCAAGAAAGTCGATCCATGCTCAAGTAAAAAAAGCAGGCATTCACTACCACCTACCTAAAGTCACCATCCTATATATACAAAGTCAAGTTAGCTCTGATTACAACTTCGCTCACTCTACATGGTTTGCAACCATTCAATTATGTCGTACACCAGACAACAAACTCCACGTAACGAAAGAAGCAAACACTACCATCCAATTCAAAAAACATTAACAAACCGCAACGTTTTTCCAAGCTTTTACGCTGGGTGAGGAAATAATCCTATGCACCTGTAACTGATCAAAAATCACACCAACACCTTAGATTTTAGCAAAAAACTGGTACATCTTGGAAGCAAAAAATACGAAACAATCAACTGGAGTCAACTCAGTCAAAACAACACAACATAACCCAAGTGGACATGTCTCCGCATGCATTAACAAACTACCCAAGATTTTACCGGCTAGTTCAAAAATTTGCAAACCTTTTTGTGGCTGTCTGCGTCAACAACTAATGCGGTAACCTACCGGATAGAAATAACCACTACCATTAGACAGTACTCGTACAACAAATTAGTGGTCATAGAATAAACTTTGTAAAAACTGTAGCACCCCTGACAAATCTCAAGTCAACAAAATACCCGTTTCAATTAGACCACCATGCCAAGCAAAACATCTCTCTCCGTGAAAAGGTTGTAACATTGAGATGGTTGCAGTGACAATCGCGATTCTAAGGCCATACTTATGCAATAATCACTGTTGTTGGAAAAAGTCTAATGTAACGTGGAGCATACCCCAGAGCTGAAAACCACCTACCTAGCGCCATTTCTCGCGCCCTATGCTAAAATAACCAGCGCAATAGTGCGCATCATATAAACTTCTTGCTTTGTCTTACATTTTCAAGTCAAACCAAGAATACGCACCAAGCCCTCATAAATAAGCAAAGATTTTGCAACAAAAACCAGTCCTCTCCAGCAAAAATCTAAAAAGAACATAAAACCTAAAAGGAATTTGAAAAACGCTCCATGGAACGTCTCCTATGTACCTGTCACTAATTTGTTCATCAACTCCAGATAAACTTTCACATCAAAAACCCCGCCCTCCTTACCACACCGGAGCTACAAGCGTTTTAAAAAATCATCAGCAACATTTAACTTCCGCAAGAAAAGATACCCTATGAAAGAATTTACTAACAAAAAACTATGAAACTTCAGAGGATTTACGGAATCAAAATTAAATTATTGAATGTCCTTTAAAAACACAAAACCATAAACAACAAACTTCCTTCTGAGTGAGAACACTTTATCACCAAAAACTCTATTGTACTCATAAAAAATCAATATGAACTACTTGCATGTTAGCTTTGGCGCAATCTACAACCTCAAAACAAAAATAAATGCTCAGCTACCATTTTCTTGGCCGTTCCAATGCATATCCAAAAAATTCAAACAATTTCATGTTGCAAACAAACGTCATAAGTATTAGCGTGCCATAAACCATAACAAAGCTTGTTTTTCAAACAAAATATCCCACTTTACCACTTTAACAAAACTGATATTGGAAGAAGTTAAAGATCCATGTCCTAAAGTCACAAACATCTCTTCCATCTGTGTAGGCCCGATAATTGACTAGCTTTGACTTTTTTTATTTCTTTCATACAATTTTCAAACCAAAATATCCTGTTTTTCCGCCAGTTAACAGTAAACTGACTTATATTTAGTCAAATATCGCGGGCTCTAAATGATCTTTCAGGAGTCAACATACATCTATTTACCTCGATCAAGCCGCTTTTGTATAAAATATTGTAAAACCTCCCAGACTCGACCCAAGCGGACTATTGGTATTCAACAATTTAATTTGACACGCAACAACAAACGGAGTAGATTTTGCACAAGAAGATATGCTATTTGTTTTAACCTCGGTTAAAAAACTTCAAGAAAAGAAGTTGCACATCTACCTGCAAATGAAGTAAACCACAAAACAGTAACGTCCATAAAAAAAACTTCAAAAAACTGCAGTGTCAAACAAAAAACATCCTTGGCCGTGTTTGTCAAAAGCAGTAACGTGTCAAAAATGCCAGCAAAATAAAATCCAATAAAGTTAGACTTGCTACATGCAAAACCATCTCCACAATTTGTCAAAATAAAAACAGAAACGCAACAAGTGTGAGAATAAGCAAATTTTTTGATGAGAAACACCTGAGCGAGTGGGCAAGAACTGTGTATCAAACCACCGGCCAAATATTTATAAACTGTGTTCCCGCCAAGTGTTAGTTATCAAGAAATTTGTTATTGTGGTCACCTTTGACGTATTAGTGACAACTGTCATGCAATTGGTTATATCAAAAACAGCATAAACGCAACAAGTGTGAGAATGAGCAAATTTCTTGATGACAAACACTTGGGCGGGTGGGCGGGAACACTGTATTAAACCACCGGCCCAAATTTTATAAACTGTGTTCCCGCCCACCCGCCCAAGTGTTAGTTATCAAAAAATTTGTTATTGTGCTCACTTTTGACGTATTAGTGACAACTGTCATTCAATCTGTCATATTCAAAATAGCAGAAACGCAACAAGTGTGAGAATAAGCAAATTTTTTGATAACAAATACATGGGCGGGTGGGCAAAAACACTATATCAAACCACCGGCCCAATTTTTACAAACTGTGTTCCCGCCCACCCGCCCAAGTGTTAATTATCAAAAATTTGTTATTGCGCTCACCTTTGACGTATTAATGACAACTGTCATTCAATCTGTCATATTAAAAACAGAAGAAACGCAACAAATGTGAGAATAAGCAAATTTCTTGATGACAAACACTTAGGTGAGTGGGCGGAAACATATAATCAAACTACCAGCCCAATTTTTACAAAACTGTGTTCCCGCCCACCCGGCCAAGTGTTAATTATCAGAAAAATTGTTATTGCGCTCACCTTTGACGTATTAGTGACAACTGTCATTCAACCTGTCATACTCAAAACAGCAGAAACACAACAAGTGTAAAAATAAGCAAAATTCTTTATGACTTACACTTGGGCGGGTGGGCAGAAACTCTGTGTCAAACCACCGACCCAATTTTTATAAACTGTCTTCCCGCTCACCCGCCCAAGCGTTAGTTATCAAGAAATTTGTTATTGTGCAAACCTTTGAAGTATTAGTGACAACTGTCATTTAATCTGTCATATTCAAAACAGCAGAAACACAACAAGTGTAAAAATAAGAAAATTTCTTGATGAAGAACACATGGGTGGGTGGGCGGAAACACTGTATCAACCTTCCAGCCCAATTTTTATAAACTGTGTTCCCGCCCTCCCGCCCAAATCTTAATTATCAAGAAAAATTTTATTGTGCCCACCTTTGACGTATTAGTGACAACTGTCATTTAATCTGTCTTATTCAAAACAGCAGAAACGCAAATAGTGTGAGAATAAGCAAATTTCTTGATGACGAACACTTTGGCGGGTGGGCGGGAACGGTGTATCAAACTATCAGCCAAATTTTTATAAACTGTGTTCCCGCCCACCCGCCCAAGTGTTAGTTATCAAGAAATTTGTTGCTGCGCCCACCTTTGACGTATTAGTGACAACTGTCATTCAATTTGACGCATATTCAAAACAGCAGAAACGCAACAAGTGTAAGAATAAGCAAATTTCTTGATAACAAACACTTGGGCGGGTGGCCGGGAACACTGTATCAAATTACCGGCCCAATTTTTACAAACTGTGTTCCCGCCCACCCGCCCAAGTGTTAGTTATCAAGAAATTTGTTATTGCGACAACTTTTGACGTATTAGTGACAACTGTCATTCAATCTATCATACTCAAAACAGCAGAAATACAACAAGTGTGAGAATAAGCAAATTTTTTAAAGACGAACACTTGAGCGGGTGGCCGGGAACACTGTAACAAACCACCGGCCCATTTTTTATAAACTGTGTTAGGTACCTCAAAAAGAAAACGGTGTGTATGTATGTATGTATGCATGCATGCTAAAGCTACCCCAAGACCGTGACAATATAATTGGCCACAAGTACTTCTGGTGTTATATAAAACGTTGCGGCTTCTGTAGTGAGACGAGCCATAACCTAAGTTTTCTCGTAAACAATACCGAATTCGTTTTTTTTAATTTAATTGATACAATAAATTGGTACGCGTAAAAAAGAGAATCAATAAACTTTAAACAGACTAAAGTACCTTTGATAAGCCTGATAAAATAAGACAACTAATGTCCAACCAAAATTTCAACCAATTTTTAGACTTTCTACTAGTTTTTGGGTTTGGCAAAAAACTAACTAGACTTTCAAACTAAAAGTATGTTGTGTTTAGTGTTTTTATCACATATTTAAGTTAAAATTTTGTTTACAGTTCTCTGGTAAATTTTTCATTTTCGGCTTTAAACCAAAAAATGTTTTAGTTTCGAAAAGATCATAATTTGTTAAAAATTAGAAGAGCATCCAAATTAACACCAAACGGTGTGATAGCTCAGTCAACAGTCCGTGGTTCAATCTCCAAAATATGATTCACCCCGGTAGATAAAGAGCAAGTTATTATTTACTTGCTCTTTATCTACCGGGGTGATTCGGAAGCCGTTGATCCCATCAATCCCTTCAAACAAGTCGGAAGACTTCTAGGACGATGTAAAATAGCTATAAAATGCATAATAAATAAGAATTCAAAACTAATAAAGCTTACTTTCCAAGAATGACTAAGTTTGTTTATAAGAATATCTAAAAGTATTAAGAAGAATCTTGGTGCGCATAGAAAGGCTAATATAACTAATATAACCTAACTACAATCTTCGCTGTAGTAGACATAAAACAGTCTAGAAGACATTAAACGTTACAACTAAGATATGCTTAGGATAATTACAAAAAATGCAAGAAAACTGAAGTTTGCATAACTATTCAAAACCACGCTATAGTAAAAACTTGCAAACAAATCTACGGGAACGCTTTCGTGCATGCAATTGGTCGTTTCTTGAAGGCTTGGCTGGTCGGTCCAAATACCTGTAGCCGTGTTCGAGCTATGCACGCAAATAACGCATTTGTGTGTGAGATTATACTCTTGGAAGAAAAAGAACTATTTATTTCATATACCGTATAAATGTACAGATTATGCACAGCACTCTGTTTATACATTTAATTAAAATATTTTTTAGAAATTCGTTTAATACCCTATGACCCCTACCTGAAGGGTGATGAGTACACCTTTTTTCGAATAAGAAGAGAAACTTTAGTAGATCCCGTGTATTGCCTTAATGTTGAATACACGTTAAAAATGTAGATTAGAATTCCTGAATTTGCGGCAAAATTCCCAAATGTGATAGTCTTAACCTCTGGCGTCGGTGATTAGCCTTGGCAGCAGAAATAGATCAACGTTAAAAACAAAAGTACCCTATGGCCAAACCAAAAACTTGTGTTTCTCAACAATCTGACTAATCTTCAAGGCCTAAAATTTACCGTTGAACTTAAAAACAAAGCTAAAACATAACGCAATGCCAAAAGTGCTAATGCTACAGACTCACAAAAAAACATTGGTTTATAACCACTCCGGTTTGCCGGATCTGCTCGGGCCTCCACCAAGCGTCAGTCTACTCTAAGAACACACCTATGAAGTGTACAATTTACTCAATTCTTTTAGAGATGCAGAGTTTACCTAATAATGATTGACGCACAAAGTAAAAACAGTCGCAACAAAACAATAAGTTCCAAACCAGAGCTAGAGTTCGTCCTAACATAACAGCAAACAAAACGTTTGCACATGTGCTCTCTCCTCCAGCACTAAACAATCAAGACGCAAAACTAGCTGCTCTTTGCAAGCCAGTCTGGTGCCAGCAGCCGCGGTAATTCCAGCTCCAATAGCGTATATTAAAGTTGTTGCGGTTAAAAAGCTCGTAGTCGAATTTGTGTCCCGCGCCGCCGGTTCATCGCTCGCGGTGTCCAGCTGGCGTGTCCGCGGGACGTCCTGCCGGTGAGCTTAGCCCGCAAGGGCGGCTCAACTGTAAATCCCATCGCGGTGCTCTTCACTGAGTGTCGAGGTGGGCCGGCACGTTTACTTTGAACAAATTAGAGTGCTTACAGCAGGCTAAAACTTTGCCTGAATACTGTGTGCATGGAATAATGAAATAGGACCTCGGTTCTATTTTGTTGGTTTTAAGAACCACGAGGTAATGATTAATAGGAACGGATGGGGGCATTCGTATTGCGACGTTAGAGGTGAAATTCTTGGATCGTCGCAAGACAGACAGAAGCGAAAGCATTTGCCAAAAACGTTTTCATTGATCAAGAACGAATGTTAGAGGTTCGAAGGCGATCAGATACCGCCCTAGTTCTAACCATAAACGATGCCAACCAGCGATTCGTCAACGTTCCTCCGATGACTTGACGGGCAGCTTCCGGGAAACCAAAGTTTTTGGGTTCCGGGGGAAGTATGGTTGCAAAGCTGAAACTTAAAGGAATTGACGGAAGGGCACCACCAGGAGTGGAGCCTGCGGCTTAATTTGACTCAACACGGGAAACCTCACCAGGCCCAGACACTGGAAGGATTGACAGATCGACAGCTCTTTCTTGATTCAGTGGGTGGTGGTGCATGGCCGTTCTTAGTTGGTGGAGCGATCTGTCAGGTTAATTCCGATAACGAACGAGACTCTAGCCTGCTAACTAGACGTACCTTTCGACATCTCAAAGGTCCGCCGGTCCTTGGCTTTCGGGTCGGGTGGCAGCGCGCGATATTTACTGTCGGCGTACAATCAATTCTTCTTAGAGGGACAGGCGGCTCCCAGCCGCACAAGATTGAGCAATAACAGGTCTGTGATGCCCTTAGATGTTCTGGGCCGCACGCGCGCTACACTGAAGGAATCAGCGTGTCCTCCCTGGCCGAAAGGCCCGGGTAACCCGCTAAACCTCCTTCGTGCTAGGAATTGGGGCTTGCAATTGTTCCCCATGAACGAGGAATTCCCAGTAAGCGAGAGTCATAAGCTCGCGTTGATTACGTCCCTGCCCATTGTACACACCGCCCGTCGCTACTACCGATTGAACGATTTAGTGAGGTCTTCGGACCGGTACGCGGCGGCGTCTCGACGTCGCCGATGTTGCTGGGAAGATGACCAAACTTGATCGTTTAGAGGAAGTAAAAGTCGTAACAAGGTTTCCGTAGGTGAACCTGCGGAAGGATCATTAACGAATCCGTGCCACCTCCCGCACCGTGGGTAGGTTCGCGTTCTCGTTTTTAGAGGGAACACGCTGAGTGCGTGGTCCGGCCGCGGGCTGCGGTCTCTCCTTTCCTTCTCGCTTACAGCTGTGTGCTGGCGGGATGGCGGAGAGGTCCGCGCGCGCGGTGTGTGTTTGTAGTTTTGGGGCCGCGGTACCGGAATGTCCGAGGGTTTCTCTCTCGCGGCGCTTGGTGCGCCGCCTGACCGGCCCTCGCGCGCATTTTCCCTTATCCGGTTTTCAAAAAACAGCGCCGTGGCTCGAAACACGTGCGCGTCTCTCGCCCACCGTGTCAGGAGACGACAACGTCGTCAAACTCCGAGACGGCGTCGGCGGAGGCGCAACCCATGCACAAAAGCAACAACGTAAATTGTCGATTCGTCCGAAATCGAAAACGCCCATGTCGCTCGAGGGGCCCAAGACGTTGCCCCGATTCATTTCGATGAACGCCGCAAATCCAAAACAGATTTGATCCAATCTCAAAACCAATAAGTAACACACCTGACGTGTTACTAGGAGTTTGATTCTGAAATGCAAACTGCATTCCAGATAAAATAAGCAAATTTTAAAACTTTCAATCTTCAAGTATTGGTTCCAAACAAACCCACCCACTACAGTTCGGTCAAAAAAACGTTCTTGACGTAGCAATACTCAAAGGACGACAACTTCTAAGTTAAAATTAAAAGAATCAATGAGCTAAGCTGTAACAACAACCTAGTACTACTGAAACTATGCGGAAAGGAATTAAATTAAAAAAAAGAAAGATCCGTTACACACACAAATTGAACTCGTCTTTTTCGACGATTTTGATGTTGCAATACTCAAGAACTTCAACTTCTAGGTCAAAATTAGAACAATCAATAAGCCAAGCTCTGACCACAACCTAGTACTACTGAAACTCTACCGAAATGAATCAAATAAAGAAAGAAAAAGATCCGTTACTCTTACGAATTGAACTCTCTCTTTTTCAATTCCTTGAATAGAGCATACATATATAACTCCAGTGAAAAAGTTTGCGGACATAAAAACAAACCGCACTAATTCAATACACTAAGCCTCATGCAAGACTTTTAGAACCCATCTGTTTTGAGCCAACAACCCCTAAGTTATTTTAAGAAAACAAAGCATTGATTCGCAAAAAACGCAATAGCTTATTAGGTGACTTCTGAATTACCCCGGTAGATAAACAGTAATATTTTGGAAATCCCGGATTGTCAGCGTACTACTCTTAAAACGGCCACAAAGTTACATAAACATCTGTATTAGCAAAAAACGTTGAAATCAACTACAGATGATAAAAATCTAATGTAGAAAATCTCCAAAGACGAGTCATATTCCAATCATTCAAGGGAAGAATGGTCTGCAGTATTCTATCAAAAAAGGCCAAAGCTTTTGCTAAAAAACTAAATGCTCCCCCCCCCCCCCTCTATGAGTGAAGACACTGATATTAAACCTCGTCAAAAAAAGTCTACCAAGAAGTCACCCCTTTAAACAAAGTCCACCCTTCTCAAATCGGAGAAATAAAGTTCCCCAATGGTTTTCCTAATGAAGCCCTTAAAACATTATCATACAAAGCAGTTATAATTGTTAATGCAATTCCGTGCACTCTGCATTTTCTAAACTCTTAAAAATGCTCTCGTGTAATAGACATCTTAAAACCTGGAAATGACCAAACATTTCCTCAAAACTACCAACCAATCAGACTGCTATACACTCCTGACCACCAACATAAGTTTCAACAAGAATACTATAAAGACCACTAACTAAACCGCGTTGCTAACCACATTATCAAAGGCTTTAAGCTGAGCAAACCCAAGGAAATAATCTTTTTTGACGTCAAAAAGGCCTTTATCACTATCTGGCGGCTCAAAGGTTTACTCTTAAAATCTCACAGATTCAAATTCCCTCTGCCTCGGTCTTATAAATCTGACTTCTGGCTTCATATTCAAGCCCCAAAACTCTAGCATTTAACTTAAATCACATTTCTTCTCGGCAGATCACGGCAGTAAGTTTGCAAAGCTCCATTTTATCGCCTTTACTGTTTAATCTGTTTGTAGCTAACATGCTTTTGAGGTAAAAATTGCTCAATATGCTGACAATACAAATTTAATCTATAGCTCTTAGACGCCTAGAATAGTCTCTCTAATAACATTCATTTAAATGACGTTCCTATTCCGTAGTCCAAAGCTGCAAAGTATCTTAGTATTACTTTAGATAAAAAAAAATGCTGGTTCCAATTCTTTGGCAGAACAACAGCATGATAATGAAACCTCCAACTACTTTTAAGTCATCAATTTAAGAAACGGCTACAAACACGCATCTCAATCTACTCAAAGTCTAACTTTGGATTGGTTTGTCAGAACCCCGTGGTATGTCCATAACAAAAACATTCGTAACATTCCAGGTACTACTCCGTTGTGTCAACACATCAACTTTGGTCAAAAAGTACCTCAATGCACTTGCGGTTCATTCCACATCTAGATTAGCAATACAGAAAACCAATAAATTTTACCAAATAACAAATTAGCTTACCCTACACCACATCACAGGCTACAGAACATCCCAACCAACCTTCTCTAAATAAAAAGTACATGCGCTTTACAATCTCAAACTTCCAGTTATTTTCCGAAGACAATCAGTATATAATTTTTTTTACCCAAACCACAAACAAAATTCTTTTAAATGCCTATAGTATAGGCATAGATATAGTGTCTATACGACATAGAATCAACGGATTATTTCATTCATTCAAGTGTGAAAATATTGTATACATTTATATAATATTTTCTTAAATACAAAAGTGTTAAATAGCTTCCAGGTATATAACATAATTGCATCCCCAAGGCGATTAGTAATAAAATAAACCGCTAAGATAATTTAATCCCATATCGTAGACACTATGTCTTATACTATATCAAGGCCTTACAAAACACAGTTTATACAGAGCAAAGGTCATTAGAAGTATAATAAAGTAAGTTAATTAATATTTGTGAATATGAATGCAGTAAAACAGAAAACTAATCCATAACTAATTAACAACTGAGTAAGATTCGATCTAAATCTCTCAGTTTAATTAAATAAAAGAGCATTTAAACTAAGTTTTGTCGATTTAAGAAGATAAAATTGCATTTCTTACAAAATGCACCAATTGATCACTTATCCTAAATTACTTACACAATGGGATGACTTCAAACTATCAAAAAACCATCAACTCACCTGAAACAAAAAAAAAATTAAATTAAAATTTGAAAAAAAAAACTGATATGTAAACTTATATACTACTCAGAACTGAATAGATTCAATTTTGTTTCTTTTATTAAAACTATTGCTGCGTTATTTCATTAAATGAATCACTAAATTGTGTCATTGCATTATATTATAAATTAATTTAATTAATTACATAAAACATCAATATACTTTATTTAATTGTATGATTTAATCAATAAATACTTGCAATGACAAATCCTGTGACGTTCATCAATTAATTAAAATAAATTCAATTGCCTCAACTTTAAAACCATCCAATTGAAATATAATTGATTTATTGATATAATTATTTTAATTAAGCAGAACAATGGAATCTCATTAATTAATATAATATTTGTTTTATAATAGAAAGGTATTTCATAAAATACAAATATTTTCCAACAAATATATTTAATTAAATTATGTTTATTAAATTTGATCAAACCAAAGCTTATTTAAATTTTAGAAGATGATTTTAATCTCAATATATCATAATATCCTTGTTACTAATAGAACATAAATAATTACTAAATAGTTAAATGTATTTTATAAAAGATTGTCAAAATATAAAACCAATTACTTCTTTTATTTCCATCTAAAGTACTATCAATTCCCTTTAACCTTTTATTTTTCTCTTTCTCGATCTCACAGTGATCCTGCTAATTGATTCTCAAACTGGCCGGTTATATCCTCTTCTTGTTTTCGTTTGATTGAACGGTGAAGCGAGAGAGGAAAGTTTTCTAGTTTTAAAAGCATCCAACTATTCAATCTAAAAGCGCCTGAGGTGCACGTACATACGGCGGGAAGAAAATATTTGCAATAACGGATTTAATCGAAATGAGGGGTGTCATTAGTGAAGCCCCGTTTTCACACAGACATTGCCGGTGGGGTGGATTTGCACACCTTTTGTATGCATCCAAGACGCTTAATTATGGAGTTGCAACAGACATATTGCAGTTAATGAGGAAATTATATTTGAGATGCAGAATTTGGTTCAATCGGTGAATATTTGGAATTGTTAATTAGTAAATGATTGAGTTATCATGTAAAGACTTGTTTTATTATAGTTTTGTTGCTTAATGACTTTAGGCAATAGAACAATATCGAATTGAGTAGAGGAGTTTCAATTAGTGGCGAAGCTAGATTTTTAAGCCCCACCGCAAAATATTGAGAAAGGCCCCCTCAGAGACTGATTTAAAAAAAAAAGCGTTTCATTATAAAATTTTGTTTATTTTTTAAACTCCTGTGCTTGTGGGCTCTTCCGCATTGCAGACCCTTGCTTTCAAGTACCTCCGCCACTGAATATGAGTATTCTGTTTTAGAAAACATGCTCTCTATAGTATATTCAACGTCAAGCTATCATGTGCTTAACTACAAAATTCTCCTTGCTACCCAAACCAAATGCCAAAATAAAACTGTCCACCTGCCGACTGCACCATTTTGGTGCATTTGCTAAATATTCCAAAAAAACACTGGTTTTTTAGTACCTGACCAAACTGCATCAGACAAAATATTCCACCTACTGACTGCACTATTTTGATTCTAATGCCAGACACAATTTCCTTCAACAAACAATTCTAAAAGCTTAAATAAACCAGGAAGACAAAACATTTCACTGACCGACTGCGCCTTAAAAAGGCTTTCTTATACCAAATACAATTCGCTTTAACGAACAAATCAAAGAATGTCAACTTAAACGTACCACGACGCAACACTGACTTAAGGCAATATAATTCCTGACCATTATGTTCCAGCCATAATTTTCATAGTTGTATTAAGTTTCCATCTACCAACTGCGCCCTCTATATAATTTCTTACAAACAACAAACCAAAAAAAACATAACTTTTTGCAGTATTGTCTTCAGATAACATAACGTGGGCATCTAACCAAACTATAGCAGATCTGATCTCCATCAAAGACTAAAACAGCAAAAGTCTAAGATTTCATACCCCAATAAACGCAAACGACTAATCGCAGCATCGAGTAAGATGTGTCCAGCAAGAACAGTAGCGACAAAGTTATTAAAAAGTCTTAGGAACTAATCCGAACCAACATTATTTAACCAACCTTAACCAAACTTGCTCCTAATGTTTGACTACAACTCTTAACATCAAACAAGAAACCAGAATTGAAGTCTAATCACAATTGAACTAATTTAGTTTTAACAATTTTTTTCACATATTAGTCTAAAAAAAATATTAATGTGAATACTATAGAACCAAATAAGAGAGTGCT
Source organism: Tachinus rufipes (assembly GCA_963932245.1). NCBI lineage: Eukaryota > Metazoa > Arthropoda > Insecta > Coleoptera > Staphylinidae > Tachinus > Tachinus rufipes. Next base: position 23,465,375 of record OZ010747.1, on the reverse strand, counting down.
ATCTACGACGGAGCATGCCTCATTCCACTTTGGGCTTGCTCCGTCCTAGATCAAATTTCGATAAAGCGTCTATCTATGCCACAAAAACAATGACAAATATAACTTAGATATAAATGACACTATTTTCATCAATAGCTTCAGTTGGTACTTGGCCAAACTAGGTAGTTTAGGCATCCGACTGCTGCACCAAAGATCGTAAGTTCAATTCCCATATACTGTAAAACCTTTTCTTATGTTTATCGCTCTCCCACTCCCCAACCGCATTGCCAGCGTGGGGTTTTACGGATGAAACCTTTTCTGGAGTGATGACAATTTCTCCAGTGGTTCGGAACCCACTTAAAACTGTAGGTCTCAAGTGGTGTAAGTTGTCAGCATTACGAGCAGAAAAAAGGCTACAACGCCAGCAGTGACGACTTATATATGAAATGAACTGCAATCTACGGCTTACGAGTTGATACCGACTCCTGTACCACATAACGGGGGGGGATCAGTAGTTTGTTTTACCCTTTAGTGTCTCTGCATTAGCCCGCCAGGGGTGACAAAAACGGTCAATAGCTTGTGGCTTTCGTCCATAAGAATTTGCCTGATCTTTAGATCAATCTTGCTGAAGACTTTGGCTTCTCCAAAATTTTTCAAGGTCTCTTGCATCTTGAGCAGCAGGGCTGCCTCTTTCCGGGTAATCCACGCAGAACCGCAATGTGCCATCATTCTTCTTGACTATTACCACGGGAGCACAATAGCTGCTGATACTCCATTCTATGATGCCTTTAGCAAGTAGCTTGTGGACTTAGTCAAAAAACATTGTTTTTTTTTTCTGAGCATTGTAGGAATACTTTGCCGTTCAAACTGGAGTAGTGGCGGTCAGTTCAATACAATGCTTGATGGTCGGTGTCATTGTGATCGTGACATCTTCGCAAAAAACGGTCGACAATTCGCAAACTAGTCGTTCAAACCCCGCCGGTTCCGGAAAAAAGTGTTGTGAAAGCTTGACCGGTTCGTGCGGAGCAAGTGTCCAGATCTTTTGTAGGACCCAATAGAACGTAGTGGATGCAGGTGATCCATAGTAGCTTGGAAGTCTATTATCAAGGTCTGCCAAGAGTTACTTCCTCTTCCAGGGTTGGTGTGACCAATAAGGAGATGGAGTGAGTTTGATCCCCGACGCTCTCGTTTTACTTCCCCCGTGGTTAACAAGTCGTAGTGTTGGATTGGGAGATAGTCACTGTTAGCAATTTAGGTTTGGGCAATTGTAGTCTAATAAAGTTATAGGTAGTTGAGTGTCGATCGCTCCTTTGTTGCTGTTTGGTGGAAGTTCTGGTAGATTTTGCGTCCATTTCCCAAACTCTAATTGCTGTTTAGTTCCAAGTAATTTATTTTTATTTCTGGCTCGCGCTCGCCGGCGGGAGTACTTGGTTTCACATTTTGTCGTCATCGCAAAACTTTGAGTCAAACGTTTAAAAATGTATAACGTTAAGTGATTGCTGTATTTTGGGTTTAACCAGAATAGCCAAAACATTCGCCAGTGTTTCTTCCGGGTACTGTGAGCAGATCCAAGAAACATTCCACTAGTTCGACCAGATCGTGGTGTTGCGTTGTCAAGAACCTCATTAATCTGGTCACTGCTGCCGGGTCGGTGCTTGGTGTTTTCGTACAAATAGAAAGATTCCCGTTCGTCTCTTTGCTTAAATCTATAAATTTCCCTTTTCAAACTCTGTACCAGGAAGCTGTAGTGAGCGGTGTAGAAGATCCGGTTTTGTTGAAAGTGCTGTTCCAGTTCGGTAAAAAAACCTGTGCGGGTCTTCGTGTGGCTCGCCGCTAAATTGAGGTAGTTCTGGATCGGCATCAGCGTTTGTGACGTTGCCTGTAAGATGGCAGTCTGCGTTCGAATGCTTTTCTACATCGCTTCATAAACTTGGTGTTGTTGGATGAGGTTGGAGGATATCACTTAATCCCACGCTGTCCATCTAGTTGTTGGTCTGCATTTTGCTGCAGAGTCTTTAGTTCTTTGCCCTTCTAGCTAGTATTCCGATTCAATCTAGATACAAGTTTCGTTAGGTCGTATCAGAGTCGTGAAGGCACTATACTCTTTAATTGCCCAAGGTTGGGCGCCATTTGTTGACGGTTCCTGTCCCACATAATGAAGAAGGTGTGTCGGTAAAAAGGTTTGTTGAGTAACCCTTTAAATGTATCTGCAACAGCAGAAAGTGAGTAGCCATAGATATTCACCTGGTGTTGGGAACAGACTTTTCTTCTTCTTCTTATAGTGCCATACTCGCTACGAGCGTCGGCACCCCTCACGTATGTTTGTCTTGCGCGATAATAGTTCCACACAAACATACGGGACCTACAGTTTAAAGTGGAATCCGAACCACACCACTAGAAGTCGTAAATAATGTTGGACCATGGACAACCATGGAATTAGATTAATATTTTCCATCAGAGTCCACCTGGTGCTCGTAAGCATCTTGGTAGAGGCACCCTCCAGATATCGAGAACGCCTGCAAGCGTAAAAGGGGTTGTGCCATAGCTTGCGGGGGTTAGTGCAACTTAGTTAAAGACAAATCCGCTCACAAATAAAGTACAAGCTTTCGAGATGTGAAACTACAGACAAATATTGAGGACATCCTAGGCAGATCATGTGACAAACATGGATGTGCTAGGAAAGATAAAGATGGATCATTATAGAGAAAAAATAAAAAAGAAACAAAATGTAGGAAGACGCAAAACTTCGTGGTTCAAAAATTTGCGCAAATGGTACGAATGCAGTACAACAGAAGAACTAATTAGAACAGCAGTGAACAGAGTGAAGATAGCATTGATAATTTTCAATAACGCCTCAGTAGTTCACCGAGTGGTGGTTTAGAGGTCGCTGTGGAAACAATGTATTCTCTCCTAGTACATCACGTAAGAATAGTCATTCAAGGGTGACTCACTGCGATAGATGCAATGCCGTGAGCAATTGGTGACTTTAAGAAAAAAATGCAAGTCCCCAAGGTAGTCAATGATGTAGAAGCAACTCGGTGGTCATAGTCATGAGAAACATCAAGAATCAGCGTCGAGTTGAAACCACTCACACATTCAGATTCCCGTAGAGTGGAAGAAAACTTACGGCAAGAGGTACAAGCTGGTAATCCCTGTGCAACCTAAGACTTATAAGTGGAACTCCTAAAGCAAACATCGCTATAGGATTAGTATATCTAGTCAAGGTACGATAGCCTTCCAGTGGTCAAATTGTATAAGAGGTAGTTATGAGTTGAATAGTGGCTTCGGTGTGACGGTTAATATCCGGTCAGTCCAGAGGATTACAGCGCTTGCATTTTGCAACGCAAAAGTTTTAGCTTTATACCCCCTAACTCATCTCTCATTGATCCTTGATGCTGCGCCCAAAAAACAACGTCAAAGAAGGTTAAAAAAAATGTTACTTTACTTTGCCGACACTGAAAAATACACAGTTCCGTAAATAGTTCACTCCATAAAATCAAAATACTTTAGAAGCTACTAAGAAAGACAACCACCACTGAGCCAAGTAAAAAATACTACAGAAAAGTCTTGCTGCAGCGTAGGTACCTACCAATAATTCTTGGTTTCAAGTTTCTAGTAGCCACACACGTTTTGGTCAACTTAGTTTAAAACAATTTCAGAAATCTTTTTTTTAAACAAATCATAGAAAACTTGTACTTAAGATTCTCGATTAATATTAATTCTAGCACATTTTGTTATATTAATAACAATAATTATGTTTGATTTACATTTACTATGTAAGCGTAATTTATGTAAAATGAAACAATCAATCCATCACTTTGTAAATAAATTCAAATACAATTTACAAAACACACTTATTGTAATTTATTTTACATTAAAGAACAAATCCAGTTTATAATCATTAATACATAAATAAAATCTTAGTCCATCAATAACACTGTTATATCACTATCAAATTATGACCCTCATCAAATAATTTTTACGGATTTAATCAAAACCTATTTTTTATCGCGCCACAAATAATTCCCATTTCAATCAAGCGCCATTTATGACCTAACAAAAATAATACACACATAGTCCAGGATTTCAAGATGAATTTACGACCTCCCTCGTATATTATACAAATAAATTAAGGTCGCCATCGTAAATATAAATTAATTCAGAATTAAACTCGATTCCCTACTCAAGAACTAGCTGAAGCAGCGTAGTCAGCAGTTGCGACCACCATATTCCGTATAATTGACAATAGGCCTCATTACCATTTAATAATGACCACGATTGGATGCCAATTGACCTAATACAATCCGTATACCCGCATCTGCATTGTAGAAATTTATAACTATTGTGCGAGTTGCGTAACGGGTGAATAATACATTTATAAAGACACACGTACACAAGTGAATTAATAATTAACTATGAGGTTTCTGTTGATATTGAAAGAAAATGAATCAGAAAGTAACTATAACCGCAAATTATTGTTCGATTACATGGATTTCTTTCTGTCTTCCTTTTATTTCCAATAATAAATATTGTTTCGTCCTTGTGCTTAATTGGAGACATTTTATTGTCGTTCCATTTCAGGATCTTGTTAGTGAGTTGGTATGTACGTTTTTAAATTAAATCTCGAGTAAATCATTATTTATTTCTTTTATTAGGATAGATGAAGGTTAAAAAGGGTCAGTTGTAATCTAATTAATTAAAATTAAATTAACAAACAAATAAAAATAATGAAACTCCGGCCCTTGAAACATTCCAAGTAATTTTGTAATAGAAACACTATTTTAATATTATTTTAAATATGCAACAGTGTTACAACAACAATAATAATAACTTTGCATTTGTAGATCGACGAAAAAATTTATTATTATGTACCCTTTTTGTAAAGCTTTATTAAGGTATATTCTGAATATTAATGCATATTTTTGGAATACCAAAATATCAACCTCAAAAACTGTTATAATCATAAATATTTTTTGTTGGATTGTAAAAAACTTCTTCTTTAATAATCTTGGAACAACCTTTACATTTGTTAGATACGTAAAGTGCCTCTAATGTATAGTTCCAACAAATACTTGTCGGTCGGCACTATACTATTGGAACAAGATGCAAAGTCTGATTATGTTTAGAAATTCACTCTATGCCAAAAGTACAAATATGCAAAAAAAGCCTAAAATGTTGCCCAAATGTTCAAAAAACATTTATTGAATACAATATCAATAAAATTTTGTTTATTCAAACATCAATGAGATGACCAAATCTAAATTACAATATGCCTCTAGCGGAGCAAAATTTTCAAATTAAAATTTCTTCATACTCAATCGTTTGCATTTGGGACGTGAGATGGTGTGTATTAGATTCGGCGTTCTCGAGTCTAATTAGCTCCTTAAATTCTGAAGTGAAAAACTGATGTGGCTCCTCATAGCATCTTCATTATTATCAACAATGGTACAACTGAAAGCTATTCTATGAGCTTTGAAATATCTTCAATTATACCATACTTTATTTATGATCATCATTCGAACCAATAAGATCCCATAAATATCATGACACTCTCGGGTTCATTAAATCTATTTTCCCCTTTTGAGATAGTACGTCTGACATCCCTGCACCGTAGTCTTAATTCTATTGTGTACCTCTGGTTGTTACTCTTCTAAAAATAAATCCAAAAACTTTTGCCAAGGAACTGTCTTGAGCTCTTCTTCTGGCGTATTGTAAGCTTAGCACTCGCTCAGCAGATGTAGCAAAATTTCTTCGTCTTCCAGACTCCAGATTCTCATTCTAAGCATGTGTTTGAGTAAGCTACAGAATCCAATAAGTTTTTGCAGTATTCTTCTGCTCATCTGCATTACCATAGTTAGGACATTGTGATAGTCCTTTTAGGAATAAACTTGTGTGCTTCATCCCGGACAAGTTGCTCTGTACAAGTTTTCTACAAATTATTTATTTACCGGTCTCGTATAAGATCCCAGAAGCAGGTTTAGACCCAATTAAAGTCTCTGTAGTTGCCTTTTGGCAAACTGGCCTGCATTAAGATTACCTTCTATACCCTGACCCTGTAGTGCCGCTTAGCTGTCCGACATGATGCTTATCGGTCTGTTGAAGTGTTGTCCTGATTCAATCATGTTACTACCACGTTTATCTATACTGTTCCATCCAATCGTAACGTTTGAGTGTAATTAGAAACAAAAACTATTACACCATACAACCCAACAGAAGAAATTCAGGCCTCACATCATTTTTGTTTAATTTAGGAGTACTTTGCAAAACATTCCATACTCACGGTTACTTTATCCAAAATTTTAAATTTTATTTTTTTCCAAAATTCCAGTCTAGTTTCGCTAAGTAAACTTTTTGTTGCAATTTCAATCCCATTAAAGCCATTCAAATTTAATAATTGCACAAAACTTCAGATGCATCATTCGGGTCTTTGCCGAATGATGCATTGTAACGTCTTTTATAATCCATTTAATTTAATAATCATTTTCAGAACGATGCATCCATAAGAGCCTTTAATTTGTTTGATGCCAATGCAGTATCAAACATTAATTATTTGGATAAGCAATCAGTATTATCTAAGATTTTGGCAAAAATTTCTAAACTTCATTGAACAAATAGAACTACCAGAGGACTAACAACCAAAGTTGCACAATAAGACCAAAAAACCGCAGTGCAAGAGCTTCATACGGTACGTCATAAAACAATGTTATGTCAGATTGACAAATACTTGTTTTTAAAATTTTAGTAAATGAAGAATCTGCAAACGGTACAAGTAAAAGAAGACAATGTTCTGGGTAAAGTATGGACGCCAAAACCGCTCGCACACAACATTCAAAATTGGTTACCGCCCATCCACCCAGTTGTTCGTAGTCAACTAAACTAGATCACAAACCCTCGGGCAAGTAACTCCAATCCAAACTACACGCCCACAAAATTCAAACTTAATTCCCGCCCACCCCACCAAGTCAGAACAAACAAACGTAATTTAGCAAAGAACATTTTTGTAGATTAGACTAATTTTCCCAAACGTTAGTTCCATAATCTTCAAATTTTTATTCAGGATTCCGTGATATATCATAATCTTCAACCTGTTATACCATTAGGTATCGAGGTGTCGACAAGCAAATCCATTTGGAAAGAACGCTACGCTTTGCATAACTTTCTTGGTCACCCATCCAAGTGGTAGTTCGTTAATGCTGTTAATCATACATGCCCTCTCAGTGCTGCCAACCAATTCAAGACACAAAAAGTAAAAAAAACCTGAACCACACGAGCTAAACGCCAAACTCTTCAAGGCAATGAATGATAAAACCTTAACACACTTACTAGGACTATACAATAAGTTATACAATACAGGCTGCATACCTAAAAACTGGCTAAAATCTACCTTCACTACTCTTCCAAAAAAACCAAACGCTAAGAGATGTTGCGTGAACCGTCTCATTAGCCATGCGATAAAGATATTTTTACGTATCATACACACCCGTATATGGAAAAAGATCGACAAAGAAATCGAAGACACTCAGTTTGGTTTCAGGAACGGATTCGGTACAAGAGAGGCACTGTTCTCCATGCAAGTTTTAACCCAGAAATGTATAGTTCAACGGCGCACAGTCTATGCTTGCTTTATAGACTACGAAAAAGCATTTGACAATGTTGAACATAAAAAACTAGTTGAAATGCTTAAAAGAACCAACATTGACAATAAAGACATCCGCATCTTCACGAATCTATACTGGAACCAAACAGCACAGGTTAAGGTCGGGCAAAATCAAACGGAGTTCCAAATATTAAGAGGTATCCCACAAGGATGAATTCTGTCACCGCTCCTGTTCAACCTATATGAAGAAGCTGGCTAAACAAACAGTGGGATCCGATCCATGACATCAAAACACAAATTAAAATAGCCAAATCCACTTTTCAAAAAATCCGACCATTAGTATGCAACTGGGATCTTTCACTTGATATCAGGTGGAGAACCGTCAAATGTTGCCTTCTCGGTACTATTGTATGGAGTCGAGGGGTGGACACTAAAGGTATCATCTATGAATAAAATCAAAGCCGTCGAAATGTGGCTGTATCGGAGGATGCTAAAAATTCCATGGACAGACAAAGTTACAAACAACAAAGTACTCAAGCAAATGGACAAAGATACAGAACTACTCACAACGGTGAAACGTAGAAGGCAGAATACTTTAGACACATATTCCAAAATAACAAATACCAAATCCTGCAATTAATCATGGAAAGGAAAATAGAAAGTAAACGGAAAATCGGAAAAAAGAAGAGAATGGCTGCTAAACCAGCGGCAATGGTTCGGAATCAGGGAGGCTTCTACACTAATACAACTCGCACAAAACCGGGGCGAGTTCAGACATATGGCCGCCAACCTCCTGTGAGGAGAAAGCACTGAAAAAAGAAGATAAATCAAAAACTGAAAATGTTGAACATTCATTTCCACCCATCGACAAGAGTAGTCCAAAAATATTGTCTTCCTCTAAATGCTGATTCCAATTACTCTACTACAAACCGTAGAGCAAAGATATCATCCAAAGTCCAGAACCAGTTTAAAAATGTCACTACAGTTTCTGTCTATTCAGCACTAAACTAATTATTTTAAAGTCATTCTTAGCCCTGCAGTCATTAATAGTCTTTTTAGGCTAATATTCCAAAAGTCTAAACCAAAAATAAGTAAAAATAAAAAAAAATCCTGAGCCTCAGATAAGAAAACAAGTTCTACTTTGTCCCTATACCAAAAAAACCTTGTTAAGACAAAAAATTCAGACTTTATAAAGAGCCTGAGTATTGCTCTATTACCCTAGCTTTAATAATCGCTCCGACCATAGCATCGTACCTTTGCTCATCGCTTTGACCAGCTGGAACAATAGAACTCCAATCCTTGTATTTACATATATATTTTTAGAATCAAAGCTCTTGTGTTCAAGTGTCGGAGCAATGAGCAAGGATACAATGCTATAATCAGAGCAAAGATCCCCGTTGTGTCCACAGCCTTTTCCAAACTATTTTTCACTTTAGTTGTTCTCCCTCTCCACTCCATCGGCCTAGATACAGCGGGATGACAAAAACTTAAGTATTTTTTTTTTAGATAGCAGTTTTAAACTATTGGATACTGGCATCTCAGGAAAATATTAGTTAAGTGCACATTTTGTTGACAAGGTGTTAACTGTATTTTCCAATCTTTCAGTATCATAGTTGCCTAGTGCGCATATGATGTAAGTGTCTGACTAATAATAACGGCTCAATAGGTGTTAAGTGCTTGAAAATGAGTAGTATATGCTTGGTAACAAGGTAAAATTTCATTTTTATCACTTAACAGATTTGTGAGCTTATCGATATAGTCTAAGCCCAAATCTGGTAAGGGCTGTAAAAATGTAGAAATGCTGTCGTTATTTTTGCTGCAAACATAAAACTGTATTCTTTTCCCTGCAAAAGATAAAAAACTAAAACCACCGAGATAGTGGTGCTTCTAGATCCGTTGTTTGTAAGAATTGCATATATCTTCGTTTAGAGCAACATTTTATTTATGCCGTTTGTGTTTATTAGGTCAATAGCAACATATGCGTCGTACCTACATAAAAGCAGGGCGGTAAAAAATGCGGCGGCTACTGACCAGTGTTGACTTTTTTAGTCGGTCCTTGGTCTGTAATATTGTTGCTCGTTGCATCCGGATTCCGAATAACTGCTAGAAAAGCTATGCTTAGAAAGATTTATTTTCCTGTAACAATCAGTTTTGTCCAGTTTGACAACTGTGTCTCGCGATATAATGGATAAATTCAACAAGAGTAAGACTTGCCCTTGCACCGCCAAAACCGTGTTGAGGCAAATTATTTGACAATCTTAAACTTCTTCAAATTGTTTTTAAATTTTTTTCAGACCTACCCTAAGCCAGTATTTTGCACTAAAAATTCGCAATAGCCGTTAACCGTGATGCACTGTTACCTACAATAGACTTGGGCCAACACTATGATGTTATAACCATTGCCTACGTCAATCCCGTCAGAACGAGTTCAACATCAATAAGACTAGTCCAAAAAAATTAAACTTGGCCATGCTAAAGTGCACCGCCAAAACTTTGTTCGTATTCAAAAGCCTTCGAGATGTAAAACATCTTCAAATCAATTCCAAAAATCAGACTAACTCAAAGAAGAATCTGAGGACAGTATTGTACACAACTGCTACTCACAACAAAATTGTTAGCAACAATCCAACTGTTGCTCACGTCGACCCCGCCAAAACTACTTTAACACCAACAAAATCAGTCCAAAGGAAAACAGCCAAAATCATGTTTGAGCCACTTATTAAAAAGTCTTTATGCTTCCAAAGTTTATCTTTTGAAACCAACTTCAAAGAACAAAGCCACAAGCACGCAAACTGATTAATTATCAACTAACTACATTTTTCCTGTTTACAGATTTAACCAATGAACACGGAAAAACTTGAAAACAAAAACTTTTCATAGTCCACCCATCATCAAAGACCAGAAAACCTGTAACACCATCAACCACCAGAAAACCTGCAGCACCATGATCTACCCATCAGCAAAGACTAGAATACCTGCAACACCATCAACCACCCATTATCAAAGACCAGAAAACCTGCAACACAACCCCCTATGCAAATAATAAAAAACACTACAATGTAGTCCTTTAGCCACTTCTGCAAGATCTTGGTTTAAATTCTATATACAATAATTTTATTTCGTCTATCGTCCCCTAACATCATAAAATGATAGAAAACATAATAAATATAGAAATAGATAATAATAATCTAAAAATCTTTAGAGGTATTGGACAGAGATCCATACTGTCCCCTCTGATTATGAACACAATTTGTCACCTTTTTAGAAAAGTTTGAGATCAGGATTTTCTCAATCTTCTGCAAAACACTAGTAATCCAAGAAAAGTGAACAAGCGTTCCTTAAAAAACATTATTAAAACTAATATGAAAATATTACAATAGCATTGTTTAACAGTCAAAAACTTTTTACTTTACTCAATAAAAACCTCCAGAACCGGCATAACCACAATAAGTATTCTTGTATTGCTCAAAGTGCAAAACAAAAATAAGCAACCAAACTAATTGTCGCTCCAGAAAGAAACCCCATGGTATCCTCATTAATAACAAATCACCCTTCAGAAGTGATTTTGGCGTCCTAATCTTCATAGGAAAGAAAGATACGACTCCTTTAACATTTCTTGATTTGGCATAAGCTAAGCAGATCTGAAATACATGTTCCCACAGCAGCTAAGCATAGAGAAAATAATGCACTGCTGTGAAGTCCTCCAACAGAAAATTCGCATTTTTAGCAATACAAACTAAAAATTCGCTAAAGCTTTTAGTAAAGACTTGATCTCACAAGTACAAATATAAAGTCTAACAGCTTAAACTCAAAACAGGTAACTCTTAAAATTGCGCTCGTTGATCCGAACTAAGTTACTCTCGCTCAATAATCGGAGCAATAAGCAAAAATACCAAGCTAAGATCAAAGTTATAGAGTTCAATAAGTAAAGCACTCTTAAACAAAATTAGCTAATAATACCCAAGCAGCTAGCAAAACAAAGACCAATCGGGAAAAAATTATTTCGTATTTTTTGTACTCTCTAACACAAATTTTCATATCTCGCCTTCTGGTATAAATCACCCTGTATAACTCCAAATTGATAAGTTAGTTATAGTGTATAAGACTAAAGTCATGCTTAAAACCAAATTACAAAATAAAATCTTTGCTATACCATACTCAAACATTCTAAGCCCATGATTGCCAATTGCATAATCGAATCGGGCTGTAATATCGGACCAAGATATAAAAGAACATAGCATGTCATCAAAACTTCCTAAATTAACTAAAGGCCTAAGCAACCCCCCCCCCCCCCCCCACTGCCCCTTGCCTAAAGCTCAACTAAAAAATAACAAATATTAAAAAAGTAAATAAAAGATTATGTCCCAAAATAGATTATCACCAAAACAAGAGAATCGAAATTATCGCTATGAGTATAAGCCAATTTTAAAGAAACAATAGAACTGAACCGACAAGAAAAGAAAGAAGCAGACACTGGTAGCATCATCTTAATAAATAACGTTCAACAATTACAGTAATATAACTCTAAAATGACTAAAACTGATTCAAAATTGTAATAAAATTATTATATTAAATTGTATATTTTATTTATATAATGTATGCATTAAAGTACTCTAAATTATGAATATTTTCTTCCATCGCATTACATTAAATTTTAAAATAATCAGATAAAATTGCGGAACAGATTTCCACTTGCAATAATATTAAAATTTAATTTTAATTAGTTGAAAATATTATAAAACTATCTTCCAGGCAAAACTGACAAAAACTAAATTAAATTATCGAAGCAATTTAAAGTCTGATTACATTTCCAATTAACTCTAAATTACGTCTCGGTTGAGGGAAAACCACTTCGAAGTGTTAAAATACAAACGCCAGAAATCACATAAATTCCAACGACCTTGGCCACATCATTTCTCTCAAGAAAAAAAAAGGAAATAAGACAAACATTGTGTTTATTTAATAAAGCGGCTTCAGTGTCTAGGTCATTATTTTTTTTAGTTAAAACGTAAATATTTACTATTCAGAATAAATATTTTTTCTATTGCTTTGCCCCCCATTATGCTTTTCGCTCTTTTGTATGAGTTATGTGTTGGGAATTGTTAACACGATTATGCGATTAGTTGCTTTGTTTCGGGTTATTTTTTTACTCTTACAATACATTGTTTCACTTATCTTGTGATTGATTTTTTTCTATAGACGCGCTTCATAACAATGAGCGCTGAAAATATACTAAATTATTGTTCTGCTATTGCGTAGCAAACTTTGTGTTGAATATATTATGGCGGGGCAATCGATTAACGTAAGTTTGGATTTTAACAAATTTAAATTTTATATTTCAAACCTTGATTTATAATAAAAATACCAATGCATCTCAAAAACCTCACATTAGTCAATTTTGAAGGCAATATCGGTCGAAGTTTTGTATGGAATGAGTTTTGAATCTTTTCCGTTTTATTCCACAATATGAGTAATTTACAATTATTTTTGTTGAGTTTTTAAAATTTTTAAAAAGTGTAAAGCATAAATTGTTGATACACAATTTAGATATTTGACACAACAGATTTCGAAGTTACAACTGATTAAATCACCGTTTGCTACCAAATTTTATAAAATAGGTCCAAAAGAAAGCAAATATTTAATGAAAAACTATGTCAGTTTTGACAAAAAATTTGAAAATGTGTAAAGCATACATTGGTGACAAGTTGGTACATAATTTGCATATTTAGCACAACAGATTTCAAAATTACAACTGATAAAGTCACCGTTTACTAGCAAATTTTATAAAATAGGTTCAAAAAAAGCAAATAATTAATGAAAAACTAAGTCAATCTCAACAAAATTTTCAAAATGTGTAAAGCATCTATTGGTAATACGTTGATACACAATTTGAATATTTAGCACAACAAATTTCAAAGTTACAACTGATTAAGTCACCGTTTTCTGACAAATTTTGTAAATAAGGTCCAAAAAAAAAAAACAAATAATAAATGAAAAACTTTGTCAATCTCAACAAAATTTTTAAAATGTGTAAAACATATATTGGTAACAAGTTGGTACACAATTTGGATATTTAGCACAACAGATTTCAAAGTTACAACTGTTTGGTCTCGGAACACTCAAAACTGCATCCGCTTATTTAAATCCCTCTAATTTAATAGAAACTGCCGATTTCGACAAAGTCTTAAGTGACCAATTTCCAAACATAATCGCTGGCGACTTTAATGCAAAACACCCCGCGTGGAATAGCCGATTAACGAACGCGAAAGGAAGAACACTCCACAAATACATTTCACAAAAAGGTCTCCAGGTTCTAGCGCCGGACGAACAAACATTTCATCACAACGCAGGGCACCGGGAAAATATTCTTGACGTAGCAATACTCAAGAATATCAAAGCCCAAGCAAACATAAGAGTAGTTAACGAACTAAGTTCGGACCACAACCGGTTAATTCTAGAGATTCTCGGAAGAGAATCGGGGGAGGAGGGGAAGTTCGTACACAAAACGGACTTTCCTCTGTTCGCCCGATTGCTGGAAACGAGTCTGGACAAATTACCCAAAGCGCGTAACATACCAGAACTTGAATGTTCCGTCGCGGATCTCACAAACAAAATTAAAGTAGCTATGGAGAAAGCTACCAAATCATTTCCCGTACGGACCGATAACCCTTTAGGACTCTCGCGCGCAACTAAAAACCTCGAACGAAACGCGGCCAGACGGCTTTGGCAAAGAACTCGTGATTCGGACTATCGCGAATCAATGAATGTGCTAAACCGTCAAGTCAAAGAAGCCATCAGGGCCCATAAAAACGAGAACTGGAAGAGAGCCATGGAATCCACCACAAAAGATGATTATCTAATGTGGCTAAACCTCTCCCTATGATTCACGGCAAACGCGGATTAGTATATTCATTGGAGAAAAAAGCCAAGGCGTTTGCTGACAGCCGACAATGCACCCCAAACCCGGACGACAATGAGGCAAAACGCAAAAACCACGTACCATTAGAATGCGCTCGCCCCTCCAAGATAGCGCAAATAATCTCGCGACTTGAACCGCGAACAGCACCAGGTCCGGATAAAGACTCGAAGTTTCCTCAAAACTATTGTCCTATTAGCTTACTATGCACCTTAAGCAAGGTTGTAGAAAAAGTCATTTTAGAGCTAATCCTAGAGCACACAGAAACGGAGAGGTTGCTACCCGATCATCAGCACGGTTCCATCGCAAACACTCAGTTATTCTCCAACTGAATAGAGTAACAGATCATATTGCCAAAGTGTTTCGGCAAAGAAAGTCTACTGGAGTAGTATTTTTCGATGTTGAAAAAGCATTTGACAAGGTGTGGCATAAAGGGCTACTTGTTAAACTCTTCCGCTTTAATTTTCCTACTCGTCTGGTAATATTAATCGCATCATTTTTAAAAAACCAAACTTTAGCAGTCAAGCTAAAAAGTCATATCTCTACGTCGCGCAACATAACCGCAGAGGTTCCGCAAGGATCAATCTTTTCCCCAATGTTATTTAATCTATATGTCCCCGACATGACTTCCGAAGTAAACGGAGTCAAAACGGCGCAGTATGCTGATGATACGGCGCTGATCTATAGTTCAACGGCACCCTGGGTGGATTCAAATAGCCACCGAGGCATTAGAAAACTGGCTATCAGTTTGGAGAGTTAAAGTCAATCCGGAAAAGAGCAAAGCGGTTCTTTTCACGCGCCGACACAAAAAAACCGCATAGTAATGTCTTCCTTGATGACATTCCAATACCTTGGACGGATTCCGCAAAATACCTCGGGGTCACCCTGGACAAAAGGCTAAGATTCAGATTGTACGTGCAATCAATTCTAGCTAAAGCTAATATGGCAAAAAACTGTTTAGTCCCGGTTTTACGACTAAACAGTGGAATGTCACTCAGCAATCAAATTCGTCTCTTCAAGACTATAATCCGTCCATAACTAACATTCGCGTTTCCGGTATGGGGTACTACCGCCACCTTATACCTTGCTAGACTGGAAGTCTTCCAAAGTCAAACTTTGCGTTGGTTTCTCAAAGCACCGCACTGAAATTCGCCAGGATCTCGAGATTCCAGAACTACGCAAGTTTATCAAAGAAAACGTCGAAAAGTACTTTGATAAACATCAAACCATAGCAACCGCGATCTGGCCAGACTTGCTGAACGTCTCTTCAAGACACAAGCGCCCGATCAATATGCTCGGAGCATAACACGCGTGGATAACAATAATATCTTAACCTAACCAGCCTATAGGGAAATCCTAAACAACTTCCCGTCCCCTCAAAAACTCTTCTATCGGAAGGTTTATGCGCAGAAATGTGCCGAATTTCCAGGCAATTCCCAGTCTGGGTGGGGTTTAGTCGGTAGGCACTCCCGCGTGGAAGGGTGATCCGACACGTCCAGGAAAACGAAAAGTCTTTTGAAGATTCCCCACCCACCAAAAAAAAAAAAAGTTACAATTGATAAAGTCATCAATTGCCAGCAAATTTTATAAAAAAGTCCCAAAAGAAAGCTAATATTTAATTAAAAACTTTGTCAATCTTTTCAATTCAATTTCAAAATGTGTAAAGCTTGTATTGATGATAAATTAATACACAATTTGGATATTTAGCACAACACATTTCAAACTTACAACTGATTAAGTCACCGTTTGCTACCAAATTTTGTAAAACAGTTAAAAAAGAAAGCAAATAATTAATGAAAATTTTTTCAATCTTAACAAAATTTTCAAAATGTGTAAAGCATATAATTGGTAACAAGTTGGTACACAATTTGCATATTTTTAGCACAACAGATTTCAAAGTTACAACTGATTAAGTCACAGTGATCTACAAAATTTTATAAAATAGGTCCAAAAAAAGCAAATATTTAATGAAAAACTATGAAAATTTTAATAAAATTTTTGAAAATGTGTTAAGCATACATTGGTGTAATAACTCTTTATTCTTTATACGGTATAAGTAAAACCATTTACACCTACATAAAAATACAATGAATATAAACTATATAATACATATATAAAATAATCAATATAAAAAACAGAAACAAAAGATCGACATAAAATACTTAATATAATATAAAATACATAACATTTAATCAATATGACTCAATTGAATCTTAAACATAAATTTTGAACAAAAAAAATTAAAGTTGTTTGTTAACAGTTTGCAAATCTACCAATGGGGTTGTGAAATCCATAATTAGTAATGTGAAAATTCTCTAAATAATGAAGTCTGCCTGGTACGTCGTTCACTAAAAGAAATGTAGAATGGAAGAGATACAAGTAACTCAGGACAGTCTACTTCAGACATCACTAGACCACGCAAAAATAAAAGATCTGATCTTTTGCGCCGAAGTTTTAGTGACGGTAAATTGTATAGTAAAGAAATGTAATTGCGATCAAAATTAACCAACAATATACCAGATCTATGAGACACAGACAATTTTTTTTTTTCAATATTCTGACTATGGCTTTCATAGAAAGGGCACCAGACAGACAGAACGTACTAAATGAGAGCGCACCAAGGCACAGTATAGTAATTTAAGAGTACTTGGAGAAAGATCAGCTGACATTCTATATACAAACCCCAGCATTTTTATAGCACGTTTACACATGTAGCTGATATGCTCAACAAACGTAAGTTTAAAATCAAAAATTACACCCAAGTCTTTAATAACTTCTTGTAGCACCTTGTTATCGATAATATAACCGTACAAAATTTTGCTTGGCGTTCTATTAAAACTGATTGCAAGACATTTATTAACATTAAACAAAAGGTTATTAATAAGACACCAATCATTAACAAAGTCTAAATCTTGTTGTAAAAGATTACAATCATCGATAGATAAAATACTTCTATAAATTGTTAAATCATCTTCAAATAATAGAAATGATGATGAACTAATACAGTCAGAAAGATCATTGATAAACAGTAAAAATAAAATTGGTCCGCAGTGAGATCCCTGAGGAACACTTGATGGAACTAAAATAGATTGTGAAAGAAAGTTATTGATTTTTACACACTGCGTTCGATTTTTCAAAAAGCAAGATAACCAAGAAACCACTGCATTATAAAAACCCAAGACACAAAGCTTAGCAATCAAAATATTGTGGCTCACACAATCAAAGGCCTTTGAAAAGTCGGTGTAAATAGAGTCAACTTGAGTTTTGCTTTCAAATGCGTTAAAATGTAATTTTCGTAAGAAAGTAGATTGGTAAGTGTAGATCGACCCTCCAAAACACATGCTGTTCATCTACTAAAATACTTTTGCAAATCCAATGTATTTGACCAGTTATAATTTAATCAAATAATTTCGGGATAGCAGATTGAATGCAAATGCCTCTATAGTTTGTAATATTTTCTTTAGTACCAGATTTATGCAATGACATAATATAAGTTTGTTTCCTTTCCATACATCAGGAAATTTAGTTTCTTTTACTGAAACGTTGAAAAGTAAATGTACTGGTTTTGAAATTGAATAAATACAACTCTTTAAGAGCATGGAAGAAATACGTCAGGTCCAGTGCTTTTTTAATAATTAGATTTAAGGCTTGTAATTCCATTAAAAATATCTAGTAAACTGACTGAGAAATTTGTATGAATTACATTTTTATCCAACTTAAACAATGGAGTTGGATGAATTTGAGTATTATAAACGGAAGAGAAAAAATCTGAAAATTTGTTTACATGATCGTCACCATTAATACAGGTTTGATCACCATAATACACTGTAGCTGGAAAAGCATTAGATTTCCTAGCTTCATTTACAAATCTCCAAAAATGTTTGGGATTAGATTAGAAGTCCGAAGAGAATCAAATTCATTGTAATCAGAAAAAAGTTCTGAAGATTTAAATGTGCTATTTCTTTTTTAGTTTATTAAGTGAAATTAATTCCTTGCTAAACCAAATAGGAAAGTTGTTGTCATGCCACACTATTTTAGGTACATAACGATCAATTGCATAATACAAAACAGAATAAAATAAATCAACACATACATTAGTATCACAGTTGTTAAAAAAAACAGACCAATCAACAAAAAAATCATTGATTGCGCTAAAGTTGGCACATTTAAAATCATTAAAAACGTAGTTTCAGTTTAAAATATCACAAGAAGTATCACATTTGATATCTATCACATAGGCATTATGATGTTGACTTATATCTAATAAAACATCTACAGCATTTGTCACAGTAATATTATCACAATCATTAGTAAAACACAAATCCAAAAATACATCCATACTATTTGGTATGGTTATACATTGCACACAGTTTAAAAATTCAAATGTTAGCAAGTAAATGTCCAGGGTAGTTTTCGTTACAAGTAACTCCCGTTCCAAATTCATCATTTAGCCACGTTGCTTCTGGTAAATTGTAATCTCCCAGTAGAATTAATTTACTATTAGGAAAGACATCAGCAAAAGATTCAACGGAGTAGCAGTGGTCAGCATATTTATCGATAACCAAACAAGGGGGTAAATAAACTTCACCAATTATGTACGACACAAACTTAAAGTTGACAATTACAAACACATGTTCAACACTTAGATATGGCGGATGTAGTAATATACACATTACCACCACCGCTTAACTTAGGGCTAGTTAAATTAGACCGATCACACCTAAATAGGATATAGCCAGTTAGTCTTAGTTCTGAGTCAGTGATGTCTTCAAATAGCCAAGTTTCGGTTAAAACAATAATCTCATAACTTGACAAAGCTACAGCTAACAAAAGTTTTTTAAGTTTGGTTTTTATACCTCCAACGTTTTGGTAGTAAATTGAGAAGCCGTTGGTATTCCTGGAGACGGGTCCAAACTGTTGAGCGAATTTAAGATCTAAAAATCCCCTGCAGGAGTTGCTGGTAAATTTCGTGGTCGGCCATAGTTAATAAATTTCTTGACAGCTATGTTTGCCGGCCAAAAGTTTTTAGAAAAAACTAAACCAGCTTGATCGGCTGGAATAGATACTTTAAAGCTGCTGTAGTTTCCAGATCTTACTACCAACTCAACAACATCAATCAAAACAGATAGTAGTTTAGCTTTCATATAGTTTGCAATTTCAGTTATATTTGTTCCATGCTTAAGTTTTGACACATGAATATATAAAGGGGGACGTAGGCTTGTAGCTGGTCATTGTCTAGACCACATCCAAAAATTGTTTTGTGCTGTACTCTAGGTTTAATTGATTGTGAACTACTAGTAGTGGTAGAAGTACTGGATAGAATTGTTTTTGCCGCTGGCAATTGAATTGAATCCGTATTAATAACAGACCTAATAGAAGCAGGTTCATGTAGACGGCAAAATTTTAAGTCTAAAATTTCTATATCTTTCAGAGCTGTCTTCTCCTCCAAATAAGAAATTTTGTCAGTTAAAAGTTTATTGTTAGAGCGAACTTCATTTAACAATACTCGATACAACATGATGTTTTCTTTGAATAGTTTGCATAGATCAGATTCCGATTTAAAATCAAATAAAACACCACAATAACATTTTTTGTAGCGAATAGCATAGCTATTATGAAAAATAACTCCACAACCACTACAAGTAATTCCAGATTGTGCTATACTGTTACACTTGCAAAGGCCAGTCATAGTAAAAAATGTAAATGTAAATATAAATGTGAATAAAATAAAATATGTAGGAAAAGGTTTAAAACAAGGAGACAAATTTCACACCGGTACGGTCTATCACCTGGTGACTCACTTTAAAACAAACACGGATAGACCACGGAAAGGTTACAGTAGAGACAACGGGATAATTAAAAACAAATTTTAAAATAAAATTATAATATAAAATCACAAATTAAAACTCTATGTTACGCCACTGGTACAAATAGTTAGAAAATATGCCGCAAACGGCGTGGATGTTGCAACAATAATTGAAGGTTAAT
Organism: Tachinus rufipes; assembly: GCA_963932245.1. Classification (NCBI taxonomy): domain Eukaryota; kingdom Metazoa; phylum Arthropoda; class Insecta; order Coleoptera; family Staphylinidae; genus Tachinus; species Tachinus rufipes. Next base: position 23,444,895 of record OZ010747.1, on the reverse strand, counting down.
TTATTAACAACAATGCACATCAAGAATATCGCTGCTATAAGAAGTTAATAATTAGCATATATAACTACTTACACAATCAGCACAAGATGTTCCAAGAAATTTTTAATTAAATAAACTTAATAACACACAAAATCACAATAGCACCAAAATGATGAAGTCACCGTTTGCTACCAAATTTTATAAAAACAAGTCAAAAAGAAAGCAAATGAAAAACTTGTCAATCTTTACAAAAATTTCAAAATGTGTAAAGCATATATGATGACAAGTTGGTACACTATTTAGATAATTAGCACAACAGATTTCAAAGTTACAACTGATTAAGTCACCGTTTGCTAGCAAATTTTATAAAATAGGTCTAAAAGAAAGCAAATATTTAATGAAAAACTTTGTAAATGTTAACAAAATTTTCAAAATGTGTAAAGCATGTATTGGTAACAAGATGGTACACAATTTGCATATTTAGCACAACAAATTTCAAAGTTACAATTGATTAAGTCACCGTTTGCTTGCAAATTTTATAAAATATGTCCAAAAAAAGCAAATAATTATTGAAAAACATTGTCAAATTTAACAAAATTTTTATAATATGGCATATATTAGTGACAATTTGCACAAATTGGTACAAAATTTATATATTTAAACCAACTGGTTACAAAGTTACGCCAAGTTAAGTATTATTAAGGGCGCGGTTTAGAAAGTGTCATACAAACAAAACTCACGCAAAATACCTATACAATAAGCAGATATCTAATGCCTATAAAAAAAAGTAGAATAAGATACACAACATTTTGTAAAATTTGCAAAACTTTGCAATCATATACATAAGTAATGACAAAAATCAATCAAAGCCCAAACTAGACACTCCACGGTATTGCAGGTAACCAAAGTATCATAACGCAATAATGCGTACATTTTTTTCCAAAAAACCATGATTAATATTGAACCAATAAACAAATAAATTGAATAGTATTTAATGAAATGTACTTAATTTTTATAATAATAATTGTGATTAAATTATTAAATTAAAATTGAATAGTTTTGTGATACGATAAAATTATTTATTAAGATATGAAATGTATTAAAAGTAGGTTGGTGATTAAACACTTTGTTGGTGATTATTCAATGTTAGCCCTTGGAATTTTGTTTGCTTTTAATTGATGCACCAATCATCGATAATAATTATAATAAAATGCAAATAATTTTTTATTATTTTATACTCAAAGTATAGAATTGCATGCCTAAAAACATTAACGTTTATTTTAATTTGCAAATAAAAATTAAAAAAAAATTAACTTAACACCGCACAAGTTTAATCTTGAACTGCTGCCTTAATAAAAAATCAACTCTTAACTTATAATTATTAAATATACTTTATTCATAATTAAATATAATTATTTAATGCACTATTTATAAAAAAATCATTAAAAGAATTTCAAAATGATAATGAACATCTGTACATATAATAAATAAAAACAAATTAAAATTGTAGTCATAGAGAATAGGGGTCCTTAATAAATAATTCATTTAAGGAAGACATTAATGGCTGAATTACATAATAAATTATTGCAGATGGTCTATTAAATTCATTTTTTCAAGAACCACTACTCATAAATGCAAATTTTAACAGAAATAGCAAACATTAAAATTAATTTGAAAAAGTTAACTTAAGTATCATTTAATATTAAAAATTAAATTGTTACAAATAAGCATTAGAAGCATATAAAATTTAAAAGATAGAAAGCAAAATTGTTGAAGTTGTATAAAGTATATAATTTAAATTTTATGAATTTACAATAGCTTTGTAAAGTGTAATAGAAAAAAAACTCAACACTTATTTCGTATTAATTAATATTAATAAATTTTTGTTACTAAATTTGGTAGTAAAATTTTCTTTATTTTATGTTAAATTTAAGAAACAATTTTTTTTATAATAAAACTAATTTAATTTTAATGCAAAAAATATCTTGAAACAATTTTAATAATAAAATGCAAATATAAAATTCGAACATACCATTTTAGCCGGTAATAGTACACGTCGGGAGCGGAACGGCTTCTGAAACTGAAACCCAAGAAGCACCACCAGCCAAGTCACAGACACCACTGAAGGAAACGTGACCGAGTGGTGAGATATTTAAGCAGACAAACCCTCTGCGCGCGCTTCGAATGATATACACCCAACTATAGAGTTACCAAACGATAATGAACTTTTTTTATTCCCCGCTTAGTTTTTTTCCTATTTCCTCCGCCCGCCCCCGCTACACCAACACCAAACGAACCATTTGAAGTTCGTTATCATTTATTGCGCTGATATCGTTCAACGACTCGAGACTGATTTTGGTACACACTTCACACCCCCTTTCCCTATGAGAAAGATGCCGGAGAACAGATTACATGCCCTGTCGATTGTGTAATGGGGCGCACACTTAAAAATCATTTGGTTTCAAGTTTAAGATCATTTAAATATTTATATTTTAAATTTAAAATCGGATCGTATTTCTGTAAGCATATAACAATCACCATTCTGTTTTATTAGTGCGTGTCGACAAATCGCCGCCCGCAGACGCATTTGTTTTTATTCGTAACCCTATTCAATTTTACATGTCCCCACATATCCATCGAGCTATTATCTAGAGCAGTAGTTCTTACAATTTTTCATCATGACCCACTTTTTATATTATTTCAAAGCTCATTATTATTTCTGGAAACTAAATCCTATCCATTAAGATAAAACTCAAATATTATTAAACTAACGTTTAAGAAATTGATAAGTATTGATTTTATTTCATTTCTATTTTTTATGAAGATAAAAAATATAGACGTTTGGTGAGTTCTTTTCAATTAGTTCCCAATAATTAAGTAGGCTAATAGCAAGGCTGCGTCAGTCCTAAACTCATATAAAAAGATTCTTTGATTAGATTAGCTTCTAAAACTTTCAGTAATAATTTACAATAGACAAAGAATACAAACTGTAAGACTGCAAAATAGAATTGATCAAAAAATAGCAGCATACACGTAACACAAATTTAAAATCAACCAATAAAACGTAATATAATATAAAGAAATATAATTCATACAAAACTTCAGCATTAACGCAATATGTGGATAGTCCAATAAATCTGTAATTTATTAACTCACTACCACCTCAAAACTGAAATCCTACGTAAAAACTCAAGGTTCAAAGACTTTTAAACTAAATTTGTACTTCTGCATTTCTTGTACGAAAGCGATTCTCAAGCTATGGTACGTGTACCACGTATGGTCCGGCAGCAGATATTTAGTAGTATCCAAAGACATGCTTGCTTTAATTCAAATTAGCTCTTTTTTGTTTAATAGTTCTTTACTATTAAGATGACTTTACTTTTCCCAGATCCTTTAAAACTCAAATAGTTTGAGCAAATGTAGGTATCAAAAAACATATGCCTACGTAAACTTGAAATAAAAATCGGCAGAAAGTGACTTCCACACTTAAAGTTTGAAAACAATTTGTTAATTTATTGTCAATTATTACCGCCTAATGCAATAAATAATTTTCAAATGTAGTTATCTAAAGACCTTCTCAATATGCTTAACACAAAACTCAGATAAATAAAATTAAGTATAAACTACAATTTCTGTTGAGTAAAAAATAAAACTTCAAAGTTTACGGTCCAAAAAAATGGTTTCCTCAAAAATTTGTTCTGGTTTCTTCTGCCAGCTACTAGAACATCTCAATGCTAAGAATACATGAGAATATCAGAAATTTCTATGACATATTGAATTTATCTAAGCTTTTCCGAAGCCTAGTTTACTTGCTGTACCCAAAAAAAGTATTATTGAATCAAAAACGTACCAAACTTTCAGTGTATTTCCAAAGTACTACTTCTCTACTTTTTTAAGTTCTTATAAAAGTACAATCTAATCTTTACTAATGTACCAACGTTTCTAAGCATTTTACAATTATGAATGTAACTCTCTGTTGAGTTGTCTAAAAGACTATTAAGTTTTCCAATGCGTCACTAGTAAAACCAAAATAGATCACCAATAAAAAAAACATTAAAGTTTTACAAACGCGTTGTACTTGGATGAAAATAACACCCAAACTATGACATTTGTAAAATTGTTTTGACAATTAAACAAATGCCAACACAAAGTCAGATTATTAAAAGTATGGTATGTAAACCGTAAAACAATTGCAATATAGAATATCCAAAAGTACTGTGCAACAAGCTCATACACGATTTTTTAACTATTGCCAATTCAAGATAACCTAGAACTAGACCTCAACAACGAACTAAAGCCTATAATAACCGCTTTATTATTTAAGTTACAAAGTTTGCAAATATGTCATTGTCCTGTTCCAGGTTTTCTTTGCAACTTCCCAATAGCCGTGAAAAGGTAAGAAAGACCAAGAAAGCAATTTGCTAATTGTTCTAGAGCCAGCTACTAAGAAATTTCAAATAAATTTTGAGTTTCTTTAACGACACAATACAAAATTGTAATTCAAAATTTTGTCTTACACTGACATCTATCTCTCCTTTCTACCATTCTTGCGTTACTCAACCTAAATATTTGATTTGTGCTTAGGTATCTTCTTAGTTTTTCTATAACTTCATTAACTTCTTCCTTGCTGTATTCTTTTTCTTTTATTTTATTTGCCAATTTTACTTCTAGTAAGATTTTAGAATCTCCGTTTGGAATTAGTTCTTCGTGTCCGCTGGTTGCCAGAGATATTCTGACCATTTCAAAAGTTCCATTGTCTGTCAACCTCGAGATGGCATATCTGCCGTATGAACATTGTTTACTCAATTCATTCAGTTTGCTTTCCTTAAACAGTTCTTTTCTTCTTCTCCTTATCTTTGCAATTTCGGGTAGTACTAATGTTTTAGTAAATGTTCTTCTCTTGTGTATTCTTTCACCATCCATTCCTTGGTAGGCATAATTGTCTTGGCCTTCTTTGTTTTTTGCTTCCATTTAGCTTCTCGCTCCTCCTTTCTTTTTCTTCTGTGGGTTTTAATCTATGTGTTTCCTTCCATTTTGGTTTATCTAAATCTTAAAGTTTCAAACTCCTCTATATTTTTCCTCAGTACTGTCGTTGCATAATATCTTAGTGCTCTCTATTTGTTTTCCAATACCTTTTCTAACTCATGCCTATCTTCCTCTTCTGGGTCGTCATGCGTGTCTTCTTGACAGAATATACATCTTTGTTCTTTCTCCATCATATTTAATTTCTGTAATTACTTACCAAAGGCTCCATGTCCGGTGAATACTTTACCCTTTTTTAAATTTTATTTGAGAATATGGGGTTTCCTATGATCAAGATGTTGATAAACAGAATTAAAAAAATTTTTAGACCACAAATATTAGAACTTTTAAGCCACAAACTAAGTCAATGTTAATGTTGATGTTTGGTTGATTAAACTGGTTAGTAGAACAAGCAAGGATTTGTTCCGCCAATTTAACCGTATCATAAGCCAATTTTGATCTTGTGGGTGGTTTGAACCGTAGACTAGAGCCACTTGCAGTGTTATAATGGTCTTATAGACACATTTCAAGTGTTACAGTACTTAAATGAATGAAAAAGAACTTACATATTATAAGAAGAAGAGAAGAAGGAGATACAAACTACTTCGACTCATTATGGAAGAAAAAATCCAAAAAAACAAGAAATATAGTATTATTCGCGTTAAATCCAAGAATTAAAAAAAATAACACACAAAGACCACCATCTCGCAATCCACTAGCAAAATGTGCAAAGCATTTGACCAACACACAAACATCTTTAATGCAAAAATATTTCAAACATTCTGATACGACGGGGTTTCTAAGATTTGATTTGACGTAGAAGAGACGTTGATTGATAGCTGAGTATTGCTCACGTAGTAAGTCTTACAACACGCAGACATTTGCATTGCAATTGGTCAATCGGAACCACAACACTGCATGATTGCGCCACTAATTATAGCATCATAAAACTGTAACAGTTTATACTAAAAATTCCAAAAACAGATCTTTCCAATGCACTTTAAGTTCTCCAAAGTATTATAAATACTCCAGTGGTCTTCCCAAAATTTTTATAATTTTCCAGATTTCAACTTTGTATTTTGGAGTAAGACTATTTGTGGCATGTAAAGCTCTTAGGTTTTTTATGCGTCGTTTTGATGTTTAATTTATTTTCATAATATAATTTTTAAATACATATTAGTTAATTAAAATGCATACCATACACACATACGCTACATTAAGCTACACCATTTCGAGAAAAAGCAAAAAACCCGTGAATCATTTCGCGATCTCAACGATCTTTTCGGCAAAAAAAAGAATTTGCAAAAGAGTGATTTGTTCACTTCAAAGATGGTGAACAACATGCCAAAAGTCGATCTTCAAACTTTGATGACCAGAACAAAAGTTGCACCACCAAGACAGAACAGCAACTGAGAACTTCAATAGCAAACAGTCTACATTTGTTCGTTATCTCAAAAAACTAGGCAAAGTGTCAAAATTGTCCAAATGTGTCCCTCATAAGTTTTCAGATAACCACAAGATCATCAAATTCCAAGTTTTTCTGTTTTTGGGCAAGACAACTACCTAAAAGTAATGCAGCCACAAAAGTGTATAAAAGCTTTTAATAAGGTCATCCTAATCTTATCAGCAAGCTTCGTTGTATAGATCTTAATCATAAGTCTGTTATCTTATCAATAGTTTTCTTAACAATAGAAAAACTATATTTAGAATTGATGGTTTTAACTCTGACCCCAAAATACTAGTGTTCCTAAAGGTTCTGCTCTTTCGCCAATTTCATTTTTAATTTACGTTAATAAACTTCGTCAAATAACTAAAAGTCCTATTCATAGTTTTACAGATGATAGCACCCTTCATACTTCATACTTTCCAAAAACCATATCAACAAATATGGCAGAGCGTCTTGAAATTTCTAAGTTAGAATCAGTAGCATCTATAAACAAAGACCTCAAAACAATATCTGAAGAAGGCACTACCAACATGGTCAATTTTAATTCTAAAAAAATTCAGCTTCTAACTGTTTCAAAATCAAAATCTGAGATATCATCAGTACAAAATATTAAACTAAATAAATCCATATCTAAATCTTCTTCAATTTGTCTTCTAAATAAATTGAATGTGCAATGCGTTTTCTAACCAAACAACTAAAAAAAACTGTAGTAAAGGCTTAAGTTCGCCGATCAGGCAACACCCATAACAAAACCTAGTCCACAGCACTAACATAAATGTATTACAAAAATATGGAAATTAAAAAAAATTGATCTTCACCATTCATAAACAAAAACTAGAATACCTAGGACAAGTCAAGAGAAGAGCGAAATATAGAATCTTACATCTGATCACACAAAAAAAAACAAGGAAAAGCGCTTAATAAGAAAGAGGAGAATCTCATGACTAAAAAACATCCAAGAATAGTTCCAATAAACATCGATAAATCTGTTCAGACCAAAAATTGCCTTGCTGATAGGCAAACTCCAACTTTGATCCAAAAGCAAATCAGATTCGTCAGTACAATAGCCAAATAAAAATTGCACAACGCTTTCAACAACATAGGTAGACTACAAATCTGAGCTTAGCTCCCAAATATCAAAACAGCACAAAAAGACCACAACAATTCGAACAAAATTGCTAAAAAAAGCTTATTGCACAATACTTAACGCAAACAGACCATTAAAGCTGCATGATGGCTACTTCAAATAGCCAAGCAAAAAACTGTTACGGTCAATCAATAAACCCAATAGATCACTCGGCCAAGATAAAAATCATCCAAACGCACGTTACTAGCAATATCGCATTACGGTAAACCAATATCTATCGCCAACTTGTTATAAAACTATGTACCTTTGGACCTCGAATCTGTGTCACGGTATACGCCTAGAATAGTAGATAGAACTTAACGGACCAAAAAACAGAAAATTTCCAAAATTGTTTTAAAGTCAAAAACAGTCAAATGCAACAACACAGATGATGTAAAACTTTAATTAGAGCTACAATTTAATAATCAAAACCAAAAAACTCTTGGCAAAATCCGGATAAACATAACCCGTCTACACCATCACCAACAGCCTACTATAAGAAAAAGTTACACAACGCCGTAATGCTACAAAATTGTTAACAACCAAAAACTGATATTGGCAAAAAGACATGCGCTGTAAATATTTTCGTCAACAATCTCCTCATGGCACTATCATAAGAAACAAATTAAAAAAAAAAACCAAAACCATGCATACTGTCTAGTTTTAAAAAGCTTCTGTTAATCTACCTGCACAAATTTCCTCTTTACATAAAACATCCATCAGCAGGTACGCAAAAGTAAAAGCTATTAAAACAGCTTCCTTGCATTCATTTTGTAAGCTAAAACTATCAGAAATAAGAATACTAACGCAGTTTGAACAAACCAAACATACGTAAAATCCAATTGTGTTCTACTGCCTACGTATCTTTAGACGTACGTTTCAATCCTAAGAACGTCTACTGAAGTACAGATACAAAATGTCATCAACTAACACAATTCAATAGTTGAAAGGTCAGCTTATAGTTAATTTTTCAAAAAATAAATTTTTCACAAAAACTGAACCAGAAATAAACCTCGTAACCCTCAGACTTTCGTTTTGGCAAACCACCTACTAAAGTGGTGGCTTGTCGCCACAGCAACTTCATCCCCCGTGGTTAAACTAAAAAGTAGATTGTTTTGCATATTAAAAAAATATTCTCTTCAATCGCCAAAAAAAACTTCTGGGCATACAAGACTTCCAGTTTAGCAAAGCATCTGCTGGGATCAAAACGTAAATGCGTACATCAGGTTGACCAAAAGATGCTTTTTACCGTCCGAAAATCAAAAAATTACATTTTGATTGTCAAGAATCAATAATAAAAATAAAAATAAAAGGAAAAATAAAAATAAAAGGAAAAAAAAAGAAAAAATAAAAGAAAAAAATAAAAGGGATATTAAATATAAGAAGACGCAAACTTCGTGGATCAAAAATTTAACAGAACTATTTAGAACAGCAAGTAAGAGAGCAGTGATAATTTCCAATTTCCGATAAGAGTAGAACAAGAAGAAGAACGTGCACCGGACGTTAGCATACTGGGCACAACGCGTTTCCCAAACCAACAAATTTTCCCGTACTAGTGCGCAAGTTAGCAAGTGTGTGCTTAAACAAAATTGTGCCCTAACTATAAAAACCGTAACTCATCAATAAAACACCAGTTATTGCTACAACGCTGGTAAGATAACTCTTATCTGCCAGTAAATGAAAAAAATGCTGATACATCGGACGTTTGTTTGTATTGCTCTTCAAAAAAATTCTTCAAAAATTGATGAAACAGGTGCAGACTGGTTATATCAAAAAAATAAAAAAATTACCTTAGTCTACCTTGACAATATCAGTGTAGCTACAAAACCACAAGGATATAAACAAACAAGCGTTCGGGCTACAGTGCAACCCCAAAAGGTGCAATTTTAGCAGACTAATATTTAGTACCTAAAACATAGTCACCTCAACCATTCACACATTATCTAAAGTTAGTAAGTGACTACCCCCGACTATCGGTGTAGACGCCAAACCATAAAAAAACTAATCTAAGAATTCGGACTACAATTTTGTACCTAAAAAACAACTAACGCCAGCTGAAGTTGGTACTGCCTACTCCCGACTAATGAAGTAGTCGCAGAACCATAAAAATAAACGGATTCAAGAGTTCTGGTTACTATGCTGACACCACAAGTGCAATTTCAGCTAGACTAAAGTTCCAAAAAAACCAAGACAAAAAATCACTCATTCATATACTACATAAAGTTGGCACGTGACTACCCCCGATTACCGTTAAAGTCGTAAAACAATAAGAAACAAACAAATCTACAAGTTTGAATTACGATGTGGCCCCAATAGCCAGACTAAGATTTAGTACCCGAGACACAGTCATCTCAAACTAAAATCAGCCATTAATATACCTCCTAAAGTTGGTACGTGGGCCGTGGCTACCCCAACTAGCAGTGTAGTCGCAAAACTATAAAAATTAAACTAATCCAAGAGTTCTGGCTACAATGTAGCCCAAAAGGTGTAATTTGGGCCAAACTAAAATTTAGTATTTAATACATAAAATCACCTCAAATAAAAACCAACCGTTTACACCGAACACCCCCAACTAGCCACCGAGCAGTAACTACTATTATAAGTTCACCAAAATAGTTGCGCTCCTAACCATAAAAACAGCTTCTCAAAGATCTTTTGCTCTTGGCAAAAAAAGCAAAATTACATTTCCACGTCGGTCGTATCCACAAAACAGCAACAAAGACAACTAAAGAAACGCGTCGGTTCCGAGATCGAGGTCTACCTGAACGCCGTCATAGAATACTCAAATTCTCGATTAACGCAGCCAAAATGATCCGTATCATCCCACGTTATCTTCAACTCGCCTTGCACAACAACAAAAAATTGAACAAACTTCTCTTCAAAATCCGTATAGTGTGTACTACTACACATCCAGACCAAACTCCTAAAAAAAAAACTAGAAAAAACCTTAAATCGCCCACCACCAATACGATACAACCTTTAAGCAAAAGCAAAATTGAGAACAACAACAAAGTTTTGTGTGGCTTCATGACTCCATAGGCGTAAAAGCAAAGTTCACCCGGTAATAACTGTTACTAGAAGAGTTCCAGTATACTAGAAAACATACCAGGGCAAAAATAAAGCTACAATACGCAATTTACCGCTCACTTGACAAAAAAAAAGTGAACAAAGACGTCAAAATGATAAACCAAATAATACCGCCAAAAAAAATTCGCACGTCCGGTTGGATTTAATGGACTATACTATCGTCCAACCAACAACAAAGCCGCAAGTCACCACCACGGAAGCCATTTTCGTTCCATCCAGTAGCCAGGCGTCCATCAAACTGCAAATAACTGCGTCCAAAAACACCTCTCCACACGCATAATTACCAGAAGCATACAGGAAAGCAACAGCACTGTAACCGTATCCCACTAGCCAAACGTAGGAGCAAATTTTGATAGAGTACATATGCTTGCCAGAAGCTACCTCCAGCAGAAACCGGTTACTCATAACGATGATAAAGCATCATTCTCAAAAGTTGCAAAAAACTTTTTTAGCAAACTAAGACAAACTGTTACCAACCGCCAGTTCCAACGCCAAATCTATCTCAAAGCTGCCCAAAAAGCTTAGATAGCTTTATGATGTAATACCAAAAATAACTTAAAAACCTTAAAAAAATCACAATCATAAGTAAAAATTACGGTTTAACCAAACTTTCATTTCTTTACCCAAATGTGTGTGTGAAAAACCCGAATTTCCGGTTTAACAACCCAAATCGGATTAAAATGATTACAAAAAAACGCACGTGGCAGGAACATCTCTGCAATAAGCTACCCCTACTTACTCCTCCACAGAAAACAAAATACAAAAGTGACGTCCGTTTAATTGAATTGAATATAATTCACATCTTGACCTTAAAATGGCGGACAAAAATGACAATCTATCAAAGCATTAATTGTAAAACGACAAGTGCTCACCTTGAAATGGCGGACAAAAATAATGTAACGTAAGAAAGCAATCATATCAAGTGCAAAACAACAAATTGACTCTGAGATAATGAACAAGGTTAATAAGTCAAATAAAAACTATCAATTTAAATATCAACTTTTATTAGAATTTTTTCCAGATACCAATAGAAAGAAGTCAAAAAACAAACATTTCTGACAAGAAACAATCGCGAAGGGACATAATGACGAACTATTACAAATACCACAAAATAGCAAACATATCCGCCAATTGTAAATCTCAATCTTATCTTAACATGGCGGAGAGCATTGACACCATATTGGAAGACAAAATATCTCTTCTCGCTTGAGATCGAATGAAAACTACAATGTCTGCACTTTATCTATATAGTTTTATGTAAAGCCCCTGATTGTCAAGCGACGCCCTTATTCTAAAATTGGTTCTACTCGCGTTATTTTAACTCCATTTTTTTCTAATTTCATTAATACAGCCGGAAATTTTTAATTCAAATCAGGATATTAAAATTTAAATAAATAATTCTCTATTATCTAAATTAAAAATAATAAGTTCAATTAAATTAAAAACCAATTTCAATCAATTCAAACACGATCTTAAATGATTAAATCCTAAACATATTTAATATCAAATTAATCTTCCCTATCCTCAATTTAATTGACCCCGATATATCCTTTTCAAATATTAAATTCTATCACTTGAGTATTTTCTATACGATACATTTCTAAGAAGAAAAAAAAAAGGTTTATAAACATGTCTAAGGTTCTATTTAATATTATAAAATTGAAAATAGAGTAAGTGGGTGGCTTGATATACGGCATTGATTGTAGTAAGTGAAATACGTATCGGGGATTCGCAGTACGGATCAAGCAACTACTTTTAGCCGGAAGAGGGGCTGTAGGTGTAAGCTCTCTGACAAACTTAAAGACACTTCACATTCTTGAACAGATAGAGAATCAATAATACTGGGAAAAATCCACTAGAAAATACATCAAGTTTGTAGGTTGTCCTTTTATTACATTTCTGCTTATTTTAAAGTTCAATAAAATTAATAATATTTTTCTTTATTGTAAGTGAAACTTGTGTTCATTTGGCAAAACCATTTATTTTAAATAAAATTGGAGTATTATACTACTAGTTACAAAAAGATTCAAACCCAGGACTAAAGAAATAAACTTGAACGCAGTTAATAGTATTAAAATTAGATACTTACATAAAATGATGAATAATAATTTCGCATTTTTAAACTCACCTGAAACAAAAATGTAATATTAGTAAAGAATTAGAATTAAATATGTATAATTCATATTTTAAATACGATTCAAATTGATCAATAGTCATTTTAATATCCATATTCAAGAACGCGTATGTTTGTATGAATGTACTATAAGAAACAATATACTTTAAAATCAAATTAATGTAGCAAGTAGAAAGTTTCAAATTCTGTTCTTCTCATCTAGACCACTCAAAATAATTGAGAAGAACAAATAAAGCTATTACTGTAAAAAGACGTATTCAAATTATTACATTTGCATATACATTTACAAACAACATTTTATATAATTATTTGATACCGCATGATTCCAATTATAAAGACAAGGCATATTTGTTTGATCAAAACTACTTTACTGCAATATGTCCATTGAGCAACTGTTCGAAAAATATGCTATTTCATTACGCACATGCAATGCGTGCGAAAAGTAAATATTACGCACGGAATCATTAAAAAATGATAAATTACTTGTCAAATGTCATGTTATGTTATAAATTTTTGTTACATATGGCTTTGAGTATTTTAGTGCCAACATCGGTAGGGCAGCGGTTGAGTGACTGGCTAGTTAAGTACTGCGTTGGAATCCCGAGTAAGTATTTTTTTCTGTTTTGAATTCGTACAGTTCATATGCATACATGGTTATGATTAACGAGTGTCATGCTTGAACAGAGTTTCCATTTTTCGCTTGTATTAATTGTACCACTTTTCAAAGTATAAATGTTGCACACTAGGCAACATTTATACTCGTAGAATATGAGTATCATACCGTGCTTGTTGCACAATATACCAATAACAAATTATTAATTCTTCCTTTAATTATTGTAATCGTAGAAAAAGTATAGTAAACAACTTGCACGTAATGCCCATTTCTCGCCAAAAACTCATGCAGCAACATTTATACTTATAGAAAGAAAATGAGCATCATTACGTGCTAGCTATACAATATACTAATCTGATAACATTTTCAAATTAATAAAATTAAACTTTCTTCCGTTGCCTTGTGGATGGGTGTAAAAATACTGTTAAGCGCCCACCCGCGCTTCACAAACTAATTGTTAAAACACTGTTACACGCCCACCCGCCTGCGTACCCATTGCCAAAAAATAGGATATTAAACGGGAAGAGGATATTACCAATTCCTTGATAACCAATACTCGGGCGGATGGTCAAAGAACATTTCAAATAATCTTGGGCAATTGTAAATACTGTAGCCCCACATCGGCCCAAGCTTCCATAGACCAATAATTGGATATCGAACCACTGGTAATGTCTCTATTGAAATTACCAATTCCTTGATGAACCAACACTCAGAGAAGGGGGGAATGCTAACCAGAAAATAACATTTCAAATAATGCCAACCTAGCCTAGCCATGATCCAATTATTGGATATTAAACCTTTAGTGATACTCATTCTGGTGAAACAATTCAAGAAATTTTAGTGGGTGGGTGGGCCATAGTAGAAGAAGCTACCCGCCCACTATTTTAACTTTGGGCCCACTCACCCACCAAAGCATTAATTATCAAAGGATTTAATGTTAAATAATTTTTTGACGTCTAGTCAGATGGCACTGACATTCATTGTCTTGTACGTAATAGCTTAAAGATAAATTTTATAAAATTGAACATTCACATTGATCAAAATGAAAAACAAAAATTTAGTAATTTTCAAAAATTGACGATTGCTTAGAGAAATCTTAAAAATATTAAAATGATAACCCTGGAATTCTAATCAAAAAACCAATTTACACCAGAAAACAAAAAATTGATTAAAGTTGTTTGGAATTTTTGAAAAATTCTGAATATTTTTATATAAGCTTAGCAAAAATTTGAGAAAATGTTTGCTAAATTTCATCTTAAAATTTTGAAAAATTATGAAAAATTCTGATTTTTTTCATATAAGCTAGGCAAAGATTGAAAAAAATATTTTCCAAATTTTATCATAAAATTCTAAATATTCTGGGAGATTTTTGGAAATTTTGAGAATTTTATTTTTTTGATTTTTTGAAAAATTGATTCAAGTTGTTTTTGAAAAGTTTAGAATATTTTTATATAAATTAGACTAAGATTAGAGAAAATGTTGCCAAATTTTATTTAACTCTAAATATTATGGGAAATATTTTAATATTTTAAGTATTTTATTTTTTTATTTTTTTGAAAAATTGATAAAAATTTAAAAATTCTAAGTATTTTCATATAAATTAGGCAACAGTTAGAAAAAATGTTTGCAAAAAAACATCATAAAATTCTAAATATTTTGGAAAATTTAAAAAAAAATTAAAAATGTTTTTTTTTAATTTTTTGAAAAAGTTATTAAAGTTGTTTGGAATTTTTCAAAAATTCTGGGAGCTTTTATTAAAGTTAGGCAAAGATTGAAAAAAGAGTTTGGCAAATTCTATTGTAAAATTCCAAATATTCTAGGAAATTTTTCAAAATTTTGATTTTTTGATTTTTTGAAAAATTAATTAATTTGTTTAAATTTTTTGAAAAGTTTGGATAATTTTTATATAAGCTAAGCAAAAATTGAAAAAAATGTTTTTGTCAGAATTGAACCAAGATTGGAGAAAATGTTTACCAAATTTCATCATAAAATTCTAAATATTCTGGGAGATATTTCAATATTTTGAAAATAATATTTTTTTATTTTTTTTTAATTTATTGAATTTGTTTGAAATTTTTGAAAAATTCAGAATATTTTCCATATAAATTAGGCTAAAAAAAGAGGAGATAATATTCAACTTTTAAATTACCAACATTTGGGTGGGTGGGTGGGCAACTCCAATACATGATTTCCATTGAGTAGTTTGAACTGAAGTGTTTATTCACCCGCCCAAGCGTTTGTGATAAAAAAATTAAAAGTTGCTCCTCTATGCAAGCGTTAGAAGTTTCTAAGTCGGGAGAAGAGGAGTTGATTTACAATTTCAATACAAGATGTCTATCGAGTACTTTGAGTTGGAGTGCCTGACCCACCCGCCCGAGTGTTTGTGATCAAGAAATTAAAAGTTGCTCTTCTCTGCAAGCGTTAGAAGTCTTTAAATCGAAAAAGAAGAGATAATATGTAACTTTTAAATGACAACAGTTGGGTGGGTGGGTGTGCCATACACAATTTCTATTGACTAGTTTGAACTGAAATGCCCACTCACCCTCAAGTGTTTGTAATCAAGAATTATAAAGTTGCTCCTCTTTGCAAGCGTTAGAAGTCTTTAAGTTAGGGGAGAATAAATTGATTTTCAATTTTTTGATAACCAACACTTGTTTGGGTAGGTGGGCCACTCTAATAGATGATTACATTCAAGAAGTTTGAACTGTAGTGCCTACTCACCTGCTCAAATTTCTGATCAAGAATTTAAAAGTTGCCTCTATCCAGTTGAGAGAAGAAGAGTTGATTTTCCAAATCGGTTAATTAATAAAAAAGAATTTAAAACAGCTTAAGTCTGATTTTTTGTTTTACCCACCCACATCAAGAGTTGGTATCACCACCTCCTCTTTAATTACAGAAACTTCTAATATTTACAGAGAGGAGCAACTTATACAATATTTTGATAAGAAACACTTGGAAAGATAGAAAAAACTCTAAATCATGCTCTGGAGTGCCACGTCCAACCACCAAGTGTCCGTTATCAATGATCACCACTTGCAAAAAGGAGCAACTTCCAATCTCTATTTTAAACTACCCGATTGTAATCAGTAATCAGTAATCAGAAATTGGAGTGGATACCCATCTAAATGTTGGTCATCAGGAAATTGATATCACCAGCTTGTAGATAAGAGAAAACTATAAGATCTCCTAAGAATAGAAGAAAATCGAAAAACAGATCAGAAAAATACAGCAAAGATGACAACAGCGAGACTCTTCAGAAAAGTGATAAAGATAAGGTTAGTATTTCAAATTTAAATACTTCAGTCCTAGTCTTGGAAAAGAACAAACAAGAAGAAAAAAGCCAAGCCAAAACCCCCGGAAATAAAACCTTCAAAAACAGCTTTACAAAAGAGAATGATAAATCAAAGTGGAAAGCTGGGTACAGGAGCTTCTGTCGTTCACAAAAGCAAATAGGAACGTCTACAGTAAAATTAAAATTTTTGGCAGAACGACTAAGCAACAGCTGGAAAAATCTGCAAGTGACGCAAGAACAGATAGATAAAGAAAATGCTACCAATGACGGTGAGCTACAAAGCAGGTTGGAGGAACTAGGTGCAAGAGTTGCCGTCTATCAGAAAAAACCACCCACTACAAAAAATAGCACGCAGATAGAGAACAAAAAAACAGAAGAAAAAAATCTCTTAATTGGAAAAATTGAGAGGGCAGTGGAACACAAAAGAGACGACCTGTACAAATTAGCCCAAAAAGGGGGCCGAAAAAAGAACATAGACAACAAAGACGATGATCTGATCATCGTAATAAACTGTCAAAGACAACCCTGAAACCCGGAAAAGCCGAAATGCAGCGTGACCAAGAATTGCATAATAACGGGGGCTACCCTAAAAACGCTATTAGTCCTCGACATCGAAAATCCCTGTCTAAACACAAAGTACAACTGAGAACCGGTGGACTGTACCTTGAGTAGTATGGCTTTACAAAGAGCAGATCAACGGTAGACGTCATCCAAAGGGTCAAGGGCAAAGCGAAAAAAACCAAAAGAAAAAATAAGTTTGCAGTGTTGTTGACGCTGAACGTCAAAAACGCCTTCAACTCGGCTCCGTGAAAAGACATTATTATGGAACTAGAAAGAAAGCAAGTGAGGCTGTATCTTGTCAGACAGATTTACAACTACCTCCGCAACACAGTAATCCAGGTTGGCAGCGGCAAGCTGAAGATGACCTGCATGATATCACAGGGCTCAGATATTGGCTCCTCGTTATGAAACACATACTACGACGGGGTGCTCAAAGATATCATGCAGAAAGATACAACTTTAATAAAGTAGCTGAATGGGACGTAGAAGGTGACACGGGAAGATGGACAAAAAAGCTAATCCCAAAAGTGATTCCATAAGTTACAAAAAAACACGGAGAATTTGAAACCACCTTACCCAGATCCTGACATGTAACGGCTGCTTTCAAGCCTATCTAAAAAGGATAACACAGTAAAAAGTAACCAACGTGTATACTGTGACAAAGTAAATATACCCAAACACTCCATGTTCCAATGCGATAGATGGAAACCAACAAAAAGAAAAAACAAGAAGAAAGGAACCGTCAAGCCAAACCCAGACAGGCAAGAGTCTGATAAGAAACCTATGCATATAAGTAAACAAAAAAGTAAAGAATAACCAAAATGGTTAGCCGCTGCGACAAACTACTTAAGAGAAAGGAGTTTTTTAGTCAGTAGGTGCAAAGTCTTTCAAAAACTGTTCCTCTCCTTCCTTAAAAAAAGATAAAGTTACTTCCAATCTCTTAAAATAGTCTTTGAATATAGATACTTCTAACGCTTCCAATGAGAAGTAATTTCAAATCTTTTGATAACAAACACTTGGGCGGGTGGGTGTCACTTCAGTTCAAACTACTCGATAGTAGTCATAAATTGCTGTGTCCCATTCAGTGTTAGTCATCAAGAGTTCACTTCCTATGAGTATTGAGACTTCTAACGCTTGCAGAAAGAAGCAACTTTCAATGTCTTAATAACAAACACTTGGGCGGATAGGTGGGACTCCAGTTCAAACTACTCAATAGTAATCATATATTAAAGCAACCCGGCCGCCCAACCTAGTGTTCGTCATCAATCCATTAGTATCTGACATAGTACTTTTAACACTTGCACAGATGAGTAACTTGATAACAACCACTTGTCCATAATCATGCTCTGAAGTGCCCCGCCCACCCACCAAGTGTCGGTCATCAAAGGTAGATACACCACCTCCCTCTTTGAATATAGAAACTTCTAACGCTTGCAGTAAGAAGTAACTTCCAATATTTGAAAACAAATACTTGAGCGGGTGGATAGCACTTCAGTTCAAACTATTCAATAGTTCATAAATCAAAAATTAGAGCGTCCCATATAATTACCCAAAATTTGTTATCACCATCTCTTCTTTGAATTTTGAGACTTCTAACGCTTACAGAGAAGAGAAACTTTTAATATCAACAAACACCAAGTAGGTGGCACTCCATTTCAAATAACTCGATGGTAATCATATATTGAAGTATCCACCCACCCATCAGAATATTGGTATTACCATCGCCTCCTCTGGATGTTATAGCAACTTTTAATGCTTGCAGAAAGGAGTAACTTTAATTAAATTTAAGTCCGTAATCATGTGATCCGCTCACCCACCAAAAGTCCGTCATCAAGGAATTGAATGTCGCCATCACCTCCATTGACATAGACACTTCTAACGCTTGCAGAGAAAAGAAACACCCAATTTCTGCCCGGTACAGATAGTGCCGGTCCCGTCTATCTGTCAAGACCTTTCAACAATCCAAAAAAACAACAATATCTCAAAAACGATGCGTCGGAGAGACAACCGGCTTATACAAAGCGTGGCCTCAATATCCCAAAAAGACGTTCTGCCAGAAACCTTCTAGCTGCCACTAATGTCAAAAGTGGGCGCAATTCTAAATTCTTGTTTACAAATACTGAGAGAGTGGATAAGGTACACATATTTATGGATTGTGATTGGGTAGCTATTAATCTTATACCCGTCCACTCACCCAAGTGACGATGATCCAGAGATTGGTTCAATCTTAAGCAGTGAGCGACATTTGTCACTAATGTTAAAAGTGAGCGCAATTAAAAATTTCTGATCATAAACAAAAGTCGGTGGGCAGGGTACACCAATCAATAAGTTGTAGGCGGATGTTTTTACATCTTGTTCCCGCCCTCCCACCCAATTGTTAGTGATCAAGAAATTGGAATTGTATCTACTTTTGCCAGTACTGACAATTGACGTTTACTAGTTCAGATTGAACCAATCTCTTGATCACCGACACTAGGGCGGGTGGGCGAGAATAAAATTCCAAACTACCCGCCAACAATCTATGAATTAGTGTACCCTGCCCACCCACCAGAGTGCCTGTAAATAAAAAATTAAAATTAAGCCCATTTTCGATATTAAGTGACAGCTAGAACACTAAAGATGTATGACAATCTCTAGATCACCAACACCTAGGTGAGTAGACGGGAACAAATTTTTAAACAAAAAAAGATGTAGTAACTGTTGAAACCCTAGTAGTGTGAAATTGATCCAACTTCTTTATTACCGTTACCTAGACGAGTGGCAAGATTAAAAAATTTGAGTGTCCGCAATGAAGAAATTGGTTTATTATTAAATAGTAAACGTCAATTGTCGTTAATGTTAAAAGTAGGCGCAATTTATTGTGGGCAAAAAAATTTTAACCATGTTTCCGCTCACCCGCCCAAGTATTGGTAATCCTGAAGTTAGATTAATTTCACAGTCACAAATCTAGCTGTCAAAACTGGGCGCAGTTCTAGATTCCAGATTTGAGTGAGTAAGCGTGTTAAAATTACACTTATTTATAAATTGTGAGCGGGTTTTATTTAATCTTGTTCCCGCCCACCATTATTAAAGGTGTATGATTGATCCAATTCTTGATGATCAACACTTGGGCGGGTGGGCAAGAACAATGTTTAAAACCACTCGCTTACAAACTATGAATTTGTATATACTGCTCACCCACCCAAGTGTCTGTGATAAGGAATTTAGTATTGCGCCTACTGTTAACATTAATGACAGCTGGAACACCATAGGTTTCCATTGATCCAAGCACTTAATCACAACAACACTTGAGCGGGTAGGCGAGAACAAGAATCACCCACTTGAGTATTTGTGATTAAGAAATTAGAATTGCGCCTACTTTTGATTTTAGTAACAGCTGGAACACCAAAGGTGTGAGATTGATCTAATTTTTGGATCACCAACAGTTGAGCGGGTGGCCGGAAACAAGATTTAAAATTAACCGCCAACAATATATGAATTGGTTTATTGTAATCGTAAGTTGTATTTTTTTGCAAGTATGGCAGTTGCGCTAAGCAAAATTTTTATGTACGGAATTTTGTATTGTTTTTATTTAATGCAGTCTTGGTTTAGTTGTCCGACAGTGCATAAACAATGTACATATTTATACCCGGAGGTAAACGACACTGATTATTATTTACGAAGCTATAACACATATTTAAAGTAGCTAGACATAGTGCCTTGTGCTTTATTTTACAAAAAATAGACATGGTGTTCTTATCCTGAAAGGTACAGACATAAATTTACTAATAATACTAACTACGCTACAGCATTCTACAAAACAAAATTGCCAAAAATGATCTACAATGATATTTTTTTATAAAAACTTAAGTGAACAAATACAAAGAGGACCTTAGAACAAAATTAAATTGGCCGGCTTCTATACAAATATTATTAACTAACTTAATAGTTATCAAAGTAATTGATGCGTATATGCATATAACAATATCTTTGTATTGGCTGACCGTAACAATAATATTTTGTTTTGTTTGGCTCATATGCATTACTGCGGTTTGGGTATTGAGTAATTGCTGTGTTCCGTTGCAAGTTTACTATGGATTATTGGTTTTATATGGGTTCCTAAAAGCAGGTTCAAGTACAATATACATGTATGTGGTTTCTCTTTTGGCAAGCTGGGCCAGACCGCTTTAAGTTTCCTTTAATACTTTGATTTTTTGGTATCCACATCAAGCGTGCTTTTGTTTGTAGTTTTGACAAGGTCTTCTTTTGCTAGTACGTGGCTACATGCTAGAGTAGGAGTTGCATTGCTTTTTGGCAACTTTTTTGTTTTGTTTTGTCAGTTATTGATTGTTCCTTGGATTTATTTATATCGAGTGAAACTAAGAAGCTTTTGTCTTTTTGCTGTTTTTGGTGTTAAAGCTAGGTTTTTTTAGTAGCACGTAGCTACATGTTAGTGTAGGAATTGCAATGTTTCTTGGAGACCATCTTTTCACTTTGTCAAGTTTTCACATTTTTTATTTGTTTAATTAGGAGTCTTGATGTTCACGTAGCTGTGCATGAGAAGATTATTTTTTGTTATCCCATTTTTCCGTCCAAATTATTTCGGCAAACTAAATAGTACCAACTGTATATCCTCCTCTATTGACATCGCCAAACTGTATTGTAGAGTTAATGAATTTAGATAAAATTTGCAGAACCAAAACAAATCTATGATTATTTTATATATTTCAAGATGCAACAAACCTCATTTATGACTTCAATCCTTAAATTAATTATATTATAAAATTGTTCCAATATTATAACATTTTAAATTCCATTTCATTTCAATAACTAAATATTAAGCTATTACCACAAATTAAACCCAATATAAATCCAATAAAAATACAATCAAACAACACCAATTTACGTTTAATTTTTGTTTTAATTTGATAATTTATTGACAATAAAAAATACGATTAATCGACGCCGAACCGCAATTACAATTACAACAATCCATAAATTTTAAAGAACATAAAAATGATTAATTCTATGAAATTAATTACAAATTAATTTCAATTAACATTATTTTAAATTCCAATTTCGAATTTCGATTTTTTTAATTTGCATAATTTTATATATTTACTTCCTGTGTTGATAATAATGACAGGAAAAAAGGTAAATCGTTTTAAAAGATTCTAATCGCAAAATGGCAATAAACCAAGACATATTATTATTTTATTTTTGCTTTGTCGTAAAGGAATGCAATTCTAATATTATTCAGGTTTATGTGTTCGTTCTAAAGTACGCAATATAAAATCCTGAGTGTTTTATGATAAATGTTATATGAAATTTTTATAGTAACATTTCTTGTTATTTGATGAAATGAATAAATAAAATCTAAATGTAACTAATTAAATTATTTAATCCAACTGCTGATTGTTTGAGAGCGTGAGATTATTTTATCTTGTTAACAAACTATCCTATTGCATAGAGTTTGATAATAAAATTATTCATTCCTTGATAACAATGCAATAAATATTTTTCAGCGAACGGATTTGAATAATATCTGATTCATTTGGTTTGCTTCTGTGAATGTTACTAACCACATATTGTTTTATCGAAGTTATGACAAGATTGATTGATTTATTGAACATTTTTTAAAATTCAAATAAATAATGCGTAATTCAACCTTGATTGCAAAATGCGTAGTTTGGTTTTCTAATTTTTTCAATAAAAAATCGGTTCAGATGAGTTTTTAAGTTGTGGCGATAATTCTAAAGTTTATTTGTAAATTTGTAAACTTCATTTGTGAATAGATAATGTAATTATATTTTTTGCCTGCAAAATCGTTTTTCCGCTCGTATTTTAGATCGGATAGTGATGCCTTCAGCCCTAAAATAGGTGCTAAAACAACGATTTGCTGTATTTCAGTAAGCTGTAAATCACAATTTCACATGCCATACCCTAAAATCAAGTAAGAAATATTTCATAAGCACCACGAACAAGAAAGCAAGAAAGCATTTGGACCACTTCGATGTGTCTGCCGGCCTCGCTTAGCTTGTGCGGCCAAACTTCGGCGTGCTACAAACAATGCTTTCCTGCCCATGACACTTAATATGCTATTTTTAACCCTAATTAAAAAAAAAACTGGCAACATCTTCTGCATAAGTATTCTTAATTTTTAATAGTAATGGAACATAGCTAATAACAACGATATCTTCCCTACAACATCACTCCAAATTTATACTAATGATACAACACAACTCAACAGAGAGCATCAAGAAAAACCAGCAAGAAGCAAGCCAACAGCCAACCAAAAAGAACGTCTCCACCACCAACTACCAGTGGCAAAAGACAGAAGATTAGAAACATTGATTTTAGAATTTACCGCCGCATCCATACAACACTACACAACACTAGCCCCACACATCCTCAGAAAAGCATTCACAGAAAAAATAAACTAAAGTCGACATGAGCCTCATGTACCCAAACACAAGTGAGTTAAGACCCTAAAAAGAACCCTGCCGGTAAAGTAGCTAAGCACATAGCTCAATTATACGCATTACATCCACCTACAAATCACCCCACAGCATATATGGCAATTCCATGCTACCCAATAAGTTCTCCAAAAAAAAAGTAATAACTTGTAAAGGTTGGTACTTACCCATGAACAAAAGTTTTGTCGATGGGCGCTTCTCCCGACGTTTTCATCTGACCAAATTGATGCAAATTCAACACTATGTCCCTAAAGACCCAGATTTTTAAAAATATTTTCCTCCCTATTTTACAAAAAAAAAACTCAACAGAACGCAGACAAAAGAATCAATCATCTCTAAGCTCTCAGCAAGTACAACAAATCAAAAAATTCGTATTAGGTATATGAAGTTAGAACGCTGACAGAAAAGCAAATTGCACTCTAAAAAAATCCGATAATTCAAGAAAGAAGGTTAGTACCTAGCATAGCTCAAATCGGGTACAAAGAAGCAGCCCAGACCAGATAACCGTACCCCCGGCTATGCAGCAAAATGTAATATTAACAAAAAAAGTGGCTAAACACACATGGGCAATTCCATTTCAAACGGACCAGAGCAGATTTTTTTTTATAGAATAATAATCTGGCGCCATTTCAAGTCTATACCCTGTTTATAAACCGAAAAGCCATAAAACAATGTTTTTGTTCTCAGTGGGTTGAGCAAAAAAAAACATGTTTTAAATTTTTTTAACCGCCAAAGTTGACGTATTTTGATAATTAATTGAAAAATATAAACTTGTTCTGTGCATTTAGGTTTTAAGGATCTAAAACTCAAAAAATCTGCAAAGTAATTGTATTCTTGAACACCTAAAAAAGCACACCTACACCTACACACACACCCGACCAACAAACCCTCGCAGATGTATTGTTATTAACTACGTGTGCTCCTGTGCACTAACGAATATTAACACTTGGTGGGTAGGTGGGTCACTACAAATCATGATTACTAGCAAGTAGTTTGAACAAGAGTGCCAATGCTCCCGCTCGTGTGTTTAATATCAAAGAATTAGAAGTATTTGTTCTCCGCAAGTGTTAAAAGTCCCTTAGTCAGAGAAGGAGAAGGTAATATTCAATATCTTAATGACCAATACTTGCGCAGGTTGGCAAGTCACTCCAAAACATAATTCTCATCGAGTAATTTAAACTGGAATGCTTACCCACCCACCCATGAATTTGTTAACAAAAATTTAGAAGTTTTTTCTCTTTGCAAACGTTAGAAGTCTTCATGATAGAAATGGAAATAAATCCAATATCTTGATGACCAACATTTAAGCAAGTGAGCAAGTCACTCTAAAACATGATTTCCAACGAGTAGTTTAAACTGAAATGCACACCCACCCACCAAAAAATTTGTTAACAAAAAATTGAAAGTTTCTCCTCTTTGCAATCTTAGAGGAATAAATGATAAAACCAATCTTTTGATAAGCAACAGTTATGTAGGTGAGTGACTCCAGATCATGATCACCAGCGAGTAGTTTAAGATGGAGTGCCCACCCTCCCGCATGCGTGTTTGTTATCAAAAAATTAAAAGTTTGTCTTCATTGCAAGTGAGAAGGCGGTAATATCTCTTGATGACCAACACTTGAAAGAGCAGATAGGTCACTCCAAATCATAATTAGTACCTTAAACTAAAGTAGTACCTACCCGGCCAAAAATTTGTTATCAAAAAGTTAGAAGTTTTCATTCCAGATCATGTTTACCGGCAACAAGTTTGAAGTAAATTTCTACAAAAAAACTCCAATAAAAGAAAAAACATTTAAAGTTTGCTGAGAAAACCTAGATAAAACATAAAACTTCATTCGCCTATAATAAGCTAATGTCCTTATAATTTTTTTCAGAGTTTGCTCTTTGTAGCCCCCAACGTTAATTCTAATAAAAAAAAAATTGTTTACTATAGAACGCAACTAAAAAGCTAATGTTAAGGTGTTGGTAGACTACTACAAATAACTACGGACCAAGAGAGACAATTCCCAGTAGGTCGTATCCACAAGCTGCTCTGCAAAAGCAATTACGGCGCTGCAGTAAATACCTGTAACGACTACGAAGCGCAATCCCAGATTGCAAATAAGAAAGCTTCTCCCGGCAACAAAAAGTGGTGGAGTAAAATAAAATAAATCACGCGGACCAACACAATCGCACAGAAACTTCTTACATAAAAAGTTTTACCTTAACTCGCAATTCCTTCACACCTATTTCTACATTCCTAGTCCCATTTTCCTTAATGAGTTTTCCAACAACAAAACCGATCATGCCAGGAAATATAAAATGGAATGATATGAGCGAAAGCAGAATACAACTCTGGTAAGAAAATTGTTTTTGGTAGAACATACATATGCACGTGGTAGAAGTTGCAACGTATGTAAGAACTTGTTTGCTTTGTTGGTTTTTAATTCTTTTCTAGACGTGTTGTATCAAAAAAAGCCAAGTTGGTTTTGTCCAGATTAAAAAATCTTTCTTTTGATTATGGTAATGCTTCCCAGATTCAGATAAGACAAAGAAAGATAGCAACAGGAAAGTAAACAACAAAAAAATGAGATAAAATTACTCGAATAGTTAAAGAAAGTTAAGAAGAATGTAGTCAAAAGTCCTCCCAAGATCAATAAATATAGCTACTAGTGCAAACGAAACAACTGAAGTAGAAGTTGATCCAAATTTAGAAACAATTGGTGGTAAAGATAAAGATAAAAATCTGGAAGTATTTGAATTAATAGCAAAACCAATTGCTGGCAAAAGTAAATAAAAAAAAAAGGCGGATCTACAGATAATACCACAGATCAAATTTTATAAATAAAAAAAACTGATGCACTCAGATAGTAGAAAATCCAAAACAGAGTAAAAAATAAAAAAAATAAGAGAACAAAAGTAGACAAATGTTAAACAAAAAACAAATAAGACAAAACAAACAAAAAAGCAAAATCTACAAAAATTAATTTCAAAATAACAATGCCAAAAGACACCGATAAAGCTAGGTACACCAAAACTTGAATCTAAGATGTAGGTAAATGAGTAGGATGACAACATGGACTGATAAATTATCAGCTCACAAAATATCTTAACAAGCTGCTTCAATGCAAAATGCAAAAGTTTAATTAGAAAAAGTAGCATAGAATTAACACTAGCCAAAAAAATCAACCTCACCTGCACCCTGCTCTGACAACCGAGTACAACGGTATGACTCCCAAAACTGAAATTGAGAAAATACAATATTGAAAAGTCCCGCACTGCAATAGAAGATACTGGCTTATATCTCCATATAATGAGACATCAAAACACACAGCCCTTAGAGCCTGGCGACTTACTGCTTCTTGACTTCTTGACCAAGGTAACACTAAGACAAGGCAACATGTAGGGGGTGCAAAGAATCCGGGTTAAACACACACCAGAACGCTTGCTTGCAACTGAAAAACTACAAAAACTTAAAAAAACCTAAGTCATGTAAAATGGGACTCTGAATAAGCAAACATAATCGGAAAGGCAATGAACAACTAACACTACACTCAGAAAATATGTTCAAAGACAGAGGGGTAGCTTTTCTAAACAAACAAAATACATGAGCCAAACATCACAGAGATTCGGTGTATCAGCGCAATGTACCTTGTATACATAGTTTGCCATGAAGTTCATCCAGATAATATATAAACCCACTTCTACCCACACAATATTAGAAACATAAAGAGTTTTTATGAAGATGTAGAGACTGCAATACAACCTACTATACCATGCTAATTAAAGATTTCAACGTCAAAATAGGGAAAGAATCCTGAAATACCGTTGAGTACGCACGGGTACAAAACAAGAAATAATAGAGGCTAAACACTCCTTAATTTCGAATGCAGCACAACATGAACATTTTCTTAAAAAAACGCAGAATGCTTAAAGCATGCATTGAAATCAACGTGAGGAAAGTAAGATCAAAAATGGTTAATTTCACAAATAACAAATAGACTGCGTTAAAGATCGTCACGCAATACCCTCAGAAGATCAAATCTAAAAACCATAGAAGAAAGCATCGACCAGGACGTAGAATCACTGATAAAAAAAGAGTTGTCAGAATAGTACTCGACTAACGCATAAGATAACTGAATAAAAAAAATAAAAAAAAAACCTCACAAATTACTTTCTACACATTTATTTTTATTCATTTACACATTAACTATTTTCACTCACCCCTACATTCCAATCCAATATTATTTTAAACAATACAACATCAAGAAAGTAGCAAAAAAAGCCTTCATAAGAAAACTTTTTCAGAAAAAAAAAACATAAGCAGTATAAGAAACTCTAGTAACCAGATAACATGAAACAAGTAAAAAACATTAAATTGTGTCCCTTTTACTCAACTTTATAAAGCAAACAAAAAACCAAAAAATCAAAACCAGAAATAGACGTCCCAAAAATTCAAAACCAGGAATCTGAGTTTGTTAGTTAATTAATTTTTATAACGTCGGTCTACGTCTGCTGCCAAGGCTAATCAATCCTATATTATTGAGTTCTTAAGCAAGCGCAACATTGACGCAGTACACGAGACCTACTAAAATTTCTCTTCTTATCCGAAAGAAGGCGTATTCATCATCACAATTTCTCAACCAAAAAAACTGACCCTCCAGATAAGGGACTCAAACTCAAAACCCCTAATATAGCAGTCATATACGCTATCCACTACCACCTGGGCGGTACCAAAAATATAAAGATTTACCAAACAACATAAAAAATAAAAAGTCAGCTAAAGACAACAAAATAGAAGCCTGAAAACAAGGTGGAATATTGCCACAACCAAGCAATTTGTAAACTCTGTAACGCTTGTCTGAAGAACGGCACCACGACTTCGCAACGGGATTGAGCTATTATCGCAATCCTTCATAAAAAAGAACATAACAAAAATAAAAAATTAGCGGTCAATTAGTTTGCTTTCCCATAGTTATAAACTGTTCATGCAAATAACCACAAAACACATAACCAACAAGCAGGTCAGTACCAATTATGAAAACAAGCAAGTTTTAGGTCAAGGTATGGTACAAGAGAGAGCGTGGCGCAGTGGTCTAGGCATCCGGCCGCTGTACCAAAGATCGTGGATTCAATTCCCATATACCGTGATATACTTTTCACTTTCTATACGCTTTCCCACTCCCCAAGCCGCCTTGTCAGCGTGTACTTTACGGTTAAAACCTTATCTAATGAAGTGATGAATTCTCTCCAGTTGTTCGGAATCCACTTAAAACTGTAGGTAGCTTGTAATGTAAGTTGCCAGCATTACAAGCAAAAAAAAGGCTAAGACCTGGATCACTAACACTTAGATCGGTGGACAAAGTCTTCAATTGAAACTACCGTCCCGCAATCTATAAACTGATACCACACCTCTTGTCTGTTTGTTATCAAAAAGATCTTAAAAAAAAAATCTGATTTAGCAACACTTGGATAGGTAAGTGGTAACTTTAGTTAAAACTATTGACTGGAAATAATGAGATAAATGCCCGCCTACCCATCTAATGTAGAGGTTGTGATGTAGAGGTAGCACCTTTTTCCGGCAACGGTCGCATTCATACATAACTAATGAATGGTTGGCGGGGACTGGTCCTCACTGAGCGCCCAATTCTTACCTATGGCTCCACGTGCCACATCCCGATAACTGCACCGACCTGCAGGCTAAACTAGGTAAGGATAGCCAGATATGGCGAAACATGGTGGAAGGCAGCAGTTCCACCATCATCAAGCTGTAGCATGAGAAGATAACTTCAAAATGGTACAGTTCTGAATACCTGGAGGCGCGGCCAGAACGGCTCTAACGGTTCCAGCACTGCGGTATAGAAAGAAAACGGAACTTCTACTATACTATATAATTTCCAAATCATCCAAAATGACAGACACAAATGAAAACACGGCCCTCAGTCCGGGGCACCTCTTAAATGAGGAGAAGGTGCTAAGAATCCCCCGACGTTTACCAAAAAACATGATACAAACAAATCAAAATTTCAAATATACAACAAAAATATGCGCATAGCCACCTGGAATATAAGAAGCCTTTTCATGACCGGAAAGCTATCAAACGTCGAAGCTGAAATGAGCAGACTAAATGTCGATATTCTCGGTCTAAGTGAGGTCAGATGGTCCGGTAAAGGACATCAGAAAACGGAACACGGCTTTATTTACTACTCGGGTGGATCCGATATTAGGCATCAATATGGCGTGGCAATAATGGTTAAGGCAGACGTTGCGCGGTCGGTTATAGATTTCGTACCGCTAACTGACAGGGTCATGATGCTCAGACTGCAAACCTCTCATAGAATAATGAATATAATACAGACATACGCTCCAACAAGTGACAAATCTGATGAGGAAGTTGAAGATTTCTACAACAACATTGAAGAACTCATACAGGCTACGAAGAAAGGCGAAATCACATTCATAATGGGTGATTTCAACGCCAAAGTGGGTGTCGACTCCGAAAATGAGTCGGTAGGAGCGTATGGCTTGGGAGAACGAAACAGCAGGGGGGACCGGCTGGTACAATTCTGCACTGAATCTAACATGGCTATCACAAATACTTTCTTTAAACAACACCCTAGAAGATTGTACACGTGGGTATCCCCAGCCGACACAAAGCAGAGGATTATGAGAAATCAGATTGACTTCGTACTGGCGAGCCACGACTTTAAGAAATACATTAGATCTGTAAAAACGTACCCGGGCGCGGATGTCAATTCTGATCACAACCCAGTCGTTGCCGATTTTAGAATGTCACGCTTCAAAACAGTAAGAAAGGACAAACCACGAAAAAGAGTTGACGTACAGGAACTGCTTGATACTGATCGTAAAAACCTTGTAAGCGAAGCCCTAGAGGAGAGACTAAGAAACATAGAATGCCCGCAACCAACAGAGGTGGAAACAACATGGAACACAATTGAAACAACACTGATTGACATACAGGAAAACCAGATAAGGTTCACTGAAAATAACAAGAAGCAAGAGTGGATAACTGAGGAAATTCTGAAATTAATGACGAAAAGAAGATTGTATAAGGCAAAAGATACGACAAAATACAAAGAGATGAACAGATTAATACGGAGAAAAATAAGGAAAGCTAAGGAATAGTGGTTGGGAGAAAAATGTGCCGAAATAGAACATCTTCAGGCAAAGTGTGATACTTTTAACCTGCACAAAAAGGTTAAAGAACTAGGAGACAAAAGTAGAAGACACCAGGCTGCAGTATTAAGAAGCCCGGACAACAAAATAATATTGGGAATAGAAGAGAAACTTAAAAGGTGGACTCAATATGTAAAAAAGATATGTCACAATGATAGACCAATACCGCTGGTGCTGACCGATGTAGACAAATTGGGACCCGAAATAACCAGAGAGGAAGTCATACATGCAATAAAGGTACAGAAAAACAGAAAAGCCACAGGCCCTGATAACATCTTTGCTGAGGTCCTCAAAATATTGGCAGAACAGGAAGGACACGGTTTAAAACTACTGACATCACTATTTAACGCATTCTACACTTCTGGTAAAATCCCTTCGAGCTGGCTGAAATCCACCTTTATCACCCTTCCTAAAAAAAATAACTCGTCCCAATGTGATAACTACAGAATGATAAGCTTAATGTCACACGTATTAAAAGTATTTCTACGTATAATCCACACAAGAATTTACCGTAAGTGTGAGAATCAGGCGGGCCAAACACAATTCGGGTTTCGCAACGGAGTTGGTACACGTGAAGCATTGTTCTCCCTGAATGTCTTGGCCCAACGATGTCAAGATATGAATTGCGACCTGTACGCATGCTTTATCGACTACCGAAAGGCATTCGATTGTGTTCAACATGAGAAAATGATAAACATACTGAAATCAACAGGCGTAGATAGAAGAGACATACAGATTATCACGGAACTGTATTGGAATCAAACGGCTCAGGTATCAGTGGATCATGCGTTTACAGATGCCATACAAATAAAGAAAGGTGTTCGGCAGGGATGCGTACTATCGCCGCTTCTATTCAATTTGTATTCAGAAGTAATATTCACCGAAGCACTTAATGAAACTTCAGGCGGAATCACTGTAAATGGACGAATAATAAACAACTTGAGGTACGCCGACAACACGGTCATCATTGCAAATACCCAACCTGAACTCCAGAAAATGATAGATAGCGTGGTACAGTACAGTAAAAGGGCAGGGCTGTTTGTAAATATACAGAAGACAAAAACCATGATCTTTACAAAAAGACCAACAAACGTTTCCGTAACCATCAACGGGGCCTTCATACAGCAGGTCAAATATCTCGGCGCCCTAGTCAACCAACACTGTAACATGACTAAAGAAATAAAGTCGAGAATTGAACATGCTCGCAGAACATTTATAACCATGCGAAATTTCTTTATAAAATCTGACCTAAGCTTGGAAATGAGGGTTCGCATGTTAAGATGCTACGTGTTTCCAGTGCTTTTGTACGGGTGCGAAAGCTGGACTCTAAACCCCGCTATGGAAAAAAAGATCGAAGCCTTTAAAATGTACTTGTACAGGCGTATACTGCGAATATCTTGGGTACAAAGAGTGACTAACGCTGATGTACTTATCCGTATAAAAAAGACAAAAGAACTTCTTTACACCATGATGAGAAGAAAGGCCGAATACCTGGGGCACATCATGAGAGGGAAGCGCTACAAACTTTTACGACTTATAATTGAGGGGAAGATACAGAGAAAAAGGTCGGTTGGAAGACGACAGAACTCATGGCTTAAAGACCTACGCCGCTGGTTCAACTGTACGACCACTGATGTCTTCCGAGCAGCCGTGTCAAAAACCATAATGGTCAATTGGATCGCCAACCTTCGAAAAGAGACGGCGTGAGAAGAAGAAGACCCATCTAACTTCTGGTTATCATAAAGTTAGAACTGTCAACCTTTTCCCCCAATTTAATAAATAGCAATATTGACAGAGAAAAAAGTTTGTTATCAAAAAGTTGGAATTATCACTTAAAAAAAATCAATTTTTAGATCACCAACTTTTGAATGAGTGAGCGAGAACTCCAGTTGAAATTACTGTCCTGCAATCAATGATCAATGAGTCAAAAGAATTATTAACAATATGCTTGGATTATCATAGACTAAATTATCAAAACAATTTCAACATAATCCGTTTTAATTTCCAATGAGTGGTTCAAAAGTTACGACCATTTTAATGATTGAAACAGTTTCAAAATTAAGTTGATTATAATCAATTAAAATAAAAGTATATTAAATAAGCCATATAGATTTTGATCAAATTTACACAATTAGTACTCATAATAATGAAGTATGCTAGTACCAAAATTTCATAAATATCCAATGAATAATTTGAAAGTTAAAACCAATTTAATGATTAAAGTAGATTCAAAATTAAGTTGGTTATGATCAATTAAAAAAATGATATGTTAAATTGGTCGTATGGATTTTGATCAAATTTGCGGAATTGATACTTATGATAATAAAATATAATAGTACAAAATAACAACATTATCCAATAAATGATTTGAAAGTCGTGACCAGTTTAATGATTAAAATAGTTTCAAAATTACGTTTGTTGGTTGGTTTTTAATCAATTTGAAAAATGATTTATCAAACTGACCGTATGGATTTTGATGAAATTTACGCAATTGGTACTAATAATAATCAAATATAATGATACCAAATTTGATCAATAACTAATGAATAATTTGAAAGTTATGACCAATTTAATAATTGAAGTAGTTTCAAAATTAAGTTTGTTTTGATCAAATAGAAAAATAGTATGTTAAATTAACCGTATGGATTTTGATCAAATTTGCGCAGTTGGTACTTATAATAATAATATATGGTAATACAAAACTTCATTATTATCCAATGAATAATTTGAAAATTATGACCAGTTTAATAATTGAAGTAGTTTCAAAATTAAGTTGAATTTGATCAATTATATTATAATATGGTAAATTGGCCGTATGGATTAGAATAAAATTTACGCAATTGGTACTTATGATTACAAAATATAGTAATACCAAACTTGATTAATATCCAATAAATAATTAAGAAGTTATGACCAATTTAATGATTGAAATCGATTCAAAATTAAGTTTGTTTTGATAAAATAGAAAAATAGTATGTTAAATTGACCGTATAAATTTTGATCAAACTTGCACAGTTTGTACTTATAATAATGAAGTAGTACTAAATTTCATCAACATTCAATAAGTAGTTATAGAAAATGGTATGTTAAGTTGACCGTATAGATTTTCATCAAATTTGCTCAGTTGATACTTATGATAACATTATATAGTAATACCAAACTTCATCAATATCCAATAAATAGTTTAGAAGATTTGACCAATTTAATGATTGAAGTAGTTTCAAAATTTAGTTGGTTTTGATCAAATAGAAAAATAGTATGTTAAATTGACCGTATGGATTTTGATCAAATTTGCACAGTTTGTACTTACGATAATAAAATATAGTAGTACTAAAATTCACCAACACCCACATAAGTGCTTCAAAAATTATAACCAATTTAATGATTAAATTAGTTTCAAAATTAAGTTGGTTTTGATCAAATAGAAAAATAGTATGTTAAATTGTCCTTATGGTTTTTGATCAAATTTGCACAGTTTGTACTTACGATAATGAAGTATAGTAGTACTAAATTTCATCAACATCCAATAAGTGGTTCAATAATTATAACGATTTTAATGATTAAATTAGTTTCAAAATTAAGTTGGTTTTGATCAATTAGAAAAATGATATGGTAAATTGACCGTATAGATTTTAATAAAATTTACGCAACTTGTACTTACGATAATAAAATATAGCAATTTCAAATTTTATCAATATCCAATGAATAATTTGGAAGCTATGACCAGTTTAAAGATTGAAGTAGTTTCAAAATTAAGTTGGTTTTGATCAATTAGAAAAATAGTATGTTAAATTGACCGTATAAATTTTGATCAAACTTGCATAGTTTGTACTTATGATAATGAAGTATAATAGTACTAAATTTTATCAACATCCAATAAGTAGTTCAGAAATTATAACCAATTTAATAATTAAATTAGTTTCAAAATTAAGTTAGTTTTGATCAATTAGAAAAATAGTATTGTAAATTGACTGTATGGATTTTGATAAAATTTATGCAACTAGTACTTATGATAATAAAATACAGTAATTCCAAATATCATCAATATCCAATGAATGATTTGAAAGGTATGACCAGTTTAATTATTAAAGTAGTTTCAAAATTAAATTGGTTTTCATCAACTAGAAAAATAGTTTGTTAAACTGACCGTAAAAGTTTTGATAAAAACGCAATTGGTACTTTTAATAATAAAATATAGTAATACCAGATTTCATCAACATCCAATGAATAGTTTAGAAGTTATGACCAATTTAATGTTTAAAGTAGTTTCAAAATTAAGTTGATTCTGATCAATAAGAAAAATGGTTTGTTAAACTGACCGTATGGACTTTGATCAAAATTACGCAATTGGTACTTAAGATATTGAAATATAGTAATTCCAAATATCATCAATATCCAATGAATAGTTTAGAAGTTATGACCAATTTAATGATTGATATAGTTTTAAAATTAAGTTCGTTTTGAGCAAGTAGAAGAAACATACACAGCTCTTTAATACAAATTTTATTACATTATTTTGAACGATATAAATAGTATCAAATTCAAAGTTAAATGAATTTTAAATTCCTAATTAAATTTCCTACGCAAATTTGTGCAATGTGCTGCATGGATTAATATGTTCTCTGCCCAGCCCAGATGCTTTCTGTACAAATTGTTTATTTTTTTAATTTATTAATGTTGAACGGTTCGTTGATCTTACTTTGTTCACATTTTTGGTGGTAACATTGAATTAAACTGGACATGTTGGATGAATTTAAATTAATTAATTGCATTTGCTTAATTTACGTATTAAAATATTTGTAATAAATGATTATTTTTGTAAATTTAAATTGCAATAGTCGGACGCCGAGTTTTAAATTAAAATAGTATTACCGCATAAACATTTCAACACTGTGAAATATTGACAAGGTGATATTGATATTGAATTTGCAATTTTACTTTATTTGTTATTTACACACCATTTATTTAAAAATAAAATGTATTGTTAGTATTTATGATATTATCAAAATGTCTATTGCAACAAAGGCATTATGAATTATAATGCCCTGGTCGATAAGTACTTATTTATATAATATTCTGTATCAAAGTAATTATTAAAATTAAAATTTAATAAATGATTTATTGTAAATTGCCTCTCCGCCCAGTGTGAGACACATACACCAGTGTTTCAGGGTATGCACCCATCATCAGTGTGCCTGGCATCTTACTGGTCGGAGTATTTACATAAAATCACAATAAATATTATGCATTTACGCACTTCAATTTGCGTAATTATCAATATTTCTGATAAAATTGATATCAAAATTATAAATAAATGATTAATTAAAAATTAATAGTTAAATTTGTCTTCTTCGAAGATTAGTGAAGGCAGTAGACTGGCATAAGGACCACACTGAAGCAGGAAATAATAAGTTCACAGACGCGTATTGAAATCGAGGACGAAGCGAACCGAAAAATGAAATCAATTATGGCGATTTTGAAATAGCAAATGCCTGCTGCCTGCCTGCCAACCAAGCCAACTCTCCCCGTTCATTTATTAATTCGCAAATCCGCGTTATTAAAACATGACGCCTTCACTAATAAATGCACCCTGGGATGGCACATTCCTACAATATCCCAGGGAGTGAGACGGACGTTCAACCGGATGCATGAAAATATAATATGGAATTGCAGATTTTCCATAAAAATGATGATGTTATTGAATAGTTTATGGTTTAATAGAAAAATATTAACAGCTATACCTATTTAATAATTATTAATGTTTTAGATTAAAAATCCAAACATTATTTAATTAAAAAAGTTTGTCCCAAAAGATTATTAAAAAAAAATATGTTGAGATTGTTCTGTGTATGTTCACTTTATTTTCTTTCATGAAAAACAATGCAAACTTGACAACACAGTGTTTGCCGTGTGGAGCAGTTTAACCTTCGTCGTGCAATTGACATTTGAGAGAAATACCAACTTCATAATACAAAGTTTCAATGCCTAAAGGGCAGCCGTTTCCATGGGGGAATTAAAATAAATATACATCGTACGTATAATTCACTACAAGTTTCAATCCGCTTTAATCAAATCGGAAATTATACATTATTGCCATTAAATGCAGCCTTAATCGTTCACATTAATATTAAATTGTGATGAAAATATTTAATAATATTTTTATCTGTTCTGTTTGCTGTTTAGATAAATATTTTGTAAACTGTTGTAATTGAATTACATCTTTACACTAAAACTTTTCTGAAAACTTTGCACACCCCTTTTTGATTTCATCCCAACTTTGTTCTAACTTAATATTAAAGTTTCCAGTTTAAAATCGCATCTAAACATTTTTCAGAACAATTTTCTCAACTGTTTACCAAACTACATATTTATTATGCAATAACTAAGTAATTTAAAAATAATATTAAAAAATCTTTAAAACTAAATTAATATAATTATTATTGCAACTATGTAATAACTGAAACGATGATGCAAACATATATCAAATCGTAGTAGAAAAATCAAACATTTAATAAAATTAATTAATAATGTAAAGAATGTGGCGCAGTCAGTAGATAGTAATATGGTATACTAGGTTAAAAAAAAATTATATGATAAAACATTTTAATGCTGCTTGAAAGCGTAGCCTATACAAATTTAGATACATTTTGATAAATGTATATTATATTTTTTTACAAACGTGAGTAGTGCTGATGTTTTATATTTTTCAAAATATATTCTTAGAGCTTCAAATTTTGACAACTACATTAAGCCTGGATACTAATAAGTAAAGCCTATAGACATACTGCAATTTTGTAAATTGGCTAAAACAAAAAAAAAACTTTATTTAATTACTAAATTTTATATAATGGCGCAGTCGTACTTGACGTTCAATATTTAAACCTCATTATAATTAATTAATCCGCTTCGTTTATCAAATTTAGCAAAATTTTTTTAAAAATGCGACTTCGGCATTTAACAAAATGTTGTTATTTTTACAACTGATTTTTGACAATGTTGTCAATTTGAACTATTATGACATTAGCATTCTAAATCACATTTTTAACTTAAATATAAAAACTTTGTAATTTTAAGAAATAATTGTGTCAACCAATTCCTATAAAAACTGATTCTTGAAAACCTAGTCAATTTGAACCAACGGCATTCTAAAAAACAATTCTGACTACACTATATAAATGTCGTCACGGCAAATTCTGTGACTATGTTTTCTTTTCATTCAAATTTTTGACATATTTTAATTGAGACAACTAAATCAAGATGTAGTAACAGATAAATATGTTTATAACCAATTTGGCGCAGTCAGTAAGAGCCTAAAAAGAACAGTTTTCCAACTGATAAACATTCTTAATATTTTCTAATTACTTAAAAAAACTTTATTAATTGGAAGCTTAAATATAATTTATCATAAAACTATATCAAATGACGCAGTCGTTTTTATGTTCTTCAAAAATTACTTTTAAAATACAATTCATAATTTTATATAATGGCGCAGTCGTATTTGACGTTCACAAATTAAGAATTGTGAGGCCAAACTCAATTAAGTGTATACAAAACAAATTTTAAGTTAATAAATTGAAACGCATCGTTTATTGAATTTAGTAAAAAGTAAAAATACGACTGCGCCATTTGATAAAATATTAAATTAAATTTCTGATTAGACAAAAACGTAACGTAAACCCATCCTTGTTAAGTTAATTAAAAAATATTTATAAAAAAAAAACTAAATAATGATGTTGTCATTTTGACATTAATCAATTTATTCTGAATTTTATCTAAACTGTGATAATATGTCATTTTGGAAACTGATTATAAGTCAAATTTTACAACTGATTCTTAACCATGTTGTCAATATGGCCCACTATAATAAATGGTACTCTAAATCACATTTCTGATTAAATTACAAGAATGCAATTGTAACAACTAATTAATTCTGTTATTTGATTGTGACAACCAATTCCTATCAAAATGTCATTTTGACAAATGATTCTTAACATTATTGTAATTTTAGCACATGAGAGTGTCAATTTGACATCAAATTCCGTGACAATTCATTTTGACAGCGTTTCTAACCAATTTGGCGTTCCAACTAATAATAATCTTAAAATTAGTTAAAATTCGCTTTTACTATTAATTAGTTAAACACAAATAATTTATCATAAAATTCTACCAAATGGCGCAGTCGTTTTTACGTTCTTCAATAATTACTTAAAACAACTATTTCGTCAAAATGAAATCTAAAATTGTAATTTAATTGACAAAACATAAAAAAAACAAAAAACTTTATTAATTAATAATTTTTGATTATTATATTTTTTTTACAACAGCTCAGTCGTATTTGAGATTCACACATTTAAAGTTTTTGAAGCTAAAATCAATTAAAGCGCCTTGTTTACCAAATTTAATAAAATCATTTTACGACTGCGCCTTTTAATAAAATTTTATTGAACAAAATGTGTCAAAACAAGCACTCATTCTTGTTTAAGTTAATTACAAAATATTTACAAAAAACATAATAATTGTCATTTTCACACTAGTTTTACTCTCAACTTGCTCTAAATTTAAACTAAACTGAGATAATTTTGGTACCTGGCTAGATGTCAATGTTACCATTTTGGCAACTGATTTTTGAAGTCCATTTAGTCCATTATGATATAAGGCATCTAAACATGCTAACACAATACTTACTGAATTATGAGAATGTTCATTTTGAAAACAAATTTTGTGATATTGTCATTAGATGTGGACAATTTTGTCATTTTGATACATTTCATTTAAATTTATGACTAAATTTTGACATAGTTGTCAAACATATTTAAATTTCTGTATTATATTTTTGTTATTTTTTTTTAATTGTGCTTTTTACGGCTATTTTACATCGCCACAGTAAGTCTACGACTTGTTTAAAATGGTTCCATATGTTGTCATTTTGACAACTAATTTCGTAATTTTTATTTAATTTTGAAAAAAAAATTCTATGACAATGTGGTTAGTTTGGCATGTTATAAAATTTTATTCAAGTTTCTGACTGAATAATAACAATATTGTATTGTATAACTATGACAATGCTGTCATTCTGTTTTTTTGATAAATCTCTTATCCAAGCACATTGTTAATAATTCTTTTGACTCACATCATCAATTGCAAGACAGTGATTTTAATCCAAAATTTGAATTTTCTTTGGAGTGATAGATCCAACTTATTGATAACAAACTGACAAGTTGAAACTCCCACAGACTCACCCAAGTATTAGTGATTCAGAAGTTGGATGTTTCTCCTATCTGCCAATGCCACTTTTCATTAAATTGAAGGAAGAGGTTGGCAGTTCTACCTTTATAACAAGCACTCATGTTATTATTTCCAGTAAAGTTACGGCCCAAGTGTTGGTAATCCAGAAATTAAATTTTCTTTGTCAGATCCATCTTTTTGATAAAAAACATACAAAAAGATACCGCCTTCTTGTATGTTTTTGATTGCGGAGCAGTAGTTGCAACTACGAAAGACCCCCAAAACCAACCTTTGAAGCAAACAACAGTAACTTAAAAATACTAAGAACAGAAATAGAGTATGCTCTAAAAACTATGAAGCCCGGTAAAGCAGTTGGCCCGGACCAAATACATAGAATAGAATTTATCAAAATGTTTGTTGACGATGTAGTTGATATTCTTTTGGACGTATTCAATAACATCTACATAAAAGGGGAAATCCCTAAACAGTGGCTATTATCCACCTTTGTGCTTATTCACAAGAAACCGAATCCAAGAGAGTGCAAAGATTATCGAACCATCGCACTCATGAGTCACGCCCTAAAGCTCTTCCTGAAGATAGTACACAAAAGAATATACAGAAAGCTTGAAGAAGACATAAGCAGCACACAGTTTGGGTTCCGCAAAGGGCTCGGGACAAGAGATGCTCTCTTTGGAGTTAATGCTCTTTTCCAACGTTGTCTGGATATAAATTGCATGTTACATTGATTTTGAGAAGGCCTTCGATAAAGTAAAACATGTTAAACTACATCAGCTACTCCTTAGCAAAGGCATTGACTCGAACGACGTTAGAATAATCAGTAATTTGTACTGAGGCCAAAGGGCTAACACAAAAATTGAAAATCAAGTAACAGAAGAAATGAAGATCCGTCGTAGCGTGAGGCAAGGATGTATTCTATCGCCACTGTTATTTAACCTGTACATCAAAACGATTTTTAACGAGGTACTGGAAGAGGAATCAGTGGGAATAATTATAAATAGAGTATCTGTTAATAACCTCAGGTATGCAGATGACACCGTCATATTATCAAAGATATACAACACCTACTAGAAAAACTAAATGATTGATGTAACGAATACGGCCTAAAAATTAACTTTAATAAAACTAAGCTAATGGTAATTACAAAGTCACCACAGAATCAGAACCAGTTACCTTTGGCAATAGCAAATACCATCATAGAAAAGGTGGAAAACATATAAATACCTAGGAACCCCGCACAGGAGCGTGGAGAATACGTAGCAACGTAGCATCCTCATCCTGAGATTGATATTAATATCACGACTGGTAAATATCTTCTTCATTTTCATAAATACTGCTCGAGCCATTTCTATTCTTGTTCTTATATTTGTTGTTTGTTCTCCTGTCTGCTCTATCCAGGTTCCTAGGTATTTATATGTTTTCCACCTTTTCTATGATGGTATTTGCAAGAAGAACCACACCGACAAATTACAAACATTCGAAATGTGGTGCTATCGCAGAATGTACGGACAAAATCACAAACATTGAAGTACTAAATAAAATGCAGAAGAAATGTGAAATTATTAACAACATAAAAAAAAAAACTTCAATATTTAGGCCACTTAATGAGAGGCCCCAAATACAAAATTCTCCAACTGATAGTACAGGAGAAGATTAATGAAAAAAGAAATATTGGCAGACGTAGAGCATCGTGGCTCAAAAACCTAAGGAACTGGTTTGATTGTAGCAACACTCAACTATTCCAAGCAGCAGTCGATAAGGTCCGAATAGCTATGATGATAGCAAACCTCCAATAGGAGACGCACTCAAAGAAGAAGAGTTGCAACTAGAGTCTTTGCCCATCCACCCAAGTGTTAGCAATCCAAAAAATAAAATTTTCTTCACGATTGATAGATCCAACTTTTTGATAACAAACAGACAAGTGGGTAGGCAAAGCACTGAGATTATTGAATGCAGGACAGTTGTTTCAACTAAAGTTCCCGCATACCCAAATGTTAGTAATCCAAAAGTTGGATAATTTCATTAAATCAGGAGAAAAAGTTGACAGTTTTAACTTTATAATAACCAGCACTTAGGTAGGTGGGTCATATCATTATAGCTAGTCAGTAGTTCCAACTGTAATTTAAGCGCACCCACCAAAGAATTGTTGATTCAAAAATTATTTTTGTGTGTGTGTGTGTGACAAATCTAAATAAATAAAATGAAAAGTAAGTGAGGCACGTTTAATATTATAAGAATTTGATATCTGATTCCGTGACATATAGTTTTGACATCAAATTTTGATAAATTTGTTGTTGTCATTTAAATTAGAGATGGTTTATGCCATTTTGACATGTTATGACAATTCACAATTTTGATAATGTGATTTTGACAAGTAAACATTGTCAGTTTATTTAAACAAGACAGATTCTATGACAATATTAAATTATTAATAACAATTATTCAAAACCAAACTCCTAAATTATGAGAATGCTTTAATTTTGACAACAGGTGCTGTCATTTGATTGTGACAACCAATTCCTATGACAATGTTGTCATTTTGGCATATAATAACATACCACAATTAAATCATTTTGACAACAAATTCTGACACTGACATTTGGTTCTGACAATAATATCATTTTGACATATAATGTTATTATACTCAAAATAAAAACCAAATTGACATAGTTGACAACATTTTGTTTAAGTTGCGAATTTAAAGATGTATTTGTGCCAGTATTGTAATTTGTTTTTTTAATTTAAATTTGATAAAAAAAATCTATAAAAATGTTCTCAGTTTTGCATATTACAGAACTTTATTCAGATTTCTGACTGAGTTGTGACAATGTTGCCATTCAGTTTACTAACTTCACAATGATAATGTTATCATTTTGAAATCAAACTACGTAATGTCATTTGTTATCATTTTGTAGAAATTTTAGACTAAATTATTTTGACAACTATACCCGTTTTTTTTTTCATATGATTTTGAAAACAAATTCTGTTAGTTTGACATATTATAAAATTTTATTCAAGTTTTTTACTGAATTATGACAATGTTGTTATTTAGCTTGCCAACTAACCTATAAAAATAACTAATTCTATGACAATGTAAGTTTGGAATATTATAAAACTTTATTTACGTTTCTGATTAAATTATG
Organism: Tachinus rufipes; assembly: GCA_963932245.1. Lineage (NCBI taxonomy): Eukaryota > Metazoa > Arthropoda > Insecta > Coleoptera > Staphylinidae > Tachinus > Tachinus rufipes. The sequence goes on along the minus strand of OZ010747.1, from coordinate 23,401,618 downwards.
TCATTGTTGTCATTCAGTTTACTGACAAAACTATATCAATGTTGTCATTTTGTCAACTAATTCAAAAACTTTATTCAGAATTGTGACTAAATTGAGACAATGTAGCCATTCAGTTTATTAACTACACAATGACAATATTGTCATTTTTACTAATATGTAACTTTTTATTTCACTTTGACAACAAATTCTATGTTAGTTTGGCATATTATAAAACTTTATTCAATTTTCTGACTGAATTATGACAATGTTGTCATTCAGTTTACTGAGCAAACTAACAATACTGTTATTTTAACAACCGAATCTATGACAATATTTGTTTAGCATACTATAAAACATTTTTTCAAGTTTCTGACTAAATCATAACAATGCTGTCATTTATTTTACTGACTAACTATAACCATGTAGCCATTTTGACAACAATTCTATGACAATGTTACATTAGCATATTATAAAACTTTATTCAAAATTCTAAATAAATGTTGTCATTTTAAAAACTAATTCCGTAACATTGCCATATGTATTCTCTGACATTTGAATTTGACAATGTTGTTATTTTTACATCTCATACAAAATTACATAAGTTTTAATTTTCTATTGTTGCAGACTAAAACTGGCTACCCGACTTATTTTGAAAAGGAGAAGAAAAGTAGCAGCATGGATGGAAGTGTATCTTCAGTAATAACAATACAAATTCAGCAATGGTTTCAGAAAGAATCCCCAAACCATTTATCTAAACATCGACTGCACAAGAAATTTGTGCGTACAGAGTCTGTGAGCAATGACTGTAAAGGAACCAGTAGACGTCTCAGAAGTGTTTAAAATTTTCAGCATGGATTCTTAACGGGAAGGAGATAGAGACAGCCATCTTTGACTATTTACAATCCTTAAATACGGCATTAGATTTAGGTGACTTGGCCAGTGGTATCCTCTTAGATTTATCTAAGGCTTTTGATACCATTGATTATGATATATTATTAATAAAACTGCAGCATTATGGAATACAAAACATAGCACATAAATGGATATTGTCATACTTAAGTTTTAGAACTCATTCCGTAAAAAATAGAGATCCAATTAGCAACCGAGATGTGACATCTAATACTACAAATATTAAAATGGGAATTCCACAGGGAAGCATTTTAGGTCCTCTTTTGTTTGTAATTTATGTTAACAACCTACAAATGAGTATTCCTAATAATGCGCGCTTAGTAAATTACGCCGACGACACAAACTTTTGTTGAGAGGCTTAAATTATATGGAATTAATAACCGTAAGAAATAATATAATAAAAAGTTTGGATGAATGGTTTACAATTAATAAGTTGAAATAAATTCTGAAAAAAACCAAATGCATTTTATTCAAAACTAGTAATTATGACTAACTGCCACAAAACAGCAACTTGAATAATACAACATATAATTTTAATGACAATGCAGCCCCAGATTGGGTGCTTGCAAGCACCAGCAGAAGCAGACCACCCGAAAACCCAAATAAAATGGTTCCGTTGGTAGGATATAGTCAGTTGTGGACTATTTCGACAAATATAGTGGCTGAAGATTTCAATTAAGAAATAACGGCGGCATATTAAGTTCTAGTCAGATAAACTACACAAACCCACCAACCCGCAGGGCAAGCATGGTGGGTAAATGCCAAAACTCTTTAAACTGTAAACATGAATACACAAGGAACTACAATAAGGCCCCGAGTCCCCAGCAATCTGCCGCCTCCCAGCTACGACAACGGTTGGAATAGAGAACAGATCAGGGGTGCTAAGAATGACTGGGCTTACAAAGGTTGTCATGGGAAACGACCAATAATTGCAACGTACAATATAAAGACTATGAGATCAGACGAACACTTGGATGAACTAGAAAAGGAACTCTCACAAATAAAATGAGATGTTGTTGGGCTATGCGAAACGAGAAGACCAAGGGAGAAATGTACCACTCTTAAATCAGGACATGTCTTGTACCAAAACAACTCTGATACCAACTCGCAAAATGGGGGTGTAGGAATACTCATCAACAAACATCTGAAACATCTCGTTACAAAAATGGAATCTATCTCGAGCAGGGTTATATATATAATGGTAAAGATTTCAAAAAGGTATTGCCTCCAGATTATGCTTGTATATGCACCAACTAGTACATCCGACGAGGAAGAAATAGAGCAATTTTACGACGACATATCAACAGCAAGAAAGGCTAGAAAACCACAATTTTCCATTGCATTGAAATCGCCCATGATAATCATGGGCGACTTCAATGCAATGATTCGAAACAGACAGGACAGCCAAAAAGTAAACATAGGTCAGTTTGGACTGGGAAAAAGGAATAGCCGAGGAGAAATGCTCCTTAACTATCTGCAACAGGAAAACCTATATTGCATAAACACCTTTTTAAAAAAACCGGAACATCGTAAATGGACATAGGTGAGCCCAGGTGGCAGAACAAAAAACCAAATAGACTACATTATATCAAATAAAAAATCACTAATAACAGATGTCTCAGTCCTAAATAACTTCAGAACAGGAAGTGACCATAGAATGGTCAGAGCAACATTACTGCTAAACACCAAACTCGAGCAAAATAAAATGATTCTGAAACGGACGCACCTACAAATCGATGACTTAAAACAACATTCCAAAAAATATCAACTCGAGCTACATTCCAAATTAAGTCCACATTCTTTAAAAGACTTGGACATAGACTCACTGTCCGATAAAATCTCAGCTGATATAAGAACCGTAAATAAAAAAGTATGCATGAGAGCCAAAAATCTACAAAATCAAAAATAATACAGACAAATTGTTAGAGGAAAAAAAGTCATTAAAAAATCAATCGAGGATTTCTACGCAAAACTATATGCCTCCCTAATACAGGAACCACCAACACTCGCCAGCGGAAGGAAAGAAATCACTAACGTTAATTCCACATATAGACACAAATAAACTGATAAAGGCCCTACACCAAATGAAAAATAAAAAAGCTCCTGGGACAGACGGAATTACATGCAAGATGCTCAAGTTTGGAGGACACGCCCTATTGAAGGTAGTACGCACTCTCTTAAATAAATGCTTGGAAAAAGGAAAAATCCCGATAGAATGGCAAAATGCACACGTAACACTGATACACAAAAAAAGTGACACCACTAATATCGAGAATTATAGGCCAATTAGTATACTCTCCCACCTATACTAAAATCGTAACTAATAGACTTACAGCTAAACTGGATTTCTATCAACCCACAGAGCAGGCAGGTTTCAGGAAAGGCTTTGGTACAGCAGACCATCTTCAAAGTATCCTTAATTGAAAAATCCGTAGAATACAATATACCCCTACACCTGGCGTTTGTAGACTACGAAAAAGCGTTTGACTCTATCGAGATGTGGGCAGTATTACAGCCAATGTCTAACGCATGCATCGACTCCAGGTATACCAACATTATCAGATACATCTATAATAACGCTACTCTACAAGTAAAAATTGATGACGACACATTAACAGACAAGGTTCCCATTAGAAGAGAGGTGCGACAAGACGATACAATCTCACCAAAACTTTTCACACTTGCAATGGAAGATATCTTTAAAAGACTAGAGTGGGATAAAAAAGCATAAACATAGATGGAAAACATCTTAACCATCTACGTTTTGCAGATCATGAGTGAGAATAAGACATCTATTAGCGTAGAAGGACAAATGGTAGAAAAGGCGACCGAGTATCTATATATTGGCCATATCATTAAACTGGGGAAAGACAACCAAACAGAGAAAATATCACGCCGCGTAAAAATGAGCTGGGCAGCGTCCGGTAAACTAGGATACATTTTAAAAAATACCATCCCATACAGTCTACAGCGGGAAGTTTATAACAAGTGTATCCTTCCCGTCAAAACGTATGAGCTCAAAACAACCACCCTCACAGTAAGATCTGCAAATAAACTCAGAACCTGTCAAAGATCCATGAAGCGTGCGATGCTTGGTATAAGATTGAGGGACCACATCAGAAACGACAAAATCCGCAGAAGAACTGGCGTTGAAGACGTAATTGTACGATTTGCAAACCTCAAGTGGAGCTAGGCAGGTCATGTTGCCAGGCAGGATCCATCAAAATGGGCTATAAGAATCATACAGTGGAGACCTAGAATAACAACTCGCAGTGCAGGAAGACCCCAGAAAAAATGGAAGGACGATATCCGCGAGGTTGCTGGACAAAAATGGCAACAAACAGCACATAACAGAAATATGTAGAAGAGTTTAAGGGAAGCCTATGTCCAGAAGTGGACAACAACAAGCTGAAGAAGAAGAAGAAGAAGAAGAAGAAGAAGAAGAAGAAGACGGTCTAAGAATTTTATCTAAAAATACAAACTGGAGTATTGTCACTACATTCTACTACTCAAACTTCTCTTAAGTCTTAAAATTTGGTGTTATATTTTGGGGTAATATATGTAATATAAATACAGTTTTTATTATTCAAAAAAGAACGATCAGAATTATGTTTCAGATGAAAGGACGAGATAGCTGCAGAGGAGCATTTAAAAAAAAAATTACTAACAGTTACTGCCATGTATGTATTGGAATCTATTAAATTTGTATGGAAAAATAGATCTAAATTTACCAACGAGTTACTAACTGGACATTATGATACAAGACATGGCCAAGAATACAGAATACCAAATCATAATCTAACGTCACTGGAAAGAAGCCCTCATTATAGTTGTATAAAACTATACAATCACATTCCTAGATCGATAAAACAAGAACTAACCTATAACAATAAGAAATCACGTCTTATCAAATTTTTAATTGAATGTGAGCCCTATAATCTGTTGGAGTTTTATAGTTATAGACTGGATTAATTTAAACTTGTTTTGATTGTATTATAATTGCGTTTTTTTTTCTATACTGTTTTTACTATTTTTTTTTTTCACTAATTAATTAAGCTTTTTTTGACAAATTTTCGTGTGCATGTGTACACAATGTATTGTATATTTGCTGTACAACAAACATTGGAAATAAACAAAATATTACTATTACTATAAGCTTTAAAACCTAGAGCAGGATTAACAGAAAATCCATTTTTTCAAATAAAAATTCATCATCAAATCATAAACGTATATAATTTTATAAACAACGATAATATTTCTATAAAACTAATCGCAAGTTTGATATTTAATAATAGATTATACTAAAACAACAAACGCAAGCATTAATGTATACCAATTTAAATGAATTATTCATGGCAATAAAAGTATAAATATTTAAACGGTAATTATTATTGTGTGCACAAATATCGGTAATTTCATAAAATAATGTAATCCAACAGACATTATTTTTTACTACAAAATATTTAGTAAACTCTATTAATTGATTCAATTAACTTAAAAAAAATAACTATAAATGTTTTAATCTTAACAATTGGGTACAATTTCAAATGAACTTTGATAATTTATTAAAATACATTAAATTGCGCATATTTTGATACCTAATACATATGTATATATTAAGCAAAGATTTAATAGCAGAAAAAATTAAACAAATTGAATCAATATATAAATTTTATTTGACCAATTAAGCTAATTTTGGAAACAAATTTTCTGCTTTAAAATAAATTAAATTGCGCATTATTTCATGTTGATTCATAAATAATGCTCAATATTTAATACAAGAAAAATGAAACAAATTTTATAAATATTTAAAACATATTTTAGAGCCAATTGAACCCAATATTCAGATAAAAATTTTGGAAAATTTCAAACAAACTAATTTTTAGCTGAAACCCCAATAACTTAATTTCATACCTGATTCATAAATATTGTGCAATATTTAATATAAAAAATAGAATTGTTTAAATATAAAAAAAATAATTTGAAGACTAAACTAAATCAAAATTTGGAGATAATTTTTTTAGAGGATTTCTAATTTCTGATTCATTAATAAAATTTAAAAAAGTTTATTTAGACACAAATTTGCATCAAAATTTTAAGAAACCTTTAACTAAATAATTTGTATCTTATGAATTTACGCATAACTTCATAAAGTATCTCTTGGATCTCCTAGACGTTCAATATTATAGTCAATATATTGCACAATCATTAATATTATACAATAATATTGACAATCAAATAAAGTTTAATTTTTATTATACAAACTGATCAAAACTACAACTAAAGCAATAGTCACACAACTTGCTTTATATTATTCTACATGTTGAGTGCAGAAGTGTCAGTGACAGAAAGTTTGCGCAATTATATTGCAACGTGTAGGTGGTCCTAGCAATGTATTCTGCATTAGATTGTTCAATATTATTGATGATAATGCCTGGCGGACAGCCGCGATCTAGTGTCACCGCCTAGTTTTCGTCAAAGGCGGTTAATGAGAGCGGTTTATTAGTTTATTCTTGACTCAGGTAAAGAACGATGCTATGGATCTGCCCGTCTAAAAAATTAAGTCTTTGATATTAGAACAGAGTAACCCTCTAGGGTACCACAAGTAGTGGTACTCTTTAGAAGTCGACAAGAACTAAACTAACTATCTAAGGCCCATCGCGGCCGATAGCTCAATACCCTCCAGAGAATCAGTCATATAGTTCAAATGACACAACCCACCATGACCAGTAGATGCATATCAGCAGTTCAGGATCCTTGCAGACTACGCACTATAATCTTTTCCTAAAAAATAAGTAAAAAATCAATCTTCCTGATAAGTCGATGTTAAGACCACGGTATGGTAAACTCAGTTTCCTTCCCACTATTGTTATGTCCAAGTGTCACTGGGTAGTGTTATGTCAGACTGATCGTGGATGACTCACTAATGTTAGTGGTTTTGTCCAGCGTTAGCTCGGTACAGCTGGTAGAAATCGGCGCAATATTCTTCGTAAAAATCTTCGTCCAAGTCGGTGTCTGGCCAACAAGGTGCAATGTAGGTTCAAAACTCAGCGCAGGAAGCATCCAACATGATTAGCAAGTCGCACATGTCAAACGTTTGAGTCGTCCCAAATTTTGAAATAACAATTCTTTAAACCCTTCAGGAAAACTTCTCCAGGTGGTAGGAGTTTTTCGGTATCAGGTCCATAGAGTTAGGGTCACGCTTTTACTCCGTCGCCCCACGTTGGGCGCCAATTGTTGCCAGAAGATGGTTTTTGTATGTCTGTTTAGGGACCCTTGGTAGTGCGTCCAGAGATATGCTGTTTCTTGGTTCCAACTTGTTAGAGTTACCAAGTCCGCAATGTCAATGTGAGTAAATTGACTAGCTGCAAGAGAGAATAATCTTCTTAGAAATAATCTGTGTCTTTAACAACCGTCGTCAAGACCTCGTAGCCCACAGGCATATGCGTCTACCAGCCATAATATGCAAAGACTGCTTGTTATTCCCAGAAGCATAACCAGGAGGATGGTACCCTGGAGGTTAACAACTGCTTCTATTTCCAGGACGCAATTCCCTAGAAGAAAATCCTAGCCTAAAACCCCGCACAAACCCCAAATTACTACTATTTCTCCAACAAACTAACGACATTAACAATTAGCGTCCAACATAGAAAGAAAGTAAAAATGCCTCAACCCCACAAACCCGCCACCACAAAATACTCCCGACACATGGAGAAGCTTCTCCAAAAGATCGGATCTACACAACTAAAACAACAAAAGCTTGGTTTAAACATCCTGATTAACAAAATAAAAATAAAAATAAGCTTTGCTACTGTATCAATGGAAAAAATAATAACCTTCAGCAACATCAAATAACCCCGAGCAAGATCTCCTGAATGATGTCGGTTAAGACTTTGGCCGCCAAACAGAAGACTATGAATATCTTACTTGAAAACCTCTCCAACCGAAGGAACCCAAACACAACCTGAAAAAACCCTGAGCTAAAAAGCTTAAAATTTTATCTTTAAAGATTTTCCTCAACGACTGGCAATCTGCACCAAGTACCTCCTATGCCAATTTCCAGTCCAAGATTGCATCCGGTGGGTTAAACACAAACGTAAGAGACTTCAGTAAGGAAGATCAATGACCTAAGCCTGCGCAAAACTCTGGTGCCCAAGTCTGTAAAGAACCACGTCCCCCAAACCAAAAATCGTCTTCATCAAAATAAACCAACTGAACAAAGACGCAGCACCCGGAACCAAACCCATATGTGCTACGCAAACTAGACCGCACACAAGAACCCAAGCTCAATAAAATAGCAAACAAGAAAGCAGAATAGCAAAAGTAAGAAAAAACGGATTGTTGCCTCAAAGTCAACCAAACCCCGCCATGCCAATAATTGCCTACTAGTTTCACCGTCAACTTTCAATGCCACAAAATCAACCCCACTTCCACCAAATACTAAAAAAATGTACTGGCCGTGATGAGCCAAAACCACCTGATCCAGGACACACATTCCCTGTGTTTTCAACAACCTACACTAAAACGTTGTAGTCCTCAAGCACTAACTAAGGTACATCTACTGGCCGCAATAACTTATTTTCAAAAGCAAATTAGTATTCTCTAACTACCTCCACCAAGATCTCGTAGTATCCTGGAAGGTAACTACTGCCCCAATTTCCAAAACACAATTCCTTGGAGAGACAGTCACCCCGCAACAGTTTCCACTCAGTACAGCAATTCCCAAAAAGGAACCCTAGCACAAACCTCACATTAATACCGTGTTCTCAGGCAACATAAAGCATATTGGTACAAAAATAAACCAATATCCAATGCACCATTTAGGATATACACATTCATATATTATCCAATAAGCCTCTTTCTTTCTTGAGTTACACAAACTCAATAAAATTAAGCTTTTCCAAAATTGAGCAAATAAATTTTTATAAAATTTATGGATTTAAACTTAACATAATAGAACATATGAGTACCAAATTGCACCAAAATCCAATAAACGGTTAAAGGATTACAAACTTCTAATTTATCCCTTAAAGCATCTCTTTTGATTACAAAAGCTCAATTAAGTTGAGATTGTGCCAATTTGAGCGTATTAATTTTGATATAACTTAAGTAGTAGGTTCATATTCTACTAGAAAATATTGGTACCAAATTGCACCAATATTCAATGAATCGATTAAAAGTTATAAATTTTGAATTTATTTCTTAAAGCATTTCTTTTGATTACAAGAACTTAAATGAGATGAGTTTAAGCTAAATTGAGGCACAGTGAAGCCAACATAACAACATTCTGCCCACAAATGACGCCAACTCCATGATTTATAAATTTTTTTGTAGATTAAGTGCGTAAAAATATGTTTTTATTTCACACGCGTTTAACACCAAGTATCTTGCTATAAGCGAGTTCTTGCCCACAACTAATGTCACACGTTGGCTTTGCCTCGTCGGCAAAATGCGTGTTATAAGTATATATGCTCTAAAAAATATAAAACATAACTTAAAATTAAATAGAAAAAATTAGCTGTAAACATGAATGTAGGTCAGCAAACTAACATGGTTTAGTAACTACTGATCTACTAAATATTGAGAGTATATGAAAAAAAAAATGCAATCAAAATGATACTTAATTGCCCCGCGATCCGAACGTAATTCAATAATACAATTAGAGCAAGTGCAATTCAATAAAGGATGATCCATTTCATATCACATCCCTCCTCCCCACGGCATTATCCTTAATCAGCTTTGCTTCTTTTGTATAATGAAATTGCCGGTTCGAATCGATATTCCATATTTCATCATTTAAATATTTTCACTCGGAAAAATTGAAACGTATTTTTCAAGTTGCATAAGATATATTCCATAACCAAACAAAAAAAAATTAATTTCAATAATCCCATTAATAAATTAATCAGAACGTATATGATGAAGTTGATGATTTTCCAATTAAAATACGCGCAATTAGTGAACATTTTTCGGTGTTTGCGCGTGCATTCGGTGCGGATGGGACTTCTACCACTCGAATGTTTAGGGAAAAAGTATAATTCAACGTGCACACATATATACTCGACAAATCACGAGATCAATTAATTTTAATTGAACTCTTTTCAATTGATTATTGTCCCAACTTGTCATAGGCAGATGCAAAATATTAAAACCGCCCGTCACCAATGTAAAATGGAACGATAGAGCGATGCATAGTTACGAAATTGATATTGTTTTCAATTCATATTATGAAACAATAAAAATAATACTGTAATCAAATCGTTTTTACAATTCCATGCTGGACTGGCCGGTTTTATCCGATTCATATATTGATAAAGCGTTTTAAAATAAACATGGGAATTATCTGTACAACAATCCTACAATATAACTAAACAGAATTCTATTTAGGTCATACAAGGTAGGAAACACTGATGATCTAAATCTGAGATAATGGAAGAGGGTTGAAAACTTAAATTGATATCAATTAGGATAACAAACTTCAATAATCAACATTATACGAGTACATATTTCTATTGTGGCAATATAATTATTATTTATCAATTTTGTTACCAGATATAAAAGGTTTGATCAACATGAATTTGGTTATAACTTTGTAACAAACCTTTTAAAAAATCTCTATTACCTCAACATCTCTCGCATCCTCATCTCTAAACTCCCACAAATAATTGATTGAAAAATCCCATAACAAAGTAATGTAATTAATAATGTAACAATTCTTGTTGTATTAGTCATTTTTCATTTCTATTATTCATCAACTAACCAAGCAAAATAAGCCGACAGAATTGCATATAACCGTTACAGAAATCCAATAATATAATCATAAAATTTGATACGACTACAATCAGACATAATAAAATAGAAACGCCAGGAGCTTGATAAAAATATGCAGTAATTCCATTTTAATTTGTAATCAATAGTGGATTTATGTCACCGTTTATAGGTTTTATTGAAATTGCGTGTTAGTGTATAATCGAATTTGAAGTTGAAACAAACAGATTATTACATAAAATATTAATAATAGAGTAAACAAACATTATAAAAATGTTACAATACATTACAAAACTAGAAATATAAGAACGTATCATTGAATTTATAAAAACGTTTAAGATTTTGTAGAATTTCAAACAAATTCTAAAAAACAAAGTTCGCGAAGTACTTTATCAAATACTAATTTTCTTTACTAAGTAAATCTGCGACAATTAGTGCCCAACGCACGTGGATCATGTTCTTGTCCAATCAACACCACCTTTAAAAACCAACTCAGAACCCATAAAAAAGTTATCTTTCCAGAAAGTTTTAGCACTATTGCAAAACGTCAAACAATTTTTTTCCTTCACCAGGATTTAGTCAAAATTAAAGATAGACCAAAACAAGTTGTAGATGGCCATCCCACACCAGGGCTAGAAATACGCTTAGCACAAGTCCCCATCCAAACTGATCAAAAACTATTCCAAATCTGATTTGCTTTTAGTCCCCGCACCCAAACTGTTTAAACGATAAATAGTAGAATCAGGAAAAGATTAAAAAAAAAACAAAAACCCTAAACCAGGATACACGCTAGTAGAGCTGGCAAAAGTAGGAAAGAAGACTAAAAACAATAATCCAGCAAAACTAACGGAAATCATCATTCCTAAAGCATAGAGTAAGCCCAAACGACAGACCAAAAATTAATCTCTAGGAGTTCCTGCTAAACTATGCGGTACTGAGGCAAGTCTATTATATAAAAACAAAAAAAAAACTATATCAAACAATAGCTAGACTACAACTCAAGCTAAACTTTGTATAAACTTTTCCACAATAAAAGACTTGCAGCAAAAATGCGAAAAACAGCACCCAATCCAAGAAAGGCATCTATTTGAACTACACCGCAGCCGCTACTACCAAAATTTCGTCATAAGTTGACAATCCCGCAGTCAACAAAGTCAAACCAAGATGGTAAACCTTGACTGTGATGTTGTTTTTGGCCAATGCCGTGCACAATTCTTCCCACTAAACCAATGGGACGTTAGGCTTTAGTAGTAACAATAAAAAAGTGGTGTTCTCCCCGCTCCTATAGCACTGTGGTGCAAAGTCCATGTAAAAAAAATCTTTGCTTGTGCTCCTCCCAAATCCAGCAATTTAACTAAAGACGTTCGTTTGCTCAACGCTAAAAATCTGTTTCCCAGGTTCACTCAAAAGATCAATGCCTTATCGACGGTTGCATCAACTATAACATTAATGCTCTTGCCAAGCAATGATGCAATCTTGCTCTAAAATCTTCTAAAATAATCAAAACAAGTCACAGATATGCCATTAGCTTTTGCTTTGGGATAGAATTGACCACAAATCAGAATTACTAAATTTTTGCAACAATCTCCTGCTAAAGTAGTTGGCAGGGGTAGCTAGCGGCTCATTTTTCCCGTCAGGAAAGTAAATATATAAAAGCCTCTCTCTTTGTTTTCTTAATAAGTTAACTCCGGTTTTACCAGTCATCTTCTGGCATTAGTGGCCAAAGCCAGCGAGTTTGAGATCTTGTTTGTTTTCTTCAATCATTTAAGCAATAGTTTTCAAAAAATGTCAGCTTGTGTTGAATGGAGTTTCAGAGAGTCGTTCAAAGTTGTCTAGAGGTCACTTTCCCGATTGCTAACAGATTGCAAACTGACTCGGATGTCCTAAAAGTTGCGCCTAAACTCTGCCGAGACGCTTTTCCAGTGAAAGCTCCATCAAGACCACAACTACTAGAATTATTTTTTATTCTTCCCACGTCTTAGATGTCGCATTTTTTCAACCAAATGTTGCAATCCTGTAAACAGTTTATTGCGGTAAAGTGTATAAATGATGTTTCTGTCCAGTTTTGATATTTCGTTTTGTTAACGTATTTATTAAATGTTAAATTGCTAAAAATCTAGTTTGTCTTGATTGTTAGTGTTGTAATCGGTTTCCTAGTCCTCTTTTTTAGTATCAACCTGACTATCTTTTTCAACTCCTCATTTTGGGAAACGTTTAGAAGATGTTGGTAGACAACAATGTGCCTAATTGCCTTCTTCTTCTCTTCAACCTACGCCAAAAAAAATCTTTGTCAATAAAAAAGTTTCAATCATCATTGCGTTCTACAAAATTACCCAGACAATCTTCCTTATTGACTATTTGGTCCCGCAATGACGTCTTTTTAGATTTTTGATTCCGTAATAGCAAGTCTTATCCGACTTAAAGTCTGGTTTTCTGGTTGAGAGCGGTTGACACGCCATCTTTATTTTTTGAACAGCTTGGTAGATTGTTTACCTATTTTATCCAAAGCTCATATGCACCAAGTTTTGTCAATTTTTATTCTTAGAAAATGTTAAAAGCGTCTTACCAATTGATTTGCTCTAGTAGAAAACCCCTAATGCTTTTCAATAAATAGTGTTAAATCTTTTAACCAAATGATCCTAAAACTATTGTTAACGTCTTCTCAGTAGACTCCCAAAATGTCAAAACACAGTTTTTTTTGTGATTCGTAGTTTCTATTTCATTTATTTCTATTTTTTGTTTTTCGTACAAGTAAATTTTGATTTCAATTTTTTTGCTAACTAAAAAACAAAATCACAAAAAAAAATAAAAGTCTTAACCAAAAAATGCCTAAAGCAACCAATAAACCAAACCAAACCTCACAACCAATCTAATTTCTAATTAAAAGTCGGTTGTACAAAAGCTTCGCAAATTAAAAAGATGTTATCTTAGGCACCTTCCAAACCTCATCTCAAGCTCCGCCGTGTACATAAAGAAAAGGATTATTGCGAGTACAAAAATAGCGTCCAAGATAATCTAAACTCATCTATAACACAATTCCCATTTGCCATTTAACGCCCTTGACTTAAGAACGCTTCCTGAGTAGATCTTTTCAAACCAACAGAGTATACAAAGTACTTAATCGAATACTAAAGAGTCTTTTTTCGCTCCACCAATCATAAACAAATAACCACGTATTTATATATCATAACCACGCATACCATTCCGTTAAAGTAGAGTGGACCACTACCTCATATTCAGTAGAATGCAACCAAATACAACCTTCCTACTTTCCAGACATAGTTCTTTGGTTATTTCCAAAATTGAAGATGGCATTAAAGAAGGATCACGTTTTCAGAGTAGAGAAAAGATAATGCAAAAAACAACGGCAAAATTGAACTATTCCAAAAAAAGACTTCAGAATTTGTTTTCGGCAGTGGAAAAAACGGTAGGCCAAGTCTATAAAAGCGCAAAAAACTTACTTTAAAAAAGATTGAAGTCCAATCCCTTTATGTAAATAATTTTTTTTTTCCCAGCCAAAAGTCTGATACTTTTTAGACAGACCTCGTATACAAAAAAGACGTAAAGCGACAAGAATAAAAAAAAGGAAACAATTAGTAAAAAAAAGAATATAAGAAAACCAAAAAAGCTCTAAAGTTAATAATTACAAAGGCCAATGACCGACCGAAACACAATTTTCAGCCAAAACCGAAACCGAATATTCGGCTCCCCTTCTAGTTTCGGCCAAAACTAAAACCAAAACTTTTATTTTTTTTCTAATTTTGTAACAGATTATTCGATAAGATTAAAATTAAATAACACTTCAATTTATTAAAAACTCACTTTATTTTTGTAATACAATTTAATTTTGTAGCTCTAGTAATCATAATTAAAAAGTTTTTGTACGCTAAGAAAAGAAGTTTTTCCGCATTTTCACCCAATATATTGCTTTGATCATTTCCGTAAATTTGTCCAGCAGCTACTCGACAAACGGCATGCGGCATAGGCGTATACATACGTGATTCCAATCTGACGCAAACGCTAGTTCCGGCAAAGCAGAAAGTTCGGCCAGTTTTTGACCGAAACAAAAACTGCAGCCAGAACAAGGATTTTGGTCAAAACTGGGCCAAAATCGAAACCAAAAGAAAAGAATTGAAAAAAAAATAACCAACAAACTAGAGAAACATATCTGGAGAAGAGGGTACCAAATTATCACTAAAAAATAAATGCCTCTATGGCTTAACATTACAGAAGGCCTACAAAAGCAGATAAGGAAAACAATATTCCCCAAGCAACCTAGGATCGTGTAGGATACAAAAATAGCAAAAAAGAAGCTAAAAAGAGCTAAAAAAGGCCCCAGGGCCAGACGGAATTTCAGCTGAAATTATAAAACTGACGGTGAAGAAAATACCAGAAACAATCTTCGCAGTGCTAAACTCAGCGTGGGAAAGGAGAAGTTCCTAAAACTGAAAAAAAAACGAATAAAAACGACGAGGACCCAAGGGCATCTGCCTCATCGATACAATGAGCAAACTCTATAAGAAAATCATAGTAACAAAGCTAAAGACAGAGCTGAAAGAAGAATATGACCTATCCAACGCGCAGTTTGGCTTCAAAAAAGAGAGGTCAACCCTTAAACCGATAAAGATAGTCAAAAACATTGCTAAAACAAAAATGAAGATAACAGAAAAAACTATGCGTTAAGGTTATCCAAGAAAAAAGATATCAAACCACCTTGTGGAGGTAATCAAAAGATATTTCACCGACCGGGTGATAATAGATAAGAATGGAAAGAAGCACAAGATCACGGGTGTAGAGTCGCAAAGGTTCCCCATCTATGGAACGTGCTGTATGATAATCTGCTTAGATTGAACACACCCAAAACAGGCAATTCTACTGGCATATTCCAACAACCTTTCGATGGTGGTTGTAGAAAAGTTGTAGAAATGCCAACAATGCCCATGAAAGAGCACAAGCTAGAACTGGCGTCAGAAAAACCTAAATGCTAATAATCATAGGTAGAAAAAAAATCAAAATCTAGATAAAAATTACAAAAAAGCTTCAAAAATTGGAAATAAATAAACTCTACAAGATTCAATCAAAAATTAGACAACATACTTATTGCATGATTTCATTAAAAAATCGCACACCAGATCTGAATTTATAGCAAAAATTCATTAAAAGTTTATTGCATTAAATAAAAAAACATATATACGTCAAAAAGTGCATAAAAAACTCATTTATAGCATAAAATTGGTTCAAAAAATCCCAGACATATTTCAAAATGCATCAAAAACTATGACAGAAATCCCAAATTATTTAGAGCACAACAAAATTTATCGCTTAATAATTATTTACTGTTAAAAGTCTCAAAGAATCGCGCATAAAACATTTAAGAATTTTAAGAAAAAATTCCTAGTAAAAGTTTATAAACTTTATAAAAAAAAAAAACGAAACTACCAGAGAAGTAACAACCAGAGATGTGCACAATAAAATCAGCAAAACCGCACTGCAAGAGGAACTCCAGAGCATGGTAACAAGCCAATAGTTTAGAATAGAGTGGCCCACCCACCCAAGTGTTTAGTTATCAAAAGGTTAAATCACGACTCTCTCTTGTGACAAAATTACTTTTGACGTCCACGTAGAAAACAAACTTCAATTTCTTGATCAAAAACACTGGGGCGGGTAGGTTGGACACTCAAAACATGGTAACAAGCCAATAGTTCAGAACAGAATAGCCCACCTACCCACCCAATTGTTTAGTTAGCAAAAGGTTAAATCACAACTTTCTTTTGTGACAAAATGACTTTTTTGACGTCCGCATAGAAGACAAACTTTAAAATTTTTGATAACAAACACTTGAGCGAGTGAGTGGGACATTCCAAAGCATAGTAACAAGTCAAAAATTTAGAATAAAATGGCCCACCCACCCAAGTGTTTAGTTATCAAAAGTTTAAATCACAATTTTCTCTTGTAACAAAATTACTTTTGACGTTCGCATAGAAAACAAACTTCAATTTTCATAATAATAAACTTTTGGAAGAGAGGAGGGGAGGGGGGTCCAATAGTTTCAAATGGATTGGCCCACCTACCCACCCTATTGTTTAGTTATCAAAAGGTTAAATTACAACTTTCTCTTGCGACAAAATTACTTTTGACGTCTACGTAGAAAACAAACTTCAATTTCTTGATAACAACCACTTGGGCGGGTGAGTCGGACACTCAGAGCATGGTAACGGGCCAATAGTTCCTCCCCCCATAGTAGCTCACCCACTCACCCAAGTGTTTAGTTAGCAAAAGGTTGAATGACTACTTTCTCTTATGACAAAATGATTTTTGAAGTCCGCATAGAAGACAAACTTTAAAAAAATTTAATAACAATAATTGGGAGGGGTGGGTGAAACACTCAGAGCATGGTAACGTGCCAATAGTTTAGAATTCCATACAAAACCCCAATTTATAACCAAAATATTTGAAAATTCTCCTATCATCAGCAAACAATATACAACGCTTTAGAAAAACAGTGTACCACATCTTTGATAAAAATATTGAACTGTAGAAGTCCAAGATGTGACACCAATGCGCACAAATTGAGATCTATCAGATAAATAAGATTAAACCAACAGTAACAGTAATAATAAAAAGAACAAACAAACCTAATACCAGTCACCCAGCAAAAAATATAATCATAGTCATAGACGACCCTATAAATAGAGATCAAAGCAGCGACAAAAAATACAAAAATAACAATGGCAGCAAATGCAAACGTCAGAAGACTTAAATATGATAACGTAAGTACACTTATAGCTAAAGCTCCTTGTAAAAATACGTATTGTGATAGAATGTATAAAATGCCGCATTGTTGATATTATGATATCAATACAATGCAAGTCGTCAAGGCAACAAAAGACTTAATAGGAAAATGTCTAAAACGTAAAAAAGGCTAATTAAAAAAGTTTAACAAAAATAGATCGGACAGTAACTCAGTTGGGTGAAGCGCCTAACTCGAATCTCGGCGCATAAATTGCCGCAAGTTCAAGCCCCAGCTCCGGCAGAACATTTTTAAGAAATTGTGGTATTTATTAATTCAGGACATTAGTCTAATACAGGATTGGTGTCCATGTAACCATAATTACATTTAATATGAGAGTGTGGGTAGACCAGATACTAGGCCTCGTCAGTATCTACAGCGTCTCCATTCTCTTAAATAACGGGTTCGGTATAAATTATGTGATTAATTTACAGGTATATATTTAAAGGCAGCTTGTGAGGTAGTAACACAAGTATTAGCCCTAAAATGATGACCCTAGTACCTAAAAAAAAATTGTTACGTAGACAAAGTAAAGAACAAAATGACCTTAAATACCATGCCAATAAAAATCGTTCAAGTTTATGTAGACCACAGCAACTTACTGCATAGAACCACCAAAAGTATAGATGCAACAAAGCAAAATAATAAAAAGATTACTAACAACGGATATTAGCTTAAATATACTAAATATATAACTAAAAAACGTAAAATAATAGATTACAACATTAGCAAACTAAACTTTATCTGAGTGAAACTCACGGAGGTAATAGTATGCTCCTGCTACTCGTCACCACCGCTACAAAAATTACCCCCAAAAACCCCCAAATTCAATAACAGCAAAAACATCTAAACAAGTGCAACATAGTAGCCAAAGATTAAAACTTCAAAAAACAATAATAGCGATTGACCCAAAAGAACAAAAAAAGTAAGATTTTGGTAAAATGAACAGCAGAGCACACCCTAGTCAGCATCAACCATACGTTTATAAAAAACTAACTACAAAGACGTTGCCTTGTGATCCAGCAAAAGTTGCCACTAAATCATCGACTGAAAAGAGTAAGATAATAAAAACCTAATTTTTAATCATAAGATCTACTTCAGGACGCATTGAAGAAACTTGATTCCAAAGTTTTTCAAAAATAATAACAAGTCAGTAGTTTGAATTGGAAATCCAAAGAAAAAGCCAGATAACCAACGTTCTTAAAAGACAACTAAAATGGAGATAAGCTAGCCATGTAGCAAGGAAAAACCATACAAAATAGACAAATAGATTAGCGCAATGGCGCCCAAGAGGAACAAAAAGAAGCGTGGAAAGACCCCCGAGAAAGTGGAAAGACGACATCCAAATCGCAGGAAAAAACTGTCCAAAACAAGGAGACATAAAGAAATTTGGAAGAGGCTTACATCCAGATAGATAAAGGCTGAAAAGAAAAAAAAGTTTGGATTAATGTAGCCCACCCATCCACCCAATTGTTAGTTATCAAGAAGTTAGATCACAACCTTCTCTTGTGACAAATTGACATCTGATGCTCGCAGAGAGGTCAAACATCCAACCTCTTGACAACAAACACTTGGACGGGTGGGTTGGTCAGTCCAGAACTTCATAACAAATCAGTAATTTAAACTGGAGTGACCCACCCACCCACCCAAATGTTAGTTGTCAAAGGATTGAATCACAACCATCTCTTGTGATTAAATGACATCGAACGTTCGCAAAGACACCAATTACCAAATCTCTCAAAAACGAACAGTTGGGTACATGGATAGAACACTCGATTGCATGATAACAAGTCAGTAGTTTAGATTGGAATGCCCCACCCACCCACTTAAGGCAAACTGATTTCTGATGCTCACAGAGAGGTCAAACATCCAACTTCTTAATGATGAACACTTGGATGGGTAGATGAGCCACTCCAATGCATGATAACAAGTCAGTAGTTTAGACTGATCCAACCTTCACTTGTGACAAAATGTGTTCTAAAGCTCGCAAAAAAATGAAACATTTAACTTCTTGAGTGGGTGGTTGGGACACTCCATAGTCAGAGTCAATAGTTTAGATTAGAGTTTGACGCACCAAAATGACATAACAATAAGAACAAAAAATGCATGTAAAGCCAAACAGAACGCTTTAAAATGTCGGCAAATCTACAACGCTGACTAAAAACGTGCGACCAAATAGACCAAAACGCATTAGACTGCCAGCAGACAACCCATTCACACCAAGAACAATCTATCCATCATTGTTAAAATCAATCCCAATCCAACAAAGGCAACTTTGATTGCAATCAAACAAAGTACAGATGATTTGATTACATATTAACTTCAACCATTCAACATCATCTACAAAATTAACTAATCTCTCAATTGATTAAGCAATTAATTAACTAACTCAAATTCTTTGCAGCATAGAAAACAACTGATTGGAAGCCATATTCAACATGATGTACGAGCAGGTATAGAAGAACGCCAACGACCTCAAGAAACAGGAAACTAAAGTCGACTCCCTGGTCAAAGACCAATCAGAAAAAGTCGACAACTTATTTAAACAGATCCGCCTATATGTAGAGAAGATCGCCAAGTCAAGCTGAACAAAGATCTTCCGTCAGCAACCAGAGAACATCCAAGCTCTCGCAAAGACGATCAATAGAAGCACCTCCGCCAACCCTAACCACCAAATCAAATGTTCTAACCCAGGTCTCCCTTAAAAGACCTGCAGAAACCCCAAATAAAGATGAAGAGCTAAAAGTCCTTCATTGACAAAAACTCTTCCCCAGAAGGCAAGTTTATCAAAGAGGTTTTAAATAAAAAGTCAAAGATGATAAAGAAGAACCAGGTTGAGGTTATTTCTTCCATATCTGCTACTAATAGGCCACCAACCGCCTCATGTCATAAGCCAGCAAGAGCATCAGCCACCAAAACCAAAAAGTCTACAACTCGACTGGCCTCTAAGGCTAGGACACCCCATCAAGTCCACCAATTGCCCCCTCTGTCTCAACAAGCCCAACAACCTCTTTGCTACCCACAAATAACACGGTCGGCCTCCACTTGCTACAATATAGAATAAAAACCTATTTCAGGAGTTGTCTACATAGTTCAAGTTCAAAACCCGAATGCATCCGATGTGTAGCTGATCAAACCAAAAAGACAACTGATTTCGGGCCTATTTGCTATTTGTTGTAGAATGCAATCAAAGCAGTAAAACAAACAAAAACTATTCGCCAGATCGGTTGTAGTACACGTAAACTTATTAAAACCTGACACTGACCAAAGCAAAAAACCTAAAAACTCTTGTAACTACCTTTGATTGCATTAAGAAACATCAGTCACTTCATTTCATACTAAAACGTTCAGTAACTATCCACACGAAATTGTTTAATAGATTTAGTATTAACACAAGCATTAACAATTTACCGCTTAATCGGATTCATTTTATTTTTTTTTATTAAAGAAAAATATTCCAGCAGTACCGCCATCTATCCGTGAGGATTCCCGGGGCCTGGTATTGGAAATTTATTTAATTATCCTGTAATGTTGTGATGTGCATTAGTTTTATATTTTAATTTTTATATTTGTTTTTTCATTAAATATTGTTTTAATTTAATTTTAAAATTGTTTATTGTGCATATACTTTTGATTTCTTCCGGTATATTGTTAAATTCTTTAATGCCTTTGACAGTTAAACTTTGATTTTTTGAAGTTGTTCGGTTAACTTCCATGTTAAGGTGTCCTTTTTTTCGTGTGTTATGTGTATGAATTTCTTTTCTAGTTGTTAATTTTAGTTCTGTTTTAGTTAGCCCAAGTTGTATTTTTTTTATTAAAATAATACATTGTTGTAAAATTTTGTTTTTTATTGTTAGTTGGTTTGTTTTTTCATGAACTTCGATCGTAGGTGTTAATTTGTCCATTTGATATAGTGTTTTTATTGCCTTATTTTGTTGTCGTTGTAGTTTTTCTATGTTTCTTATATTGGTTTGTGACCATATGGTCATCATGTAGTTGGTTTGCGAGCTAAAAATTGCATTATAAATAATGTTTCTTGTTTTTTGTGTAGTTAAGTTGGTAAGTTTGTATAGGGCTCCTATAGCTATTGTGTTTTTTTTTTCAAAGCTAAAATAAATATATAATTTATAATGTTTTGTTCTCTCTTAAAATATCTATTAAAATGCATTCAATTTTTAATTCTAATGCTTCACCATTACTAAGCAGAAACTTTTTTGTAGCAATTAAAAACAAAATGTTAGCTTCTATGAAACCAAACATTTAAAAAGATTCAATTTTGTATGCAACTATTTTACATTCCATTTTCCAAGCACGCTTTTATTTTTCAAAAGAAACATAAACAAGAAAGAAAACATGCACATTTTGACACATATGAAATTACCTCGTCACATGCACCTACATATCATTTTCGTTGTTTACATATGGAAAAGTACGAACATGTTAGCTCTAATAGAAATATAATAATACATAAGTTGTAGGCGTATCCATATCAATTATAGTCCACGCGCTTTTTATTCGATAGCAATATAACGCTTATCAATTATAGTGTGGGCGTATGATGTCCACAATTGTCGAGAACAGAAGAAAATGATACTTTCAAAACAGATTTATAAATATAAATTGATATACTTAAATAAAAAGTACGTCAGTCAGTGTGACGCAAACCTTAATTAAAATTTTATTTCAGTTATACATTGATAATAATAAAATATTTTATTATTGAAAAATTTGATTAAGTTTTCTTTTAAATAAACAATAATTGTAAACCTTGTCACTTCGATATTTGCAAATTGTATAATTAAGAAGTGTTTGTTTTTTTATATCTGAAGGTTATTTTAATTACGCATCAATGCACAATATATTTAAATGGATAATATTAATCGTAATAGATTGGCGTATGCTGCAAGGTCAGCAAAAACTATGATAAACACTGTAAATGATAAAACAATTGTTTAACTATAGTTAACATTTTGCATAAAATAAATATATGACCCGGTCGGCCACAGTTCAAAACACTGCGCTATACGAAAGGAATCTAAAATGAGCGTCAAATTGTGTAAATCTAAGTAAGTCTATCACTTCCTATTAGATCCAACTTTCCTAATCCTGGTATTTGCGTGTAACTTGATCTGCATACAAACATCAAGAGGCCCAATCGAGTTACCACAGATCTGAAAATCTTGTAGACAGAGTAAGGAAACGTTTCTGTATAAGTTCGCGTTACAGTAATGCGATGCGATGCTAGATCGTCGCCGTCGGTTAAATTTGAAGGCGCATCAAGGGCCCTGCATTGTATTAGCCGTGTCCGTATTGATAATTCATCTTTTCGGATTTTATTTCTGTGCCATCATCTGGATGTAGTTGACAAGTGAAGAGAGCGAGAAGAGAGGCCGACAAGGGGGTGGGATCTATAGTGGGTGTTTGATGTGGCGTCGTGCGCTCGCTCTACGGTTTTGTTGGGGGTTGGGTGGTGGTGGTGGATGGATGGATGGAAATATAAGTGCGAAGAGGCTTGGAGTGGTGACGTCAGCCGCAGGGTTGGAGTACAGAGTGGTACCCTAGCAGCGGCACACAAAAACCGAAGGCACTTAGAAGACTCGAGGGTGCAAGAGTACTCCACGGGGATCACAGATCCACACATCAACCGCACGGGAAGAGTACAAAGTCACTTTTATTTCGATGGTTGATACGGTATTGTCTCACTCCTGGCAAACTTTGATTGATATAGGATTATTGGGTTAAGTGATTTTATATTATAATTTAGTATAAAAATTAAGAAACATAATTGATAATTAAATTAACTTCGTTTAGATAAGTAATTTTTGTTAAATTATATACTAATCAGTGCTTTATTTCCATATTGTATATCAATAATATTTTCCATATTATGATGAGATATTAATGAACGATTCTTGGAATCATATAATAAGTGAATTATGTGATTGTATATAGAATTACTTGTTCATTATAACATGGCCTACAAGTAAACAAATTAAAATCTTTTATACTCAGGAATTCTTCTATGAAATAAATAGCAAAATTGGCGCCATATAGTTATATATATTTTTTATTATAAATTAATTTTCAAATTAGAATTGAAAGTAAATTTTGTGGTATAATAATAAATTATTCAACAAAATATTCTAATAATAATAATAACTAGAAAGGAAGAATATATAAATAAGCTAGTGCTAATTGCTAGTCAATCAGAAAACATATTAATTTAATTACAACATTTATAATACGATTGTATTCTCTAAAAAGAAGCAGCAACTCTTATACTTTTACAAGATAATATCAGGTAGATGCAAGTAAAAATGTATGAACGAATAGTTACCACAGTGCTCTACAACGTGACCACTACTTAGGTTTCTAGCGGAGTGATTAATAAACTCAGTTAAGATCGCAATCTGTAGTCCAGAAACGGTTCATCTTCATTCAACCAAAAAACTTAAAATTTCACCAAAAAATAACCAAAATCAACTGAAAAACTCAAAATTTCATTAAAAATAGTCAAAAAGGAACTAGAAAACTCAAAATTTCTTCAAAAATGACCAAAAATGACAACAAAATAAATAAAAACATCAAAAATTCATCAAAATAACCAAAAGCAACCAAAAAACTCAACATTTCTTCAAACATAACCAAAAAGTAATTAGAATACTCAATATTTCTTCAAAAATAACCAAAAACCACTAGAAAACTCATAACTTCTTTAAAAATTACCAAAAAGTAACAAAAAAATTCAAAATTTCTTCAAAAATAACCAAAAAGTAACAAGAAATCTCAAAATTTCTTCAAAAATGACAAAAAAATGACAAAAAAATAACAAGAAAACTCAACATTTCTTCAAAATAAATAATTAAAAACTCAAAATTTCTTCAAAAATAACCAAAAACCACTAATAAACTCAAAATTTCTTCAAAAATTACCAAAAAGTAACTAAAAAATTAAAATTTCTTAAAAATAATCAAAAAACAACAAGAAAACTCAAAACTTCTTAAAAAAATAGCAAAAAATAACTAGAAAACTCAAAATTTCTTCAAAATAAGTAACTAAAAACTCAAAACTTTTTCAAAAATAACCAAAAACCACTAGAAAACTCAAAATTTCTTTAAAAGTTACGAAAAAGTAACTAGAAAACTCAAAATTTCTTCAAAAATGACCAAAAAATGACAAAAAATAACTAGAAAACTCAAAATTTCCTCAAAATAAGTAACTAACAACTTAAAATTTCTTCAAAAATAACCAAAAAACAATAAAAAACTCTAAATTTCTTTAAAAATTACCAAAAAGTAACAAGAAAACTCAAAATTTCTTCAAAAATGACCAAAAAATGACAAAAAAATAACTAAATAAAATCAAAATAAATAACTAAAAACTCAAAATTTCTTCAAAAATAACCAAAAACCACTAGTAAACTCAAAAATTTTCAAAAATTACCAAAAAATGACAATAAAATAAATAGGAAATTCAAAATTTCATCAAAATAACCAAAAACAACCAAAAACTCAAAATTTCTTCAAAAATTACAAAAAAGTAATTAGAATACTCAAAATTTCTTCAAAAATAACCAAAAACCATTAGAAAACTTGAAATTACTTCAAAAATTACAATGAAGTAATTAAAAAACTCAAAATTTCTTCAAAAATAACAAAAAAACTCAAAATTTCTTCAAAAATATAACTAAAAAACTCAAAATTTCTTAAAAAATAACCAAAAACCACTAGTAAACTCAAAATTTCTTAAAAAATTACCAAAATGTAACTGGAAAACTCAAAATTTCTTCAAAAATAACCAAAAAGTAACAAGAAAACTCAAAATTTCTTCAAAAATGACAAAAAAATAACTAGAAAACTCAAAATTTCTTCAAAATATTCAAAAAGAAACTAGAAAACTCAAAATTCTTAAAAAAAATCAAAAAGTAATTAGAAAACTCAAATTTTTTATCACCCCCAGAAAATAAGCTGATAGCAACCCAGTGTACGACAAAACCCACAAATTGTACTCTACAAATCAACGTTGATAACATGACACCAAAAACTTTATGCAAATATACAAGCAGACATTTCTGCAACAATTTTCTCAGTGCAGTTTAACAATAAAATTTACAAAAACCTTGTGGAATCCGTCATTGTCAACCTACGACCCATTTAAGCAAAAAAAAAATATCAACAGATATTACCGTAAAGAACACGCGACAAATTTGCGCAACCACCATCAACACCAAGTCGTATTACCATAGATATGCTGTTACTTCGCGGTTACATATTTCCTAAAGTTAGGTTAGGTTAGGTCAACTTCAAACAGAATACCTTAAGCGCGCTTGCTAAGGTGAAAGCGGCTGTAGTAGCTGCCAGGAAGTAGCTACACACATGGTGTATCTTGGTTGATCTTGCCAAAAAGAACGCTTTTAACACAGCCAATTAGGGAGAGATTCTAAATACTATGAAGGGAAAAGATGTTCCCAAATACCTACTAAATATTATCTGTAGCTATTTGCGGAACAGGGTTTTGTTAGTGGGAAATGGTGGAGAAAGGGAAGAGGTAATTTTAAACAAGAAAAGAGAGAGAGAGGTGCCACAGGGTTCAATTCTAGGCCCTACGTGGTGGAACGTATTCTACAATGACGTGGTAAGCTTAGAGCTGCATCTAGTAGTAGAAAAGGTGGCCTATGCCGACGACCTAGCGGTGATCCCTACAAAACGCTCTACGGAGAACTGGAAAAGACGGAAAACTGCGCTATTACCCTCATAGAGCAAAAAATAAGCAGAATAGGTCTAGACATGACACCAAAAAAGACGGAACTTGTGTTGCTCTCCTGCTCAAGAAGAGTGCCGCAAGTGGAAATGACCGTCTCGGGGATCACCGTCAAGTCAAAAAGTCGGAATAAATATTTGAGGGTTTCGTTAAGTACAAACTTAGCGTGGGGTATGCATGTGAGAAAGCTGAGAGAGCGGCCAGGTTCTTAGCAAGGCTGATGCCAAACCTGGGGAAAGCGCAATCTTCCTCCATAGTGCTCTATGGAGCAGAAATATGGAGAATGCCGTGTGCAGCAAGGAATTGGTTTTACGGACTCAAAGAAGGTGTTGCCAGAGGGTCTGTAGCGCATACAGGACTGCGCCGACGGCGGGCCTTCTGGTTGTGGTAGGCACGAAGCCGTTGGATCTTGTGGTGCAAGTGAAGACGGCGGTCTGGAAGGGTCGCCTTACTAAGTGTGAAGCGGGAAACTGGTTGTGGGAGAAATGGCAGAAGAGTTAGGAGAAATGAGTATCGAATGAAAGTGGCAGCAAACGGTCCAGACGGTTCATCGCAGACGTGAAACGTTGGGTAGGTCAGGGCCATGGCAAGGTAAACTACTACATCATGCAAGTACTAACAGGACATGGTTGTTTCCGGGCGTACCTGCATTGAATAAAATTGGTTAAAAGTAATAAATGTTTGTAGTGTGAGCAAAGAAATACGATTGAGCACATTGTGTTCCATTGGTTGGATATGAGTAAAAGAGCAAGACTAAACCTGTTGGAAGAGAGCTTGAATTCGGATAACATGGTGGTAATAATGCTGTCTTCGATGTCCAATTGGGGCATTGTGGCCACCATGATAAGATCCATGCTACGTATGAAAGAAAAAGAAGAGAA
The DNA here is from genome assembly GCA_963932245.1 of Tachinus rufipes. Taxonomy (NCBI): domain Eukaryota; kingdom Metazoa; phylum Arthropoda; class Insecta; order Coleoptera; family Staphylinidae; genus Tachinus; species Tachinus rufipes. The sequence goes on along the minus strand of OZ010747.1, from coordinate 23,374,531 downwards.
GAAACTAACTCCATGGTGTGAGTGGAGTAGCAAAGGGTGAGGCCGTAGCTGCTCATTAATGTTTTTGTAAATATATAAAATCTGTTTTCTTATAAATGTTTTGTAAAAAATGAAATGTGTGCGCACCCAAAACTGAGTGTCAAAACGTTCCACAAACGTTAAAATGTAAATGTTGTTTAGTGTTTCTTAAAGAACTGTGTGCCTGCCTAAAACCTAGCCCGCGGGACTCTCCATCTTGACGTAATACTTTAATGCAATCCCAAAGTAAAAAAGATCGTTATTCTCACAAGAAGAGGGGGAGGTGGTTTTAGTCAGTAAGAATCTGACACTACTAAGTAACTAAAGAACTCAAAACTTCAAAAATAACCAAAATATAACTAGGAAAGTCAAAATTTCACAAAAAATAACCAAAAACCAACAAAAAAATCTCAAAATTTCTTCAAAAATAACAAAAAAGTAAACAAAAATCTCAGAAATTCTTCAAAAATAACCAATAACAACTAAAAAACTCAACATTTCTTCAAAAAGTAACTAGAAAACTCAACATTTTTTCAAAAATAACCAAAAACCTACTAGAAAACTCAAAATTTCACAAAAAAATAAGCAACACCTAACTAGAAAACTAAACAATTCTTAAACAACTAAAAAACTCAAAGTTTCTTCAAAAATAACCAAAAAGTAACTAGAAAACTCAATATTTTTTCAAAAATAACCAAAAACCTACTAGAAAACTAAAAATTTCACCAAAAAGTAAGCAACAACTAACTAGAAAACTCAAAATTTCTTCAATTACAACTAAAAAACTCAAAATTTCTTCAAAAATAATAACAAAGTAATTAGAAAACACGTAATTTCTTCCAAAATTATTAAAAAAACACTAAAAACTCAAAATTTCTTTAACAATAACCAACAACTAACTAAAAACTTAAAATTTTACCAGATAGTAACTAACAACTAACTAGAAAACTCAACATTTCTTTAAAATTAACCAAAAACAACTAAATAACTCAAAATTTCTTCAAAAATAACCAAAAAGTAACTAGAAAACTCAACATTTCTTCAAAAATACTCAAAAACCTAATAGAACACTCAAAATTTTACCAAAAAATAAGCAACAACTAACTAGAAAACTCAAAATTTCTTCAAAAATAACCAAAAAGCAATTAAAAACTCAACATTTCTCTAAACGTTCTAGAAAAGTCCGCCAGAAACCTTTTTAGCAGCTGTAGAAAAACCTCTAGAATCTAAAAATGTTTAATTTTCTGACAATCATAAAATGCTTTAGTCAATATTAATTTAAACAAATTATTGTTAAGTAGAAGACCAGTGTTAGGCTACAAAGTCAGTTTTATAATTATATTATTCATAGCAATCCATTAAATTCATTTTTTGTCTGCTTCTACCAAAACATCTGTTTCAGCCACAAAATGCTGGCCAAAACAACGATTTAGCGCTCCTATTTTCGACCCTTGATACACTATATACTATTAGAGCACTTCCACTTTTCAATCCACTGACCCAATATTTATAAACTGTGCTTCATCCCGCCCACCCGCCCAATTGTTTGTTATTAAAAAAATTAGTTACGTCACCTTTATTTACTAATTTGATGACAGCTGTCAGTCATTCTGAAATATTTCTTAGCTATAGGAAAACGGCAGGTGGTTGTAACTTACAATTTTCTAATAATAAACACTTGGGCGGGTGATCAAAACCCTCCCAATATTCACAACAGTAGTTCCCGTCCACCCGGCTGAGTATTTGTTATCAAGAAACTGGATACGTCACTTTAGTGTTAATCAAAACTATGGTTCCTATAGGATTAAATTCAGAATTACTTTAGTTTTTAAAATATTTAAAGATTGGACTTTTAATGTTTACTAGTAATTGCTAAATTTACAATATTTTGAAAAAATAAAAACTACTCTCAAGAACATCATATCCTTCATCTATCAACCTATCACAATCAACAACAACTAATTTTGCAAAGATAATCAACTGAAAACTACTAGTTCTTTACCGGACGAGGCAATTAAAATTTGTTCTTTTGGATTAAAACCAAAAAAATGCTAACATTCAATACTGTTTTTTTATTTCGTTAGTTTTTGAACAACTACACCAAAGAGCCCTCATCAGTGGCTATTATATTTAATAAAAACACCGTCAAAATAAGCTGTATCTACAAATGACTATCACGTGGGCACGATACCTCAGTTCATGATTACGGACAAATACTTTAAACTGTAGTAATCCGCTCACCCGTCATCCAATTGAATGTAATCCAATCTACAAATTGATAATACTTGGGCGGGTGGCTGGTGTACAACATCTCATGATTACTGACAAATAGTTTAAAACTAAGTGCCCGCCCACCTACCCAAGTGTTAGTATTCCAATCTACAAATCACTAATACGTGAGCATAGTACCTCAGTTCATGATTACAAACAATTCCTTTAAACCGTAGTGCCTTGTCCACCCGCTCAAGTGATTGTAATCCAGTAAGTCTTTAAAGTTGAACAATAAAATGACAAATGTAAAGACAGCTTAACACTATGTAATAGCTGCTAATATAAAATCCAAGCTATCTGAATAATATGAGCTATAAACGTAGAATAAAGATATTAGTTAAAAATAAAACACTAAAATAAAATATTTAAAATTTAACATATTGGATGTAAAACCCCAAAACCATCTCTTCATTTTCAAAAAACTGACAAGTAGAATTAATTAACAAAGTAGTTAAATAATATTTGACTGTAAAAATAACTCAATCAAATAGTACAAGAAGAAAGTTGTTGTACTAATATATATAATAAAATATATAATGACTATTGCACAACTGCTCACATTTTTTCTCATTTAAATGTCTACTTCAAAATTAGGATAACAATGAATAATTTTATTTTAAAGCATGTTTAGTTAACTACCTAGGTAAACGATGTTTAATAAAATTTGATAGACCAAAAATTTCATTTCTACTTAACTATCTATAAATTTAATTCCAAATATTTATAATAAACAATTAAAATAATAATTTGGCTGCAATTAAATACAAATATCAATCCTTAACTAAGAAATTAATACTTCAACTTCATTTAATTACCAACGCAACTTTAAATAATAAATTGCTACAGTAATTAATATTCAAACTGAAACAATTAATATCCAAATTTAATTAATTAACAAAAAATGGTTTTATTAAATAAAAAAAAGTTCGCCCGAGCAGGGACTTGAACCCTGGACCCTTGGATTAAAAGTCCAATGCTCTACCGACTGAGCTACCCGGGCTTATATGAGACTGGTTCGCCGGTCCGGTATTTACGTCGCAACCATGATTTAATATTATTAAAAAGTGAAAGATACATATGCAACCAACCCACCACTTATGTAATTACATTGCATATAACTAATCAGAGATTACCACATTTGAATTCAAAATATTGTGCTTAATAATTAAAAAAAATTATTATGTTAAAGTACTTATTAATTAATAATAATTTATTATAAATACATTTATAATTAATTATAAAAAATACTAATAATACTGCAGCATGAGCATAATTTAAATTATTGGATATTTCATTAATATTACTCATTATTTTAAAATAGCAATTTTCAAGGAAATAGGGCAGTAATGCAGTTGAGCAGAGTAGATGGATGGCATATTGAACGATATTTAAGTGTTAATTAGCAAGGTGCTAATAGCTAATTACAAAAGTCAGTCAGGTAAGTGACAAAGTGCCTCATCTAGATGGAGTATAATTATATATTCTTTCTAATATAAAAGTAAAAAACTATTCAGTATAATAATATAAAATTCATTCAAGTCAACCCATTTTGTTAAAATTTAAACCCTTATGAAGTTAAATGTTCCAAACATGTTTCTCCATTCTAACTTTATTTGCGAATCCTAAGGGAAATCAAAATACTATTTCTATATATACTTTTAAAGCGTAAACACATCAAGCCCTACAAACAAACAAATAAATATTTATATACATGACATAATAAAGATATATAACTTGATTTTAGTTAAAACGTCGCCGCAAATTATAATTTATCATTTTCCTTTTAAAATAATCAATAGAATTATTTGAAAATCTCACATATGGCGACATCTGTGCACTATTGAGTATATTACTAAATACCGCCCATTCCTTGTAGATGCCTCTGTATTACAAAGCTAACACTTGTTGCGCTTTTTTTAAGGTGCATGCACCTCCAGCGATTTATTTATTTTTTGTAAATCAATAAAGTTAATTGCATAAGCTCAAATGATTTATGTACGGTCATAAAATATGCATGGAGATTTACACGGGAATGTTAAATTGTTGGGAAATCGTCGGATTAAATTATTTACGATTGCGCAAGGATACAAACAAGCGAGCTTTTATGGTGCAATTAAATAATTCTTTCTATGTTCTTTTAGTGTGGAAAAAGAAATTAGTTCTATTGCTGGTTAGAATTTCATTGTTAATAAATGTTTATAGCTGGATTGGTGTTAAATAAGATTTACTTACGTAATGTATTGATCAAAGTTTGAATTGACTCACCTGAAACAAAAGAAATTTAAAATTAACTATGTATATACTTTTGTGTTTAGTAATATTCATTTTAAAACACTTTGTTCTCAAAAACAACCCCAATATTTCAAGTTTCAGAAATATTTGTTATGATCAAGGTTAATTATGCGTTTTAAAGTTTATTCATACGTCTTTTCATTTTATACTAGATAAACAATTGTTATCAACTTTTGTAGCACAGTCCAGAGTTACTAGGCGTTTCATAATTTACTCAAAAATTGAGTCTATGAAAAATAGATAAAATTAGATAGAATTTTCCAGAAACCGTCAAAATATGTAACGTACTTATAAAACTAACCTGAATATAAACCAAACGCATTAGCTACTCACTAGCCCACTTTATGCTGCACTACCATCCTTTGTTGTGGCCGCTTTCATGCTGTGCACCCAAATAGTGCTGTGCAGCTATATGGTTTAAATCGTGGTGTGAGTATAATGGTGTGTCCGTCTCGTGAACATGACGTCAGGTGGGTGATAGGAACTATAGCAACGCTATAACATGAGTATAGGTGGATAGTTTTAACCGCGCACCCGCCCAAGTGTTAATAATCAAGAAATTTAAAATATTTTTTTCTGCCGCGTTAAAAGTCTATTAGTGACTAGAGATGATGGTGGTTCTAATCGATGGATAGCAAACACTTGGGTAAGTAGGTGGGCCACTCCAAAACATCAGTACAGGCGGATAATTTAAATTGGTGTTCCCGCCTAATAAAGGTGATGGTGGTATATAATCCTTAGATGGCAAACACTTGGGTGGGTGAGTGGGTCACCCCAAAACATAAATACGAGCAGATAGTTAAAGCTGGGGTTCCCGCCTACCTGCCCAAGAGTTAATTATCAAAAATATTTAAATTAATTTTTTCTGCTACGTTAAAAGTTTTTTAGTCACTAGTGGAATCTAATCATTGGATGACAAACTTTTGGGTGGGTGGGTGAGCCACTCCAGGACATGAGTACAGGCGGATATTTTAATCTGGGGTTTATGCCCACCTGCAAAAGTGTTAGTTATCAAGAAATTTAAAATTATTCTTTTCTGCTGCTTTAAAAATCTTTTAGTCACTAGAGGTGATGGTGGTATCAAATCTCTAGGTGGGTGGATGGGCTACTCCAGAACATGAATACAGGCGGATAGTTTAAAGTGGAGTTTCCGCCCACTTGCCAAAGTGTTTGTTATCAGGAAATTTAAAATTACTCTTTTCTGCAGCGTTAAAAGTATCTTAGTCACTAGAGTTGATGGTGGTATCTTATCTTTGGATGTCAAACACTTGGGTGGGTGCGTGGGCCACTCCAGAACATGAGTACAGGCGGATAGCTTAAACTGGAGTTTCCGCCCACCCGACCAACTGTTAGTTATAAAAAAAAAAAAATTGAATCTTCTCTGCTGCGTTAAAAGTTTTTTAGTCACTAGAGGTGATGGTGGCAAACACTTGGGCGGGCGGGAACTAAGTTTAAATTGTGGGCGCAAGTAGCTTCTACTTTAGCTCACCCGCTCACCCAAGTGTTACTCATCAGAAATTTATTATTCCACCCACCGTTTGTGTAAGTTGCTAGCGATACAAGAAACGATTAGCTTACAACAAGTTACTTGATGACAAACGCTTGGGTGGGCGGTCGGGAACCAAGTTTAAATTGTGGGCGCAAGTAGCTTTTTCTACTGTGGCCCACCCGCTCACCCAAGTGTTGGTGATCAAAAGATTTATTATTCCACCCACCGTTTGTGTAAGTTGCTAGCAATACAACGAGTTTTTTGATAACAAAAGCTTAAGTGGGCGGACGGGAACCAAGTTTAAAGCTTATTCTACTTAAGCCCACCCACCCGCTCAAGCGTTGGTAATCAAACTGCTTCTAAAATTGATCCCAAAGCTGATAACAGTTGCAAAAAAGTTCAAATTGCTACTCAAATATGCTAAAACTCTAACAAAACTTGTTACTGCTTCTACTAACCAAACCAAACAATACTGATGCCCAAAATATTACAACTCTTTCTAAAACTAACCATAAATCAAATAAAACTTAAATAGTTTCTCAAAAGTTTGTAGCTATTTCTAAACCAGCAAAAAACTGCGTAAATGTTCCAAACAAGTTTTTTTGATGCCAAAATTGTAAGTTGAAAAATCAAATAGAGCTTGCCCAAAACCGAAACAGTTGCCCAAAAGGTTCTAACTACGAGAATTAGGCATAAACTTTGTGCAAAACTAAATATACTTGCCCAAAAGGTTGCAAATGTTTGTAAATGAGCAATAGATTTCATAAATGTTCCAAAAAATTAAAAATTGTTCAAGAAATTTTGATTATTTAACAATAAAGTTTCCAGAAGTCAAAATGTTTTGTAAAGTTGGCCAAACGGTTTTAGCTTCTTTCAAAATTAAGCGTAAGTCAAATAAAAAAATTCCAAAGCTACAAATAGTTGCCCAAAAGATTGCAAATAATTCTAAATTTAAGTAAAAGTCTTCATAAGTTTTTAAAAAAATTCAAATTGTCCAAAAGATTTTGATAATTGAACATTTATTGGTTTTTTTGCATTTCCAAAACCAAAACTGAATTTTTTATTTTCTAAAATTGCACTTGACGTCATTGTTTACAGATTGCCACACCTATATACTCACACCACAGTTTAAACTACATATACTACATTTTAGCCAAAGCTGTAGCCGTCTCCGTGACTCCAGTAAGAAATATTTGACTTCTTTAAAGTGTATTCATTAATTAAATTCACGGTTCATTATACCATTAAGTATTTATAAAGCACAAAATCCAGCAAATGTTTGTAAAAGCATTATTTGTATCAGTACGCTTGAGCCTAAAAAACTTCCACCATTGTTGTTCAAAAATTCATTTCCTCCTAAAAATACCCTTTATTCTACATCACATTCAACAAAGTTGAACCCCCTCGACAGAATTGTTCTATCAGCAGTTAAGTATACAGTCAGACAGTATTGTTCGGCGCTAAAGACTTCTACATCTTGTCATAATCAACGCCACAAACGTTATAAAATTTAAAGTAATCTTCCTTGTCAACCATGTGCTCTTGCAATTTGCAACCTTTTATATAGCATTTCAATCATTTCATTGTAGGCCTATCACAGTGACATCTTGTTTAACTGATTCAAAAAATTGATCAACTTGTTCCTCTGTAAGTCTCCAATGGCTTCTCTAAAAGCCTTTTGACCCGCCTACAATTAACTACCTAATCACGACAATTTCTCTTGGGTCTGTCCAATATACGTGCCACAAAAAGTTACAAATTCCATTCCCAAAACGGCTTCAATCTACTCAAGGCTAGCACAGGTACAAAGTCATCAGCAGCTACTTGCAACTCCTCGCCGCACTGCTACATGTCACGACAGACTTAGGCACAACGCCTTTAAATTAGACTAGTCATGGCCCTAACTAAACCATCCCTCCATACCCCAGACAGAGAAAACCGGCTTCAAACTCTTTTGCTAAATACTGCTCCCAATATTTGTGGTCACAAAAAACACAAATTCTCGAACAAATTAAAATACTCTCGTCATCTCGGCAACAACAGCTAGCCTTCCATAAATCAAGAGCTTCACCTAGTCAACCCCAAATGAGCGTTGCCTCTAAGTTCTCCCCAAGTGAGCAAGCTGTAGGCCAAGAACTTGAACATCTTGGTTTCTCTCCCAGTAACATTTACCCTATGAAAAACCAATCTTCGCGTTTCCCAATAATGGCCGTGCAACTCCTAAAACAAGCTACCTAAGAAACAAAATAAGGGCAAGGCTCAATGCCAAAAGTACCTACGTCACGTGTACACCGCCAAACTTTGCTTTACAACCACTCCAATTTGCCGAATTCCACTAAGCGCCGGGTTGCTCCAAAGCAACACCTCCAAAAGGTGCTCTTTGCTCTGAACCTTATTCTGCTAACTTCCTGAGCTCCAAAATTTACCAAAATATAATTGCCGCACAAGGAAAAAACAAGCAGAACAAAGCCGCGAGTTCACAACCAAAACCCAATTTTACCCTGGACCCCTCTTCCTCTAAAAGCCACGGTAATCGCAAATAAGCCGCATATCAGCAAACAAAACGTTTGCATATGTGCTCTATGCTACACCACTAAAGAGTCGAGACCCAAAACTAGCCACACTATGCAAACAACTTTCTGCTTTCGAACAGACTATCATGTCTGCCGTCCTCAATGTCAAAATAATGAATAACACACCTCAAGTGTTACTAAGACTATGCTTCTAAAATGCATTCCAGATCAAATAGACAAAATAAAAAAACAGAATATCAACGTCAATTTTGAAATACGCAATAAACCCAATTTACAAATTTAGCTAAAAAAGTCGAAAGTAAACTGAAAGCGTAAAACAGTAGTTTTTGCCTAAAGATTATTAGACCACTCCAAATTACTGCTGACACTCTCACACTACGAACAAACACGATTGTCATAAAGGTGCCCGAGCTTGGCACACTCAAGTTATCTCAACCCTTATAACCTTATCAAAAGTTTTGATTTTGTTACAATTTTTACTAATCCTCTGCCCACTTTAATCGCAAGAAAAACTTCAACTTCATGAACCCGGCAAAAAAACAGCTTCAAAAGAAACGCCAAAAGTAAATCTTTGCTAGACAATGTCAAACAAAGAGCTCTTTAGGTATTGAGTCCAGACAAAGCTACCCACTACAGTTCAGATAACTACCAAGAAGACGTTCCTGACGTAGCAATCCCAGAGAAGAGCACAGTTGCTCTCTTCGTACGACAACGCACCACTACTCATGAAAACGTCTTCTTCAAAAGCGTTCCTATTCCGTGGTCCAATTCTACCAATTATCTAAATATCACCTTCAATAAAAGACTTACGTACAAATTTCATGTACAGTCCATTTTAGCCAAAACGGCAAAAAACCTGTTAGTTCCAATAATCCGGCGGAACAGCAGAATATCGCTTCGAAACAATATCCAAATGTACACTATTATCATTAGATCCAAAATCACGTCTGGAATATAGCAGAAACACTCACCTCAATCGTCTTTAGACTTTTCAAAGTCAAACCTTTCGTTGAATTGTGAGAGCCCCATGGTACGTCAAAAACAAAAAAGTTTAAAAAAGTTTAGACGGTAGACACTTTCTTTCTAAATGTAAATCCGACATGTTGAATCTTTAGAAGATTCCCCTCCTAAATCACAAACAAAATAACATAACAATACTAAAGGATGTCAACTTGCAAGTAAAAAAACCACAACCCAGTACTTTAAAACTCTACGGAAAAAGATCAAACGATGAGAGAAAGAGAACACAAATTAGACTTTCTTTTCTCGACTCTTGGAAAAGTGGTAGCCTACCTCCAGTAAGAATAGTTGCGGACATATAAAATACATAAAAGAAGTAATTAATTTAAATAACAAAACTAACGACAAAGCTTCTAAAACTCATCTGGTTTGGGCTAATAAATGTTTAGAATTATCACGCGCTAACAAGACACTAATCCGCAAAACAGCAATGGCAGAAACTTCGCAACCCCAAAAAAAAAAATCTTAAACTTATTAAACAATAAAATTAAAACCATAAATTTACACACAAATCTGTGTTCGCAAAAAAACGTTAGAATCGACTACAAAAGAAGAAAATCTAATGTGGAAAACTTACGTAGTTAGTCCAGGAAAAATAGACAAAAAAAGAGGCTAACCCCGAAATAATTTGTTACAGGCTAAATTTTTGCATGGACCTTCGTATAGTGGCTCTCAATAATATGTGAAAGTTCCCCATCAATGTGTCTACCGCGACCTAAGTTTTCGCGAGGTCAAAGGTCGCAAAAAACAGTTTTTTGCAAATATCTGGAAAACGATGAGATTTATCGGAAAAAATATAGAAAGCTAATTTGTAGCTGAGGCAATTACCTATAAAAAGTTATCTAGAAGTTTTTTTGTACGGGCAACTATAGACGAGATAGAGAATATATTGATTGAAGAAAATATGAGTATATGTACGATGATACTAAATACAGTCGCGAAAGAAATTTAGTTGAAGAATGCTGTGCCCCCAGTTCGTATAAAGACTTTGTAAAACATCTGCCGTCGACTCTTTTGTTATGTCCCCCAGCTTTACTACCTTGGCTTTCCAGGTATTAGTTAAAGCAGGGGAATGTGGGCATAGGGCCCCGACCGCTGCTAGGTAGTTAGTTCCAAGCGATGATCCGCAGTGCACGGACATATTTCGAAAAAATTCAAATATTAAAAACGTTGATTGAGTCAAGTGTTGCTAGAGACGATGGAAAAATTGGTTATTTAAAAGACAAACAATCTGTGACTGTTCATCGTGAGTGCCAAAAAGAATATACTAGCAAGAGCAGTATTGTTTCATATAAGCGACAAAGAGATACTGAAGAAGCGAGCACATCTATGAATCCACCTCGTGCTCGAACAAGGCGGAGAAACAGCTACAGAGGAGAATGAAAAGAAGAAAAAGATTGAGCTTCGTCGTCAGATGCGTCATGTAACGACATTATCCTTTTGGACTTGCATACTGGACTTTGCTAAAAAACGTGGTGATGATCTAGCAAAGAGCCGTGAGAGCCAGATATCACACAAAGTGTTGGGTTTATTTTATGAGGCCCCCTAAGGAAGGAAAGAGAGGTCGTCCGGAAGACGAGAATATTATGGTTGCCATGGAAAATATATTCTCTTATATTGAAAATAATGACGATTGTCAATTCACCTTTAATGAGTTGAAAGATGCTTGCCAGGTAGAGCCTCCAACGGATCGAACGATTAAAAGTAAGCTGAGAGAAAGATATGGACCTCGCATAATTATTTCAGAGAAGGCGGGATATATGTCTATTATTTGTTTTATTGATAAACAACACGATATTATGAACAGGTCCTTTTACAATAATCGAAACCAAAATGAAGCTGAAGAACGCTTAACAATAGTCAAAGCAGCAGCTGCAATTATTCATGAAGACATAACATCTGTGGTACTTAATATTCAATATTATCCTCCTCCAAGTCAAATGTTCCATAATAATAACAAGCAAATTCCACGTTCTTTGACATATTTTTTAGAAAAATTAATTTTAAAAAATAAGCGATGCAACCTCGAACGATTGATGCTAGCAAGTACAGCCGCCGTCAGTCATGCTATTATGTCGTATTTTACCACCCAAAACGGGGACTTTCATTCAATTTGTAGCCGATAATGCTGATTTAAATATGCAGACGATAGATGGCCATAACACTTTGTACATCATGAGCATTATCGAAATTTGCGACTTTTGACCTCGCGAAAATTCAGGTCGCGGTAGACACATCGATGGAGTACTTTCACATATTATTGAGAGCCACCATACAAAGGTCCATGCAAAAATTTAGCCTGTAACAAATTATTTCGGGGTTAATGTCTATTTTTCCTGGACTATAGTAGATAAGTCGCCATTCCAGACGTTCAAAATAATCTGCAGTATTCTATTACAAAAAGCAAATCAAAGCTTTTGCTGACAGATTCAATGCCCAATGCTCCCCTCTATGACTAATAATATTAATCCATCAAAAAGTCAATAACTCTTTAACAACAACACCTCTTTAAACATATCCGCCTCCTAGAATCAGAGAAATTATCTGAAAGTTGAAAACTTGATCGGTTCCTGATTCCAAAAACATTCCTAACAAAGCCTTTAAAGTTTTCCCACACAAAGCAATATTGCTAATGCAGTTCTCCCCACCGGACACTTTGTAAACTCTTAAAAATGCTCACATGTAATTAAAATTGTCAAATCCGGAAAAAAAAACAGAAGTTTCTTTAAAACTACCCCTCAGTCAGTTTCCTGTGTATTTTTAGTAGTCATAAAAAATGTAATCTTAAAAATAATCCAAGATTACACTGAAAGTAATAATCTTCCTCCTGCTCACCATCATGAGTTTGTTACGAGAATATTTTGTAGTAAAAAACCATCAACAAAATTTGGTATAAAGATTTATTCCTAAAACTGCATAGATTCGATAAATTTTGTTGTTTTTTAAGACATAACCAATCAATGCTTCAAAGATAAAAAAAATAGAAAAAACTCAAATTTCTATTCAATTGTACTTTTTTCAAATGTTTCACTAATCGTGAAATAAAACAAAAAGTAATCGTTGGATTTTGTATAAATTTTATCAATGATGAAAAATACAAAAAAAATAAATATCCATTCGGTAGTAGTATTATCACATTTTTCAAAATTATTTAGTTGCAAATTTTAGACAATAATTAATAAATTCAATATTTTTTTTCGTTTTCTAAACTGTTTAACTAAAATTTTAAACAATATCGCTAATTTCGTTACAAAACAAAACTAAATGATAAATTTTGCAATAATTTTCTGAACGTAATAAACAATCCATGCTTCATTTAAATAAAATTTACAAGAAATGAAATTTCCATTCCCTAGTATTTTTTTCTTTTTTAAAAATTATTTAATTGTAAATTTTATACAATAATCACTAACTGCAAAATAATACAAAATTAATTGATAAAGTTTGGTTGTAATTTTCTGTACATAATCAACAATCCTTGTTTATTAAAAAAAAATACAAAAAATCAAATTGTTGTTCCCCAATAATTTTTTTAATGTTTCAAATATTTAATTGTAAATTTTAGACACTAATTGTAGAATAAAACAAAAGATAAACAGTAAGCTTTGTAGTAAATTTCTGTACATAATCAACAATCTATGCTTTATTAAAAAAATACAAAAAACAAACCATTCCTCATTAATTTTTTTTTAATTTTAATTTTTTTTTTCTAATATTTTTTTTTAATTTTAATTTTTTTTTTCCTGTTACAAAGTCTAATATTTTGTTGTAATTTTCTGTACCCATAAAAATTACAAAAAGTAAAAATTCCATTCCCCACTATTTTAATTAATAAATAATTATTGAATTGTAAATTTTAAACAATCGATCAATTTTGTTGTAACTTTCTGTTAATAAACAACAATCTATGCTTCAAATTAAAAAGAAAATACAAAAATTAAATTTCCTTTCCAATGTTTATTTTTTTAATTTTAAAAATTATTTAATTGTAAATTTAAGACAATAATTAATAAAGAATTGTCGAATGTATTATCTTCAATCAATGCTTCGACTATAAAAAATACAAAAATTCAGCAGTATTTACTACAAACTTAAAAAAAATTATATTTGCGAATTTCAGACATTAATCACTAATTATAGAATAAAACCGAAACTAATTGATAAATTTTGTTGTAATTTTCTGTACGGAATAGTAAAGAAAAGCAAAAAGCTAATGCAACGTAATGTTACAAAAAAGTTACCGGAGTAAAAGGAAGGAAAATTGTTGTAGTTATGGTCAATCAAAGAACATAAAAATCGCAGATCAATAAGTAAGTACCTGTTAGTACGACCACCTACATTATACAGACCATTCATCATAGCTTGGCACCAAATTATATAATATAAATTAAAGCGGATGTACTATACGACCAGAAGAAAATAATTAATAAATTGTAGCTTACTTTCATGGAATCGGTAGTATAACTGCCAGTATATAATTTATCTGATTTGACATCGCAAAAATATAATTTATTAAATATTCATGCTAACCTATTAAAACTAATAGATTATACTAATTTAACAATTGTGAATCATACTGAAAATATGTCAATTACTATACTCGCACATATTATATTCCATTTCAGAGCATTAGATCTAAATATGCAACAATAAATTAATGAGAACATGTAAGCCATTGTAAGAACCGACATTGAAATGCATAAGAGAATGCGGTATGCTAACAATAAACTATAGAAAATTAATGAACAATACTGTTCCTTGCTCACTGCCAAGCTCTAAAGCAAATGAATTATTTCTAAATTCCCTGACCGGAATTTCAATAGTTTCGATGGGAAGTAAATGAGAATGTATGATAAGCTAAGCAAACATAATACGGACCTCCCATATTTACGTACATATAACAAATAAAATGTATAGTTTTTTAGCTTATTACAGTCAAATATTTATAATGAGTAAAACTAAGTTAATTTTTCAATTATAATTCTAGTAGAAACCGTACCATAAAATCATTTAATTGCAAAAGTAAATTAATTATTGCAGCATACATACTAAATTAAATAAAAACAAACTTTGGTCATTTCAGAAGATTTATGCAATAAAGCTGCAACTGTAGTGTCATTTCAACAACTTTAATTAACAATTAAAAAAGTTAAATTAAAACAGAGCTCATATTTCAGTTTCTCAGTACTCCCTTGATCCAATTCAATCAAAACAAGGCATTAATTAAAGCTAACACGGTCCGTTTTAATTGAAAGTAAACCAATTCCTAATACAATGCAAATAATTGCACTTAGATATCCGTACAATTGAACGCGCACGACTAATCTGAATTCCAACAAAGCCAAATAGGAGTGTTAGTTTAGTCAATTCAATTAATTTAAAGTGCAATAGATCCTTTTTTTTTTAATTTGCTTACCTCCATGTAAGATTCGTGTAGTGCCACTGTTGGCCTTGCAGCATGAACCTCTTCCGCCGCCGCGATGACGGCAGTATATCCGGTAAACCGCATCTGGGGGTAGATAGAAGCTTAAACGTTTTCTCATCCAACCCTCCCGTCACCGGAAGCCCACTAAACTCTTGGAGTTCTCTGATTGCCCGACGCACTGATTCCTCTGTCCTTAATGCACCTGCACCTTCTATACTCTGACTCAAGTACCCGTATTTCATTAAATAATTATGCTGAAACAAAAAGAAAATAATATTAATTCACCACAATAACCAAAAACAATTAACATATTACATAACGCTTGTATGGAAATTTTGTGCATTTATGGTCAGATTTTTTTTTGTAAATCCGGGCTTTTAGTATCTTATTTCGTATGTGCGCTTACACAACTTTCCAATTACATTAAGATGCATTAAAATGTGATGCAACTACTTTTATAAAACGGCATATAAAATCGCGCACGCCAGAGTGTAATTGGTAATTAGTGTCTGGACTATTGCAACTCACAATTTCTTATGTCACGGACAGAAATATAACGTTCATCTCTTGGTAGAAAATGTGTTTTATGTACTTAATTAAGCTAATTTTATTTTTATTATTTTTTAATGATAGCCAATTATAATTTATATAAATAATGTTTTGTTGTTCCTAAATAAAGTCGCCTTAGTAATCAATTAATATTTTAAACATAATATTATATTGTCAAATTTATTAATCCTTCAAAATTTTGTTGTCAGATTTTAGAACATCTTTAGATAATAATATAAAATGGCTCCACCATGCTATTACCAGTACCCACCATCATTACCATGCAAATGTAAACTCTGCTCAAAACCAAGACCTCCACCAAATATGGTAAACATAAATGGCTATTTGGAAACAGATAATACGACCAAAGATGTGCTTCTACCTGAACATAGAAGAGGATCTATCGTACATACTAAAAGAAATAACCATAGCAAAAAGAAATCTACATTTCATTAAATTTAAATCCATAAATAGTATAGTAATTAGTATCATTGTGTATAGTAATAAACAAAATCATAATTAAAAAATCTTTTTTAATGTTACATAAAACCTCATAGTACACAAAATCCTATCTGTAACCAAAAAAAAAGCCTGTCTGTAAAACATCATGGTCAGCTTCCAAGATCTGTCAAACAAGCTGTTGTTAAAGCTTCTAGTATTTGGAACGTCCGTACCAAGCTGTGCCCAAAAATTTGTAGTGAATGGAGCAAACCCCAAATTGCTAAACAAATAACTCTTAACGCTCCTATAGATGTAGAAATGTTTTCTCCTTGATTTTGATCTAACCATCTTTAAGTAAAATAATATTATCCAATTTGCATTACAGTACAGAAAATGTTGCAAACATCCAGAATAAAATGTCCCAAAGCACAGCTCCTTTCACGAGCTTTCTCTTCTTCGTGGCACTTTCAAAAGACCAAGACAAGCACAGCATCAGCGCTTAATAGACCCCACTTCTGCTACAATTCGGCAATAAAAAATGTTCTTCCTCATAGTCTACAGTTTTTGTTAAATAGAAATCCAAACTCAACTTAAGGACCTTAATATGATTTTTAAAATCTCTACCCACACAAAAGTGACAATTTTCTCGTTATAGCATTCTAGCATCAATCGTCATCAGTAAATTATGTTAATTAAAGATTCACTATTGAATATGTCCTCTTCCGTAGTCCATTATCATTGTTTTCCAAAACTTGACTCAGAGAATACCAGACACTGTTACAAAAAAAAAATTCGCTAACTTATCCTCAGTAGCAATATAACATATACACAAACCCTCTTAAGCCAAAACCATTGTGACATCATCATCTGCATGCCAGAAGTTACGGGCGCACTAAGCCAAAACTTTGGAGTATTTTTATAAAAAAAAAACCAATAATGATCTCAAAGACTCTCAAGTCCACAAGCAGAAATGATCGCCGATAGCTAGAAATGCATCTAGTAAGTAGCTGAAAGAAAATTTAAGCTGTAGACAGTAATATCTTCTAAATTTTTTTTTCCAAAACCTTGCAACACATCTCCCAACCACATAACTTTGTCCTAAAAAAACTAGTACAAAAGATACACCATCTTAGAGAATAAAAATAGACATTGTGCATCCGACTCTGTAAAAAAAGCTGGCAAAACCAAGAAGAGTCGCAATTGCCAAAGTGCCGCTATTGCCCACAAAAAACTCGACACTATTACCGCAACTGCCCAAAGCTCCACCAGTAACAAAAATAAAAACAGGAGAAAACTTCTGAATAAGATTAAGTAGCAACCTCTGCAACTAAACTAACGCAGACATGTCTTATATTATCTAAATAGACGATTCCCAATTAGTAATCTCCGTAATCCTCTTTTAAGAAACTCTGAAAAGCAAAAGCTAATAAATTTCAATTTGGCTAAGTTAGCGCCGGTATCAAGTAGGTGTTCCTTGCCCTCATCTAGACCAGTCTCTACTAGAAATCAGCCATTTCATGGCCAAATCGGATAAGTTTAAAGACCACCGGTCTAAACTGTTTCTGTATTCATTTGACTTTAACGTCGCACAATGTCCGGGAAAAGAAAAACCAATCGCTAGGTAAGAATCTGAAAAACCAACCTGAAGTTAAATAGCCTCTTACCACCGCAGATCTGCATGACTTTTTACCAATAAAATACGGCTGGCACAAAAACAGGACAACGACGCAATCCAAATCACAGAGATCCTCCAAGAACCAGACATGAAAGTAATAAACGAGGTACTCTATCAAAAAACCATCAATCAATAAAACACTAGCCACACTTCCAGTCAAATCCTCAAAATATACAGCCTTGCCTCTTCAATGACTTCCCATAACCAAACTCCTAACAGCTCCCGGGCACGTCTTGAATAAAAAAAAAAACGCCTAGAAAACATTCAGCAACAGCAACTCGGGTTTGCATAGCGGTATGATAACCTGAACAATCTGACACCAGTACCAGTCAACAATATAATTATAATACAAGCCATACTTCTTCTTCTTTTTCTTCAACATGGAAAAGTAAAAAAGGACTACTTTCAAAAGAAAACAACTTCTGAAAGTAGGTCTCCATGTTTCCCTGTCTTTTGTACATAGGTTACCAACTTTTTCCCACTACCTCTGTGATGTCATCCAGCCATCTGTTTTGTGGTCTTACCCCGCCTCGTTTTGTTTCCATAGGTCTTCACTTTGTAATTTGTCCATTTAAAGTCGTCCTGTCTTGCAACGTGTCCTAGCCAGCTCCTCTTAAGTTCAGATATTCGCTTCAACACGTCTGTGACGCCTATTTTTTTCCCAATTGCAAATTTTGTCTCTCAAGCTTACACCAAGTATGACTCATCAACGTACCATTAAATGCGGCCATAAATAAAATGCCAAAATAAAAAGCAAATCAATATCCACATCCGTACCAATCGGTTACAAAAACTGCAGCACCTTCTTCCAAGACCAAAAAATAAGCTTAAATCATCCTCTCCATGCAAACAAATATGTGGTGGCGCCCAAACAACTTCCTGCCCCCATCACTCGGATAGTTCCAGTTCTTCTAGAGCCGTTTGTTACCACTCCTCGGACAATTTCAAATCCATCTAGTTTTCGTTAAAGGCGGTTGATAACGGCGGTTAAAGGCTAGTGTATTAAAGGCATGTGTATTATTTCGGGCTTTGTCCCCCTTTGAAATGTTTAAGGAAGGGAACGATGCTATAAGGCTGCTTGTCCAGAAAATGATGTCCTAAATATAAGTAATGAGTAACCTTCCAGAGTATCACAAGTATTCAGTAAATGATGTTCTCTCGGGTATTACTAAGATTAACCTATCTAGAGCCCATCGTGGCCGTTAGCTCAATGGGTCTTAGCAAAGGTCGTCAATGTCACCCTCCAAGAAATAAGTTATCCTAAGTTCATGGCCCATCACAGCCAGTAGATGCATCTCAGCAGTTAAGGATCCTGGGTAATGTTTTGGTAGCAGCAGAATCGATACTTAAGCCTCGAAACTTGCTGTCAAGTTCTAGCGCAATGGTGTTTTGTTAACTCGGAAGACACGCCTTTGGCGGACACGTGCCTGCAACAATAACAGAGCAGCAAAAGTGCCACTGACTTTGCTGCCATTCTCAAAGGTTTGCCTTTTGGAGTACGCACTTTGCACTATTCCCGTAAAATAAGTAAAAAATGTCAATCTTCCAAAGGATGTACATCCAAGTTAAGATCACAGTATGGTGAGCTCAGTTTTCTTCCTACTATTGTTATGTCCAAGTATCACTTCCAAAGATTTTCATGTCCAAAATTAATCGTGGATAACCCACTGATATTAGTGGTTTTGTACAATAAGCTACGTGTAGTAATAGCTCGGTACAGCTGGTAGACATCGGCATAATATTCCTCGTGGAAATCCTCTTCGTCCAAGTCGGTGTCCGGGCAACAAGATGCAATGCTGGATTAAAACTGAGCGTGAAATGACATGAGCAACTGGCATGCCAGGCGCACATGTCAAGCCTTTAAAAGTAGAATTCTAAGCTTTTCAGCTTAAGTTTATCTTCCGGATATTGTCTGAATTCTAGAGGTTTCCATTTTAGATAATCTTCCAAGAATTCCCTCTCCGGATGAAAGTCTCGATCAACTTCTTCCCACAAGTCTTGATCAGAGTCCCTAGATGTCGACTAAGACATGATTAAAAGTTATTAATTATTTCTACCTGACCGACAGCACAAGACAACATACAAAAAGAAAACCTCCAGAACGACCGCCCAAGAGATGAGCCAAGAGCTAGCAATTCTCCTTCACTGAGCAGCAGGCTTAAGCATCAGTGGAAACCCCTAGCTATAAACAAAAGAAGAGGAAGAAAGTAGGCATGCGTTGTTTCATAATATTTATAAACTTATAAAGAAAAAAAAAGTATATTGATCAAAGATCTCACTAACTGTTTAGAAAAGATACCTATAATATCATAGTTTAATCACAGATTATCACAGTTTAAAGGAAAAAAAATCCCATATGCTGGACAATGTTCCTGGTCTCTCTCCTCAGTACATCTCGGGCACTGGAACATGTTGTGTTCCGGCATATCCACCTCCTCGCAGTACATGCAGTTTTCATTATCCGCAACGACAATCCTCTTCAAATAAAATCTGAAACGCCCATGTCCTGTAAAGAACTGGGTTAAGAAGTAGTTCTTCGCTGTGCTCTCTGTTTAGTCATAGTTTTAAATTAGAGATAAGTGTTTTTGCCCACTTTCCAGTGGGTTCTTCCACGTTCAACTTTTGTTCCCAATTTCTGAAAGTCTCATCTCTAGCTGCGCTTCGAGAAACCGTTTGGTACTTCCCCCTACTGTACAATCTTTCTTCCGCCAGTAGGTAGATGGGTAATCGTGCTAGCTACCACTTAAATTGCCCTCGTAAATACGGTTCTATAGGCGCTTGCAATGCGTATCGCAACCTGCCTCTGAACACGTTCTAAGCTTGCTTAAAGCGCTTGTTACCTTGCCTGCTTTTTCCTGTCTACTAGATGCTATAGGTAAGTTGGTAGAACAATTAATCAAAGCCTGACTGGTCAAAGAGACTCAGAAAAAGCTCTCCAACCAACAATACGGCTTCAGGAAAGGTAATTCAACTATAGAGAAAAATTTAAAAAATTCCGAAAAAAAAAACAAAGATTCTGCCAGATGGAACTTCAAAAATGAAAGTTAGTTACAAAATAAACCAAACCATCAAAAATATAATCAAGCTTGAACTGGCTTATAAAAAAACAAAAGTGGTGGTTCTATAAGGCAAAAGGCAGCTAACAAAAGTAGAAATTGATGTTAAAAGAGTAAGAATAGCAAAAGCAAAAAAGCATTAATGGCGTTAATGCCCAACGTAGACGTTCTCACATCAAGCATAAAGAAACTACTGTATTTAGTTGTAAACTCTATAATCCAGTTCGCAACTCCTATATGGGGTAAAGCAATCCAAGAAAAGAAAACATCAAATTCTTACTAAAATCCAAAGGAGAGCTGGACTAAAAGTATGCAGTGGATACCGTAATACCTCCATGGAAGCGGTGCAGGTAATTGCAGGGGTAATACTTATTAACATCTTTGTAGAAGGAACGGAGATGTACATAACGCAAAAAAAAGAAAAATTAGAAAAAAAAAATGTAAAAAAATGGGCAAATATATGACAAAAAACCAGAGAAGTAAAGCAAACTGATCAAAACCCTAAAAAAATGAATTAATAGAGACCACGGAGAAGTAAATTACTACTCTAATCTAAACTGGTAACTTGTTGTCATGCTAAGGAGTGACCCACACAAGTGTTCGTAAACAAGAGACTTAATGCTTGGCCTTTCTGCGGACGTCAGAAGTCACTTTGTCACAAGAGAAGGTCATGATCCAACCTCTTAATATGTAACATTTGAGTGAATAGGTGGTCCACTCCAATCCAAACTACTGACTTTTTATCATGTTAAGGAGTGTCCCACCCACCCACCCAAATGCTTGTTATCAAGAAATTTGATGTTTGGCCTCTCTGCGGACACCAGAAGTCACTTTGTCACAAGATAAGATCGTGATCCAACTTTTTGATAACTAACACTTGGGTAAGTGAGTAGTTTACTTTAATCCAAACTACTGACTTGTTATCATGTTAAAGAGATTTGATGTTTGGCTTCTCTGCGGACGTCAAAATTTACTTCATCATAAAAAAAGGTCGTGATATAACCTCTTAATAACTAACACTTGGGTGAGTGGGTGGACCATTTCAATCCAAACTACTGACTTGTTGTCATGTTAAAGAGTATCCCACCCACCCACCCAAGTGTTCGTCATAAAAAAATTTGATGTTTGGCCTTTCTGCGGACGTCAGAAATCATTTTTCCACAAAAGAAAGAACCTCTTAATAACTAACTCTTGGGTGGATGGGTGGGCAACTTTAATCCAAACTACTGCCTTGTCATGTTAAGGAGTGTCTCACCCACCCACCCAGGCGTTCGTCATCAAAAGAGATTTGATATTTGACTTTTCTGCGGTGATTCAACCTCTTGATAACTCATTCTTGGATGGGTAGGCCACTCCAATCTAATTTACTTTCAAACACTTGGGCGGGTAAGTGGGCCACTCCAATCCAAACTACTGAATTATTGTCATGTGAAGGAGTATGCCACCCACCCACCCAAGTGTTCGTTATCAAGAGATTTGATGTTTGGCCTTTCTGCGGACGTCAGAAATCATTTTGCCACAAAAGAAGGTCGTGATCCAACCTCTTGATAACTAACACTTAAGTTGATAGATGGACCACTCTAATCCAAACTACTGACTTGTTATCATGTTAAGAAGTGTCCCACCCAGCCACCCAAGTGTTAATCATCAAGAGATTTGATATTTGGCTTTTCTGCGGTGGGTGAGCCAAACCAATCTAAACTAGTGACTTGTTGTCATGTTAAAAAGTTTTGATGTTTAGTCTCTCTGCAGACGTCAAAAATCACTTTGTCACAAGACAAAGTCGTGATCCAACCTTTTGATAACTAACACTTGAGTGGGTAGGTGGGCCACTTCAATTCAAACTACTGACTTGTTGTCATGTTAAAGATAACACTTCAATTATGGTGTGCAAGCAGTAGGCTCTTCTCGGCCATCCAAGTTTAAATTTTAGATGCCGCGTATTTTCTATCGTCTTTTATGGTTTCTCTTCCTTTCCCAGTAGACCGTCGTATAAGATGTTCCAAAGTGTCAACCCAACAATAAAGCCTTGTAGTACACCACAGATCATTTGCATCTTTTGGCTTCCGCCAATCAAGATGTCACTGTCGCAAGTAACTTCCCACGATTCTCCGCATGTATGAAGAAACTTTTTGCCTAGTGAGCTCTTCCATTATGTCTTTCCACCATCCAGAGTTAAAGACATTTCGTACGTCAAGAATTAAAAGCGCAACGTACTCTCGCTTCCTGTCGGTTTCAGCCGCTAGCCATTGTATGGCCTGCATGGCATCCACCGTTGATCGTCCCTCTTATAACCCAAACTACATGTAGGCTAGTCTTCTTTGATCTCTTTCAGGAGTCGTTTATTTAGTAATTGTTCTAAAAGTTTGCCCATAACGTTTAAAAAGCATATTGGTCAGTAAGCCTTCGAATTTGGTCGGTTTCTCTATAAGTGTAAGTTTACCGACTTTCCACTTGTGCAGGAATACTCCCAAATTTGTTATGTAATTTTCGACAGATTACATCCCGAAGATTTTTGGCGACTGTTTTGGCAACCTCCTAGTATGCCACCAGAACGCGGTGATTTGCCGAGTTTCGACCTACAGCACAAGGCCGTTACTTCCTACAAAGTGCAGGTGGGTATTGCTTCAAGATCTGTCTCCAGTTGTGGCCACACCTCGGGTTTGTGGTTTTAAGGTTAGCGGCAAGCTTAATCTTATCTTCCAGGTTACACCACCCAGCCACCTACGTTACCAAAAGATTCGACCTAGCACTCCACTAAAAAAAGGATGAAGAACCTTTCCTTTTTCGGCTCCCCCGTATCCGCAAACCGAAGCTCAACAAGTCATCGGAAGTTTGTGGCTTCCTGCCACAAACACAATCGAGTCCACAATCTCCGAGAATAAGAAGGTAACAAAGGTCCAACTAGTCATCATCGACGCTGTCCACCCTAAAACCCCAAGAGAAAGGATTTACTCTAGTAAACCACAAAAATAAATCAAAAAATCCAAAAAAAAATCGGGTAAACCTTCTGTTAACTAACTCAAATCGAGGCGCATAAATTGTCGCAGGTTCGAACCCCAGCTCCGGCAGAGCATTTTTAAGAAATTACGGCATTTATTAATTCAGGACGTTTTCTAATACATGATTAGTGTCCATGTAACCATAATTACATTTAATATGAGAGTGTGGGTGAACCAGATACTAGGACTCGTCAGTATCTACAGCGCCTCCATTCTCTCAATTTACGGGTTCGATGGTATAAATTAAGTAATTAATTTACAGGTAGTCAACGGTAGCTTGTGAGGTAGTATCACAAGTATAAGCCCTAAAGTATTGGCCCTTGTACCTGAAAAAAAAAAACATCTAAAACTTAGGTGACCAATTCAAGTCCGCCCATCAACTCCTTGCGACCCTCTTCTCTCCAGCATCAAAGCTTATCTCAAGCTAAAGATAAAACAAAGCTTATCGAAGACCCGTCGTTTTATAAGAGAATTTGATACAAAAATAGGAATATTAGTTTTAAATATTCAAACGTAAATAACAGTGCAAATTTTATGTATTTATTCAGATACATATTGAATGATTGCATAATAAATTATTACAAATAACGAATGGAAATTATTTAAAATATTAAACAGAATTCACGGCTGAGATATATAAATTTAATGGACATCTCCTTCGCTTAATGAATTAAATCACAGAGCACGTGACGGGTGGAGTCCTTAACATAAATTTAAGTAATTAAATATGAATGAATCCGTGAAGCGAGTCGACGCATCTTCGCATGCTGATATATGCATGAAAATAAAACAATTGAAAAACAAATTGTGCACTTGAAACAGATGCCGGCACCGTTTCAATCAGAAATAAAGTGCGACCACGCATAAATTAATTAATGTGGCGAGGAAAAATAATATTTTCTGTGTGTATGTGAAAATCTTCGAAGCTCTTAAAAATATCCATTCGTGCTTGACATGTATGTGGCCACATAACGAATGCTCGGTAGACAGAAAAACGGAGTTATTTAGAGCCGTCGACTTCTTTACACTTTAATTCGGATTTATGTTTCCTTTGAATTCACATTTTTTCAAGTTTTCAACAAGCGACTAGGCCACTAATTGGTTGATGGATAACCATTTGCAATTCATTTGTTTTAATATAAATTATAAAAAGAATGGATTAAGTTTATTAATCTAATAAGTGGTTCCGAATGCTGTTGCCAATTAAGTTTAAGAGGTGCCAGCATTTTTTTACGATATCAAGCAGAACCAGTAGAGACTTATAAATTACGTTAGAAGAACAAAAAAGATCATTCGGGGATGCACAAAACAATCTTTTTAATATAAAATTATAATATTTAATAAATTTTATTTTTAGTTTGTTTTTCAGTGTAAAATAATTAAATTAAGTTTATTATATAATTACAAGTAATGAGTTGACCATTATTAATAACTTGAACCTCATCTGTTGGATATATGAGATTTCCTATGACATTAAACGCCGGCGCCAAAACAGAAGCCACGTACATCCATACCGCAACGCAACAGTTCCTGGTAAAACTCTTAAAAATAAAAGTTTCATAATAGTGCCATAAGCTTTTCCGGTTTCCACTTGAGTAAGAGAAATAACCGAGACATTAGTCAGCCGACCAGTCACAGATTTACATCTAATTTTAATTCGGCCTTTTGTAAATATTTCCACCTGATTATTGGTACAACATCACGAACGTGTAATCAATAAACCTATTTCGAGAAAACCATCAAATGCTAAACTAAATATATGAATTTATTTAAACCGCATGCAGACTAAATAAAACAATTGCATTGGCATACAAAAAGAGTAAAAGTAAAGTTTAGTCGGCATGGAAATAAGTATAACATGATTCATCCGTTCCTAATTTAATTGAAAAGAATTGAACACGTGTCTTCATTTATGTAGTTAGCAAAAAGAAAACAAATCATTTTATGTAATCAAGTTGTATCACTTATTTGGTTAGATTATTTGAATAAAAATAATTGCATCCAATTTAAAATAAAGTATGTGTGGATTGAAATGAAATTATTGCAAGGCCATATACCGTATCTGATGCTTTAGAAGTGTAACTTTCTCCCCACCCTACCAAATGCTTATTTGCTTTTCAAATCCATCTTCCCCTTAAAAAAGTCACTCACTCTCTACCTGCATTTTGTCTCTAGTTTATTTTTGCTTTAAATTGCTAGTTATCAAGAAATTAAAAGTTTGTCTTCTCGGCAAGCGTTAAAAGTCTTTATGACAAACACTTAGGCGGATGGGTAGGTCACTCTAGAATATGAGTACGGACGGATACTTTAAACTGGGGTTCCCGCCCACCCGCCCAAGTAATAGTTATCAAGAAATTGAATGTTAAAGGTGATGGTAATATCCAATCCTTTGGTCGGGTGGCTTGGTCACTCCAGAACATGAGTACAAACAAATAGTTTGAACTGAGGTTCCCGCCCACCCGTCCAAGTGTTAGTTAATAAATATAAAAAATTTCTCTTTTCTGCAAGCGTTAAAAATCTCTAGGTCAAAAGAGGTGATAGTGTTATCCAATCCCTTGATGACAAATACTTGGACGGGTAGATGGGTCACTCCAAAACGTGAGTACGGACGGATACTTTAAACTCGGGTTCCCGCCCACCCGCCCAAGTAATAGTTAAAGAAAAATTAAAAGTTTCTCTTCTCTGCAAGCGTTAAAACTCTCTATGTCAAAGAAGATGATAGTGATATATAATCTCTTAATGACGGACACTTAGGCGGTGGGTGGGTCACAAACAAATGCTTTAAACTGGAGTTCCCGCCCACTTGCCCAAATGTTACTTATCAAGAAATAAGAAGTATCTCTTCTCTGCAAGCGTTATAACTCTCTATGTCAAAGAAGGTGAAGATGATATCCTTAAGAGATAAGACGGACCCTTGGGCGGGCGGGTGAGTCACTCCAGAACATTAGTACATATAAATGCTTTGAACTGAGATTCCCGCCCAAGTGATATTTATCAAGAAATTAAAAGTTTCTCTTCTCTGAAAGCGTTAAAGGTCTTTATGTCAAAAGAGGTGATGGTGTTATCCAATCCCTTGATGACAAAGATCTGGGAAAAGTGGGTGGGTCACTCCAAAACATGAGTACAAACGGATACTTTAAATTACATACTTAAAATACACACAAGAACCACAAAAAAAACAGCAGAAAAACAACGAAAGCAGCAAGCGATTGACTGCAAACATCTAACCTAAAACCACCGTAGCCTCACCCGAATGCAGAGACCTACAGAAAAACTGCAGTTCTGATCGCAACCGAGTCGCCAATGATTGATTGGGTTTACTAATCCTCAACCAACTAATTAATTCTCTAAATATGCCTCCTAAACGTGATGAGCAAATTTTTAAAACAAATAGTAAATAAGCGACCCCTGAAAAAAATAAAAAAAAAACAAAAGACTGACTAACACGCAGTTTGGGTTTCAAAAGAGACAATCGACGGTGGACGCCATGCAAGCCATACAAAGGCTGCTAGCGGCTGAAGCCAACAGGAAGCGAAAGTACGTAGATGTACAAAATGCCTTTAACTCTGCAAGGTATAGAGACAAAATAAAGAGCTCACTAGGCAAACAGTTTCTCCATTCACGCGGATAATCATAGAAAGTTACTTTCAACACAGAGAGATTATGATCGGCAAAGGTTAAAAGATGAAAATAACTTTCGGTGTTACACAAGGTTCCGTCATCAGGCCAACACTCTAGAACATCCTATACGTCCATGTACTGAGGATAAAAATCCAGAAAAAAACCCATCTCAGAAGATACGCGAACGATCTAGCAGTGGTGGTCTGTGGGAAAAGAAGAAAAGCCATAGAAGACGATATTGAATACGCAGCATCCAAAATAGAAACCTGGATGGCCAAAAAAGCAGCTTGCACATCATAAAACTGAAGTGGCGATACTAAAACGGCAAAAACACCCTAAAAAAAGTCGAGGCCAGAATAAGAAAGACCTAAGTGGCAAGCAAATACACCGTTAAATACCTGAGAGCCGTCTTTGACCGTAAAATAAATTTTGCATTTACATCAAAGCCTTCATGGAAAAAGCAGGCAAGGCAACAAGCGCCCATAAGCAAGTTAACGCCTAACCAAGGAAGACAAAAGGAGAGCCATGTATACGGTGACCAACTCAATCCTTTTGTATGCGGCACCAGCGTAGTGCAAATACACAAAAACCACCGGCACAAAACAAAAGCTGAAACGGGTGCAGAGACAGGCAGCGAAACGCATCGCAAGCTTTTATAGAACCGTGTCCACAAAGGCAATACAAGTGGTAGCTAGCACAATCCCCATCCACCTGCTGGCGGAAGAAAGATGGTACAGCAAAGGGGAGAACCAAACGGCATCCCAAGAAATGAGCACAAGGAGGAGACCATCCCCGAACAAGTAATAGCCATAATGCAGAAAAAAGAGAAGGAAGAAAAAGAGCTGCAAAAAGTGGCTATTAAAAAGAGAAAAAAAAAATCTTTAAACTGTGTCGTAAATTTTTTTGAACAAAACTCTAACAAACTGTAAATTACGTCTCTATTCTAGCAAGATCTTTGATCAATGTAAACTGTTCTGTGTGGTTCCATTAACCAATTTATTTCGTAGATCTTTAGACCATAACAAATAGTAACACTAGCCAGGTGATAGCAAAGCAATACCGCAAGGTAATTCTACTGTCAACCAGTAAGTGAGTACTTGTTTTAGTCGGTTGGCGCTTAGGAAGCCTTCCTAAATAAATCCGGCACGACCCCTTGCAAAAAAAAATACCAGCCCCGACCTCCACGGTAAAGTACCGCTCCAGCCCAACAATACTCCGAACATCCCGGTCCAAACCTCCCTCAAAAGGCCTTCCAAAAAAGCAGTCACCCTCACAACCTCCGAAGACAAAGATGTAATAGATATCTAGATGATGTGTAGTTATCTATTCCACCACAAAGCTCCAGCAATAGAAGAAGGATTCACCCTGGTGAGCAAAAAAAAGTCAAAAAAGCACGGGTGAGTCAGCTTCTGCTATCTCCACTAGTAGGTCATCACCAAAACCAACTGCCGCCAAAAATAAAAAATCCAAGACCCATGCGATTGTCCGTCCTCAAGCTCCCTAGGACCTCCAACAAGCCTCCAGATCTCGACAGCATCCACAAAAGATGCTGTTTCATAATCCCACTCCTATTGCCCTACTGCAATACAAAATAAATATAAAAAATAAAATATTCCAAGAGCTGTGAGCTACATTCAAAGACATGAATGAGTCAAATGCGCCAAAGAGTGAAGACAAGTATACGACGCGTGTAAAAATCCGCAAACCGCAAGTTATAAAGGAAAAGCAATCTTCTCCAAAAGCTCAGACTTCCGCTCCTCCTCAGAACACTTCCAACGCCCGCAAGAAGCAGTCCTATGCACAGGCAACAAAAAATGATGCGTTAAACGCAACCACGTTGTCAGTCAAAAATCAGGTACTCTTTTGCTTAGCTCAAACTAGAAAAGCTGATTTTTGAGGACATATATTTATCTTCTAAATTTGTCAGTTAGTCTAAATTGCAGACATAGTCGTAGTACAAGTTCTCCACAAACACTATGCAAAATCCTATATCGGTGGTACATTAAAGCATTCCCCACTAAATCTCTCCACTCTTTTGCTTAGCTCAAACTAGAAAAGCTGATTTGAGGACATATATTTATCTTCTATATTTGTTAGTAAGTCTAAATTGCAGACATAGTCGTAGTACAAGTTCTCCACAAACACTATGCAAAATCCTATATCGGTGGTACATTAAAGCATTCCCCACTAAGACAGTTTTTAGGCAGAAAAGTCAATGTACCACGTAATGCAAACTTCTAGGATTTCAAAGATTGGCAACAATCAATTGATAAACTTTTCTATTTTGAGCTACATAAATTAGTGTGCAGCTTCGAGTAATTAAAACCATTTGGAAACAACTTTTAGCCAAGATGTTTTTTACGATTTATGCTTCTTTTACCAGCAATTTTACCTTCAACTTCTTAAGAAGAAAAAAGCAGCGTAATGTTGTTAATAATTCTAGTTCTTTGTTCATCGTTCTCAGTACTTCAAGCTTTCTTACTTTATCCGACAACAATGTAAGAAAAACAATCTAACTTAGCAGATCGCATAACCACACCAGATTCCACTCACATAAATCTACAACAAGCCATATTGAAAAGATGAAGCCGCCAACAGCTAGGAAATTGTCTTCAAAAACTACATTTTGTTCCTCAATTTTTGAGTTTCTTGAAATTTGTTTAGATGTTTCTTTAAAAGGTGGAGATAAAATGCTTACCAAATTTCCCCAAAACCTTCAAGCATCGTCTAAACAGATAATATCCGCCGCTTTATTTTTCAGAAGTATTGCAACTCAAAGCTGCCAATTCCGAACATGATTATTATTGCCAATTCTAACAATGCCGCAATACCTGCACCACACCCCACAGACCAGAGTAAAAAAACACAGGATCTGCCGAACTGAAGCAAAACGACAAAGAAAGTCGCGGCTGCTAAAAAGCAAAGAAACCCCCTTTCTGGCAAGGCAAATACCTCATCAACAATTACTAACCCAAAACAAAGTGCGTCAAAGCTAAACCAGAAGCTCCCCAAAACAAAGTTTTGACAGAGGAACACTTTATCTGCAACAAAAAACAGCAAAGATTCGATCCTTCAGATCTGAACAACCCAGGAAGAAGGTGAAAAACCTAACCTAACCTAAAACAAAGTGCGCCAAAGCTAAACCAAAAGCTCCTAAAAAAAAACAAGGCCAAAGCTTTTGACATAAGAATATTTTTTCTGAAACAGGGAACAGCAAAGATTCGCTCCTACAGATCTGAACTTTCATTTGAACAACCCAGGAAGATGGTACAAGACCTAACCAAATACAGAATGCGCCAAATTCAAACCAAAAACTCATAAAACAAACAAAAACCAAAACTTTTGACAGAAGAATACTTTAAAACTACTACTCTAAAACAAGGAACAGCAAAAATTCGCTCCTTCAGATATAAACTTTCATCTGAACAACCTAGGAAGAAGGTAATAGACCTAACCTAACCCAAAACAGAGTGCGTCAAAGCTAAACCAAAACCTCCCCCCAAAAAAAAAGGTCCAAAGGTTTTGACAGAAGAAAACTTTCTATGAATCAAAAAATCTAACCTAACCAAACCTAACCAAAAACAGAGTGCGTCAAAGCTAAACAAAAAACTATAAAAAAAAACATAGTCTAAAGCTTTTGACAGAAGAACACTTTCTCTGAAACAGGAAGCAACAAAGATTCGCTCCTTCAGATCTGAACTTTTACCTGAACAACCCAGGTAGAAGGTAAAAAACCTAACCTAACCCAAAACAAAGTACGTCAAAGCTAAACCAAAATCTTTCTAAAAAAACATGGTCCAACTAAAGCTTTTGACAAAAAACACTTTTTCTAAAACAAGGAACAGCAAAGAATCACTCCTTCAAATCTGAACTTTCATCTGAACAACCCAGAAAGAAGGTAAAAGACCTAACCTAACCCAAAACAGAGTGCGTCAAAGCTAAACCAAAAATTTCCCCAAAAAAAAAAAATAATGTCCAAAGCTTTTGACAGAAGAACACTTTTTCTGAAACAGAGAATAGCAAAAATTCGCTCCTTCAGATCTAAACTTTCATCTGAACAACTCAGGTAGAAGGTAAAATACCTAACCTAACCCAAAACAAAGTTCGTCAAATCTAAACCAAATACTCCCAAAAAAAAACCAAAGTACAAAGATTTGACAGAAAAACACTTTCTCTCAAACAGTAAACAGCAAAGATTCGCTTTTTGAGATCTGAACTTTCATTTAAACAATCCAGGAAAAAGATAAAATACCTAACCTAACCCAAAACAAAGTGAGTCAAAGCTCCCCAAAAATAAAGCTTTTGACAGAAGAACATTTTCTCTGAAACAGAGAACAGCAAAGATTCGCTCCTTCAGATCTGAACTTTCATCAGAACAACACATAAAAGAAGGTAAAAAAGCTAACCTAACCCAAAACAAAGTGCGGCAAAGCTAACCCAAAAACTCCCTCAAGAACAACAAGGTCCAAAACCTTTGGCAGAAAAACACTTTCTCTAAAACAAGGAACAGCAAAAATTCGCTCCTTCAGATCTAAACATTTATCTGAACAGCCCAAGAAAAACTTAAAGAACCTAACCTAACCCAAAACAGAGTGCGTCAAAGGTCAACTCAATAAAAAAACAAGTTCTAAAGATTTTGACAAAAGAATACTTTCTCTGAAACAAGGAACAGCAAAGATTCGTTTCTTCAGATCTGAACTTTCATCTAAACAACCCAAAAAAAAGGTAAAAAACCTAACCTAGCCCAAAACAAAGTGCATTAAAGGTCAACCAAAAGCTCCCAAAAAACAAAATTCAAATTTGACAGAAAAACACTTTCTCAGAAACAAGGAACAGCAAAGATTCGCTCCTTCAGGTCTGAACAACCCAAAAAGAAGGTAAAAGATCTAACCTAACCCAAAACAGAGTGCGTCAAAGCTAAACCTCACTAAAAATACAAAGTCCAAAGCTTATAACAGAAAAACACTTTCTCAGAAACAAGGAACAGCAAAAATTCGCTCCTTCAGATCTAAACTTTCATCTGAACAACTAAAAAAAAAGGTAAAAAACCTAACCTAACCCCAAACAAAGTGCGTCAAAGCTAAACCAAAAGCTCCATAAAAAAAAGGTACAAAACTTTGGACAAAAGAACACTTTCTCTGAAACAGGGAACAGCAAAGATTTGCTCCTTCAGATCTAATCTTTCATCTAAACAACCCAGGAAAAGAGTAAAAAACACGAAAGAGACACCTAATGTTACTACTACAAAAGAAGAAAAAAGACCAGCTACAAAGAGGTTGCTTCATTGCACCTTCAAGTACCGGTTACCAGCCTAGCTCACCCCTTGGGAAACCCCAATAATAAGCAGGTAAAGCTGATAAAAATTCTCTACTCGGAAGCTAAACTAAAGGTGTGACAAAATACTTCCAACCATCAGTGAACTGCCACACACAGGAAAGATTCTTACGACGCCTCATTGAGATGTACAAACAAGACCACTCAGTAGCTCCCGAAAAAACCAGATGCCGTAGAGTTGGTCATGAGTCGCCTGGGAAAGTACAACCAGTAGCTCAAGGTAAAAAAATCGACTGATGCATCTTTCACCCCACCGAGTCAAAGAAACCGGTGGGTCGACTCCTTTCTCTAAGAATAGGTTATTATTCTTAGTAGTATCAATTGAATGAGCCACAAGTTGTAAAGTAAATCACCCGTAACTATAACAGCTACTGTATCTTGCTTTCAAATTCAAGCCAGAGACGATTCTTAATTTTTGGTTCTTTTTGCCGCATAATCTATTTTTTTTTAATATGGCAAGTTGAATTTTGACGCATACATAATCTCTCAAATACTCTTTCGAGCTTATCCAAGTAATAATAAATAATTTTATAAATTGAATTAATTATTCGATATATTTTAACAATTAAATACAAACCAGTTTATTTTAGTTCATTACTTATAATATTAACGTAAAACATTGAATAAAAAATGTTGAAAATGTTGGTCTGAGCCTACTGGGAGTAACCTAAATAATTAACGAGGTTTACGACAGGAAGATCGGTTGCCCTTTTCATGTCCATTTATCAACGCATTACTGTTATAATGTTAGTTAAGTTTGCAAGAATACAAAAGTAAAAAATATATTTATAATTAATGTTTATGTAATATGATTAGAGATAATTTAAATTTATTTTTATGTGTGGTGTTGAAATTAATGACTAAAATAACGTATTAAATTAGTTATACTAATGCTGAATTATACAAATTTAGGTATAAAACTAATTGGTCTGTTTCATGGAAGATAAAACAACGCATACTATTAATTTAAATGCAATGTTATAATGAATTATGTGTGTTTATATCAATAACATAAACTGTACTAAGTACAGAAAACCCTGCACCCGAAACAACTCACTACTCATTAATCTCCTGCCAAATTTGGCTGCCGCCAGTTAAAATTTTTTCATATGTGTGGTTCTGTTAACGAAGAGTAATGGTTCCGCCCATTTCTTTTCGAGAATCGTACGTATGCGATGTAATTAAATAACTATCCAGCTTATTCGATCTAAAATTAGGTAAAAGAAAAGTATGCCAGTTTTAATTTTTCGAAGTCAACGAATAAATCTTTCCATGAAGAGTTAAAGGGCTCTCTCCCGACTAAGGCGTTACAAATCATTATCAGCAATATTTTTAAACCTGTCTGGCAGCAGTCTGCCTAAAAATACATCGAACAGTTGACATTTATGGGTACGACTTGCAACCAGGCGATCTGAATCTTCATGCAGTCGCTTTATAAAATAAACAGGAGATAAATACATCTGTTGTATACAAAGAGATGAACATTGCAAACTGGGAAATTATATCCTGTGTGAAACACATTTATAATAATCCAAATATATAGAAATTCTTTGTAATTAATTACTTAAATAATATATCATTGCATCTAATTGTGCATTTTTTCTAATTTAATAGGAATTAATAATAACACCTGCAAAATTAAAATAATATTCTTGAACGTCGGAGATTTATGAAATATGAGATTTTGAGACAAAACAATGCATTTATTTTATCGACAAGAGTGGACTAAATTTGTTAATGATGTGTAATGGCACAGAGATTTGATAATTTATTATCCTCTTGCAATATCTCTGATTTATTATAGCTTAGAAAAAATTCTTATGAAGAGTAATAGTTTAATCTAGGTTGATTCAAACTGACTCTGTTATTAACTTTTGCAGCGTAAGTCATTGCCAGACAACATTAAGATTGTTACTTGTTTATTACCTTGTTTCTGCTACAAGGCTATAGTCCCCATCTATGCACGTTGTAAAGGTAGCTGCGGAAATTTCGTATTAGTCTATCTACATACACAACTAAACTTCTATGAGCTGCACAGTAGATGTTGCATGTGTAGTTTCAGCACAATGTCAGATAAGAAAACAATTCCTTGTAGTTACCTGTAAGCGCAAACAATATGTGCGTTGTGGTAGATCGTCCTTGACCAGCCAACATCAGAATCATGAAATCTGGGCTGGTCATATCCTAATGTTCTTTGCTGTATGTAATGACAAAAAAGATACACATGTTGAAGACTTCTCTTTTCAGGCAATTTGGTACGTCGGAATTTCTCAAAATAAATTTAAGTTTTGTAAACGCTGCTCATGTCATTCTTAAGCGTCGTGTTATCTTTACTGTTTGGTTGTCATTCCCAGTTTTAAAGGATGGCTTAAGTAAATGTATTCATTTACCGTTTCTATTATTTGGTTTTCGAGCATTATGACTGGTTGTTCGCGGCTCATGATTTTTGTTTAATTAAGATTCATTTCTAGGCCTGCTTGTTTTGACGCAATATTCAATTCCGCCATCATCGTTCTTAAGTCGTCCATCGTCCATCGTCGGCAAATCGTAGGTGGTTTATTCCCTTAGATTCCCAGTGTAATTTTTTAAACAAGTTTTCTTACGCTAGCGTAAATAATCCTAATGTTGGCTGGTCTTAACTCTAATGTTGACTCGGCTAGTGTTTTGCTTTATTGTGATGTTACCATACTTGTCTATTTCATTGCAAGTTTGCAGAAATTCTCGCTAGAGTTGGTTTTCTTTTTTGGGCTCTTTTATACTAAGCGTAGTCAGGTATATTTTAGTGTCTTTTGTGAACAAACAATCATAAAATTTTGTTTTGACTTGTCGTCATTTGTAATGTTTAAGGTTTTCTGGAAATCTGTTTTTAGCAATGGTTCTCCGTTTATTGTTTGATCAGCTTTCGTATACATCTTGGTTTGAGAGAAGATTGCTGTGCTTGTTGATAGCTGGTCGGGTAATTGTAAACGTTTTGTTATTTTTTCTCCTTGTACGTCGAGCATCCCTTCCGTTGTTAAATTGCAGTAAGCTGAAGAAGGTTTTAGCGTACCTAACACGTACAAAACCCTGACAACATCAGTGGCACTAAGCGGGTTCTTATAATTTATGTATTTCTTTCACTTGTAACTTTAGTCCTTTTAATAGCATTACGTCTGCCTTTGGCTCGTCTTGATCCAGATGTGTTTAGTACTCATTAATTAAAAAGTTTTAAAACTATGGCAACGTCAGCTTACAGCTGAAACTTTATACTCTAGTTCCTGCTACTTCTTCAGTAGTGATGTCTAACAAGATGTAATATAATAGTACTTTGTAAGTTTTGTCTTATAGTAGTTCGTTTATGTGAAAGAATGTTTTTAGTATCAAAATATGATTTGATGCTATGATGATTTTTTTTGTGGTTCGTGTTGTTTGCCCAACTTAGGGCGCGCACATTTTTTACATATTTTTGACAAAACAGTTTACAAAACATACATAAAAACTGAATTTACATTTACAAAATATATTAACGAGTAGCTACGGCCCCACTCCCCTTCCGGCTTCATTCACACCACACCATAGAGCTAACGCCCTCTCATTTTTCTCTTTCATACGTAGCATGGACCCTATCATGGTGGCCACAATGTCCCAATTGTACACCAAAGACAACGTTACTACCACCATGTTATCCAGGTTCAAGCTCTGTCCCATCAGTTTCACTCTTGCTTTTTCACGCGTCTCCAACCATCTCTCGCAACGAAACAAGGTGTGCTCAACCGTATCCCTTTGCCCACAGTACAGACATTCATCACTTGCAAGTACGCCCAGAAACAACTATGTCCCGTTAGTACCTGAGATAGTAGTTTATCTCACCATATCCCTGACCCACCCAACGCCTCACGTCTGCGATGAGCCGTCTGAACCATGCCGGTTCACTACCACCCCCACACAACACGCATTCATCCCAACTCTTCTGCCATTCCCCCCACATCCATTCTTCCGCTTCACACTTAGTAAGGCGACCCTCCCAGACCGCCGTCTTCACTTGCACCACAAGATTTAACGGCTTCATGTCTGCCACAACCAGAAAACCCGCCGTTGACGCTGTCCTGTATGCGCTGCAGACCCTCTAGCAACACCTCCTCTGAGTCCGCAGAACTAATTCCTTGTGCCTTTTGTTGTTGCACACGGCATCCCCCTATACTTCGGCCCCATAGAGCACTATGGAGGAGACTACCGAGCACATCAAGCGCCTGGTGAAAGATTTCGCTCCCCCCAGGTTCGGCATTAGCCCTGCTAAAGACCGAGCCGCCTTCTTAGCTTTCTCACACACTTCTCTTACATGC
This sequence comes from Tachinus rufipes, assembly GCA_963932245.1. Lineage (NCBI taxonomy): Eukaryota > Metazoa > Arthropoda > Insecta > Coleoptera > Staphylinidae > Tachinus > Tachinus rufipes. The sequence goes on along the minus strand of OZ010747.1, from coordinate 23,337,482 downwards.
ATACCCCACTCTAAGTTTGTGCTTAACGTAACCCCCAAGTATTTTACGCGCTTTTTGGACCTAACGGTAATCCCCGAGACGGTCATTCTCCAGTTCCCCACTAGAGCGTTTTGTAACGATGACCGCCAGGAACCACGTCGTCGTACAAAACATTCCACAACGTGGAGCCCAGAACTGATCACTGTGGTACTCCCCAGTTAAAATTACCTCCTCCCTTTCCCCACCAACCCCCACTAACAAATACCCTGTCCCACAAATAACTACTGATCATATTCAGTAGGTATTTAGGAACACCCCTGCCCTCCAAAGCCCTTAAAATCCCATCCCAATTGGTCGTGTTAAATGCGTTTTTAAAGTCAAGAGCAACCAAGACGCATGCCTTACGGTGTCTGTAGCTGTACTTCTTGGCAGCTACCACCACCGCTTTCACCTCAGCAAGCGCGCACAGAGTCAAACGGCCTTTTCTAAATTCGTACTGGCGCTCGCTGAGAGCTTGGTCACCCTAAAATGCCTCCAGCAGCCTTCCTATTATGAGGTGCTTAAGAAGCTTTCCAGCTACATCCAAAAGACATATGGGCCCAAAAACTCTTGCACCCACCCTTTCCCTTGTCTAGGAGAACAAGGCTCGCCCTTTTCCATACTTTCGGGAAGTCTCCGTCCTCTAGGCATTTGTTAGCTACTGTTAACCACACTTTGGGGCATTGTTCCACTAGGGTTTTTACAACTTCTGCGGAAATTCCGTCAGGCCCTGGTGCTTTCCCAGAACGTATTCTTTTTGAAGCTTCCCGGAGCTCACTTTCCGAAAAAGGACGAGACTCGACCGCCCTCACGGGCCACCTCCTACAAACCCTTTTCCCCTAATTTGGAAAAAGTTCCCCCACGACTGCCTTTTGCATCTCTGCCGATACCTTTGGTAGCGTTCTCCCGACTTTTCCCATAACAATTCTGTACCCCCTTCCCCATATATCCCTCCTTCACCAAAAAGTTCCACTTACTCCTCTTGGCGGAATTGATTAGACCTCCCAGCTTTTTTCTTAACCCCTTGTACTCTAGTGCCGCTTCTACGTTTTCCCTCCCTATGGCGTTGGCAGGGAAACTTGCTAATTTGAATTGGGCGCCAATGAGCGAGACGTGGTCAGAAAGAGGTAGCAAAAGTCTCATTCGAAAAAGAAGGTCTTAAAGTTTTGTTACCGCTCAAACCAGTTGTCGACATGCGTTTGACAAAAGAGGAGCGTGCGTTCGCCGTCAAAGCCTACTTATCCAATGGCCGTTCGGTAATCGCCACCCAACGTACCTTCCAAACTCGGTTCAATATTCATTCCACGGGTCCCGATCCTGGCCGGCAATCAACCGTTTCGTGAGTGAACGCATTCAGGGAGAGTGGCAATGTGACAAAAAAAGAGCCTAGAGATCAACAAACTTCCAGAACATAAAATGTCGAGAGGGTGGGGCTATCGTTTTTGTACTCTCCCCAAAGTTCGGCGGGCAAACAGGCAAGTGGTCTGAGGATTTCTGATTGCAGTGTGAGTCAAATTCTTCACAACAAACTTAAGTTTCATCCTTACAAACTGCTGTGATGCAAGAGCTCAGTAAACGCGATTTTGTTTCTCGCCAAACTGCATGTGAAGCGCTCCTTAACTTGCCTCACGACGCCCTCGTGTTTTCAGTGATAAAGCCCACTTCCACCTTTCCGGCTGCGTAAACAAACAAAACATGCGTTATTGGAGTGGTGCCAACCCCCATAAACTTCATGAGAAGCCACTTCATTGTGAACGTATTACTGTGTGGTGTGCATTGTCAAGAGTTGAAAAAAAGAATACACAGTTACTGTGAATGCAGTTCGCTACAGAGAAAAGATTAAGGCATTTTTTCTCCCAAAACTTGAAGAAATTAAACTTTGGGAAGTATGGTTCCAGCAGAATAGAGCCACGGCACACACAGCAAGAATTTCAATGGAACTTTTGAGAAAACACTTCCACAAGCGCCTAATCTCTAATCTTCTTGAGGAATGACGTACTGTGGCCGGCGCGCTCCCCTGATTTGGAATATCTCAAATCCATTGTTTACAATGACAAACCACAAACCCTGCAACACCTGAAGGACAACATTCGCCAAGCCATCGCTAACACTCCCGTCAATATGCTCAAAAAAGTAAAACAAAACTTCAAAAAGCAAGTGAATCAGTGTATCGCTAATGAGGGCTGCCATTTGTCCGATGTCATTTTTAAAACCACTTAAAACAAAAATTCAGGATGTGTACTATACGATAAAAAAAGAATTAAATCGATATGTGAAATACTTTTTCTTTTATTGACATTTCAAATCAGTAAGTTTCCCTGCCGCACACTGTACTTCTGCACCTCTAAACGCAACTCCTGTTGATAAGGCACGCAAACCATCTGCAAAGCCGGCAGTTAATAATTCATCAATCCAATTTCAACGCCCTCTTAGCAATTTTTAAAAACAAAAGTGATAACAATTATACGAAACATTTTCTGGGAATCTCACTCTGCGGAGGATATAAAAGAAGAACTTATTTCGTTGAGATGCAAAATTCTTTCTGTAATTCAATTAGAAAATAAATTCCTAAATATAAAATATCTGATACTGTACTGTAGTAAAAGCAACAAGATTTTCAACATCTTCAAACTTTTTGGTCTCACCATAAAGGTGCAGATCAAATGTCACTCTGGAAAAACCAACAAATGCTTCACGTTTCAGCAGAATTCACAAAAAAAAACATAAATACGCCAACCACTTGTGCTCTTTTGAAATCAGGCGCACTTGACTTCATTTCAAGGCTGACCAGTCCATAAAAGACTGCAAGCAAGCGTAGTGAAACCCGCTCGCCTGCAAAAATTTTCAAACAAATCCAGAAAAGTTGCAAACGCAAACCACATATAAAGTGACGCCTATAAGGTTGACGCTGCAAAGCGCACGTTACACATATGTAGATAAATACTTCCATTTTACCTTATAACCATTAGATGGTGTTTGGTCGCTAGAAGAATTTGACATGTTAAGTCTTTTGAAAATTCCTCATCTAAACCTAAAAAAAAAAAAATACAAACACAAAAATCTTCAAAGGCCTTTTCTTTTTTCTAATCAGTACTGTGATAAAAAATAGTGACATAATTCTTTAATTGTTTGCTTTTCTTAATCCTTTTCTGAATCCGTCTATGCTTCTCTAGGTTGCTAGCGTGTCTTAAAAAAAGAAAAAGAAGAGCAATAACTAGAGCAAACTCTACCCGGTTTCAAACGGTACAATATTGGTATTCTACGTACAAGACAACCAACTCTACCTTTATGTCTTTACCTCAAAACAGCAACCTTTAAAGATAAACACTCACAGGTCATCTAGGTTACTACGACACACTACCCCCAACCAAGTCAAAACCCCCGTGGACTAATATCCGACTGTGACACCATATGCCAACAAACAGTAAAAAACCTTGAACGAGCCTATAACGGGATAGACACATTATCGCGTCCAAACATTTGCTAAAAAACTAACTTATATATTAGCTAGCAAGAGATTATTTCCACTTGGTAGTCAAACATCTGACCCCAAAAAAATCAAGTAGACAACTTGCAGAAAAACATCGCAGTCATAAAAGATATCCAGGAACACATGACGGAAAAACCCCAAACCTGCCCAAGAAAGTTTGACAAAGTCTTTTGCAACAAAGAACCAACAAATACCTCTACTCAGTCCAAAACCAAGTGCTACAAAAACATCATAAGCTTAGGCTTAGACTTAAAATTAACGGCTTATACAATTTAAACCCTAACTTGACAAAAAAAAAATGAGTCAAAGTGCCTTCATACTATACATAATAAAAGACTAAATAAGTAAAATAATACTGTCAACCGTCAAACCAAAATATCCGATGAATAACTATAAAGACCAGCCCAGCATAACCGTCGACATAATGTTTATGGCTTCCACAAAAACGACCAACTACGTCACAATCCCCATCGCTAATAAAAAAAGATCAAACAGAAAACTTTGACAATGCCCACAGAAACTGACAAACAAGTGAGGTTTGTCGCCGCAACTTACAAAAACAAACGGGAAAAAAAAAGACAGCAAGTACCAACCGTCTCCATAGACTGAACACGTGCACTCACAATACAGCGCCGCGTATTCGGGATATGGACCCTAATCTTTGAAACCATCAAACGTGCTCCGCCTAAAATCATAGTATCCCTCAGACTTTCAACTCCGCGGCCCCCAATCTTATTCTCTTTCCTTCTCCTGTCCCTAAACAATAGTGCTCCAAACCTAAACCAGCAATTCTTACACACCATCATTACACCTGCTAGTTAGATAAAACCAAGCTCTGTTTAAAAAAATAAGAAAAAACTGTAGCAGCCACATTTCTCGCAGTTCCCGGTTTTTATAAATATCCAACTTTTCTGTTACCGTGACCACAAAATGCACAAAATTTTGCCACGCAAATCCTCACTAGCCAATCCTACCGCTCAAGAACATAACATCTCTTCTGCTTCTACACGGAAAACCAAGCAAACCCAAAAACGACTGCCAAGCTATAGATAGTTCTCTATCTATTCAACAATCTCCACCCAGTGACTTTGTGCTAGCCACGGAAGTTGAACACCAGCCCCCCAGTAGCTTAGTTTCCGCCCAAAAACAATTCCCAGGGAAAAAAACGCCCTAACTGTCTAACCCATGTTACTAATCCTCATTTTCTCAGCCCCAAAAGAACAAACATAAACCCCGCTTCTTGCCGCTCCGACGTGGCAACAATAGGCTCCCAACGTAGAACATCCTAGAGCAAAGATGCTCCAAACCCCACAAAGCTGTCATCTAAGAACGCCATCTCCTAGAAAACCTCCTCAAAGAATCTGGTTGCTCATCACCAGAACGACTTCCAGAACCCCTACCACCTAGAAGACGTCACCTAAAGTCCCGACCAAATTTGCAACCACACATTAACCAGTTCTTTTCACGATCTGCTCAGCAAGAAAAAAAAATACATAGGTTTTTGCTAAATACAAGCATGTGCCCTCGCAACAAAAAAAGTATACACTTATACATTGTACTAATCAAGTACAAAATAATAAACCTTAGAAATGAAATGCTCAACATTCTGAAACCCAGACCAAAACTTATTAGTCAAGATCGACTCAACCCATGCAAAAATTCCGCATCGAAAAGCTAGACATAAACACGCTAAACCAGCCTTGCGCCGCAAACCTTTAAGACTAGTGACAAATGAACAATGTGCAAACTTTAGTGGATCAAACCACAACCAAATTCCGAATGTCACATTACCGATAGTGACTCTCGGACAAAACAATATTGTCAGACACAAATGTGCTCACCAACACGTAATCCTACCCTGAAAGACCAGAGAAGTTTGACGTTTTATTATTATACTTTTTAGTCTTCGAGAAAAGTGCAAATGACATTAATGCGTACCAGAAAGACACACAATCCTCCGCAAAACCCTAAAAAATAAAAACGTAAGAAGAATCGCTAAAGACCTGGTGAGTGCATTGTTATCGGACTAGGATCCGCCACGCAAGTTCTCACTTTACAGTTCTACCGCATCACACGTTGATACAACATCTCTTCTGCTTTTACATAGAAACACCAAATAAACCAGTAAACTACTGCCGAGCAGTATTGACCAGGACGACTCACCGTCCCCTTCCACCGAACTGCATCACACCTAGCAAGACGATCCAAAATAGTTCTCTATCTCCAACAACCTCCGCCCAATGACCTCGTGATAACATCCGCGGCTGACCACCAACCCACCAGGACAATTTCCATAGAAAGCAGACATCTGACTGCACAACCAACATTACTATTCCCCATTTTCTCAGCATATCATTTATCCAGTAAGAGACATATACACTCGTGTTTCATGGTATGCACTCATCATCTTCAACCAGTCAGATGCTAGGCATACTGATGATGAGTGCATACCTTGAAACACGAGTGTATGTGTCTTTTACTGCATGAAAAAGTAATTTAAATAAAATACATCTTTCATTAATTTTAAAAGAGTTTTAAATTCTTTTGGGGAAGTTCTTGAGATGCATGGGGTTTAGTTGTTAATGTTTTGAAACTTGCTGGAGTCGAAAAGTGCAATACATATTACTAAGCCCTCATGACACTGATGACTCTTTTTTGGGGGTTGTTGTTGGTGTAGATGTTTGTTTATTCTAATTTATTTCTGAGATCCGGCTTAATTATTAACCTCTTTATGAAGCTCTGGACAAGGTTAATTAGCTTTGTGATGTGTTTTGTTACAAGCGGACTGAACCATCTTAAGGTTGCGTGTGCATTTATGTGTAAACCCTGTTTGGTAGTTCCGCAGGTGCAAAAAGTCTTACATAGCTTCTGACTGTGATGCAATGCCGAGAGACGGTTTCTAGATTTTTGTTGTAGATCGGATTGTTTTTAATGGACTAAATGCAACCAGAAGTTCGGGGGGTTTAAGTGACTGTTGTGAAATGCGCTAGCTAGAGGTGCAATTCCCACCAAGCCTTTATAACACCAAAGAAGATTATTATAAAACTTATTTGATTGTATTTTTTGCGGCATTTCTGCTTCTACAATATTTTCTTTTTTTCTGGAGCACTGAACACGTTGAAGGTTAAGGTGTTTAGTGTATGCGTCTGTCTGTAAGTAGGAATACTTGGTTTTTCTATTTGTTTATGTACTCTGAATGTTAACAAAAAAAATTTGGGATTGGTAATCAGTAGACACAACAGTGGGGCTGTTGTAGAAGTTTAACTGGAGGCGAAGACACGGTTTCTCTGGGTGGCCGCTTTGTAGTATTGTTTTGGCTTGACTAGCAAATGCTTTTAATTGTCTAAAATTTATGTTCTGTCTATAATCTGCATTAGTGGCCAGGATATAGACAAAGTTGGCTTATGTTACGGCCACTAGGAGGCGCTACCAAGCCGAACACATGCTTTTTGAATATCGGCGACAGCCAATAGGGAGCAAGCGGGCCGTATGCAAGAAATTTTGAATCAGCTGATTTAAGCTTTGGCCCAAACTTAACTTTTTCTCGATTAGAATTAAACTATTTAAAAAACTTGCATTTGCTATGCTTCCACAACCAAGCGATCATATTAAAAACTATTTGTTCACTTTTGAGAAGAACCCTACCTACTCTTTCGGTACAACGGAACCTACACCAAGAGCACTAGCTCCATTCTTGGCTTTCTACTACCATGATAAAAGTGCATTATCACGGGGCGGTTGTTTGATTAAATTTTTTCCAAGACTACTTAAGTTTCTTGTTTACAGGCAAAGCCAGCATCATGCTTCTATGCACTTACCTAACCTAACCGCACGCATAGTTATAGAAAGGATTGGCAATAATTCCCATCGATCTTGCCGCTATAGCCTAATTTACTTGCCGGTTTTGTTACATTTATTTTTGGGGTGGTCTTATCATCGTAGAGCTGCTCTATTAGTGTTTCAGCACAAAAGGTATTTCTTATATTTTTGAATTTGATCGAGGGCTAGTAAGGCGTAGCCAAATACTCGTTACATATTTGCGTGATGTAGATTTTAGTCGGCTCGGATTTGTATATAACTTCTGAGTTCCAAGTTTGTTTTCATAATTGATTTACTTTTCATCGTCGATCGTTTCCGGCAATTTGTGCTTTGATGTCGTGGTTCTGCAGCTTGATTTCTTGGCTTACACTTGTTGCGTAAAGTCGTCAAGCTTTGGGCGGTTGTTGCTTTGTTTCGATTTGTAGGCGGTTGCACAGCGTTTTTTGCTTTACAGTTGTGTAAATACTTATTGTTTGTATTCTCTTATACAGTCAACACAGTCAATTTCATTAAGCATTATGGGTTTGGTGCTAAAGCAGCTCTTGTTTCACTTAGAGGAGAGAGTCTTGATTGTTTGGTATTTGTTATTATCAAATCTGGCTTGGTACTATATGGGAGGGTCTAGTTACTTACGGGTCTTAACATATGGGTTTATCTAAAAGTTTTTAGTTGGAGTTCCATGCTGTTGGCACCGCATTTTATACTTTGGTTTCTTTCAATGTGTGGCCATATGTATTTTGCTCACAGTTTGGCTTAATGTTGGTCTTAATGTTGGGGTCAATGTAGGGTGCCACCGGTTTTAGAAATTATGTTGAAAGTATTCAACGCACACACAAATTATTATTGAGAGTAAGGTTTAAGGGGTTTTGTTGTTGACAGTTTGCAGTTCTCTTAATACTAAAATATTTAATATGTATTGGTAAAATTTAGTTTTTTAATTTAATTTTTTTTTTTTTTTAATATAGCTATTTAACATACACTGCTGAATATAGGGTTCTTCTAAATCCTTCTATTCTCTCCTGTCTTGTGCTTTTTTATCCATTGTCTTCCGGCTACTTTCCTGATGTCCTCCTATCGCATTTTTGGTCTTTTTTCCCTGGCTGTGTTCTTTGTGGTCTATAGTGCATTATTTTGTTTGTCCATCTTCTCGTCGTGCTCCGCTCATCTTCATTTCTGACCCGCAATACGCTCTATGATGTCCGCTACTTTCTAATTTGATTTCAAAGTGATATTTCCAGCATGGTCTTTTTCATAGATCTTGGTGTTATTTGTAACTTGTGAGCGGTTTTCTTGGTGATAGTCTATGTTTCTAGTCTATAGGTGCATACAGGTAGTATACAAGTGTCGTATACAAGTGTCGTATACTTTCCTTTTTGGGCTCATGGGAATGTTTTTATCCTTGAGTATATAGTTTAACTTGGTAAAGGCGGCCTACGCTAGTTGTATACGATGTGTTACTTCTGCCTTTTGGTTTTCTTTTCCAAGTTTAATTGTATGGCCGAGATAGATGTAGCTTGTAACATTTTCTATTTTTGTATTATCTATGGTGACGTTAATTGGGACGTTGCTAATTATTTTAGTGTTATTTAGATTCACACGGATGATGGGTGCATACCCTGAAACACGAGTGTATGTGTCTCTTACTGGATAAAAAAGCAATTTACATAAAATACACCATTTATTAATAATAAATATGTATGAATTGCTTTACTGTTTAACGCTTATTTAACCTATTAGTAAAAGATTATCTTGAGAATGTTTTAATAAACAATATTTTTATGATTAAACCTTTATTAGTTGAAATTCCAATTCTACATTACATTTTAAGCAATATAATTCTTCAAAAAACCCCCCTTTTCCAACAGGTTCTAAAAATATTAATTACAGAAATAAATTTCTTCACTCCAAATATTAATTAATTTGAATTAAATTAAACATCAAAGACAAGATTTTCTGTTAATATTTAATTAATATTTTTACCAAATAAATTGTAATTAGTTGACATTAAAATTAATACACTTAATTCCCACCATATTTGCACAATTTCTGTTTCATCCAAATTTTTACATGCACATGTCACCCGAAAACTCACATTAAATAAAAAACAGTGACATGTGGCGTCTGGAGGGTCCTAAATTTACCCAAATAATTATTACTTATAGTCGACACATTATATTTTAACATCGGTCGCATCCACTAAACACTCGCTCATTCATGATGTATTTTTAAATTTGAAATGAGTGCCATATTAATTATGTTTTATAGGTTTTTTTATGACTAATAATTTCCTATCGTCTTATAAATTGCATCTTGAAGTGGATTAAATTTTTTTTTTATTTCTCTTCAGTGGCTTTACTTCTCAGTAAACAATCGTAAATTAAATTAACAAAGATTGGGATATGTAAACAATGATAAATATATTCAATAAGATTCTAAGAAGTAATTCAATTTATTTATTATAATAAAATATTTGTGATTGATGTAACTCGAGCTAATATAAAATCAATTATTGCCTACCTTATATTTGCATCCGATCAAAAAATCATTGCCTGGATTGTGATTATTTCACAAAACGTATGCGATATGATCCCGAATACGATAACAACATAGTTAACCCGCACTTGATTCTTTTATAATTGAGTTTTGTTAGAATTATTAATAAGAATTCACCATTTCGACAGCTGTCATTACTAAGTACTAATCTACCTACGCGCATCTAAACCCTGCGCAGAAGTACATTGGCGTAGCTCGATACTAATATAATAAATACTTCGTTAAAATAATTTACAAATCAAACATGTTTCATATATTCAAGTTTAAACTAAATATTACCAATATTCCAAATCCAAATAATAACCCATCCAAGATTCTCAAGCTACTAGATGACAAAAACTTAGAGATGACCTGATAAAACTGTTGGACTGGTTAGAATCACTATTCATAGCACTTCCAAAGAAAGCTAAGACTAGCAGATGCAATAACTTTAGGCTAATTAGTTTAATGAGCAGTACCCTTGCATCTTCTTAAAGATCTTACATAACCAAACATACTCACAATGTAAAACCAACATAAAAGATAAACAATTCGGATTCTAAAAAAGCCTAGAAACCAAGGAAACGCTATCGTACATATGGACCCTCTTACAAAAAACTTTCTAAAAAATGTATTTGTCTGCTTCGTAGACTATGAGAAAGCATTCGACCAATTCCACCATATGCTACTTTTTGAATATCTAGACAAAATAAGACTAGACAACCATGATCTAAAGCTATTGAAACAGCGGTATTATAATCAAGTAGCCAAAACCAAAGTTAACGATGTACTGAGACAGAAAATCCCAATTAAACAAGGAGTAAGACAAGGTTCGTTTTATCGCCATAACTATTTAATATCTTCTCTGAGAAGATCTTTCAAGACGCTGTAAATGATAGAGCAAAAGACTAGAAAAGAAAACATTAACAACATAAGATTTGCAGATGATACTACCGTAATAGCCAAGAGTTTGGAAGATCTGCAAAGTCTACTTAAAGCAGTCAAAAAAACAAGCTCTAACAAAGGAATAAAGATCAACATAAAAAAAAAATAATCAGATAGCAACTTATTAAACGCGCAGAACAGTTTAAATATCTTGGCAGCTGGATAAATGTAGCAAATAACTCCGATAAAAAAAATTGCGCGTATCGAGATGACTCAAGTTGCATTCAGATCATAAAAAAACTATTTAAACTATTCAAAATGGGTTGCATTAATCTTCGTAAAAAGGTTCTCAAGTGCTACGTGTGGTCGATTTTGTTCCATATATGCGAGACTTGCTATGGTGTAATCGAATCATGCTAAAAATATCCTGAACAACACACTCACTCAGAAAATCTAATAAAAACAAAAAAAAAACTGTCAAATACAACAAAAAACAAGAAAAACCAAATACTTTGGGCATATTGTCTAAGACCAAAATATCATCTATTACGCCTAATTATATAATGAAAAATCGATGGATACGATGTAAAAATCTATCTTGGCTGCACAACAACAGACAATATACAGGCTTACCAGTTAAAGAACTGTTTCAAGCTGCGAGTAATCAAAATAGACCCAATAACCGACACGATAATAACCAACTCAAACAAGTGTAGGCGTCCCTTTCGTATGTTTGTGTACAACTTAAATGATCGTACTGAATAGTTAATCTCGTAATAATGTATTTCCATCACAGCAGTAGAGAGTTAAGAGAGGAGCTAGTGCTCTCGGTGTAAGTTCTGTTGTACTAGAGTTGGCACCAATCCAGAAAAGTAAGCAACAGTCAAAATATAAATTTCGTAGGTTGTTGGAGCATGGCAAAAATAAGTTTTTTTTAAATGTTTTAATTGTAATCATAAAAAAGGAACATTCGTGTCAAGGCTTCAGATCAACTAAAATTTCAAAAGTAAAATCTTTGATACGGCTCCCTTGCTTCCTATTGACTGTCGCCGTTTCTCAAAGAGACGTGTGCTTGGTTAGGTAACGCCGCCTAATAACCGCAAAACAACCCAAAAAAAAAACATCTCCTTTGGTGTCACCAGCGCAGTCCACAAACTAGCTCAACTTCGTTAAACCCCGCAACCTTTGATTGCACTTGGAGTTTTATTGCATCGGAGACATTTTCCCATAAGACCTCCAACAAAACTCCACAAACCGGTTTTAGCAATTGCTAAGCATGGTAAAGGCACGTCTTTCTGATGGTTTAACTCCGCAATTGAATTTTAAAAAGTCCCACGCAAATTCAATAAAAACCCAACCACCTCTAGACACCAAACTATGTAAGAAATAACCCCTATGTACCTCAGCACCAATAAAACTGCTCTACAATAATAAAAACGTCCCAAAGACAAGTGTTACCGGTTTTACCCTCAAAGTAGATAAAGAAGACCGGTCAAAACCAATAGTAAGTATTGCCAATCATTTCTATAACTATGTATACCAGACAAGCTCTCTCAATGTATCCTGCACGTGTGTTGCAGTTATGTCTCACAAAAGCAAGACATTGGCTTGGCCCGTAAGCAGTAAAATTCAAACCTCTTACACCTCAAGTGGTCCTGGTAAATAGTTAACTAAATAACCGTCCTGTAATAGCATACTTCAATCACAACAATAAAGATCCAAAAACGGAAATGGTGCTTTCAGTCGCCAGTGAATTTCCGTTGTATTAATATCATTCCAAAAAAGTAGATAAAGTTCATAGTGGAAGTTGGCATTTTTCGTTATGATCACTTAGTTGTCAAAGTATGGCATAAGCACGTCTTTCCGATAGTTTAATTCCAATCAGAAAAAAAAGTAAAATTCGAATTAAAACTACATATTGACTAACTTAAAATTCCAAAACCAATTTCTTTCCTACAATCCGCTTCATTTCCATTAGCTGTCGCCGATTCCAAAAAAGCGTGTTTTAGGTTAAGTAACGTCGCCTTGTAGTAGTAACACAAACCAGCTTTACCATATACCTTAGCCACTGATGCAGATTGTAAGCAAGACTAGTACAAACCAATATTAACAATCAAAAGCATTTGCATGCCGAGCCAATGTCTTATTACAGGAAGACACCCCAAGAAATTCTGTCTTCACCTTCAGCTGAGCTTCCATAGCAATAAAGTTGTAGCTACAGACATGTCAAATAACAACTGCAGCAATAAAAACAACAAATTAATTTTGGAACAAATAAACATACACACCGACAACAGTCATAAAAAAAAACTTAGAGGATGTTTGAAGAAGCGCTTGATGATATTGCTACTTCCGCCACCAACGTATTTCAGAGAAGCCACTTGATTGGTCTATAACCTAGTCCAACGTCCGTAAACCCCGCCACATCAGGTTGTACTTGAAAATCCATTGCAAGTAAAACATTTTACAAAAAACCTTCTAATAAAAACCCATAAAGCAACTCTAGGCATCGCACCACTGACAAAACCCATTACATCTGCAGAACTACCTTTAGTTTCTCACATAAATTTACGCAAACAAGCCAAGACAAGATACTCTACGTTCCGTTCACTTGTACCAAAACTCTTTACAAAATAACTCCATTTCACAGTGTCCAGGGCTCCACAAAATAGTCAACTATTGCTAAAGCTAACATGTTCAAAAACACCCTCAGCAATGAAAAGGACAAATAAGTTTTAGAATAAACAAACATCCACACCACCAAAGAGCCGGAAAACATCTTCTTCGGTATCACAAGCGCTTGGTACCTACGCCCATCAGCGCATGTCACAACAGCCACTTGGCTAGTCCAGAAACTAGTTCAACGTCGTTAAACCACGCAACCACTGGCTGCACTTAAGGATGCAAATTTCCTTCTTGCACTGACGCTCTTCAAGCCACTTACAAAGAACGGGTTAGTAACACCACTCATGTTCATAAGACTGTAATCCAATTTATCACGATTAAAGAACCATCGCCATAAAAACCGTGACACCAAACTGCCTAGTAAAAAAAAACTAACTAACTTTAGAGCGTGTAATTACTTTATAAAAAATTACAAAACACGTTATCACAAGACCGCCTAAAGCGCAAGGTCAAGTTTCCGGAAACATCGCGTTCACGTCTTGCGTCGGCCCTGCTTTTATATTATGTTGTACAAACCAATTTAATCTTCTCCAGGTAAGTAAGCAACAAACTCAAGTGGTCCTGATATAAAACAAAGTTGGTGCACTCAGTGCCACCAGTGTAAGTTCTGTTGTACCAGATTCGGCACTATTCTAAAAGAGTGGGTAGAGCACATAGTAGAGGTCAGCATGTTATGGCCGTTTAGTTGTTGAAGCATGGCAAAAGCCCTTTTTTCTGATGGTTTAATTCTAATCAAATTGAAATTTCCTAAACAAATTTCTTTCTTCTCCCTCCCTATTGGCTGTCGCCAATTCCCTAAATGGTAAGTGTCCCTAACACAAATTAAGAAGAAGGGAAATCCAAGAAGAAAAAGAAGAAAACTTTTAATGCAACTTCTCCCGAAGCGGCAACAGCCGCACCCATCTCCGCCCCCGCTTCACCAGCGGAAAGCGAAATGGAACTGGAGGAAGTCAGCAGCGACGACGAAGACGTCACCTGCAACTTCCAGTTTGCCGAGTCTAACTCCGCCGCCATGAAACTCACCGTCGAGGCCCCAGCAGCACCCTCCAGCCCCATGGGACCTATTGTCGACGAGAATGGATTCCAACTGGTAGTTGGAAGGAAAAGGAAAAATTCAAGGGGTGAGTCACCACCTCTTAAACTATCTAAAGGGCAATCAGCCACCCCCCAGCTGCCATCAGCAGCTGCGAATAGTCAGCCATCAGCGGCTACCCTCGCCAGCCCATCAGGCCACTCGGCGCTAAAGCCTTCTGCCACCAAAAGCGCCGCCCCCACAAAAAAGGGAAACGCCAGAAAAGGCTACACCGAGGTGAGATTCAGGCCTGCCGCCTCGAATATCGACCCCGCCTTTATCGTGGAAGCGGACGAGGAGCCTAACTCCGAAGCCGCCGCCAACTCTAAAGCTCGTCCTCCGGCAATCGTACTGAACGACAAAGAGCTCTACCCTGAATTCTCAAAGGCGTTCAGGGAAAAAAATATTCTTATTTTATCGGCGCAAAACACCCACGAGGGCATTCGCATGATGCCATACACCATTGCCGACCACAGGAAGGCAACAGGTCTTCTTCAAGCTCGCAAGGCAAACTTTCATACGTGGGCACGAGCCGACGAAAAATGCTTAAAGGTAGTAATTAAGCATGTTCCAGAATTTCTCTCTGAGAATGACGTGGGGCTGGCGCTAGAATCTCTAGGGTTCTGCCCGTCAAATGTCCACCGCATGGGGAATCAGTTCATCCGATTCCACATGATATCTGTTCAACTTCCAAAGGGACAGAAGAGCTCAGAGATCATGGATCTCGATGTGCTCTGCGGCTTCAAGGTTTCAGTCGAGCGCAAGAAGCGCAGTGGCGGCATCCCCCAATGCCAAAAGTGCCAGAGGCACGGCCACACAGCAAATCGCTGTTTCACCACGGCTTATGTTTGTCGCAATTGCGCGGGGTCCCACCAGTCGGGGTCCTGCGCCAGAGGCACTCCTGCCAAATGCGCCCTATGCAACGGGCCTCATCCCGCAAATAACAGGGGATGTAAAGTATATATTCGAATGTTGGCCTCAAACGGCAATAAACTTAGACCGGCGGCCCAACCCGCCCCGGCCCAAGCTCCGACAGCCCCTCAGGCTTCCTCTCTGCCTTCAGGTCCCCGCAGACCTGCAGCACCATCAGCAAACACTACGTTTGCTAACTCAGTTGCCCCCAAACATCATCGAACAACTGAATCAATAATGGATAATACACCCGTTGTATTATGCCGCATTTAATTGCTTCTGGAATGCTAACATCATTACAGATAAATTAGGCGAAGTGGAAGCGTTCTTTATCAAACAGGAACTCGACATCATGCTGGTGTCCGAGTCGCTCCACAAACCTAATCAAGCGCTGAGAATCCCAAATACCTTCACGTATTTGGGAACGTCGCCGGTACCCATGAGGCGTGGAACACTGATCTTTGCAAAAAGATCGGTGGACCATTCCAAAGTGGATACCCCCGACACGATCTCGCTTGAGTCAAATGCGATAGTAGTGAATGTGCCGGGGTTGGGCACATTCAAACTCGCATCGGCATATATAAGACCAACAAATCGCATCGAAACAGCGGACTTTGATGCGATTCTCGACAGTCCTCACCCCACAATCATCGCTGGGGACTTCAACTCAAAGCACCCGGCGTGGAACAGCTTGAGGACCAACTGCAAAGGTCAAGCATTGTTTAACTACGCCGAACAAAAAGATCTCCAGATATTGGGTCCTACCGAACCCACTTTTTACAGCGCCGCGGGTCACGTAGGGGACGTTCTAGACGTAGCAATACTAAAGAACGTCAGTATACCATATCCGTCGAAGAAGGCCTTAGCTCCGATCACAGCCCAGTAATACTGAAGCTCTACGGAAGGGGGTTTCACGGGGAGGGAGGAAAATTCGTAACACATACGGATTGGACACTCTTCGCTCGATCCCTGGAAGAGAGCATTGGCAGACTTGCTCCAGTACGAACAGCTGACGACATCGATAGAGCCGTCGAAAGTTTCACGCACCAAATCCACCAAGCCACGGAAAGGGCTTCTAAGACCCATCAGGTCCGGGTAGATAATCCACTCGGACTATCAGGCGAAATTAAGGCACTAATCCGCACAAGAAATGCCGCCAAACGCCAATGGCAGAGGCACCGCGACCCCCGAGATCGCTAAACCCTATACTAGCTTCATGGCAAAGTTAGGAGAGCTATAAGGTTGCACAAAAATTTGTGTTGGCAAACCAGCCTGGAATCGACCACAGACGATGATAATCTGATGTGGAAGGTCTCCAAAGCGTTACGGAATAGACGAACCCCCATTCCAGCCATTCTCGGCGAAAATGGGCATCAATTCGATATCGTGGGAAAAACCGAGGCATTTGCCGACAGCCTGAAACACCAATGCTCCCTGTCGGAGACGGCGGACACGGAGCACGTCGAAAGGGTCGAACAAGTGGTTGAAAACTTGTTGGATGACTTTGACGACGATAAGCCGCTGGAAAGCGTGGACCTTCTCGCATCAGAGAAATCATCAAACGTTTCAAATCTCGCACGGCCCCCGGCCCTGACAATATTTCTAACAAGGCTCTTAAAGCGTTCTCGCATAAAGCAACAATGGCGCTCACCAACATTGCTAATGCGATTCTTCAAACTGGGCATTTTCCTTCAGATTAGAAAAGCTCCTTGGTAATTAATATTCCAAAGCCAGGTAAAGACCGTACGTTTCCTCAAAACTCAGTCTTCTCAGCACAATAAGCAAGGTTATTGAGAGGGTGGTCTAGGACAGACTCCAGGATCACACTGAATCGATCAACATTCTCCCCCGTCACCAGCACGGGTTCAGATGGGGGCACTCGTCAGTTCATCAACTAAACCGGACGGACCTTATAGTTGAGAGTTTTAGAGTCAAAAAGGTCACAGGGGTGGTCTCTTTCGACGTCGACAAAGCCTTCGACAAGGTCTGGCACGAGGGACTTATCTTTAAATTGCATAGAGCTAATTATCCTCCTCGACTTGTAAGGTTGATAGCCTCATTTCTAGACAGCACAACTTTGAAAGTTAAGCTGGGTAATCACATATCTACCCCTCGGGAGATAACGGCAGAAGTTCCTCAAGGCTCCATTCTTACTCCGCTGCTGTTTAACCTATACGTGGCCGACATGCCTTCGGGATGTAGACACGGGGTCAAAATGGCACAATTCGCCGATGATACGGCTCTTCTATACTCTTCCAGGTTCGAAGAATGGTTGGACAAGTGGCAAGTCACTATTAACCCAGAGAAAAGCAAAGCTGTACTCTTCACAAAGCGGCGAATCGAACCCGACAAAAACGTCTTTCTTAACGGCGTTCCTATACCGTGGTCCAATTCTGCCAAGTATCTGGGAGATAATCTTGACAAGAGACTCACGTACAATCTCCACGTGCAGTCCGTTCTCGATAAAGCCAATATGGCTAAAAACGCTCTTACTTCGATGATGCGTCGGAATAGCGGTCTGTCGACCCGGAATCGAACCCGTCTCTACACATCTATCATTAGACCCATCCTAACTTACGCGTCTCCAGTATGGGGAACAGCAGCTAACTGTCATCTCAATAAGTTAGAAATTTTTCAAAACAAAACTCTGAGGTCGTTCCACAGGGCTCCGTGGTTTGTTCGAAACAGAGAGATTCGGGCGGACCTAAGACTACCCCCGACAATACTTCAACACATCGAAGCTTTGGTTTCAAAGTACTTCAAAAATCTCGCGAATCATTCCAACCCTGATCTAGCCCGACTCGCCGAGCCGAACAGAGAGAACTTTTTCTATAAACCCTAACTTTACTAACCCACTAACAATCCTAAACCAATACCGCACAAGGGCGTAACCTAACCATCTGCACACTAATCTCCAAAAGGAAGGTACATGAGCCGTAAAGTCTCGAACTTCCGTAGGCACTCATTATTGGGCGGTTTTTAGTCGGTAGGCATTTCAAGCTGAGAGGAAATGAATCCGACACTTTGCCAGTCTTTAGAAGATTTTACCGCCTAGCCCCAACAAAAAAAAAAAAAAAAAAAAACCTAACACAATCCAGCTTTACACATACCCTGGCCACTACAGATTGTTGACAAACTTGACACAAAATCGGGACAATTGTCTTCTTTAGTTCAAAAACATTAATTAAACAGAAATTAAATCATTTTTATTCTTATCCAAAATTAATAAATTTTAAAGATATAATAGTCTTTATGTTGTCCGTATTACAGTTATTAAAAGTCTTAACTATGTTAGTAACGCACTGTAAATAGTAAATAGAGATAAAATAATATTTATAAATCAAACATTCTGACATACTCACAATCTCCACACATCTCAATAAAGATAATCTGACAAAGCACCAGCATCATTCATCTTTTCAATACACTTTGTTTTCATATCTCAACCATAAGTGAATGCAAATACCTAATTGTTTTATATAATTCAATCGATTGCTTCGCATCCATAAATAGGAAGATACCGATCTACGAATACGGGAATTAATTAGATGCGAGTCAACAAACTGCTTAGAATAAGCCATAAATAAGAACGTCACGCACACAATGCGCGTGTATACATTACAGTTCTATTTATATTTTAATTCATAATAATTCAATCTGTCTTCCGATGCTGAAAAGATATGAATAAAGTATATATTCATAAGGCTTGGAGAGTCAATCTGCTTAGACTAACAAACGTTTATTATCCGGACAAGTATCTCGCTGTATAATTATGCAAATAATCCCTTGCTACTTACAAAAGGGATTATTTTTTAAGTTTCATGTATCTTAATATTATTTAATGCATGGAGAATTGTTAATTTATTGTTTGCCTTTTTTAATGAAAATGGCATGGAGGAACACGGTTGTGTAATTCGATCGCATTATTCCGCTTCATTAAAATACTTGCTGCTGATGGAAAGAATGTGTGCATTTGTTTTATGCGTTGGTCTTGGATAAAAATACTATTCTGGCGCCTAGAATGTATTGGTTTTATTTCAGTTTTAAATTTATGTCGGTTAATAATTCAACAATAATGTAGAAATGTTGAATACCATAATATTTTTACTGGAAAAGTTAAAATTAGGAAATGTAAGATTACAATCCAACAATTGTATTCTACAATCGTTGATTGCTTGGTTTAAATTTATATAATAATTAAAGTTGGAAATTTTAAGCAGCTAAATGTCATATTTTCATTTCATAGTGGTTAGAATAATAAGAATGTGTTGAATTTGTATGAAAAATTATACAATTATACAATCATCAGGAAGATTGCATAATTCAGTAATTTTTATTATATTATTGTATATTAGAAAATTATAAGTATGTGTTGTCTACTATATAATCATACATCAACATTCGAAAGTGAGCAGAGTAATTATTGTAATTAAGTTTATACTCAGATATATGTATTTAAAAATTAATAAAAAATTACACAACAATTTCCAAACTTTATTAATTTCTTTACAAAACTAAACCAAAGAGACATAAAAGAACACAAATCTGCATCCTAATTTTTCAAAGTCTAAACTTAGTGTTGCATACACTATACGACTGATAATAAAACTAATCTGACAGAGAAAAATGCCATACAAAACTGAAAATAATAAATTAAAAATCTCTCTTTAAAGGTTAAAAAAAAGTTAGTAATATAATGTTATTTAATTTTAGAATCCCAATAACAAATTGCTGCACTAATTCTAAAGTCAAACATAAAAAAAAATGTATGTACAGTGACATTTTATTTCAAAAAAAGACTGCTATAACGAATAAAATATAGATTATAAAAAGTTTAAAATATAGTAGAAATCATTAAATATATTTTCTCATTTTAAATCCCGATTTTCTAAAAACCACATTTTAAAGTCTTGATCTTGTGAATTTTTTAAGATTTTTTCAATAAGCCATTTTCGAGTAATGAGCAATCAAAATTAGAAAAAAAAAATATTTTTTGCATTTTTTTACATTTTTTGATCGTTTGTAACTTCTCGGAGTTGCATTTTTGAGAAAAAACTGTAATAAACTTTTGTTTCTTTAAATTTTGAAAATTTTGCAGAACTTTAAAAGACTTTTAAAAAAAGATGACGAGTATTTTTTTTTCAAATATAGATAAAAACGTGTTTTTATATGTGCAAAAGATACCCTAAAAAATTCAGGAAATGCCGTACTTTACGCTCCGAGATATCTTAGAATGTATCCAAGAAATACTTAAAATTTTTTAATTCAAGCCTTTTTTATTTTTTATTGTTTGTAACTTCTCAGGATTGCATTTTTAGAAAAAAAATTAAGTACTTTTTTTTCAAAGCCAAAAATTTGTTTTCCTTAAATTTTGAAAATTCCTGGGGCTTCAAAAGAAAGCCCAAACCCCACCCAATTAATGATAGCCTAGAAGTTTGACCTTTCATTAGAATAGTTTAAGATGGACAAAAAGTAATTTTAAGAGTTCGGCCTATAGTAGGGATTTAGTTCACAAAAATGTATGATCAGCGTTTCCTTTGATATAACCTTGTCAAACTTCAGCATTGTGGACGTACAACGGCGCTTTAACTTAAGTTGAGCTGTGAAAAGCTTTGATTCTTGCAAGGTTTGAGGTAGCGGATGTTTCCAACGCAAAAGTTAGTTGCAGAAGAACAATTAAACTTAAACTGTTAGTCTCAGAACCGGAATGAAACAGTTTTTTGCCATTTTATCTGTAACTAAAATACTTGATCAAAATTCAGTCCACGGAATCACAGTATCGTTAAGATAGATGCTATCTTGTGGTTTGGTTTGTCGCCGTAAAATGGGAACAGTTTTGCACTCAAAATTCACTTTGACTCGCCGATATCAATCAGTTTTTTAGCGGTTTGCTCGTTGTGTTCTTAGAGTGACTATTCTGGAAGATGTAGATTAGTATCGTGTCGTGTCGTCGGCGTACTGCGTTTTTACTCCTTTAACGTCGGAAGGCAGAAACATATAAGTTGAATAGTTCGGCAAGAGAATAGAGCCTTGCGGTACATCTGCGGTTACACTACGCGGCGTTGATATGTATCCGTTTAAGTTGTCTGCTAAAATTTGTTTCTTCAAATAAGAAAAAAATATTTTTTTCAGGCAAGTTAGAAAATTGTATCAAAAAAGTTTTAGAAGAAGACCTTTGTGTCATACCTTGTCAAAAGACTTTTGAACGTCAAAAAGACTACCCCAGTAGTCTTTATTAGTATAAATGCTTCGGCAATGTAGTTTCAATGCATCCGATAGCTTTGCTAATATCTAATAAAGAAAAAAAATTGATCATAAAATAATGACATAAAACATGAAAGCAACAATAGTAACAGTTGGATAGTTGGATCTGTAATTAAACTTAATTTTGACACAAAACAAAACTAAAAGACTTGATTACACCAGTAGAAAACAATAAGGTTTCAATAGTCAATATGCCGTAGTGGAATGAACAACGGGGCTTAATCGTAGATGCTTAGAACGCAAAGAGCATTTCGCACGTGCCCTGCTTTAAATCCAAACCAAAGTATTTCTGATCAGAAATTAATTTAAAAATAGGTCAATAATTTTAATTTAGTAACGAAATGTGCAAATCTTATGCAAACTCTAATAATCTGCTCGGCGTCTCAATTCTGTAAAGACAGCAGTCTCCAAAAGATTCTGCTCAACAACATGCCACTGCATTTCAAATATTAGTTCAACTACTGTTGATAACGCCCAAAAACTTCACCAACAAATGACTTCCGATTTCAATACAATAAATCCACAGCCACACTACAAAAGATGTTCTTCGATCTCCTTAGAAGAAACCATTCAATGCTCCCCTGATTTAAACCCCTGCGACTGTTTCTTACTCAAAGTAGTATCTCTAAGAAAAAGAAAGATTTGAAGAAGAAGATAAAAAAGGTCAGCAAAATCATAATAAAATACTTGCAGAGCATAGCCAGGCAACAATAAATAACATTACAACTAAATATATCTGCGGCCAGCCAAGCATGCAATTCGATTCCGTTCCAATGTCTGCTAGAGTGTTAATCCTAGTTAGTAACTATATATGATATATCTTTGTGTAAGAATAAGTTAGTATAAAGCAATAAAAAAATGTGTGCTAAGATCTTAAGTTATACCCGTACAAAGTACAAAATCTAGCTGGTGCAGGAATTAAAGCCACAAGATCATACTATGCGTAGTTCTTTCACCGTTGGGCTCATCGTTGCAAAAGTTCAACGTTTTTATAAAAACCTATACTCATCATCTAAGTCGCTCAAAGAACATTACAAACGTAAGTTCAGAAAAACTACCGAAAACAACAGCATCAAAATTATGCATGCTTTTAAACAAATGAAGAAACGGAAGACACCAGGAGAAGACCATATTTGAAGAAAAAATACCAACAAAAAAAACACGCAAAAAAGAAAACACTACAAATAAGCTTATTATCGCACCTGTTTAAACTCATAATGCAAATTACCGACTCACAACAAAACTGTATTCCTACCAACCAGTAAAACAAACGGGCTTCCAAGAATGATTTGGCACATCAAACCACCTGCAAACAGTACAAACACTCATAGAAAAGACAACAGAATACAACATTCTACATACATAGCATTTGTAAACTACGATAAA
Organism: Tachinus rufipes; assembly: GCA_963932245.1. Taxonomy (NCBI): domain Eukaryota; kingdom Metazoa; phylum Arthropoda; class Insecta; order Coleoptera; family Staphylinidae; genus Tachinus; species Tachinus rufipes. The sequence continues at coordinate 23,314,419 of OZ010747.1, read as the reverse complement.
GCGTTTGAGTTTTCAGCTTTCTTGATAGCACTGGACGATGCAAGAATAGATTCGAAGTATACTACGCTAATAGATGACACTACTACACCTTCCTCGTAAAAATAAATAACGACTTATTTACGGAAAAACTAAAACTCAGCAAAGAGGTAAGGCAGATCAAATCTCACCCAAATTATTTACCGCTGCTATAGAAAGAATTTTCAAACAACTAAACTGGGATAAAAAAAGCATAAAGACCAACGGAGCCATCTAAAACTTGCAGACAACATACTACTAAGCACTAACATCCAAAAGCTCAAAAGTAAGGTAAAAGTACTAAAACAATCTGTCCTAGCAAGTAGGATTAAAAATGAATCTAAAAAAACAAAAATCATGACCAGCAGTCCGAAAGTGGTAGCTATAGAAAACACAACAATAGAAAAAGTAAAGCAATATCTAGTCTCTAGATATTGCTCTACTTTTTACTCTAGATTCTAGAGCATACAATTATAATTGGCAAAGAAAACCAAACTGCCAAAATCAAACGCACATGGGCCGTCTTCGGAAAACTCTACATTCTTAAAGATAAAAATGTCCCGTTGTATTTAAAACGCAAAGTCTACAATAACTGCATCCTGCCAGTTGCCACTTATGGCCTAGAAACAATGGCAATTACTAAAAAAAAGCAAAACTTAGAGTGACTCAAAAAGCTATAAAACGTGCAATGCTAAGAATTACTTTGAGAGATAAAATACACAATACCAATATCCGGTCAAAAACAAAAACAGTTGTCATAAAAAAAACAACAAAGCTAAAACGACAATGAGTAGAATATGTGGCTAGAAAAAATTCTAATCAACGAAGCAATAAAATCATTTTCTAGAGACCGCGGGAAGCCAAAAGAAATATTGGAAGACCCCAAACAAGATAGATTGACAATATCAGAACCATAGCAAGTAAACAGTAGACAAGAACAGCAACAGATAAAAAAATCATAAAAACAATTGAGAAAAGAGAAAAGATAGGTTTAGTACTATATCAGCCATTAAATTAGACTCTAAATATCCACAGTCCGTTGGCTTGTACTGCAAATCGTCCAAAACCTCGTCACCTCAAACAAAAACATGCAAACTAGTATAACAGCCCAAGACTATGTAAAATCCATTACACTTGAGAAAATACCCCAGCGGGCAACAAGTTTAAGAAACATGAGTGTAGATATCAACATTCCGCTGGCATGGGAGCAAAACAACGCGCACCGCCAATCGGAAAAACAAGCAATAACAAAGTGAAAAAAGATAACAGAAATAAAAAAAATCACTTCAATAATGAAGACTACAAACACTGTAAAAAAAACCCACAAAAAAAAAGAAAAAAATCTAAAAAAAACAACAAAAAATCATAAATAACCAGACACCACGGGCTAAGCATTCACAGCCTATGTCAAACCGCATACAGATGAATCTCGACTACTCAACAGCAACTTGATCAAAGCACATAATGTAATTTCTTCCTAACACAGCTCTCCAGCTTCCTATACAAAAAAGAAATATCATCGTCAAACAATTAAGCAATTTTTATCCCAAAAAATTAAACAAACAGACTCCAGGCCCACCACAGCCATGTAAAACTATTATAAATTTCATGTTGAGCTGCTTTCAAGAACAAGCCGAAAACACCAACTCATCATATTTACACCATGGTTGCCTCTTGACCACAATGAGTCCACCAATAATTTATCTTGATTTCTCCTCTTCTAACAATAATCATTGTCAAACTACTAGTTGCAGTAGTCGCAAGAGAAGATCACGCAGTAAATAATTTCACTATGGTCCCACCCTACACCTCTGCCACATAGATTTCTTGCCAATTAAAACCTTTAGAATTTCTTCAAAAGTTTGGCCGCCTTATTTTTAGTAATAATCCAAAACTACTCTTATGAAAAAAAAAATTAAGAAAAATTTGGTAGTTCTCTGGAGCAAACCAGCAAAAATATAATTTCTTTCCGCCATCTTGCATTCTTAGAGCAAGCAAGTCTATACCCAACAAGTTTTATAAGACGCAGAATCAAAACAAAGTCTTCTCTAAACGTGTAGTAATCAATCAATACTAATTAAATTATGAGCTAAAAACACAACTGTCCTTAACATCCCACAAATCTAAACTAATAATGCTGAATTTGGCTTTATAACACTTCGTCAGAACCTTTTCGAATATTCTAACCACAAACAAAATTTAACAAATTTGATGATCAGGAAAACTTTGACTTGCAACTAGACATACAAAAAAAGCAGGTTAAAGTAATCCTATTTATGTGTAAAGCAAAACCATCACATCAAACATCCATTTAAATGAACAACAGCAATAACTTGAATGTTTATGTCCTCCCACCTTCACTGGCAATCCGTGATACAAAAACAATAAGAATAGATTTGCCATAAACAAAATATGTAGACATTAGAATTCCTCCTTTATCACAGTTAATCTTCCTTCTTCTTCTTCTTCCTCAGTCCACTCCTGGACATAGGCCTCCTCCAAATTTTCCCATATTACTCTGTTTAACGCTATATAGTTGCGTCCAATTTTTTCTCCGCTGTTATTTTTATATCGTCGGTCCATCTTTCTATGCTCCAAGTTGTATCTCTAGGACGCCATTTTACAATCCGGTGTGTCCATTTGTTTGGGTCTTGTCTGGTAAAGTGACCGGCCCATCTCCACTTAAGTCGTGCTACACGTTCCATGACGTCTATCACACTTGTTTGTCGTAGGATAGTTTCGTTTCGCACTTTTTGTCTTAAGCTTATGCCGAACATGGATCTTTCCATTGCCCTTTGCGTGGTTTTTAGTCAATTTTCCGCGCAGAGTAGCGGTTTCCAGACCATACGACGCTACGGGTAAGACACATGCCTCGCATACTTAGCGCTTGAGATTGATTGGTATATGTTCGTTTATTAGATTAGTATAAAACTTAATTTCCCGAAGGCAGTCCAGCCCAGTGCAACTCTTCTACTTATTTCGGCTTCCTGATTTTCTTTGCCTAGTGTGATTTTATGCCCGAGATGTATGTATTCATCCACTTTTTCAATGGTGTTCGTTCCTACAATAATATTACGGTCGTCTTTGGTCATAATCTTCGTTTTGTTAAGATTCATTTTTAAACCTACCCGTATTAAAGCTTCGTGCATTTGTTGGAGCATTTGCTGTAGTTCGTCGATGTCGCTGCTGATTATAACGATGTCGTCTGCAAATCGAAGGTGGCACAGTCAATAGTGAGTTATTGCTTATAAACAAATCTCGTTAAACTAAAAAAAACATTTGTACGACAGACTTTCCTCCTGTTGTTAAAGTCAAATTATTGTACTAAGAGGTTTAGGATCGTAGTTAAAATACCAAATTTGTATATTCGTAGTAGGTGCAATGCATCTTTGCAACCACCCTTATCCAATCATATTTGACTAAATACCATTTTGTTAAGTAATAATTTACTCTTATAAGCATACAAATTAAAAAAAAAAATAGCAAAATGCACCCTTTATTGCAGCAAATTGTGGAGTAGTGCGAGTTGAAAGCATCCAATTAAATAAAATCGTATTATAATTCATAATAATAATAAATTGGCAATTTCAAGACCAAAAATGTATTTTATTGAATGTAAAATCATATTTTATTTTAACTGTCTTACAATTTTCTTTAAGTTATTTGGAACGTGGAATACATCATATTTCTCAACTATATTAGAATAACAAACACAGAGAAAATATTAATTTCTTATATATCTATTTATATTTCCAGAGCTATATGAAAACAAATAATCAAGCCGATGAGAAATTATTAACTAAATCTACAGAGAAGTTATTTATTTTGTTTAAGAATATAGAAACTATATCCAATAAGAATATTTAACATGGATCAATAAATATAAATCAATTTTAATATAAGATATTTTGATTTAGTACAGTTTTGATATATTTTTTTTAAATTTTAAACTCAACAAATAAAAGATGATCCAATCAGTGAACCCTTTGTTTATTCTTTAATAGATGATATGATAAATGAGATACATATCATTTACATCATATTTGGACACAACACATGGCTTACTTATAGCCACTTTATATAAAACAAAAGAATCAACCCTTGCAAATAAATCGCTAAATTTATTCCCAACAATACATTCTCCACATTTAAGGGTTGTGCCAATTTAGATTTTTAATAACCCCATGATTCATCGAGTCATTCATTCACACCGACAATATAAAAAACCAAACCATAAATCCAAATGCACACAAAAAAGCATTCTGTCTGCATGTAAGTGCAGACTCGTGCTTAAGGGGGCGTCCCGACCCCTCAAAACTTATCAACCCCTGTCACTATTTATATTTATACAGTCACGCCGATGTTACACGTCGTTGATGGATCATGGGACCCTTAATACCCGACTAATATAGAAATGTGTGTTTATAATAAATCCCAGTTTATTTTTAAGCTTAACAAATAATTCCATCCACTCTTCAAACTCCTAATAAAAGTTTATGTTTTGTTTACACTGGATGCAAGTGACTTTTAAGGGCGTAAAATGTTGTTTCAGCATCGTTTAGTTTGATCAATTAGGTCGATTATTTATCTAATAAAGTGAGATTTTGTGTGCACCGTGCCACGACTTGCTGATAACATTTTTTTTTGCTTCACCTTTGAACCTCATAAAAAAAATCTAATAGGTTCATAAACTCCACTGAGTCATAACATTGCATTAATTTATGACTTGCAATGGCTATAATTTTTGGTAAAGCACATGCTCTTTATTTAACGCGTTGGTAATTTTTTATATTCACTGATTTATTAATTACCACTTTAAACGGCTTCATAAGTAGTACATATATTTCATCATAACTAACATGATTTTAAAATAGTTACCAATTTAATATCAAAAATTCGAATACATACTTACAGTTTACATAACTATATTATGTATAAAACCAAGCAGAACTTACCTGAAACAAAAAGAAAAATATTAGTATTGAACTTAATAAAGCAGTAAATATAAACAAAAAATTAAAAAAACTTTTGCAAAAAAAATATTATGCAATAAAAATAACATTGTTAGACTCAATCATTCTAAATTCATAAATTTTGTAATATTATGATAAATTTAAGTAGAATAGAAACATCATTACCATACATACATTTGTAGTTTGCAAGAACAATCTTTGTATGTGAGTCCTATAAACAATATATTACGCAGATCGGTTGCAAACAATATACTTTTACAAGAAAAAAGATTATCTATGCATTTGAATAACATTTTGTAATTTTTGTAAATAAAAAAGTATTAATCTTAAAAAAACGAATTAATCGTTGGGCTTGTGTATAGGCGTCTTACAAAGACGAAAACAATTTAGTTAGAAAATAAAAGTAACTTGCACATTACAGTTAGTACTACTAATACTGCAACATTGAAAAAATAAAATTGAAAAATGTGGTAAAAAAAAACTTTGGAATAAAATTATAGATAAACGGAAAAATGAATTGGAAATTAATTAATATCTAGACTATGCAACACTAGAACAAGTAAAACATGTTCGTATAAATGTACACACAGTGTCTCAAGTTTACTAAATGTAACCTGCAACAATGTCGAACAGTCTAGAAATTACAAAATGAAAATATTAAAATAGTCTAAAATCATCCATTCCTTGGTAGACATAGTTGTCTTGATCTTCTTTGTATTTTTTCCCTTCATTGCTTTTTTCTATGTTCTTTTGCTTCCATTTAGCTTCTCTTTCCTCCTTCCTTTGTCTTCTGTGGCTTTTGATGTGTGTGTTTACTTCCATTTTCGTTTATCTAGATCTTTTTTCTCATTACTGCCGTTGCATAGTTTCTTAATGCTCTCCATTTGTTTTCGTCATTTAGGCAAATATTAATTATTAAAGATTTATCAATTTTGTTTTCCAATACATTCTCTAACTCTTTCCTATCATTCTCCCACGCTTCTCACTCTATTAGCGTATGTACTGCGTCGTCATACGTGTCTTCTTGGCAGAATATACATTTCTCTTCTTTCTCCATTTTATTTATATTTTGTAAATACTTTCCAAAGGTTCCATGTCCGGTGAGTAGTTGTTTTGTATAGTAACACGTCTCCGGTTTATTCTCTACCCATTCCTTTATTTCTGGTATTAACTCTCTTGTCCATTCACCTTTTTCTCCGTTTTTCCACTGTGTATGCCATTTTTTCATTGTATTATCTCTTGCTTGTCTCTTTGCTTCTTGTTTACTATTTCCTTCATTTACCAGTTTTTTTATGTTTAATCTTTCTTCTACCATCAAGTCTGCGGGTAGTGTCGCCGCAATTACCTCTATCGTTTCTTGCGACACCGTTCTGTAAGCCCTACATATCCTTAACGAGCTTGCTCTAGTGGCTCCTCTTATTTCTTTTCTCTTTTTTTTTTGTCTTTAAGGCATCTCCCCATGTTTCTGCAGCGTACAATAGTTTACTTTTGGCCGCCGTTGCTATTAGCCTTCTTGCCTCTTGTCCTGGTCCTCCCTTGTTTGACATAAGCCTACTAAGCATTCCTTCCATTTTCTTTGTTCCTCTTACAGCTTCCTTAATCTGTTCGTTCCATCCTTTTGCTTCCAGTGTAACTCCAAGGTATTTAATCTTCTTCCCTATGGTTATTATTTGTTACCTACCTGTATTTCTCCGGTTCCTCTATTTGTCCTCTTTGTCGATAACCATGCCGCTTCCGTTTTCTGCGGTGCTAATTCTAGCCCTTTTCTTTTCATCCATCTCTTTATCATACTAATTGGCAACTCTAGCCTTTCCTTTAGTACTTCTATGTCTGCATCCCTACCTACTAAAGCTAAGTTGTCAGCAAATGCCGTTATTGTCACCCCGTCTGGCAGCCGCATTCCAAGAAGCTCATTATATACTAAGTTCCATAATTTGGGTCCTAGTGCTGAGCCTTGTAGTACCCCTCTGGTCAGTCTAAATTTACCCTTCTTGATCACTAAGTTTCTTCCTTGCAGATAACTCCATATTATCTTAATCGTTTTCTTTGTCAATTCTTTCTTTTTTGCTTCTTCTATAATTGCTTCCCTTAGTACGCTATTATTATGATGCAATGCTGTCTTTTCCTATGTGAGCCGCTGTTTGCTTCTTTTTCTACCGCTCTTACCTTCTCGATAGCTCCTAGCGTCGATCTCCCTTTGGTAAATCCGTATTGTTCACTTTCCCATCCACCCCTTTCTTCTATTTCTTTCTCTATTCTTCTCACAATAACTTTTTCCATTATCTTTGCTAATGTATTGATTAAACAAATCGGTCTATACGTCTTTGATTTACCTGCTTCTTTCTTCTTCTCAATCAGCACTAAGTTTGCCTCTTTCCAACATTTCGGGAATGTTCCTTCATTTAGACATCTGTTTATTATGTGTGTTAGTTCTATTTCGTTTTTTTCTAACGCTGCTTTCACTATCTCCGCTGTTATCTCGTCCGGACCTGATGCCTTATTGTTAGGTAGTTCTCTTATGATTTGTTTCATCTCCTCCACTGTTGTCATATCTGCTTCCTCTTCTTCACTTGTCTCGGTTGATTCTTTTACCGCTCTTCCTTTGGGGAACAATTCCTCAATTATTATTTCTTCCCCTTTCTCCTCCTTTAAGCACACTCCCTTTGATCTTCCTCCCAGTTTATTCATTGCAGTTTTGTCCCACCAGTACGGCCCCTTTCTTCCTCCTTCCCTATACCTGGGGATTGCTTCTTCCGCTGCCTTTCTCAGTTTTTCCGAGTATCGTTTGCATCTTTCCTCTATGTTTTCGCTTTCTGTTACTTCTTCTACCTCAATGGCTCTTTTTATCTTCTCTCTGTCCATCCTTTGCACGTTCCATCCTCCTTTTCTTGTGTCTTATTTTTCCCCTTTTCCGATTGTGTTGTATTTTATATATTTATGTAGGCTCAGCAATTCTTCATCTGTCACGTTCCAGCTGCCCACTACTCTTGCTGTTTCCGACGTTGCTATGGTAATATCGATATGAGACTTAGATCTTCCTCTTACAAATGTTGGTCTGTCGCCATAGTTGCATATCGTTAGATTTACTGTAGCAATCATTTCTTCTAGAATTTGTTCTCTCCTATCGCTCTTTGTCCCTACACACCTGGGTGATTTTGCTTTGAAATCTCCTCCTATTAGGATTTTCTTGCTCTTTTGTTTTCTTACTAGCACTCTACTAGCGTATGTTCTGCGTCTTCATGCATGTCTTCTTGACAAACTGTACATCTGTCTTCTTTCTTCATCTTATTTATATTTTTGTAAATACTTACCAAAAACTCCATGTCCGGCAAGTACTTGTGTTGTATAGTAACACGTCGCTGGTTTATTCTGAACCCATTTTTTTTTTAATTTGTGGTATTAGTTCTCTTGTCCATTCTCCCTTTTCTCCATCTTTTTACTGGCTTTGCCATCTTTCATCGTATTCTCTCTAGCCCGTCTGTTTGCTTCTTGTTTACTAGTTCCTTTATTTACCAATTTCTTTATGTCTAATCTTTCTTTTACCATCAAATCTGCGGGTAATGTTTCCGCAATTACTTCTAGTGCTTCCTGTGACAACGTTCTGTAGAATCCTCTTATTTCTTTTCTGTTTTTTGTCTTCAAGGCGTCTTCCCATGTAGTTTACATCTAGCTGCTGTTGCTATTAGCCTCCTTGGCATAAGCCTACTAAGCATTCCTTCCATTTTCTTTGTTCCTCTTACCGATTCTTTAACCTGTTCGTTCCATCCCTTTGCGTCGAGTGTAATTCTGAAGTATTTAATTTTCTTCCCTATTGTTATTATTTGTTCCCCTACCTGTATTTTCCCATTTCCCCTATTAATCCTCTTTGTTGATAGCCGCCTCAGTATTCTGCGGAGCCAGATTTAACCCTTTATTTCTCATCCAGCTCTTTATCATATTTATTGCCAACTCCAACTTTTCCTTAAATACTTCTATGTATATATTCCTACCTACCAGAGCCACGTCAACCTCAAATGCCGTTATTGTCACTCCTTCCGGCAGCCGCATCCTTAGTAGCTCATTATAGACTAGATTCTACAGTTTAGGTTCAAATGCAGAAACCTGTGGTACTGCTCTGATCACCCTACATTTTCCATTCTTAGTCAGTAGATTTCCTTAACTCCACATAATCTTGATAGTTTTATTTGTTAATTCTCTTTTCTTGCTGCTTATATAAATGCTTCCCGTAATATGCTATTGAAAGCATTTTGTATATCTAGCGCTATTATACACAGTGTTTTCTTTTTCTGTGTGGCTGTTTGCTTCTTTTGCTATGTCCTTTACCTTTTCAATAGCTCCTAGAATGGATATTCCCTTTGTAAATCCATATTGCTCCTGTTCCCAACCTCCTTTTCCTTCTATTTCTTGTTCAATTCTCCTAATGTAACTTTTTCCATAATTTTTGCAAATATGTTGATCAAGCATATCAATCTATACGCCTTTAATTTGCCTGCTTTCTTCTTCTTCTTAATTAAGACTAGGTTTGCCTCCTTCCAACAGGCCGGAAATGTTCCTTCCTTCAGACATCTATTTATTATTTTAGTTATCTCTATCTCATTTTCTTCTAACGCAGCTTTAACTATCTCCGTTGTTATCTCGTCCGGTCCTGGTGACTGGACTGCTTCGGTTCCGTCAGCTTATCCTGTTGGTTCTTCTACAATTCTTCCAGTAGGTTTGTATTGCTTTCTTCCTGTTTTCCTTGATCTCTTCGCACCACCAGTATGGTCCTCTTTTTCCTCCTTCTCTGTACGTGGGGATTGATTCTTCTGCTGCCTTCCTCAACTTTTCCGAGTACCTTTAGCATCTTTCTTCTATGTTCTCGTTTTCTGGTCACTTCCTCTGCTTACATAGCTCTTTTTATCATTTCTCTGTCCATCCTTCTTATGTTCCATCTTCCTTCTCTTTTGTCTTTCTTTTTCTTTTTTCCGTTTGTACTGTATTGTATTTCTTATGAAAACTTAGCAATTCATCTTCTGTCACTGTCCAACCCTCTACAATTCCAGCCGTTTCCTACGTTGCTATAGTACAAAAGATATAAACATTGCACTAATCGCCTAACCAAATATGTTTGTGCTAAGACAAAAAAATTGAATAATCGACAAGGATGAAGACACTGCAATCTATAAATTACGCCAAAATGTAATAGCTATACCTAAAAGTAGAAATTTTGATTGAGTTAAAGCAAATCAAACAAAAATATACTCTTCCTACGTATCGCCAAATACTTTGGCGCATTTTAAAAAAAACCTACATAAGCTAGGCCGTGATATCAGAAAGAATGGTTTTCTAAAATGGTTAAGCAACAAACCAAGTAGCTCCACAATGCAGTACTCTTGTGATCTAATAAACATCATTAGAAAATCGTAAAACAGAGCAATTTATAAAAAAGAAACAAAGAGATTGCAAAAATCATAAAAAAAGTGTGAGACAAGACAAGAGAAGGCAAATACAGCTCAAACAACCCTACAAATCACACAAACCAAACCTTAAAAGTGCAATAAAAACTTCAAAAAAATCACATGAAACTTGCTATGTAAACACTAGTACGGAAACAACTACAAAACAGTCAAAAAAAGTTCAGTTCTTGTTTTTTTTTGTGGCATGGGAACAGTTTTTTTATCACTTAATATTGTTGCAGCTCCATAACAACATTAAGTGATAAAAAAACTGTTCCCATGCCACAAAAAAAAAACAAGAAGACAAAAAAAGCGGTAAAAGCAACCAAGATTCCCAGATGCACACCAGAATAAATTAGAAGAGCTAGCTGGGACAGCAAGTCCAAATGGTATCGCAGCAGACAAAAGTCGTCAAAAGGTTTGCAGAACTAGTACGAAATCCGCTTTCATTGACAAACTGATTACTGAAAAGTATACTTTCCACCCTGAGAGAAAAACTCCAACAGACAACATCACAAGATTGTAGAAAAAATTATCTGGGATATTTCATAGCAACAAAAACTCATCCAGTTCAATGCAACGTAGAAAGTAAAAAAGTAAAAAAAAGAGTTAGTAGGTGGCATAGTTTGCCGCAAAGTGGTTCCACCGCCAGATAGTATATACAAGGTGCGGAGAGAAAACTTGCTGGTTTCAACTGGGCGCCAATGAGCAAGACGTGGTCAGAAAGAGGTAGAGATGGTCTCATTCGAAAGAAGGGGTCTTGAAGTTTTGTTACCGCTCAAGCCAGTTGTTGTCATGCGTTGGACAATAGAGTTGTATAATCGCCACCCAACGTGGCTTCCAAACTCAGTTCAATATTCATCCCACGGGTCCCGTTTCTGGCCGGCAATCGATCGTTTCGTAAGTGGACGCATTCAGAAAAAGTGGCAGGGTGTAAGGCCTGAAGATCAACAGACTTCCAGAACCCCAAAAAACGTCGAGATGGTGAGGCTGTCATTTTTGCACTCTCTCCGGCGTTCGGCGCGCAAACAGGCAAGTGCTCTAGAGATTTCTGATATTAAGTTTCATCATTACAAACTTTCTTTGATGCAAGAGCTCATTGAACGCAATTTTGTTTCTCACCAAACTGCATGTAAAGCGCTCCTTAACTTGCCTCTCGACGCCTTGTGTATCCGGCTGCGTAAACAAACAAAACATGCGTTATTGGAGTGGTGTCAATCCCCGTAAACTTCATAAGAAATCACTTCATTGTGAACGTGTTACTGTGTGGTGTGCATTGTCGAGAATTGCAATAATTGGGCCTTACTTTTTCGAGAAAAAAGAACGCACTGTTACCGTGAATGCAGTTCGCTACAGAAAAATGATTGAATCATTTTTCTTCTATAAACTTGAAGAAATAAAACTTGGGGTCGTATGGTTCCAGCACGATAAAGCCACAACACACACAGCAAGAAATTCAATGGAACTTTTGAGGGAACACCTCCACGAGCGTTTAATCTCGTTAAGAGATGACGTAATGTGGCCGGCGGATCCCCCAATTTGGCTCCCTGTGACTTCTTTTTATGAGGATTCTCAAATCCATTGTTTACAAAGACAAACCACGGACCCTGCAACACCTGAAGGACAACATTCGTCAAGCCATTGCCAACATTCCCGTCGATATGCTCAAAAAAGCAAAAAAAAAGCGGGCAGATCAGTATATCGCTAATGAGAGACGCCATTTGTCCGATGTCATTTTTAAAACCACATGAAACAAAAATTCAGGATGTTTACATAACGATAAAAAAGAATTAAATCGATATGTAAAATACTTTTTCTTTTATTGACCGTTCAAATCAGCAAGTTTTCTTGCCGCACCCTGTAGAAAGTCAGTAAGCGCTTGTTAGCTGAAGACGTCCCAAATAAATTAAACAATTAAAACAAAAATTACGTTATTTACAAAAACGTTAAAAATATTAAAGTAGAGTCCAAGGAATCAAAATTAAGTTACTATTGTATGCATAAAACCGATAAAATTGGAAACTATTTTTTATCTTGAGCATGTTTATAGAACTGTTATGTCTGCAACTAATAACAAAAACAAATATCAACATTATAAACTACACTTCACTTTATACATTTTATACACATTTTATACACATTCTATCAATTGAAACAGTAAAAAAGTACAGCCATAAAGTATTTAATTACCAATCAAGTTTGCATATTCATGAGCCACATGCACGACACTTTTTTGTAAGCGTTTCCAATTTCCCCTCCATTTAATCACGTACATAATTAAACCCTGATATAAACAAACAGGAATATATAATTGAAAAAATATTCATAATTGAGGTCACCATTTAATAAATTAATTTCACCACTTGTTTGTATACACATATCCATTTTTATAAGTTCATTGTTGATGTTATAATTATTACAATCACTAATGCATTTTATACAAAAAGACCTTCAAAGTCCATTACTATAAATGTTGATTGGTTTAATGAATTTAGTTTTTATGCATAGAAATGTTTATTTAATGCATTTTAGGCATTAGATAATTATTTTCTAAGAAAAAACATAAATAAATTGTTAATTATAAATAATAATTAATAATCAACAAAAATATAAAGGTACATTTCAGTTGTAAATTATTAATGCAAATTTAATTAGTTTTGTTCAATTCATTTATGAATATTATATGTCATTGAAAACAATGGTCAATAACACCTTAATAAGAGACTTCTAAAATAGATCCATACACTACAATTCCAATAAGGAAAATAGGCCTTGGATGAATCACAGTTCTATTGAGACGTGCGAATAAAACGGCTATAATCGAACAATTTATGTCTAGATTCAATGCAGAATTCCCTATGGAAAGCCTCCCCCTATCTTATTTATCTTGATTTTGGCCTCCTAATAGGTGTACACAAACATCCTACACAGCGTCTGTAGTATACTCAAACTATTATTACCTGGTGTCGTGTTTACCTGTGTCCGGAATAGTGAGTGGGCGGAAAGATATTCCTAATAATATGAGAAATCGTCGACAGGAAATATATTTATTTTGTTTACGCACCAACAATGAATTCTAATTGATAAAATATTACTATGAGATTTATGTTCTTTCCAATAAAATTTTACTATCAGTACTAATTCTATTTACGTAATCTAGTAAGTAGGTTAATTATATAGTGTTTATTTGTCCTGTATAATGGACATATTTAGTAAGTTTAATTAAAATGTGTTGAAATTATGATTCATTAGTATAATTTCATAAAAAAACATATGTTCCTTATGTGGGTGTGATCATTACACTGGATTAAATAAGTTGGGGCTGCTAGGTACCCAACACCGCAACTACTATATGGTAGATTAATTTTTATAGCGTGTTTGTGTCCAAGCTGGGTCGGTTTTATTTTTGACATAATACCTTCCCTATTCCATATCTAATGGGGTATAATTTGTTATGTCTGTGTAACCAAATAAATAACACTCTTAATGTTTCGTCCATGTGAGTTTGGACATGTGCTATTGAACTTTACTATACGGAAATATTGATAAATTTGTGTTTCCTAATATGGTGAGATTAAGTTTTGGTTAATTAACGTAGGTGCATTTTGAATATAAATCAAGAATTCCACACAAAAACCTATACTTAGAGACGATTAATAAATAATTTATGAAAACTAACATAAATCCATGATTAGTGGAGTTTATTGTATATCAAATTGTTATGTAATGAAGCTGGGCGCTAATTCAATATAAAAATGACGTTAAAATGTGAACAATTTTGACCATAGACAGTCGTACTTTTTATTAGTATTAGGTAATTTAGAGTTGGTAGTACTATATGCTTATTTTAATGACTCCAGATTTGAGCTAATTTGAGTATATTAGACACACAATCTAGCATATTCCACAGAAAAATTTATTCATGCTGAAGAAAAATTTGAAGCAGTGTACCGAATATTGTTATTACAGTCGTTAGTTGATTAGTTGCAAGTTTTAGATGAAGTGTTGATGAAAACTTTCCACAAACTAGAAGGCTGCAATCGCCTGTAAATTAAAAAAAAAACATTCTCTGTGAAACCGAGTATTGAAGATAATCCGGAAACTACTACTACCAAACATTCGTCTTAGTTGAAGGTATTGAGTTGTTTTCATATAAAGTGCAGCTTCTGCAAGAACTAAAACCAGATGATCAACAAGCTCTCTATAGTTATGCGGTACATTTTCAATAACTCGCCTCTGACAAGACTCGCCTCTAAAAAAATGAAAAAAGCAACACAGCAAACCTCAAAGGTAAAAATAATAAGCTCACCAAAACCACAAACAAAAATAGATAAGTCAAAAACGTAAAAGCGCCACTCGACACTCACTTCAGCAGAAACAAGCACAAAAAAAAAACAAACCCAATCCTGCAGTACGTGGGTGTCGTACAAACAGTTGACAAACAAAAAAACTTAAAAGACCTTCTGAGATACTCTTACGGAAGTTCATATCAAAAAAAGTACTTCTACTCTATGCTAAGAACCAGACTGTAATAAATAAAACATGGTGATCTCAGTATAAAAGAAACCCCTCCAAGCAGTGCCCTGGCATACGTCAACCTATGTTAGTTGTTCGTCAAGACAACAAATAAGGTTACCGTTGAAGGAAATTCAAACAACCCATTGAGGCCTAAGTGCAGAAAAATGTGCTTCACCCTACACCCAAAATCCAGAATGAGCGTATTTGTCTTAAACTACAGCAATAATCTCACCATCATAATATACAAAAAGTTAGTAACTGTACCTAATATGATGCAGAAAACACTAAACACCGTAGAAATATGGTGCAAGAAAAAAAAAGACTTAAAAAAACTAAAAATATATGGAACCGCATAAAAAAAGTATAGTACCAGAAACTCATTTACTAACTACTACACTCTTCTTCTTCTTCTGTTTCCATCATTTCGGCCTTGGAATTACTCCTGCGACTTTGACGTCCAGCTCTCGTGCCATCGTTTGGGCGGCCTTCCAAGAGGTCGTTTTGTGTTCGGTCTTGATGTAGTCGCCCGTTTCGCCATACTGTCATGTCCCATTCTTCCGACATGATCTCTCCAATACCTTCTCCTGTCTCTTGTCCACATTACAATGTCCTGTACTAAACAAATGTCACGGATCCAGTCGCTGCGTACTCTGTCGCGTAAGCTCAATCCGGTTATGGGTCTCAATGTTCTCATCTCTGTTGTTCTGACAATTTGTTTGGTTATTGTGGTGTCAGCTCTTGTCTAGGATTTAAAATTTCTTGTTTCCGCTGTTGTGGCCTATGTTGGTGTCTTTTCTATTATTTGTTCCATGATGATTTTAAAGAGACATAGGCTTAAGCTGTCACCTTGTCTGATGCCAATTGATACTGGAATTTCTTCTGTTAATCCTTTGATTCTTGTTTTGATCTCAGTGTTTAATTCTTTTACTACTTAGATAGTTTCTTTGACAATGTTGTTTTTGCAAAGAACCCTTAGTACGTCCTTAAATTGTATTGTATCAAATACTTTGGAGAAATCTAAAAAACAGAGGTAGAGTGGTTTGTTAAACTCAATGAATTTTTCTATTAGTTGACGTAGTATACATATTGCCTCGATGGTGGACCTGTTTGTGCGGAAGACCTGCTGGCAGGCAGATTCCTCTGTAGTGCTTTGGGTCTTTCTTTGCTTCTTTTTTGAATATAGGGATTGTAATACTTGTTCGCCATTCGCTTAGTATGTTTACAGTTTCGAGTATTTTCCAAAAAAGGTTAGTAATTTCTTTAGTTAACCTCATATTTGATCATTTCGTTGTTGATCAGGTCTGTCCCAGGTGTTTTCCTATTTTATTAGTTTTGGAATTGCTTGTTCGACGTCATTCTCAATAATGTCCAATTTGGTTTCCTTATTGCTCTCTGCAACATCGTCTCTCATTTCTTGGTTGTCTTTATTCTTGCCATTGTCCTCATACAATTTTAGAAAATAGTCTTCCCATTCTTTTTTTGAGATTGAAGACAGGCTTTTTTCTGCTGCAGAGCATATTCCATATTTTCTTCTGCGCCCCATATAGGTCGTGCTCCATTTCCAAAGAAAATCTTTCTTATTATTCCCTTTTCAGAGTTTTTATCTGTTGGTTTACTCTGTTTCTTATCTGTTTGTAGTTGCTGTAGACCTAAAATGTTTTCCTACTTTTGTATTCCAGATATGCCTTTCTCTTGTCTGCCGCCAATTCCTTCACATCTTCACAGCAAACCATTGCTTGGTGTTTGATCTGACGTTAAGTTTCACTTATCTTACTCTTATAGCTTCCTTGGCGTTATTTAATATATTTGTTTTTATCTTCTGCCATGCTTCCTCGACAATATCTGCATTGTTTATCTTATTGTGGTAAATCTTGTTTTTCAACATTTCCTTGTATAGATGCTTAGTGCTTTCGTTGGCAAATGATTCTGTATTGAATTTTGTGATTGTGATTGTCGGTGGGTAGTGTTTCCTTAGTGTCATGGTGTGCCGGAGTTTGCAGAGGATTAGACTGTGGTCTGTCCCTATGTTTGCTGAGTGTAATGCCCTTACGTCCAGAATTAAACTGGGATTGACTGTTCTGTTCGTGATTATGTAGTCCATTATACCTTCTTGTCCTCTTGTCGTTTGTATTCCCATTTGTGTGGGAAGAAGGTGTTATTGATCCTAAATTCATTTTGGGCGCACATTGATATTAATGTCTCGCCGTTATCATTTAGCACTTGTATCGCTGCATTACACCTGGTATTGGCGTGTTTCCGACTCTTAAATTTAGGTATATCTTGTCGTTTTTGGGTATGTGGTCTACAATGTTTTGTAGATCGTTGAAGAACTGTTCTCTTTCTTCTTTTTGTTTGCTCATATCCGGTGCGTATGCGCGTATGATGTGCGTCTTGCCGTATGCAAAGTTCATTATAGTGTTATATTGTAGCTTTTTATGTATAAGAATTCCTACACCGGCGTGCACCCGTTCTTCCTTGTTATCTCTCCTAAACTCTATTCAATTCAGAAACAAGCTATTTGTATTATTGCCAATCCAAAATTAACTAACGACTTAGATACTATAAGTGACTGTGCCTGGGTTAGGTAAACTCAAAATCGCGTCTGCCTACATCAAGCCGCAAAATCGCATTGAAAAGAAAAATGTTGATGCAATACTCGACAGTCCTCACTCCACAATAATTGCTGGGAATTTTAACTCAAAGCACCCGGCGTGGAATAGCTTGAGATTACTCTCAAGAAAAGGATTTGCAAGTGGTGGCCCGGATAAACCCACCCACCACAGCAATATCGGTCACTGAATATACGAATTACGAGTCGTCAATAAACTTAGTTTTGATCATGACTCAGTAATACTGGAGTTCTTCGGAAGGGAGACAGGAGATAGAAAGAAAGACTCGTAACTTGCTCGGATTGGCCTCTTTTTTATCGTACCCTAGAAGAAAGCATAGGCAAGCTTGCAGCAGTCAATGACCTCAAAAGAGCCGTCAAAACTCTTACAAACTAAATCCGCAAAGTCATGAAAAAAACCTCTAAAACCCATCAGATCCGCGTCGATAATCCTCTAGGACTATCTCGCGACACAAAATCATTGTTCCGACGCAGAAATGCCGCCAAACGTCAATGGTAGAAGCACTGCTCCAAAGCGAGGTAAAAGAAGCAATAAAGTTCCACAAAGAATTGTGCTGGAAAAACACCATGGAATCTTTCACAGAAGATGATCATCCAATGTAAAGGATCTCCAAGGGTTACGCAACAGGTGAGTCCCTATTCAAGCTATTCATGGCAAAAATGGAGTTCAATATTCTACCAATGGAAAAACTAAAGCGTTCGCCGACTGCATCAAACTCCAATGCTCCGCCGTATTCACAAAGTACACAGATCTGGATCACATCGATGAGGTCCACCGGGCAGTCAAAAACATCCTGAACGCCGAGGACGACAATGCACCCCTGGAAAGCATTCGACCTTCTCAAATCAGAAAAATTATCTAAAGATTTAAATCTCGAACCGCTCCTGGTTCCGATAAGATAACAAACAATGCTTTCAAATAGTTCTTGCATAAAGCAATAATGGCACTCACTAATATTGCAAATGCGACTCTTTGAAGCCGGCACTTTCCTTCAGAATGGAAAGGCTCCCTGATGTTAAACATCCCCAAACATAGGAAAGACCGGACATTTACACAAAACAACCGGCCTATCAGTGTACTATGCACCTTAACTAAAGAAATGGTTACAGCAAGCTAGCATCCGAGCTGACCTAGTCAGTTATTCGGCATTATCGTACTACTACAAAGATGTATGGATATGAATGTCGAAGTACACGCCTGTGAGAGTCGACAATAATTCCACAGAAAGCATAAACATCGAACGGGGAGGCAAGACTGTATACTGTTACCGATGTTATTCAATCTATACTCAGAAGCTATATTCAAAGAAGCTTTATCTGAGGAACTATGTGGGCTTGTTGTTAATGGACGACCAATTAACAACATTAGATACGCTGATGACACGGTGATAGTAGCAGACAACATTGTAGACCTGCAAAGAATAGTGGAACGCACAAAAACTGTCAGCTCAAATTATGGATTAAATATGAACCTCAAGAAAACAAAATACATAATCATCACAAAAGCAAATATACCACCTAACGCAAATCTTCTTATTGATAACACCTATACTCAAAAGGTAACCAAGTACAAATACCTAGGTACGTGGATAACAAATACAAACAAACAAACAGTAGAAATCAATTCCAGAATAGAGATGGCTAGAACTGCATTCCTCAAAATGAAAGATCTCTTCTGTGATCGCGATCTAACGCTAGAGCTTCGTGTTAGAATGGTAAAATGCTACATATTTCCAATTATACTGTATGGTATGGAAGCATGGACACTGAACCAACACCTCAGCGACAAACTCCAAGCTTTTGAGATGTAGACATATCGGAAAATCCTGAAGATCTCATGGACGGACAAAATCCCGAATGCCGAGGTCCTCACAAGAATGGAAAAAGACCTAGAAATCCATCACATGATAAAGAACAGAAAGCTGAAATATAATGTACAGCAGCTGATTATGCACGGGGAAATAGCAAGCAAGAGAAGTGTGGAAGGACGCAGAATAAAAGACTGGTTTGGCTGCACCTCTAAAGATCTTTTCCGAGCTGCTGTTTTAAAGATCAGAATAGCCACAATGATAGCTAACCTTCGAGTAGGAGATGGCACGTGAAGAAGAAGTCAGTTACTGCAGTAAAGCTATTCGCACCGTGTGATTCCATCATAGTTACTATAGCATTGTTTGTTTTTACACGCCTCTCACAGTAACTGACACTGTCAGGTCAGTAACTCGTATTGTGTAACCAGGCCATAAGGGTAATACTGAACAAAATACAGGAACACACGGAAGCTAACAAACAGGCCATTCAGCTATCCGCGTGACGGACCTTACTATCAAGAGTTTCAGACTAAAAAAGCCTTCGACAAAGTTTCGCACGAGGGCTTTCTTTTTAAATTGTACAGGGTTAAATTTCCTCTGAGTTTTGATAGCTTCTTATTTAAACCGCAGAACACTGGCAGTCAGAATTTCTGACCACATATCTACTTCTCGACAGATAGAGGCATTAGTGCCTCAAGGCTCTATTTTGTTTCCGTTGCTGTATTAACGCACAAAGTCAAAATGGCACAATATGCTAATGGCACAGCTCTGCTTTACTCTTCAAAATCACTCGAGATAATCACTACAAGGTTACAAAAAGCCACCAACGACCTGGAAGAATGTTTGGACAAGTAGAAAATCTTAGTTAACCCAGATAAAAACAAAGCTGTTCTCTTCGCTCGGCGAAGGATCACTCCCGATGAGAACGTCAATCTTAACGACGCTCCCATACTGTGGTCCAATGCTTCCAAGTATCTCAGGGTTACCTTAGACAAGGGACTCACGTACAAATTGCACGTGCAGTCCATTATTCAAATTCCAAAAAACCAGATTGGCAAAAAATCTTCTTGTTCCAATGTTGCGTCGAAACAGTAGCATGTCGATTCGGAATAAATCTCGACTCTACACTTCTACCATCAAACCTATGCTAACGTACGTATTCACGATCTAAAACACGGTTACCTTAATCGTCTCAAAGTATTCCAAAGTACTACTTTGAAAAGCCTCCTCGGTGCTCCATGGTACGTTCAAAACACGGAGATTAGGACGGACCTAGGGATGATTCCACTGCGCCAACACATCAAAGCTTTAGCCGTCAATAAACTTGTGTCCAATCCCCGATTTGACCCGACTTGCCGAGCCCAAGCGCCCGGTGAACCTAGTAGCCGCACTCTGAAATACTAACAGAGATCAGGTCAACCCACCATCTCTATACAGCCTATAGGGCGTAATACTAATTATATACATAGTCTAATCTACAAAAAAAGATCCATAAACCAAAAGGTCTCGAACTTTCATTGGCATTCATTATTGGGCGTTTTTTAGTCAGTAGGCATTTCAACCTGAAGAAATAAATCTGACACCATGTTGCAGATCTTTGCATTTTCTAAAGATATTTTAATGAAAAATACAAGACATTTTGCAATTTAAACAAATATTTAATCGTAGTACAAGACTTGCTAGAAATTCTAACAAATATTCATTGACAGTTCAGAGATGTAATACGAAAACTTTTAAGAAAAATGTTGAAGTTTAACTACAATAGCTATATACCATATGTGTTTTTTGCATTCAAAACGATTTTCAAACATTTGTAATGATAGAAGCAGCATACTAACTACAAATAAATGAATACATTGTAAACCTCAGGGTTTGTCAAAAACTTCATCGGGTATATAGATGAAGCAAAAAAATACACCAAAGCTAAAATACATAAAAGCGCTATCCTTAGCCCAACTTGCCTCGCATTTCTAAGCAAAAAACAGATAAAGTCAAGTATAGAAGAGAACACCCCAAACAAAAAGAACCACATGAACCAATTGATTATAAAACTGGTTTCAAGATCCTATACAAGACCACAAAATATAATAGTCCGTAGCAACCTTTAAACAGAACGCAACAATCTGTAGAAAACAAATCAATCACACTCTACACAAACTGTGATAATGCAGATGAGCCCAACAATACAGCAAACGCTTACAAAACCAACAACTATGCTGCGGATATTTGAAAAATAAACAAAACCTGCTAAATCTGATGAGTGAGTGCAAAGCAAAAAACGAATGTTCTAAAAAAAAATTCTAGCAACTACAATAGCAAACCCTTCACTCATATCCTAGAGCGCTTTACCAAGGACCAACCGTTCCAAATAATGATCGAACCATCTAATACAACCTTAGACAATCCAACTAAAATCTTAAGAAAATATAAAAGCAAATAAATCAAAAACCAAATCTTAATTGATTGACCAACCAAAATAATATGTTTTTTTGTTTTCCGTAAATTTGTTATCATTTTTCCCTCAGTCCACATGTCAAGTGTGGTAACGCTAGTGGCAGAGGATTTTTGGGCCCCAACGCAAAACATTGAAAAGAGCCCCTTCAGAGACGTTTTTGAATAAAAGTACTATTTATTTAACCTTTATTTTGTAAAATTTGGGGGGCGCAGGTTTTGAAATAAACGTCGGAGGGCCTCCTATGCTTGTGAGCCCTTCCGCATTCCGCCCCTAGGTAACGCACAAAGCAACCAGATAAACAAAAATCCTGATTACGGATTCTTGTTGTATAACACGCGTCAAACCCGAAAGTGTCAAAAGGCAATAAAATCATACACCCAGACTTTTTTTCTACTTATAAAAGACACTATTTTCCATTACATAAGCACGCTTGAACAAATTAGAAGCTAAAAGTCCTAAAAGTACGTCAGTAATCGAATTTGGACCAATCAATCAAATGCACCCTATTTCCAGTCAGGAGAAAGCAATACTATTCTCAAGCAGCAAGAAATTTTCAATCGTAAAAAATGTTTCTATATTTAATCAAAACAATCGTTGCTCATTTTAGAAAGTATAGATCCGAACCAAACTGACCTACACCCAGAAATTGACTTGCAGCAAACACTAGCTTTAGTAAGATACACGGATTTATATTTAATAACACACAAGATTAATATGTAAATTTTTCATTAATTACTAATAAATTCTTAGCAATTTGTCTATCATATTTTATGAAAAGGATTCCTTTATTCTGCAAGTATTATTAGTTGTACATATATGCGTAATAATCGCTATGCCTACAATTAATATTTTAAACAAAGGTCAACCTTTGTGCTTAAAACAATTAATCACAAAGCAACATCTTAATTAAAAATTATAAAGCAACGCATTTTCCCCACTTTTATATTTATATCCAACGAAAAATTTTCTTTAATTAAACCGTGAAAAAATGATCCCAATTAAAAGCCAAAACAATTTTCTATTCATCTCTTATCTCGGTAGCTCATCACTCGATTTAATTAAAATCTATAAGAAGATGGAACTGAACTGGTTCACGATTTTATTTATTTTTACTCGTTGTCTCGACGATTCTCTGTGCGAATCGTGCAGAGATGAAAGTGGTGCAACAGGGATATATGCTACAATCTTATATGGCATGTGACAAGTCAAAGTACTATTTATGTCCTTTTAACAATGCCGGGCCGTTGTACCGACGTCCATCCGTATTTATAACTTGACCCACCTAGTACTGAATTAAACATTATTTGTTGTTTGTTATGCACGGGAATTTGCGTTTATGCAATCGATTAAGACAGTTTTACGGAAATTATTTCATAACTCGTGGATAGAAATAATATCAAAATAGACGCAAGTACAAGCCGAATAAAATATAAACACAACAGAAGACAAAAAGCAACCCAGACACAATTTTATTAGCGCTATTTCTAGTCTGCGAAATCGGTTCAATGTCTTCATAAATGCAAATGCACATTACAATTAGAATTAATCAAACAGAAACGGATTATAATTTTATGAACCTTAATTAAATTAAACTTTATTTATCCCAAAAACCCGTCTCGTTTCTCTCGGAATCGATCAGTCTTATTTTATTTGAAATGAAAATAGTCTCTATATATTTGTCTGTAGGTGAGTCACTTCTACTCTTCTGGCCCGGCGGAATTAATTAAAAGTCAATGCCGAATTTAGGACGATGAACCTTTCGACATTCACGACATCCATAGTAATTACACCTATTGTAGTTCAGTGTACGTAGTACGGTGTTAAAACTGCCATTTAGAGATCACAACAACAATGACGGAGCATTAAATATCAATGTTTTTAGTTTACGATGTGTCTGCATGGGTGTGTGGATGCATTATTTTGTCTTATTTTATGTCAGGCAGATACTTATTTATAATAAATCAATCGGTTGTAGGTTATTGATGAGCAATTCATGTTTTAATTTATTGACTTGCTACATTTATTATTAATAGTCAAAACATTGCTAAAATTAATTGAATATAACATTTTATAAATATTTAGTAGAAAATCTATGTTGTTGCAAGTTTTCTACTCAACTACAATTCTTTGAACAAACAAGGACAATCAATCAGTTTAAAAATGTTCTTAAAATTCTACATTGTTATTTTTATCATTATTATAAGTTTTTGAGTAAAATGAGAAAAAATGACACAAAGTAGCACTTTCTACGCAAATGTGTTCTTTATTTCGTTAAAACTTAAAAGAGTTGCGCAATTCATTGTACAAGGTGCGGCAAGGAAACTTGCTGATTTGAATTGGGCGCCAATGAGCGAGACGTGGTCAGAAAGGGGTTGGGAGAGTATCATTCGAAAGAGGGGGTCTTGAAGTTTTGTTACCCCGCTGAAGCCACTGCCAGTTGTCGGAATGCGTTCGCCGTCAAGGCCTATTTTTCCAAAGGCCGTTCGGTGGTCGGTTCAATATTCATCCCACGGGTCCGGTTCCTGGCCGGCAATCAATCGTTTAGTGGTGGTGGACGCATTCAAGAAAAGTGGAAGTGAGGCAAAAAAAAACCTGAAGGTCAACGGACTTCCAGAACCCCAGAAAACGTCGAGAGAGTGAAGCTGTCGGGTGCTCTGGGGATTTCTGATCGCAGTGTGAGACGAATCCTTCACAACAAACTCAAGTTTCATTCCTACAAACTTGATGTGATGCAAGAGCTCAGTGACTCAGTGATGGCGATTTTGTTTCTCGCCAAACTTCATGTAAAGCGCTCCTTAACCTGCTTCACGACGCCCTCAGGTTTATCAGTGATGAGACCCATTTCCACCTTTCCGGCTGCGTAAACAAACAAAACATGCGTTATTGGAGTGGTGCCAATCCCCGTCAACTTCATGAGAAGCCACTTCATTGTGAACGTGTTACTGTGAGGTGTGCATTGTCAAGAGTTGCGATAATTGGGCCTTACTTTTTCGAGGAAGAAAAACACACTGTTACTGTGAATGTAGTTCGCTACAGAGAAATGATTGAGGCATTTTTCTCCCAAATCTTAAAGAAATAGAACTTAGGGACGTATGGTTCCAGCAGGACGGAGCCACGGCACACACAGCGAGAATTCCAATAGAACTTTTGAGGAAACACTTCCACGAGCGCCTAATCTCATTGAGGGGTGACGTGCTGTAGCCGGCGCACTCCCCTGATTTGGCTCCCTGTGACTTCTTTTTATGGGGATATCTCAAATCCATTGTTAACAATGACCACAGACCTTGCAACACCAGAAGGACAACATTTGCCAAACCATCGCTAATATGCCCGTCAATGTGCTCGAAAGAGTGGAGCAAAACTTCAAAAAACGGGTGAATCAATGTATCGCTAATGAGGGCCGCCATTCGTCAGAAATTATTTTTAAAACCACTTGAAACAAAAATTCAAGATGTGCAAAATACAATAAAAAAAATTAAATCGATATGTGAAATACTTTTTCTTTTATTGACCTTTCAAATCAACAAGTTTCTCTGCCGCACCATGTAAATTCACGTAGTTAGCTTGTCTTATAAAGACTTAATTCAAAAATGTAGAGTAAAATAAGATAACTGTAAGAAAGTAGCACTTTCGATGCAACAGTCGAGCTATTTTTCTTGTTAAAATTTCAAACAAATCAGCTTACAGAAACTAGTCTTAAAAAGTGCGCAATTTATTGTACATTCACGTAGATGGTTTGGTTTACAATAGGTTAATTCATGTCTAAAGTAAAACTAAAAATCTTCTTCTTTTGTTGCCTTACACCCATGTGCGTTGGCAAATTATCATTTATTGTATAACTGTTAAAGTTTTGTTTATTGCTGCTTGGCATATGTCGCCAAACTTTCTTATTCCGGTCCAGTTCCTGATGTTCCTGATGTTCCTAAGCCATAATAGCTGTTTACGTCCGATGCCCCTTCTGCCTTCTATCTTTCTTTCAAGTCTGAGCTGGGGAACTCGATATTTTGGCACCCTTAGTATGTGTATTCTATCTTGCGCTGCTTTGTGATGTTGAATAGTAATCTTTCCACTCATGCCCTTCTTGGTACTTGGTCTACCCATAGAATACGGAGCATTCTTCTAAATGTCCACATCTCAAACGCTTCGATCTTGTTAATGGATGCTGCTTTTATTGTTCAGGTTTCTGCTCCATACAGTAGAACTGGTCAAACCTAGCATTTGACCATTCTGTGGCGGATTTCTAAATTAAGGTTTTTATCCCATAACAAGAGACGTAGTTTGTTGAATGCCTGTCTGGCTTGTTCTACCCTACTCTTGAACTCTTGTAGTAGGTCCCATCTGTCGTTTACTAGTGTGCCTAGGTATTTCGTGCTCGTAGTTCTTTCTATCGTTTCCCTACCTTATAACCAGTTCGATGTAGAGGTTAAATAGCATTAGTGACATTATGCATCCTTGACGTACCCCTCTTTTTATCTCAATTTCTTCTGTCGATAATTGGTTGTTGATTCTAACATTGGCCGATTGTTGACAGTACAGGTTTAGGCAGAATGTTGCTTCTCGTGTACCGGTGCCACTCATGAATCCAAACTGAGTGTCTCCGCTTAGCCCTTCAAGTTTATTAAACAACCTAGTATGTATAATGCGTAAAAATATTTTTAATACGTGACTCATTAACAAGATGGGCCTGTGATCTTTGCATTTGGTTGCTGTTTGCTTTTTAAGAAGCATTATGAAAGTGGACTTTAGCCATTCCTTTGGAAGTTGTCCAGTGAAATAGATCTTGTTGTATAGTTTTAAGATTAGGTTTATGTTTTCATCCTGAATCTGCTTGTAGTATTCTGCGTAGATATCGTCTGGATCTGGTGTTTTGTTGTTCTTTGCAACCTTAATGGCGTGTACTAACTCAATTTTTAGAATTCTGGGCACTGTGAGATCATGTTGCGTCGGGCTGGTTGGTGCATCCTGCCTGACGTATTCCTGCCATAGATTACAATTATCCATGTCATTAGTTATTGCCTGGTTTTGGTCATTTGTAATGTAGGTCGGATTTCCACCTTTGCGTGATCCTGTTATTTCTGTGTAAGTTAAATCTTGTAATTCCTCTACTTCTTTACATCTTTGCTGCATCCAGGACTCCTTGGCTATTCTGATCGCCCTGCGTATTTCCTTATGCATCACTTTATACTCGGCGTGTTTTTGCTGAATTTTTAGCCTTCTGCGTTCTTCCATCAGCAGCATAATTTCTTGTGTCATCCAGTTCTGGTTTTTGTTGTTCCGGATATACCCTATGTTGTAATGTGCTTCCGATGTTAGCACGTCTTTGAGGTGTTGCCTTATCATAAAATAGTACTTTGTTTAGTTTGCAATCTTAAGACGAGAACCACTTCCAGAAAAAACTTTAGGACTGTCAGATAGAAGCAAATAGTATATGCCTACCCACATTTGGGTCTCCCCTACAAAATCGTCAAAGTATGCTTCCATATCCTAGACTAGTATTTTGTCTAATTTGGAATAACGAAGAGACAAATGTCTGGATTCCCCAGTTTTCTGACCATCAAAATTTACTAAAAATTGCTCACAAAATCAAGACTAATAAAACATCTTCGTAGCCGTTAACAAAAAGTTGAAAACACCATCTACAAATAACCACAATCATCACATTAGGTACAAGCTGTCATGAAAAAAAAAAACACTTCTTGTCATTAACCAAAAAAAAAAAAAACAAATCTGTTAAGTTTTAATAAGAACAAAACTTAGCTATAAACTTTTATCAATTTAGGTAAAGCTTGGACAGAGATAATAGTCACAAAGGGCAAAATCAAAGCTGTGAAACCAAAGCTGTTATTTCTAAAATTCATTGATTACTTCTTGAACAATTTTGTTTTTTGCACCTCATAGTTGTCGTGCAAAATAGAGTTTTCTGAGCAAATTTGTGAGGTCTTTTTTCATGTTTTAATTGTGTCTTCGTAGACATTTTTTTATCACTTTTTACCCAAAAATTGAGTTCTTTGCCTTTTTGGTGGTAGAAAGCCCTTATAAACCCATTGATAAAATTATTGTTTTGTAAAAGAATCCAAGTAGTTTACCTAGGTCTTATCATAAGTTACAATTCTATAAAAAAAGTCTTCATCTTGGGACAAAACAGTCAAATTCTAATCGCAAATTTGTCGTATACATAATTTTTGTTCAAGGCTGAGCAGCTTAAAAATCCATCGTGTCAATACTTTGTTTATTCCTAAACCTTTATGTAAAATTTTAAAAACACTCGTCTGTAATATTTCCCAAAAATTGCTTAACATAAATCCTAAAAAAACACCTAGAAAAAATTCCAACCAAGAATGTGCCACCAACTGACCAGAAAACAAGATCAGCCAAAAGCCAGGAATCCCTAATTACATAAAAAAAAAAAAAAACATTGAACAGGTATATCATAAGAACTGAATAAAAACTTATATCATACCGCACCAGTAAACCAAATCAACAACTACCAGAATATTAAAGTGAATCATTACTTAAATATGGCCAAAAGGGCAACGTGTGAGAAAAACCTCAAATTCTACCGGCAGATGTCACCGGATTAAAAACAAATGAAGGCTAATGCAAAGCCCAAAAACTATCAACTCACCTTTGCCGGTATCTTTCATAAAAATATTAAAGTATTCTTCCATAGTCTAAAACATTAATTTGTCTAATTTAGATTACCAGAAAGACAAATGCCTCTTTAAGTATTTTCAAAAAATCTAAGTAACGCGATAGACCTCCCAATACAGTTATAACTCAAAAAACACAAAATAATAATTTGTTCAGTATCAACAAACTACGCATCAAGCTGCCCAATCAGGCTTCTGAAATTAACGCTCTTAAGATGTTTATTGTCCAACTCGTGAAATGCTAGTCCAAACAAATCGATGTAAACAAAAACAAATTTAAGCAGAAGCGCCTAAATAAAAAAAATTAACGTATTAACAAGTTACAGGACAAAACCAACAAAAAGACATCCACACGCCAAAGGGTCGATCAATGCAATTAAAGCACCCCTACCAACAACCAGGTCAAAGAATCCACTAATCAATGCCTTCCTAAAGAGACCGGCTGAATCCGACGATGTAAACTCCAAAGATGAAGCGGCAATAAAAATTCAGTAAGATCTCATCAGAAATCCCACCCCAAAACTCCTCCCCAAAAAAGATCTTCACTGATATAGTTTCAACAAATTAAAAATAACCAAAGAAGCACCAGTGTGAGGTTATTTTTTTACTTAAGCTCTCAGCGTCACCAAGGCCATAAACCAAAGATTCTTCAACCCGCTAAAATTACATAATCATGTTCGTCCTCTGCCCCTATAAGCCTTCCAACACATGTCGACTTCTTCCTATAACAATTAGTAACAAAAAAAAATTTCTAGATTTGTCTGCAAAGTTCAAGTAGCAGAACTACAAAACCGTAGAAGTAGTCGTTAGTATTCGGATGCAGCATTGCATACCAATAGCAATAATGTGTATGTATATCAAGTGAAACACGATTTAACTACTACACATACCAAATCAGTTCCAAAAAAACGCTTAAATTCGTCATCAGAAATATACCGTAATGCATCCAGGGTGATGCATGCAGGCAGAGCTAAGGTTATAATCTTCACTCAGCTTTACGTTAAGTTTCCCAAGAAGCTAAAAGCAAAAAGCTCAGTATACAAGTGAGTCCGCAAAAATCGCTTAATGCAACCGTTGCAAACTTACGGCCACATAGCAGCAAAGTGTAACTCATATGTATGCGACAAATAAGTCCGTCACAGCTCCGCGTGCAAGAAACCGCACACTGCAAGTTACAAAGGCTGCCAAGCTTATATTAAGCTGAAAGCTAACCAAAATTCTAATAATGCCCAACTCAAAGCAGCCGCTTATCAATGCAGACCGCACAATCCTAAATCACTTCCAACTCTAGCAAAAAGAAATCCTATGCGCAAGCCACAAGAAAGGCTCAAAACGCTACTTATCTGTTAAAAAACTGTTACTCCGCCTAGCTCCAAGCAACAATAATTTTAAGGAGATGTCCACAAATCTATGCAGCATCTGTACGGCAAACAAACTAGGTGCATAATCTAAACCGCAATGAATGTCAATTAGATTAGAAAGTACAGGTCGCTTACCGTGGACAACCTTTTGAGAGTTATTATTAAGGAAGGTTTAGTCAAAACTTGTGACTCTTTAAGAAGATTCCCTTCCTAGCCTACAGCCTAAAAAAATACTTCATTCAATTAATGAAGCAACATCAACCAATCACAGTGCTCCTTAGCTGTTGAAGACAGCGGCTTTGGCTGGTGTTAAGCCTGAGTTGGCTATTAGTAAGAATAATAAAATTAGTGCGGTTCGGGCTTTGTTCTTTGTGGAAAATGCCTTAAACAATTACGGCCTGAAGATGAGACAGACTAACCCTCCAAGGTACCACAAGTTCTCGGTGGCAGTCAACAAAAATGTCCTCCCGGGTATTACCGGGACTAAACTATCTAAACCCATCGCAGCCAGTAGCTCAATGATGTGAGTGTACTGTTAGGTCTTTACAGTAGTTGTCGGAGTCACCCTCCAGGATATGGGGCATCCTGGTTTAGATGCATATCAGCAGTTCTGGTTCCAAGATGATGTTTTGGTAGTAGCAGAGTCAATGTTGAGGCCTCTAAGCTTGATGTAGAACTGGCTGGCAAGTAAAGGTTTTGTTAACTTAGAGACCACGTCCCTTGCGGACACAACATTTCTCCTCAAACAGTCAGTCGAGACTTGGACCAAAAGCATAAACATCACATTAGATTAACATAAGAACACAATAGGCATCTTTCGTGTCAATGCAAGAAAGTCAAAGCTGCTAAACTTCTGATTTCATGTGATTGCCGCTCTGTTGGATATTGATCTCAAATGTTTGGCAATATTCTAGAAGCTTGTTGGTGTGCAGATTTCTCAACAGATCGTGCATATTCTATTTCTGATTTTTGTTGAATTGTTTGGAATCGTTTAGCAAGCATCTTACGCAGCATAACACAAAAAAGTCTCATGTTAAGACAGTAACATCAAACAGTAAATATAATTCGTAATGTTTTATATTATGTTTACTTTGATATTGACAAATTTATATATCACTTCCAGAAAATACGCCATTATCAGAAATAGAAAAAACCCAAAATTCTTTGTGGAGTACCGTCAACTCAACGACGCAACCAAAAACAGTCACATCCTTGCTAAAAATCCTTGCTGCCGCTCAAATAGACTTAAACACAGAATATTAGCATGTAACCAACGCTCCAAATGATGCCCTTTAGGTTTAAGAACATGCCGACCACGTTCCAAAAACTAATAGTGTTACCGGATAGTTAAAAAAACTTAGTATTCCTTAATAATATCATGGTATACTCCAAAACCACAAACAATTAAGAATTAAGAAACCTGCGTGTAGTATTTCAAAAGACTGCACAAATTGGCTACGGTCCAAAAAAGTGCAATTTTGATCATTCAGCAATCAAATATCTAGAGCAAAAAGTCATCTCAAGCAAAAATCAACTACTTGCACACCACCTAATAACCGTCAAAATGCAATAACTTGGACTTTTAAAACTTTGGCTAGCTAAAGAAACACGTGCCAAACTCGCCAATGTTGCGAGCTCTTCAACAGACTTCCAAAGCATAAAAGACCTTGCTAGAAATCCGTAAAAAAACCTTAAATAAGCTTTCAGAACGATCTAAACCGAGTCTATGCTTTGTACTGCAATCAGGCACTCGGACCACCAGAATGAAAGCAGCCAGATACAAACCACAGTGTTTTGCAATTTAAAAGTACCGAATAATAGACCACAAACCCTTGTTGCAAACTAACAATAGTGCCTTGGTATAATTTCGAAATTTAATAGACACCAAATCGTGTGGTTCTTTTTGTTGAAAAACTCCAACTTTATTTCAATTCTAGTCTATTCAATTTCAAGATAGAATGCAATAAAACAAACACATGCAATTTTTGTGGAAAACTACAGTAAAAAGATTAATGTAAAGTGTTTATAAATTGCATCCTGACTGACTTATAAAATGCAACAAATAATGATGCATAATTTCCTGGTCCAGCTGATTATTCGTTATTGTTTCTTTTCCCGCGCTCTACCTTGCAATTGAATGCACTATAGTCAAGCTAATTATAATAATTTTCCTCGACGTTATAAATCAGCCTGTACAGTAATCACTTTTATTGTGGTTTATTAATAACAATCAATAAAAAATTGATAAATATTGTCAACGTAAAATAAATATTGCATCATGTAAAGTTTTTTTAATTAATGCAGTTTCAACAAGTAATAATCTCGGCAATTTAAATTTATTATTTATCAACAATACATCAATCTAAAATCCAATTTTGTTTCACTAACAAATAGTTCACATAATGTCAATAGTAAATTCCATTAAATCCAATGCTATTTTAATACTCGTACTCAATTTGAATGAATAAACTTTAATCGAATTAAACTTGCATAATTTCAAAATAAGGTCACTGTCAACTTCATGAAAATTAGACAAAAATATCAACTTAAATTAGAAAACTGCTTTAATAGACTATTCAAGTTTACTTTTTATTTATTGTATTTTTTTACAGACTGTCTACTTATTGTGTCATTGTAATGTGGAGATTAGATATAGGTATATCTAGGTAATGTCTATATACTAGTATTGATTACAATATGTGGAAATATTTCGAGAATAGAGGATTGTTACTTGCATACTAAACTTCTCGGAATGCATTATTACTATGTGTACCTAGAGAATTAGTTAAATTATTCATATTTACACTATGCAGTTTGCGGCAATAACTCAATCAATATAATCTAGATTAGATTAAGATTTCTATGTGAGAATACAAATATTAGTTAACTCTGTGACTAGGTAAATGTAAATTCATTAACTTTATTTCAATAATGATTAACTCACCAGTCCTAACACCACCAGTAGAAATATCTTATAATAAGTCTTAACTCACCTGAAACAAAGGAAAAAAAAAGTAATTATAAAAAATAATTTTTTTTTTTTTTTAAATATTTTATGGTCTAGATCAGTATCTAAATCTAGACGTTCTGCCACTTACTTCAAATTATAGTAAAAAACTTCCAAATATTATTCTTTAATATTTTACCTTACCCATTTAACATTAACCAATTAAATTAAGTTGTAATTTAAGAGATAATATGGTAGACTAAAAGCCATTTGGAAACAAAATATCATTTATGATAAAGCAACGTTTGTTTAAACTACCATTAAAAACATACTTGCAGTTGATTGACGGTATGTACATTTCATAAATTGAAATTCACCAATTCCCATTATCTCCGAAAGAACGAAACAGGATGTGTCGTATTAACACTTGCCGCATAAATATACAGACCTTCTCTGTCTGCTGCATATCCTCATGCAATCCGTTAATAATCCATACATTTCTCTCTGCGGCTCGTGCGAGATAAACTTTACGTAAAAATATCGCTGCAGCAATGTGTGCGTATGCGTGTGGCCTCCATACGAAACAGATAAAGTCTTTAGTAATTAATTCCGCGGTCGAGTAAAATAAAAGAACAAATAAGCAAAACTATCATCCATCAAATGTCGGTGCGATTATACCATACATGATTAAACTATTTTTTCGTCTTCTAACAAGCACGGAAGCTGTCTTGTATATAATCCCTCCCAGACAGAAATAAGACAACATAGCTTCCTCTAGTTTATTTAGAGATGTTCGGGTTTTGCACACACACCAACTGGAATGTATACTAAGAATTTTTTCTCTACAATTACTATTTATAGCTTAGGTTCATTGAAAAACACTTTTCGATATGTTTGAAATTCATAAATCTGCAGGTATATAACTCGTCTGTATTATTTTATTCAATTGAATTAATAAATGGCGCCCCGATTGTGTGTGCAGGCATTTCCGTTTCTGCTCCGGATGGTACGGCTATTGTCATCGGATAAATATGCACGGGACGTAACGGATGGTCAGTTGTTCACCTATTACTACACATCCTCTTTCTGTGTGTGCTAAAATATGTATTTTGAATTGTAATTTTATCGGCAAGGTTAATTGCTATCCAATTTATTTTTGGTCATATGTCATATATTCTGAGAAGTGGTATTAATCATTATTGAATTTAATTATACAAACAAGCGCGTTAAATATTAAAATGTGTTTATAGCTTAATTTTTCAATTCTATTGTTTACAAAAGATTAATTCAATTTTTTTTCACACATTGAAGGTGTATAAAATCAAAGTACATTGGCATTGAGGTCATCAAGATACTTGGCAGCTACCATGCCAGAGTTGTGATTGTCCTAGGTAGTAAAAGATTGTTTTTCATACACTGACATTTGAGGTTCTATGATTGTGTGTTAACACAGTGTTCAACATTAAAGCCTTGTACATAACGGCCATTAAGAGCATGCTATGCGCTGGTATTTAAGATTAAATATTAAGAGTTGCACAGCAACTGTAAAATATTGTTAGGCTTACACTGGCTGTTAAAACCTTGATGTATTATGCAGAACTCACTGAACACACATTGACAAGAGTATTGTGTTAATTAAGTGACTGTGAGCAGAGTTCTTATAAATACTTTGATTCTTACTTCTGGTTTTCTAATCGTTCTATTATTAAAATTTTATTTGATGGCTCCTGTCAGTTCACCTCATCCACTCATAATCATTATTAGTAATGTTCGTCAATTTGTTAATAGTTTCTGATTCCAAAACATTTCAGTATACAATTAGTTATGATTAAAGGTAGTAGATAATCCAATCTAACGGCCATAGCGGCCAATAGTCAAGCACAGACAATTGTTCGGTTCTACAAACCTCGGCAGTGTGCCTCTTATGACAACGGCATTGCATGATAGCAAAAACAAATTTGAATAAATATTTCTGTGCTTATAAACACAACAATTGAAGTAAATGGTCAAACAAACAACTGTGTCTATTTATTTATTTACATCAAAACAATGGTTATTAAGACCATTGAACATCATCTTCACCCAGTAAGACAAGATATGTATCTCTTTCATTGACCTTAATAAAAAGTCCACATCAAACATAAATCAATTACAAACTGTCTCAGAGCTTCTCTAAGTAGCCATTACAAATTGGGCTCATCGTTTGAATAAAAATACTAAGGTACAAGCTGAGGTAATACAAAACTCCCTCGTTAATAGTCTTATTAGCTGATACGCCAAAAATCTAAAAAACAAAACTCCCTTCTTCTTCTTCATTAGCCTTGTGTTTAGACAAAAAAGTTGACTGCAACAAACCATATCCCGACTACTACCGCTAAACGCCTGTAGAAGTCTGTATGGAATAGACTTAGATCTGAGTCGCCAAAAAGCAAAAACCAGATTTAAATAAAAAAATCTTCCAAATTTCCAACTCTTTGTTTGTCAATAGAGAAGAAAAACAAAACAAACTATATAGCAAAGACAGCTGAGTAAACTATAATGTTCCTTATACAATTTATCAAAACATCAAAAAGAAGTTATTGCCTTAGTAGAACAAGTATGCAACAACTTCAAATCCCCACTCCAATCCAAACTATCACTATCACCCAAGTGATTGTCATTCATAAATTGCATGCTCATCTTCTATTTGAATATTAGAAATCATTTTATTGCAAGAGAAGATCGTGATCTATTCTCTTAATAACTAACATTTTGGTGGGTGGGTAGGCCATTCCAACCCAAACTATTGGCTAGTTACTATGATTTGAAATGCCCCGCCCACCCGCCCAAGTGTTTGTCATCAAGAAATTGCATGCTCATCTTCTATTTCGACGTTAGAAATCATTTTGTTGCAAGAAAGAGTCGTGATTCAATCTCTTGATAACTAACACTTGGGTGGGTGGGTGCAAGGTTAGTAAATTTGTATTTAGAAGGTTGCCTGGTTTTAGTAAAGGAGCGGATTAGTTTGCACGGGTCTCCTATTTACACAACCGAACAATAAGTTACTTGGTTACAGTAAACAAACATTGCTATTAAATATTAGATGTGTTCTTTAAATATAAAAATGTAATTAAATTAATTAATTATTTTTTACACATAAGTCATATAATAAGTAAACGGATATTAGCGGGCAGTGGTGCATTTCTATAACTACAAAAAAAAATAAAGATTTTGCTTGCTTTATTAAGCTTAACTTAATTTAGAACAACCATTTATGTAAAAAGAACACATCTATAGCAAGACATTGGTCTCCCCCTACGTCATCAAACAATTTTACTCCGCACCACTACCTGCACCTATATCATTTAGAGGCAAAACCAGGCAACCTTCTATATACATTTTTCTACCAACCTTGGGGTGGGTGGGCTACTCCAATCCAAACTATTGAATAGTTACTATGCTTTGGAGTGCTAAAAAAAGCTAACAAAACTAACTTTTTAATAACTATCAGTCGCGTAGATAGGCAAAACACTCAGTTCTATGATTGCATGCCAGTAGGTTCAACTGGAGTGACCAGATCACCCACCCAAGCATTAATACTGAAATAATTAAATGTATCTTCTCTTTAAAAATGTTATTTGTAATTAAACTAGGTCAAAAAAGTGACAGATTCATCCACTTAATAACAAATACCCGAGTAGTCAATCATTGCAATGATTGCGAGCCAGCAGTTTCGACTGGAGTGTTGGTCATCCAAAAATTGAATGATTCTTCTCTTGGCAAATGTTATTTGTTATTAAATTAAAGCAAAAAGATGACAAAACAACTTCTTAATAGCAAAAAACCGGACGAGTAGGCGTGGCATCCAATTCAATAAATTCAAGCTGGTGGTTTCAACTAGAGATATATTCCACTGCATGCTGCCAACTTAAAAGCATCTACCCCAATTAAATCCAGAAGCCATACATGTAATTTTATTTACAGATCTAATTTCAATAACTGTTATACCCAAAGTGGTATAATAATTATTGATATTACTAACAACATACGCTATTTTTTTTTCGAGAAAAATCTTAAAAAAGTAAAAAATCAATTTCAGCGGTAAAGAAGAAGATCCAAACCAACAAGGATCGCCAAATAGACAGGAAGAAATGACAGCCCCTAATACAGAGTCAGAACTCAATCCTACAGCAACCAGGTCCAGATCAGTGTCCAAAAACTTAAAGACCAAATAACAAAAACGGTTGCAAAAATAAAATAGTCATCATAATAGATTTGATGATAAACATCACCTCAAACGCCTTCACTCAAAGAGCGGAAAAAAAAGACGCGGACATGGAAGAGACCAACTAAAATTCATTGACCTCCTTTAAGAGAACAGCAACGCAAGATGGGTATTGGTATCGTGTGGGTACACAAATATTTGCAAAATAATTGCAAAACCACCACTTCCACCTTCAGGTCATCACAGCCATAGACCTCACCGTCTAGAAGCAGGCAACTTCCTCCCCATTACCAAAGAGCGCCTAATAAACAACAAAAGACATCAATTGGTCCAATCCCAGAAAAAAAAAAATAAAGAAGTGAGTCACCACCCCTTAAAGTAACTATAAGGCTTTCAGACAACCCCCAGCCGCCCTCAACTACTAAGAAACGACAGGGATCAGCCGGCCCATAAAGCCACCACCGACCTTAAAAAATAATTGAACAAATGGCGAGTCAAAATAAATCCGGAGAAAAGCAAAGCTGTTTACTTACACGTTCCCATACCGTGATCTGATGCTGCCAAGTATCTGGAGATAACCTTTGACAAAAATCTCACGTACCACGTGATCGGTAAATCTAGTAACCGTCCTATAACCTAAAGTGGATAACACCACATCCCACCCCACATTCTATCCTAAATCTCAATCTCCAAACGGAAGGTCCAAGTCTTTACCTCCCAAACCAACAAAAAAAACTGGAGAGACCCAACCACCTGCCCAAGTGCAAATGTCCTTTGTCAATAGATTGAAGCTGGAAGAGAGGAATTCCAACTTTTTGATGATACTCAATCTCGTGGGTTTGCAGGATAATTGCGGAACAGTATTTTCACTGCCCACTCACTCAGCTGTTGGTCTATAGTATAAGAACAACCAAAAATTTCTCAAAAAAATCATGAAAGACCCTAAAAATACGCTGAAAAGCCAATAGATATGATAAAAACAGATTCATTTCAATACATGTTATTAAAGCAATCCCAATTTTTTAATTAAAAACATGAAAAAAAATCACCCATGTGCTGTGTACATAAAGTTACATCATGGTTGTGTCTGCCACTCAGGTCGCGTCAATGTCTGAAGACCTTAAAGCATAAAAAAAAAGTTTTAGGCAGAAAAAACCTCAAGTTTACCAGAAAAAAAAAATAACAAATGCAGCAGAAAAAAAAATGTATTGTAAAATTAGACAATATCCCTAGCAACTATGATAGCAAACAAATCCCCAATAAATTTTTAAATAAATATAAAGTAGTGGTTGCAAGAAGTACAGGAGAGCAGCGCATAGACATAATGAATAAGTGACATCAAAGATGAAGTCCCAATAAAACATCCATAGACCAAGTGAAGAAAAAGCAGAACAAAACCAATCCCTTGATCTAATATCGTCCAGCCATCTCCTTTGTCGCCGGCTTCTGTCTTGAAACGTGACCGGCTCAGCTCCATTTTAACTTCGTTATCTTTTCCGCTATGTCCCTTACCTTTAACTTTTCTATAATTATCTCGTTCGTAACTTTCAAGTGAAGATATTCCGATCATAGTGAGCTTCGATGTTTTAAGTGTTGTTTGCATTTTATTCATACTCTTTTTGGTAAGACTCATGGTTTCTAGGCCGTATATAGCCACCGGTAGGATTTGTGTATTGTAAGCTTTTCTTTTTAGATTTATGGGTACGCTGTTGTTTCCTAGAATGTGTCACAGTTTACCAAATGCTGCCCAAGTAATGTGCCCAAGGTACATGTAGTGGTCGGACTTATTTTTGTCTTCCCGGTGTTCATTTTCAGTCCGATTTCTTTAGACATTTGGTTTAGCTGCTGCAGCATCTCTGTTAATTCTTCTGAGTCGCTTGATATTACGCTGCGCCCCATCTACCTTTATTCTTTTCGAGTCCTATTTGAGTTTATTTTGAAGGCGTCTTCTAGACTAAAGAGTTTTGAAGAGATAGGGTCTCCCTGTTGCACCCCACTGGCAATTTTCTTTATTTGTTGTGTGTCCGTTGTCGATCTTAACATGCAGTGTCGCATTTTTTATATGTTTTTAAATATGTCAGAGTATCTGGAGTATATTCTTGTGTTCTCCACAGCTTTTATAATGATTACAATTTAATAGCGTCGAAAACCCACAAACGCCAGATAGAGTAGGATATTGTACTCAGTAGTCTTTTCTATTAAGTTAAGTAGTAAGTGTAAATGGCCGATAGTACTATATCCACTGCAAAATCCTAATCCTGCAAATTTTCCTAAACAGTTTATATAGTTGAGACCAAACTGATGGAGCGGTAGTTTTCAATATTAGATGTGCCACCCTTTTTAAATATGATCACAACTTCTGCAGGAATTCTACTTTCTTGCAGGTAGGGTCAAAACAGTTTTTTCCAGCTCTAAAACTTGGTCGATGAATGACCAAGTTTTAACCTTTCGGTTGTAATGCTGTCCTCTCCCGAGCATTTATTGTTTCTTATATATTATGCTTTAGAGCTTATCTGATTTCGTAATAACCAGTTATTTTTTGACGAGTACAAAGAAGCTCTCTACAATTTAGGATATTTAATCTGAGATTATGACTCCATGCTGGTTTTTCAGTTTGAATAGTTTTGGTCTCCTTCCGGCTATTTGCGATTTTAGCACTTTCATATTGGCATTATTCTCAATTGTATTTAGAATTATGTCAGTCTCTTCGGATATCTTATTTCACTTGTTTATTTAGTGCTTTGTAGTCCCCTGTTCCTTTTCTATGTGTTTCCTCTGTTCCATCATTTTTCTAGTGGTTGTGCTCAGTTTAAGATCTATTACATAATTGTTTTTTGTGCATATCTTCTTTGTCGCAGTTTGTATTCCTGTTTTTAATTTCTCATTTTGCACAAACTTAACGTGTCGGAAGATTTTAGGTGTTTATCTTTTTTACTCAGCATTTTTGAAGTTAAAAACCTAGGTATTTTATTATTTTATTCCTCTCCCTTCTAAGATTGATCAATAGTTGTTCTCGCACAAACCTGTGTGTCAAAAATAATGTAATCTATCTCGTGTTTTATAGAATTATATGGGCTTCTCCATAGGAAAACGCTTTACCGGCTTACCCCAAACTCAGCTAATCTCAAATCTTCGCATTAAACCAGTCACCCAAGCGACCATGATATTAGTACACACACCCAGACTAGATACAAACTCAATGGTACAATACCTTCAACAACAGCTACCAAATACACAAAAAACCTAAAGCATAAACACGTTTCCACGATAGCAGAACTAGCTAAAGCTGCAGAGAAAGCCAAGACGAAATATCCAGCAAGAATACAACACCTCACCATAACAAAACGCCCCAGATACTGCAATTCAGTATGTATTAAACCAAAAAACCACAAACAACCGCAGAAACGTTTCTGCTAAA
This sequence comes from Tachinus rufipes, assembly GCA_963932245.1. Classification (NCBI taxonomy): domain Eukaryota; kingdom Metazoa; phylum Arthropoda; class Insecta; order Coleoptera; family Staphylinidae; genus Tachinus; species Tachinus rufipes. The sequence continues at coordinate 23,274,006 of OZ010747.1, read as the reverse complement.
ACATGCAAACCTAAGACAAGTCCACTACACAAAGCTCAACAAAGGATACAACGCATAATCACTCCGATACGTGCTCCTGACTGGAACTCAAAAAGTAATAAGGGGTATAAACCTACCCACAATAAACAAACTGATTATAGAAAAAAATTCAATTACGACGCCCAACCAATGAAGCCAATCTACGTAAATTACGCAACAACCAGCAACAAAAAGTCAAAACAGTCAGGCAACAAGAAAATTAGATAGTAAAACATAGAAAAGACAGCAACGCTGCCCCCAATAACGAAAAACTACAACAGCAAATACAAGAATTAAGTACAACCATAAATAAACCCAAAAAAAAGATAGAATCCCAGCCCATGTTCAAGACCAAACCTCAAAGTAATATTTATCTTTTATCACCCAAGCAAACAAAACACAAAGAAAAAATAAAAACCATCCAACCCAAGAATACCTATCAATAAACTGCTAGGCAACTCCACAAATAAACAAAACCCTGAGAATAAAGCTGACAATGCAGAACTATTCCCAATCAAAACCAAAGGCTAAACTCCAGCAAATAATTGGAAAACAACAACCAAAAGACAGGTAAAAATTAAAAAAACACTTTAATAATTTCAACAACTCGACCAAAAACGACACCAAACAAAACTCACAAAAAAAAACGGAAAATTATCTGATCCCAACTAGAACTAGCCAAGGCCAACAAAACCCAAAAGAAGAAAACAAAAAAAAAAAAAAGTGCAAACCAACAAGACTAAACCATCAACCAACAATAAAGCTCTAACAAGCACGCCGGCACCAACAAGAAGAAACCCAAGTATGAACAAGAAAACTTTCTGACCTTTTCCAAGGCAAGACGACCAAAATCTCCACAACGGATTTCCGTATACGGTCCGCGCTTAGCCCTACTCTAATCATTTTTCTTGCAATTTATATTATGAGTCTAGAGGTTCCAAAACTCCAAGATATGTACAGCTAAACTTGGTATATGCATACCAAGCAAAAAAAAGCAAAAACTTTCGAATCCCGAACGAAAACAACACCTAACAAAACTCAGACAAAAAGCAATGGACTACAATCCCGACAAAGTCAATCCACACAAGCGACCAGAAAGCAAATAAAAACCGACAAAGCTAAAAAAAAAAAACAAAAGTCTCCGTGAAGTATCGCAACTCCCACCCCATCACGTAGACAAAGAAGGGTGTAATCCAACCAAACTAAACCAGCAATCAACAAAAAATCTCTCCAGCATTATCACCAAGAAAACTAAAACTAGCAAATACCGACAAGAAGAATGCAAACCGGTTGCAAAAGCCGAAAGCCGGCACCAAAAACCCGGATATGGTCAAGAAGCAAAAAATACTCCAAAAAAAGCAAATGTCAGCATCAAGATCACCAAGGTAGACGTGCCACCAACAAAAGAAAATTATTTAACACAAGAATAGCAAACCCCAAGAACCGCTTCAGATAAAATATTCCATCCCAAAACCAGCGGACTCTGGAAACTCCGTAAAGATATGGACCACACCAAAAAAAAAAAAGTCAACCAACTCAGTCTTCAACACAAAACACGAAAACAACAAAACACAACTTCTTTGCCATCCGGGGGAGAGTCCCCTAATGACGGCTTTATTCTAAGCCCAAAATTTGAGAAAAAACTTCAAGATATATACTGTTTTAACTTCCGCTTTTATAATTTGCCAAGTATCATCACTTTGACCTATAGCTAAGCTGGCACATCCAAAAAACATGTAAAAGGTAAAAGACTCCACTCCACAAAACCAGAATCTCATACCAAGCTGAGCCAAGAAAGCATAATACAAATCCGAACCGGAAAATTCAACATTCTAAGTTAAAACAAAAGCCAAAACAGATAAATAAATAAAAACTTAGTATCCGCAATAAAACCTTCTACTGCACCGAGCAGCAAATGCCTGATCCGTACAATAACAATTTCCGCTACAATTCTAGTTAACTCCATGGCTAACTTTTCGACACTGGGAACATTTTACTCTGCTCCAGCCCAGTACATTACGCTGAACAAACCACCGCCCCAATTAGATAACCATCTAGAGTGTTGCGTACAGATAAAAAGAAAAAAGATTATTATATTGAGGCCATACTGGCAAATACCGCTCAATTAGATAAAACCACAACCAGTCCGTTACTTGTATGCCACAACTAAGTTGACCTCATAACCTTTGGAACCAACAAACACCTCCTAGGTATACCTAAGAACCACAAACCACGGTAGAGATCAAAGTAAACTGGGACTTATCAACCCACAGCACCTAACAAAATCAGCACGAATTGATCCAAAAACCTTAATAGCCCACCCAAACCATTGAATAAATCTGTTTCCACAGGTGGGACAAGAGCTTGTGCCTCTGGTAGTAACCTTACCCAAAACTACCTGACACCATGTCCATTTGTACTAAAGTAGTTTCTTAAAGAACGTGTTTAAACAATATCTGCTGTTTCTGTCCCCTAGGCCGTACTGCCCGATATATTCATTAAAATCTCAGATCCCATTTTGAAGCGTGTTTTCCATTGGATATATATGTTTGGCTCTCTTGTAGCCTTAAAACACCAAAATTATGTCTAAAATCCAATCATAAAAATTTAGAAAATACCTAATTACCAAATTACGGCCATAAAATAACAAAATTATGCCAAACACACTGAACTCCTATCATTTAAGTTCAAGAACGTCAAAAAATGCTTTTCAAAGCTTAAGTGCACTCGCCACCCTCCAGAAACTAACGGCAAAGAAAGGTACAAAGTACCAAAACCAACTTAGTTAGTACATCTCGCCAATATCATTGTCTTTTAGAAAAACAACAATGATTACCTTAAAGTCTTAGAGAGATTGCAGAAACTAGATCATAAAATCAGTTTAAAAATGCTTATTTGAAAAAGAAAATATGTCATTGTATGCTCATACAACTAAAAACAACTACAACATTTTATTGAGATTTGCACCTAAGAATATAATGCAACTCTATTTATCTAAACCTAATCAAATATTAGTTTTCCAGAACAACGCCAGCAGTTGAAGTCTGGGCCTTTATCACAAACAGAATTCAACGCTCATCTGTTACACATCAACATTACCACAGTAACAGTATAAACTATTTTCAACAAGTTTGTCATGCGTACAATAAATTCTTTGCAAAACTTTGATAAATTCGTAACAATTTTGTGCCGCAAAAAAGTTTTTAGGAAACTATTGACAATTTGTTAACTGATAAAAAAAAATTAAAAAAAGTTGCCAAAAGCATCTTATATAAAGAAATTTACAAATTATTTGCTATTACAACACTATAATTTTAAATTATTTTAAGAATTTATGCTTTTACAAGCAATGAAATATTATTTATCGTGAAATAAATAATTAATATTTCATTTCCAATAACTCTATTATCACACAACTCGCCTCTAGCAAAAATAACTATAATCTAATTAAGTTAAGTAATTTAATGATTAATTAGAAACATGTCCTAATTTCCAACACCAGTAAAAGTAACTCAAAGTAATAATTAAATTAAGAAAAACTGCACAAACTAAACAAATCAAATCAATTTAGACATTTTAATTCAAACTGCACCTACATAAACACTCCGCATAAAGCCATTCCAATGTATTAACGTCCATTGTGTTTTATTGCTATTGCCCGCTCTCTTTACGCGGCCCCACTAGCCGTGACTATAAATTTTCCTAAACTTTAATCGAATTACATTACCAAAATTAAATACACCAGGAAGTGATGATACATTGTGTACGATGACTTGGCGTTATTTTCATTTTATCAAAATGAAATCGCGTTTAATTTAATAGTGCACGCGTTGATTTAATTATAATTTTAATCAGTCAGATGATACAATCGATGTGAAGAAGGAAGACAATGAGGTTGTAATTGGTCTTTGTTTGTTAGTGTTGAAGGTGGCAGTAGGTAATTGAAATGAAATAACTTCAGGGCTATACAAATTATAAAAAGATTAAATTTAGGAAGTATATTTTTAATAATTCAAGGTTAGTTATTGGAATCCCTCAATAACTCAAGTCTTGTTATATCTATAGTATATAGTAGTATATGAGAAATTCCGTCGACAAACTTGCTTTAGTATTTTTTTTTCCATTTCTATAACTAATTAGAAGTATTTATCGACTCATAATGGTATAAAACTCTTAAAAAAAGATACTTATCTTATATTATCTTCAACTTTGACAAAAATCAAAAATCGGATTTTTCATTTCAAAATTGCAATTTTAACGCAAAAAAAAATTATTGGTAAAAAATTAGAAATTTTCCGTCGAATCTAATTCCACATCCTGTCTATGCGCCGCAAAAAAAAAAAAATTTTTTTGTCTCAGAGGTCTGAGCAAAAAAGAACATTTTTGTATTTTTTTTTAACCGACGAAGTTGACGTCCTTTGATGTAAATTAGTCAAAAAATATAAATTTGTTTTGTGTAAAAAACTGCAAAAATAGGGTAAAATTGCTTATTTTTCAACATTAAGAGCATACCGACCGCTACCTTAATTTGAGGTATTTTAACAAAAATGGCAACTTTGGCTTCATTGCTGCTTCTACAAATACTTTGATAATCGATTTATTTTTTTACCAGTAATTTAGAAAGAATTAAACTATGATATGTCGAAGTTTTTTAGTCAAATAATAGTTAGGAAATAGCCAAAAAAAAACCATCAAATATAGAAATAAAAGCGTTTTTCTGTATTGTTGAATGCAATTTATTGCTATTTGCAAATATAATTTCACAAAAAAGACTTCGACATATATAGTTTAATCCTTTCTAAAAGTACTGGTTAAAAATAAATCGATTATCAAATTATTTGTAGAAGCAGCAATGAAGCCAAAGTTGTCGTTTTTGTTAAAATACTACAAATCAAGGTAGCGGTCGGTATGGTCTTAACTCTTAAGTAAAATTTTTACGAACAATTCTACATAGAAAATAGTCAGTATTGTGCTTATCGGCCATAGAAAAATCTATTATATATGGATTGTTTTAACATCAAGAAATCATTCATACAAGTGCTAACAGTGAAATAAATCATGATTTGCATACACGTGCACTACTTATACCTTTTGCAATCAGTAGCACGTCTGTCGTGTTACAAACCATGAATCTTAAAACTTAAACCTTATTGTAAAATAAACCAAACTAAATAAATGACACCTTGTACAATTCAATTTAACTCTTCAGACATCTTAAATTAGATTTACCCCAGGTGCAATGTGCTCTCATGTAAGTGAAAAAGTTAAGATCAAGTTGAACAATTTAATTCAATTTAACTATAATTAATATAAATCCACCTTTACCAAAGATGTTAAACATTAATCCACTTCACATATATCTCTTAGATAACATCCCCTTTTCATAAAGTCCGTTCCGCCTTATTATACTAATTCTATAATTAATGGGATAGATTGCACATCCATTTGTTTTACTAGAAGCGGTCTCTTGGTGTCTTGGGAAAGGTAATGAGCGTGCACTATATTGATCAATTAATGATTGCTGTCTTACGAAGAAGATAGGACTCGTGCTTTGCATTTGCATCCATTAAGAGCGGAACAATACTGAAATATTTCATTCATTTAGTATCTAATAGACGCGAGTGTAATTATCTAATTGAAAACGGACTTGAAGTGGATGCAATTATATAATGGTTGAATGTTCATAAATTAGAGTGGTAATTGGATGTCTTGTGACAAGATAAACAAGGGGTACGTAATTATTGTTTTAATTGGGCTTGTTTATTGAGAATTCTATATTATAAGTAGTTTAATGTATTTTACAAATATCCTTAAAAGGAATATTTTTATGTAACAAGAATAAATTATTGAATACAAAACTAAAGTAATAAAAAAGCTTATAGTTTAAAAACAATATTTTTTTAATAGACGTATATTATACATAAAATGTATAATGATTATTGTGATTTTATGTAAATTGTCTCTACGACCAGTGAGATGCCAGACACACTGATAATAGGTGCATACCCTGAAACACTAGTGAATGTCTTACACTGGGAAGAGACAATTTACATAAAATACATCATTTATTAAATTTAAGTTTAATTTATTGATTAGAAATTATATTATCAACATACTTTCCGGTTGTGATTAAGAAACCGGCTTTGTAAGTGTAAATCAAAATAAAAAAAAAAAAAATTAATGCTAAGTCAAATGTTAAAAATTGTGCAAATAAACGTATATACCTGCAAGGCGGCAACCTACAGGGCCCTCAGTACGTTTTGAAACATGATATTTGTACGCATATCCTGGATTTACAAGAGAAGGATACAGTATTTCGGGCAGATAACTTTAAACGGCTAAACGCTCATGCAATCTTCGTACATGTACTATAGCAAAACATACAATAAATCTTATTCAAAGGAAAGGCTTCGTGCCGGATTCATTTAAGAATTGCCCCCAAACGCCTATCGACTAACCCCTCCCTAGACTAACGTAGGTCGCTATATTTCGGTTATTCTTTACTTCTTCATTCACTTATACTCATAAGTTCCTTATCAGATCCTTGCCTGCCTGGCTTCAGTCCCTTTCTTCCTGCTCTATCATCCTCCATGTATCCTCGCTTTCGAGCATATACTCCATCATATTTTCGGCTGTCAGAGCTAAGCCTACAGTCGTCCTCTACCACCTATCGCATTGGAACATGGTGTGTTCGGGTGAATCCACTTCGTCACAGTATACGCATCGGTCACTCTCCATTATGTTCATCCTTTTCAGGTAAGCTTAAAAGCAGCCGTGACCTGTCAGGATCTGGGTAAGGTGGTATCCCACTTCCCACTGTTTCCACGTAACCCATGGAATCACTTTTGAGATTAGCTTCTTTGTCCATCTTCCCGTGTCACCTTCCACGCCACATTCAGTTTCAAATTTCAAAAGAGTTTCAGCTCTAGTCACCGTCTTCTGCGCATTCTGTTTTGTACCAGCCGTGTATTTCCTTTCCAGGACCATAAGATGTACGGGGATGGTCCCTGCTACTACCTGTATGACCCTAATAAACAAGGTCCGGTATGCGCTTGCCACATGTATTTCCATCTTTCTCTGTAGCTCCGTATAATACAATAAAGTTGGCCACCAAGCTAATAGCCAGATATTAGGCAGCAGTCGCGCAAGGGCTGCTACCGTTTTTCCAGCATTTCTGGTAGTCTCTGCAATGTAGGCTCCCATGTGCAGATTTCTGCCAAGATAGACTCCAAAGTATTTGGCGCTAGTTTTACTGGTGGCAATCCCCTACTCTTACGGAAATAGATTTGAGTGAGTTACGTCCGACTAGTACAACCGCTTTTTTGTGCGGGGCCAGTTCCAATCCTTTCCTTGCCAACCACATTTCTACTACGCGTTTTACGGCGTACTCCACATTCTCTTCGGTGGTTGTTCTGCACGACTCGCACACCACCATAGCAAGATCATGTGCATAACCATACTAAATTGTATCCTCCAGTGTTACATAACGTGGGACCTAGAACTGAGCCCTGTGGTAGATCATCTCCAACTCACCGCTGCCAACCTGAATTACTCTATTGTGAAGGTAGTCGCAAAACTGTCTGACAAAATAGGCCTCGCTTGCCTTCTCTCCATTTCTATAATAATGCCCTTCCACGGAGCCGAGTTGAAAGCATTTTTGATGTCCAGCGTCAACAACACTGCAAACTTATTTTTCCTTTGGCTTTTTCCGCCATGCCCTTGACCCTTTGGATAGCGTCTAGCGTTAACCTGCCCTCCGTAAAACCATACTGCTCAGAGGACAGTCCACCGGTTCTCAGTAGCTCTTCCAGCAATCCCTTATTTAAGATCAGTTCAAAAAGTTTTCCCAAACTATTTAAAATGCATAGTGGTCTGTAGGCTGCTGCATCGATACCGTTGGCTGGTTTTTAGATTAAGACCAACCTCGCAAGCTTCCACTATTTGAAAAGAAGCCTAACTTCAACAGTGCGCTAAAAATCATTGCGCAGAACTTTTATCGACAAGTACTTTTGCTACCTCCGTCGGTATTCCATCAAGGCATGCAGCTTTCCCTCGTTTCAGCAGCTTACCTGCTTGCTTACCTCGTCGCAGGTGCTCGGAGACATTTCTGCAGCGTTTAAAGCTCTCTCCGCCCATTCAGTTTTGACTTGCTGTGGAAAAAAACTCGCAAGTCAATCTTCTTTGTTTTTCTTCCGACAAAGCTACCGAATAGCGTGTTTATATCCAGTACCACAAAAATCGTCGTCAACTTCTGCACATAGCTCTTGGCCCACAATTTCTTCTTCGATGCCTTAATTGCTTTTTTGAGGCCAATCTTTGTTCAGCGTAGGTCAAGTAGAGCTGCCTTCTTTGTTCATTATCTACCCTAACTCTACCCATCTTGCCTTCACACAGGCTTTCCTTATAAGCTTTTCCGAATAAAGGTATCGTTACAGGACTATTGCATTTAGCTCCTCAGCCGTATAGTTACAATATCCTCTATCCGCTGCCGTCGCATCGCAGTAGATCTAATCATGTTTCTGCGTGATCAGGTTCTTGGCAATTGGTTTTTCCACCTCTATCACGTACCTTGCGTTATTGTAATCGCTGAAGTTCTCATCGTCCCTCCCAACTTCCCATTGTACCACTTGCCTGGTAATGTTCTTTGTACACAGAGTGGCTTCTATGTAAAAGCTGCTCTCGTTCCTTTCAAAGGTGGAGGTATTGCCTTTGTTCAAAACACAGAAGTCTAACTCGCTCACCCATTCAGTCATTATGCTGCCCTTCCTGTCTTCTGTTGGGGAGCCACATAGTGTTAATTTTGCATTACAATCACCGCCTATCACTATCTCCCAGCATCTTAAGAAATTCATCGTTTCTGCCCTGTGGCCGGCTTCCTTGCAGAGCACGCACTTTCCTTCTTGCAGTCTTTGAGTTTGTGCCCCTTTTCGCAGCAGTTATGGCAACTCTATTCGTCTCCCTTACACGTATTTGCGATGTGCTCCACCCTGTGACACTTGTAGTTGTAGCATCTGGGCGGGACCATCATATCCTTAATCCTTCAGAGGTTCCAGCCATCCACAATTTTCTTCTTTGTCAAGAGTAGACGCGTTGCTCGTGACCGTGATGAAAGCGTGCGTAGCACCGTTTAGGTTGGTTTTCTCCGATAGCTTAATTGAATTTACCGTATCATCGCCAAGCTCCTTCTCTACTTCCTTCCACATACAGAGACAGCCACAGTAGCAATAGTACGGAAAAACCAAAAAAATTATTATGCTCGGACCCGGATGCAATCCCTACAATCAGGAAAAACCTTCTTATCCAGAAATCATTAAAACCGCAAAAAAATGCAACTCAATTCCCAATTAAGATTTTCAGGCATAAATTAGCTAACAGTTTTCACAACCGGCAAAAATCACCAAACACCGCCCTGCTAAACCTAGCAGCACTGATACAATTCCAAGAAATCAAGAACACTTCTTTGCCTTCGCTATTGCTCTGTAAAACTAGAAACTCTAAAATAACGCTTTCAAAAATTGAAAAAATAAATAAAAAAGCTAACCGATGCTGAGCTTTGCTCTAACTTTTCTTTTGCCAGTGTATTTAAGATCATATTATAAATAAGCAAACACATTCCGAATAAAGTTAGTTTCTCTTAATACAAATAAATCCAAAGAACAATCAATAACCTACAAAACAAAAATGTTGGTGCTGTTACTAATACCAAAACGAGACGCAATTCCAACTACTTAAACACAAACACTCGAGTGGGTAGTTCTGAATCTTGTACCCGCCCAAGTGTTGTTGTGATCAAGTGCTTAGATCAATGGTACAGTTGTGGTGTTCCAACTGTCATTAATGTCAACAGTAGGCGCAATACCAAATTCCTTATCACAAAATTTTTTGTGGGTAAGCAGTGTATACAAATTCATAGTTTGTAAGCAAGTGGTTTTAAACATTGTTCCGGGCCACCCACCAAAGAGTTGATGATCAAGAATTGGATCAACCACATACCTCTAGTGTTCCCGCTGCCACTAATGTCAACCAGAGTTGTAATATTGATCCAATCTTTTGATCATCAACACTCGAGCGGGTGGGCAAAAACAATATTTAAAACCACCCTCTCACAACACATAAATTAGAGTACGTCTACCCCGCCCATCAACCAGAAGGTGACAGCTGCAACACCAGAGATGAGATGTTGATTCAACTTCAAGAACACCAACACTAGATTAAAAAGAACCCGCTCACAATTCACAAATAAATGTAATACTAACACGCCCACCCCTCAAATGTAGCAGCTAGAACTGCGCACAACTTTTAAAATGACAGCTAGACTCCATAACTGTGAGATTGATCTAACTTCAGAATCACCAATACAAGATTTGAAAAGGACACTAAAGTGAGCGGATTTTTTAATCCTGCCACTCGTCCAGGTAACGGTAATAAAAAAGTTGAATCAATCTCACACCACGGGGATTCCAGCAGTCAATAAATTCAAAAGTGGACGTAGTTCAATTTAGAGTAGGCAAGTAATTTCAAATCTTGTTCCCGCCCACCCACTCAAGTGTTGCTAATCCAGAGATTGACTTAGTCATACACCTCCAGTGTTCTAAATGCCACTTAATATAAAAAATGGGCACAATTACAATTTTTATTTTCATTCACTAGGTGGGAGGGCTGGGTACAATAATTCACAGATTGTGGGCGGATAATTTAGAACTTTGAGCCCGCTTACCCGCCCTAGCGTCGGTGATCAAGAGATTGGCTCAATCTGAAAAAGTAAACGTCAACTGTCAGTACTGTCAAAAGAAGACGCAATTCCAATTTCTTGATCACCAACACAAGGGTGGGCGAAAACAAAATGTAAAAGAATCTGCTCACAACCCATTAATTGGTGTACCCCACCCACCGACCCAGTGTTTGTAATCAGAAACTCAGAATCACGCCCACTTTTGACTCGTAAGGTAAGCCATTCAAACTCCTCTTAGAATAAACCGTTCAGGCTCCTCGTAAGGAAAAACCGTCTGGTCTTCTCATAAAGTAAACCGTTCAAGCTCCTCGTAAAGTAAGCAGTCTAGTCTCCACGTAAAATAAACTATTTAAGATCCTCGTAAGGTAAACCGTCCATGCTCCATGCAAGATAAGAAGTTTAAGCTTTTCGTAAGGTAAGCCGTCTAGGCTTCTTGTAAAATAATCCGTCCAAACTCCTCGTAAGGTAAGTCGTCTAAACTTTCTTGTAAAGTAAGCCGTCAAAGCAATTCGTAAAGTAAGCCGTCTAAGTTTTTCGTAAAGAAAATCGTCCAGGCTGCTCGTGAAATAAACCATCTAGTCTCCTCGTAAAGTAAATCTGCTAAGCTCCTCGTAAGATAAGCCGTCTAGTCTCTACTTAAAAAAAAACTCGTAAAGTAAACTGTCCATGCTCTTAGTAAAATAAAAAGTCTAAGCTTCTTGTAAAGTAAGCCGTGTAAACTCGTTATATAGTAAGCCGTCCAAGCTTCTCGTAAAGTAAACCGATCAAAATCCTCTTAGAGTAAACCGTTCAAGCTCCTCGTAAGGTAAACCGTGTAGTCTTCTTATAAAGTAAAAGCTTCTTGTAAAATAATCCGTCTAGGCTCCTCGTAAGGTAAATCTAAACTCTTTGTAAGGTAAGCCGTCAAAGCATTTCGTAATGTAAATCGTTTAGGCTCCTCGTAAAGTAAACCAGCTAAGCTTCTCGTTAAATAAGCAGTCTAGACTTCACGTAAAGTAAGGCGTAAAGTAACCTCGTAAAGTAAACCGTCCATGCTCCTTGCAAGATAAGAAGTCTAAGCTCTTCGTAAGGTAAACCGTCTAGGCTTCTTGTAAAATAATCCGTCCAAACTCCTCGTAAGGTAAATCGTCTAAACTCTTTGCAAGATAAGCCGTCAAAGCAATTCGTAAAGTAAGCCGTCTAGGCTCCTCGTAAAGTAAATCGTCCAAGCTGCTCGTGAAGTAAACCGTCTAGTCTCCTCGTAAAGTAAACCTGCTAAGCTCCTAGTAAGGTAAGCCGTCTAGTCTCTACGTAAAGTAACTTAGTAAAGTAAACCGTCCATGTTCTTAGTAAAATATGAAGTCTAAATTTCTTCTAAAGTAAGCCGTCCATGCTTCTTGTAATGTAAGCCGTGTAAACTCGTTGTATTGTAAACCATCCAGGTTTTTCGTAAGAGAAGCCATTCAAACTCCTCTTAGAGTAAACTGTTCAGGCTCCTCGTAAGGTAAACCGACTCGTCTTCTCATAAAGTAAACCGTTCAAGTTCTTCGTAAAGTAAGCAATCTAGTCTCCACGTAAAATAAACCATTCAAGATCCTCGTAAGGTAAACCGTCCATGCTCCATGTAAGATAAAAGTCTAAGCTTCTCGTAAGGTAAGCCGTCTAGGCTTCTAGTAAAATAATCTGTTCAAACTCCTTGTAAGGTAAATCGTCTAAACTCTTTGTAAAGTAAACCGTCAAAGCAATTCGTAAGGTAAGCCGTCTAGGCTCCACGTAAAGTAAATCGTTCAGGCTGCTCGTAAAGTAAACCTCTAGTCTTCTCGTAAAGTAAACCTGCTAAGCTCCTCGTAAGGTAAGCCGTCTAGTCTCTACGTAAAGTAACCTTGTAAAGTAAATCGTTCATGCTCTTAGTAAAATAGAAAGTTTAAGCTTCTTGTGCGGTAAGCCGTCTATACTTCTTGTAAGGTAAGCCGTGTAAACTCGTTATATAGTAAGCCACCTAGGCTTCTCGTAAGGTAAGCCATTCAAACTCCTCTTAGAGTAAACTGTTCAAGCTCTTCCTTAGGTAAGCAGTCTAGTCTACACGTAAAATAAACAATTCAAAATCCTCGTAAGGTAAACCGTCCATGCTCCTTGTAAGATAAGAAGTCTACGCTCCTCGTAAGGTAAGCCGTCTAAGCACCTCGTAAAGTAAGCCGTCCAAGCTTCGTAAAGAAAGCAGTCAGAAACCACACAACTTCAGCGTTTTGCGTTCTACAATACAAATCTAAAGTCAAATCATGATAAACACGCGATTCGGACTCTGAATTCCAAACAATGCTCTAAATAGCAACCCAATTAAGAAGAGATTAGTAAAGTTAAATTAAAACCACTTACAGGACACAACCACAAGCAAAATCGATAGATTTTATATCTAAAATATTTAGTTGCCACTAATCCAAAATCCACATAAAATGTTACAAGTTTATTTATATTGCTGATTAAAACTAACAAAAAAGTATAAAACTATAAAAACTACCTTTAATTAAATCGTGTATAATAACTAATTAATTAACTAATCCCTGTAGTGTTATCAATTTTCATTTTAAGATCCTTACGATATAAATTTTACAAAACATTTTTATGGATTAAAATTTTAAATTAATTGAAATATACATTAAATTAATTAAAATTATAAACCAACATGTATTAAACTTTACGTTTCTGATATATTATGAAATGGATTACATATTAAACTTAAGACCAAATTTGGAAACATGATTTTAACATTTACATAAATAAATTTTCTTAAATATGAACTAAATAAATTGCGCTTGTCTAGATTTAACATTATTATTAAATAAAAAACATTGTCGTACAATTTACGTTACTTTTTCAATGCAAGAAAAACAATTGAAAAACCTATACCATTAAACCACTTTTATAATCATGGTCATGACCAGATGTGGTCAAATAGGTTTTACTTTGATGGGAGCCGTATCTCAATAGCAGTTGCTTATTTCAAGTTCACTTAATTGCTCAATGAAAATATATTTATTCCCATCGGATGTTTCATGCAGTACTATTTATTTCGTATGAATAAAATATTTTATTTATGCAATGATTAAAATCGATACTTTGTAGTACATTCACAATTTGTTAATTAAAATTTATGAAGTAGAAATTGTTATATAAATTATTTAACATGCTTTTCTGATTATTGTTTGTTAATAATAATTTATACAATTCTAAATTGACTGCATAAACTACAGAATAATAATTTATGTTTTATAATCATTAATATTTTACTAATTTTATGTATTTAAATAATTAAATAGCTTCGGTAAATTTAAAATTAATGATATAAACTCATCACAGTGAGAAAGAAATATCAAATATGTGTATAATTTAATTCAACTTTTATTTGCCTAACTCATAATCATATACTCTATCTCGTCATTATCTAAACACTGAAGATTTCACACTATGTTGTTTTAATAGCCTCGCGACATTTACTGGGTGAAATTTCCGTAGGTTAGGCCCTCTCACGTAGTAAATTTATGAATCAACACATAAACATTAACACTTTCCCCAAGTTATTTTATAATTACTTTAATATACTTCCTACTATAATAGTTAGAGATGTTTTCCTTTCATAACCATTTTGGTTATTTTACAACTTCCTTAATATTTTATAATAAACATAAATGTCATGCAATGCTAAATGTTATGTTTATTGAATGAAGACCACCCAACGATGAAATTGTTAGAATCCATAAATGAGATAAAAGTGTACAGATTTATGCATCCTATTATCTATAAAGCAATGTATGGCTATACTATCTTAATTAACTAATTTAAAAATAAATTATTACTTTTAAGTGTATATACAATGGAAATATATAGCCAAGTGTGTGAATACATTTATTTCATTCATATTTTATAACTACTTTTTACTTACTTTACAATAGTACTTCATTATATTTATAAATATAAATGTTATTTATTAAGGAATAAATAACAATTCAAATAAATACAAAGTGTAAACTCTTCTTATCATTAAATTAATAATTAATAAAGTTGTCTAAATGATATCATCTTAAATTAAATACCAGAAAGGCATTTGCAAATGAATTAGCTCCCATTCTGACCAAAATATTTACCTTATCATACAAAAATGAAACATTCCTAAATTGTTAGAAAATTGCAAATGTTCAACCTATTCCTAAAAACGGAAACAAGTCTGATTCTTCAAATTATAGACCAATTGCATTATTGTTCAATCTGTCAAAAATTTTTGAATATATTAATTTTCACATTAACAAAATAACTTCATCTCAGATACTCAATTTGGCTTTTGATCAAAACGTTCGACAACAGATCTTCTGACTTATGTTAGTCACAAATGGAATTCAACTTTAGAGAATCAAAGAGAAAATCTTGCAGTAGCTCTAGACATTTGCAAAGCGTTTGATAGGGTATGGCATCCTAATCTTGTCAACAAACTTCATTGTTTAAGTCTTAATAAATAAATTGTAAATATCAGTAGTTTTCTTGATAATAGAAAAATTATAGTTAGAATTGAGCCTGACTTCAAAATCATAAATGTTGGTCTTCCTCAAAGTTCTGCTCTTTCCCCAACTTTATTCTTGTATTACATTAATAAACTTCTTCAAATAACTAAAAGTCCTGTTCATAGTTTTGCAGATGATAGCACCCTTCATACTTCATACTTTCCAAAGACCATATCGACAAATATCGCAGACCTTAAAATTTCTAGGTTAGAATCTGTAGCACCTATAAACAAAGACCTCAAAACAAAATCAGAATACAGCACTTCCAACATGGTCAATTTTAACTCTAAAAAAAACTAAACTTCTTATTGTTTCAAAATCCAAATTTGAGGTATCATTAGTACCAAATATTAAACTAAACAACAAATCCATATCTAAATTTAAGTGTTACAATCTCACATAATCTTCTCTGAAACAACCATGTTGTCGACATAGCTTCGAGTAGACCTAGAAAACTAGGATTTCTTAATAGAAGTAAAAAGTTTTTTACATCTGTTCAACTTTTGCATATATATATATATATAAAACTTAGATTCGTCCTTGTATTAAATATTGTTCCCAAGTATAGGAAAGAGCATCAAAAACTGCACAATCTCTTCTAAACTCTATTCAGAAACGAGGTTTCAGTATTACATCTCTGAACTGTCAGTAAATATTTGTTAGAATTTCAGTTATGCAATTAGTCTATAAATTGAATAAAGAATCAGACTTGTCTTCCTTTTTAGCTATAGATTAAACATTTGCAATCTCACAAGTTCCAAGAAAAAGAAATTTAATTACACAATAGATAAAGAAGCTTTTAAGGGTGTAATTCAGCTATCAGAAGTTATTCATATACAGACCAGTCTTAGAGGTGTGCATACAAAGTAAATTGGCAGGTCATCAAAATACTGATAGCTGCAGTATGCTAGGAAGACTGTAAAAAATTGTTATTCACACACTGGCAGCGAAAGCCTTGAGGTTGTGTGACACTGTTTCTTATACGTAATAGCAAAAGTATATTGTGCACTGACAGTTAGGGTCTTGGGGTTGCACAATAACTGCAAAAGATTGTCAAGCTTACACAAGTATACCTTGAAGTTGTGTAAATTACTTAACTAGTATTGTGGAGTATGTATTTATGTTATAATGCGGATTCTGGCATTACGACATATTGGGTCTTATACTAGAGAAAAAATCTATATTTACTAATTTTACAAAACATTAGTGATTGTGTGCAGGTTCAATTTATGAAAAAAAGGCACAAAAACAATAGCAAGTGGATGTGAGAGTACGATATTGACAAAATTAGCCCGAGCGCAACGCAAGAACGGAACTATAAAAAGAGAATCAGTAATGTTTGCGCAGTAAAGTGATACGGTCGAATGATTTGACGGCAATGGAAATTCCATAATTATTATTGATTAGTGGATAAATTAATTACAATACGTCGTTAAAGCACGGTGTGGTGGTTGGAAGGTTCAGCGTGCGTTTCGACAGTTATATAAAAAAAATTGAATAACTAGAAGTAACAATTAAAAAAAATATATTTTTTTTTTAATTTCAATTTTTCAAAATTTAATTTTTCAGCATGCAAAAAATAGTCGTAATCACCATAAACAAGAAAGCATTTGCAGAACTTCTCTTTCAGTCTGCAAACAACGCTTTCTGTTTATAGAACTAGTTTCTTCAAATATCTCAAAAGTTGTAAAAGCTAAAAAAAGTTTAAAAAAACAATTCTGAATTCGATTACATTAATAAAACTAAAAAAAAATCTGTCATAATGCAGAAAACTTATCTTTAAATATTTTGAAATCTAGAACAAAAGTTGAAATATAATAATTACAAAAACTTATTATAAAGTAAAACAAAAATTAAGAAAATTAAAATAATGTAAAATTTAAGGTAACTTCATTTGATATCTTGACAGTTATCAAAATGCATAACAGCTAATTTTAAAATATTAAAAAAAAAATTTAAACAAAAGTTAAAACATTAAAAATTATGTAAAATTTCAGTAACTTTATTTGACATTTTGACAGCTGTAATACTGAAACAAAAATTAAAATATAAAAATGATGTAATATTTAAGTTTTTTTTAGATTCAAATAAAATATCTCAATTTTTTCAGTCACTTTATTTGATATTTTGACATCTGTCAAAATGCAGATAACTGACCGACAACGGCCCCCAATTTGTAGGCTACAAATTCAGAGAAGCCACCGCAAAATGGAAACGTCACCACCATACCGCAGCGACGTATCATCCGCAGGCTAACCCCGTGAAATGACGCCACGCAGAGTTGAAAAATCCCTGCGGTGCCTGCTAAACAGTCACCCAGGAAAGGCGTGCCTCTGGCCACATTTCAACTTTGCCGAGCCGCTAAAACATAGCGGCCACCGACCTCACCCCGAGTGAAGCCTTACTGAGAGAAAACATAACTGAGCCGTAAGCTTGAGACACCCCTCGGCCGTAAGTCCGGAATGATGCAAAAGCGCGAGACCGGAGACTACAAGAAGCTCGACAGCGGCAAGCCACCTACCGCCGACGGCGTAACGCCATCATCGACTATCAACCTGAAGACCAGGTCATGGTAAGCGGAAGAAAACGAGTACTGGCGGCCAAATGGATGGGCCCAAAGCAATTGATTACCGCGATCGGAGAAGATTGCCACTGAGTCAAAGACAATCCGCGGCGCCCTTATATAAAAATCCACGTAGATAACATACGGCCAGGTCTACCACCAGACCGCCCAGAAAATCCGGAACCATGCAACCCCCGGATTAATCAACTTATGCCCGTACTAATAGTCAGAGATTAAATCTCGGATTGATCCTGGATTCATGAATCCAGATTCATTTTAATTGTCGTTGATTGGGTCTAAGCTAATTCACGGATATTGTGACGGTGCGGAACGAGTTGAAAACTATGCAACCGTCAATATAATCCTAGATTCAAATAATCTTGGGACCACCCAAGATTATTTGAATGTTGATGGTTGCATAGGTATCAACTCGATCCGAGAATTAAGCGAGGAATACATTGACCAAATGCAACTAAAGTTGCCGTCACAATATACGTGAATTGGCTTAGAACCAATCAACGACTATCAAAATGAATCTCGGATTCATGAATCCAGGATTAATCAGAGATTTAATTTCCGACTATTAGTACGGGCACAAGAGCACCACCAAACATAAACCCGGATCGTAACAATGCGCGTCTACTACCCGCAATACTGGGTAGCAGCAGTGAATTAAAAGTAACATAGTGTAACTTCAAATGTAACCGGCAATCGGCACGACCTTCGTACTAAACTTTAGTGCACGAGTGTCAGACTTACATGACTCCCTGGTGCGTTACTCCGACCCAAACAATAGTGCAACCGACGAGAAAGACCCGCACAACCTCGTCGACCGTGAACAACGTCGAGAAGGTGGGGGGAAGGGGGGGATTGATTCAAGCGCGCGACTCTAAAGGGCTTAAACCTGAACGAAACCCCGCCGCGACTGTCACAAGTATATCAACCCGTAACCACGCCTAATTCGAAAAACCCGCTCGACAAATTACGCGCGAGGCGACGGCATAAAACTCGGTCGTTTCAGAAGTCACTAACCCGGTTAAAGCTCAAAAAGCACATATCTTCCACTCAAGGAGCGATAACGGCAGGGGTTTCTCAAGGCTCCATTCTCTCTCCGCTGTTATTCCTAACCTCAACTTTGCTGATATGCCTTCGGAAGCAAAGCACGGGGTCAGAATGACACAATTCGCTAATGATACAGCACTTCTATACTCTTCAAGGTCGCCTCAGATAGTCATTTTGAGGCTACAAAATGCCACCGAAACCTCGAAGAACAGTTAGACAAGTGGCAAGTCACAATTAACCCAAAAAAAGCAAGCTGTACTATTCATACGGCGGCGTATCAAACCTGATGCAAACGTCTTTCTGAACAACGTTCCCATACCGTGGTCTAATTCTGCCAAGTAACAGGGGGTTAGAGAGAGCGTGGCGCAGTGGTCTAGGCATCCGGCCGCTGTACCAAAGATCGTGGGTTCGATTCCCATATACCGTGATATACTTTTCACGTTCTATACGCTCTCCCACTCCCCAACCCGTCTTGCCAGCGTGGGGTTTTACAGCTAAAATACCTTCTCTGAGGAGTGATAATTCTCTCCAGTGGTTCGGAATCCACTTAAAACTGTAGGTCCCTTGTAATGTAAGTTGCCAGCATACAAGCAGAGAAGAGGCTTATGTCCTGCAGTGGACTCAAACGGCTGAAAAGAACAGGGGGTTATTTTTGACAAGAAACTCACGTACAAACTCCATGTGCAGTCCATTCAATAGTGGCTTGTCGATCCAGAACAAAACCCGGCTCTACACATCTATCATCAGACCTATGCTCACTTACGCGTCTCCAATCTAGGGAACTGGAACTAGATGTCATCTTAACAAGCTAGAAAGATTTCAAAACAACACTCTAAGGACTTTCCACAAAGCTCCATAATATCTTCAAAACAGAGAAATTCAGAAAGATCTTTGGTCGCAAAGTATTTCGACAATACTGCAAATCATCCCAACCCTGATCTAGCTCGACTCGCCGAGCCAGACAGACAGATCTTCCGACCGGTGAACCAAGTAGCCGCACCCTAACTTATTAACCAACTAACCAACAAAAACCAATACCGCACAAGCCTATAGAGCTCAAACTTCTGTTGGCACTCACTATTGGGCGGTTTTTAGTCGGTAGGCATTTCAAACTGAAAAGAAATGAACTTTGCAGTCTATAAGAAAATTTTACCGCCTAGCCTAAAAAAAAATTAAAAAAAATAACTACCGCTGATTCAAAACTCATTCGCAAAGTCAACATCGACCTCCCGCAGATAAAGCCCAGTGACAGACGACCGGCACTCCGTCCGACCGTCACTCCAACTTCACTCTCGGTAGAGACCTAGGTAGAAATACCGCCTTCAATGCACCTTCCGTGTAAGGCCATCTAGATGAGTGTGTTCGTAGGTGGCCTTCTGTATAAATGTGTAATTCGTTTAAAGAATGTTATCTACAAATTCAAAGCTCCGTCCAACACATTAGATTCCTGTTAACCCTGAAAGCATTACCCCTAGGAACCCCAAAACCAAAAACAAAATACAAACTAACATCCATCCACTGCAGTACTAGGCGGCAACGGCAGTGTTATTCAAGTATCAATAGCATCTAGGTCGACTAGAATTCAACCGTCACACCAAAGCCAACATGCAACCCCATAACAACAACAACAACCATCTTGCCATACGGTACCGAAGGTCCTGGGTTCGAATCCCGGGTAAGGCATGGATATTTGTTCTGTTAGGAGAATTTGTAAAAATTCACATTTAATATACACATGGTTGTGACTTAATGAGTGTAATGCTCAAGGTCAAAAAAAAAAAAAAAAAAAAAAAACCATCTTGCCACCTATACGACTACATAGAAACTACACACCAAATTTCGCCCAAGAAGTTCCCCCTATAACTCCTGGGTTGCACAGGATCTATCCGCTTGCACCCTCTGCCGTAGGTCCTCTGCAGACACAAAGGACCATTAAGTGGAACACCTCTACGCCGACCCTCGCTTCGCACGCGGACTACCATCACCAAACATTCTTTACACCATCGACGACCATGATAACTTGCACCTTTTCCTCTAGTCCACAGCTGGCATACGACACTGCAAAAGCCGTCGTGTGTCACTTCCCGAACCCTGGAGACTATTCCCGTATTAACCAACACGTCGCTCTCACAATCACCATTCGGCAAACTACCAAAGCGTGAATTCTCTTGACTACGGGTTCGTCCCGTAAATTGCACTAATCACTGCAGATTATGGAACCAATCCATACACTTGCCACTTGAGTGGAACGATCAAACAAACCAGATGGTTGGAACAATACGGTCGTACGCGACCACCAGAGAAATCAACTCTCATCAACAGGTGAATAACTACGGTCATTCACCTCACAAAGTTTAAAACTTAGTTCCTAACCACCCACCCAAGTGTTTGTAAACAATAAATTGGATCATAATCAGTTGGGTGGGTGAGTGGGCAACTCTAATCTAAATCACAAGCGCACAACAGTTAAACCTGGTTTTCGCCCACCCGCCCAAGTATTTGTGATCTAAATTCTTAATCACAAGCACTTAAATAGGTTCAATCTAAACCGCACGCTCACAAAGTTTAAACTTAGTTCCCACCCACCCACCCACCCAAGTGTTTGTAAACTAGAAATTGGATCACAAGCACTTGAGTGGGTGAGTGAGCAACTCCAATCCAAATCACATGCGCACAATAGTTAAACTTGGTTCCAGCCCACTCGCCCAAGTGTTTGTGATCTAAATTCTTCATCACAAACACTTGAGTGGGTTTAATCTAAACCGCACGCACACTAAGTTTAAACTTAGTTCCCACGTTATAAATCTAAACTACCTTCATCATATCCTTCTAGACGTAAACATGATAAAATTAATCTTAAGATTGCAATTCTCTAAAAAGAAAAAAATTGTCTTTCTAGTATGTAAAGAATAAGTATAGTAAAAAATACAAATTTGAATAGTTTTGATTTGCTTCAAATTCCTAGAAGTAGTATATTTTAAATAAAAAAGTTGAGAAACACTGATCTAAACGTCTAAAGCTACTCTCCGTAACAATTGAGTTTATTGATGAATAAGCATAGTAATGAAACCATAATAATAGAAGTCCCAGTACCCATTAACAGCAAGTGAATCATATTCATTAGGTGCGAAGGTCGATCAATTATAAATTGATTTAAATTTTCCATTATGTTGTATGAATATGCATTATTCTTAACACAAATTTTCTTTTTAAAAATTAATCTTATCGAGATAACCATATTAATTAACGTAAACGAAGCAATATTTTCGTATAGCAACAGCTGACGCGTTGTTATTTAAAAGTAAAGCCAGCATAGATTTTTTTTAATATTATTAATTCTTTGAAAAATAATCAATAAATTGCAATAAAATATTAATTTAATTAATTTTATAAAATATTATTTTTTAAACTGACCTTCGCATTGTCCTAAAGCTTTAATAAATAACATCTCATTCAACCATAATCTCTACATAAAAAGTGGTATAAAATAAATTAAACTGGCACCTATACATTATATAAACCACTATATTTATTTATTAAATCTCAATAATCCTTAATTGAATTTCGACGTTAATGCGTATATTTTTGTATTTACTGGATTAAGGACTGTTTTGCACTTAAAAACCACTTTCCTATATAAGGTTGTTATTACACTTTGAAGGTTTATTGTTTCTCTCATACATTATGCAGTTTGATGTTCGAGTTATCAGGAAACGTCCTTTAATGGTTCATTAATTGGATCAATTGTTGTAGGTAAAGTGATGTCACTTAATAGTTTCAATTTATCTAGGTTAGTAATTCAATTTGTCGCTAACTTACTTCGAGTTCCTTGGGAAGTAAGATGCAATTTGTTATTGTTATAAATTTCATGCTACATAATTGCATCAGTATATGAAACTTTATATAAAGGAATTCTTACAAATCTTTAAGAGCAAAATGTACGCATTGAATTCTATAGAAAATTGAACTTTCGGTTACATAAATATACAAAACGCTCAACATTTATTATGACCATATTCAAATCAACCTAGCAAAAAACCATCACCGGTCATCCCGGAGTCGAACCTTGGCATACAAAATGCTATTTTATAAAAAACTGCAAATCTTTTACAATTAATTCCCAATATGGAAACTCCTAACTTTATATTTCCTTATTATAAATACATAATACTTATAGATTGTATAATAAAGGGGAGGTTATCTGGAAGGTTCACTGTCGCAATCGTAATAGTCTATGAATACATAGATCCATTATAAATTGTATTAAAACATTCTGATAAACATATTTTGTTCATAAAAGTTTTGACATTTCACGTGCAGCAACGATTTTAATTAAATTTTCCCGGTTTTAATTTTACAGGAGATTAAATTAATTAAGCGGAAATGTGCAGCAGTTAATTTATTACAAGTTTTTTTATATTTGTTATCTCTGCTGGTGGTAACGTTTTAATGTGTTCTTAAATATTAATAATATTTACGTGTGCAAACTTTATTATACCTTATTTGGAAGAGTAATAAGTATTTAATATAAACGAATTACATTTTAATTAGTAAAATAATTCACAATTGTTTACAAAAAGTTGATTTTTTTTATAACAATCGGTAAGATGATGATTGCTAGTATGATTGCAGTAAGCAATATAATAATAAATTTGAATTTAGTTTTTTTAACTCATTGCTAAAGTCATGTACAATAAAATAAGTACATGATCTATATTTTTTATATACTTCATGGTTAGTGTATACTTTACAGAAACGGAATTTAATATCATTATTAATAATAGTTGATCAATTAAGCAAACAAACCATCATTCACGATTCTTTTCAACAGTAACTTTCCCAAGTAAACATAATTATGCATGAATTGACTGGCACTATATTACAACAATCAATATCTCATGATAAACGAGCTTAATTGAATGCATTCAGGATTTTGTAATATCGCCATCAATCAGAATCAAAGCAGCGGTGCCACCACCAAAAGATTTATATTTATTCAGGCTATGTAAACAGCAACTATTAAGAAACGCACATATAGGTAATTGCATTAAGTGCCTACTTGGCACAGGTTCGAAATAGATTGGATTACTAAACGTGCTAATGGCCGCGATCTATTAATGAAGTTACTGACCTGAAATGTAAACACGCAACAAGGGCCCATTTTTTAGATTCCGATACATTGATCTGAATGCAACGCAATTATTAAAGGGGATGTGAAAATTGCATTTCCCAGTCATTCCGTCGCCTCCTCAGCCGCCGCCGGGGTCTATGTTTTTCTTAGGGGTTTCGCATGACGTGACTAAGCCGTCCGGCCGTCGCGATCGATAATGTCAGTATGGATAGAGTGAATTGCAGCGAGAAAAAGAACACATTTTATATGTGCACTCCTCAACATTTATTATTACACCCACTAGTGGCTCGTTACGAGCTTCAGGTGAAGCGGACAATCAATAAACACACCCTTTTATAACAGCACTACCATCGAAAAGTCCAATTACACAGATGTCTTCTGATTACATGTAAAGGATATTGGCTCATTTAATATTAAATCGACTTTTATTTACAAATCAATTTTATATTTAAATTGAAATGTATCTACACTGTATACACTATGTACATATGCAATACAAAATACAAAATTAAAGAAATATGTAAATGTAAATTCCCAGAAGAAAAATAAAAAGTTATTCTATGGTGAAAACTGCTTAGATGTTGTAAAAACATGACAAGATTATTGAAAAGAAGGTTCTAGCCAAGGATTAGGACTATTGAGAAGTTAATCTTGTATAGTTCAACGTAGCAATGGAACTGAGTTCAATGAAGATAATAAAATGTACCTTAGAGAGCAGTTTTGTTAAATTAAAAAGAGACATTCTATGATATTGCATCAGCACAAAACAATGTTCGGAGTTTTATTGAAATAAGCCAATAGAGCTTTCCATCGTCCTCGCTTTAAGATAACTATATGTCGGTACTTTTTAGTACTGCTTAGGGTTGTGTCTCTGTCAATACTATTGCATTTGACATTTTTAAGTTTTAATTTTTTAATTTTTTGATTTTTTAATTTTTTAATTTTTTAATTTTATTAATTTTTTAATTTTTTAATTTTTTTAAATTTTGTAAATTTTTATAGTTCTATGTTTTGCAAATCGGTAAACCAGGCCAAACTTTGACCCAATCTACATCTAAGAATTATTGAATTAGTATTTATTTCTCCTATAACATACTAAATTATGGGATTAATTTTATATTCAACGTTGCTCTTTCATATAACCATAATGTAATGAAGTAATTTGTACACTGCATTCAGTGGTTTTCATGTTAAAGTTTTCACATTTTACATCATTGTTTATTTAGAAAGCCTCTAAAGAGCTGATCAACATCTTGCAGACAGGTACAAAAAAATTATTAATTGAAATGGGTCAAGTTCATAGAAAGTGTACACCGCATTTCATGCAAAAAAAATCTGTTTCGCACAAATAAATTAGTTGGAAATGGCAGCGGGGCTTGTCAGATAGTTCTGCCCAAAATTTGTAAGATTTTTGAGCCTCACCGCAAAATATTTTTTATTTTAGTCAAGTCTAAAATTATTAAAATGTCAAAAATAACAAAATCGTGTCATAAAACATTAAAAATTTTAGAGATAGAATCAAAATCTAACAAAAAAGAGCTCATAAATACTCAAAAACAACCAAACCCGATCATAAAATATCAAACGGTTAAAAAGTGCAAAACTTTATTTATAAAATGCCAAAAATTAAAAAAATCTGGCCTTAAAAAAATAAAAAATGCACCAAATCCAGTTATAAACTGTTAAAAAGTGCAAATGCAAATTTTTATTAAATCTCAAAAACACCACAATCCGGCTGAGAAACATAAAATATTGTTAAAAAACACTACAAACCGGCCTCAAAACTGAAATAATGTAAAATTTCATTCATAAAATGTCAAAAATATCGTAAGAAAAAAACAAAAATCTTGCTATAAACTGTTAAAAAGTTTAAAATTCTGTAAAACTAAATAATGCAAAAAACCTAAAATGTCAAAAACAGCAAAATCCATAAATATCAAAAAGCACAAAAATTTTATTCATTAAATTTCAAAAATAGCAAAATTCAGTCTTAAAACCTCAAAATTATATCAGAAAGCAACAAAGTCCGGCCACAAAATGTTTAAATATATTAAAAAAAAAATAAAATCTCAAAAATAGCAAAATCCGGCTATAAGATATCAAATATTGTAAAAAGCATCAAAATTTAGTTATAAAGTATTCAAACCATAAAATTCTATTTATAACAAGTCAAAAATTCTAGAACCCGGTCATAAAATACCAAAATGTTTAAGAAACCAGCTTTGAAACATATTATTAGAAAGAATCAATTTCCGGCATAAACTGCGGAAAAATCCAACCATAAAATTTGGGCAATTCCATTTTCAAACGGTCTAGAGCATGGGGAGTGGGTGCCGATGAACTTGCTTTAGTATTAAAAATTGTACAATCTATTTAAGTTTTTTTTCGTTTTTTAACTTTGACATTAAAAATAAAAAATAAAATTATACTAGTGACATAAATTTTTTCATAAAATTCATTTCTGACGTCATTTTGAGTCCAGGCCCTTTTTATACATCGCAAAACCCAAAAAACCAATATTTTTGTTGTTTTGATGAAAATATAAATTTGTTTTGTGTATTTGGGTTTTACTGGTCTAATACTCAAACAAACTGCAAAAATAGGCTTATTTTTCGACATAAATATTTTACAAATATACGTTAAACAGCGACCAGAAAAACAATACAACAAATATTATTTAAAATTTGAATTCGGCAGACTATTCTACATAGAAAATAATCAGTGTCGTGCTAATCGGCCGTAAAAAAGTATACCTAAAAAAAAAATTTTACAAAATTTTCAGACAAAAAATACGATAAAAACTAATATTCTTTTATTTATTTCATATTCACAAAAAATATTATAAACACCTAGGATAGAGCTCAAAAAAATTGCCCAAAATTGGTTCAAGCGACAAAAGATTGGTCTTATAAAAAATAAATTTTTAGAAAAAAAATTAATTTTAAATTTAGTTTTTTTTTTTTAGATGGTCTGTTGTACGCCCGATAAGCACGACACTGACTATTTTCCTTGTAAAATTGTTTGCAAAACTCAATTACGTCAAATACGTCAACCCAGCCCACTGAAAACAAAAAAAAATGGTTTTATGGCTTTTGCGGCTTATAAACAGAGTAAAAACTTAAAATAAAGCCAAAATTAAATTCTACAAAAAAATTTTGATCAATTCACAAGTAATTTGTTTTGATAAAATTACAACTTTTAAATAAAAAAGTCAAAGTCAAAATTAAAAAAACAACAAAAATTCTAAAAAAAATCGTAGAGTTTTTTTAAAGATTTTATAACCTCATGAACCGTTCAAAAGACTACTAATAAGTTGTACAAAAAAAAAATACTAAAGCAAATTTCTCAATACACCCCGTTTTCTGGTCAGTTTGAAATGAAATTGCCCATTTAGGAATTACATAATATGCCACAACAATATACATTTAAATTTCAACGAGTGAAACCACACTCGCTGAAACTATCACATTAAAGACTAGATTTAAGCAGTCTGTGAACATTGACTTTGAATATGTGCTATAAATCTCAGGAAATACTGAATTTAGAAGTTTATAGTTAGTTGATATAATATGTTATACGATACACAAAAAAACAATTTATATATTTCATTTCAATATTATTAAATCAAAGTTTAATAATTTTTATAAAAAAAAAAAAATTACATAGAGTATAAATGAAAGTAGTTATAGTGTAGCCATGAACATAGTTTCATCACAACATGGGCTTAAATTATGTCATTACCAACAGCCTCGGGAGACTCCTTCTTATTATGTTTGTATCAGTAGTAGTAGTATTCAAAAGTAAAAATATTGTATATTTATATAATAAACTGTTACGGGATAAATAGCTTCCAGATATATAATATAAATATAGCATTCGATATTCCATCAACTCATATAACCAAACTAAATCAATTACAAATTTATTGATAAATCAACTTCAAAAATCGTTCAAAAAACCCAAGTAGAGTAAATAAATGATCAAAAATAGCACAAACCTATCAATTTATTGCGTAAAATTAATAGAGTAACCGTTTAGAATATTCATTAAAAAAAAAAACGCAAAAAATATTATAGAATACTTATTCTACATATAAAACTTATCAAAATTTTGTAAGTAGAGCAAAAACTCAAAAAAATTGCGGCTGTACGGAATAAAAATATATACTGCATAAACACATTCTTCCAGAAACCCAAACCATAAAATCAAAAACAAAATTGACTACATTCTCTCAAATATAACGTAAAATAACCAAACTAAACAAATTTAACACCAGAAGCTACCATCTACTAGCCAAAGCAACAATTGTAATAAATTCCAAAATTAAAAGAAAAAAGTGATAGAACATAAGGCCTATAGAAATATGAAAGAACAACTAAAAAAAAAACAAAAACAATACTCATATAATTTGTTTTAAAAATCAGTTGCAGACATACAAGCAGAAGCCTTTAGGAAGCTATGCCCCTTTCAACAAAACATACACAAACACAGCGCCTCCACCATCTAAGCGTACGTAAAACTCCAGCTGTATATCATATGTACATTAGACTGGTTCTTAAATTATTTTTTTTGCAAATTTTATGTTTGCACCCTCAGAAAGTGATCTTTATGCAGAAAAAGTAAGCCATGCCAAATTTCAGCCCTTAAGATTCAAAAGAACACGTGTCGCACCTTTGAAGTGAAGCTTCCAGATTTGAGTCAGACGCATACCCTGGGTCCCCTAAAAAGCAAGTGAGTACTTGCTAATTAGGTTCAACATGAAACTTTACATCAATATACTAGGTTTAATTTTTTTTTATTAACATATTTTTGTTATATTTTAAATTTTGAACATAAAATTAGAATCGTAAAAAAAATTATTAAAATTTGAGGCTCAAGTCTATATTTTTTTTTTAAATTATAAAACCTTTCAAATAACGTATTGAACGTATTTTATTCATTTTGTCAAATTTGTAACATTCTAATAATGTTTTTTTAAGTAAGGTGGGTTTACTTTTAAAACTTCAAAGGTGGTGCGACACGTGTTATTTTGATTATTAAGGGCTGAAATTTGGCATAGGTTACTTTTTTTGCAAAAACATCACTTTCTGAGAGTGCACCCTAAGAAATTCCACAAAAAAAAATTAAGAACCAGTCTAATGTACATATGCAGAAGCCCTTTGCTAACGTCTTCAAAACGACCGCAGTAACAACCTTCGCGCTAGCTTCACGAGCTCTTTGTTGACATTGACACCTCCATCTCAACTTCTCAACCAGGCCACTATATTAGCAACCCAAAAACACATAAAACTAGACTAAACTAAACGCCAAAGTCACATAAATCAAACCCAAACCGTAACATAGTCACTTCCAGCACTTCTCCAACGTCGTCACTTAAAAAAGTCGAAACAAGTTCTTAAAATCCACAACAAAACCACTAATCTAAAGAAAAACAACTCACAACTAGCTCATAAGCAAAAATGCGTTTTTTTTGACAATCTGTAATCCAACACCAAAGAACAATTCAAGACTTCGCTGTTACACATGCAATATTACCACGTGCCTCTCAACCTAATCTTCTTCAACCTCAATCACACCGACCAAACCCAAGCAGCGACATAAATAAATGGAGTACTTTTCCAACAAACAATGCCCACTCTTAAAAAACCGTAACAAATCCTTAATGTTCGATTTTTTTTAAACTGCAGGCAGGCAATGTCTACTTTAAGTCCAACATCAATATCCAAACTGCATTACCACACTAATTCCACGTGAAAATCGACCTCTCAACTGGTTTACCATTTCATAAACCCGTTCAAAGAACATTAAACCAAAAAAACCTAAACACCTCAATCACATCAACCAAATCAAAGCAACAACACAATCACATGCAAAAAAATCTTAACTTCTTCTTCTTCTTCTTCTTCTTCCTCTTCTAATAAGTCTCTGGCTTGTTTTTTCCAACCCTCACTTCTTCTGCTATACTGATGTCCAGCACTCTTTCCATCTTTTTGGTGGTCTGCCTAGTGGCCTTCGCGTTCCTGGTCTTCCGTCTCTTGCATTCTCGAGTACACAATCTTCTTCTATGCCTTATCCATCTATCGACGTCTTGTGTGTCGCTTCTTTGTCGTTTGTCAGCACTTGGTATTTGGTCCCTCAGCGTGTGCCCGGTTATATTTCTTAGCACCAGCATCTCTGTTGTTCTGTGTATGGCTTTTGTTCTTGTGGTTTCTGATCGGGCTTCTACTGCATATGTCATTAATGGGCGAACACATGTTTTGTATATTCGTACCTTGGCGCATCCTGTTCATGTATTCGTTTTTCCAGATCATATCTCTCAGGCCTCCTGGTATTCTTGTCGCTTTAGTGGCTTGGTCTCTTACCTCCCCTGTTCAATCTTGATTTGCGGTTACTTCTACGCCGTGATATTTAAAGGTCATAACTTGTTCGATTATTTGATCGTTTCCTGCTAATTTGCAACGGATTGGTTCTTTGGCTATGACTGTGATTTGGTCTTCTGAATCAAGATCTTCATATTATATTGAGTGGCTGCCAGATAGAACGCAAGTAGGTCTCGTCCTCGTTTTCTGTTATTATCATGGCGTCATCAGCGTAGCATACTATCTTTACCTCCCCTTTGTACATCCTAAATCCTTTCCCAGATCTTTTATTATCCGATCCATAATGATGTTAAATAGGAGAGGGCTTAGTGAATCTCCCTGTCAAATTCCAGTTGATATCAAAGAGTTCTATAACTAGAGATTCCAAGCCAGCGTTTTGCAGTATAATTCGGTATCTCCGTCTTTGTCGCACCATTCGTTTCTCTATCAACTACAACGTATAGCCGCTCAATCAGAACAGAGAAACCAAATTGTACGGCAAAATGCTTGGAATCTCTAGTTATAGAAGTCTTTGTTTGATATGGGTAGGTCTTCGGTTCTGTGGTTATTGAGTAGTACTTGCGTCGTTGTGTGAGTATTTAGTTTTTCGATTATGTCAACTAATTCTTTAACTATGTTATTATCTTCAAGCACCTTTTTTACATCATTTAGTTTGACTAGGTCGTACGCTTTACTTAGGTAAATAAAACAAATAAATGCTGGTTCGTTGTACTATTGGTTTTTCCACTATTTGTTTAATTACAAATGTCGCATCAGTGGTTGATCTGTTATTCCTAAAGCCTTGTTGTTCTTCACTTATTGTTATGTTCTAGTAGGATGGATACAATGATCCGGGTGAATAGTTTCATGATACTGCTCAGTAGTGTTATTCCTCTATAGTTTTCGGGACGTTTCTTGTCTCCCTTTTTAAAGATTGGGATAGTTATGCTCTTTTTCCATTCCCTTAGTTCCCTTCCTGTGTAGAGGATTTCTTGGTAGAATATTGCTAATTGTGTGCTTAGTTCTTGCCTACCATGAGCAGTTCATTCGGTATTTCATCAAGGCTTGGCGCTTTACTGTTTTTGAGCTTTTTGATGGTCTCTTCCCTACGAGTGCAGTGTTAATTTCCGTGGCTTCTCTTTCTGGGGTGGAGTGTGATTTACTGTGTTCTCTTGTTCTTAGTACAGGTTCTTAAAATATGCCACCCAGGTATCTTTGCTAATCGCTTAACATATCCTTAAAACTCCACAGCAAACACACCAATCTAAAGAAATGCAATTCACAACTAGTTCATGAATAGCTAAGTTGTAATCCAACATCAATAACAATCCACGCTGTAGTTTCCAGCTTTAATACAAAACCTGCCATCACTGTCAAAAACTTCGACCTTTCTACCTTCAGAATATCATTCGCGGCATTGAAATTGTCAGCAAGACTACTTTAATACTTAGTCTCAACTCGACTATATCGTACCACACAAATAGTTCCAAAGTAAGTACAACTCTTCGATGTAAACCCAGCATTTTTGAATATTGTAACCAACTAAAAACACAAATATTTTCGAAGATGATTCAGAATCGTCATCAGTAATGTAACCCAAATAAAATATGTCAACAAAATCAAATTCTCCGCATAGGTAGAACAGACAACTACCTAGTTATTAAATGCAAATAAAAGCACCTATAAATTCTAGATGACTTATTCTTCTTCTTGTAGTGTTTATCCAGTTTAGCTGTTGACAACCAACAAGACTACATAAGAAAAAAACTAACACTTTAAGACTTAGAATAATATAATAGCGATAATATAAATTTGAATACAAAGTACTAAATTGGTCAAAGCAACCAAAGAAACGGTTAGCAAACTGGTGATCTGCTAAATTTAAGTAAGCATAAATCTAAAAATTGACCCACAATTTTTGAAATATAAAATTCCAAAATATAAATAATGGCTATTTGTAAGAATTACTTTAGATTTTCAACAAAAAATAACGCTGCTCGTACTATTTTCCGAACGGACTAAAATCTATAAATCTTGGACTATCAATTTTGAGACTACCAAAAATATGAAAATCTATTTTATTTATTGTGGATTTTGCATTGCTTCAATAGGTATACGACTTGTTTGAAAAAAGTTGATGGAATCAACGGCTTATCAAGTGACTTTCAAATCACTATTGTATAAAGAACAAGTTTATATTTAGTCATGTTGAGGATGAAACCCCAAACTAGTCTTATGAGAAGCAAGTAGTCTACCATTCATCTTTCAAACATAATGACGACAAGCAATACAAACAATATTAAACTATAATTTTGTACGTTAAACATTAGAAAACGCCTAAGAAGTTGTTCCAGCATACCTGTATAAGCACTTAAAACAAATGTGCAATTGTCACCTCTTGATCTCAAGTATCAGAAATTCACTATAAAGTTGAAAAGATTTGTAGCTACTATACTACAAACCTTAGCAACGACCATATATGACAAAAAAACTTTTATATACTTAATGTTTTGTTGTATTTTATCATCACAATTCTATTATTATTATTATTATTAGATGTAATATGAATAATCAAACTTAATTTCTTCTTTATTGCGCGTTTTACAGCTATTTAACATCGCCCCAGAAGTCTTACGACTTGTTTGAAAGGGGTTGATGGGACCAACGGCTTATTAGGTAAATTCCGGTGGATAAAGAGCAAGTTATTATTTTAGTCATATTCGGGGATCGAACCCCGGACTGTTAGCGTGCTACGCTAACACTCTATAACTGAGCCATCTCACCGATAAATTTGTTATTTATATTTAAATAAAATGATCAATTTATCAGCAAAGTACCCAACTGTGCTAGTTGAAATATCAAGCATTACAAAATCATTAACATTTTTAATCAATTTAATAATTAACTACTCCAATAATTCCGATAATAAATGTGTCAATAAGTACATCAAGGGTGGTCCCAATTTTTTTACATAAGATTCATACCACACCTAAAATCAACTCGTTGTCCTTGCGCCTGTGGCAACTAAAAAGTCCACCTTTGTAGTGAATTCGCAGTAAAACAAAATATAAAAATCAGTTGGTAATAATAATGCGATATTAATCTGTCATCAGTGGAGCGGTTATTAATGCTGCTATCTCATGCGAAGCGATACATTAATGTGTAATGCAAGGCTACTAAGAGAATAGCCTGAGAGCTACATGCATTAAGTGTCATTCTTTTTAAATCAATTATATGTAATGTAGATCCTCGGGGTATGAAATGAATATAGTCATTTAGAAAAGAATGAATTAAAATATTTGAATCGTCCTGAATTATTTAAATTATTGCTGCCAGCATGTCTGTAATAAATTAATTATACGGTAGCATTAAAAAGCATCAACCTTAACCATACATTTTGTCGTACTTATTAAGTTAGTTTAATTTTTTGGCATATATATCAAATATTGCACTCTGGAATATTCATTTTAAAAGTTATTGCAAGTTATTGTTTTCTATAACCTAACCGAATGTATCCGCCTGGCGTTACTACATCATTAGCAAATCTATCAATATATTGATTCATACAATTTCATCATTTCGTGCTGCTTCTTATTTTGTTGAATAAAAATATACTAGCTAAAGAATATCTTCTGTATATAGTATTTCATAGCAAAAATACAAAACTTTCAAGAAAATTATATTAAAACACTATAACTCACCAACTATGATGTAAATTGTATATTATAGAATGAAAACTCACCTGAAACAAAAAAAAATATATTACTTACATGTTGGTCTATTAATAACAAATAACATATTCCTGAAAATTCTTTTTACAGCTTTTGCACAAGTACCAAACTTCTGCAATAGCATAACATTTGTTTATAAATATTTCATACTTCTGTTAATTATTACCACTATAAAAAATGCATTGATTTATTTGTTGTAATATATATAAATAAAACATTATCTATTTTTACTGTATCAACCAACGGTAATCTCTTGTTATTGGCAATAAATCACGCAAAACTTCATCACAATTTTTACGACATCTTGCTTCAATTAATCATTATCAAAATAATATTTTGCAATTAACACAAACAACAATATACACACATTTAATTGTTTTGATAAGAACAATGACACAAAAAATAACAATAAAAACAAATTGCTCTGTTTTGAGGTCATTAACATCACGAGATGAATCTACCTTCTCTCTCTCCTTCTCCGGCGCATTAACTTCCGATGGAATTCCATGGAAGTGATAAGGAGGCAGTAATTTAATAATTTTATTGTTCAACATAAACATCAATTAAAGACAATTTTCATTGGATAACAATTTAAAGGGGCGATAGTGCCAACTAAAAACCATAAGTGTCTCCAGTGTTGTTGTCTATGTAATTATCATTATGGCTTAATTTTTATAGAATGGGTATTTATTTATAATCAACTCGTTATGCAGCTGTGGATTTAGTGCGTGTAATTTAATTTGTTTTACAATTAATTTGTTCAACGAATTAATGAGTTAAGGTTATCTATAATTTGATCATTTTAATTATATATTGTTAAATTGCCTTATATTTTACTTTTTGAATCAGTATTACTAAAACTAAGATTGATGCTTTTGATAACAGCTTATTACCACTAACACCAATGTCTTCTTACAATATCGAACTACACCTCTAAATAATAATACACTAGCTTTGAATAATAATAGCACTTTACATATATCCCGAAGTGAGATGATGATTATTTTGCAGTGCTCGCAAATAGAAAACGAAACAAAACAAGAAGGTGACATGCATACAGGCAAAAGCGCGCGAGGCGAAGGTTTTATTTCATCTAATAATACACTACATCGCGAGTAAAATACAAAGAAAAACAAGCGGCCTGAAATCAAAATTATTACTTGCACTTCTCTTTGTTTTTTTTTATTTAGTTGTTGTTATTTCTGAATGCCGCATATGTAAGATGAATACTACTTTTTTCTTGTATTGTTTCCCATCCCCGACGCCACATTACTACATTTTCCATTTGCATGTTTACTTTACAGGTATCGAGTTTCATACAACCAGATGAAAACAAGAAGCTAAATTAGTATGGTGGGCAGAATTTAAAAATATAATAAACATCGTATCAAATTTTTAAGAGGTTATTTAAGATGAGTCGTAATGGATTGTGTGGGCTAAATTTATGTAATTTTTTGTGTTTTACGAATATTATTGCTTGTAAGTTAATCTCCTTAATTTAAAAAAAAAAAACAATTTTAGAAAGATATACATAAACAGAGATCTTTATTGCAGCATAATCTTAGGTGAGTAATCAAAGATTGATTTCTAATTTTTAAACTTTTTTGAATAAATGTTTAAAATGCGTTGGTCATATTTGTTAGAATAAGGCGTTAATGCCCTCATCAAAAAATTTTTAAATAAAATTTAGTTCAGCAACTTTCGTTGCAAACGCCACCACACCAGCGTTTGAAGAAATTAAGTCAAAAATTGCATAAAAACCATCGTATTTCATACAATATTGTAATAAAATTTGCAAAAAAAATCAAAAAAACTAAAATAATTACAGAAAATAAAATAGAAAATTGATCATCATTTCATTTTAACTGACTTTTAATGTTCCTTTCAAAAGCAAAATAAATCAATTTGGTTTGAAAAACTATTTGCAATTCTGCACATTCTGCCAATTGGACTATTGAATCCATAGTTAGTAGAATGTATAAATTCTCTGAAAAATGAAAAACTCCCTAGTTCGGCAATTATTGTTGAATATCTGAAATAGAAAAGATAGTAGCTTTTGGCAATTGATCTCAGCTATAAGTCGACGTAGAAGTGCTAAATCGACTCTTTTGTGCCAAAGCTTCAACAGCAAAAAATTATATTGCAATGTGTGTACTTGAAATCGTAATTTTCAGACAAAATGCCTAGTTTGTATAACAATAAACAAAACAAAAGGTATACGTAGTGAGGTGTTGGCCTCAACAAATAGCCCTTAAGAATGACTGACGCATGGCAATACCTTCCACTTTTCTTCTCCGCGTAAATCCTGTTGTTATAATGTCCTTGATTTGACAATAGTTCGAGGTAAGCTAGTTATTGC
This sequence comes from Tachinus rufipes, assembly GCA_963932245.1. Lineage (NCBI taxonomy): Eukaryota > Metazoa > Arthropoda > Insecta > Coleoptera > Staphylinidae > Tachinus > Tachinus rufipes. Next base: position 23,237,519 of record OZ010747.1, on the reverse strand, counting down.
CTCGCAGATTTTCACACAAAATCTGCGGCACACATGCTGCTTCCGACCGCTCTTTCCCTATAGCCCTTACCTTTGTCTATTGCAATTTTGTATCTTTTTATCTGCACTGATATCCAGCTCTGCATTCTCTTCATTCTCCAATCCGTAAGCTATTTATTCTGATTATCTGGTTTGTCCTCAGATGCGTTCTTAGTTTTCTTAAATCTTCGTTCACTTCTTCTTCTTCATCGTATCCTCTCTCCTTCATGAATAGTTATGCAGTTCCATTAGTTGTATTCCTTTTGGCAGTTCTAAACTTGTTAGTTTTACCTCCAGTGATATCCTTGTATTTTCATCCAAGATTACTTCTTCCTGTCCTCCCGTTCCCAAGTATATTCCAACCAACTCAAAAATTGCGTTATCAGTCAACCTCAAGATAGCATATCTACCAATTGTTATTTGCCTTGTTACTTCTGTTATTCTGCTTTCCTTCAACATTTCTTTTCTCCTACTCCTTATCTCTGCAATTTCGTTTGGTATCGTAGTCTCTGTTCTTCTGTATTCTTCTATTTCTTGGTATGCATATTTGTCCTGCCTTTCCTTATTTCTTTCTTTTTGATCTTTTTCCCTGTTCCCTCTGTAGTTAGTAATAGTCTCCTTAGATCAAAAATTCCAGATAAAAAAACCGAATTTCGAAGCGTTCGCTCGTAGCACACGCATCAGAGAGTCGACTGCCAGCAGCCGACCAGTCCACATCGTAGAGGAAATCCGCCAGCAATTTAACAAGCAAGCGTCACCTACGGATAAATGCAATTTTTATTGCAATTCAACGCACAGCTAACTATTGTTAATTATTTGTGATTTATAACATTTAATTAACAATATTTTATTTTTCAGATATTCAACATCCCAAAATGGATGCTGTGAAAGTAAAAAAGTTCGAGGCCGCTTTTGTCATGTGTGACAAGAAGATAACGAAGCTAGAAGATTCGCTCGCCGGGGCTCTTGAGGGCATCAACAAAGTGACTGATAGATTTTCCTCCAAAAGCGTGTTGGAAGCCCTCACGGCCTCGACTATGGAAGTCGTCACGCTAAGACTGCAGGGATTTGAAGACACCTTCCGTTCCATGCAGTCTTCGCATGCTGATAAAATCCGCAGACTGGAAGAAACCATTACGCAGATGCGAAGCACGTTAGAGCAGCTGATGAAGATGCTTATAAAGGATTCGTCAATCAGTATCAATTGCGAGCCTATTAAGGCTTAACTCAAACCTTGACAAAATGTTGCAGATGGAGCAAGAGCCACTGTTGCAGCATTCAACCAAGAGGCACCCCCCCCCCCCCCCCAACTGACTCCAACACCTCATCAGACGACGACGACGTTGCATTAAGAACGGACCAACCCTCCGGGACTGATGCCCGCGACGTATCTGTTGAGTCATCGCAGATGGACGTTCAGCAGCCCGTAAAGCAGGAACAGCCATACCAGATCGTCAAATCAAAATCGACCCAAAAGAAAAGATGAATGGAAAAGAGTAAGAGTAAGAAATACTCCAAAACCCTTTTCCAATCCTCGCAGAAGCCATCTACTTCTGCCACCCATCAAACCGCAACTCCTTTTGTTACGGCACGCAAACCATCTGCAAAGCCGGCGGTTATAAATAATGCGTCTTCAACGATTTTGCCCCCAACCCAAAAAAAAAGCGCTGGGTGATCAAAACTCAGTTTACCATAATTTGAAAAAACTCGTGGTGAAATAAGACTTACTCCTACAAAACAACCTCTACCAAATAAACAGTTTCTTCTATAAAAAAACCAAATAGAATATCGTCTTGGGAAAGCCCAGACGGTAACAAAATCAATTTTATAATCTCAAATAATAAGCAGATAGTTAAAAACGTAATAGTACTCAACAACTGCAGAACAAGAAGCAACCACAGAACAGTGAAAAGCAAAATTCAAATAAACCTGAGAAAAAAAGATATAAGCTTACAAAAACTAACCGAGCATAATCAACCCCACTGAACATACAATACATTTGTAACAGCCCGATAACCTCTATAAGATACCCACTGCCCGAAAAACCATTAAAAAAAATGGTCATGATGAAAAAACCTTGATACCCAAACAAGGCCAAATAAGAAACAATCCAAATACAACCGACGATAAACTAAAAAAAATAAGCAAAAAGATCTCTAAAACTATCAAGCAACAGTAAACAATAGAACAGAACAAGAAAATGAATATATTATGCAGAAACTTTAACCTAAAAAAGTAAAAAGAAATCTAAAGAACGTGCAAGTAAACATCCCAAAAAATAGAGAGAAAATACTAAGCACCGTAGAATAATTCTATCATGAACTGAACAAATGTGGCCATGTAGAAAATCTGGACCAAAATACGCCAAACCCAAAAGAATCCATTGTCAACCAAGAATCCGAAAAGCAACCAAATATCACTATCGGATAAATTCATCAAAAGCAAAAAAAAATCGCCTGGAAAAGACAATATAGTCAAAGAATCAATACAACTAGAAAAAACATTTTTTTTCTTCATCTAATAATGCCGTGCTCGCTGTAAGCGTAACCGTCCCTCTCGTATGTTTGTGGTGTGCAATTAATAGTTTTACACAAACATTCGGCGCCTACACTAGATTCCAAACCACACCACTAGAAGTGCTTACTAGGCAGATACCGCATCCAAATATATTCAACAAATTAAATATTGCCGCTGCTAGGAATCGAACCAAGCTGCTTGCTCAACAGTCGTTGCACTAAACCATTGCGCCACTCCTTTTTGATAAGATAAAAACAGTATTAAAACAGGCAGCATAATAGCAACAAGTGACACAATGTAATTACTAACTTGCTCTGCAAAAAGGGTATAAAGGTGACTTGCAAAACACTTTTAAACTCACTCTACAAATTGTACACAAAAATAATAACTTCAAGATTAGAGAAGAAACAGAATGTTTACCAACCAAACAAACAATCCCGATTTTGCTCTAGATTTGAAACAAACAAATCAAAATTCTATTAAAACAATCAGTAGAGTACAACTGACCATTGGCCCTTGCATTCGTGAAGTTCCATAAAGCTTCCAACACAGTTGAGTTAAATGCCATCATGGAAGCTATAAGAAAATCTCGCATAGATTACAGATACTCAAAACTAATCTACACCAACACGCTACAATATCGGTGAACTACATGAAAACACTAAATCCATTAAATGTAGAAGAGGAGTAAGACAAAAGGGCACTATATCAAAAATGTTTATAATTGTTTTAGAGTACGCCTTCAAGAAAGTCAATTAGAACACAAGAGGCATCATCATAAATAGTCAAAAACTAAATCATCTTTGATTTCCGGACAACATAGTCATCATAGCTGACAACCTGAGAGAGCTAAAACAAATGCTAAAAAAACTTAATAATATAAGCTTAAAATTGGTTTAGAAATTATTTGTTTAAAAATAAAAATAATGACAAATTTTGTACCGAGTGAACATTTCAAAGACATATACTTTAGCCATGAACTCGAAATAACCAAAACTAACCAGACATGTCAACTACACAGAAGAATCAACCATGCTTGAGCAGTGTATAGAAAGCTCAGTTACATCTTTAAAAGTAAGATCCCAGTACGCCTAAAACAGAAAGTATATGATCAATGTATTTTACCTGTTCTTACATATAGAGCGGAAACCTTAACTAAACTTGCTAAATCGGCAAAAACACTTAAAATAGCCCAACGTAAAGGCTAGCCGCGTAGATCAAATAAAAGACAAAAACTATTAGAATTAAAACAACAAACCGAAAAACGCAACAGAAAAAGACCACCTACGCGCTGGGCCGAAGACCTAAAAAAGATTGGAAAAACTAGATTCACAAAATTCCTAAAGGGCTGAGTGCTAATGATGAATAAAACTTCAAAAATAAATACATTAATTTAACAGCATAGATAAAACGCCGTCCGGCAAAGTCCTAAATACTTAAAAATGTAGGTTGTAATAATATGCTATTTAAATAAGTTTTAGTAGCAATTAACATACCAACTCTCAAAAACTGTAACCAACTAATTATAATTCAAATTCGCTGATGTCATGATTAAACCAGGAGTCGGTCAGAATAGTAATATTAGTAGTTAGACACAGATATAGTCAGCATAAGTTTTTTGGTATCAGATAAAGATTCCACTGGTGTTCTTAATAACAGATTTTGACTGTTGGTTAAAGCAATGTTTTGAACTCGACCATATATGGCGGAACAAGGCCTCGGCTATTCTACTAACCAAATTAATCAATCAAACATTTACATTGGCTTAGTTTATAGCTTAAAAGTTAATTTCTCTAATATTTCCGACCTAAAAAAAAAAATAAATTCTGTTAATCAACATCTTGAACATAAGAAACCCCATATCCTCTTTTTGACGGAAACTAAAGTAAACAATAAAGATCCAGATCGCTTTAATCTAGTAGATTCCGATTATCATCTGAAACATTCATTTGCTGACCAACAGGGTGGTTTGCCTACACCCACAAACAACAAGCATATTCTAGACTGGCAACGTACAAAATTTTCTTAAACTAAATCTTCCCAATAAAACTATTTTTGTAATTGGCATATACCGTTCTCCAAATAAGACAACTCCAAACTTTTTTTATGACCTTTCTGAAAATATTGACAAGCTTCTTCAAAGTAATCATAGAAAAGCTGAAATAATTTTGTTAAAAGATTTTAATGTACATAATACTGAATGGTTAAGTAACTCATCTTCTACAACACTATCCAAACAACAAGCTATATTTTTTGTTGCTTCTCATAATCTTACCCAACTTGTTCAGCAACCCACATATTTTCCTCGTGATGAACTTTTTGGTAAACCAAGATTATTATCTTTCAACTATTCCAGAGATTACAATAACTAATGCTGAAGCTGCTTTAATAAATTCTGATAATTCTCTAATTACTTCTGTTGTTAATACTTCTACTTCATATTACTACCAAACCTAAACCAAAGCCTCAACTCGTAATTATTGTAAAAATCTAATACAATTTGAAAATTACAAAAACTTAACTAATCAAATTTTTCAGCTTTCCATAAACAATAAAAATATTTGTGGTTATTTGCACATAAACCGGTACTGATAACTGTATGCATAAAGAGCTGTAAAAGATTGTTATTCACACACTGGCAGTTGAAGCCTCGAGGTTGTTTAATAACACTGTATCAAGCAGTAAAGCCTTATACGTAACAGCCAAAAACATGCTGTGCACTGGCAGTTGAGGCTTTGACGTTGCGCAACAGCAGCAAAAGATTGTCAAACTTATACAAGCAAGTTGGGCGTTGAGGTGTTATGGTGTACTATGTATTGATGTAATGATGGAGATTCTGACATCACTATTGGGTCTTATGCTAGCGAGAAATCCTATGTTTGGTTATTTTACAGAATATATTAGTACTTGTGTGCATGATCAATTAATAAAGAAACAAGCAAGAGAGTATTGTATCGATAACACGCTGATGCGAGAAGACAAAATAGACCATACTAACTTGAGGAGTATCGGTAACTTTTGCGCAGTAAAGTGTCCTTCATTGTTTGATAAATGATTGTTAATTTAATTAATAAACGACGTATACGCACGGTGTGTTTAGGTTTAAAGTTAGTTTAATTTTAACGTAATTCATGTAAAGTTCTCAGTTACTTTACTAAATTTTTTAATAAGACTGGACCCAATAGCATCCCCTCTACTAAATAATGGTATTAATTCGATTTCTAAACCTTTACCTTTTAATGCTTCTTAATTATAGTCAAGTTTTCGCATATATGAAAACAAAGTTATATTATGACTTCTCATAAATCTAGATTTAAGGATGATATTACTAGCAGTAGAATAGAGACACATGCATCTGGTATTTAGGTTATTTGATCAAATTGTAACTGAGCATGAGATGTGCAAAAATATTTTAGTATAAACAGCATAGTATTCGTCAGAATCGTTCCACACTTACTATACTATCAGGTGCGGCAAGGAAACTTGCTGATTTGAATTGGGCGCCAATAAGCAAGATGTAATCAGAAAGGGGTAGGAAAGGTCTCATTCAAAAGAAGGAGTCTAGAAGTTTTGTTAGCGCTTAAACCGGTTGTCGTCATGCGTTGGACAAAGGAGGAGCGTGCGTTCGCCGTCAAAGCCTACTTTTCCAATGACCGTTCGGTGGTCGCCACCAAAGAGTTCTATAACTAGAAATTCCAAGCTGCCGTTTAAACAACGTATAAGCAGCGTACATTTATCGGTATCTCCGTCTTTGTCGCACCATAACTTTTCTCTATCACATACAACGTAACGCCGTACGCGTGAAGGGGAGCGGGTTTAATGAGGCGCTCAATCATTAGTAGAAAGAAGGAGAGGAGGGTACAGTGTTGTGCGAAAAGAACAGAGATACCAAATTGTACAGCAAAACGCTGGCTTGGAATCTCTAGTTATAGAATTCTTTGGGTCGCCCCAACGTGCCTTCCAAACTCGGTTCAATATTCATCCTACGGGTCCCGTTCCTGGCCGGCAATCAAACGTTTCGTGGGTGAGCGCATTCAAGAAAAGTGGCAAAAAAAGAGCCTAGGGACTTCCAGAATCCCAGAAAACGTCGAGAAGGTAAGGCTGTTGTTTTTGCACTCCCCCTGACGTTCGGCGCGCAAACAGGCAAGTGCTTTGAGGATTTCTGATCGCAGTGTGAAACAAATTCTTCAGAACTCAAGTTTCAACCCTACAAACTTGCTGTGGTGCAAGAGCTCAGTGAACGCAATTTTGTTTCTCGCCAAAGTGCATGTGAAGCGCTCCGTAACTTGCCTCACGACGCCCTTTTGTTTTTCAATGATGAAGCCCATTTCCACCTTTCCGGCTGCGTAAACAAACAAAACATGCGTTATTGGAGTGGTGCCAATCCCCGTAAACTTCATGAGAAGTCATTTTATTATGAACGTGTCACTGTGTAGTGTGCATTCTCAAGAGTTGCGATAATTGAGAATGCAGTTCGCTACAGAAAAATGATTCGAGACATTTTTTCTCCCAAAACTTGAAGAAATAGAACTTGGGGACGTATGGTTCCAGCAGGACGGAGCCACAGCACATACAGCAAGAATTTAATAAAACTTTTAAGGAAACACTTACACAAGCGCCTAATCTCCTTTAGGGGTGACGTACTGTAGCCGGCTCGCTTCCCCGATTTGGTTCCCTGTAACTTCTTTTTATAGAGATGTCTCAAATCTATTGTTTACAATGACAAACCAGAGACCCTGCAACACTTGAAGGACAACATTCGTCAAAGCATCGCCATCATTCCCGTCGATATGCTCAAAAAAGTGGAGCAAAACTTCAAAAAGCGGATGGATCAGTGTGTCACTAATGAGGGCCGCCATTGGTCCAATGTCATTTTTAAAACCAATTGAAACAAAAATTCAGGATGTGTACAATACGATAAAAAAAGAATTAAACCGATATGTGAAATACTTTTTATTTTATTGACCATTCAAATCAGCAAGTTTCCCTGCCGCACCCTGTACTAAGCTACAAAAATGATGGTTTTTAGTCTAGAGCCCAAATTGACTCTATTTATACAAATTTTGCAATGGCGTCGATCGTGTGAACCACAGTGTTTTGATTTCTAAGCTCAGTTTTCATGCAAACTTTCTTTCAATTCTTATTTATGTTCCTCAAACAATGTGGAGTCATATTTTACAAAACTACCAAAATTTTATAACTATTTTTCTTTACAACTTTTATTTCAAAACATAATTAATACAAGATATATACCTTTAAAATGGAAATCAAGCATAACTACACTTGTTTTCAAAAAAGGTGAACAAAATACCGCACTCAAACTGTTCACAAAGATCATACACGGAAAACTCAATCACAGACGCAATTTTTATCATCAAATAACTTGCAGAAAAAGAAAGAGAATATAATGTACCGCTATACATGTGCTTTGTAGACCTAACCAAAGCATTCGACCGGATAAAATTAAACGACATAATAAAAAGAAAAAACATAAAAATAGTTGATAATCAAAACACCAACTGTACAACTGGCATTAGAGTCAAGGCCAAAACAATGAAACAAATAACAATCAACACAGAAGACAAAGGGATTCGTTGCCCCGTTCATAAAAAAATCAACAACTTAGACATAGAAATAAGAAGTGATGGTAACATAAATAAGGAAGTTAGAGCCCTGTTTAATAAAGCGCTAAGAATATTTGGATGCCTCAAAGACCTAGTACAAGATGTGATTAACTTAATCAAATGCAGAAGAAAATATTAGAACAAACACATCAAACGTATGAACAACAACAGAATAATAAAACCTTAAACCATATAGACTTATAGACACGTGATTGATGCATGTGACAGTTGTGGGCAAGAAAACGCAAATAGCCAAAGACTTGGTGTTAAAAGCGTAAATAAAAACACATTTTTACGCACTAAATTTACCAAAATGTTTATGTGTATAGAGCTCTAATGTCGTTACTAAACTATTATTTATTTCACATACATATTGTATTTTGTAGTGCAAACAAATGTTATTTGATAATTGAAAATGTTTATAGATGCAAAACATTTGTTTATTAATAATAAAACTATAAATGGCAAAAATGTTAAGTAAGATTTAATATTTGTCGAGCTTATGCCTACAATTAGCGCGTGACGTCATATGTGGACATAGAACATAATTATGTTGGCTTCACCATGCAACAAGCGCAAAATAGCACACCGTCTATAAGTGTATATAGTCTAAGAGTAAAACAAATCACACAAGACCAACCAGAAAGAAAAAAATGAAAAAAGGCAAGCCCCCAAAGATATGGAGAAAATGCTGGACATCAACATCAGGGAAAGTATAACTCCGAGTTGAAATAAAATAGGCTAACAGCCTACCTAAAAATGACCAATGTAGACCGCCCCTCACAAAAACAACATTGCTTTCCTACTAAGATATTTTTAGACATCCCTTGAATGTGACTAGTAATTATTTTATTAAATAATAATTTAAGTATGGCTGATTTGATACAAATATTTCTACAGCTTTTAATGTCTAACTGAGATCCAGTTTTATGCAATAGAGTGATGCACCTATTAGAAAAAGCTATAGCTTGTTTTAGTTAAATACTAAAGCAGTAAAAACAACAAATAATATTAAGTAGTATTTGATAAAAACTGTAAAAAACTAGGACAAAGAACAAAACAAATGCCAAAAAAAAAGTTAGAGAATATAGACTTTTTAACTATACTTAGACTAAAAATTAAGTTCAGCTTTTTTTAGTGCCGTGTCTTTTTAATAAAAACAAAAATTTAATTTCAAAATTCTAAAATTAAAAATAATTCCCACAAATAATTACAAAAAAAAATTTATGGCAAAAAAATTGCGAAAAAGTATTCAGAAAACCTATTTATAGCATAAAATGTACACAGAAAACTTATTTCCTACATAATGCTTATCAATTTTGTTGCAAAATATGCATTTATTGTATAAAATAATAAAAAAAAGAAAATTGCGACAGATTTGCACAAAAATTAATTTATTGAAATTTCAAATCGCACAAAAACCTTATTATTACGCATTTTTACACAAAAAAGCTGTAATTTTGAATACAAAAAAAATATTGAAAAACTAATTTATTGTAAGAAGTTAGTGTTTTTTATGTTATTATAAATTTTTTTAATTAAAAACTGTGTAAAAAAATAATTAATTGCTAATAACAATTTTGTAAAATTGGTAGTTTACTGCAAAAATCTATCTAATTTATTGCATTGTAAAAGATTGATTAGAAATTTTATGTGTTAAAAAATATTGAAAAAACAAAATTTCACGATAAGATTTCTTTGTAACACCTCATTTTGTAACTTTGAGTACCCAAGAAATTCGGAGCATTTATTCAAAAACGTTAAATTTAGTTTTTAAAATTCTGTAGAGAAACCTATTTACATTATACAGTTTGAACAAGTTTTCCAAAAACAGCGCAAGACAAAATAAAAGCAAGCTTAGAACACCAATTCCTTCCGTAAAACTATTAATAAATTATTAAAAAAATCGCAGAAAACATTCAAAAAATTAATTGCCTGTTTATCAAAAACTACCTATGCGTCAAAAAAACATTTAAAGTTAAAAAATCAAAAGTGGAATAAGCCATAGTCGCACCATTGTTATTAGTTTTTAAATTGAAAAGTTAATTGATACTAATCCGGGAATTCATGAGAAAAAGCAGAAAAAACCGTTCTGTTCAAGTTTTCCAATAACCTATTCTAAAGCTGATTTGAGTATGAAACTCAGATAATATTATTAAATCTTTTTTATCAACTTCGTTATTTTACAAAAAATAAAAATAGTTTATTAGTGTTTAAAATATAAAAAATTTGTAGAAAGCAAATTTAAATATAATAATTTCAAAGTTTCCTTTTTTTCTTGGAAAATTGCAGTTTTTATAATAAGTAGCACAACAAAGTTAATAATAATAGCCAAATAAGTAAATGTTCTCATGCCAAAACTTAATAATCTACAATCAAGCAATGTAAATGCTAATAGAAAGAAAAATAACTGTACAAGATGCAATTTCTATTCTAAACTTTTTGTTTACTTCTTTTTATATTCCTTTATAAGTTGTAATCAGTATAAAAGAATAATATACTTTGTTAACTCAAAGATATATTATCATTGAAAATATGAATGTAAATGTAAAACAACCTACAGCCAGCAATTAATTTTATCTTATAATTAGTAAATAATTTCCATTGTAAATTTAAATAACATGCATTCCATTGTGTACATAATAAAGCGTACATTATCAACTCAAAAGTACAATCATATAATTAAAAAAATATATTTCCAAGCTAATTAACTGAAATTAATTCAATTTTATTAAAATTAGTCAAATTATCACCATTTAAGTTAAGTCGTTTATTATTAAATAATATTTTAGCAAACTTTACAAATAAAGTCTTTCATTCATTCAAATGTTAGCTTAAATTTTTGTTTGTATCAGATTCACATTTTAAAAGCAAATTAAATGATGTCACTGATCACTTTCTTACCACATAATAAATGCAAATTCACCCATATTATAAACATAATAATATCATTAATAATACCTTCATTCAGATGTTCCACGTCCATCAGTCGACAATAACACAATAATTACATTACACTAATTACTTAATTCAATTGCATATTGATAAATGTAAATTGTTTTATTTGCAGCCATGCATTCAGAACAACTCGCTCTACACTACTAATGCATTCCATATTCGGGCGACGTTTTTTTAGTTAAGCTGATAAAAGCAAAAAAAAAACTCTGTGCAAAATATAAAACCAATTTCATTTATTGTGACTATTGGATTTTATATTATTCCAACTGATAACGTACAAATGGAAAAGCAATATGATCGAATCATATAATTATGTGGATGCCGATTTATTTAATTATCTATAATAAAAATGTACAGAGCTTAATATAGTTATTTGGGGTAATATTCTAATCAATACAAAATTGCATAAATGTTTTATTTTTCCATAGGTAATAAATTCCTAATTAACATAGAGATGATATAGTAAAGCATTGGCAAGGTTATTCCGGTTTCTCTACCTAGTTGCACTTATGTCACAAACAATTGCACGATTTCTGTATAATTATGCAGATTTTGCAATCCTGCATATAAATACAGGGTGTTCTTACACCGGATACAACCTCCATTGTCATTTAACACAAATGCTCATTTAATTTATAAAAATATAATTATACAAAGAGCTATATTTAGCTTTGTTAAGTATAAAATTATAATTAATGACATTACAATGGTAATCATCTTCAATTCAAATAATGAAATCAAAATTATCATATTAAGGATTGTCTTAAAGGTCATTATGACTGTTAATTAATAACAAAACGTAAATGCATTGTTGTTTTAATAATACTTCTATTATTAAATTAAAAAGAAAATGTTAATTAGGATTGGTACATATTTAGTAATTTATTTATTGATTGATTGATTTGAATATAATTAATGATTAAGACCTCTACTACTACTACGTCGTAATTTATGTTAATGTCCGTTTGACACTATCCATTATACCTTGAATTATAGATATAATTATAGTATTACCATTCAAAATTTGTTCCGGTTTTTCATTAAATAAGCCCAATTTTGTGACGTATTTTTCGATTGAAAGCCAATCGTGATCTACAGGGTTCGATCTTCGGATACTTCGGGTAACACCGTATACACAGTACAGACGGAGAAAACGGAAAAAAAGTAAAGGCCGACAGAAAATACTCCACCACCGAGGAGTGTTTGGCCACCAACCATCAGTCCTTAAAGAAGTTACACATTATGAGCCCTTCCGGAAGAGATGCCCACCCAGACTTTGCCATCCAAGAACGCAAACTCTATAAGCATTTGTAGAATCAAGATGTGTATATGGATAATCCAATCACCACCCCCTGAAATTTATGCATGGATAAACCAATCATCTTTGATTGATTAGGTTCATAACAGAGGTCGGCATCGGTGAGGTGGAATTAACTAAAGTCGTCACCAGTGTCTGCATCGCATAAGATAAAAAACGGATGTCTAGACATGTTTGATCAATCTTATCGGTAGATGGAATTTCCGGTCTTGCAATTCTATAAAAAAGCGTTCGTAACTAGTAATAAAGTCCTCCTATAACTGGTGTTTAGTTATTGTAGCGCTCCATAGTAGCCATAACATTACAATCTTCTAATCCTAAAATCCTAAAATCCAAGATATCGCCCCCAAAGATAAAACACATCCGCAATCTTGCAAATGCAATGCGTTCCAATAGCGGTCCGTGCACTTTCGCTAACACTTAAAAGATTCAAATTGTCTAAATTTGTCTCATCAAGCAAGTCACCAACCATCGCTTGAACAACTCAAAACAAAATTGAAAAAAAACTTCTCCTAAACTTCTGCCAAACACAAGTTGCAATCACCGACGTAGAAACCACATCGGCAAAAAAAATGGAAAGAAAAAAAAAGAAGAAATTCTAACAATGCGATTCACTAACACTCAGCAATACCAGAAGATTGCAAATCTGTTCCTAATCACAATCGACGAGTCAGAACTCATAATGCCTTCAACTACATATCCTCGTCTCTTAAAAACCATCTAAAAAAAAATATATAAAATCTAAAAAACAAAAAATTAGCACTCTTAGAATCATCAACTCACTCCGGTAACTCTAGCACTCTGGAAATACTTTATTTTCTCAAAAAAAATATTTTTTTTATATTCCCTAAGAAAATAATTTTGATAACCTAACCTTTACATTTATTTATTACATCACCAGTGTCGTTAACCAAACTAAAACAAAAAAAACAAAAAAAATTCAAACAGTTCAAACCAAAACCCAAAATAATGCCGGTTTCCGGTAAAGTGCAAATTCCGCCAAAATGTTTTCTAGGGCGGTACTAGGTTAGGTTGAGTGCTCTGCAAGAACCGTTTTTCTCTCCAAAATATTTACGTTTTTTTCCGGATTGCCGATCGGACCAATTCTCGGCTGATTCTTTTTCGGGCGCACCATCGGCGACACCATGGGTCACTCCAGTTCATAATTACCAGCCAGTGGAATGCCCACCCGCCCTCCCAAGTTTTTTTTTATCAAAAAAATTAGAAGTTTCTCCTCCCTGCAAGCGTAAGAAAGCTTTATATCAAAAGAAGAGGTGGTGATATCCAATTTCTTAATGACCAAAACTTAAGTAGATGAGTGTGTCACTCCAGTTCATAAATACCGGACAGTAGTTTGAAATTAACCATTTCTCTTTACTGCAATAGTAAGAAGTCTTTATATCAGAGAAAAAGATGGTGATACCAAACCTCCTAATAACCGACACTTAAGTGGGTGGGTAGGACACTCCGGTTCGTGATTACTAGCCAGTAGTTTAAAATAAAGTGCCCACTCGCCCTCCAAAGTTTGTTATAAGAAATTGAAATTTCTCTTCCTTGCAAGCGTAAAAGTCAGAAGAAAGGAAAGTAATATCAAAATTCTCAATGACCAACACTTTTGTGGGTGGGTGGATCACTCTAGATCATAATTAGTAGCCAGTAGTTTGAACTAAAGTGCCAACCTACTTGCTCAAAAAGAGTTTGTTATCAAGAAAGTAGAAGTTTCTCCTCCTTGCAAACGTAAGAAGTCTTTATGTCAAAGGAAAATAAGGTAATATCTTACCTCTTGATGATCAATACTTGGATGGGTGGGTGGGTTACTCCTGTTCATAATTACCTGCCAGTAATTTAAATTGGAGTGCCCACCAACCCACCCAAATGTTTGTTATCAAAAGGTTGAATATCAGCAACAAAAAGACTTAATAAGCTTACAAGAAGAAGAAACTTCCAATTTCTTGATGAGAAACACTTAGGTGAGTGGTTCCAGTTTATGATTACCTGCCAGTAGTTTAAACTTTCATGATTATCAGTCAAGAGTTTGAGGTAGAATGGCCACCTACCCGCCCAAGTGTTTGTTAACAAAAAATTGAAAGTATCTCCTCCTCGCAAGCGTAAGAAGTTTTTATATCAAAGAACGGGAAGCTGACATCCAATCTTTTCATAACCAACACTTAGGTCGGTGTTTTGGAATACGCCAGTTCATAATTACCAGAAAGTAGTTTAAACTGAAGTACCCACCCACACGTCCAAGTGATTGTTATCAAGAAATTAAAAATTTTCCCTACCTGCTAGCATAAAAAGTCTTTATGTTAGAAGAAGAGATGCAATTTCTTGATGACTAACAATTGAGCAAGCTGTAAGGCACTTCGGTTCAAACTACTGGCTAGTAATCATAAACTGGAGTGCCCACCCACCCGCTCAAGTGTTTGTTATCAAGAAATTAAAAGTTTCTCATCACTGCAATAGTAAAAAGTTTCTAAGTCAGAGGAAAAAAAGTAATGACCAACACTTGGGTGGGTAGGTCACTCTAGTTCATAAATACCAGTCAGTAGTTTAAACTGGAGTAGCCAACCACCCACCCAAGTGTTTGTTATTAAAAAATTAGATATTTCATCTCCCTGCAATAGCAAGAAGTCTCTAAGTCAGAGAAAAAATATCTTGATGACCAACACTTGAGTGGATGGGTAGATCACTCCAGTTCATGATTACTAGCCAGTAGTTTTAACTAAAGTCATTGCCTAAAGATCAGCAAAACGTCCAAAACACCGGACAAAACCTCGTTAACTGTTACAATCAGCACGTATATAACTACTTTAGACACATTTTAGCCGCATCAACTGCTGCTAAAAGCACCGCCTCTTATACAAGATTCCAAAATAAAAACCAAACCATGTAATACCCCTTCCCATATATTGCTCCGTTTCTACATAACCGCATTAAAACCTTCTGCAAGTCTTTAACAACGTAAACAACTGTGACGACCAAAAAACTAACAAAAAAAAATTTAAAAAAATTGACTAAATCGCCTATCTCGCCAGCCAACGCATAAAAATTCAAAACAAGTATATTCAAAAATTTGCTGCCCACACAAAAGGTAAAACTGCCAAAACAATCCACCTGCAAAAAAAACAAAAATGAAATAACTAACAAATCTTACCTCACTTGACAACCAGGAAAACACATTAGCAAAAAAATCTTTGCCAAAACCAAATCTAGCACTTCATAACAACATAATTTAGAGGACTCATTTCAAGCAAGACGCATACGCCGACAGAGCAATAATAAGCCACACCTACCCAGCAAACCTGAAAAGTACTGATGCAGATTCCTAACAATTCAACGCAACACAAAAAAACCGCTGTGAAAAAAAAATCTATACAAACTTGCTTATTACACAACCACCATCACCGAGATTAACTATTAAGTAAAAAACGATCAGACCCAAAAATAGCCAAAAGGAACATTTTTAGCCATATGAACTTGACCCCGTAACACAAACAAATAGCACCACTGGCTGTTCTCTGCATGTCTCAGAACAAGACCACGTCAAAAAACGCAGCTCAAAGATTTGTCAACTAATAAGAAACTTGACAAAAGGTCAATAAATTATTTTCCAAATATCTTGAGGTCCGTCAAAACGCCGTGCACTTTTAATAAAACCTACAAAAGTCAGTAATTTGAGCTAAATAGCATTCAATAGCCAAACTAATCGCAGCTAATCCTGAGACGCCAGCAAACCTCAACAATCCAAAGCTATAAATAAATGCAATAATTGCAAGCCAAAATTAATATCTTTTTTTAATTTTAAGAAGAGAAATCTTTAAAAATTAAAAAAAAAAATTGAGCACCAAACCAGAAGCTGGTCCAATAACACCCGTGTCAGAACAACATAAAAAATAAGCCAAAATCCATCTGCGCTATTCAAAAAAAAAAAGAAAAAAAAAGAAAAAGAAGAAGAAAATTCCAGAGTCGCACACCTAATCCAAGAACAAAAAAACAAAATGTCAGCGATGACAATAATCTTTGATCAGAAGCTCTAAACCGTCAAGGCCACCATTATGACCTCCAACTCCAGCGCTTCCGCACCAACACCCTCTACTAAGAAAGTCATGAACCTGCCCGACTTCGACAAAGAGGATAAGACCAAAGCACTTCTTCCAGGTGCATGCAACCGGCCCTGGGACTCGCTTTCAGAAGACAAGAGCAAACCAGCCAACCACTTCAAAGTGCCCAAAGAAGACACTACCGCCGCCAACTCCCCGGTCTTCTCCGCCCCAGAGATGAGCGCCTTCCTCAACAACACCAATGCAGGAAATGCCAAAAAACTTGGACAGATTCACCACCGCCCACAAGAAATAAAAGACTATGATTTGATTTCTACCTTTACCTTTAATTACAAAGCCATTAGATAACCCTCAGCAGTCGCCATCAGCAACTGCTACCAGACAACTTCCAAAGGTTAATCATCTAACAAGAAAAATCTTTAAAAATAAAAAAAAAAATGAGCACCAAACCAGAAGCTGGTCCAATGACACCCGTGTCAGAACAACAGCATAAAAAAATAAGCCAAAATCCATCTGCACTATTCAAAAAAGAAAGAAGAAGAAAATTTTAGAGTCGCACAACTAGTCCAAGAGCCAAAGAACAAAATGTCAGCAATGGCAATAATCTTTGATCAGAAGCTCGAAACCGTCAACGCCACCATTATGACCTCCAACTCCAGCGCTTCCGCACCAACACCCTCTACTAAGAAAGTCATGAACCTGACCGACTTCGACAAAGAAAATAAGACCAAAGCACTTCTTCCCGGTGCATGCAACCAGGACTCCATTTCAGAAAACAAGAGCAAACCAGCTAACCACTTCCAGGTGCCTAAAGAAGACACTACGGCCTCCAACTCCCTAGTCCTCTCTGCCTTCCTCAACAACCTATAATTTGATTTCTACCTTTACCTTTAATTACAAAGCCATCAGATAACCCTCAGTAGTCGCCATCAACAACTGCTACCAGACAAGCTCCATAGATTAATCTTGCCGGCTTATCAAGCTAAAAAGCACTAAAAGGCCCTCCGCCCCCCAGCGCTGCCTCCCCTAATGTTCTTACGGTCATGGTTAAACTAAAAAAACAAAACAACGGCATTGCCCAGTGTCTGAGATGCCACTCAGATTCCCGCAAACCTGCAGCTGCGGTTACAGCAAACAAATCGTTTGTCAGCATTCTTTTGCCATCAGCACCAAAAACGTCAAACACAAAAATAACAGATCTTCTAGCTGAGTTCAATGTTTTTCAACAAAAAAATATGTCTACTATCTTCATACTCCAAAATATAGATAATATACCAGATGTATTACTAAGAGTCTGCTTCTGAAATGCAAAAATAGGTAAAGTGAAATTCTTCATTCCATTATGTCCTCGGTGCAGACAAACCCACTTATTACAGCTTCGCTGGTCACCAAGGAAGAATCCATGACGTAGCAATACTCATGGATGTCAACTTGCAATTCAAAATTAAGACAATCAATCGTCATGACAACACTAGTAAGAACAATTCATCACCCAATTAAAACAATTCCGCCCAAATATATGCATAAGAGGACTTCATTACGGTGGCCAACACAAAGTCAATAAAGATCAAATAGAACCAAACTGAGGTTCAACTTATAAGCCATCAGCCGCCCCACGTCACACATTTAGCGCCAGCAAGACCATCAACCCCCAAAACCAATAAATCATCTACCAGACCGACTATTTCTAAGACCAAATCTGCTTAGGTCGTCTTCTGACTTCTCAGGCCCAAGTTCTCCATTTTTTTCGATAACCTTTCTGTCATAATACGTTGGAACAAGTACCAGTACAAAAAAACCAAAATCCGAATATGTTGTAACATGCGCCACGCAGCTCAATCTACAAGAATTGTCCAACTTATCTGAGAACAAGCAAAAGTTCTAACAATACCCAAGCCAAAGCATCTGCTTCTCAAAAACAGACTTTTGTTCCATCCCAAAACCCTCAAAAATGAAAACGTTGCTTGTTGGGAATCAGTTGTTACTTCGTTTGGCTAAAGCGATTGATGACAAATTTATCAAAATTTATTAATCTTCTTTCAAACTTCTATTCAACAGATTTAGATAGGAATTTCCAGGCCACACTGTAAACAGACCAAGTGCCATTTAGGGGTTAAGTAGATAGGCCTATGTCTTGAGACAAAATCTTTACAAAAAAAAAGTTTGGTAACGAGCCAGAAATTACGCTAGTCACCTCAAATTCTAACAATTCCTATAAGTTTTGTAATTTGAGAAATATAAATTCTCAAAAAATTTAAATTAATGAAAAATATTTTAAAATTTCGTCCAGCCCTAAACTTAATTGTTAATTTCAATGTGATACAAACATTGTTATACTTAGTTACATATTATATTTCACTCCCAACGTTTTATTCCGCCTAAAAAACGCTTCAAAACATTTATGAAATTATTAAATTCAATTTATAAGGCACCAATTTGTAATAGATCTATATTTCAACCCATAAAGGTCTAATAATATCCTATATTCACGTCTGCATGAAATTGGATCCAGACTACGATTCCTCGCACTTTAATTCAGTTTTCCCTATTGAATAAGATGCTACGCGCTCGCCGCCCTCCTCTCATTGTGAGAAACTATTCTCGGGGTTGTGCAATTGAAAATTCGCAGACTTAAATAAATAAAGTTTGTTCAACCCATATGCCAGTGAATGCATGCAGATCCAAACAAGCATTGACGTTCCCAGATGCACTATATATGTATGTGCGTTGTGTAAACCATGTTTCTCTCCATTGCACAAAGAAGAGATTGTTTATTTGCATCAATTTAAATAGAATCGTACGTGATGTTTCCTTTTATTCGATAAAAGAGCAATTTGTTATGTGATATCAAACATATTACTAAGCTAATATAAATTATACAATTTAAGTAGAACAATTGACTTGATTGGGTGAAGCCATTATTTAAAATATTCATTTTAAGTGCGTGATAGTATTTATATTGTAACCTATTGTATCAAATAGATAGTAAACAAAATTGTAATTAGCTTACCAAGAATCAAATGTACAAGTTTTTTAATTATGTTTGTAACAAAGTTGATTTTATTTATCATTATAAGCTGTCGGTGCGTAATCAGCGAATAGTAAATTTTAAAGTGAGAATGCATCATGACTCCCATAATCGAACAAGGGAAGGCAATGAAGACTTGTTGCAGGGACAAATACATCTATAAATCTGTCTTATTTTATATTTATAGTTTCTTTTCGCGTGCCCGTTCCTTTTGTGCTATTGTTTTTAGATTTGCCAATGTGGGCAGGAGAGACAAGCTCACACACACGGTGCACGGATTGAGTTTATCATCCTTTTGTAAATACCACGAATGGTGTATGAATTGTCCTCTTGTTGGCTGTTTTCCTGCCCGAAAATTATTACAAGTGTGCTAAAATTAATGGATGTGTTTAAAACCTTGTGAACTATTTATGATTATGAATTTGTCTGTGTTGTATTATGGCTACAAATTTATATTTATAATTTATTATAAATATGTATGGCTAAAATATCAAGGTTTGTGGATATATTATTTCCAATTGTACGCAAATATACATTTACTTCCTTTTATTACCACATTGATAAATAAAATTGTTTTAATTTCAATTAACAATTATGTAAGAATAATAAACAGAATTATAAACTGCATTTGATTAAATTTGTTGTATTAATAATATATTTATCAATTTAATAACTTTTTATAAATTTAAAACCAATCAGTTATTACCCAAAAGAAAAGGCCATACAACAATCAGGTTATCACTTCTGAATGAAGTTAAACAGTAACAGGCACACCAAAACTACCGTAAAAGTGAATGCTACTAGAACAGAGTGGGTAGCTTCCTCAAAGTCACCTTTACCAACTAATCCACCAACTCTACATCAAAAAGTGCCTTACTTAATTGCATAGACAAACTTCTTAAAAGATACTCGATACTCTATAAATCCAATTAACAACCTTCTCAGATCACATCAAGATTGTCTTTTTGGAAAATCCTACCACTTTCAAAACTAAAAACAACAAAAGACAAACTCTGCAACTTAATTCCCAGAACGCGTTTAAATTGATGAATATCCATCAAAAATAACCTTTAGCGACCACTTCTACCACCACCACCTACAAAAAAAAAGCATTGATGACCCAAAATTTTTGTACTACAATCTCCGCCCAACAAATCAAAAGAGCAAAAGCTAAACCAGTAATCTAACCCAACTTCTGAAAATCAGCAACTGACAACAAAACTGCTAATAAAATCGGACAAAAACTACAGTTTCCAAAAACTCCAAAAAATTAGATCGGCCACAAGCCAATTGATTGAATTTGTTGAAAGTCCACTAAAAGTATTTCCAAAATTAATTCCCGTGAACCCCAGCCTGTGGTACAAGGTCTTCGTCTTCCCGCAGCAATGCTGAATCTGCAATGCAGTCTTTGCTTTGTAAACATCAAAATAGTTACTTGTTTGTTGAATTACTTCTGCTATTTACACTAGGCCATGTTCTTGGATTCATATATGCGCGCTGTAAGAATAACTACCGCAATTCAGTGTAAATATATCCTCAGACACAACTTGACTTCTTTGAGCTGCATGATTAATGTTACTTAGTACGTTACTCCGCACAGTCAAATAATAAAATGTATCCTTATAATTGCCAATAGACTCAACCAATGTGCTCTTGTAATATATCGTCTTTTGCTCTAATCTGCAAAATCTGATGATGTCTGCTTGATTGCGATGTTACTCGGAAAATGGTCTTCCTCGTTGCTATTCCCGTGCTCCTATAAATATCAAACTTTTTCCTCAAACCAATCACTCAAGCCTTAGCGATGAAAAAGTTACCAACACCAAGGCTACAACATTAACCAACATTTTCTATTTTTTTTTTATTGTTATTTATTATAATATATTTGCATATTTATAGTTTCCATATGAATGGCTGCAGAGCTTCGTATTCGGGGCACCATTTTATGTTTCAATTCTTCTTATTTGTTATTTATGTTATTTGTATTATCTATTTTATTCATTTCTTTGTTTTGATCTTTTTATAGTGCCAAGTTGTAAATAATGCTGACTTCGCTGCAGCTTTCATTGACAACCCTCCAGTCTGGTGACGTCGACTCCACTACAAAGTTCCATTCGTCAAACTACTCTCGCTAACTGTAAGCTTCATCACGTCTTGTAACACAAAACATACCGTTTTTATATGTGATATCTTGATGACAAACACTTGGGTAGGACACTCCATGGCATGATAACGAGTAGATTAGATTGGAAAGACCAATGTTAGATCACGACCTACTCTTGTGACAAAATGACTTATAATGCTCGCAGAGAGGTCAATATTTAATCTCTTAATAACAAACACTTGGGTAGGTAGGTGGGTGGGACACTCCGTAGCATGATAATAAGTCAGTAGTTTGAATTGGAGTGACCCACCCACCCACCCAAATGTTAGTTATCAAAATGTTTGGTCACGACCTTCTCTTGTGACAAATTAAATTATAACGTTCGCTGAGAGGTTAAACTTTCAATCTCGTGATGACTAACACTTGGGTGGATAGGTGGGACACTCTATAGCATAATAACAAGTCAGTAGTTTATATTAGAGTAGTCCACCCACTCACCCAAGTGTTAGTTATCAAAATGTTAGATCACGACCTTCTCTTCTGACAAAATAACATATAATGCTCGCAGAGAAGTCAAATATTTAATCTTTTGATGATAAACACTTTGGTAAGTGGGTGGGACACACCGTAGCATGATAACAAGTCAGTAGTTTGGATTAGAGTGACCCAGCCACCCAAGTGTTAGTTATCAAAATGTTAGATCACGACCTTCTTTTGTGACAAATTGAATTATAACGTTCGCAGAGAAGTTAAACTTTAAATCTCGTAATGACAAACACTTGGATGGGTAGGTGGGACACTCCTTAGCATGATAACGAGTCAGTAGTTTATAGTGAAGTAGCCTACCCACCCACCCAAGTGTTACTTATCAAAATGTTAGATCACGACCTTCTCTTGTGACAAATTGAATTATAACGTTCGCAAAGAAGTTAAACTTTCAATCTCGAGATGACTAACACTTGGGTGGATAGGTGGAACATTCTATAGCATAATAACAAGTCAGTAGTTTAAATTGAAGTAGCCCACCCACTCACCCAAGTGTTAGTTGTCTCTTCTGACAAAATGACTTATAATGCTCGCAGAGAAGTCACATATTTAATCTTTTAATGACAAACACTTGGATAGGTGGGTGAGACACACCGTAGCATGATAACAAGTCAGTAGTTTAAATTAAAAAGACCTACCCACCCACCCAAGTGTTAGTTATCAAAATGTTAGATCACGATCTTCTCTTGTGACCAATTAAATTATAACGTTCGCAGAGAAATTTACTTTCAATCTCGTGATGACAATCACTTAGATGGGTAGGTGGGACACTCCTTAGCATGACAACGAGTCAGTAGTTTATATTAAAGTAGCCCATCCACCCACCCAAGTGTTAGTTATCAAAATATTAGCTCACAACCTTCTCTTGTGACAAAATTATAATGCTCGCAGAGAAGTCAAATATTTAATCTCTTAATGACGAATCCTTGGATGGGCGGGTAGAACACTTCATAGCATAATGACAAATCAGTAGTTTGGATTGGAGTAGTCCACCCACCCACCCAAACGGAACAGTTAGCAAAACAAAATACCTAAATAACAACCTAGCCCAAGCCTCGGTGTTTGTACCTCTTCTTTTTAACTTGTGCACTTCTGACTTGCCGGCCGGCAACCCTCTCCAAAAAGTTCATATATGCCAATGACATTAAAAACATTAGTGCAATCATATTTAAAAAAATAAAAACTTCATAAACCAAAAAAAAAAATTGAAACTACAAGCTGCTCACATGTAAGCAAAATCGATATCCAACTTAATAACAAGATGAAAACAGTAACTGGGACAGTTAAATCCATACCAAAAAAATAACAGCCCATCCTGAGCCACACTCCGCCGCCGCTCCTACGACAAACTAGGGCCCTACAAAACCTACTAAAAAAAAAAAAAATTCAAAAGAACACCTCTCTCCCAATCCACAAAGATATAAGAGCACCACCCAGATCTAGGTTAAACTCAAGACATGCTCCCTTGACTTCGCTGAACCGAAACTTTGATGATCTACAAACATGGAAAGAAGAACGCAGAAATTCGAGACTTCATAGGCTCATGGCTAAGCAGTCCAACCAGCTAGCCCCAGCGCCGGTAGCACCGGCTCCAATCTCCACACCTGTGACCGCAACGCCCCAGCTCCTTCAAGAACAAAGACGCTATAGAGCTCCAGCTGAACGACAAAATCAGAGGCACCCTGAACATACCGCCCATAGAGAAGGAGTACTAGGTAGGAAGCTACTCCAAGACAAAAAAAAGAAGAGTGAGACTTCTAACTCTTCTATTAGGCCTCCAAGTTAACCGCCTTCAGCGCCAAGGTCTTCAACCACCAAGGCCAAAGGATCCGGGTCAGAACCTAAAGGCAAAGCGTCCACTTCAAGCACAGCCTCTCACGCGCCCTTGATCACAATTTGTAAAAGATCTGAATTTCCTGGGTTGAACGCAAACTTCAAGGACATAAAGGTCTTCATCGAGAGATCGGTCAATGTCCGCGATGGCATCCGCATGCACCCGACATCGCTTGCGGATCACAAAGCTGAAATCGATTACGTCAAAGCCAACTAAAATATGTTATAAGGAATCAGACTGTGTCACGGCTGATGTGACGCAGGCAGAGTTATCGGCTCTTTAGTATGCTCCTCTCTCAATCAAAAGCATGAGAAGGGATAGTTCAGTTGCCACAGAACGCGCAGAGCAAAGACATCGTGTCTCTTAAAAAACTTTGAGACCTCTCAGTGAGCGTTGAAATTAAACGCAAGCCAAGGAAGATTATGCAATGCCACCGTTGCCAGCATTATAGGCACCCAGCTTCGCAATGCAACTTCCCTTATGTATGCGTTAAGTGCGCCGGAGAGCATCCCACCTCTACGTGCAAATATACCAAAAAGTCAAAACATGTAGCAAAATGCGCATCGTGCAAAGAGCCACAGCAGCAGCTAGACACGAATAGTGTGGCCTGTATAATATGCAACTTAGTATACACAAAAATTATGTTAAATGTGGTTAAACTCATGCCTTTGCCCGTTTTAGCATCTTTTAATCCCAGAACAACGTCGCCCATGAAATGCTTAAAATGTAAGCGCAAATAAAAAATGCTAAACCGGGCAAAGGCATTAGTTTAACCCCTTTCAACATATTTTTTGTGTATACTAAGTTGCCTATTATACAGGCCACACTATTCGTGTATAGCTGTAGTTACAAAGGATGCCCAAACTATCTCAAATTGAAAACAAGTATGTTCTCTAATCCCCATTCCAAGGCCTCTAAAAGTTGAATACAGCTCCTTCCGGCAGCATTCCCAATGCCAGCACAGAGCAGTCCTATGCTCAGACAACTGGTAGTCAGGAGCAAAACGCTAAATTATCAACAAAAAAAAACAGTTATCCTTCGCATGTCTCAAGCAAATAATACTGTTTTCAAGAAGTTTATCACAGCTTCTGCACATCTTCTAGATTAAATTCCAGATTCAGACT
Organism: Tachinus rufipes; assembly: GCA_963932245.1. Classification (NCBI taxonomy): domain Eukaryota; kingdom Metazoa; phylum Arthropoda; class Insecta; order Coleoptera; family Staphylinidae; genus Tachinus; species Tachinus rufipes. The sequence goes on along the minus strand of OZ010747.1, from coordinate 23,212,387 downwards.
AAATGTATTTCTATTGCAACGTTTTTGAGTAAGGTTAGGTTAGGTTAAGTTAGGTCCTTGCACACATAAATGCAAACTTCTAAAAATAATTGAGGGGGGAGTTTAGTCGGTAGACATCCGTAAAAATAAATCCAGCACTTTACAAGTTTTTTTTTAGAAAAATTCTCCTCCGAATCCGCAAAGCCACTCGAGTTTGATCTCCCCCGCCACTCATGTTAAAAAAGATGAGAACGAATCATCTAAGATACAAATGAATGCTTCATAAGTGGGGTTTTTGAGACGATCCGGGCTGTGACTGCGGCGCGGAAAACCAAGACATGCAACATATAACTTCCAACCCCTTTCAGCAGAACAATAAAAATCCAAAAGACGTAATAACCCTCACTCAAAGTGCAATGTAATGACTAATCAACTTACAAGTAAATTTATGATCTAAAATAAAAACTTTTTAAAGTGATCTACCAGAGTGCAGAGTAACCTTAAAACTGCCTGAATCCAATTCAAACTTTTCAAAAACCAGTGACACCTAAACTTATAATAAATTTCCTATAGTCACTTTTATTGCAAACTCCCCTTCTAAACAAAAACATCCTGTACCCAAACAACAACGTCACCTGAACATCATCTTCAACAACTGATAGAATTAGAAGCCCAAGAAATGAAAAAAAAAAAAATCGTTGTAGCAAAGAGATGGAGCAACTATTGCTGCTTATATAAATATCTAAATAGTTTATTAATTGCCTCTCAAAAACAAAATAAGCCGATAAGCAACAAGCAAACCGGCAACCAACCAAAATAAACTTCTCTATCAAAAACTGCCAATGCATTCTACGAGCGCAAAAAAACAGAAGATCAGAAGCATAGATGTTTCTTCTAAAATTCATCACCACAAAAACTGCACCTCTGTTCATTCTGAAATAATATGCCCAAAAATGACAAATAAAGTTAGTATAGGCTCTATCTCAAAAAGCCTTAGAAGTACCCATAGTACGGACCGCACACAAAGACAAGTGAGTTAAACGTCAGAAAATAACCCCACCGACTTAACTAATCTACAATCTCAACATCACCATACACCACTTTAAACTCGAGTACTACAAATATGCAACCTGCTTCCTCTTGAAATTGCCAATACTTGCAAACTTTACCAAACCAAAACCCACCAACTGGCAAACAAAACAAATTTGGAAAACTGCACCTCTGAAATTTGGAAAACAGCACCTCTGTTTGCAACGCACCTGCTCATTCTGAAATAATACGTCGGAAAATGGCAAATTGTGTTAATAAGAACCCTTCTTTAAAACGCAATAAAAGAAACCATAGCACAAAACGCACACAAACACGAATTGAGTGAAAAAATAATACAACAATTCATCGAGACTAAGATTTAACAACGCTATTGAACCCTAACCTATAGAGCTTTTTGATAACCATTACCCCCGCTTACTCTTAAATAAGTTTTCCACACAAAAAATTATGACCTGTAAAGATTGGTACTTAAAGGTATACCCATAGGAAAGAGTTTAGTAAAAGGTCTTCCATTAAGAGCGCCCCCATTTAAAATGTAAATAAAACGAGCAATTGATGAGATATCAAAGATCTGTTTATTGTGGGTTAAAGGTGACACTATACCATTAAGAATGGAACAGAATATCGTTCAGATGGCCACCTCTGGAACGCCGGCACGAATGGAGACGCTGGACCCAATTTTCCATCACTTTTCCACACTTTGCCACACAAATCTGGCGATATGTCAGCAATGGCTCTTTCAATATTGGTCTGGAGCTCTTCCAATGTTGTTGGTTTGTTGCTGTAAACCACTGACTTAACGTACCCCCAGAGAAAAAAGTCTAGGGGCGTTAAACCGCACGAACGAGGCAGCCAATTGGTTGGGCCGTGTCTTGAAATAACACGGTCTCCAAACTTGGTCTTCAATAAATCGATTGTTTGGCCGGCTGTATAGCATGTGGCCCCGTTTTGTTGGAACCACATATTGTCCACATCGAAATCATCCAATTTGTCCCGAAAGATAATCGGTTAACATGCCCCGATAGCGATCGCCGTTGACCGTGACGGCATTTCCTGCATTGTTGAAAAAGAAATAAAGGCCAATGACTCCGCCGGCATGAAAACCACACCAAACAGTGAGTTTTAATGGATACAAAGGTGACTGGTTGATTTCCTGAGGATTTTCCCTTGCCCCTTGTTCTGTTTATTAACAAAACCGTTTAGCCAAAAATGAGCTTCGTACTTCACCATGATAAAATGGTATAATGTCTCAAACAAATTGAAGTTTATAATAATAATATGGAGCTAACTTCGCACATGTTCAAATAGCACCTATTCAAAACGTCCCTATTGGAAAACCCTTTAGATAATCACTTTTCTCAACAAAGTAATCTAACCCGTACTAGGGCAAGTCCGACACTCCGTTTATAAAGACCCAGTATTTTATAGACTCTTTTCCTAAGCCTACCAAAAAAAAATCCGCTTGTAGCAAAAATGCAGCAACCCCGTTAACAAAAAGAATTCCAAACCCACCAGCCAACAAGTAAACATAAAAAAAAACTTCAAACAAACACCCATAACTGTGCTTCTCTTGGATAGCAAGTAGTTTCAGTAATATGGGAAAATATTTATAAAATCCACCTACATATATACGAGGGCGGGTCAATAAGTCCGTGACTTTTTTAATTTCCTGCCTCTTAACTAAAAAGAACACTGCTCCTATCAAAAGGCCAAAATTTTAATAAGCTACGTCATTTAGTTTGTGTTTGACAGCCATCGATAGCAGACTACCTCGTGATTTGAGGAAAAAAGTGAATTTCGTGAGCTCATTCAAAAGGGCAAATATTATGCCAACTTATTGAGTTGATTTAATGAAGATTTGAAAAAATAAACAACCGCATTTGGCCAAGAAAAAAGTTATTTTCCACCAGGACAATGCAAGGGTGCACACATGTGCAGTTTCCATAGCAAAAATCCATAAACTAGGTTACAAATTGCTCCCTCATCCGCGATTTAGCCTAACGTAATTTTATCTTGTTTTCAAACCTGAAGAAATGGCTCGGCAAAAATGGATTTGACTCCAACAAAAAAATCATCTCACAAACAAATACCTATTTTGATGACCTTGACAAATTTTTGGAAGGGGTAAAAAAATTGGAGAAACGTTGGACAAAGTGTATAGAGCTCAAAGAAGACTACGTTGAAAAATAAAATAATTTTTTATCCAAAAACCTGTGTTTCGTTTACAAAGTCACGGACTTATTGACCCGCCCTCGTATTATACTAAATCTTGCTAAAAACTATATGGCATTTTTCAGCTTACATATTGCGCGCTTTTTAGACCTCTTCAATTAAATCTATTACGAGATATAAAAACCTATAAATACAAATAAGGTCTAGGTCCACCCACTCGAATAGATCAAATGTAATTAGGGTTACAGCAAGTTTACAGACACTACTCCTGTATTAAATTAAAGTCAGTTATGAGTATTTAATTGATGACATACTTAACCCATATGCTCCTCCCCTACTCACCCTTCAATTTTATCAAATCATGAGCATTATATATATTTTTTTAAATGCTTCTGATAAGGTTATGCTTTCATATTTTATTCTCTATAAACTGAATTTCATTTTATTTCAATATAATTGACCCAACTATTTTGTAATGTATTTTTTTTAATTTTTATAATATATTTCCCTTCATTATAATGTATAAAAATCCACTTGGCGGAAACTCAACGTCGCTGCCAAAGTTCAAGTACTTAGGAATGATTAAAGCCGGCTCCGAGTAAGAATAATTAAACTTCAAATATTGTAATTATTTATACGGACATAATTAATAGCACATGTTCACTCTTGCAACGTTACAAAATTAGATTTCCAACAGTCACCACACACAACACTAATATTTTTTCTTTAACAAATAAACGCATTGCGCAACAGTTAACAATCTGTTGAAAAGATTAATAATTTTACTATATTTTATTAATGAATAAAGTTATTGTACGGTTTGTTTTGCTCATTTAATGTATTTCATAGAATACACATTATCTATTAATAAGCTTCGGGTCAATGCAAAAATAAGTGTTTTTCATTGTATAGTAAGTAACTGGATACACGAGTGTGTAAATAGTAATTGAGTAAGTTCGCACATAGTTAAGATAGGTTTACTAGTTGATTAGATTAAATTGATGACAACGAACCGCTATTTTTAAACTGGTGGCAGAAAATTACACACACTTTGCAGTTGTAATATAGTGTGGCTCCTTCGTTATGAGTTAATATGCTGTTAAATGATCTGTTGTACGACTACTATAAAATATTTATTTTAAAACTAACATTATTGAAATTTGTTCATGCAACACATTCCGAATTGTCAAGTGTGGCGAAATGCCAAATCATACATACCTGAAACTACAAATATTAATATTATTATTAATATTTGAATATTATTTTCCAAGATATAATTAAAAAATAAAAATTAAATTAGATATTTTCTGATATTTTGTTAAAAAAATAATTTTTTTTTAATAAAATAGTATTTTTTTGGGCAATTTTTGAATAATTTAGTTCAAATAAATAAATTTTTGAGAAATTTTATTGCAATAAATAGTTCTTTAGTTAGACATTTCATGAATTTTGTAAAAAAAATGCATGTTTTTTGTGCGATTTTTGAGGAATATTGTGCAAAAATATAGTTTGTTAAGAGATTTTCTTGCAAATAATGAGTTTTCCGCAATTTTTTTAGAAATTATTGAAAGAAATGGTTGTGTAAGGTGGTTTGAGTGGTGACGCAGGTTCTGGCACGTTTAAATTGTGGGCGGGTAGCTTCTTCTAGTGTTGCCCCCCCCCCCCAAATGTTGGTGATCTAAATTATCTAAAAATTTATTAATTCAATCACCGTTCGTGTTCTTGCAGCTATTCTTAACAAAAAGATTATTGTAAATTGTTAGCAATACAACAGAGGACTAGTTTGCAACAAGATTCTTGATAATAAACGCTTGAGTGGGCGGGCAGAAACCAAGTTTAAATTGTGAGCGAGAAGCTTCTTCTACTGTGGCCCACCCACCCACCCAAATGTTGGTGATCTAAAGATTTATTATTTCAACCACAGTTTGTGTTTTTGCAGCTATTCTTAACAAGAGAATTATTGTAAATTCTTAGCAATACAACAGAAGATTAGTTTAAAAATTTCTTGATAACAAACGGTTGGGTGGGCGGGCTGAAACCAAGTTTAAATTGTGAACGGGTAGTTTCTTCTACTGCGTCAATAATATCATTTGTTCATCAAAGAGTACAAAGAACTGGGTACATAGGAGATAGGTGTTTTTATTACCACATCATGCAGTTATGAAGAATAGCACAACGACAAGCTTGGTTTACTGGTCCAGAATGGTTGGCTCAACCACAATCACAATGACGTGTGCTCGTAATACATAAGAGGAGCAAACCAATACTAACATTTACAATAGAGACCAAAAACAAATTTAGCAAAAAACTTGCAAGTAAACTTCTCGTTAAATTGACTTGAAAGTGTTATTAGTTGGATTCGAACCGTAGCCTCCAAGAAAATATTAAATAAAAAAGAACTCATCACTGCCATACAAACCATTCTTAGTGATTCAGAAAAATAACTTCCCAAAGAAAAAAACGTTGCATTGCGTCCATTCCTTGACAAGAATGGTATCTTAAAAATAAGAAAACGTTTGAAAAATGCAAAACTATACGAAGATCATAAAAACCCGATAATAGTTTCAAAGAAACCATTTAGAAGCTCAATATACCGCGCAGAACACCTTGTCATAGATGAATTGAACCCGGCCCGGTTTAAACTACTTGTCCGTGCTTATGTTCTGAGTGACCCACCCATCCGCCCAACTGTCCGTCGTAAAAAGATTGTATACCACCATCACTTCCTGTGACATAGAAACTTTTAATGCTTACAGAGTTTAAAAACTTCCAACTTCTTGATAACTAACACTTAGGTGGGTGAGCGGAAACCCCAGTTTAAATTACTTGTCCGGACTCATGTTCTAAAGTGACCCACCCACCCGCCCAAGTGTCTGTCGTCAAGAAATTGGATATCACCATCACCTCCTGTGACATAAAAACTTTTAACGCTTACAGAATTTAGAGACATCGAACTTCTTGGTAACTAACACTTTTTTTAAATATTTTTCCGTACTAATGTTCCAGAGTGACCAAATCAGCATCACCTCCTATGGCATAAAAAGTTTTAACGCTTACAGTGTTTAGAAACTTCAAATTTCTTGTGAACTAATACTTAGGTGAGTGGGCAAAAACCCCAGTTTAAAATATTTGTCCGTACTCATGTTCTAGAGTGACCCACCCACCCGCCCAAATGTCCGTCGTCAAGAAATTGAATATCACCATTACCTCCTGTGATATAAAAAGTTTTAAGGCTTATAGAGTTTAGAAACTTCCAAATTGTTGATAACTAACATTTGGGTGGGTCAGCGGGAACCTTAGCTTAAAATATTTGTCCGTATTAATGTTCAAGAGTGACCCATCCACCCGCCCAAGTGTTCGTCGTCAAAGGATTGTATATCACCATCACCTTCTGTAACATAGAAACTTTTAATGCTTACAGAGTTTAAAAACTTCCAACTTCTTCATAACTAACACTTGAATAAGTGGGCAGAAACCCCAGTTCAAAATACTTGTCCGTACTCATATTCTAGTGAACCACCCACCCGCCCAAGTGTCCGTCGTCTAGAAATTGTATATCACTTTCACCTCATGTGGTATAGAAACTTTTAATGCTTACAGAGTTTAGAAACTTCCAACTTCTTAATAACTAATACTTGGGTGAGTGAACAAAAACGCCAGTTTAAACTACTTGTCCGTACTCATATTTTAGAGTGACCTACCCACACGCCCAAATGTCCGTCGTCAAGAAATTGGATATCACCATCACCTCTTGTGACATAAAAAGTTTTAACGCTTACAGAGTTTAAAAACTTCCAATTTCTTGATAACTTACACTTGAGTGGGTAGGCAGAAACCGCAGATTAAACTACTTGTCCGTACTAATGTTCTAGAGGTGACCCACCCACCCGGCCAAGTGTCCGTCGTCAAAGAATTGGAACTAAAGCCCCAAATTAAAATAACTGTCCGCACTCATTTTCTAGAGTGACCCACCTACCCGCCAAAGTGTCCCTTGTCAAGGAATTGGATATCATCACCACCTCCTGTGACATAAAAAGTTTTAACGTTTACAGAGTTTAGAAACTTCAAATTTCTTGATAACTGATACTTGGGTGAGTAAGCAAAAACCCCAGTTTAAAATATTTGTCCGTACTCATGTTCCAGAGTGACCCACCCACCCGCTCAAGTGTCCGTCGTCAAGGAATTAAATGTCACCATCACCTCCTCTGACATAAAAAGTTTTAACGTTTACAGAGTTTAGAAACTTTTAATTTTTTGATAACTAACACTTGGATGGGTCGGCGAAAACCCCAGTTTAAAATACTTGTCCGAACTCATTTACAAGAGTGACCCACCCACCCGCCCAAGTGTCCGTCGTCAACAAATTTGAATCAGCATCACCTCATGTGACATCAAAAGTTTTAACGCTTACAGTGTTTAGAAACTTCAAATTTTCATGTGAACTAACACTTGGGTGAGTGGGCGGAAACCCCAGTTCAAAATATTTGTCCGTACCCATTTTCTAGAGTGACCCACCCACCCGCCCAAGTGTCCGTCGTCAAAGGATTGTATATCACCATTACCTCCTGTGATGTAGAAACGTTTAATGCTTACAGAGTTTAGAAACTTCCAACTTCTTGATAACTAACACTTAGGTAGGTGGGCGGTAAGCCCAGTTTAAGATATTTGTCCGTACTAATGTTCTAGAGTGACCCACCCACCCGCCCAAGTGTCCGTCGTCAAGGAATTTGAATCAGCATCACCTCCTCTGACATAAAAAGTTTTAACGCTTACAAAGATTAAAAACTTCCAATTTCTTAATAACTAACACTTGGATGGGTGGGCGAAAACCCCAGTTTAAAATACTTGTCCGTACTCATTTTCTAGAGTGAGCCACCCACCCGCCCAAGTGTCCGTCGTCAATAGATTGTATATAACATCATCACCTCCTGTGATATAGAAACTTTTAACGCTTACAGAGTTTAGAAACTTCCAACTTCTTGATAACTAACACTTGGGTAGGTGGGCGGTAACCCCAGTTTAAAATATTTGTCCGTACTAATGTTCTAGAGTGACCCACCCATCCGCCCAAATATCCGTCGTCAAGGAATTTGAATCAGCATCACCTTCTATGGCATAAAAAGTTTTATCTCTTACAGTGTTTAGAAACTTCAAACTTCTTGTAAACTAACACTTGGGTGAGTGGGCGTAAACAACAGTTCAAATATTTGTCCATACTTATGTTCTAGAGTGACCCACCCACCCGCCCAAGTGTCCGTCGTCAAGGGATTGTATATCACCATCCCCTCAGGTGACATAGAAACTTTTAATGCTTACAGAGTTCTTGATAACTAACACTTGGGTGGGTGAGCAAAAAACTCAGTACAAAATATTTGTCCGTACTCATTTTCTAGAGTGACCCACCCACCCGCCCAAGTGTCAGTTGTTAAGTAATCCTGTGTCATAAAAAGTTTTAACCGGCCCAACTCAAATAAAGAAAGAAACAAAAAACAAAAACAAGTAAAAAACCTTATATTTGTGTTTTTGTGTGCTTTGCTACCAAAGCTAAACATATTAAAGTTGTCAGTGATCTGATCACTAAATGTTCCATCGCAACCATAAATCGGTTTGTAGACGTGGAATAGCACAGCAAATCTATTCAGATAACAGAACTAATTTTGTTAAAACTAAAACAAATTAAAAAGATTCTTCTCGGGTCACATCGGGCCTATTGAAACAGAGCTAATAAAAAATAAATAACGTGGCATTTTATTTCACAACGTGCCCACACCATAGAGGACTCTGGGAAGCAGCCGTTAAATCTATAAAAAGGCTTTTGACAAGAGTAATTAAAAATTCAGTTTTAGATTATAAGAGGTTGACCACAATCTTAACACAAATTGAAGTTGTCATAAATTCAAAGCCATTAACCCCTCTGCAAACAAACTCAATGACTTAGTATGTCACACTCCAGGACATTTTCTAATTGGAGATGCACTAGTAGCAATTTCACAAATTCACTAATAAAACCAAAGCCAATCAATTGTTAAGGTGGCAACAGTTAAAAAAATGAGACAACATTTTTGGAACAGATGGTCGGCAGAGAATCTGCATCACCTACAATAGCGACACAAGCAAAAAACAAAAATCTCCTAACACAGAAATCGGACAATTAGTATTGGTCAAGAAGTGTATGGAATTTCGCTGTAGAAGACCTTTTTTTCCAAAGACGGTCAACACAAGCGTTTTAAACAAAAGATGGTCCTCGCACAGTTACCAACTCTCACCTATGGCTCCAAGTGCCACACCCCAGAAAACTGTTTTGACCAACAGGCTAAACTAGGTGAAGGTATGCATATAATGGTGAAACATGGTAGAAGGCAGCAGTTCTACCAGTACCGACTAAAAGACCACTAAAAACATTTTTTTTTAAGTAAGGGACGTAGCTGAAAACCAGCAAAAACGGCCGTAACACTTCAATGCGGAAAGCAAGGAGAAACTACCGCTTAATTCCTCTAAAGACAAACAATCATGTCCATAAACCAAACAGCGCTGGCCTATAGTCCATAACAGACCTTAAATGGTCTAGGGGAGCTTATGCTAGAACCCACCCAAAATGTGATAAAAATCAATAAAAAAACAACTCAAAATAGGTACATGAAATGCCCAAACTATGTTTATGCCCAAAAAAATACACAACGTTCTTGGCGTTAGTGAGACCTTATCTCACTAACGCCAAGAACGTTGTGGTCAGAAAAAGAAAAAAATAAACAAATCAACTGTATTTTTCTCTGGTATCGGCTTGGCAAGCCACCCAAACGGAGTAGTAATAATACTGGTCAAAAACACAAGTAAATCGGTTCTGAAGAGTCTAAACTACTTGCAGCCACTAAGAAAATATTTCCAGTAAATCTGCTTGACTAGGGACAACCTGATGATTTGTCGTCCAGCCAGTTTAATCAAATTGCTCAATCTGTTTCTTAACTGTCACACAATTTAGTAAATTTAGTCAACCTAAATAAGCAAAAGACTAATTTTCCCATTTTTGTGCAAAAAAATAACTCCTTCGTTTCTTCAATTGGTTGAAATTGTGGATACGTTTATTCCGAAGGATTTAGAGGCTCCAAGTAGAGTAGTTACTGCATTTAAATGAAATTAGTTTTTCTATTTGACATTGTTTGTGCAGAAAAAGGTACATTGGAATAAATTTGAAATACAATTTTTTAGAAATTATTCACCCCCTTACATAAAAAGCAACAGTATTACAATCAACTTCCAGCAGGGGCTCCTTTAAATCACCCCAAATTTATTCATAAAATCTACATAATATATTGACGACACGATATTAGAATTGCATGTTTATATTTATTTTGTATATGATTCATGAAGAAATCCCAATATTATCTAAATAAACGTGTTAAAGTGTTTGTTTGATTAAAATAATTGCGACATAACGTGACCTAATCTATTTAATATTAATTAAAGATAAAGAAATGATTTTAGATAAAATTATATTGCCATCGACTATTGTCGTCATTTTAACCATAATATTACTAACGCAGGGTTTATAAACAAACATTAGTGCAATGGATTATTCCTATAAATCATCAATTTCAATGCAAATCATTCTAGATGTTGCATAAATAGTTTTTTTAAATTTGAATAGAAAAATAATTTTAGATTTACTACTCATTCATAACAAATAAATAAAAATTTAATTGTAACAAAACTTGATTATTAACAAATACTAACCTATTAAATAGAAACAAAGCATTACATAATTTTTATCAATTAATTCTAATTCTAATAAACTGATATTAATTTGGATTTTTGCTACGGATGAGGTTTACCATAAAAATCCGGGTCAAGAAACCATTCATTAAATATAATGAGTAGTTTTATAGATTAGAAAAAATATTAATTCATTTTTAATTACTGTAATGCAATTGTTACATTAATGTCAATTCATAAATAATAATACTAATGAAAGTAAATATAAATTCAAATTACGGTTTGCTTTTCATTTTCTTATTTAATGCATCTGACATCATTCTAAATATTGATTGAAGATAATATATCTAAATTATATAGCTTTATTAAACATGAATGGATTTTAGCGACAAAGAAACATTGTGCTTTAAAATGTATTTTTTTGTAAATAATTAAGTCAATAGAAATTAATACATTGTCCAAACTCGTTTATATTTTTGTGGTTTTGCATATGAGTAATTTCTGGGGAATTTATTTGGTAAATAAAACATATTAGCTGGTCACGATATAATTATGAAAAAATAATTTTAAGACTCGTTCGGTCATTAAACGAAGCGAGATATCCTTTTGTGCGGTGTGAGCGGAATGCAGGTCAAAAGAGTTTTGTACAAATTAACAATAATTAAAACCGTTACTTCAGTGTTTCTATATTTTTTATTTATAATTTTTTTTATATTAATAATATTGCTCCATATAATTTGTTCCTTATTGGAATTTAGTATCTTTTGTAATAATTATCTAACAATTTAAATTCAAGTATTATTTTATAATAATCATGGCTTCATTGCCGATGCAACAGCAATAATGGATCTTAATTAATAATTTTTGGTTTTGTTTTGCGTTCGCTGATGGCTGGTTTACCACTAGCTTAATTTTGTTCTAGCGCTCTCCGGGCATACTAGTTTCGGCATCGCGGATTTCTCAGTTTGCTGCGGCAACTCATGCTGTACACGACCCATCTCTCCCTATACCCTCTTTTTCTATCCTACTTCCTACACTGACATCCATCTCTCCTTTCTCCCATTCTTGTTTTATTCAGCCTAGATATTTGCGTTGTCTTTAGGTATCTTCTTAGTTTTTCTATATCTTCATTAACTTCTTCCTCGTCGTATCCTCAATCTTTCATAAATATTTTGTGTAACTCCATTAAATGTATCCCCTTTGGTAGTCCTACTTCTAGTGAGATTTAAGAATCTCTGTTTGAAATTAGTTCTTCCTGCCCCTGGTTACCAGATATACTCTGACCATTTCAAAAGTTGCATTGTTTGTCAACCTCAAAATGGCGTATCTGCCTTATGGTTTAATAATTGCTTAATCAATTCATTCAGTTTACTTTCCTCGAGCAGTTTTTTTCATCTTCTCTTTATCTCTCGGTTGGTACTAATGTATTAGTAAATGTTCTTCTCTTGTCTATCCTTTCACCGTCCATTCTTTGGTAGGCATAATTGCCTTGGTCTTCTTTGTTTTATGCTTCCATTTAGCTTCTCGCTCCTTATTCTATGTCTTCTGTGTGTTTCCTTCCATTTTGGTTTATCTAAATCTTAAAGCTTCAAACGCCTCTATCTATTTCCTCAGTACTGTCGTTGCATAGTTTCTTAGTGCTCTACATTTGTTTTTGTCACTCAAGCATATATTAATGATTGTGGATTTGTTGATTTTGGTTTCTAATACCTTTTCTAACTCTTTCCTGTCTTCCTCCCACGCTTCACACTCTTTTAACGTATGTTCTGCGTCGTCCTGGATGCTAAATCTCAATGTTTGTTACATATGTAGACATGTTTGTTTCTGTTTTAGTACATCTCTTTTGACACCTAGATCATTCAGACGTTGTTCCTCAACAGACTGATCCATTTTTGACACGTTGTCTCCAAAAAGTGCAATCCTGCGTAGTTTTTAATCGTGTTAAGGGTTATTTTACAGCTTGCTAGATATGTTTTTATAAAGTCCTTATACCTCAAAACTTGTGTCCTACTTCTGCAATCACCATAGAACAACTCGGAATACATGACCTGTATGGGGAGAGAATTGAATTTTAATTATTAATTATTAAATAACTTAATTTCGCACTTCGGGTCTACGGAAAACTTCCGTGTTTCTTATATAGTCATTCCATCTGATGTGCATGATCAATTTTAAAGACTTCATAAAAAATTAATCAAACTTTGGACCATATAAAAGTGTAGATATAACCTCAGCTTGATAGGTTCTTATTTTTGTCCATATGGGGAAGTCAAAAGATTTAAATAGTTTTTGGTGATCTCAACATCAATCTTGTTAGTTGCTGAGATGGTGCTCCTAAGATATTTAAAGTTGCCACTAATATTCCAGTGTAGATTAACGGTTCTCTGACAGTTTATCTTCAGACCAAATTTTGTAAAAAAGTCTTCTAGTCTAGTAATAGCTTTTTGTAGCATCTGCAAACAAGATTTCCATAATTTTTGCAAACAGTATCTTGTTTAGTGATCTTGATACCGATATTTTCTATGCAATGCATCAAACATGCCTTAGAAGACTTGCCTTATTACAACTGAAAAGTAAAGTGCAAATAATGTTGGGCACAATACCCTGCTTCACTCCTCCAGTCATGTTGAATTCTTTCAATAAGTCGCCATCTATTTGAACTCTGCATCTCATGCCCTTTTAAAGTTGGTGGTCAACCATTTTGGAAATCAGCCTAGTTTCTGTAGTACAATCTAGAAAGCGTTACGGGGTTACACAGTCAAATGGTTTCTCTAGGCACAAACCACTTGTATAAATGTTGGTACTATTTCAGACTTTTGCAACTAGCATATGGTAAAGACTGCATCGGCTGTGCCACATTTTCCGCACTGGGTTTCCAAAAAAACTTACTCAAAAACCAATTGAAAGCAATTGATAAGCGCATAAAAAATGTCTAGCTGTATTTAGGAGTTACAGTTAGCAGCGTTTCCTTTGCATTTAAAAAAGGTACACATAGTAGACAATTTAAATTTGTCTGGGACCAACTCTGCCACATTTTGCCAATAAAACTAAGTTTCTCTTCAAAGTACCTCCTTCTTTAAATATTTCAAGTGAGATTCCGTTCCTACAAAGTGTCTTTCCGTTTTTGAATTGTCATATACCTTGTTTTGCCTGGTCCATTGTCAGCATGATGCGTTCTTCTTTTAGATAGCTAGAAGTATTAGAGTGCTTTAGCCAGCTTTCCAAAATTATTTATCTGTAAGCTTTCTTCTATCTATTGTATTGATTAATAGTGCTTTACGCTTAGTTGGTCCGTATTCCTGTCTCATTTTTTTTTAATTAAAGAATCTTACCCGGTGGGTATCAGCGTAGTGTTATAGTTCTGCAACACGTTTTTGCCACCAGGTGTCCTCTACTAGCCGGCTTAATTTTCTGAAAGTTGAGTACGTATCGTATGGTTTTCTCTGTTGTTCTTCTATTTACGCAAAGCTCTCTTGTCAGCGTCAATTGTATCCGTTGATCATGATTGTCATTAAAAAAGTCCTGGCATCGTCGGACTGCACCTATAGTCAATTGTAAAGTACTTCCAATCTGTGGTAAACGTTTGCTCTTCAATTGAGATGTCACACAAGTTCTTAAGATTTTCCTGAAAAGCGGAACGCACTTCAAAGTTCATAAGTTTTTTGGTATCTAATTTCTTGAAAAGTTTGTTGTCTGTTTTGGGTTTAGTAATGTGAAACTAAATTTTGGATACAACAAGATTGTGATTAGTCAGACATTTTGCTCTTTTTTTATTCTTGTAAGATAAACATCAGCAATATCTTGTGTTACTGCTTAGAACGCGGGTGCTGCCATGTCGCTTTGAACTTGTTTTTTGTCTGAAAAATGTGTTTGTGATGCAGAGGTTATATTGCAAACATAACGTCAGGTAATTAGATGGTCTGATATACTAGTAGAGACACAAGTGAAATCCCTGACAATGCTATTCTTTATTGCAAAAACAACTTAGCTCGGTCTTTTTTCAATAGTTGAACGCCATTTACAATAGAAAGTGTATCTTCTTTGTATCTATTACTTTGGTTCACTCAATGCAACAATATCAGTGTACTTTCTGAGCTACTATAGCTGCCTTTCGCTGCATTTTTTGTATTGTCTTGTAATGTGCGTACATTCCACAAGCGACCGTCGTTACCAATCGTTTGAAGGTTGTGGTAAGCGTTTTTTAGAACGCATTTTCTTTCTTTTGATGAAGGAAAGCAGTACGTCCCTAAATAAGGCTGCTTTGTTGCCATGGGTGCTGCCAAATCTACATTTTTACATCAATAATGCCTAAGCGACCACTCTCCGATGACGTTCTTAGTGCAGACATTTGACCAACAACCTAACCTAACCTGGCCCACCCCTTTTGCTTGTCACCAGTAGCCTTTAGTTTCCATGTTGATGTGAGAAGATGCTGATGCCTATTGACTTTGCTTGCCTTTTATGTCGGGGTATAGCCGCTACCTATACTACAGTTACTTGGAGCCATTAGTGAGAGAGTTTGTGAGTGCCCTGAGGATCAGTAGCCAGTATCCACCTGCGTTGATAAGGTACTACCTCTAGAACACCACTTCTTCCTAATCTAGCGTCTTCACAGACGTGTAGTGACATATTTTTGTAACATCTCTTCTAATTTTATCCATCCTTCTCCAGGCTAAATATTATCCGTTTGAAAGTGTTACGACATCTTGTGTCTCAAACTGCTTTTTCGATATTTTAGTGAAGCAAATTTTGTACTGTGTCAGTCCATCAAGTTGGAGACCTCCCTCTTCTCCGCTTTTTGTTGTTGTGATCACCAAAAAAACTTTAAAATACTACAAAATCGTAGTTTAGATTTGATTCTTTAAGCACTAATACATTAGTTCGCATGGCAGTCTATGGTATTCTCAACTTTCTTTTCCAACAAACATCTTAAATGCATGCAGCGCGTCAACAATCTGCAGCTTGCAATGTCCACGTTTCTGCTCCGTATATGAACACCACACCCCATTATATTATTATAAGAAAATATTTCAGAGAAAGTAATTTTATGTAAATTGTCTTTGTGGCCAGGCACACTGATAAAGAGTGCATACCATAAAACACTATTGTATGTGTCTCACAATGGGTGGAGAAGCAACAAATCTACTAACATATATGAATACCAATAAATACTACTGGCCTACAAGCTTTGATTTTTGATCCCGCTCACCCCCCGTGTTTGTTATTAAAAAAAATGTATCACAAACACTTGGGCAGGTATGTGAGAAACACCAATAAATACTACTCGCCTGCAAGCTTCCATCTTAGTTCCCGCCCACCCTCCCAAGTGTTTGTTGTCAAAAAGTTGGCTCACAAACACTTGGGCGGACGGGTAAGGAACACCAAGAAATGCTACTTGCCCCAAAGCTTCAAACTTAAACTACTAGCCTACCAATTTTGATTTTTGCTTATTTTTTTGCAAATTAATCACAAACAATAGGGCGGGTGGGTGGGGTACACCAATATTTGCTACTTGCCCAAAAGCCCATGTCTTTTTTTCTAAAAGTTAGATCGCAAACACTCGGGCGAGTGGATGGATAACAGCAATAAATTTTACTTGCCCAAAAGCTTCAAACTTAGTTCCTGCCCACCACGGATAATTTTTGAATCTTAACAAAATCCGACTGAAACCAAAAAGAATTTATATATTTCTAAAAACTTACAAAACGGCGGATAATTTTTGAATCCTAAAAAAACCCAACTGAAACCAAAAAGGGTGCATAACTCTCTTCATTTCTGCTGGATTTTAGTTTTAGTTTCACATAACCTACAAAATGGCAAAAACAATCCTATTCACGAATTTATAAATTTCAAAAAACTTAAAAATTGGCGGATGATTTT
This sequence comes from Tachinus rufipes, assembly GCA_963932245.1. NCBI lineage: Eukaryota > Metazoa > Arthropoda > Insecta > Coleoptera > Staphylinidae > Tachinus > Tachinus rufipes. The sequence continues at coordinate 23,195,596 of OZ010747.1, read as the reverse complement.
TGAAGTCTAACAAAATCCAACTGAAACCAAAAAGAATGCACAAGTTTTTAATTCTTGCTGGATTTTTATGAAATTTAAGTGTCACATAACCTACAACTAACTTGAAAATATAACTGTTTTAGTGAATTTTGAAAATTTACAAAATGGCGGATATTTTTTTAATCCTAACAAAATCCGACTAAAACCAAAATGGGCGCATAACTTTTGAAAATCCTGCTGAATTTTAATGAAATTTTAGTTTTACATAACCTACAAACCTGCAAATATAACCCTTTTATTGAAATTATAAATTTTTAAAAATTTACAAAATGGCGTATGTTTTTTTAATCTTAACAAAATTCAACTGAAAGAATGCATAACTTTCTTAATTCCTGCTGAATTTTTATGAAACTTGAGTTTCACATATCCTATAAATCTGCCAATATAACCCATTTATTAATTTTATAAATTTCTGAAAACTAAGCGGATAATTTTTGAGTCTTAACAAAATACAACTAAAACTAAAAAAAGACATAATTTTATATAAATTAAATTCCACTTCAGAACAAAATGAGTTATTTTTTTTGTATTTTTAACAATTCAATTCAAGATTTATTGTCATTAAAGCTGAAACTATAAATAAATAAACAAACAAAAATTATGAAACAATATCATTAGGTCAGTACAAGTAAAAGCATGTAATTTACAAAGTGCTAGGCGTGTGGCAACCATTATGCATTCACCCTACACTGGGAATCCTTAAATAGGGGAAATAAACACCTTTTATTTTAATTAAAAATCGATGCAGAAAATATTTTGTTAATTGGTTTTATATGAAGTGTAAGCAAATCAAATAATACAAATTAGTTTTGCCTTTTTTAACCAGCATAACTGCAATTTAATTCAAATATATTCTTGAAATTTTGCTAACCAATATCAACTCATTAGCTAATTTTTGAATTTTAAATTCGTTGAACCTTTTACCATATCCGCACTAAATTGATTCCAATATCTTCCTAATTTGCATATTGTATGGCACTTGAAAAACCATTATTATATAAAGGCGCTTGAATTTAAATTGCCAACAACAATTCGCAATCCGTCTTAAATTACTTAACACCTTTGCACGCCCATCTATATTTGGACGGGTATAATTATAACGCGAAAGAAGCACATACCGATTTTCATATTAAAAGGTATATGAGCGCACACTTTCTTACAGAGTGATTCATTAATTAGCCATGTCCATAATTAAATTCCGAATAGGATATGTTGTGACCATATCATACTGAGAATTGTTTAAAAATAAATTATTAGTTACGCTTCAATGAATTGGAAATTCATAATCGTATAAAAAAGTAATAAAACTGACTATATTATTAATAATAAGTTATACTTTAATTGTAGATTTTTTATATATAGTAGAATAAGGAAAAGGTCATAAAAATAGTAATAAAATCAACATATTTTAATAAGTACTACTTAACACTAATTATATTCTTATAACAATCAAAAATAACAATTTTAGTATGAAATAAATATTAATAAAATCACATTTGTTCAAACTGCCACGCTAAAGATTTGAGCAGACGATGTGTACCCATTCACAGTACCATATCAATTTAATATTTTTTCAATTTTATAATTTCAATAATAATCAAAATCTCAGTCTACTGGCAACTCTAAGACCTTGAAAAGTAGTTGTTTATAATTGCACAAAATGATTTTTTTTCTTCTCCCCACTACCAGTATGCAATTTCATAATAATTTTATTATGAACGCATATTGAGTGCAAAAAATGAACATTACGCATAAAGCCATCCAAAAGTGATCGATCACCTGTCAAATGTCATATTATAACATTCAATTAAAAATAATTTAATTCTTTTTGTATACATTATAAGTGTTTTAGTCATAAAACCAAACTTTGCCAAAGTTTCCATAAATTGCTTTTATTTATTGTAGTCGTAGATAAAGTATAGTGTACAACTTGCACGTAATGTCCATTTTGCCATAGTAGTATTATACTAGAAGGCGCAAAAGTTTGTCACCCGATGTTGTTTGATTGTAATTTTTTTAATAAATAAAAAAACTTTAGTTTTGCTTTTGGATTGTGTTTATTTGATGTCTAAATTTCTTTTTTCATTACGTAGAAAAACTAATATCGCCGCCAGAATTGATGACCATACGGGCTCGATTTATATGGCATTTTCCATCACTCTTTCCAACTTCCGGCGATAGGTTCCCGCATTCCTGAAGGATATTCTCTTAGAAGGCTTCAAGAGTCTGAGTCTTATTGCCTCGTAACCCCACAAAAAGAAGTCTGAAACTGTTAAATCAGGCCATCTTTCCGGCCAATGCAAATCACCAAAGCAAAAGATTAGGCGACACGGAAATGCAGTCCTCAGAATTTCGGTTGTGGGTCGTACTCCATCCCGTTAAAACCACATGTTCACCAGTCCCAATTCGTCAGCGTTTTCAAAAAAATAAGGCCCGATGATGCCTCCAGCGTAAACACCACACCATACAGTAACTTTGAGCAGATGTAACGACTCTTCGTGTGTTATACGCAAATTTTCGGTACCTCAGAAACAATAATTCTGCTTATTCACATATCCACAGAGATAGATGACGATTTTCGATAAAAAGATGTCATCCTCGTGGTCGCAAGCGCTTGGTGGTCAACGGCTATCAGCTGATGCACTGTGTGCACTTTGTAAAAAAATATCTTCAAGTCTTTCAAAAAATTTCGCTGTAAAGACCGCCGATTGATGCCCAATTGCGTGGCACGTCGCCTGGTCAATTCTCTGGGATCCTCTGCGACATCTTCAGCAAGAGCCGCAATATTCTCAGCAGAACGGCTGCTCCGAGGCCTATGCCTGACAGCATTTCGTGTTGACCCACACTCTTCTAGGCGAGCAGCTAAACACCGTAATGTTTGCCCAGTTGGTGTCGAGAAATCTACGTCAGAATTCACGCTGCGCTAACACCACCGACGAATTACTACGCAAAAAAATCGAAACAGTTATTCCGCATTCTTGAGGAGTATAGCGAATCATGTCTTATTGACGTGTATATTGTATCTGTTTACTTCACAAATGTCAAAGCAGAACTGATATTTACCGCCATTTGCAAAAATTATAACATCTTCCGATAGGAAAGTGACTTTGCGCCACCTAGTACATAGAACGCATGGATAGAGGAGGATAGAAAATTTATGTTCCACGTGACCGCATCACAATGGTCTAATGCAAAGACTGTTGAGCAGGCAAATTGTCAAATATATTTAGATGCGGTCGTCTCCTTCGCAAGACAATGACAAACCAGCAAAGTGTTTGCCAAGTAAGCCCCTCTAGTGGTGTGATTCGCATTCCAAGTTAAACTGTAGGTCCCGCATGTTTGTGTAGAACTATTATCACACACCACAAACATACGAGAGAGGAACCTCCATCGTAGCAAGCACGGCACTATAAGAAGAAGATGTTCCAAGCTGTTTCAGTCGCTATAATGGAATGACCCGTTTAAGAACGTGTGTTTCGTGAGCAGACCTATTTGTCAAACGCCTGCTCCCCGCAGCAGAATTCTCGCATAAAATAATGCATTTCAGGATACCAAAAATGTGTCCACGATAAGAAGGGGGCCTCAGAATACCGTCACTACCCCAGAAAACATTAAAAAAGTTTGAGCTGAAATTCAACAATCTCTCAGGCGTTCAATTCGGAAACAGACACCGGCTCTTAAACAATGTTGAAAACAATAAAACTGAAACACGTCTAGTTTTAGTAGGACAAGGCCACAGCCCACACAGCAAAACTTTTCATGGACTTCTTGCAAAACAGGTTCCCCGGGCGCAAGTTCCCATAAAAAAAAGATCATTTCGTACAGTCTGCGTTTTATTCCATTTTCAAATCCATGCTAGCATGCAGTGGCTAGCATCTTCTGCACTTGCTCGAATAGCACTGTTACAATTTTGGTCGTGATTAGAGTTTTCTGACACTAAATTTTTGAACTATTCTTCGTAGTTCAAAGTCTTCAAAATACGTTTTTACGATTTCTTAGGTTCAGGTAGTACGGTGAAATTGTGTTTTATTGCCAACTTGCAAACTAGTAGTAACTGTTAGTTTTACAGTAAAGTCCGCTTGTAAAATAAATTAAATCGAAAATTGACGTAATTTTATCTTCGTAAAATTTTTGCTCACCTCTGAATCAATGACGGCTTCTACTCTTCTTCTTCTTCTCGGCCATCATTTATCCACTCCTGGATGTAGGCCTCCTCCAAAAATGTCAACGTCTTCCTATTTGCTGCAGTTTGAATCCAGTTTTTTCCTGGAATATTTTGAGATCTGCCAGCACTTCATTTGGTCTCTTTTGGACGCCAAGTTGTGATCCTTATTGTCCACCTGTCCGGGTCCTGCCTTGCTATGTGGCCAGCCCATCGCAACCTTATAGTACCTCTGTCACACCGGTTCTTATTCGGATTTCCTCATTCCAAACTCTGTCCCTCAAAGTAATTCCATTGCTCTCTGTGTAGTTTGTAGTCTGCTAGATGTTTATGAGCACTGGCATCACGCAGGAATCAAATACCTTCCTTTTGAGGATTATAGGGAACTCCTTGGATTTGAGGATATGGCTTAATTTACCGAAAGCCGCCCAAGAAAGACCAATTCTTCTTGAAATTTTAGAAATCTGATTTTCTTTACAGAGTTGAATTTTATGACCAAGATAAATGTATGTAGTTTTCAATTTAATGGATTGATTATTAATTGTTCATTTCAGGTCCGATTTTTACTAACTCTTAATGGAGTTCCTGAAGCATGCTCTTAAGTCCTTCTGCAGTGTTGCCGATGACAACAATATCGTCTGCAAATCGCAAATGATTGAAGAGTACTCCGTTGATATTTATTCCTTTTTTATGCCAGTTTAGGGTTTGAAGACATCCTCCAAGACTAATGTAAAAAGTTTTGAAAAAATTGTATTTCCTTGCCGCACTCCTCTTTTAATAGAGATATTATCTGTCTTGAAGTCTTCGTCAATTTTAACTTGGATGGTCGCGTTTTCGTTGATCTATTTGATAAGGTTTGTGTATCTTGAATCGATTCTCGCATTGTCTAGAAATCTTAGTAATGCCCACGTTTGAACGGAGTTGAAAGCCTTTTTTCAATCTTTGTTAGTAGCTTGTATAAATGTGACAGCAAGCTGATAGGAGAGTAATTCTCGATGTTGTTTCTGTCACCTTTTTTGTATAGCAGAATAAATTCGGCATTTTGCCATTTGTTTGGGATTCTTCCTTCCATCATACATTTGTTTAGTAGAAGAAGGCTTCTACTATTTTCCTTTTGTCTTTAGTTCTATCCGTAAAAGTTAAAGCGTCGGCCTAGTCAACCAAACTTGAATATCCTCTTAAAAATTCGAGATCAATCAAGACAAAGGTGTTTTCGAAAAGATTCATCGAAATCGTAGTCCAAGATGATACCTATTTGAACGAGATTATGTGCATGGCAGTAGTCCGGGCCATCAAAAAAGATTGCGCCTACCTAGAAAACAAGGTCTTTACACTACGAACTGACGATAAAGCGTTAGTGTGGCTAAAAAACTTGACAAACAAAAAATTGAAATACACAAAATGAGCTTTAATGCTGGAATAGTTTAACTGTACGGTGGAACATGTTCCCAGCACTAATATTTTACTCCCTCGTGCAGAAACCCCAAACAAATAATCTCTAGCAAAAACCAAATAGTACTACCGATTGCCACCAGCATGTTAGCAATATCATCGACAAATGGCTAAACCACATTACCTTAAACGTCATCAAATTACCGTTCTGAAAACAGAGACGATAGCAGACGCAGTAAGGCGCATATAGCAAGAATACCCACATACTTGTGCGGTCATGGAGCAGTACAAAACCTTAAATATTATTTCAATGACCCATTAAATAGTGACGAGGAATGCCGACTCTTCAAGCCCCATCACGCATCTAAAACTGCCTGACAATCAAACCAAGATAAAACCGTTGCCGATTTTCTTAAATCTGATCACTGGCAAAAAGTTTACAATAACATGCAGACCTTGATGTGCGGCTGTGTATTTAGCAGCAAAACAAGACAAGTGCTGCCCAACCAGAATCAACCTTACACTTTCATTCGGCATCAGAAGTATGGGAACGGGTGTCAAAACGTTTCCAGTACCTGCAGCCACCCGTGACCGTTGAGATCTTGGTAAACTGTTTATTTTTATCCAAACATATTATTAACAGACAACAATTTTCAGTTTGTCAGCAATGCGGTAAAGTAAAAAATAATTCATGACACTACGGTAACATAGCAAGCTAACACCTCCACGGTGTTGACCTGTAAAGAATACATACAAAGTTGAAGAAAATATACCACAGAAAGCAGTAATAACTCTAGCAGCGTTCCATAATAAGCGATGTACTATCGCCACAACAATAAGCACACCAATTGAACACAACCTACGCCAACCTGGTGACTAAGTTGCTTCAAGGGAAATTATCAAAGATCTAGATCATCAGCTACAACAACGCCAAGCCGTCTATCAACAGCGCCGCTATATCTAAGTAAAAGAAGTCCTTGAATACTAGCCAAAGACCTATCACTAACGCGTGGCCTTCCCAAAAGATTGGCTTATAAGTGAATAAAATCATAACATCAACCAGCACTAATTTGATCTTCGTAAAATTTTCGTTCACCCCTAAATCAATAAGAACTTCTTATGCTTTTATTCCTATCTATAATCTATCTGTCAAAGAGTCGGTCTAATCAACCCCAACAATCAGAATCAATCAAAACCAAACCGGATTTATCGGAATCGTAAGCCAAAGATGGCACAAAACTGATGCCAACTTGGGCCACAATTCCGATACAAAACGGTCTAGAACGATGGAGACCAATAATTCCAGCCAAGAAAATTGCACACCACACTGTGACTTAAGATAAATGTAAAGGACTTCTTGAGGAGGACCCGGAAGCCAAAAAGCGCGCTGGGTTGCGATCACAGAACATCCGCTCAAAAAGTAAGCTTCAACGGCAAAAGAACGCTCCTCACTGTTGGCGAATAAACTGTGTCGGGACAAAACTTTATAACCCCGCCTCTCGAACAAGACCACTAGCGCTCCGCTACGACATCAACCGACTAAATGGCTCGCATTTTAAAAAAGAAAGTTATGCTGCCGCACCCTGTAGGTAAAACCCGAAAACCAAATTTAAAATCTTCTCTACCTAATCAAACAAAGCCTTCATAAAAAACGTAGTGAACCTTTATCAAAAACCCTATTGACAATGCACTAAAAAAATCTTTTTGAATCATGAATGTAAAAATACTGTCAACACAAATTAGAAAAAAATAACTTACCTATACTATTCAAAAAAGAATTAAAAAATTATCCCAACTAAAATAAATTGACTTGGTTACAAGCGGCATAAAGACAACGCTGGCCCTTGCTGCCAACAACCAAACAAACAAGATCTCCAAGGATAGTAAGCTTTCAGCTGATAATTCAAGCTCAAAATGGAAAAACAAGACGGTAGTCAATCATCTTCTTCGTTAGCCTCTAGTCTAACATTGAACATAAACCTCCCTCAAACCATTTCATTACACTTCATTTTGTGCCACAAGCTTCCAGCAAAAATCCGCAGTTCTTGTGAGACCTTCCGCGTCCTCGTTTGCCAAGCCGTTCCGGTTTTCTTCTCTGCGTAAAACCTGTTGTTACAATGTTCTTGTCAACTAGCATTCTATACCTTCTAGATAATTGGTGTAATAGTGTCCAATCAGATGTGCAATAGTATATACGCAAGCATACGTGACATAACTCAAATCATCAATTGCAGTTAAACAACAAGCAAAAACGGGATTAACCATCAGAAAAGTTAACTGCCAAAAACTCCAAAATATATTATATATAAGCAGAAGATGTACCCAGTGTTTCACTACAACTCAAACGGTAAGTCTGTGAGCCTACAACAAGTTCCAACGTCAATAGATCCAAACAACAAAGAATTAAAAATTGTCCAACCCAGATCAACGGGTGCAAATCAAAACACCTTACTTTCGGGCTGCAACACACTAATACCAGAATCCAAAAAAACAAAAATAATAAAATATAAAACAATCCTGCCATAACCGGCGCTAGCCAGGAAAGCAAACTTTCAAGTTAACTAAAACTTACTTCACGCAAAGATGTACTGGATCCAACCAGACTTTAAACAACAGACTCAAGAACCCACAACAAAATAGTATGCTATCCCAAAAAACAAAATAAATAAATATACCTTTTGTAGTGCATCGGCAATAGAGCAGCTCTACTATAACCACAACCAACATAAAAGCAAAGCAAATTTACACACTCCACCACTAGTCAACCATGTTTGTAAAATCATACGACAATTTCTTTTTTATTGGCCTGCGTTTATAGCTAGTTAGTTTAGATTTTTGGCGTATCGGCATAAGAAGACTATTAATGCCGAGCCTGCGCTTATAAAACTTTAGTAATGTTTTCTAAAAGAAATTCTTTTTAATTCTCTTTGTGTATAAATGTTAGTGCGTAACGTATCCCGTCTGCACGATATCTTAACCAGCGTTCGTAGCAAGAATTATATTACTAAAACTACTAAAAGACAATTTAAAAAAACAGAAAGCCAGTGTAACGTCGATTGGATCCGTTGCCGCGCATTGCGTAACAAACTAAGTGTGTCCGGTGTCCAAATCTGCTTGACTGAGCACCTAAAAGCAACGCTTTTTTATTTTATTTTTTATTTTTTTTATATATTTTTTATTTTTTTTAATATTTTTGTAAATTTTTTTTTTAAATTTTTAATTTTTATTATTTTTATTATTATTTTTATTTTTTTTTTTATTTTTTTAAATTTTTTTTAAATTTTTTTAATTTTTTTTTTTTATTTTTTAAACTTTCCATCAATGAAAAAGAAATTATTAATGTATAAAAAATATTTAAATAACTAAAACTGAAGCAGAGTAGCGATTTTCAATATTTATATATGCCTGGTCAGCAAACATGGAAAAGAACAATATTTACTACCAAATATATTATATTTACATTATACACTCACTCATATGGTCATAAATTACAGCTGTCAATTCTTATCGACCAAAAACATACTGTTAAATAGGGGTTAAAGTAAAAGGGGCTAAAAACAGGGATCACATTACATTTACATTTATCTTTCAATGCAGTCGAATCAATATTACCCTTAATTTTGATCATATTTTGTAGCTACATTGTTCCATAATATTTATAATATTAATTACATAAGAGAAGAAAGCAGCTGTTGTAAACTGATATAGAAATGGGGTTTTGTAAGAGTGTGCTACATAAACAATGCCCAAATAAAGAAAGTAATTTGTATGTATGAATACGGAACATGTGGTTGGTCATTTCTTTCTTTATTCATTTTACGTCGGTCTATTTCTGTTAGGATCATTTGTTTTGGAAAGAAAAATCACGGACGAAAAAGTCATATAGCATGACTCAATGTGAAAATCGTAATGCATACTTTAAATATATATGAGTAAAGTAATCTAATAGTTTAAGACTAATTAAACCGGAATTCGCTGAATAACCAATTAATAGCTCGATTTTTAATCGTTTACAGAAAACCTATTTATACCGAGAAATAAAACCCATTTATTGCATGAAATTTATTAAAAATAAAGCACAAAAAACGATTTTTTGTTCAGAATACTATTTTATATTATTACAGAATTTGCATTAAAAAATAGTTGTTGTCAAAAATTGTTTAGAAAACAATTTATTTAATCAAAAATTTAATCAATCAAAACAAAATAACAAAATAACTTGCCAAAATGGTTAAAAATTCACAAAAAACTCTCTCAAATTGATTAAAAATAACCAAAAATCGAGAAAAAAAACACAAAATTTGTGCATGTTAATTACTTAATGTTTACATTTATTTAAAACTGGCAGTAACCCAAGATTTTTGTACACATTCTGCAATATAAGAATCACGATTCACTGGGCTTTCCAATTAATTTTTACAAGTAATTTTTTTTTATTTCTTTTATGTGTGGCTACTTTATTCCTGTAATAAACATAAAGGTCAAAAATAAATATATTAATATCGATATTAGATTGCTTAACATTATAAAATTATTAATGGTAATAATTAATGTTATTACCTTTATTGATTCCTATATTAATAGCTAATTGAAACTAATGCAATCAGCGGATTTAATTAATGCTATTACAGCACAGCTTATTTATTATAGTGAGGTTTTTAATAAAAATCGCGGCCGCATTTACATGTAATTTGAAATAAGTTAACTGTAATTTTTTTTTTTCAATTAAATAAGCATTTAATTATAAAACTTTGTATTAGAATAACGTTACAAATAATTAAAAAGTTCAATAATTCCAACTTATCGTTTGAGCGCACTGACAGTTGAGCCGTAAGGCATTATACGTAATAGCAAAAAACATGTTAAGGCCTTGGGGTTGCACTAACTAACTGCAGAAGAGTGTTAAATTTATACAAGCCATTTAAAGAAAAAAGTCGCAGTAACTTTTCCGCAGTAAAGTGATGCGGTCGGATAATTAATTAATAAACGACAAAAACGCACGGTGTGGTGGATGAGAGGTTTAGCGTTCGCTGCGTCAGTTACATAAAAAACAAATTCAAATAACTGGGCGTAACAATAGCAAAAAAAAGACTTGTGCCAAATGCTTCAATAACGCAACCGGTCTTCACTTTGATCTAGCTAAAACAAATTCTACAACAACAGATCCAGCTAAAGAAGAAGAAGAATTTGCAAGACTCTCACTCGAGTCACTTATTTGACAAAAACAAACAAGCAATTGACCGAACAAGATGTAACTAAAAAATAATGTTAGTAGAAGCCTCTTCGTAAATACTGTCAGTAGTACTCATAAAACGATCCGCACCCAAAAAAATGGACTAATGCAAGTTTAAGAGTAAGACCCTGGCAGTATCATGTGAAATGGTACGCAGCTAACCTCAGCATACACTACATCACACACATAAATTACACTTACCTGACACACAAAAACACGTATGTCTGCAGTAAAACAAAAATAACCCAAAAAAAAAACTTTTTTAAGCAACATAAAGTTTCTGCTAAATCAATCAGCACTAAGGCTACATACCGTAGTCTCTCCATACAAACTCCCAACCACAACTCAAGAAACTATACTTGATATAGACATATCCACAAAAAGAAAACTAATTAAAGCTCTGCTGCTTTAATTAGTTTTCTTGCACAAAACCAATAAAATCCATCTATAGCAACCAGCTTACCAACAAATCTGATAAGGCTATAACCAAAAACCCAAGGTATTAAGATGACATTCCCATTACTATCCATAACGATAAAAACTAAGTAATCACACGTTCAAAAACAGCGGAATACTAAGATTAAAAAAAGAAAAACTTCGTAAAACACTTAAAAAAACAAGAAAATAAAAACTTGACCCGCAACCGGCAAACCACCCGCGGATGTACAACGCCAAGCCCCGTACTGATCCTTTCCCTTACACCCTAATATCTGCTCCCAACGCCGCTGCAACGGTAAAAGCCTGAAAATCACAAAGCCAAAATCTTAGCAAATAGAAGATGAATAACTTGAATAACAAGTCCCAGCAGATTTCCAATGTAAAGTCTCGCACTCATGTTCCCTTACATCCCCGGTGACTGCAAGAGCAAAAACTGTGCAAAACACTAAAAAAAAAGCAGTAACAAAACCTAGAACCACAACAAATAAACTCCCAGGAGATGTCCAACTTTTCCTTATACTACTATCACTGACCCAATGCCTGCTAAAATTCCAAAAATGACATGTTCAAAAAGTGCAGAAAACACTAAAAACAAAATATTTGGTTCACAACCAAAAAAATCTGTCCAGTATAAGTCCACTTGTAGCACTGCAAGAAATCTTAGTCAACAAAACAAAACGACAGCATTAACAACAACAACAAAGCAAAACCTTCAAAGCCATAAGTTCTTGCCAAAAAGTTTAAAAAAACCACACAAAAAATAATAATATTAGAATTGGAACTAATTCAAAAACGCAAAACAACCTTTTAAAGATCTTCAAAAAATCAATGTTCCGGAAAAGACCATAGCAACTGCTAGCAGCCAATTAGAAAAGTCTACCCCAAGAAGGAACCAACAACCGTACCGACTAAGAAACCGACAACAAATAACTGCAATTCTAATTGCAATTACTAACTGATGATTAATTGGACTAAACACCCAACTAACATCCATATTTTAATTTATTTAAATTAACTAATTATTAGTTTATTTAGTTAGTTCAAATTAAATATTTCTTCCAGCATGGACCCAGACAAGACGACCTCAAAACCTTGGAGTCAATGTACGCCCTGGTAGAAAACAAACAAATTCCTGATCAAAAGGCAGGCAATAAAAATCTACGCCCTAGAAGCCCACATCATGTTCCTATGGTACAGTCAAAGAAGATCAGCAAGCAAGATGACCAAGCCAAGCAGATCAGGCGCGACGCTAAGAAAGCAAAAGCCACCCTCAGTAAACTGACAACTTCCATCAAGACCACCATTAGCAAGCTGCCCACCAGACTTGCCTACTACCATAGAAACCCCGATGAAAACCAGCTCAGCCGACCAGATCCAGTCCAGCAAGCCAGCGGTACAACCTTTCTCCAAGAAAGAAGAAAAAAAGAATCACCGCCCCTAGAGGAGCGTTTCATCATGGTAGGAAACAAAAAAAAATCGAAGAAGTCAAGGAAGAAACCAGGTGAACCCCCCTGTCTTTTGCTCTAACATGCCATCAGCCGGCCCGCCACTAAAGTGCAGCCGACCAACTCTAGTCAAGCAAATTGCTCTCTGAGTCCTCGCTCAAGCCCTTCAAATCCGCCAGCACTCACAAAGATATGTGCTAACTACCTTTGTGGGTGCAGGCGGACCATCGCCATTCAGGACAATTCCATTTACTTACGTAGCCTTCAAAGCTTTAAAGATAAACATCAACCGCGCCTTAAACTTGGTTGATGCTATTCGCATGTATCCCCGATGGCATAACAATTTTCGTGCAACGATAGATTACTGCACCAGGCATGAAACCTATCACTACATTTACCAACTAAAGTATGTACCTGACTGCATCACGTCTGGTTGACCTTCCCCATGCTGTACGTTCTGCTTTTCCAAAAAGCCAAAAACCGAGAAATACTGTTTCTCACGGAGCTACAAAGGCTTCGTGTAACCGTAAAGGTCAAGCAAAAAAGTGCAATATGTAGAAAATACCCGTAATAAGCATTTCGTGGCTACGCCACAGTAGTAATCAAACTTCCAGCATTCAACCGGTGAAGGATTTAGTCGGTAGACGCTTTGAGAAGCAAAACATTTAAATTATTTCAGCAACAAACCAGTCACCAAAAAAAAGCAAAAAACGCTACAAAAATTTAAATTTTTTAAAACCTAACCAAACCTAACCTAGTGAGTAGTGAGGTTGGCCTCAACAAGTGGCCCTTAAGAATGACTTACGCATGGCAATATCTTCCGGTTTTCTTCTCTGCGTAAATCCTGTTGTTATATGTCCTTGTCAAAGTAGTCTAAATTTGGCAGTAGTTCGAGGTAGTCTGGTTATTGCCTCGCGGATTTTCACACAGAATCTGTGCTTTACATTCTCTTTTTTCTCAAATCCGTGTGTTATTTATTCTAAGTATTTGGTTTGTCCTCAGATGCGTTCTTAATTTTCTTAGGTCTTCGTTCACTTCTTCTTCATTGTATCCTCTTTCTTCATGATTAGTTTATGAAATTCCATTAGCTGTATTCCTTTTGGCACTCCTAAATTTGTTAGTTTTATCTCCAGTAATATCCTTGTATCTCCATCTGAGATTACTTCTTCGTGTCCTCTCGTTGCCAGTTATATTCTGACCATCTCAAAAGTTACGTTATCCGTCAACCTTGAGATAGCGTACCTACCATTTGGTATTTGCCTCGTTATTTCTGTTATTCTGCATTCCTTCAGCGTTTTTTTTTTCTTCTTCTCCTTATCTCTGCAATTTCGTTTGATATCGTAGTTTCTGTAAATGTTCTTCTATTTTCTTCTATTTCTTGGTATGCATAATTGTCCTGACCTTCCTTATTTCTTTCTGTTTAATCTTTTTCTCTGTTTTGTTGTTTCCATTTTGCTTCTCTCGTTTCTCTCCTTTCTCTTCTATGGCTTTTATTTTGTGAGTTTGTTTCCATTGTTTGCTTGTTTTCTTTCCATATTCTTCCATTGTCAAACTCCTAATTTTTTTTTCTTAGTACTCTTGTTGCAAAGTTTATTAGCGCCCTCTATTTATTTTCATCTCTTAGGCATTTCTTAATGATTGTTGTTTCATCCAGTATTTTTTCTAGTTCTTTTCTATCTTCCTCCCACGCTTCGCATTCTACTAGAGTGTATTCTGCATTATCGTGTGTTTCTTCCTGACACAATATACATCTTTCCTCTTCCTTGTTTTTTTTTTTAATTTTTTGCAAAAACTTTCCAAAGACTCCATGTCCGGTCAATATTTGTGTTGTATAATATCATGTCTCGGGTTTCTTCTCTACCCACTCTTTTATCTCCGGGATTAATTCTCTTGTCCATTCTCCTCTATTCCACTGTCTCTGCCATCTTTACATTGTCTTCTCTCTTGCTCTTAACTTAGCATCCTTTTTACTGGTTTCTTCTTTAATTAGTTTTTTTATTTCTATTCTTTCTTCCACCATCATATCCGCGAGAAGTGTTGCCGACCAAACCTAACCTAACCTAGCAAGGCTATTCCTAAGAGCACCATCACATATTACTCAAACCAAAGTAATGCAAATGACCCACACAGAAATGCAAAAACTTACACAACTTATAAGTAGACACTGTGGCCTAAACAAGCACATGCATAGTATAGAAATACAGACAAACCCCTATGACGTGAATGTTTAAAAGACTCCGCTACATCTTCTAACCAAGTGCAAAGCCTATAATACGCAACATAGTTAACCAAATAAGAGTTCAAAACAATCCAAAAAATGTCTTAATTTTATTAAAAAAACAGAACTGCCAAAGAAGTAATAACCAGCGGTGCACAATAAGACCAAAAACTAGAAGTACAAGAACGCTAAACTAACCACCTCAAAAAAAAAAAACATTGGAATACAAAACAGACTAAATGTCAGTCCCTAAATACACAAAAGTTTCTGCTAAACCAAGCAACATTAAAGTAAGTCTACCCAGAGATACGTGCTCGGAACCACAGCTCAAAAAGCTATACTTAGTAGAAGACGTATTCACAATAAAAAACTGATTTAGACCATAGAAATTGCAAAGAACAGCACCCAACCGATAAAATCCCTTTATAGCAACTACTTCAAAGCTGTGCTACTACGGTGAAGTCAACAAAACCTCATCCAGATAAGGCAAATCAAACCCAGCTAGTAAGACCAGAGGTATTAGGTAAACTCCACGCAACATCTATTACTGCCCAAACCCCGTTGTAGCGCAAAAAAACCAAGTATATGCTCAACGCCAAAACTTGCACAAATCTTTCCCTTAAAGATTTACTTCCAATACCCCACCAAACTGCAACAAAGCAAAACGATAGACAAATAGAAATCAACGACGAAACAGTTTAAATAAACATTTAAAAATCTAAACTTGGAATTAAAACCGATTTAGAAGCCACAAGAGAATCGTTTAAAGATCTTAAAAAAAAATGACCCAAAAATGAAGCCGATGATTTAGAAACGACCCCTATCAAGTCAACTCAAATCCAGAAGCCAATCTTCAATGATGACTTAGAAATATTGGAAAGCTACAACCAATATAAACTTTTAGTTTATTTCAAAGCACGCAATAAGGACAAGCAAATGCATACTCCAAAAAAAAAAAACAAAAACTTCCTAGTCCCAATCAAACAATCAGATCATCAAACAGAAGCTGTCAAAAGTAAACTTCAAAAGAACAATCAACAACCAAAACAACAGAAAAAAAATCCCTAAAAAATCCTAAGCCAGCACTGGCTACGTGCGCTCAAATATGAACCCAGACCCCTAAGCAAACACAATCTAGATAAAAATGCAAACCAGCTAAACAAGGCCTGCAAAAGCCAACAAAACCTCAACCAAAAAAGTCGTCAACAACAACATCGTCCAAAAAAATCCTCCTAGCCAAAACTGACATTACAAAAATGGTTATTAAAAAACTACATTACAAGTTGATTGTTGAGCTTCGTTTGGTATGGAACGCCAAATAACTTAATCCCCAACAAAAAAATTGTGCACATTTCTGGAGCAATGTAATAATAGCCAAAAAAAGTTGTAATCCTAAATATGCATTTACCAAAAATCAGAAGATCGTGCAGATAGCATTGAAGCCCATACAAAAGTTTAAAAATTTTGAAGCAAAAACTACATTATTTCAATTGGTTAGGTCAGATCTTTATTAATCGCTATATAATACTGTTTTCACAGTTTTACTAAAATCGATGTAATTGCATTAATACCGATCACACATATTTGTAATTCCTCTTATTCTCCTATCTATTCTTTTACTAACGCATGGTATCTATAGATTTAATAGTATTTACGTAAAACCTTGTTTATTAATTATAAATAGTTTTTCAACATCGTGCGTTAAGTGTGAGACTTTCTCTCATCAAGCCATCAAGCACGTTTGAAATTCGTAGTAAAAAAAACAACTGAATATATAAGGATAAGTGTTGCAAAATATATAAAAGTGTTCTTCACATTATTCTTAAATATGCAAGTACAAAAAGTTATAGTAAACGTTAATATGCACAGCGTGAGAGAAAATCTCACGCGTAACCCAAAGCGCAAGTTTTTGCTTGGGGACCAATCAATTACTAATTGTAGTAGATTGATAAATATGGAATTACAATTAAGCTAAATTTTTTGCAATTTAATTTGAAAATGATGTTTGTTATAAATTTTTAAATATTGAATGGTTGAGGCTGATACGTGTTTGAACTCCATTATTATTAATATAAAGTTTTTATTTTTTTTATTTTACTACTCATCAATTTTACAAAACCCAAAATATTGAAATTTGTTCTTCAAATGGAACCAGCATATTTTGTAACTCTCCAACATTTCTTTATTATAAGATTTACATTTATTAACATTTATTTCAAAAATTGTTGCCTAAATTATTTCAATATTTTTTTACTTTTAACCTTAATAAAAAAAAAATAGAATAATTATTCATGCAAAATGAAACAGTAGAGTAATTACCACATCATTTTAATGAGAAAAAGTTGAAAAAATTAAAAAAAAAAAGTTGAAAAAATTAAAAAAAAAAATTTGAAATAATTTTTAATTACAATGCAAATAGTAGATACAACAAAAAGCTTTAGATAATTAAATGCATATTTGATAAAAATTCTACCACATTCTGTATAATTAATAAACAAACAAACAAACAAACTTAGATTAATTAATTCAATCATTTATTCATTGAATTATTGATGTAAAGTTATCGCATTCTAAGCAGTAATCATCAATGCACCTTGCAGACATTTCAAAATTTCCCAGACAAATATTCAACGATAAAAGCTCCAATGGTAATCATAAAAGACAGCAGATAACAAATGTGTCCGAAGAGAAATCATATCTGTGGAAAATGTTATCATTTGCATATGAAATCCACGGGTGGGAGTAACTTGTAATGATCCTACATATACTACAAGGATCTCAATGTGCATCCAATAAAGTCATAGCCTGCAGTGGAATGTTATATTTCGCTCCACATTTCAAAGAGTAGGCGAAAGCACAATATGAGAATTGAACTGAATGATTGATGAACATCGTTAATAATAATATTTTTTAAAATATACCCATACAGGTTGTTTAAGTGTAAATCATAGACGTCAAAATAATTTCTTGAATAAATTTTGTAATTAATAGTAACAGAAAAAAGCAAAAGATCAATGCTCGATAACACTTATCTTATAATAATAAAGATTAGAATTATTTATGTTGTTAATATAAATGATGGGTGATGATAAAAAATATAAATAATATTATTTTAATCTGACTTGCTTCTTAAACAATGTAATTTTATCCCTTTGTCCCTTTAAATATTATAACTAGAAGATTTAATCTTTGATATTATCAACCTGTTTTCTAGTAAATGAATATAATAATTTGATTTATCAGATAAATAAATAATTTCTTACCACATGTTCGTTAATAAATTCCCTTTTCAATCTGACAGGAGCCACAAAATTTAAAAGGTAACACAAAACAACAAACACCACAAACATAAACCTTTTTGAACACATTTTTGATTTATAACCACTTGAACAATTGCACATGATAATAAAGTCAGCGGGATATTGCACTTCCCATTCTCATAAAACAGGTAGTAATAAATAAACAAATAACAAAGAGGTCCTTTAAGGACTAACACACGCGAAAAATCCCATTTTCACTAGCACAACAACCGTTTTGATTCGAGTCGTATATTAATGAAAGTTTTCTTTTTTCCAAAAAAAAAAAACGTTTGTTATTGTTTGTATTCACGTGCGTCGAGACCGCGAGCATGTGGCTTTATCGACGCTGCATCGACCGTCCCGGCCTCAAGCCCGTACTGAAGTGAAGTGGAAGTAGTCTGCTATTATATTAACCAGTCTTGTTCCCCGTTTCATACGCATAACGCACTTGTTTGCCTAAAACTTGATGGTTCCTTCCTACAATCGGATATTGTGGCTGGGAAATGCTGATAGCGCTTTTTTTTGTTATTTCAATTTGCGTCAGATATTTTCGTGGAATTATTACTTGCAGTTTTTCCGGAATTAAAGGTGACAGCAGGAAAAATTTATTAATGAATTCTAAATATATGTTTGTTTACCTTAATCCTTCCTAATATACAAAGAAATATTTTGTAAGGACGTTGCCATTATTTTTTTCTGTAAATTTATATTTAATTATGTACAAATTATTTTATGTAAACAATAATTAAAAATTGCTTTGATATATAATTTACTACTTCATGTGTAAAAATATAATTGTTACGTATTATAAAGTGATTATGTATAAATAAAATTATAGTAATTAGATTAATTTATTTTAGTTACTTTTAGTTTCAACTACAATTATTATTATTATTTTGTAATTTAAAATATATCTAATAATTTTGATTATAAATTAAATTTGCTCTCTATACATTAAACTAAAAATTGATTTAAAATAAATTTAAAATTTGCCAAATTGCAATTTAACAAATATATTTAGGGGCGTACTAAGCGGAAGACTAAGGGGTGCAGAACCGGCTTTAGGCAGGAAGCAATAAAAGTGTGCTTCAGTGCACCTTCTTAAGGATTTCCTAAATATTGATATTAAAAAATAGTTATAAAATTTAATTTAAAATAATCGGAAATTAATCGTTTTTTATATTAATTATTAATTTCTGTTTGATTAGTCAAAAACTTTGCAATTGGCAAAACCAAGCTCTGAACTAGTTCCGTGAATTTATTTCACTCTAGTTCTCCTGATTAAAAAGTGTACAGTTTAGTTTTTTGTTTACTAGCTACGCCACTGCAACAAATGTAATATAAAATTTAAAAAAAAATGTTTGATTCAGAGACAATTTTCCAATTAATTTAATCATTTCTTACGGTTTTAAAACAAAATATTTTTGTTGTTACTCATAAAATTAGTTTAAATATCAGTCAATTAAACTCAAAATAGCAGTGGCGTAACTGGAAGCATAATATTGAAGCCTTATTCAAATAATAGCAAAAAAGTCAAAAGTGCTGGCAAGTTTTTGACTTTATTTTATTCTGTGATTTTTTTAATTTTCTTTATATATCTCATATCTATTGCATTTATTTTGTTTTATTTATTTTTGTTGTTGTCCATAATTTGCTTGAGTAAATTAGGGCTGGTCTTATTTTATTTTTGTATAATTTTGTTTTTATTGTATTTGTTATTTCCTTTTTTCCCAAGAATGAGGTTTTTAGTGCATTAAATATCTTTCTCTTCTTTCCAATTCTTGCATGTATTTAGGTTTTGTCGCTATTACTTATTATATATATAATGTCTTTGTTTTGCTTGTGTTTATTTCCATGCTTGTTTTCTTTAATATTTTTGTTTTTATGGTTTTATGCTTCCTTGTAGTTTCTCTTTGTTTTCTAGATTATGGAAAGTTGAAAGGTAAACCAAAGTCTACTGCACGTAGGCCTCATTTGGTCGTTTGTACCTCCTCCAGTGGTGACCTAATTCAATTGTGTGCCTGTGTTTTTTTTAGTTGGCAGTGTCCTGTCAAGATTCTTGTCATAATTTGCAAGTTTTTTTTTTGGCCAGTTGCAAGTAGTATTTGGCTGTCTTGGCGTTTGGAGCAGTCATTGCTTCCTTTGCCTGTGTGTAGCCCGATTATCATTCTAACGCCTTTTCAGTGCGTTGTGTGTTAATTTTTAGTAGATTATTTAAGCTTTGGAGTCTTAAAGCAGTCTAGAGTTCAGGTCTACACTTTGTTGGAATGACTTTTTATCCAAAGCAGCTCAATGTTATTTACTCAGGCTGCTAAAGTAAAGGCTCAATTTTTTTCAGTATTGCAGCAGATTGTGTTTTTAACATCCTCACAAAAAGATCTCCAAGTTTTCCGTATGCTTTTTTTATAATCTTTTTTATTCAACATTCAGCCTGATTGGTTTTTTAAGTTTTTTGTTCTGTTAAAAGATCTTCGTGCAGCTTCTTTAAGCCGGTCGAGTTCCTCGCAGCACTAAAGTATGGTATTGTCGGATTCGGTAGCCAGCCTTGTACGCTCGTAGTAAAAATTTGTCCAACTTTCATACATAGTTTTATATTTCTTCTACAATAATAGTTTCACTTAAATCTGCACAAGTACTTAAACTTCGCAACAGGTAGTCTTGAGAAGCAGCCTTATTATTATATAATTATTGTTTTTTGTTAATGTTTTACAATAATTTTTATCCACCTATAATCTAACATTGAGATCGACGTAAATACGTGCCAGTAGATTTTGCTTGAAATGCTAGAATGATATCTATCACAGTCTGGCTGCGGGACGTAACAAACGTTGGTTCAACGCCTTGATTTAGTATTTTGATAATAAAAAGTTGCTTGCGCAATCCGCAGACCCTGGTTTGTATAACCTATGGTTCTTTAATTAAGGCTACTGTGTCCTGCATTAGCTCTAGTTTGCAGCATAGTGTTTGATACGGCTTGACAGTGATGCAGGTTGCATTGTGGTGTAACTCTATTCCGGTTTTGTCCGGGTGGATTAATCATTTCAATTTCCTTTGCTGTCTTCTGCGGCGGCACATTTTTTTGTTGTTTTGATAATGGGTTTGCAAAACATATAGCTTAGCAGATTTCCCATAGTGTGCGTACATCTTTCTCACCTATTTGTAGAACAAGGAGTTGGCCTTCCGGTTTCATGGACTCGGCGGAGTGGATGATGCACCAATCGTTGACTTTGAGTTATTTTCCAAGCAACTCTTGACTAGCTCTACAACATCCGGTTTTTTGAAAACTACAGAGTGACCTTTGTTAGCCTAGAAAGCCGGCTCAGTAGCACAACGCCTAGATGTAATTTTGACCACTGAAGTTGTAGACCAAAAATCAGTTTGTAAAGCCTCCTCAGTGAGGCGTCATTATCATATGTGATTTTAAAGGTGTTTCTTGTATATGCCAGCCTACTAAAAGTGGAAGATGTTTTGCTTGGGGTGGATTGGTAGTATTATCCAGCTCCCAAAAAAAAGCATTTTTAAATAAATTATTGCTCACTAGTGGTTTTACACAAAGGATGAGTCAGGCTGGTAAACCACACAAAGGTGCGATGAGGTAACTTTGTAGCTGGGACCCTATTTTTTTCTTGTAGGGAAATTTTGGCACTCTGTTTTGGGTTATCAGTTGCTGGCCCAGCACGTAAATTGTGACAAGTTGGTTTTAAGGTTTTGGTTTAAAAAAAATGTATTTTTCTGGCTCCCCACCCAACATGACACCCGCAAATTTAGGAACGTCTATAATAGATCGCCAGGGTTACCAGAGAAATATAGCTCTAAAGGTAGATTGTATGCAAACAAGTGACGCACACCAAACACTAAAAAATCCGATTTTATTAACTACATTAAATTAAAAAATCCCGATGTTTCAATCGACGCTGTAGACCTAGTTGTACAATCTGGAAGCTACAGTAGCTTTAAAGTCTCGGTTCCAACTTACCATGCTCGAGCTATTTTTTACAAAGACTTTTGGCCAGCTAACATTGCTGTCAAAAAATTTATGAGTTATCGTCGTTCACAAAATGTTCCTGCTTCATCTCCAATGGATTTTCGGAGCCTGAATCCTGTCAACAGCTTTGACTTATCTTCAGGAATGATAACGGCTTATCCATCTACTACCAGAACGATGGGGATTTAAAAACTAAACTCAGGAAACTCTTGCTAGCTGTAGCCGTATCAGACTACGATGTGATTGTTTTCACTAAAACCTAGCTTTCTCCAGACATCAGTGACTCTGAATTAAATATAAAAGGCTATCATTTGTTTAGATGTGATTGCTCGGCCCTTACAAACCCTAAACAAAGCGGAGGTGGTATTATTTTACCCCACGTTTATTAGTGTTGAACATTTGTTAGTAGTTGTTAAGTTTAATCTTGTGTCTTATATAATTTGTGCGGTATATTTACCACCTAATTCAACTAATGATAAATATCTCGACCATTGTTATTCTGTTGAATCTATTGCCGACGAGTTTCCAAGCAGTAAACTAGTTTTATTGGGCAATTACAATCTACTTGCAGCGTCTTGGGTTAACAATGATTTAGGTATAGGAGTAATTTGCAATGATAGTTACCCTGGTCATTTAGTAGCTAATTTGTTTGAGTTCTTAAACTGCGTACAATGCATTTCTATTCCTAATAGTAAAGGTGTGTTTTTAGATTTATGTTTTACTAACGATCGTAATATTTCTGTGATAGAAGCTGTAGATGTTTTGTTAAATTTAAGTTAACACCATACTGCGTACTTGTTAACTATAAAATGTGATACTACCTGTGATATTTTAAATTGTAATTATGTTTTGAATGATTTTAAACTTGCCGACTACAACGCAATCAATAATTATTTGTTGAATGTTGATTGGACTGCACTATTTTATAACTGTGATATTGATATGTGTCTTGACGTATTTTATTCTGTAATCGATTATGTTATTGATTGTTTTGTCTGTGGTATAAAAGCAATTTTCCTATTTGGTTCAACAAAGAATTGATATCACTTACTAAACTCAAGAAAACTGTACACAAACGTTTTAAATCTTTAAAACTATTGTCGGACTATAATGAATTTCAATCTATTCGTACTACGTGCAAAAATCTCAGTGCACATCAATACGAGCAATATATTTTACAAACTGAAAGTAAAATTTAAAATAATCCAAAACATTTTTGGAGATTTGTTAATGAGATCAAAAAACTAATAGTTTTCCAGCCACAATGCATTGTAAAGATCAAACTTGTAGTAATGGGAACGACTTTGTAACTAATTTTGCAGATTTTTTTTCTTCAGTCTATGATAACAAAACTCATCCAACTCAATTGTTTAATTTTAATAATAACGTAATACATTCAAAATTTTCTATTAGTTTGTATGATGTTTTTATGGGAATTGAAAACCTTAAATATAATTTAAGCATTGGACCCGACGGCATTCCTTTTTTACTGTTAAAAAAGTGCATTTATTCTATTGCAAAGCCATTGCACTTACTTTTCAATGCTTCATTGTATGAAACTAAATTTCCTTAAGTATGAAAACAACGCTATATTACGCCTTTGTTTAAATCTTGAGCCAAAGAGGATATCACTAACTATAGAGGCATTTGCATTCAATCTGCTATACCTAAATTGTTCGATATAATTAACTGGTCAGTTGCAATGGATGTGAAAAAGAATCTTAATAGAAGAGCAGCATGGTTTTTGTGAAGGGCGTTCCACACTTACTAATTTACTCTGTTATGAAAATGATATTTTAAATGCATTTGAATCTAAAGTACAAGTTGACTGAATCTACACCGATTTTTCAAAGGCGTTTGATTGTGTGAGTCATAATATTTTAATTGCCAAGCTCAGTGCTCTGGGATTTCATCATGATGTGACTTCCTGGTTATTCAGCTTTTTAAAAAATCGCACGCAGTGTGTAAAAATTAATAACTTTTTGACACAGTCCATTCTTGTTTCATCTGGTGTTCTTCAAGGATCTCATTGTGGACCAATTTTATTTTTGTTTTTCAACAATGTTATCCCACAGTATATCAATTCATTGTCATTTCTTTTATTTGCGTATGATTTAAAAATGTATAGAAGAATATCATCTCTCATTGACTGTCATCTTTTACAACTGAACTTGGATTCTATAAATACTTGTGTGTGTGGGTGTTTTATTAATAAATTATTTTTTTATGCTGATAAATGTTTTTCAATAAGTTTCCATAGAACTTTAAGTAAAATTTCTTTTAACTATATAATTGACACTAAAGTGTTAAACAAAGTCACACAAATAAAAGATTTAGGCGTTATTTTTGATCATAAACTTACATTTGTTGAACATATAAACATTATGTGCAATCGTGCCATAAAAATGTTAGGATTTGTATATAGAATGTCCGCGGATTTATCAGCCAGTACACTAAAACTTTTATATTGTGCTTTGGAGCTTTCGCATTTAGACTATGCTCCGTCAGTTTGGAGTCCTGTTTATGAAACTTATAACCGTAGTATTGAACAAATTCAAAAAAAGTTTTGTCGTTTATTGTCTTATAAATCGGGCATATTATCTGTAAACGTCATGTCGGCCATCTGACTGGACAAAGCAGTCAATTGATCAAAGTGGGTTAGTCTCGGCCTCCCGTTTAAGAAGTAATCCTGGTCAAAGTGCAGTGTTGCCAAGCGCTAAAGACGCTTCTATATGGTGACTCAGCCATCAGAACCCCTTCACCTTGCCTTACGAGTTTCCAAATGTTTTTTTTTCTGACACTATCAAAAGCCGTTTTTAAATAGATAAAACATTTTCTGTTAGTTGTCTCATTTTGTGTATCAGGTCCTGCGTACTTCTTTTTTCTCTAAATCCATGTTGCTCTTTTCCTAGTTGTGGTTTTAGTTTTTCTATTATCTTTTTATCTATTATTTTTGTAAATATTTTACCTGATATACTTGTTAATGTAATTCTTCAGTAATTGTTATGTAAATTGCTTTTTCAAATTCTTTTCTTGTTATTTTTTGTTTTATTTTCTTTTTTAGTTTTTTTTGTATTTCTTTTTCTTTATTTTACTCTATATCTATCTCTATTTTATTTCTTTCTGCTATTTTTAGTTTATGTTTTACTTTTCTCGTAATCTTCTTCTTTTCCTGTTAAGATGTATTTTTTCCGTTTATGTTTTTTGTATTTTACTTTTATTTTTATCTCTTTGTTCCACTATCTACTTTTTTTTGTGGTTTTATATGTTATCTTATTTATTCTGCAGCTTTCTCCTGCCGCTTCTTATTTGACACCTTTTTTTGTTTACTTTCCTACATCTTTTCTCAATATTTTTCTGGTATTCTTGGTTAGTTTTTATTTCTTTTTATCTTTTTCTTGTTTTCTGCTTTTCTGTTAATTACCATTTTCACTAATCAATGGTAACTTTCTACTTTTGTTTATCTAAATACCTTACCGTCTTTTACTTTTCTCCATTCTTCCATGCTTACCAGCATATAATCTATTATAGATTTATTTTTTCTTGATCTGACTTCTCTAGTGTATTTGTGTGCATAAACTTTATTCACGTCAATTGCAATGCGTTCTTTGTCTTGTTTTTGTTCTTTGTTTTTTGTTTTCCGTTTATTTATTATTGAGTTGTCTTTTTCTTCGTCTATTTCTTTTTGTAACTCTTCATAGAATTGATTTTTTTTCTTTTTTGTCTTATTTATTTAGAGTAACTCTTCATAGAATTGATCTTTTTCTTCTTTATTGTCTTATTTATTTAGAGCATATGCCACTATTAAATTTTATATGTTTTTCTTTTACGTTTACACTTCTACTCTTAAGGTTCTTCTGATCCTGTAATTTTTGTTTACTATACTGTTAATTTTATCTGAGCTTACTATTAGTCATATTTCTTCTGTTTCCTGTTCTCTTATTTTTGCCCAGTATAATTTGAATCCGTTCTTTTATTTTGTTTCCTTTCTTTCCGTTTGCCCTACCTAAGTAGTCTATCTTTTGTATTTTTATTTCTTCAACTATTTTTTAAGTTCTTTATATTTCATATTCACATTTTTATTGTGTTCTTTCTTTCTTCAGTTTTCAGTTTTCATTTTCTTGTTTAAGTGTCATTGTTTTCTGTCTTTCTATAAATAGTTTTTTTTATACCTTGCTTTTTGTGATCTCAACCGCATTTGATTCCTTCTATAGTTATTTGTTGGTAACCCATCTTAACTTTCTTTTCTTTTTCTTTTTGGTCTCTTGTTATTTCTCTAATTGTTTTTTTTTTTTATTTTTCTCTCTATGTAGGTTAGGTTATCTCCAATATATATTTTTGTTACGTTAAGTTGGCTTATCTTTTCCATTTCTTTTTTTAAAATCCCAGTTTGATCCGATTATTTTCTTTCAATTTTTTCTTTCATATTTTTTATTCTAGACTCTAGTTAATTTTTCTTTTTTTTCTATTCTTTGGCTTGTTTTTCTCATTTCTGCTTGGTATTCTGTAACTTATTTCTTATTTTTTTGAACTTCTCTTTTCGTTTTACTTTAATTTTATCTAGTTTTCTTATTATATTATCCATTTTCTTTATTTGTTCTGTTTGCTTTGTATTTTCCTTCTTCTGATTTTCAGTTTTTAGTTTATATTTTTGTTTTTTCCTATTTTGTATATTTATTTGTTCTTACTCCCACTTTTCAGTATTTTCTGGTTTTTCTTCATTTCTTTTCCTTTTAATGTATTTTTTTAAATTTATTACGCTGTTTGTTCACTGCCTTTCTTTTTTTTTTCTTCATAAGTTTATTATTTCTCCCAACGTAATTTTGTCCGTGTTAGATTTTTCTTCTTCTTAAAACTAAGTTTTGCTAAGTTCTGCATTCCAAGCAAACTGTATCATAGATTACAAGAGATTTGTTTATAAGCAATAAACATACTGTGACTTCAAAGCATGTATTCGGACCTGTTTATTAACTTCACCATGCAGCTGAAGGTTGATACACATCACTAAAGCAAACCAAAACTTTCATACAAAAGTCCTAAATATAAATGCCTCCGTCTCGTTTGCTTCTACTTTCATAGCTTGGCAACCGCTTAGTCTACCTACTTAGCTGCTAGAATATACGTTCAAACTGTAAGGTTTATAATTACATCCCAAATCAACCAGCAAATATTCGTTGCTTAAGATCGGTATTTTATTCAAACACGTTTCAATAGTACTCAATTCACTTATAGACCTACGTCTTCATTTTGACTAAAACTTTTTCTCTGCCCCTCACTAAACTTTTGATTGTAGCAAGCTCCACTAACCTGAAGCTTGAAAGACGGAGGAACGGAAGAACAAAGCAATGTCACAGCGTATTTCACCCAAATAATGAGTATGGCTTTACGCTCCTAAACAGCAAAACTACCTTACATTATGTATTCTAAGCGGTTTATTTTTAGATGATAATATTAAGCAGATCTACACCTAGTTTAAGGATTTATAACTGTAAAATCAAACTTGATTTTGTAATGACTGCTCAAAACAAATGCAATACAATACTCAAGTTATCTAACTTCTTAACAACGTCTGATTGCCGTTGTAGGCTCTTGCAGGTTCTACTACTCCACATTAACTCAATACTCAAGTTATCTAACTTCTTAACAACGTCTGATTGCCGTTGTAGGCTCTTGCAGGTTCTACTACTCCACATTAACTTTGGAGATAAAGCCATTACCTCTAAGCGGTTAACGGTTTACGGTGCTAAAACAAAAAATAGGTAAGACCAGTTTAGTTCTATGGGTTGGCAGCTACCGTAAAGTATAGTAAACAAGTAATAGCGGGCATAGTTAATGAGTCTTACCTAACCTATTAATAAACATTATGGACCAACAAATCTAGTAAGTAATCAAAATAATAAAATTAAGCTACATGCAACCTTTTCGTCAAATTTACAAAAAAATTAAAAACTAGCTTAAGAGGCTGGTGCAGCAAAGCGAAAATAGCCACAAGAACAAGTAAATGTTGCGGGAGTGCAAATGCAAATGAGTGCAGCGGTTGTCTTCTAAGTTATGACAGTGGCGTCTTGGAATAGATGGTCTCTGACTAATGACGCAGAGTTGAATGTTGTAGCCTTGAAGCTAGCAGTAAAATTGGAGTTCTTGCTGGGCTTTTATAGGTAATAAGGGTATTGCTATGTATGCCTTTGAAAAAAAGTTAATATGTTTTAAGGACTAAGCTGCCAGCAGAAGAAGCATTGCGGTTCGGCATGGGCTTGTTCTCTTATGTCGGTTTTTGTGTGTTTTGTTAGTACTGTAGTGAGAGATTGAAACGCAAAGTATAAAGTTGTAGTAGCCTTGGTGTGTCCAGAGGATATTTACTACATGGTGATTGATGACACCAGGGCAATAGTTGTGCGAAGTGTAGTGTTAGCACTAGACGAAATTTCCCAGTTTATATTTGGTGCCTAATTATTTTTTTGAACAAAATAACATGATAATTTGTTATTTATAGAAGTCACAAAAAAGTGTGATGCTATTGGTGAAGTAAGGCTCCTACTCTTGGTATCAATTTTCTGTCAAACTAAGCTTCTGAATTCTTCTAATATGGAGATAGTGTCCAAGTGTCGTCAAATGTATGTTTACTGCACTCTTGTTTGGGTTTTATGTCACTACGCAGTAGTTTTGTGTATCAGGATATCCACCTAAGATAGTGATCAATGTAGATTGTTTTTTTTTTCTTTTTGACGTGCTTGTTCACCAGGTGAAAGGTGTCACGTTCTCTTTTGTGGTTCCAGTGCATCGGTTCCTAAATAACATGTGTACTAAAGTTGTCGTGGTAGTCGGTAATATGCATATGATTTATAATGCGTTGAGGACTTTGGCGCGCTCTACTACAGGTGGTTCTAGTGTGACATGTTTTCCCTGGAAGTTTAGGTATCAAGAAAGTGTATTTTTGGTATAAGTATCTTCCAATACTTTTGGGTTGCATTGAAACAAGATGGGTCTTGCTTCAATGTTGGCCGTGAGGAGTCTTTCATCTGGTTTGTTATGTCCGGTAAAGTCACAAGTATGTGTAACATTTCTTTGTGATACTTTTCCTAAACGTGCTCTACAATGTTATCTAGATGTGCATTGTTGGCGCAACGGATTCCTGCGGATTGTTAATGGTAAAGATTGCTGTTTTGTGCCAGCTATTTGTTCAGGTCTACCTAGTTTAAATATGATGTCTAGCAAAAGTATTTTGATGTTTGTGGTCTTTGAGTAGCATATAACCTTATCGGGCTCTTCCGTACATGTCTAGAGTTTGTCCAAAACATGTGCTTATGTCGTGTCCTTTGATTGCAATAAGTTTGCTGACTGAAATCACAGCGGTTTGTACTACAAAATTATCGAACCGTGACGTCTTAGAAACCCAGATGACTAGATAGTTTGTCATCATCAAAGATGGTTTCTAAAGTTTGCTGTGCTTTTTTAGAGCGTCTATGTTGCTGTTTTTTTTCTAGTTTTCTTGTTCATTTCTGGTTGTTGTTGCAGAAATAAAATGGCCGTGTATGACTTTAAAAACAAAGTTGCTAGGCGAACAAAGCTTTACGGAAATTCCCAGTTTATATTGGGGACCAGATCATTTTTTTGAACACAATGATTGCGTAAGGTTTCGAACTTGACTGTGCAAAGTGCGATTGTAAAAATTTAATATTTATAAAAATTTGAGAAAAAAAAATGTAATGCTACTGATGGAGTGAGGCTTCACTTATTTGCGGCATTATGGCACTGCAGATTTTGTTGATTTTAAAGCTACCCCCTTGCAGAACCTGCGTTTGCAACTATTTTTCTTTCCCTTCTTTTGCAACTTTGATTTACCATTAAGAGTATCACGGGTTTTGCTTTTATGACACACACTTTTTTGGTAAATAATAAAAAATAGTAAAAGTAAAGCTTTCTAAAAACCTATGTCCAACAGATTACATAATAATTGTGACTATTGGGTGGTCGTAGTTTGACTTGGTTTTGCACTTAGTTCCTAGACACTAAATCTTGAGGCCTTACGGGTTCTTGCTCGCGTAGCGTGGTCGGATTAAAATTAGTTACCAATCGAGAAGAAATTTGGCTTAGTATTGATAAAACTAGTCAACATGACTGAACATATTTTTAATTTTTTTTTCAAAAAATCAATATCTACGACCATCTTTGCGTATGAGAAAAGAGTAGTCTGTAACAAAAGTAATGTCCACTGAGGTTTCACTATTAGTCTTGTGTAGCAATAGTTTAAACACTCGTGGCACGTGCGTTTAGAAACCGGCCATACCGGGTTCCGGTGGCGGTCTTAAGAGTTCCTTAAGCTGGTCGGAAGTCAAAGTTCTTTGCACTGTTCCCGCACTTGTGTAACGCGGTGAAACACAAGATCTGCCTGTGGTTGCTTAGTTGTCGCCAGAGTATCCGGTCCAACGTCGTTGTCTTTATTCATAGAGGTGACAGTGACTTTGTCAGTTGCGTTTGTGTAAGCCACACTAGTTATGTCAAGGGCTTGGTCGAGCTTGACGGTTAGTATTTCTGTTACGTAGACCTGTTAGTTGGCCGCCAGGTGTCTGACGATGAAAGACGGAGGCGTCGGAACATGTTTGTTGTTTCTATTCTTCTTCCTGTTTTTTTTCTTTTTCCTCTTCGATTGTTTGGACGTGTGCTGGTACGGTGACGTAGCGACCGCTGTTTTTGCGGCAACTTCTCGGACAGCCACTGATTAGATGTCGATAGTATTTGGTTTAGGCTCCAAGACTTCTTCCATCTTCAACATGTTTTTGTTGATAGTTGTAGTTTGGATATGCACCTGTGCGCCTATCCAATTCATTTTGTGCGTAAGCTTTGTGATCTCGTTCATGAGATAGTTAACGACTTGAAGTAGTTTAGCACAGCAGTTGATTGGCTTTGGCTCTTAGGTGGTGGAGCCATTTGTAGCTGGTACATCATGATATAGTTAGCAGTTTCTCATTCATCTGCCCAGCGTTATGACTTAGAAGGCATGTCATATCCGCGCACCCAGGTGTTGGGTGTTTGATGATTAGCGGAGTTTGGCTGACTGGGGTCACAGTCAGTTGTGGTCGGTTGGTCGACGGTATTTACAACAAGTGGGTGTTCGATGGTAATGGTACCATCAAGATTATAAAATATAATCTCACCGCTTCCAATCACTGTAACAGGGTGTTTTTCCAAGTATTTGGCTAGTTCTCAGTAGTCTGCCACATGGTGGCGTTTGTAGATCTGCACAACCTCGGTTTGACCCTTCAATAAGGGGTCATTGTCGTACCTCCTATTGTTGGCACGGTGTTCTGTCAAAGGTTGTTTTTGTTGCCGGATCTTTGGTTTACTTTTTTTGGATTTAAGATTGTAGAAATGCTGTAGCATTATGTTATCAATTGCCCCTTGTTGAGCCAAGAGGGTTTAAATCAAGCAATCTTGCTGGCCATAAAATTATTCCGCCTCTTCCTATCCACCTATGTGGAAAAGTTTACTCTAAATGCTCTCTAACGGCAATCGAATGAGCTGGAACACCATCATGCTTTAACCATATTTGTTGCCTGTGGGCCAGAGGAATGTCATCCAAAAGATCATACATTGTGTTTTGCAGAAAGTTGAGGTAAGTTTGGTAAAACAACATTACCTATAAACCTGTCGCTTACAATACCTATCCAAATGTTTAATGAAAAACGTGTTTGATGTCCACATTCAATTACAGCATAGGAATTTTTGTTGGCCCAACGATGTGCCATTATGAAAATTAACAACTTCATTTTGTGTAAACCCGGCTTCATCCGTAAAAAGAATTTTAACAAAAAACTGCGAGTATTTAGCATCCTTGCGTAGAAACCAGCAACAAAAAACCTAACGTGCCTGATGATCAGTTAAATTTAATGCCTGTACTTGTGTACATGGTATGGATAGAGCAGCTGCTTGTGGAAGGTTCTCTAAACAAAAGTAGCACCAATTCCTAACTTAGCTGATCTTCTCGGCACACTCGTCGCTAGATTATGCTCTATCCGTGCTATAATTTCTTGTTCTGTTCTAGGAGGAGGATACCGACCATGTTCTGGCAAAAAGATAGCACTGTTTTCAAAGTAAACCGGTATTTCTCAATTTCTGGTAAATTCTTCCAAACATACGATGTGAAAGAATCTGGCAATTTGGATAAGCTTCTACATAAAGACGTCGCGCTCTGGTAGCAATCCCATTAGCACGAACATACATAAAATGCATGTTGACTAGTTCTGCATTCGAGTAATCAGCCATAGCAAATGAAAACTTGTGCACTAACAACAACTGTCAAATACTAAATGTTTATTTCACAAATCATCAGCCAACTATGATAAGAAAATGCACGTTTTTGCAAAATAAAAAATAATAAATAAAAATAAATAATGTTCCATACTTTCAAAACTGTTGCTATGACAAATCATGTTTATTAAGACTTTGTTGCTTGTTGTGGTTTGTACTACCACCCCTTAAATATTTTACATACTTTTTTGAACACCCTGTTTACAATTTTTCTTCCTAACCGTGTTTTTGACATTGACACAAATTACATTGTAGATATTATTCACAAAAAAAGTAATAATAAGAAAATTATTAAAGTATATGTTACCAGACTCACCATTTAAGGAATCCTTCCATTAGCCTCAATCCTTGCTTTTAAAATAATCTGCAAAAAAAAAAACAATATTTTCAACTCAATCTTTGCATATACTATGAGAAATTGGCTGATTTCTTAGAAAATTATATTCATAAAATTTCATTAGCAACAAACATACACATACAACCGTTGAGATTAATGTTACAAAACGTGCAGCACAATCAATCGTGCTTTCAGTAAGTGTACGTTAATGGAACATTAATAATGCCTTCTCTTATTAGGAATTAAACAATTGCGATAATAAATTCCGAGAAAATTAAAATTGCAAAATATGCACGCGACCTTGCCCAAGCCACCTGGAGTTCAACACAACAACGCACATATAAATAATTCTCCCTCTTGCATTTATCACTTTGCTGACTGAAAACATGAAAATCACGTTTAATTATTACAGGAAGAAGAGAAAAGAAAAAAAAAAATTTCAATCACGTATGAGTGGTGTGTATGAAATAAATAAAATATAAACTCCAAATGTTTAAATAGACAATTAAAAAAATTAAATGAAAAGACTATTTTAAGTAACAAACTATTTTATTTGAAAGTTTAAACAATTCTTTTGACTTTTAAAAACATTTATTTGACTTCAACTTGACAAAACATACAACCTCTTTGTGGTCTAAATATGCACATAATTTTTCAAATTTTGTAAAAAATATAAATTATTGTATTATTATCAATATATTCTATAATCATAAAATACTAGGGAAGGTTATTTTACGTTATTTTTAAATCGTGCAATTCTTTGTTCTTGCTATTAATTAAGGTTGTATATTTTTAATCCTCAAAACAAGAAAGAAAGAGCAACAAAAATGATTACATCAAAGTAAATAATTATCGCTATCAATCAATGTCATTCTAATAGATTTCTCTGCATTTTTCATTTTGTGTTTCAAGGATGACTTTATCGTTTGTTTATAAACAAATATTATTTATAACATTGAAACTATTTACTATTAAATATAATATCACTTGATTGCTGTAATTTGTATGTGAGTAAATTTCCTGCAGTAATTATTGATTAATTAAAGATGCATTACAAAGCACTCTATGGTTTTGATTGATTGCTAGAGATGCATAATTTCCTCCATATCATCTTGAAGTATTTTTATGTTGGTTAAATTGAATTGAATATACATAACACATTTTTTGTTATGTAGAGATTGTACGACAGATCAAGCGTGCGCCGAGTCAAACTGTCATGGTATTTTTGTTCAGTATTGTTTGACATTTCATTATGAAAAGACTTAGCCGGGTACATCGTCTACAAATTATTCAGCTGTGTTGCGACAATCCGCGCTCAGCGAGGAATATGTTTTGTGCAATTTACCCGCGTACCATCAAAAAATTTGAAACCCAATTTTCATTATTGGATGATATGCAAATAGTGAGAGTGTAAGCAATGAACGTAAAAAATCAATTCGGCGTCGTAATCAGCAGCTTGGCTTGCCATATGGAAAAACTTGGCGTAAGAATCTTTGTTTAAAAGCATACAAAATTTAACCAGTGCAAGAATTGAACCGGGCTGATTTTCAAAATAATTACTGTAATGACATAAAACGACAGGCAAGAAGGAGGTAGTACCAACTAGCTCATGATAAAATTATTTTGAAAAACAGAAAAGGTTTATGTTTAAAAGTAGAGAGAGGATAGCTAAAAAAGAAGATCTGTACAACGATATACTAGTTAGCCAAATAGGGATCTGTTCAAAGACAGCAAAGACATCACAAGAGCTGGAGACAATGACAAACATATTTGTCAACTCCATCAAAACCGCCTTTGAATGAAGCTGCCTTAACACACCTTCAACAAGATTACTTGATAGAACAAGGGGGTAGACAGGGCAAGGACGGCTACTAAAAGACTGTTCAACAAAGCCTAAACCAGTCTCACGGCATATAATAAAGCCATAAAAAAAACTTAAAAAAAAATGGGGAGAAGATACTGTGAAGACGTTCAAAACGATCCTACATGCTCACGCTTTCAAAAAGCCCTAAGCAAAGACCACACTAAAAACATTGGTTCTTTGCAGACCAAAAACAAAAAACACTCAGAGTCGGTCAAAGACACTCTGCAGGAGTTGATGCAGACACACTTGCCGGACTTTGTGCTGACAAAATTCCCAAACCAAGATAACCTAAAACTGCCAAACAAAAAGACAGACAAAAAAGACTAGAAAAAAGCTAAGACGATAATCAATCAGGGCAACTTGAAATAGGGAATCAACACATTTGAATCATTCAAGTTGCCAAGAGCCAATGGAATCTATTCCATTATGCTACAGAAAGGGTACGCAGTGCTAAAAGAGTCTCTATTCAAAATTCTCAGAGCGAGCTTAGCACTTTCACAAATACCAAATAGCTGGAGGTATTTATACTAAAACAGGGGAGACCCACATATGCTTTAGCTAAGTCTTACAGACTTGACAAAGGTTGACATCTTTATGCAAAAACTATAGAAAAAATAGTCAATACGCACATAAGGGACGGGGTACTAAAGACCGGACCACTGCATCAACATCAGTATGCCTACCAACCGAGTAAAACCTGCAAGCTAGCTAAACACCAGTTAGTCAGCAAATGCAAGAACACTATAGAATGCAAAGAAATTGCTTTAGGTGCTTCTCTGGATATTGAGGGGGCATTTTACAATACTACCTTCAAACCCATAGCAAATGCAAAGGAGAAACAAGGAATAGATCTTCTTGTCTAAAAATGTTTCAACTCCATGCTCAAAAACCGGACTGTAACTATAACACTATATAGAAAAACTGTAAGAGCCAGACGATCTTACTGTCCTTGCATACGAGAAGTTTGAAGCAACCGTCTCCAACATGATACAGAGTGCACTAGATATCGTAGAAAAGTGGTGCAGAAAAGAAAGGTTATCAGTAAATCCAAGCAAAACAACAATTGTACCGTTTACAAGAAAGACCACAGACCTAAAAAATCTGAGAATGTATAGAGCCACGCTCCTAATGTCAATGGCGAAACATCTGGGACTAACGCTTAACACTAGACTAAACATCAACACACATCTGACAAATATAGCAGCTAAAGCTATTCGGGTACTTTTTGCAACTAAAATGATAGTCGGGCGTATATAGGGATTAACACCTAATATGACTAGATGGTTATACACGGTAGTGGTAAGACCTATTATTACATACGGAGCGATTGTATGGAGAGAAAAAACTACACTCAAGTGTACAGAAAAAAACTAGACAAAGTTCAGAGGTTAGCGTGTCTGCTGATACCGGGGGCAATGAGAACGACGCCCACGGCAGTTATAGAAGTACTACTATCGTTACCAATTCACCTGATGATAATGGCTGAAGCTAGATAAGCAACATACAGGCTGCAAATAAACAAACACAATGTAAACCTTGGAAACCACAGACCTAAGATAACAAATGTGTTGCATGAAGAAAAAACTCTAATGATGAGGTCGAACTTCATGAAGGGCCACTGCATTAGTAAAAAATGATGACGTAATCAAATGTACACCAAAACGTATGGATAAAGAATAATACCTGAGAACAGTCAAAGGTACTATTTGGTACACAAATGGGTGCTAGGGCTAGAATCTACAAGGACAAACACCAAGAAAAGCAAATTTTGCTAATTCTGGGCAAACATGCTTCAATTTTCTAAGCAGAGGTGGCAGCCATTGAGTGGTGCGCCAGGGACATGATCGAGAAAGGATTAAAACCGGACAAACTGATAACTATCATGTCAAACAGTCAAGCGGCATTGCAGACCTTGCAAGCGCCAGTAATAAAATGCATATTAAATCTAGAAGCAGTTGCCACAACCTGCAATGTCCGCCTGGTATGGATACCAAAAAACCAGAGGACAAAAGGAAATCTCATAGTAAATCAGCTTGCCAAACAAGGAGCAAAGAGAACATTTACTAGACCAGAGCCCGCTTTCAGGATTCTATACAAGACCGGTAAAAATATAATCCGCAACAAACTTGAGACAGAACACAGCAACATGTGGAAGGGCTGTAAAAGATTGACACATTTAAGAATATTTCTAACAAGGCCATTGCATGATATTAAAACAGTAGTCACACAAATGAATCGCATCAGACTACAAAGTCTCACAGGACTGATAACCGGACAATGTAAACTCAACAAAAACTTGCATAGAATGAAAATAGGAAAGGACCCTATATGCCGCGGATGTATGGAAAAAGACGAGACTCTAATACATTTACTGATTGAATGCAAAACTTTCAAACATCAACGCATAGCCATCTTTGGCAAACACAACCCAACCGCAGATATGTTAAAAACAACCCATTGGCTAAACATACTGGACTTTATTGAAGAAACATAGCTGCTAAAGGAGTAGAACAGCAGAGATGTACAACAGGCCTAATAGGAACGCAGTGCAAAAGGCGCCAGGCAAACCACTTCAAGGTAATGACAGTGACAGTGGGTTTTTTAGTCAGTAAAAACCTGACACTACTAGACAGTACGGGCTGCCCAGTGTTTTTTGAATTTTTTTGGACAACTTTTTGTTTTTAGATCTTGGGTTTTATGCAACTAAACTTTTGTTTGTCTGCCTGATAGAAAATTTAACATTGATAGTTGTTACATTGAAAAAAAATTATCTAACAGTAAACATTATGATTAAGAGTGTCGTGGACGGATTACACCACAAATGAGGTAACTGAAAATATGCAAAAAATATTGATTAGAATAGAATCACGTAAACTTATGCACCTTAGACATATCATGTAAAGCAAAAGCAGATCTGTGCGGTAGTTTTTAAACTGATCAATATAGAGATACATTTTGGTTGGTATAACTTTGTGTTTAAAAAAGTTTGAGTGTTTAATTCACTCCTTGTGTGAATTAAATAACTCATACAACTCAAAATTTGTGTTTTTGGCTAGACTTTAGAGTTATAACTTTGTCGCTATGGTATAAAAACAAAATATGATCAGGTCAAATTTTGTTTTTTTCTAACAATATTTTTTAACTTTGCTCTGTACACTATTTAACAGTTTATTTGCTATTTCTGATATTTTGTGAACAGAATTTTTCACTTTTCAACCGTTTTTAGACAAAATTTTATTTTTTAAATATTTTATGACCATAGTTTGCCATTTTTGATTTTTCATAAATATAATGTATTATATATTTATACTTTATAGCTGGCTTTTACTATCTTTGGAATATTTTTGATTAAAATTTAAATCTTTCTAACAATATTTTGATACCTATTTCATCATAGTCGACTTTTACTATCTTTGGAATTTAAAAAATAATTCAATTTTCAAGAATTAATTTTTTATAAATAAAATTTAAAACTTTTGCCGTTTTTGGCTTTGACATGATCTATTCATTTTGGATTTTTAACAGTTGGTTTCTTAGGACAATTTTTAGGAATTTTGCACTTTTAAACAGTTTGTGGTTGGATTTTAGTGCTTTTTGACAATATTTTGATGTCTGAAGACCAAATATTGTATTTTATAAACAGAATTTTACAGTTTTTAACCGTTTTTCGCCAAATTTTATTTCTTTTTTTAAATATTTTAATACTTTTTGACTAAATTTTGATATTTTTGTTATTTTTGTTTTTTTATAAACATAAATTTTAATTTAACGGCAAAGCTTCTTAATTCACTGTCTTTCTGAGGTGTTGTCAAGTTTTATTATAGACAAGAAACACATCTTAGATTATTTTATTACATTTTATCTACTTCCTTAAACACGTCTTTTTTTTCAGCTTTACTTTGATCTTTGTTTTCTGTCTTGTTTTTCTTTTCAGCAAAACTAAATTTAGTTTCAGATAAAATACAACTCGGGAACAGAGTGTCACATTTGTGCAGTTGTTTGGGGTTTTCTGTGTGTGCCTAAATGTGCAAATTGATTTTCAGTTCAGCCTTCTTCTTTACGTGCCATGACCTCCAAGGACGTCGGCAATTATTATTGTGATTTTTATTTTATTAGCAGCGGCACGGAACAGGTTTATTGAACTGACACCATACTACTTTTTTAGGTTATTTAGCCAGGACTTGCGTCTTCATCTTGGACCTCGTCTGCCTTGGATTTTGCCTTGCATGATGTTCTGCAAGATACATTTCACCTCTCATAACATGTCCAAAGTATTTCTACTTGCATTTCTTGATGGTAAACATGACCTTTGGTTGCTTCTGAAGACGAGCAAGCACCTCGGTGTTTTGGACTCTCTACTCATGATATTTTAAGATAACGACTGTAGCACCACATTTCAAACGCTTCAAGTCACACATTACGATGCGGGACTTTATTTCCTGCATGCTATCCCACTTACTGCTCAATAAGCATTAAAAATATCTAAAGCTGGAGTCTTGCTAAATCTGTTAGTTGCCTGTACTCAGGTTTGCTGGAAACTCACTATTCTTGCTAATAACCATAGCTTTGGTCTTGTTGATATTTAACTTGAGCCCCCTTTCTTCGCTTTTAGCCACAATACTATTCAGTAACGCCTGCAAGTCATCAGCACTTCCTGCCAGTAGAACAGTATCGTCCGCATAACGCAAGTTGTTTATTACTTCTTTGTTGACAACAATTCCTTTTTGTGTTTTGTCCAATGCTTTGGCAAAAATTTGCTCAAAGTATATGTTAAAGAGCAATAGAGAGAGGACACAGTCATGTCTTCAACTTTAACAGCAGCAATTTGGTTGTAATACAGATTTTTTATAATGCAGACGTTTCTGCCATCTAAGTTCATATTCTGAAGAAGGTTGATAAGTTTCCCGTAGTCAACACTGTCAAACACTTTCTGGAAATCGATAAAACACGCGTATACATTAGTGAACATGTTGCGGCATCTCTGTATTAGGTCTTTTATGCCAAATAGGCCCTCTCTAGTTCCAAGCCCGTTACAAAATCCAAATTGAGTATCAGAAAGGTGTTCCTTGCACTTACGATATAATCGATCATGTATTATTTTGAGAAAAATCTTTAGCGTATGGCTCATTATGCGGTAGTCTCTGCATGTTTTTGGCTACGTCTTCTTAGGTAGTGTGACAAAGACAGACTTCAGCCAATCACTTAGTATTTTTCCAGAAACATAGATGGCGTTGAAGAGGTTGACCAAATTCTCTGTAGATTGAAAAACTTGAGTACT
Organism: Tachinus rufipes; assembly: GCA_963932245.1. Classification (NCBI taxonomy): domain Eukaryota; kingdom Metazoa; phylum Arthropoda; class Insecta; order Coleoptera; family Staphylinidae; genus Tachinus; species Tachinus rufipes. The sequence goes on along the minus strand of OZ010747.1, from coordinate 23,155,598 downwards.
TTCAAATAGACGTCGTCTGGTCCAGCAAACTTTTCAGTTTTAGCTGCCCTGATTGCGTGGATCACCTCCGCGTGTGATATTTTGGGCCTTTCACAAAGATTGTCGTAAATTTTACATGCTGACGGTCGTTAGCAAAAAATTCTTTGACATACTTTTTTAATTCTTCCCGTTTTTGTTCAGGTCTAAGATAATGTTGCTATCCCTGTTTAGCAAAAGTGTCGTGTTTTGCATCTAAGCTCTCGACTTTGTAACATTTTTTAGAAAACCAGTTATACCTTGCTTCTTTTATTTCCCTTCTAATTTGTTTGTTAAAGTCTAAATATTTGGGTTTATCATTCTTCAGATTCTGACGTAATTCCTTCAGATCTAAAATCTTGTTTGTCATCCAAGCTTTTGAAATGCCCTTTCTTGACTGCTTGAGTTCTGTTACTGCTGATACTCAGTTTAGTCTTAGTTTAACAAATATTATTTCAGTACAAAGTTCCTTTTTAATCAGTTTTCCTGCTTCTAAAAGCCTTTTCAAGAGTTGTAAAGTTATGTTGACGCTATTATCCACTGTTAAAATTTTCTAACTATAGCATTGTATCTTTGCTTAGCAATCTAATTCTGGAAAACTTTGAAGCTTTAGTCTTATGTTTAAATACATTTTTCCGTTGTCAAGTTCGTTTTCGTGATATTGCTGTTTTGTCATATTAAGTCTTCCAAATAATTTAATTTTTTTAATGCTTTACAATAGGCGTTTGTTGCATTAATGATCTCTATATTAGACCTACATTTTTTTTGACAAGCTATTTCTTCAAGTTTGAAATAGTCACAAGGACCTAATTCTAAAACATATGGTGTATGTGAAAGCAATTTAAAACCCAGTTTATTGATATTGGCTATGTCAATTGTATTGTCTTAATAAATGAGAACTTTTTTCGCTACGCTCGTTTGTGATGCTAAAAGCGGCGGGCTGCTAAAGTCTATTTTTGGCCCTTAATACACTATACACTAATTCGGCGCATGATATAACATTGTAAATCACAAATGTAACACTAGATTTGGTGCAGACTCGTTATTCTTGTAGTGGTTCATCTAATCTAATACCTTGCTATTTTTGATATAAATTCTATAAAATTAATAAATGATGTATTTTATGTAAAATGCCTTTTTCATCTAGTAAGAGACACATACACTCGTGTTTCAGAATATGCACCCATCATCAGTGTGCCTAGCATATCACTGGTCGAAAGGAATAAAATGAGTTTCTTTATAAATTCTGGTTTGTTTACCGAGCGTAAAAATTATAAAAAAAATGAGTATCTCTGGTTTGGGATGCCATTTACAATATAATTAGGCTACTAAGATTTTTTAAATTACAAAATATCTTGCGTTTTTTTTTATTATTATTAGTATCCGTCATTACAGAAACGATATGATAATGATTGATATTTAAATCACTGATACAAAACATCCATCACGTATTCACACAAAAATAATAATCATAATTCATTACTAAAATTCTTTATCATTGGACGTTGTTCACCAGGTACTTGTCTATTATTATATATATGAAATGGTTAATGTCAGATGTAAAATTATCCCGTATCATTCTCACACGAACGAATGATTAACTGCTAGCTCCTTTATAAGGGAACGTAAGTACAAAATGCAAAGGTCACTTTCATCTCACCACCCGTTCCGCTTTGCATGACTTACGTATAAAATAACTCGCAGAATCATTGCCACATTAATTAATACCTTATAATAATAGATTTACAATATCGTTTGTATGTCAGAGACGCCATAAATGTAAATCTAATTCCTCAGCCGCGATCGCCACAAATGTTAATTGATAATTTCAATTTATTATCTCGGCCGAGTCGGGGATAAAGGAATCGTTGCGCAAATATAATACCATAAGGAAATGTTTAAAAAACATTTTATTATAAATGATTAACTCATTATCTACATATATTCTTGTAGTACAATATTATGCATTGTTGTAGTAATTATTTCTAATCGTCGCTTATAATCGCATAGCATTGAACTATTAATAGAGTAATGCTAATTAAATTGAATGTGTTGGAAGGGTGAAGTGGCAACAAGTGTTCAATAGGTTATGAGAAATGTAACGACATTCCAAACAAAGTCACTTCTCATTTATTAATTCAAATTATATTTTTAAATTGTTTATATTTTGTTGCTATTTTTAACAAACGATGAGTCATCCATCGGCTCAATGGTCTAGGGGTATGATTCTCGCTTCGGGTGCGGGAGGTCCCGGGTTCAAATCCCGGTTGAGCCCACTTTGTTTTTATATATTTAGCATTATGCCATTTAAAAATTTTCACAATAAAATCACTTTGTTTTTGAACGATTATAAATAAAATTAATTAAAATTATTTCATTACAAATTTAATATTTATAAATCCCTTAAAAGTGACCCATTTTTAGTAATTATATGTTATATTTCCTCCTAGGGCAAGCGAATCCAGTTCTTTTATTTTTGGGATCTAAAGTACTATGTTTCAGAAGTATCATATTCAAATTTCAAGTCTCCAGGTGTAGCGGAATCAAAGATATCAAATTTTTGATCAAATGGTAATTTTTCCGTTTTTCGCAAAAAAAATCGGAAAACCAAAAGCGGGATCGGATCGTGTTCTACAAAAAAATGTCAATATAAACATTATTTTAGACTATTTTCTAATTAATTACAGCACAAAAACAGAAAAAAAACAAAATATTCTTAAAAAATTAAAATGGCCGCATTTACACTGTATTGCCCCTAGAGATCTATAACTTTAGGAATTGTCATATTTTGGTACCCAAAACACGTGTGCAAAATTTAAGCAAAATTGAAGATGTCAATGTGGGAACGACTGTCCGAATTATCGTAGAATTACCATCTAGTGTTTTGAGAATTTTTGCAGATATTATGAATGTTTAGAGCGGTAGATATTGCTCTCTAATAGCGTTAAGACTGCAAAGTTTGCTATTCGTTCTGACATACGCCGCTCAATAACTTAAGTAATCGTAGTGACGGAGAAAAGGTTAGGTTAGGTTAGGTTTAAGTAGCAGCTAACGCTCACATAGGCCTCAGATGGGCCCGTTGTGTTACCACAGTACTTAAAAGTAGAACCCTCCTCAGGAGATTTTGTCAAACCATTATGAGCTGTGAATGAACCTCATTAGAGTCTGCGCATCTAGTGATGCAAGGTCAGAGAGGTTATCAAAGAAAGGTCGGCCTAAGAAGAGCAATCGTGTTGCGGACAGAGAGGAGCATTGGCATAAGTAATGCTGAACACTCTTCTCTTCCTCCTCGTTCAGGCAGCTTTTGCATTAGTCCCGCGTGTTTGCCAATGGGACAGTGTCCCATGATAACTTCCACTCCACGCTTCTTTTCCTGTTTCAGTGAGGCAATACTTGCCTGGTTACCTCGCAGGTCTCTTTATCCCTCCACCTTTGCTCCTCTAGGTTTGAGGTTATTACGGCTATAGTCTCCTTGCACGAGGCAAATGAAGTACCAATATCTCGTAGTACTTCCTAAACGTTGACGCACATCTTCAACAACCTCTTGTAATACGTATGGTTTGCCTGATTGAGTGCAGGCTTGTGCCATTCTTTACAAGCTCATCCGCTTCTGTGTTACCTGAGATCCCGCTGTGGCTTGGTACCCACATGAGTCTTAAGTTTGTGTGTGCTGCCAGCTCGTTCAGCTTTCTCCGACAGTCAGAGACCACTGTTGAGTTGGTGCACACGCTAGTAATTGCCCTGAGAGCAGCTCGGCTGTCAATGTAAATGTGGATCTGTTTACCAGGGTTCCCATTTACCATCAACCACTCTGCTGCCTCTTTTATGGCGGTTACCTTCGCCTGTAGAACGCTGCAGTAGTCTGGCAGGTGTAGGCTGATTCTGAGGTTGGGGTCGTTGAAGAAAACTCCGCAACTCATTTTGTCCTCCTTCCTTGAGCCGTCTGTGTAGACCTGCGTGTGTCCTGCTAGTATACCTTTCTTCTCCATCTACTTCTCTTTAGAGGGTATGTGGTATGAGAATTTGTTGTCAAAACCAGGTGTTGCTAGACAGCGGTCTATGTTTTTGGGCACCCTTTTAAATTCATTGATTATTCCGGCGTAACCACGATGATCAACATTTGCACCGACCTTAGTCTGAGTGCTGTCGTAATGGCAAGTTGCTTGTCCATTAGATCGATCGGGGCTATGTCCAGGATTGTCTCAAAGGCTTTCGTAGGCGTTGTTCTCATGGCTCCCGTTATCATGAGCGCCGCCTGCACTTTTGTAAGCGCCATTTAATAGACACTTTTATTAAGTGCCGGCCACCATATGAATACGCCGTAGTAGAGTATTGGTGTAACTACAGCTCTGGATAGCCAGAAGGTAATCTTGGAGTTGAAACTTCAGAATTTTCGTACCGCTTTCTTGCAAGAGTAAAGCGCCACTGTTACTTTCCGTACTCTTTCGTTTATGTTGAGCTTTCATGATAACTTTTAGTCTAGTATGAGACCTAAGTATTTGGTGCTCTTTGATCGTTAGTTCAGTACCCTTTAGCATTGAAAGCTTAAATTCTGGGATGTTGTGTTTTCTTGTGAAAACGACTAGCTCGGTTTTTGCCGGGTTGACATCTACGCCACACCTTTTGCACCATTGCGCTAGTTTCAATAGGACCTCTTCAACAAGTTGCGACATTATATTATTAGGTGTTTCTCTGAGGCCGCTATTGTTACGTCATCCGCATAGGCAACGACCCTGCAGCCAGATTTTCTAAGTTGGAGGAGCAGCTCATTTAGCGTAATGTTCCAAAGCAATGGCAAGAGGACGCCCCCTTGAGGGGTTTCCTTACTCACCTTTCTTTTTATGTGGGATTCTCCTATTGTGGCTCCGATGTTCCTTTCACGGAGCATTTTTCCGATCAGGTGACATAGAGCGTTGTCTATTGCTAGTCCAGTTAAGGCTAATTCTATGGCTTCAGGCTTCACGTTGTTAAATGCCCCTTCTATATTGAGGAAGACACCTATCGTGAACTCCGTATACCTCATCGAGCTCTCAATCTGGTTTACTAAGGCGTGAAGTGCCGTTTCTACAGATTTTCGCTTAGTGTATGCGTGCTGAGACTTTGACAGCATTTCAGGGTGTAGTGCCTCCTTCATGTGCAAGTCAATCAGTCTTTCAAGCGTCATTAGCAGGAACGATGATAAGCTGATTGGTCTCAGGTCTTTGGAGGAGGTGTGTGAGGCTTTTCTTCCTTTTGAGATAAAGATCGCCTCGACCTCTCTCCAAATTTTTGGGATGTATGAGAGGTTTATACATGCCTTAAACATAGTCTCCAACCAAGGTATAACTATATCAATGGCCTCTTGCAGCTCAACTGTACTAATTCCGTCAGGTCCAGGTGACTTAAAGGCTTTGAAGCTTTTGATGCTCCAGATTAACTTGTCTCCACCTACAATTCTGTCAGCCAGATATCGAGGTGAAGCAGTTATGATGGAGTCCACTACACTTATTCTATTGCCTGGAAAGTGTGTATCTATGAGTAGCTCCAGCGTTTCTGCACATGAAGTTGTCCAGTTTCCAACTTGCTTCTGTATAAAGCTTTGGACTGCCGGATCCTTGGATCCTTAGATGATATTTTTTGCAGTCGGCTGGCTTCTAAGGTTTCTTTTATCTGTTTGCAAAACCGAGCAAAAGATGACCTTTTGGCCTTCCTGACCTCCGTTTTAAAATTCCGCAGGCTGTTTTTATAAGCAGTCTACTCATTGGTGTTTTTTGCCTCGTTGAACAGCCTCCTGCATTCCTTTTTTAAGTTGCTTATTATTGGTGGTTTGCTGTTACCTTTCCTGCTCACGACTTTGCATGATGTGCGTATAGCCTTGTTACAGGCAGATGTTAACTGCTTTACAGTTCTGTCTAACTCATCTTCTGTTTTTAGTGTTAGGGGCAGCTCTTCCGATAGAAGACCCGATAGGGTAGTTTTATACTTACCTTAGTCAGTTTTTTGTTTGTCTACAAACCTAGGCTTTGTTTGTATCTGTATGTCTACCTTAAATTCAAATTTAAGGTGACGGAGGATGCTTTTTATGCAAGTGTCCGTGTAACGTTGACACCCAAGAAAATCCAGCTCCTGATTACAAAACCATCAACTACAGAACACCTAGCACAAACGGACAAAGTAGGACTAGTGAGAAAAATAATTGTACCCAGCATCACAATAAACTTCCAAGGAACCTAAATCAAGGCTTTGATAGATTTAGAATAAAGCCAGAACTAAACACGGCTTTGCTTACCCAAAACACAACCAACGGTCAAAAAAGCTAGACAAGCAAATTAAACAACGCAATATAAATAACGGATAAGGTGAATGCAACCGTTAAGGTTAGCGTTTAATGCCAGCTAATCCCCTTTTTTGTCATTCTTAGTCTGAGAAACAACGCAATACTAGGCAATTAATGGCTGAAAAAACAAGAAATCAGTATCGATTACTCCCGACAATGTGTGCAATACGGAAAGGAACGTTAATTTATTATATACTGGTTACAACAGCAGTCAAGCCCGGTTCTAGCTAAGAAAAAAATTTAAATTTCCACCAACTCATTCCCAAATCAGGCCTAATCAACAAACCTACTCCAAAAGTTTTACACCGTGTTTAATAACAAAACTCCGGTACAAACTTCCAAATGCAGCCGTCAAGATTGGCGTTCAATGCCAGTTAATCCTCTTTCTTGTCACTCCCGGTCTGAGACGCGATACTAGGCAATTATTGGCTGAAGGAACAAGAAGTCAGTATTGATTACTCCCAATAATGTGTGCATTACGGAAAGGAACGCCGGTTTACTATATACTAGTCACAACAAACAGCAGCCAAACCCGGTTCTGGCAAAGAAGAAAATTTAAATTCCCACCAACTCGTTCCTAAATAAGGCCTAATCAACAAACCTACTCCAAAAGTTTCACACCGTGTTTAATGACAGCGTCGTTTCAACGGACAATAAAACCATCACCCACCAAATCAATATAGTAAACAAAACTCCGGTACAAACTTCCAGATACGCTTACAATGCTCGCTGAAAAGTTCAGATCTAGAAACTATTTACCAACAAAATAATTGAAAAAACAACAAAAAGGGTAGCAAGCCAAAATTTTGCATACATTCTTTATTTTAGCCATCGTTTATCCACTCCTGGATGTAGGCCACCTCCAAATCTTTGTTTGGTCTTTTTTGAGCGCCAAGTTGTAATCCTCATTGAATACCTCCAGATCCTGCTTTGCTATGTGGCCAGCTCATCGCTACTTAAGCTGCGCCACCTTAATAATAATTTTTCGGATTTCTTCATTCCAAACTCTGTCCTTCAAAGTAATTCTGAGCATAGACCTCTGTGTGGTTTGCAGTTTGCTAGACGTTTTTCGGGTCATGGACATTGTCTTAAGGCCGTAAGTGAGCACGGCATCACGCAGAATTCACATACCTTCCTTTTGAGGTTTACAGAGAACTCCTTAGATTTGAGTATATGGCTTAATTTACCGAAAGCCGCCCAAGAAAGACCTATTCTTGATTTGATTTTTATGGCCATGATAAATGTATGTAGATACTTGTTTAATCCCTTGAGTTATTAATAGTTGCCTGGATATTTCCTGGGCTTATGACTTTGGTTTTTAACAGGTTCATTTTAAGTCTTAGACCATATACACTTATAGAAACGCTGTGTGCTATTTTTTGATTGTCGCATAGTGAAGCCGACATAACAACGTTCTATGCCCACAACTGACGTCCCGTGTTAATTGTGGGCATATGCCCTAAGAGTAATTAAGTTGATTTTAGAACTTTTAGTAAACATTAATGAACACAATAAAATATTTATTATATTTTAATTTTAACTTTTGATATCATTTACAAAATGAAATTGTTTTTGTCGTTATATCCTTATTAAATGATAGATATTTACAACATTTTTGGGATAATAAATATCAATAGATAAAAAAGAATATTTTTTTTAATTGTTAATTATCAACCAAAACTTATTTGTTTATTGAATAATCCATCAACGTCATGCACCAAGTAAAAGATTTATTGGCATTTTGGTAGATTAAGTGCGTAAAATTGTGCTTGTGTTTTTGTCCACAACTGACGTCACACGCATCAATCATGTTGGTTTCATCGCGTCGGTAAAAGGCGTATCTATAAATGTGTATGGTCTAAGTTTTAAGTCCAATTTTTACTATTTCTTGATGGAGTTCCTGAAGCATGCTCTTAAGTTTTTTTGCAGTGTTGCCGATGATAGCAGTATCGTCTGCAAATTGCAAATGATTAAGGCGTATTTCGTCGATATTTTTTTTTAAGCCAGTTTAAGGTTTCTAAAGACATCTTTCAAGGCTAATGTGAAAAGTTTTGAAAAAATTGTATCTCCTTGCCGTACTTCTCTTTAAATTGGAATATTATGTGTCTTTGAATTTTTGTAAATTTTAACTTGAATGGTTGCGTTTTCGTAGATCTGTTTGATAAGGTTTAAGTATTTTAAGTCAATTCTCGCATTGTCTAGAGATCTTAGTATTGCCCACGTTTTGATGAAGTCGAAAGCCTTCTTGTAATTCTCAAAGACTATGTGCATTGTTATATTATACTCAGTGCTTTTTTCGATAAGAGTACAAAGTGTCTGCAAGTTGTCTATAGTCCCAAATCCTTTGCGGAATCCCTCTTGTTTGCATAGTTGGTAATTCTCGATGTTGTTTCTGTCACCTTGTATAGCAGAATAATTTTGCCATTTGTTAGGAATTCTTCTATCCATCATACATTTATTTAGTAAAATTTGTACACTTTTCGGTTTTGCCTCACATTTTGATTATTTTGCTGTTAATTTAATTCTTGTCTGGACTTTTTTTGTTTTTCATCTGGTTTAATGTTGCTGTTAATTTGTCTGTGTCTATTTTGGAAATTTCTTCTAATCCCACGTTTTGAATTTTTGATCTCTGGTATCGATTATCCTGGGTTATAGAACTATATAGCTTTTTATAGAAGTCCTGAACAGCATCTGAGATCTTTTTCCGGTTACTGACTATGATGCTATTTTTGTTTCTAATTTTGGTCATTTTTTATATTTCATTCGATAGCTTGGATCTGAGAACTTTTATGCTTTTGTTATCTTCAATTTTATTTCTTATTAGTTTTGTTTTATGTTCCCTTTGGTCTTTTCAAATATTCTTGCTAATGTATTTATTAATTTCCTTCTGTTTCCCAATCTATTTGTCTTCTTACATCCATTAGGTTTCTTTTGTTTGTACTAATTTTCTTTGAGCTTTCTTTGTGTTTTGAGCATATTCTCTTGGTTGCAACTTAAATGCTACTTGAGATGTGCTCGGACAGTTTGTCTATTACAAACTGTAGGAGTATTTTCGGTTTGCCTAGTTTAGTATTTAGAGTACGTTGGAATGCGTCTTTTTTTTCCGCTCAGTACCTCAACTGTTGGGTATTTTTGTTGGTAATTAGTTTATTTCTTTCAAATTTTGTGTTTATTTGTTGCTTAGACTAAACGATGGTTGCTATTAGTATCAAATCTATTTTGTTTGTCACGTACCGTTTAAACTTTTCCAGGTTCAACTTTGTTGCGGAGGTTTTTGAAAGAAGTAGTTCTTACAGAAAAGATTTTCATTTCTACAGTAGTTGGTTAGCATTTCTCCTCTATTGTTCTTATAACCAAGACCAAATTTACCAACGTTTCGGATATCCTCGTCTGTGTTTTGCCCAATTTTCAAATTAAAGTCTCCAATAATTGTAACAAACTTTGAGTTTTTGTTGTTTTTGGTAGTGGTTATATCTTTGTATAGTTGTTCCGCATTTTTATTCACTGGTAAAGGCATACACCTGAATTACTTGTAGGCCGTACTTGTTGTTAATTTGTATCATAATGTGTATGACTTGATTTGATATAGATTTTGTTTTAGTAACTCAATTCTTCAGACGCTTGTTTATCATCAAAGCAACTCCTCCTATGTGACAGTTGGTTTCTGTGATGCATTGTTAAAGTTGGTGTCCTGACTTCAGAAATGTTGTTAGTTCTCTTTTTAATCTAGTTTTGCTTATGCTTAGGACGTCCCATTTTATATGTTTAAGTTCTTGCTCTGTTGTAGGTTGCAGTAAAAGTTTCTTTTTTTTCTATATTTCCTCATCAAATTTATGCCTTTCACAGAATCTTTAAGGCGGCCTGATATATCAGTGCAAGATTTTGAGCTAGTAGCTTGGGGTATTAATGTTTGGAAACTTGACGTTTCATGTTCATGTTTGGAGGGTTAACGGCATTTAAACGCCACGCTTGCCAGGCGAGTTTGCAAGTTTTGGTTACAACCTCCCGTTCTGGGTGCAGACGCTGTTGACAGCTGCCCAATTTGACTCAGACGCTGTAGGTGTTTGCCTGCAGTTGCTCGATTTGAGACAGACGCTGCGCTGCAGTGCTAGTTTTGGTCCGCCCCGGGTATTTCATCACCGGTACCACTTATATCTAGGAGGCGTTCCCTTATCCGCTACCTAGGGAGGCGCCCGATGAGGGACTAGCAACCCCGCTGGAGGCTGCCCGTAGTCTTTGAAAACCCGCGCAAGTAGAGGGTATAAATCTCGCCGTTTACAGAAATCACCACCGCAGATTTTAAAGCAAATTGCAAAGTCAATTTCGTGCTCCCGACAAACAAAACACATTGTTTGGAACGATTGAAACACCATCCGACCGACACTAACTTCTATTTCGGTAGAACGGTTACCACGGCAAAAAAGTCCTGGTAGTTGGCAATCCGGCACACCAAGATTCAAGATTTGGCATCCAACAACAGCACAAAGGCGTGTGCCTTCTAAGTGAAAGCGTCTGTCAATAAAGTAATTAGTTACAAGAATACCGTCAATGACAGCACCAACCCCAAAAAACATTTTTATCAAAAGCGGGAATGTTCTCAACCTTAAACCGGCCGCCTCTGAAATCATCATAAAAAAACGCCGGTGACATCTTATCATCTTGCAATACCCACAAAAAAATTTGAATGATTCCGATTACCAACGCCAACCATCGAAATGCGATACCGTTTTTAACCAGTTTTCACATTTGGTCTACCCCAGAAGAACCTTGCCTCAAGATAAGCATTTTGCAAAATTTGACAGAAGTAGACCTTGGACAAGCGCTAAGGTATGCGCCAACAAACATTCATCCAGTGGAAAATAAAATTGTTTGTTTTCTATCAGTCTCTGTGCAACTTGCAAATGGAAGCAATAAACGCGGAGATCAAAAACTTAATAATAATAATAATTTATTGCCCAACAGGTACAACCTTATTACAGAACAACATATTAAAAACTACAGTAAATACAGGTACAATAAAATTACAAATAAATAATTAAAAGTTAAAAAAAACATACTTTTCAATAAAAAAGTTCACGAATACACTTTAAAAAAACACTTGAATTAGCATTAAAAAGATCACACTTATTTGAAACACTATTGAACGTTGAACACATTATAAAAGATGGAGATTTCACCATTGCCGACGTCTTTGCAGGTGGATTATAAAAACAGTTTGTGGTCCTGGAATTGACTCGTGGTACTAAAAAATTTAAATTATATAGCAGATTAGGAGAATCAACTGAGTTGTGTATAATTTTATGCAAAAAAGAAAGTATTGAAACCGATCTTCTTGCTGCCAATGGAACTGCATCAAATTCCTTAAGGAGCTCACCATGGTCAAATCCTTGAGGCGGATAATAGTTGAAAGATTTAAACCATAAATAATTAAAAAAAATTTCGTTGAACCGCTTCAAGAGAATTAATATCGCAGCTGTTAATTGGGTTCCATATCACTGAGCCATACTCAAGAACGCTTCTGACTAGGGTGTAGTATAACACAATTATTGCTTCAGTGTTATTAAATTCTTTAGTGTTGCGCAAAATAAAGCCTACTAGTTTATGCGCTCTAGATATTACTGACGTTAAATGGTCAGAAAAAGTTAGTTTAGCATCAAATATAATGCCTAAGTCTGTAGTTTGATTAACACGCGCAATAGCCACTCCATCCGATAAATATTGGGCTGCAACTGGATTGAGTTTCTTAGTGTATGTTACAAGTTTACATTTACTTACATTAAGAAAGAGGCGATTAGTATTACACCAATTATTTACTAAACTAATATTGTATTGAAGATTAACACAGTCTTCAACAGAATTAATTGCGGAAAAAATTTTGAGATCGTCAGCAAAAAGTAAATGTTTACAAGTTAAAATATTTGACAGATCGTTAATAAAAAGTAAAAACAGTAATGGACCTAGGTTAGATCCTTGAGGCACGACTGACGTTGGACAATATTCAGAAGAGTTACAATTATTGTAAGAAACATATTAACTACGGTTATCTAAATATGATTTAAATAATAGTAAAAGATTGTTACTAAAACCAAATTTATCGAGTTTGTGTAATATAACGGAATGGTCTATTGTGTCAAACGCCTTTTTAAAATCAAAGTATATACAATCAACTTGACCCTTGTTATCCACTATCTTTGATGTAAAGTCAACAAAATTGCACAAATTAGTAGTTGTAGAGCGTTTTTCCATAAAGCCATGCTGAGTTGATGATAACAAGTGTTTGACTTTAGCATAAATGTTAGAATACAGAATCATTTCAAAAACTTTTGCAAAGTTAGAAATAACGGCAATAGGTCTATAATTGATAATGTCAGCACTAGCGCCAGATTTTAAAACCGGGCAAATTTTTGCTTTTTTCCAAACATCAGGAAAACTATGATGGTTGAGAATAATATTAAAAATTTTGCACAATGGAACGCAAAAGATATCAGCACAGTCTTTAATAATGAAGCTGGGTATGCTATCATGTCCGCTCGTCATTGAATTCTTCAACTTTTTGAGTGATGTCAAAACATCAGATTCGCTTAAGTTAGACACATCTATAATAGGAAAGTTATTGCAAGTGGAATGAATCGGATTAAACAAAGTAAATGGTTGAGTATAAGTACTCTTAAAATAATTAGCAAAAGCGTCTACAATACTAGAAGGAGAGTCAAAGCTTTCACCATCAAGTTTCATTAAACCAGGAATACGAGTTTGGTTGTTCTTTGAGCGGACAAACGACCAAAACTGTTTAGGATTAGATTTAATATTATTTGCTGTTAACAAAATATAATTATTGTATTCAACTGATATTTCTTTTTTTAGTAAAGATCTAGTTTCTTTAAAGTTGTTATATGAGTCAGTAGATTGAACACGCTTATAAACAGAGTGTAATGCATTTTTCTTTTTCAAAGTATTAATAATATTTTTAGTGAACCAAATAGGATATCTCTTAGAAATAGGTTTACAAAGAGGAATATGTTTATCAAAATAACTAAAAATTAAAGAATAAAACTGAGAAAGTGCTATGTCAGGATCAGTAAAATTACTAAACTCAGACCAGTCATGGTTGCATAAATCTTCATAAAGAAGAGGAAAGTTAGCTTTTCTAAAATTGTAGGTTTTGGTTAAACTAGTTTGAAAAGCAAAGTTATTAATCGGGGACGATGAAAAACTCATCAAAATATCTAAAGAAGGATGTAATTTATCTTCTTTAACAAATGGATTAAGATCGCGAATAACTTTACAAGAACAATTAGAAAACACCAAATCTAAAAATCTATTATTAGAATTCACTGTAGCATTATACTGCTCCACATTAAGCATATTATAAAAATTTGACATAATTGAAAAAATATTGCTGGAATTATTAGGAATATCTTGTTTAAAACTAGGCAGATTAAAGTCACCCATAATTAAATAATTATCAGCATTAACGCAAAGTTGCTCAATATCATCTAAAATGCAAGTAAGTTTTTGATTAGTGGGAGTAGATGGTATATAGATTAAAATAATAACAAAACTTTTTAGTTTGAAAGAACAGTTACATGCTAGAATATCAACGTCACAAAATTTAGAAGTTATATGCGATACTTCAAGCAAATGAATCTTAAAGGCATTCTTAAAAGCTAAGAGAACACCACCTCCACGTGTTTGCTTGGTGGCCTCAAAATTGCGGTCACTTCTAAAGACTGAATATTCCGTTTGTGAAAACAATTCAGATGTTAAAATATCTGAAGACAGCCATGTTTCGGTTAAACCGATAACATCAAATTCCATGTCAGCTATGGCGGCATTAAATGGGTCAATTTTATTTTTAATACTACGTACGTTCTGGTAATAACAAGAAAAGCTGTTGGGCACTAAAAGTTTAAATCAGATTTTGGCAAATCATTTATGTTACTAACATTTATAATAGGTACATCATCATTTATAGGAGAAGCATTTACGTCACTAGCATTTAGAATAGGTACATTAACATTGGTAGACAAAGCGTTAAGGGTACTAACGTTTAAAATAGGCGCAGTAACATTGTCAGGCAAAGAAGTTGCATGACTAACGTTTAAGATAGTATCATTAGCACATTCAGTCAAAATTTGCATAATGTTGTTACACAACTTTATTTTACCGATTTTGTTTAAGTAAAATCCATGTCGCGTATAGTCCTTTCTAAATAAGTTACAATTAAAGTTTAGTACCTTGATTCTATTGTCAATATTAAATTTATTGACAAATAATTTAAGTTTTTCGTTAAAACAATACGTATTATAAAAAGACAATGAAGTAATATTATCAAAGCGATAGGGCAAAGTTGATATAATTAAGTTAGTGTTACGTGAAAAATCTATTAACTTGTCTAATAAAACTTTGTCCCGAGTCCAATTAATTTGAGTACCGCAAATAATTAAAAGTGAGTCATTTAATGTTAAATTCTTAACTACAGAACTCCAACTATCAAGTATGTCATGTGGTTTAGCGTTAGGTTTACAAATACATTCAACAGTAAAATTACAATTATAAGATAAAATAGAAGCCAAGTCTTTGCCATGACCATCAGAGAGTATAACCAACCGTTTCTTAACAACAGAAGGTTTAGCCGTCAAAGTGTTACTAGGAATTAACTTTGAATTACAATAAGCGTTTGACAAACTTGAATAAGGTGCCAAAGTGTTGGAATTTAAATTATAAGAGAAACTTTTAGTCGATCGGAAAGTCTCCAATTCAGAACTCAAAAACTCAATTTGATTACTTAAATCACGGTTTACACTCAATAAAGTTTCATTTTGATTAAGCGTCTGTTGAAACGAATTAATAATCATGTATTTTGAATCTAATTCAGACGATTATTCCCGATACATAATCGTAAGGTTTTCAAATTTTTCAAGCAAATTCGAATAATCACTATTTAATTTATCCAAATTTTCACGTAGTACATTATTTTCCGACTTTTAATTTAAAGTTAAGGTAGCAGTAGATGGTATGTCATCATTAATATTTGACTTCTTAGAATCAGCAAGTTCAGTAGATTCAGAGACGTGAGAATTAATTGATGATGATTTTTGAGACAAGATAAGTTTAGATGTTTTATTTCTTGTTTGAGGGCCGGATGCATCATTTACAGACATTCTAATCAATAAACTAGTAAATAGTAAAATAAAAAACAAATAATAAAAGAAAGTTTTAAAACGGGGAACACATACACCCAGGGGCCGATCAGGGTGATTAACAACTACGTGCACAGGTAGGCCACGGAAGGGTTATTACAAAATGAAACAAAGGTTACAAAAAAATTAAGTAATATGAAAATAACAATTAAATTATTATTTGAAATAAATTCAATACAAATAAACGGCGCAGGTAGAACGGCTTAGCAAAAAGTTATGAAAATAAAATAAATTTAAAGCGTTTTTATTGAAAGAAATGTGAAATAAATTCTTTCAAGCAAAAAATTGTACATTTAATAAAATAGTACATTTAATAATAATAAAACTAATTAAAAATAACATAGTTATGGCAATAATTTTTGCATATTTCAGCAGCATAAAAAATAAACAGCAAACCTGCCAAATTTCAAAATAAACAAACAACTGCAACACAGATAAAAAACAAAAATAACGCAGAACACTGATCACTACACAATTTTCGTTAATACCAGACTTATGTATGTAAAGTTTTTGGTTGAGCTAAAAACGTGGAGCGGAGCACACCTCAG
Organism: Tachinus rufipes; assembly: GCA_963932245.1. Lineage (NCBI taxonomy): Eukaryota > Metazoa > Arthropoda > Insecta > Coleoptera > Staphylinidae > Tachinus > Tachinus rufipes. The sequence goes on along the minus strand of OZ010747.1, from coordinate 23,139,516 downwards.
TGTTAGAGGTGCCAGTGCCACAGCCAAACAATATTTTAAAGCATCAGTTATATGTCAAATTTTTTTTGCCCCCTTTCCCCAATTGGTGACCTGCCCAAAAAATTATAAACAGCGTTTCAGACAAAATAAACTCGTATTTAAAGACGTCTAAAGTGGACCGGAGATATGAGACAGAAAATTTCGCAAAAAGATTGTTAGACCATTTCAAAGGTGTCGGGGCTGGGTACCTTTAAAATTGCATCTCTCATTCTCACCATAATAGCTAAAAGTCAAACATTGCAAAACTACGTTAAACAAAAAGGATATCAAGTTCCACGTTGCGGGTCATTGAAGGGACGTCTTTGACCTAACTATACTAAAGAACGTCAACTTGTAAATAAAGATAATATTACTAGAATTTTTCGAAAGAGGATCAAATAAGAGGGAAAAAAGATCAGCCCACACTAATTGAATTCTTTTCTAAAGCTATCTGAAAGAGAGCATAAGTAGCACCAATAAAAACGGTTGCGGACATATAAAGAACCGTCAACTGTTTTTAAATTTTTAAAAATTCATCAGGTTTGCGCTCTTTAAGATTATCCCGGGAACAAAAAAACATTGTTTTTTTTTTAAATTGCCGCTAAACGCCAATGGCAAAAGCATTGCAACTCCAGAAAACCTCAACAAAATCCATAGAAAAGTCATAACGGCTATAAAGTTGCACAAAAATCAATGCTGACAAAAACTTTGGAATCAACTACAAAAATAAAAATCTAATGTACAAGATCTCTAAAGCTTTGCGCAACAAAAAAATCTTCATACGAGTCAGACGTGGTAAAAAGGGCTCCAATACTTTATCGAAGAAAAAGCCAAATCATTTTTTAATAGCTCAAACTCCAATGCTCTTTTTCTATGATAGAAAACACTAATCTAGAGCACGTCAAAAGGATCCACCAAAAATCTAACAGTTTCTTAGATGGTACTGACAACAATACACTGCTGAACAACGTTTGGCTTTCTCAAATTAGAGAAGTCATATCATCGCTCAAAGCTCAATCTGCGCCAGATTCCCAACAAAGCTTTAAAATCCTTTTTGCGCAAAGCAATAATAATACTAACTAACAATGTAAACGCAGTATTACGTACAAAACACTGTCCAAAAGCTTGTAATGACTTGCACGTAATAAACATCCCAAAACCTTAAAAAGACTAAAAGTTTTCCCAAAACTACCGGCTAATCAATCTTCTATGCACCTTAAGCAAGGTCATAGAACGACTAATTCTAAATAGTATTCAAAACAAGATTGTGACGGTTAAATTTTTTTTTTAACTTTCATTTGTTTTCATGACAAAAAAATTGGTCAACTTTGGAGGGCCATAAATCGAGTTTAAAACAAAAAATCAAAAATCTGTTTCCAAACGTTTTTGCGCATTTGTTTTCTCTTTTGAATGAAACTATGCCCGATTGTGTATTTGAAAGAATGTAGGAGGAGATAGTTTTGGCGCAACACTACTTTTCGCCAAAAATCGCATTTTTTTTGATGTTTCACAAAGCGTCATTGGTTTATTTGTACAGATAATTGGAAAAAGTACTAAAATTAAATTTTGGACAAGGAATGGATATTTCATTTGAGCCTAAGCGCAGTGTCGTACGTCTTTACGTTAGCAAGTGGCGTACTCTCAAAAACTACCTTTAATCGTTACTTTTGAGACGCCGCTGGTTGAGAACGAGAGCCTAAATCAAAAACCCGCTTTTGCTAAGCGTAAATTTGGGTCAATATCTCGGGAGCGGATTTTCATTTTTTTGATTGAATTACATTTGAGTCCAGGAATTCTGGAACCGAGGGGGCAAGTTGTTGTAAAAATAAATGAATGAAATAATTCACCAGCACGGGGGCAAATTTTTTAATGGAAATGGTGAAAACCGCAAGTGGATGCGACCACTGTGTCAAGAAGAATGAATTTTTAAAAATTGGTCTAAAAAAAAGTGCGTTTTAAATTTACAGCGACCTTGATTACCGGCCGATTTTGGGGAAAAAAAAAGTCAGTTTGCAGGACGCTATTGGATTGTTAAAAAAAAAAAAAAAAATTTTTCCAAAAAACAACTGCAGAGGATCGTAATAGCACGGACGAAACCTAAATAGTATAACGGGGGTAAACCACGCAAAATAAACCACAAAAATAGTCTATTTTTACATTGAAAAAGCCTTTTATAAGATCTGGCACAAAGGTTTACTCCAAAACCATGTCTTTACTTTACTGTAGATGTACCTCATAGTTTTTTGCATTTCTCTATAGTATTCAACCTATACGTCGTCGACATGTCATTGCGCTAAAATCACAGGGTTAAAATGACATAATACTCTGATGACACGGCGCTTCTATACAGCTGAAGGATTTAAAAGCAGTTACCATGAGACTTTAAAAGACTACTAGCAATCTTCAAATCTAGTTAAACAATTAGCAAGTTAACCCAAAAAAAAAAAACAAAGTTGTTCTCTTCTTACGGCGACGCCTTACAAAAACGTATTTCTTGACGACGTTCTTATTTTATGGTCCAACTCTAGAAAGTATCTAAGAATCACTTTCAATAAAAAAATAAGGCACATATTGCTTGTTTAGTCCATTAAATAAAACCAAATTAAGAAAAAACTTTCAATGTTTTGGCAAAACAACTCCGGATATACACAAGCGTCATCCGACCACAAATCACGTTTGCATCCTCAATTTGAAAAACTTTCACTTAGGGCTTCTTAAAGTCTAACTTTGCGTTAGATTGTTGAAGCTTCAGGTACGTCAAAAATAAAAATTTTGAGGCTTTGGCCTAAAAATACTTTACAAATCTTAAATCCTACTTGAACTCTGTTCTGACCAGACTAGTTAAACCAAACAAGAAAGTATACTTCTTTAGAAGACCAGTAAACCGAATATCTTCTTAAATGTGAGCTACCTCACAATCTTATCCCACAGCTTAAAACTTCCAGGTACTTAAAAACTAAAGAAGTTTAGTCGGTAGGCAATTTTCTCTTGAGAGTAAATCCGATACTTTGAGTCTTCAGAAGATTACCCTTTTAAACCACAAACAAAAAACAACCAATAGTTTAAAGAACAACAACCGCATCACCATTTGACAATTTAACAACAAATAAAACTAACCTCATCCGTCTCCAATCTTTCAGTCCTTCTGGAGTCAACAAAACAGATAGCAGGGTACTTTAAAAATAGTTCATATTTTCTAAATTTAGAAAACATCAGTCTAGAGAAATTTAAATTAAAAATAAATGGTTTGATGTGATAGTCTTAAACCTTTTATAAAACTTGCAGTAAGCAAAATAGGTTTTACTTATCTTACGAGAGATGTAAATATTGCTCTCTAATAGCGTTGAACCTATAGAACTTGTTAGTCGTTTTGATTTCTGCCCCTTAATGACTTTGTTAATAGTTGTGAACGAAGATGCTTTTTAAGCAAATGTCTGTATGACTGTTCCTTAGTACAAGTCTAAGTTTAGTATTGTTTGTTAATGTATCAAATAAACTTTTAATATAAAATGTTAAAAAAATTGGGCTCAACCGGGATTTGAACCCGGGACCTCTCGCACCCAAAGCGAGAATCATACCCCTAGACCATTGAGCCTTAATGACTTTCAAAACTACGATAAGAAAATTAAGATAATAAATGGAATTTAATCTAATCATTACTGCAAATATAATCGTCATAAAATTGTAAAAGTAGATAAAATATGCAAACAATTCTTATCAATGAATTTGTTACAAATAATATTTCAAATATTTATGATGAAACTATGAAAACATCATTAGTAATAATATTGAAATTATTTTTATAAAAATAAATTTGCTGTCATAATTTATCATAAAATACGGTTTCAAAGATCAATCATTAATCATTGTTATTATTTTGACTTCGATAAGCAACATTTTAGGTATAAAAGCATGCAGTAAATTCAGGTAGTAAAAATAGATATTGATCTCTGCAAAAATAAAATATTATGAAAAATTTTAACTAATTTCCGGCTACACACTTTATGCATTTTATCGCATATTATATTCAAATTTGGAATAATTCATATCACAGCGTGGGTCGAATCGGCGCCGAAGAGATTCCATCAAACATCGAACATCATCACTATAAGTAAATTAAATTAAGATTCGGCACGAGTTGTTACATCTTATCAGCACGTCGATTCACACAAAACAAAATGAGACAATGCTGATTATGCAATTGTGACTGATGTAGGCGGAATTGAACTTTGACAAAAATGCATCGATCATAACTTTGAATATATTAAGTGCATCAACCAGACGATAAATTGGGTGCAACGGAGCCGGTTTTAATTAAAACAAAAAAATATTTTATTTGGATCAATTAGTTTGTGTGTTTTATTTGCGCGAGGTCGCACAAGATGAGGTGTTATTAGCATTTTATGAGGCGAGAGTGTGGGCTGCCGGACAATATTTTTTAATTAAAATGCAAGCTGGCAGATTGTAAAGCAGCCAGATAAATATCTAAGGTGCAAAGAAGAAATTACGTACAGGGCAGGTAACCAAGTCACGTTTCGCCTAGGAGGGAGATTTTTTATATTGATTGCAATATTTATAAGGAAAACAAAAAAATAAGACAACGTTTTTTTCAGGAAAAAATCTAAAAGAACAATCGCCATATTAATAAAAAAAACTAATAAAACATTGATTGAAACAAAATAGTACTATTATAAACAAATACATTACATATAGTGTAATTATAAAAGAATTAAATAGCTTCGGTAACTAAAAGAATTTATAGGTGTTGTGAGCAATATGATAATTAATTATAATTTACCTTTGCTGCTGTTTCACAAGTTAATACACTATTTCCATCAAATATCTGCTATCAATATAATGTTATAGTCACTAAATATTAACTTCACCAATCACAATTGTTCGCCGAGTACTGCGTATGAGTCACGTAAATAAGTTAAACGTCCTGCAGGGCACAGAAAATTTCACATACATTTTATAAACCAGCGCGCACTTCCCGAACCGATGTTATGTTAAAAAGTTATTCAGTATATAATAAACTAAGTTTATTTACAGTTTTCCGGATGAATTTCAACAAAATTACATGATTTTTGAGTGAAAATTGTTAGAAGAACGAAACTCGCCAATATGACAGTTCATGCCCACGTTACCAACTGATGTAACAAGTACCAAACTAAATATTCTGAAATAAAATATTATATTGGATTATTTTGATTTACTTTATTTGTTCAAAATAATACTAACAAAACTGATTCATTTTTTTATGACGGATAAGAAGTAATCTTACTTGTCGACCAACAAATACCTTTATATGTATTCCCCATCGTTTGATTTGAAGTGAAAATGTAGTGATACATTTCATTTGTAGAATATTTGCTGATTGCATATACTGCTTATATATTTAATATTTCTAAGCGGTAGCATTCTGTTGCGTGTGTATTAGACGATTACAGTGGTATAGAGATAAATAGTCATTGTGCAAAGTTATCTAAGCTAAGGTTTTTTATCAGTCGTCGGTTGGAGCTGATTTAATTAAAAAAAATGCGTCTGATAGAAGTTACCACATTTCGGCCCAACTCCGATTAGGGGTTGCTATGGGGAGGCGTGGGAACAGGCAAAAGGCCAATTTATTTTGGAAGTCAAGAGACGGTAGCAACCTGTTGGTTAGCACTGCTGTTTATAGCTGCAACTGCTAGTTTTATACCAATGTGAGATAGCGGTAAGACAAACCTCATTACGTGCAGCAGTCATTTTGGCCGATAAACTTCTTCCCAACTTTAAAGCGATTAGCTAAGGTTAGGTTAAGACTGCAACTGATAGCTTTATACCAATTTAAAGTTGTGGTAATGCAAACTTTATTACGTGTTGTAATTATTTTGACCGCTAAACTTTGGGCAAACATTTAAAGCTGTTAGATTAAGTAAGGTTAGGTTTGGATTAAAACTACAAATTTTATACCAATTTGGAATTGCGGCAAAACAAACCTTTATTAAGTTTGACAGTTATTTCGACCTCTAAACTTTAGTCAGATATTTGGTTCTTTTAATTTTAAATTGATTAGGTTAAAAAAGTTTAGGTTAGAACAGCGACTGCAGGCTTTATACCAATTTGAGTTTGCAACAAAGCAAACTTAATTATGTGTAGAGGTCATTTTGACCGCTAAACTTTAGGCCGACATTTGGTTTTTTCAACGTAAAGCGGGTAAATTAAGTAAAGTTAGGTTAGGATTGAGACTACTGGCTTTATACCAATTTGGAGTTGCGGCAAGATAAACCTCATTAAGTGAGTCGGTTATTTTGACCGCTAAATTTTAGGCAGACATTCGGTTTCTTTAACTTTAAATTAATTAGGTTAAATAAGATTAGGTTAGGTTAGACCTTGTTATGTGCAACGGTTATTTTGACTGTTAAACTAAATGCTTACATTTGCGTTTTCAAACCTTTAAAACAGTTAGATTAAATAAGCTTAGGTTAGGTTATACATGTACTGGTTCCAGCATGCTGACTGTTGTTCAAGTTAACCTGAACAAGTCGGTCGCAGGTAGCAACCTAGCGCTGCAGATGTTTGCAGAAATTGAGGCAAAGATTGCGTTGATCTCCAAGCCCAACGCGGTCTAGCAAGGAAAAACGCTTGGTTCATGGACGACAGGGAAGACGCAGCACGGGTAGTGCTAAACAGCGGGTTGAAAATTAAAAAAAGAACGTGAAAGAGTTTGTGTCAATTTAGGTGGGTAGGAGATTTTACGAGTCCTGTTATGCCTTACCCGATAAGGCACTGCGGGACACATTTTGTGATGTAAAACGTCAACTGGCCGCGGGAGTCAGAGAAGCTGTAATTAGGAAAGATTTTAACGCCAAATGCCCCATTTTAGGAGAGAACGTGGAAGACGTGAGGAGTTGTTTGCTGGCAAAATAAGTCGCGTGTAATCTGACTCTATTAAAAAAGAAGAGAGGTTTAGTCAAAGGTGGAAGGTGATAAAAAAAGTGCCTCAGCAATCTTTGCTTCATCAGATTCAGCGTAAGTACGATGGCAGCGTTGCACACGAGAAACGCAAAACAGAACAAGTGAGTCACAAAATCACAAAAAAAAAAAGGTTAAAAAAGTTTGTAGGAATTTTAGAAAACACGGGGTAGGTGAGGTAGACAACGCGGCACTGCTGTGCAAGAGCATAAGCTATCTCTGCGTTCTTCATTTTTCACACGCACAAGTAAGCGTGAGTCTTTATCATCTTTGACGTAATAAATGCTTTCAACACTGCCAACTGGGGTAGGGTTTAAGGGCATTAGAAAGCCAAGTGGTTTTAGGTTATCTGGTAATCTGATTAACAGTTACCTGTGTAAAATAGTTTTGTTGCTAGGCAAGTGTAGGCAGAAGGTAAATATGAGACTGTTGGAAGTGTGCTACAAGGGTCCTTTATGACAGCGTGATAGACTTGGAGATGCCGGAAGGCGTAAAGGTGATAACGTACGCAGACAATCAGGCGGTGGTGGTCACTAAGCGCTCTAGACAAGAGTTGGAAAAAGCAAGCAATCACGCCTTGAATAAGTAAACTGGAGCTGCAACTAACCTTGGATAAAACAAAATGTGGGGTGCTCTTATGCTTAAGGAGAGTACCACAAGTCTAATTAACTGTCACGGAAACCACCGGCGTTCAAGCGGCATCTAAAATTCTTTGGGTGGTATTGTCCAGCAACATGGGATAGAGCGTGCAGGTGAGAAAGATGTGTAAGAGAAGAAAGGAGACGGCTGGCCCGGTTGTTGGCGGGTCTCATGCTGAGTCTGGGAAAAGCAGAATGGCAAATAAAGACCGAAGAACGCGTGTCGGATGAGGGCGGTAGCAAATCCGGGTGATCATCGCAAACGTGAGGCGGTGGGTCAGTAAAGATTGTGGCAAAGTAAACTAGCTAGCAAAGAAGAAGAAAATATTGGTTTCTGTCCGAAATTCTCTACCCAGTTACCAGATAACAATTTTGAAAAAAAAGTACAGTTATGTCATACACGTAGCTCCGCCCCTGTTTCCACCCTAAATGTTTTAATGCCATCCCGGAGTAAAGCAAAAAACAGATACACCCCACTGGGAAGATGTTTTTAATCGGTACTACCGTGCAGCATCGGCCACCGGTGTCTTAGTAAAAAATAAAATTTAAAAAAAAGACTGCAATTATAATTATTGATTTTTAACCAATTCGAAATTACGGCAAGGCAAACCTCACTAAATGCAGCAGTTATTTTGACAACTAAACTTTGGGCAAGCATTTAGTTTTCTTAACTTTAAAACGGTTAGGTTAGAATTGCAACTGCTAGCTTAACACCAATTTAAAATTGCAATAAAACAAAACACAAAATCTCATTACGTGCAGCAGTTATTTTGACTGATAAACTTTGGCCGACATTTGGTTTGCTCATTTTTTGAGCAGTTGTATATTAAGCATGGTTAAAGCATTTAAAAAATATGTTAGATGAAAGCAACTTTTCTGGTTTTTTGGTAATTTTGATTGCGGTTAAGTACATTTTGTGATGTGTTGCGCATCATCATTTTGACTATTAATTTTTAGACGGACATTTAGTTTACTGATTAGTACTGCAACTGCTAACTTAATATCAATTTATAATTGCGATAAGAGAAACTTCATTAAGTGTGGCGGTTCTTAAAACGCCAAACTTTAGGCAACTATTTAATCTGTTCTTTTCTAAAACAATTTTATGCAAGCAGATTCATGTCTAAAACAAAACGTAAATGCGTTATTGTTTGGTAAAAGATTTAGACCTTATATTAAAAAAACTTACTTTTAGACTATAGTAAAAAATAGTAAACTAAAGAACTACGTGTCAAATTTTGCCAAAATCAATCTAAAAAAAAAAACTAGTAAAATGACAAGACTGATCAACATTTTCCAAAAAGTTGTACGTTGTTTTTAGTTTTTAGAACGTATCCAGTTCTAGATTTATATCAACAATATTTGTTGATCATAGTTTTTAAATCTAACAACATATGTTACAAAACTTTCTAAGACTGTTGGTGATTAACAGAAAACTTGAGAGCAAAAAAGTTTTAATCAATCTTCTTAAGAAGGCTTTCTTTGTGATTTTATGAGGTCAAGAGTTTCTAGTATGTATCAGTTAATCCAAGCAGTTTTTTTAAATTTATATTTTTATAGTTTTGAAATGTATATTTTTATAGTTCCGGTTACGCACTACAATTACTTCTAAGAAACTCATATACGGATGGCGAGTAAATTGAAAAGTTATCCACTATAAAACATGTCACAAAGTTTGCGGTTATTTGACATCAGAGCAACTGAGCGGCTAAGCAAAATTTAAACTAAGTTACTCGCCTATTTATTCTAGTGTTTGTTAATGTCATTTAGTGGGCAAACCACATCACAAACCAATCCAAACACACCAAAATTTTGAATTTGAACAGATCAGACCTTACTATCGAGCTACAATCTTCTGCAAACATTAAAACAAGATCTTAACCGTTTCTTAAAATAATAACATGCAAACTCACAGTAACGACCAACAAAACAGTTTCAACTCGGCCATTTTATTGAATCTTTGGCCATCATCACTTCTACACCGACGACCGCCTTAAAATTGATGATGCATTCCGGCCTGCACGCAACTGACGATATTGCACTTACCGCCGTAAGCACCTGAAAATATATTCACTCGCTTCGCCAATTACCGCTATGCCCATAAGACACTCTAGATATAGAACGACGCCGACAAACGCTCTAGAAGTGGCACATGTGGGACAATTTGGTGCACCAGGTAAACGTATCTCACTTACAACCGTGATAAACAAAGTACATACGTATAAAACCCCAACAAGATACTTTGATCGCCCGCACCAGGTGGAAGATCAAAAACCAAACACAACATTGGGAAACGTCACTATCTCTCTGCAACTATTGGCTTCTTTTCCTTTTACGTGAGGTTTCTAAAGGGCATGGTGCCTTCACGACCGCAAACACATATACACACACCCCGAGAATGTAAGATTCCGATCAATGTCAAATATAATCTAGCTTAACCTAAGAACCTGCAAGAAGAAAAGCAACAAAAAAAAACGGCAGAATACCAAGCCACACTCAAACACCAGCAGAGAACTAACGCTGCACGCCTACACTCAGCAAAATAATAATTTATTTCAAGCTAAACTACCCCGCTTTGACGGTGAAGTAAATCACATAACAACTTTTTTTTTTTTTTAAACTTGATTGAGAAGCCCTTTATCCAACAACAAAGATTGTAGTGCAAAATCTGCAAGGTACAGCTTTCCAAATCAACAAAATCAATCTGGAATCAACATCTTCCTACAAAAATACCAAGAGATGGTTAATTAGGCATTACGCCAACCCAGTCGTAATTGACTAACACAAGAACCGGTTGAGTGTATTTTTACGATACCAAGCAACGCTGTACTAACGGCTCTGTCTGCACCATCAAAAGCAAACTTTGGCCAATGTGCTGGCCACTTTAGTTAAACTAAAGATCTAACAATTTTTGGATATCATTTACTTCCAATTGTTTGACCAACTACTTTGCACGGCTACTAAATTTAAAACCAACATTGCCTTCCAACAAAATGCTAAACTAAAAAAAGCAAAAGACCTTAACGGCCCAAATCAAACAAAAAAATGGCAAAAAGCACAACCACTTCAAGCCACAATAAACGCGATAGAAAAAAAATACCTACCGCAAAAAGCCATCACCGTAAACAAAAAAACTATAAAAACCTTGATTGACTCAGGGGTCAGTCACAACTTTGCCAGCCTGAAGTTGGGATACTCAAAACTCTCAACAATCTCCGTCGCAGCAGACCCGTCTGTTGTGACAGTTGAGGACCATCAACATAAAAGAAAAAATAAACCCAAGCAGCCGGTAACTAAACAGCTACAGGCGAGTTTGGACAACTTTCGAAACAGCTGAGTAACCATCTACTGGGTACGCCGCTAACTAAAGCCCACAAACCTATACAATTATCCAAATATTTTTTTCCAAACACTTACAATGCCTACAAGAGAGCTATGATCTTGGAACAAATAAAAAAATTATTGGTTAATAGTATAATATAGTAAAGATCTGGCAATTACTTTGCTCCTGTTGTAATTGTCAAGAAGAAAAACGTCACCTAGCGTTTTTTAGTGGACCACCAACTTCTCAATAATGTTACTTAAAAGAAGGTTTTTTTATTGCCTAAACAAAAAAAAATTAAAAAAAGATTTTGGATTAAATAAGCCACTGATGCTTGCCCCAACCAAAACCAGGAATGCCGTTTGTACTCTTGACATATGCGTGCAACATCGGAGTCGGAGTCGTCTTGTACCAAAAAAACAGCTTACACCGACGCGTAGTGTTCTACAACTGCGTAAACCTTACGCACTGCCTAACAAAGTACCTCTCAAAAAAATATTAAGCTTACTAGAAAAGGTTAGACAGAATAGAATGTTTCTACCAGCAAATAGACTACTCTACCCCATCAAGCCTGAATATATTTACTGACCAAAAACTTTAGCAAACCTATTCTAACAAGCCCAAAAAAAATGTGAGCAAATTTAGCTTATATCCGACGACGTCAGGATATGCTCGATGACACAGAAAACACCGTAGAAATGTACCTAAGCTTCAAACTGAAAAACATGGAGAGTTAATAATGACCAATGCTAGCCAACGCCTAAGAGAAAAAACTTTACAATCAAAAGCACCTTTGAAGTTTTCCCCTCTTTGCCAACCCTAAAAAAAGTTGCAATTAATTTTGTGGACCCCAAAGCCGCATACCGGGAAAGAAGATACCTCTGACAAAAACGTCCAAAACTATAAACCAAGTGGCTCTAAGTGGGCAAAACAAACTGCTATTGAGTAAAAAATTTCTATCCGCAACCATCAATCTCTTTCCCAGTTGAGCCGGGAACTGGTCACATTGTTATCAAAAAATTGGATCAACCACTTTTTTCCTGGTTTTATGACAACTAACATTACCAAAATAAAAAAAACAATTTTTGGATAATTAAAGCGATTAAGTTAGCTAAGGTTAGGTTAAGACTGCAACTGATAGCTTTATACCAATTTGAGATTGTGATAATGCAAACTTTATTACGTGTAGTAATTGTTTTGACCGCGAAACTTTAGGCAAACATTTAGTCCTTTCAACTTTAAAGCCGTTAAATTAAGTAAGGTTAGGTTAGGGTTAAAACTACTGGTTTTATACTAATTTGGAATTGCGGCAAGACAAAACTTCAAGTTTTCCAGTTATTTTGACCGCTAAACATTAGTCAGGTATTTAATTCTTATAATTTTAAATTAATTAGGATAAAAAAGTTTAGGTTAGAACAGCGACTGCTGGCTTTATACCAATTTGAGTTTGCGGCAAGACAAACTTAATTAAGTGTAGCTGTCATTTTGACTGCTAAACTTTAGGCCGACATTTGTTTCTCCCAACTTTAAAGCCGTTAGATTAAGTAAGGTTAGGTTAAGATTAAAACTACTGGCTTTATACCAATTTGATATTGCAATAAGGCAGATTTTATTACGTGCAACGGTGATTTTGACTGGTAAACTTAAGGCAGACATTTGGTTCTCCAAACTTTAAAACGGTTAGATTAAGTAAGGTTAGGATAGGTTATACAAGCAAATTAATAGGAGACATAGAAACAATATTTCACGACTTCTGAAAGAAACTGCATAACAAGACCAAGTATCCTAGAAGAAGAAGTACGTGCCACAATAAAAACAACAAAAGATGAAAAAACACAAGGCCCAGACATAACAGAAGCAAAATTTCTTAAACTTCTTGACAAAGACAACATAAAATGGCTAACTAACTTCAATATTCAATCAAATATACGACTCAGGCAAAATATCCCTACAATGTCTAACGGCTGAATTCATAACATTACCAAAAAAAAAACAGTACAAAAACATGTGACAAATACAGAACAATTAGCCTAATAGACCACCTTTCAAAAGTATTCCTAAAAATTATCCACGGGAAAATATATAAATTATGCAAAGAGCTAATATCAACAACCCAATTTGGTTTTAGAAACGCATTTGGCACACGCAAAGCCCTATACACCGTGCAAATGATCTTCCAAAGATGCAGAGACATAAATGTCGACATTTACGCGTGCTTTTTGGATACCAAAAAGCATTTGATAGAATCCAACACATAAAATGTTACACATCCTAAAAGATGCTGGACTAGATGACAAAGACCTTAGAATCATTACAAAGCTTTACTGGAACCCGACCACTTCTGTGAGATTAGATAATGAAAATACAGTCGAGATTAAAATCTTACAAGGTGTGAGACAAAGATGTGTATTATCTCCATTACTCTTTAATCTATACGCGGAACAAATCTTCAAAGAAGCCCTAGAAGACATCGAAACAGGAATCCTAGTAAATGGAAAAAACTAAACAACATACGGTATGCGGACGATACGGTAATATTTGCCGACACTATAAAAGGACTACAAAAACTCATAGTCAGAATAACAACAAGCAGTCAAAAGTACGGACTCAATATCAATACGAGTAAAACCAAGTTCATGAGTATAAGCAAAATCAATATACCAAACCGCTACATCTATAGCAATCAGCAACCTATTGAGCGAGTGAGTAAATACACATACTTAGGAACTAACATCAATAAACAATGGGATCACTTAAAGGAGATAAAAATAATCGAAAAGGCCAGAACCGTATTAAAAAGGATGAGCCACATATTTAAAAATCATAATCTTACATTAGGCCTAAAGATAAAACTTCTGCGTTGTTATATATTTACAGTCCTGTTATATGGCGTAAAGTCATAGACACTCACCGAAATAACAAGCAAAAAGTTAAAGGCATTTTAGATGTGGTTGTATCGTAGAATATTGAGGGTATTGTGGACAAAACACGTAACAAATGAAAATATCCTACAAAAACTGAACAAAGAAAAGGAAGTGTTAATCACCATCAAAACACGCAAAATCGAATACTTTGAACATATCATAAAGAACAAGAACAGATACCAACTACTTCAAAATATACTCCAAGTATATCCTAGCCCAAAACCTTAAGAACATGGTTCTTAATGACTACCACACAATTATTTGAAGCCGCAGTCAACAAAGTGATAACTAACATGGTTGCCAACATCCGGCCTCTACATTCGTATTGCTAAACAGCGGGTTGAGAATCAGGAAAAACGGAAAAAACTGAAAGGGGAAAGGGTTTGTGTAGGTTTAGGTCCGTACGGGATTTTACGTGTCCTGTTATGCCTCTTCCAATAAGACACTGCGGGATCTGGAGGACATTGTAAAATGCCTAAAATCTCAACTGGGCGCAAAGGTCAGGCCCAGTAAACACAGTTACGTTTAAGATACGTTTATTTTTGGTATTACACCTAAATGTAATATTTGTTTATTTGTTAAGTATATTATTCGGAAAAATGTCCGGCGACTAAACGGATATATCTCGTATATTTAGTGTGTAATATACGTATAGGTTATATGTATTTTAAACGTGTAATTTACATGTATTATCAACGTAAAAAATGGGTTAAAATTTAATAAATATATTTGTAATTTTTTCAATTGAAATACACGTGTATTATAGGTTAAACTTTATCCGGCGAGACGAGACATGTGTATGTTTGGATGCCTATACGAGATAACGGACTCATATTGGGAAGAATTGGGTCACCCATCCAAGTCGTGACCGGAGCGGACGTTGCTTAACTTTTGTTAACGCTGGTATTTGTACATGTCCTCTCTGCCGTACTGCCTACTTTCTCGGATATATAATAATGTAAAATATGTATACATTTTAACATAAAATACAAAGTATTAGATATTAAAGAACATTTATTAAAGATTCATTTTGATTTTTTATCCAGTTTTTTGGTGACATCTGAAAAATATACTGTGTGTATTTCCACAACCTCATATGACACACATATGGTAATCTTTATTTTAAATAACTTGACTAGTTTGCTATTTGTATTTATAATACTATATATAACATTAGCAATTAATAATATTAAATTTCAATTAAAAAAAATAAAAATAAATCGATGAATTGATATTAATGTTACTGTAATGGCTATAAAAACAAGTTATTTAAAACAAAAATGTCATTGCATATTTTCAGACTTAGCACAAATTAGGTATTTCATATTAGTACTCCTAAACCTGCGCTTCCAGTTCAATTAAACAACACTTCAGCACTGTTGTGTAACAACAAACAACTTAAAACTGTATCGGATATTGCAACTAATAGCAAGTGCACATTATGGTTGATAAAAAATTATAAAAAAGATTAATCATGCATCTCAACATACACTTTGCAAACTATATTCACGCGCTTGGGTAGCCTCGGACGTACGAATATCCAAGACAACATTGATCGGCAAACTAAACACAGAAATAATAAACGTTAAATATACGTAGATATATTATGCAGGTTATTTATACAAGTATTCTAATGGATAATATACGTATATTAATCAACGGTAGAAAAAAAGGAAAATATTAACGTATAATATACAGATATACATATCTTACGTGTACAAGAAATGTATATTATACGAATACACATATACCATATACGCTTTTTACACCATATATACGTGTAATAAACTTATATTATCTAAACTTGTGTTTACTGGGGGGATTCCAAAATTGAAAAAAGAATTTTAATGTTAAGGGAAGAGCCGTTTGCTGGCGGAATAGACCGCGTGCAACCTGACCCTAACAAAAAATGGAAGGGGTTTGGTTCGATATTAACGTGACTCTCTGCGGGTCAAAGGTGGTGGGGTTAGAAACAGCAACAGCAACTATTGCCCCATCAAGTTTGGTGTAAGTACGACGGCAGAGTCGTATACAATGGTTGCGGAACAGAGCAGGTAGGTAATTACAAGGAAAAAGTTGTTAAAGGTTTGTAGAAATTTTGGGAAACACATGGTAGGAAAGGTAGGCAACGCGGCATTGCTGTGCATTTTCTACACAACAGCGTGGTGGGTCTGGAAATGCCGGAGGGCGTAAAGATGGTAGCGTACACGGACAATTTTGCGGTGGTGGTCACTAAGCACTCTAGGCAAGAGTTGTAGGAAGCAGGCAATCACGCCTTCTAACTTATAGAATTTTGGGTAAGCAAGCAGGGGTTGCAACTGGCCCCGGAAAAAAAAATAGAATTTGTAGTGCTCTTGTGCCTAAAGACACCGTCATGTTGAAGCGGCAGCTGAGTAAGTCTTGCAAATCCAGAGGAAGTATTGCAAAAACTTGTTATAAAAAAAATTAATTTAATCATTAGCAAATAAAAAAAGTAATTAACATTCCGGACTTCAGTTACTATCAAGCTGTAATCCTCTGCAAAACCTTAAAACAGGATTTTAACCGTTTTTCAAGGAATCAACATGCAAACCCACCCAACAAAACAATCTCAATTTGGCCATGCTTTTTGACTACTTTTTAAAATTTTTGACTACCATATTCTACACCGACAACCGCCTTGGGAGTAATAACTATGCATTTCGACCTGCACGCGACTAACGACATTGCACTTACTGCCGTAAGCACTTAGAAATATATTCACTCTCTACACCAATTACCGCTATGCCCATGGGATACTATGGATATGGAACAACACTGACAAAAGCTCACCAGGTAAACAAAAGACCGTATCTCACTTACAACTCCCTGATAAACAAAGTACATACGTACAAACCCTCAACAAAACATTTTGCACGCCTGCACCAAGTAGAAAATCAAAGCTATGTGCCTTAAAAACCAAACAACTCAACATCAAGAATGGCAACGTCACATTCTCCGCAACCATTGACTTCTTTCCTAATCGCTATGTAGTCAGAAAACCGGTAACAAATGGCGTTCAAAGTAAAAGTTTCTGAAAAGCATAGTGCCTTCACAATTCAAACACACATACACCCTCAGAATGTAAAACTCAGATCAATGCTAAATATAATCTAACCTAACCTAAAAACTTGGAGGAAGAAAAGCAACAAAGATGAACAACAGAATAACGCATTGCATGCACACACTCACCTACACTCAGCAAAATAATAATCTATTTTAAGCTGAACTACTTCACATTGACGGTAATCTACACAACAACGCGCACTGTTTTTTTGACAAACTCGAGAAGCGCTTTGTCTAACAACAGATACCGTACACAGCCTACTGCCGACTGATAGTAAAAATTTGAAAAATAAAGCTCTGCAATTTGACAAAAGTATGTTCTGGAACTAATATACTTCTACATAAACGCCAAAAGTTAGCTAATTAGGCATTACGTTAATCCGAAATAATTGCCCGACTAATAGGTACACCCAACAACACAACCCACAAAAACCTGTTGAGTGTTTTCTACAACGCCAAGCAGCGTTATACTAACGTCCGCACCACCCAAAGCAAACTTTGGTTAATATGCTGGCCACTTTAGTTAAACTAAAGATCCAACAACCTTTGGATACTATTAACTTCTAATCGTTTGAACAACTACTTTGCACGGCTACTAAAGTTAAAACCAACATTGCCTTTTAAAAATTGTTTAAAAACAAAGACAATTAAAACCAGCAATACTTTGAAAACAAATATAGGGTCAGGCCTAAAAAAAGCAAACTACTTTACCGACCCAAATCAAACAAATAAAAAACAAAAAACAAAAAAACGTAAGCACGCAAAACCACTTTAAGCCACAATAAACGCGGTAGAAAATAGTACCTACCGCAAATAACTATCACCGTAAACGAAAAAACTATGAAAACCTTGATTGACTCAGGGGTCAGTCACAAGTCACAACAGCATTTGCTTAAAGTTGGAATGTTCAAAACCCCCAACAATCTCCATCGCAGCAGACTCGCCCGTCATGACAATAAAACTAAAAAAAAAAAAAATACTCCTAAGCAACCGGTAGCTGAACAAACAACAAGCGAGTTTGAACAACTTTTGACAGTACCTTTACTACGGCAAAAACAGCTAAGTAACTACCTACTGGGTACTCTAAAAAACACTTTTTTCAAAAAACTTACAATGCCTACAAGAAAACTAAGATCTTAGAACAAGTATAGAAATTATTGACTAATAGTATAATAAAGAAAAGCTCTGGCATTTACTTTGTTTTTGTTTAAAAAAAAACGTCACTCTGCGTTTTTGAGTAAACCACCAAGTTTTCAACAATGCTATTTGGAAGAAAAATTTCCAATGCCCAAAATTTAGAAAACCTTAATAGACTTTAGATTAGATAAATCACTAATACTTGCCATTCCAAAACCAGAATTGCCGTTTGTACTTTAGACATATGCGTGCAACAATAAAGTCAAAGTTTTTTTGTACTAAAAAAATAACTTACATCAACTCGTACTGTTCTACGACAGCATAAACCTTACGCCCTGTCAAACGAAGTATTACTCAAAGAATTATAAGCTTACTAGAAAAAGTTAGATAGAATAGAATGTTTTTACTAACAAATTGACACACTACCTCCATCAAGCTCAAATATATTTACTAACCAAAAAAATAAACTTGAGCTACAAACTGGGAAACATAGGGAGTTAATAATAACCAATGCTAGCCAACGCCCAAGAAACAAAAAGCATCTTTAAAATTTCACCCCCTTTGCCGGCACTGGAAAAAAGTTGCTATTGATTCTGTGGACTTCAAAAAACTCTTTTTCCTGGTTTTATGACAACTAACATTACCAAAACAGAAAAACAATTTTTGGATAATTAACACCTTCACGTGTGGGCCGAATACTAAACGCCCGCAAAGTTTATATCAAGTAGTTTGTCCACTCACCCGAATGCTTGTTATCAAGAAATTAGATCAACTGTTCTTTCCCCTAATTTTATGACAAATAACATTAACAGTATAAAAAAACATTCAATTTCTGAATAACTAACACTCATAACAGAAACATCATAAACATCAAAACATATATTTTTATAAAATTGTCATCTAATTATTGACTTGTAAACTCAAAACGAGTGCTAATTTATGATAGTATTAGACATCTTATAAACACAACCAAAATTTAGTTTTTTTTTAATTTGCTGTTTTAAAAAAAATAGTCACACTAAACAATATGATAAACAAGTTTCGATTATTGTGCTTAAAATTTAATAAATTGATATTAATAATTCTGTTATTTTCTCATTATATTATTATCACCATTAAATTCTATAAATAAATCCACCCACTAATATAATTTCTACATTAAATTCTTGAAACAACACTTCACAGGTCGTTATACCTTTTTTATAACAACAAAACACGAGATAAATTGCTTAAGTAGCATCTCCAGGGCGTCATGCCACTAATTGAAAGATTGCACACCTTCGTCTTGCTCTAAACAAGATAACAGGCAATTATACAGTTGAATATATAGATTATGATAATTGCAGATAATCTGTTTTTGCAATTTGTCATCAGAGGGCATCTACATGCAACAAACATTTTATTATTGATTGCCGACAAAATTACTTACAAGTATCAATTCATGCATGAAAACACAATTATTATAGCAATTGTAATTACATTTTTTAAAATTGCAATTGTAATTGAATTGTAATACGGAACTATCAGATTTTACTGTTTCCTTCACGATGATTCTATAAATTAATCAAAACGGACACAATCCTTGCATTTAATAATCCCATTGCAAAGTCACACAACAATGCGCACTGTATGCAAATCGAAATAGGAAGCAATTTTTAGCGTTTCTATATACAGACAGATTTAGTTCATTTGCATATTTTACTTGCAAATAAATGACCCATTAAGGGGACAGTGGATTTATCGAGCAACTGATTTTTTTTTCACCTCGATTAATAACTTGTCGCCTGTGGCGTGAACACATTTATTATATTCATTAATAAAAAAATGTATTATATAGAATCGAGTTAATAAATTGTTAGATTTAAGCGCCACTGCGAAGGATAGTCAGAAGGAAATGTGTAATATATCATTTTAAAAGAAATGCTTGTTCATGATATTTACATATGTTTAAAATGCAAGGGTAAAGGTTTAGTTAAAGTATTAAGTAGATTGATATATACGGTATTTGCTGCATGTAACATAAAGCAGAGTTTGTTAAAAAAGTTTAATATTTTTAAATCATTCTTTTAAATGTAAAACATACAAAACATATATTAAAATACTTGTGGTTAACTATTTATAGTTAAAGTTTGTAACTATTATTCTTGAAATTACCCAAACTAACAATCAATAACTAATAAATATGAAACAAATGTCAAGAATTTACGCATTGTATATATAACATACTACAGTAAACAAGATTACCAGATTTAAAAAAAAATCTAAATTCTGCAGAGGATGGTGACGCGCGTTGTAATTACTAAGATTAGTTGATTTTGCATCGCTTAAAAGAGGTCTTGAAATTGTACACTTTGTTATTTGCCATTACTACCAGTTTTTTTGTGGTTTGTAAGGCAAATCTTCTTAATACTGAGAGTCGGATACTTAATAGTCTAGCTCAGCAAGCAATGTCTTCGTTACAAACAATTCACAGGGCTCTGACAAACCAATGCAAAGTTAAGCTTTAAAAAGTTTTGAGCCGATTGAGGTGCGGGTTAGCCGCAGTTCTCCAGACTGAGAAAGCAAAAGTAATATGGGGTTTGATTAATAAACTATACATCTAGATTTTGTCACAGAGAACCGTTTTTTCAGAATGAACTAAACGTTGCACGTAAATCCTTTATTAAAAGTGATCGCAAGATACTAAGCAGCATTCTTCTACTTTAGGTGCTTTTTCTATTATTACAGGTTGGCAACAATCATTGCAAATTCTTCCTGATCTTTTGTTGCTTTAAATAAGGTGTGAGAGTCTAGTCCTGTTCAGTCTCTTATGTTTTGGAGAAGTGTTTTCTTTGGCCTGAACTCAGTTGGCTTTCTATCTTGCCCTTCATAATAAGTTTGAGCAGATTATATTTACTGCTTCTAAAGAGGTGCCCAAGGTATGCTGGCTTTTGCTTCTTATTAATTTCCAGTTTATTTCTTCTCATGCGTGTAACAAGCCTTAGCGTTTGTGATGTGTTCTACTCAAGAGATTCCAATCAGCCGCCAAAACGTACACATCTCAAAAGCTTTAAGTCTATTTATGGTATTAATCTTCAGTGTCCATGCCTCAACACCATAAAACAGCACAATTTGAATGTAGCATTTCACAAAACGGTATTTCAGGTTAAGGTAAGGTTCAAGCTTTGTTTGCATAGTATTTTTCTAATTTTTGGAAAGGTTGTTCTGGCCATTTCTATTCGCAATCTTATCCAGCAGCGAATGTATCTAAATTTAGCAATCTGCTCTATCTGATTATTGTAGTACCCCGCAAATTAGCTTGAACATTTAGATTTTTCACTATGACTTTAGTTTTGGCCGTGTTTAGTTTTAGTCTAAGACAATCGCCTTCTGTCGTGATTTGGTTAACAAAGCGTTTTATACCCTCAAGGCTATCTGAAAATATTGCCGTCTTGTCTGCATATCTGAGGTTGTTTAGTAGTTTCCTATTTACTTTGATTTTATCGTAAATAAAAAAAAAACTGACTGACAAAATACCCGTCAGCGTGGAGATTAGACAAGGGGATAGTCTGAGCCCAACAAAAGATTTAGTATTATATGTTATGCGGACGACGCAATAATTATGGCGGAAGATGAATACGACCTACAGAAACTGTTTTATAAGTTCAACACAAAGACAAAACAATTCAATATGCAAAACCTAAAGCAATGGTGCTATCAAAAGACCCCATTAGATGCAAACTTTCAATCAAAGGCAGTTCTATAGTACAGGTAATGCGCTTTAACTACCTAGGCGTTGAATTACCCAGTAAAGGAGACCTATACAATGATGCTCAAATACAAATAAATAATCCATCGAGATTTACGAGATATCTACGTGACATAGTTTGGCTAAACAAATTCATGCAAAAAGAGAGTAAAGTACGCATATATAAAACCTGCGTTAAGCCAATTATGACGTATGCAGTCGATACCAAAGCGGACACAAAAAAGACGAAAGGGCGTCTACGAATAACAAAAATGAAGATTCTCCGAACCAAATCGGGTCTCAGCATCAGGGACAGAATACGCAGCGAGAAAATACAAAAAGACTGCGGAGTTTATAATATCGTACTAAACAAAATTTTAACCAGTCAAAAAACACACCATATGTTGACACTCAAACGTTTTGCTTACTGAAGTTTTTATTCGCTACGACTCCCATGCACTCTTTTAAAATAACTTTAACCTTCGTTACGTCTACGGACTACATTGAACATTTATAAAACCTTTACAACAACCCAGTCACTTCCGGTTTATTCTAATTTTGCCACGCAACCTACACCTACAACACTAAAAGATCTAGTTCTATTGTCGGTCTTCTACCAACGTGTCAAAATCAAACCAACGCAAGATGATGATTGTTATAACTGTTCTTTAAGTTAATTTAAGCAGCTTACCTTCATGTACATACAAACAAAGCTAATATTTTAATATACAGGGTGCGGCAGAAAAACTTACTGATTTGAAAGGTCAATAAAAGAAAAAGTATTTCACATATCAATTTAATTCTTTTTTTATCGTATTGTA
Source organism: Tachinus rufipes (assembly GCA_963932245.1). NCBI lineage: Eukaryota > Metazoa > Arthropoda > Insecta > Coleoptera > Staphylinidae > Tachinus > Tachinus rufipes. Next base: position 23,116,888 of record OZ010747.1, on the reverse strand, counting down.
CACAACTTGAATTTTTGTTTCTAGTGGTTTTAAAAATGACTTCAGACAAATGGCGGCCTTCATTAGCGATACACTAATCCACCCACATTTTGAAGTTTTGCTCCATTCTTTTGAACATATTGGCGGGAATGTTGGCAATGGCTTGGCAAATGTTGTCTTTTAGGTGTTGCAAGGTCTGTGGTTTGTTATTGTAAACAATGAATTTGAGTTATTCCCAAGAACTGGACCGTAGGATAAATATTGAACCGAGTTTGGAAGGCAAGACGACAACTGGCTTGAGCGGTAACAAAACTTCAAAACTCTCTTTTTTGAATGAGACCTTTCCTACTCCTTTCTGACCACGTCTTGCTCATTGTCGCCCTATTCAAACCAGAAAGTTTTCTTGCTTCACCTTGTATACATCTAAAAAGCTTGAAAAAATATTTTCACACTTGATGTCAAAGATGTTAAAAATGCCGCCCCTTTTGCATTCATTTTAAAAGAAAAACCAGTAACAAATGAGACCCAAGCAGCAACAAGCAAAAACATAGTGTTTTTGAGTATGTACACACTCTAAAGAAACAAAAATACAAAATGTAAAAAATACTACCTTAAAAAACAAAATGATCATCAGAAATGTTGGCGCCGTTCAAAAATAAAAATTACGAACTACTATTTCAACAATGTCTAATAGATCAAATTGGGTACTTGAGAGTCAGCACAAAAACAATCTAACTACCTAGCAGTTGACTTGGTCGACAAGACTTAGCCTATTTTCTGTCAAAAAAAACGACCAACTTTCCCAAAACAACTAAAATTTAAACAATTCATACTTTTTGTGTCAAAAACCCTGTTAGCAATAGCACAACAATGAACTGAAGCAGTACAGGAAACAACTTACGGCATAACTAAACTACTTCCCAATCTCGGAAAATCCACGTTTGGATACAAACCGCTTGAAAATGGATAGATAAATGATAGAGGTAATTGTACAGCATACCACTACCCTCACTTGTTCACCCTGCAACTTTTTAGGACAAGATTGCCGTCATAACTGCTACTACTGGACTACGTTTGCAGAAGTATGACTAAGAATTGGTCAATCCACAACAATATATAGTATAACGTGCTCTAATAAGACGTTAATAACTTGGGGCATGGTTACAGTACTAACAAACAATACTGTGCTACTACAAAGATAAATTACATCAATTCTACCTAACAACAAAACGTTCCAACATGTCGATTGCAATAGAAGACAAAATCACTAGTCGTAGCAAATAAACCCAGAAGATGCAAACTAGCTATAGACAAAATAGTAGAACAGGTGATGTCCTTTAGATACTTAGGAGTAGAAATAACCGCTCATCAAGACAGGAGATCTGAGGTAAAGAATCAAATAGATAAGGCCTCTAGAATAGCCGGATGCTTGAAAGACAGTATATGGAAAAACCAGTTCCTAAAAATAGAAGCAAAGACCAGAATATATAAATCATGCGTGAGGCCTATAATCACATATGCAGCAAAAACCAGGGCAGACACCAGCAGAACTAAAAGCATAACCTAAACAGCAGAGATGAGAACGCTCAGAAGTATCACGGGACACACGCTGTTGCAAGAGACAGAAAACCACATTCTAGAAGGCCGCCAGGCAGACTACCAAAGAGATAGAGGGACAGTCGCAAGGAACCCCTTAAAGCTGGAAAAACAGGCTAAAAGCTTATTTCAAAAAGAAAAAAAAGAAGAAGCTTAGATTGCAAACTGCTTAACAAATAGCGAGAGAGCAAGCGGCATAAAGTTGACCAACTTCAAAGTTCTTACACAAACTCTACCACCAGCAACTGCCTATTAGCAGATTGAAAGAAAAAGTCAAATGACTTTGTCTGATGGTTGTTTCCCAATTAGACTAAAAGATACGGCAACCACGGGCAGGTCTTAAGACCAAGTTCTTGACACAAAATTACAACAAACGCATTTTGCGGCAAATTAAGTATTGCACGCAATGCTCTGTCAAATACTAAAAAAAAAAATTGCTTAATCTCAGTAGAGGCAGACATTTACAAAAACAATCTTGTAAAAATTGTTGCCGAAAAAGTAGCACACAACCAACAAATTACAGAGTGCACCGTAACAAACAACCAACAATTTAACTGTCTAGGCAAAGTTTAGATTCTTATAAAATTGCAGAAAAAAGTTAAAAATTTTAATGTTTACATTGTAGCAAAACAACAGCACTTACTCGTATAAAAAAGATTTTTGAGTAGGAATGAACATCATTCCAAATTTAAAATTGAGTTTTAGGACAAATAAAAAAATATTAGAGCGTAGTCGGAATTTGCAAGTCAGTTTATTGCAGACTTATCAAGCATGTATAGAAAAAAGTTATCTAAAATTAGTATTTTGAGAAAGTAAAAGATGTGGAGCTGGGCCGTAAAAGCAAGGTAACAACTGATAGTCCACTCATTAAATCTGGTTATTATCTGGTAAATTTTTTTATGTAACGGTTAATTGACGCATGTTAAAACTGAAGATTATTGCGCTGGAGCCAATTTTAATGATATTTAGATAAAATTTGCCACTGTTGTGAAGATTATTGCAAATTAAATGAAATGTTTGCGTCTTGCGCATACTCACTTCTCTAAATCAACTTTATTTTTGTAAAATTGGATACCTAACATTAAATTTTTCTGTAGCTTTGACATCAAAACTGTGTGTTAGCAGATCTTGATGCAAAAACAGTTAAAAGCTTACGGTATTTACCATACCAAGTAGAAAGTTATTCCATTTTAATCGGATTTCGTTTGAGTTGAGTAAAGCACCCAAAGCATTTCAACTTTTTAAACCTAAACTTAAGCTCTATCTTTTCACGTATTTAAAACTTATCCGTATCTTAGGTGAAGAGTTTGCTTGTTTTCTAAGAGCATAATTATCGTTGAGCTTGGATAAGTGTGTGTTTTGTCAAAGTCAGTTACGTTACCTGAACTGTGGTTAATTGTACTGGATTCAACGTTGACCTCAAAAAAATGAGAGCAATAGTAAAAGAAAGAGTAAAATTTACAATCATAGACTATACTCGTCTGTTAGGATTGTACAATTTGAAAGACCTACAAAACAGGTTGAAAAAATAAACACTCAAGCTACAGCAGTTCCAATTTGAAATGGTACACAAAAAGAAAAAAAAACACGTTGTTTCTGACTGATTATATTGTGATAGTAGCAAAGTCTTTTGATTATCTTACCTGGAAAGTGATCAAAGGAAAACTGTATAGAAACGTAAAAAATGTTGTGTCAGGTGTAAACCTTATCAAGGATTAGTGGAAGATCGTGCTATCTAAGGAAAAGCGTAAAAAAGTAATCTAGAAGACACATAATAAAATTGCTTAGTGTTATTGTTGGCTCAATTTAAAGATAAATATTGCTTGCTATGTAAATGTCTGTACAGTTTGTGCCACATAAAAACTAACTCAACAAACACTTACTATATTGATAGGCAATAGACTTGTAGTTTCCAAGTGTTGGCAGATGTTCAGCACGGATATGTTTAAGCCTCTACCATGTAGCGTAGTTTTATTCTTGTAGTCACCTTCAGCAAGTTTGTCATTATCTTTCCTCTTAGACAAGCCACCACTGTCATTGTCTGTATATAGCTGTGTGTTTCTCATGTTTGGTGATCTCGAGCTCCTTCTTAAAGACAATGGCGTACAATATAAAAACTTTAATAGATTAATGATTACTATAAACACCGGATTATATGCAACTTAAAACGCTAAAAACTTCAAGACAATGTAAAACAAAAATTAGCTAAGGCCCAGGTAAAAACGCTTTCGTAACGGAAAGTAGTTTTAAAAAAGAGTGATAGCAAGATCATCGTTTATCAAACGCTACCAAATACTTAAATTACAATTTAGTATATAATGATGGAAAACCAATCAAAACTAGCAACTTGAATTAAATATAAAAATAATAATAATTAAATTGAAAGATTTATTTTATTTATTAAAAAAACCTGGAATCTCTTAAAAAATATTTTTTTATATATTTATATTTATTTTAAATAAAATTAAGTTAGATTCTCTATTAATGCAATCTTATACTATCTACAACTGATGAACTTTAAACGGCTAATGAACATGTTCGTTCACCCCTCTAAACATAAAACTTTTGAGCCGAACATAATTACTAAACCATGAAGCAAAATTGCACTATTCTCAATAATGTAAACCTAATTAAAATGTCCCAGAACGAAATAGCTCAATAAAAATAACATCAATTTCCTCCCCCTCAGGATTAGACTGGGCAAGCAATTAACCGCATGTGTAATTTCATGCATTGTCATAGCATCGAAATTACACATCAGATATTTCCCGACAGGGGTGCATTTATCCCTCTTCTTGAAATGCCAAGAGTGCCTCTCCTTTGTTCAAACGCGATGACTTCCTCGAGGTTGCCGCCCTGTGCCCATCCCATAGTTACATCCATTAATGCTTTTATCATTCGTTTATTTGTAAATGTTTTAAGCCTTCCAACTCAATTTGTATGTAAATAAATAAAAGCGACGTTTATTGTTTTTAGTCTCAATTAGTCTACGGATTAATATTAACATTATTGTCACCTGTCACTTAATAGCATATTTATATGGTTGTTAAATATATTTACAAAACATTTTATAGGCATTATAAAAATCAACAATGAGATTTTCTTCGAATGAATAAAGTTCTTCATTCAGTCACCCACCCCAGGTGGCAGGTTGTTTACTCTATTTTGACATTCGGGATGCAGGCAGCAACAGATATTCCTTTGTTGTGGTGGTTGTGCAGCATGCGCTGGCAAAGTAAAGAATGTCATAAAATGTAGATAATAAGCTGTGAGTACCTTTTATTGCGATAGTAAAAGTTTAGCACCCATTTTGTCTCGTCTTTGCCACGAGTGCTGTAAAAATGAGCATGATACATGTTTTGATAACAATTTAAGTAAAGTTTGTTAATATAATATGCTGCAGGTTTATATTGAGCATTTAAACTCGTTATCTTTAGTCAATTATTAAGGGATCACCTAACCCATTTTTTGTGTCATAGTAAAACTATAAAAGATGTAGTTAAAAGAAATATATGGATAAAACTTGCCAGTTTTATAATGACTAAGAAAAAGATTAAATTAAAAAACTTTAATCAAAAAATTTATTCCATCACCATTACAATTTATAATTACATAAACGGATATATAGAACAAGCTCCATACGGCAGAAGAAAATATCAAATTGCATTCAATCCGATTGGATTGCAACTATTAAAAAGTTTAATCCGTAAATACGCAAACGTGGGTTTAATTTATTATTTATGAGAAGAGAATTAATTGTGTACACGGCTTATTTCGCTTATCCGATTTGATATTTAGTTTAGGTCATTGCACAATAACACAGAAAGATTATCAACATTGTATACATAGCCGCAAACAAAGAGGACACAATTTAATTTAATTATTAAATTAATAATGACATATAGTTAGCGCAAAAAGGTCTTAATCATGCTTAAAATATGTATCATAAATTAATTTTATTTATGAACTATATATAAACCTCCTTCTTATAGTTATTATGTCTTGTTTCATTTATTTCATCTGGATAGATTCTTGAGTAAAATTTATTCATAGAAATCCTTCTGCGATGTCTTCTCCGAATTGCTTCTTATCTATTTATAGTAGATTAAGTTATGTTATTTTTAATTATGTAATTACATAATGAAAGACTGCCCACGGGTCATTGATTGATAAACGGGATCGTGTATATAATTGCACTAACTGGCACTAACCCAGTGCTCTTAAACTTGGCGGGCCGGATGTAAAGGGCGCGGGCGTGTTTCCGGCGGTCACTGTACTGATGTAGCTTGAATGAAAATAACATTGCTCATGGGGGAGAGATAAAGGCAATGAAAAATGAGAATAGCTATGAGAGATTAAAGTGAGATATTGTTTGTGATTGGATGTTTATGGTGAAGCGAAAATATATCTTTTGTGTTCAGATGTTTTAAGAATATAATTGAAAAATCATTGATGTAGACATTTAATTTAAACAGAAACTAATGTAATTTTTTTTGTATTTTATCTTTTCCGGCTTTCTAATATAAATTTTATATTGTATGAAAATATTGCAATTCTATTGAATATGGTAATAATAAGATAAAATAGTAAAAATATAAACATTGTGTTTAAAATTATGATATACATACAATTTTCCAATAAAATTGATTTAATTAGTTCTTTATTATTTCTTATGCTTTGAAGCGACATATTGTTGATATTAGTTCTTAAAATTAGTTTACATGATTATGTAAATTAGCAACAAAACGCATTTTTACTTCTTTGTTACCTGGCAACTGAAAATTCTCGAAAAATTCACCAAAACCACTCCAAAGCCTTAAAGTGACAGTGTGGTGCGCTGCGTTTTTTTTTTTAAAGAGAGGCTTAACTGTAATAGTAAATTCTGCTTGCTATTGCAAAATGTTGAAGATTTTCTTACGGTTCAAAATTACAGATGCAGAAGCCTTCGGGTTTCAGCAAGATGGAGCCACAACCTATACTGACGTTGTTCAAGCAATCTTTTGCAACAGTTGTTTTTCGGTTACCTGATCTTGATCCTTGGTTTTCTATAGCCACGAATTTAACTCTTTGCAATTTTCTGTGGGGATACCTTAAAGAGGTAAGGTTTACAATCTCGATCTTAAACTTTCAGAGCTTTAAAAAATGCAATTAAGGACGCAACTTCCGGAATCGCTTAAGATGTGCTAGTGAGAGTGGCCAAAAACTTTGTGGAACGACTCAATATGTATATTGCCCGCCAAGACCACTCTTATAAAAATCACCAAAAAAAAAAATGTCACTAAAAAAAATTGCAATAAAAAATCGGAACAGTATGAACGAGATTTTGCGAGAAATATTTTGTTACAATAAAAAATCGCAAAACGCAAATCAGAGAAGTATGAATGAGGCTTTATACAACAATATTTTACTAACTTTATTTTGTAGCACAGTTCATCAAGTTATTCAAGGGCTTTTCTGTTGTAATAATTATTCTGCCTGGCCATGGTGTAGAAACCAACATTTATATTTTTGGTATAAAACCCTACACTTTCTAAACAATTTAACAAAAAATATTTTTTTGTGTGTAAAACTCGTTACTCAATTACACTGTCTACACGCAAAATCCGCGTTAAGACTGCAGTGATGGAAGTGGTTTATAAAGTAAGTGTTACACAACTGTGATTGCAACATGTTCTCATTGGTATTATATTACACCTAACTATACTTTGTTTATTATATTAAAACAAAATGATTTTAAATAATTTCAAAACTTTAATGCAGAAACAATATAATTGGATGCATGTTAATTAAATATTAATATGTTTAATAAATGTATTTGACTTATTATTATTTATTATTATATTATTGTATTAATACTAAATTTCTATAAAAAAATTCTACATAGCAGAGGTGGCCAACTCATATGATCTTGCGGGCCACTTTGGAAATGCATCACAACTCCGCGGGCTGCATATAAAATTGGATATATAATTTTATATATTAAATTTAGACAAACTGAAAAACTGAAACATAATAAAATATTATTAACATAAGTTTACTATTATTCTGAAACTGAAAGTCTGCTCTGCTATCAACTGTGCGTGCGTATCTAGGGATGATCACTGCGTCACTGAGGTCACTTAAAGAGTCTATTCGTCCCGGATTTGTCCCGGTTTTCACTTTCTGGTCCCGGTGTCCTGACAATTTTTTTGGACTGTTAATTGTCTCGGTTTAAGTTTTAACTAAACAAAAAATTTAAAAAAATAAAAAAGAAATCACAAAAATCAAAGCAATCATGAATAAAACTATTGGAATGATAGAAAATAGAATTTATTATCAATTTACGTAATTGCGAGTTAGAATTGCAACAATAGATTCAAAAACAAAATTTTTAAATGTTATTTTATTGTCAAAACTTTAATGAATGTAATTTCTCTCACTGAAGATGGATTCTACAACAACCAATTCTGTCATATTAAAAATATCGTTTTGTCGCTTTTTTATGGTTGTATGTCCCGGTTGAGTCCTGGAAAATATGGACATCCTACTTAAGAGTGAAACATAGAACTTGTTATATTAGATTGAATGATCCAAGATGCGCGCGTATATCAGTTTGCAGACTGTAAACTCATAAATAACTACAGTTAATTTTTGAATATATGGGTGCACAAATAATGTATATAATATGAAATATTTAGTTAAAGTGTGATAAATCTCGCGGGCCCTGAAAAATGTTCAAGGCGTCTATAATGCAGAACTATAACCGTGTAACGTATACAATGGGGTGTATTCTGTAAAAATAAATGTTAATTTTAACAGCTTGTTTAAATTAAAAGCCTGTTAAAGTCATATTTGGTATTCTATAAAACACAAATCTGTTAAAATTTTAACAGGCACTGTTAAAATTGCCTGTTAAGTTAAAAATTTTAATTTTTAACAGGGTGTTAAAATGAAAAATGACAGGTGCAATAGGTTATATTGCCATTCAAATAAATAAAAATTTGCATGAAAGAGGAAGAAGGTAAGTTATTAAATAATTCTAACATGCATTAATAAAAGAATTTTGTATTTTTAAAGAATCGGCTGAGATTATATAATCGACAGCTACGGATGGGATATGTACAATTTATTTGAACTTCCCTTACTTTGTTTTTTTAAATTATTTTGTCTAAATAAAATTGCAGCCCAATATTTAATTAACGCTATTACTCCATTTACATTTGGCAGTTATACGAAGAAATACTGCAACACCAAACTATTTAAAGGTTTTTTGTGCTTTGCATTTTTATGGACATGGTAGTTACCAGTTGGATGTTGAGGCATCTGCTAATATAGCAATTAGTCAACTAGCAGTTAGTAAAATTATTGACACTATTAAACAAATGGATTAAATTTCCAACTCGTTAAGATCTTATTGATCAAAATAAAACATTGTATTTTCAAAAGTATGGCTTTCCAGGGACAATTGGTACAATTGACTGCTCGCATGTAGCTATATTTGCCCCTACCGTGCTCAATATCATATTTAATTAATCGTGACCTGTGTCTTGTATTTGATTTTTAAATCTGCAAACACCTATAAGAAATAATACGTATTGCAAAATTGTGTATTTTGAGCAGCGATATAAAACAAGCGTAGTTATTTATTTGTTATGCTAGCATATATGTTGATTGAAATTAATTTTGCAACAAAACCAACAAAATAATAAAATTAGAATTAAAATTTAAATGAATGAATTAATTATTTATTTATTCTCATAGGACAACTTTTTGTTTTGTTCTATATATGTTATCAGGCTTTCTAATTGCCGTTTAGTCATAGTCATTCGCGTTTCAACATTTTAATTCACTTTTAAAACTAATGCGATTATTGTGTTGTGATTACCTAGGAGCACCGGCGTTTGTCATATTTTGAAGTTAAATCTGACGCATAATGTTTTGTGGTTCAAGAAAAGACATGACATGATGAGCTAACTTCATGACTAATTTTTAACATGCTGTTAAAAATATGTATTATAACAGCCATGTTAATATTTCAGTTACAGAATATCAATATAACGTTAAAAATTAACAAGCCTGTTATATTTATATTTTTAACAAGCTGTTAAAATAAACATAAAACTTTACAGAATACACCCCAATATATTGATGTTCTCTCAAGAATAACAAAGATTAGAAGTTTTTGTTATGAGCATTTATTGTCACACAGATATACCGTATCAAAATAATATGAATAAATAGTATGATTTTATTTATTATATATTATTTATAAAAAAAATACCAATAATGCTAAAAAGAGAATAATACTAGTTTAGTAATTGTTAAGAAACACGTTCTTAAAAGTTTTTGTTATTATAACATGTTTATTATATATAATTAATAAGTACCTATATATATATATATATATATATATATATATATATATATATATAGAGGTATAGTATACTCCTAAGCTGTAATAATATTTTATAATACAGGAGCTTGTGCAAAAGAGTAACCAGTGCATTATTAAAACTTGCATTAGCACAAAGAACAAGTCAAGATGTAAGTATAATAAAGATTTGGACAAATGGATTTTTGTGGATGTAGTGAATGTTGAATAACTTACGCTTAAAATTACTTTTCTGTTTTCATCTCTGCATAAATCTTGTTGCTGTACTGTCCTTATTCTAATTTAGATGTGGCACTAGTTTTAGATGAGCTGGTTATTGTTTTGCGGATTTTCACGCAGTATCCTAATTTTGTCTGTATCTTGTGTTTCTATAATCTTTTTTTTTTTTTTTATATAATTTTTATTTTGTGTGTTTGATTCTATTGTTTGTTTTTATATATTCTTCCTTGTCGAACTCCTAAATTTTTTTTAGTACTTTTATTTCAAAGTATCTTAGCGCACTATTTATTTTTATCTTTCAGGCATTTTTTAATAATTGTTGCTTTATCTACTTTTCTTTTCAGTATATTTTCTATTTTTTTAATCTTCTTCTCACGCCTCGCATTTTTCTAGAGTGAGTTTTGCATTATCGTGTGTTTCTTCCTGATAGAATAGACATCTTTTCTCTTTCTAGTATTTTTTTAAATGTTTTGCAAAAACTTTTCAAAAGCTCTGTTGCGGCCAGTATTTGTAATAACACGTCTCGGGTTTATTTTCTACCTAGTTTTTTTTAGTTTTTTATCTCCGGGATTAATTCTTTTGTTTATTTTCTTTTTATTCCGCTGTCTTTGCCTTTTTTATTGTCTTTTCTCTTATATTTATCTTTGCTTCCTTCTTTTACTGGTTTTTTGTTTCTAGCCTTTTTTTCACCATTATATCTGTGGAAAGTGTTGCAGCAATTACTTCTACTACCTCTTCAAACACCGTTCTGTAAGCCCTGTTGATTTTTAACAAACTTATTCTTGTAGCTTCTATTATTTCATTCCTATTTTTGCTACCGTTGCTTTCTGTTTTTTTCTTTGTTCTTTTGACCGCTTCTTTAACCTGTTTGTTCCATTTTTTTGTTTCAATGTCACTTCGAGGTATTTAATTTTCTTTCATATAGTTATAATTTGGCATCCTACCTGTATTTTACCTGTTCTTCTATTAGCCCCCTTAGTAGAAAGCCTTTGTTTTTGTGCTTTTTTCTATTTATGTTCCGCTGTTTGCTTCTTTTGCTATTGTTTTACTTTTTCTATAACTTCTAAGATTATTCTTCCATTGATAAATCCGTATTGAACATTTTTAGTATCCTTCTTTTTTTTTTCTGTTTTATTTTCCTCACAATGACTTTATTCATTACCTTAGCTAGTGTGTTGATTAAGCATATTAGTCTGTATGACATTTCTTGTTTTTTACTCTTCTTAATTAGTACTTAGTCTCTTTCCAACATACTAAAAAAGTTTCTTCTTTCATTTGGACTTGGTGCTTTGTTGTTGAGCAATTTTTATAATCTTTTTTCACTGTTGGCTTAAACTGTTTTTTTTTTTTTTTTAATTTTTAGTTCTTTCTTAATAATGACTTCTTTTTCTTTGTCTTCTTTTAGGTAGACTTTTTTTGCTTTTCTTTCCAATTTGTTTGTCACTATTTTGTAAGGTTTCTTTCAATGATAGATTCTAATATTTTATTGCAGCATCTTTTTCTGCTATTTCTGAATTTCCTTTCGTTTTTTAATTTTAAATTTGTTTTCTTTGTTATTTTTTCTTTTCTTCTCTGTCATTTATTTTTTTCCTGTTTGTATTTTTTTATTTCTACCAGTATGGTACTTCTTTGTACCTAAAAATTACTTCATATGCCTTTTTTTAGCTTGGGTATCTATTGCATTTCGTTTCTATGTATTGTTTTTTGTTAATGTTAGTTATCATCAAACAACTGTTCCATATAGTACATAGTATAATGGTAAAGCAGAATAAAAAATAAAAACTAAAGATGAAGCTGCAACAACAATCAAAACAAAACAGGATAAACAATATTGAGCTGAAGCACCAAGCATTACAGTATACGTTATCAAAAAACAAGTACGTAATTTCAGTTAACAAGTTTTAAAGTATTCGTGTATATTTCTTAAGACAATTGAAGAAAATGTGATGCGAGAAATAAGAAGAAGAATATTTGTGGGCTATTCTCAAAATTCAAAAAAGTAATATTATCCTAGCAAAAATTAAGTGTGCAAAGATGTAATTTTTGGTTTAAATAGCAAAAAAAATAAAAAAAACAAAAAAAAACAAAAAAAATAAATAAACTAATTAGAATTATCATCAGTAGCCATTAAGTTCATTTTTGAACATAGGTTTTTTCCAATTGTTTCCATCGTTCTCTGTTCTGTGCCACTTGTATCTATGTCAGCCCTGCCTTTCTTTTGAGAACGTCGTGCCAGCGCATAAGTGGTCTTTCTTTTTTATGTTCGTAAGGCCTCTCCACTATTATTCTTCTGTTCCATCTCGATGTATTGCTTCTTGCAACGTAACCTGCAAATTTTCTTTGATATGCATTTTTTGCTCCCACGTCAGTGACTTTGGTTATTGCTCTAACTCTATCGTTTTATTATTTATTGGTCTCTTCTTGATTTACCTATCATTACTTTTTCCATAGCTCTTTGTGCAACCTTTTGTTTTTCTATGTTTTGTTTTGTCATAGTCCTGTTTTTAGCGCCGTACGTTATCACTGGCAATATGCACTGGTTGAAAATCTTTGCTTTTAGGAGTTGTGCTATTTCCGAAGTCCATCCATCCTAGTCTTACTGTTTTTGAGTTGGATTGGTTTTGTTTTCTGTTTCATCGTGCAGGATTAAAGTTGCTGTTACCTTTCTATTGCATTTTCTTATTAAATTGTTATACCTGTGGTCTATTCTACTGCTGGTCATTGCGTTATATACCATTTATATTTCTATGCTATCAAATGCTAATTGAAATAATGAACTATAATTCTAATACATCAAATGATAGAAAATTGATTGAAAAAACTTTGAAAAAGATAAAGTTTAAGAGACAGAACTAACTAAATAACCTGTAGAAGATTGATCTGAGGTACAAGCAAAAGAGTTAAACAACAGACGTGTAGTTTGGGATTGCAACGATCTTGGAAAACTAAGATAGATAAATATAAAATAAAGTTGAACCTAAAACATAAAAAACTATGATAGGTAAAGATAAAAAATGTTGCTCTATTTTACATTGCCATAGAAGTCTTACGGCTTGTTTGAAGAAAGTTGATGGGACCAACGGTTTAGGATTAGGTGACTTGCAAATCACCCCGGTGGATAAAGAGCACGTTATTATTTTAGTCATATTTGGGGATCAAACTTCGGAATGTTAGAGTGCTAACTGAGCTATCTCACCATTGGGTAGATTATGAGAATCAGCAAAAATCATAGCTTGTTGTCCGGATAGTGTTACCATTCAGTATTATGTACATTAAAATCGCTTAACAAAATTATTTTGGCGTTTCTATGTTTATCTTGAAGAAGCTTGTTTCTCAGAAAGGTCATCAACAAAATTTGGAATTGCTTTATTTGGAGAACGGTATAAGCCTATTACAAAAATAGTCTTATTGGGAAGATTTAGTTTAAGAAATACGCTTGTTGTTTGTGGATGTAATGTAGGCCCAAACACCCTGTTGGTCAGCAAATTAATATTCAAGATAATAATCGGAATCTACTAGATTAAAGCGTTCTGGATCTTTATTATTTACTTTAGTTTCAGTTAAAAAAAGGATATAAGGTTTTCTATGTTTAAGATGCTGATAAACCAAATTTAAATTTTTTAGTTTACTAATATTAAAAAAAATTACTATTAAGCCTCAAACTAAGTCAGTGTTTTTGATTAACAATTATTATGACTGAATTTTGTTGCTAATGACTAGATTTCATTAAATGACATAAAATTTAATTTTTGCCTCATTTTATGGTTAAATTATTGTGTTGTAATGCTACATTTAAATAATTTACAAACAAATTTTTGTATTTTTAGTAAAATTTAATGTATTTATAACCGAATTTTAATATTTTTGGAAGTTAACTTGTAACTTAATTTTTTAATTTTATGACTCGATTTTTTGATAAAAAAACAGATTTTATTAATTTATAACAAGATTTAAATTTTTAGATCATTTTGAGTATTTTATATTCGGAGTTTTATGTCAATGACCGTATTTCAATGTTTCTGGGTTCATTTTAATAAAACTCATTCTTTCAGAATAAACTACTTTTTAATATTGGTTTTATGATATTAAAAATCATTATCAGTTATGTCAAATTTGGCACAGACATTTTTCTTTTTCTTTAAGTTTGCAATCATTATCGTTATTTTTCTTTTGGAATAAACGGCTCAGAATAGTTTATTGGATGTTGTATTATTCTATTTCTAGACATGAAATTCTGTATGATTACCTGAAGCAGATTGTACTTTTTTTTTTTTGAAATGTGACCTATATATTTTAGTAATCTTCTTTGTATTGTAATAGTAATTCAAAACTGTTTGTTTATTTGCTTTTAATATTGTTATTTTTGTCTTTGTTCTTCCGCAAGAGAATTTTTTATTTTTGTTTAAGATTCTTTTTGTCAAGTTTTAATTGTTTGTTTGTGATGTGAATTGATTCAATGTCTGTTCCTTGGTAGGCCGATTCTATTCCTGTAATGGTTTTTGATAAATATGTAAATAAATATTGTCGTCTCATTTGCTCTTTTTTTCCTGGTCTAAAACTTTTTACCGTGTTATTTACCGCGTCTTCTCTCTGTATTAGAGATTCCTATAGTCAGTGCCATACATTTTTATAGAACTGTTCAAGTTCTTCAATTTATCCAATATTTAATTGATATTTGTCATAATATACTTCTTTAATACGCCACATTATGCAGTAATACTTTAATAAAATGGAAAGTCATTTAAAAATGTTAACGGTCTTTTTGGCAAAAAACAATTAATAAAAGAGCATGCTAAGATTGGTTTGTTTGCTTACCAGCTTAGACAACAAGTCAGAAAAGAGTAGAACTTTGTATTTTGATGGCGGCGGCTGTCGAAAAGGACAAAAGTTGCATCAGGACACTGGCTGATTATTTTAACACCAATCAGACTACGATTGCTTGTCATCTCAAAAAATTCAGCAAGATGTAGAAATTGTTCAAATGTCTAAATGTTTACCAGTTTGATTCAGAGAAATGAACAAAATCTTAACTACCATCAACTTATTATGTAGTCAATTTTGTATTTATTATCTTTTTATCGGTGTTGTAAAAAGATTTTTGCAAATAAAACTACAACCTTTTCTATTTGACAGAACTCCGCACAGTCGCCCCAATTCAAAACTTCGTACCGTGCTGCGTACCGAGCCTTCTCTAAAAAGCCTTCTCGTAGTCGATGAGTGCAGCAGCAGTTTTGTACTAAACTGTTTAGACAAAATGTTATTTTACGTCTGCTTTTTCCACTCTTGAATTTAAACTGAGTGTCTACTTAACCCTTTCAATTTCTTAAATAATTTGGTATGTAGAATGCAAGAACATTTTTAAGACGTGGCTTATGGTCTTTGCACTTGTATGCATTCTGTTTTTCAAGAAGCATTATAAATGTTGACTTTAACCAAAGTTCCTATTTAAATCAAACAATCGGTTTATTTAAATTATTTTTATAAAATTGATTGCTGCGTGCACCTTTGTTTTGATGAGTTGGCAATTGACATAAATCATCTTTATTGACAATTGTTGTATCACCTTCAGCATTCTCATAATTTGAACGGCTACTTTCATTGAATGCATCAATGTTTTTAATTTGTTTTTCAACAACTACATTCTTGTTGACAGTTTTATTAATTTCAGTGCTTTTACTTTTGTGTTTATCTTTACCTTAAATTGCAAATGATTTCGATTCTTATTTATGAAAACAAACAGCACAACTGACAATGACTTGATTTGCTTCTGGATCATACAATACAATTTTTTTTATCATGGGCTTGTATCTAATTAAAAATACAGTTTTACATCCCATTTCTTTCGACTTGTTTGTTGAAAAATGCCACAAACGCTTTGGTAGATCACTTGCAATTAACATTGTTATAGCGCTTTCAACAATCGTTCGCTTCGCGTTCGATTTATTTAGTATGTTTTGAAGTATATGGCGTTAGATTTTCCAGTTGAAGGTTTTTTTCAATAACTCTTTAACTCTTTTATTCATAAACTCACGAACATTTTCACATCAAAGAAATTTGATACGTGCACCAATCATATTGTGAACTATTAGAATAAACAAACGTAGGCAATCGTAAACTTCTTCTTTCAATTTGATGAAATATTAATTAATAGAAAATACTTGAAATTTCCTATACCTACTTCTTCCATGAAACCACATAAATATGCATGGCATGTATTCTCCTTTCACTGACGGTCATTTGATTGAATCTTTATGCGATATTTTTGTCATTTCTCTAAGTTCACAAAAACTTTTTATCGTTTGACAAATCTATATGCATTTTCTTAACTGCCATGCCAATGTTGAAGTGAAACAGCAGCAAAGTTTCTCCTAAAGAAAATATTTGTTAATATTTATTATTATTATTTATTATTATTATTTATTATCAACATTAATTTGAAAAGATAAGATAATACTTTATAGATAAAAGAAAACATTAAAAAGAAATTAATTGCATCGGCCGGGAATCGAACCCGGGCCGCCCGCGTGGCAGGCGAGCATTCTACCACTGAACCACCGATGCTTTATACGTAAATTTAGTTGTAAGTTGGAATCTAGGAAGTCCTCGAACTAATTTCATTTATAAGTAAATTATTACATATTTATGCTGCCATAAACTATTATTATTATCAAGCATCTAGATGCAGAAACCAACAAGTCACATTCTAAATAAATACCAATTTTGTGGCTAAATAGTTTTAAATCACACAGCTTAATCGGCAAATAAATCGAAAATTTAATAGTATAGAATATCGTTTTAGTTAATAACATTAATATACTTTTTTACATTTTATTTAAAACTTGTATAGGTGAACATGTCGGCTTTTGCGTTTAGACGCGTGATATGCGCAAATGCAATTGTTTTATTTTATATATTAATAATTAATCTATAGACAAAGCATGAAGTCAGTTTTGCAATAAAAATATACTATTTCGGGAGTACACATTATGCAACCAACTATACTCAACATTTAAAGTAGCCTATAGTGAAAGTAAAGAATTGTAAAATAATACTGATATTAATGTTTTTATAGATAAAATAAAAAACTAAATAAAAAACTAATCAAAATATTTAAAAAAAATGTTTTGATACTTTTAAAAAATTAATTAACAACGTGACCTTGTTAAAAAATAATTATGCTTATGCTTATATCTAGTTTCAAACCAAAAAAGATTAATGTTGCGCCCTTTTTTATTTATAAAGTTTTTTTGATATTTAAATTTGGCATTAGTTAGTTTAGAGTTTGATTTTATTAAAATACGAAAATCTAGGTTCCACCGAGATTTGAACTCGGATCGCTGGATTCAAAGTCCAGAGTGCTAACCATTACACCATGGAACCTTGTGAGAAAGTTTTCTAATATTTATTTACACGTCTAAAGACTTAAAATAATAATGAAGATGTATTAAAAATAAATTATAAAATGTACTAAATTTTTATTTAGTAAAATTAAATATAATCAGCAAATGTGGAACATAAATTAGAATTTTTAAATTATAGAAGAAAATAAACAATTTATATTGTATTATTTGCAGATGATTAGTAAAGTGTATACATAATAATAATAAAACTCGGGGTCTGCACTTGTTAATTAATATAATGTCAGTGTCAGTGTCTACATCATTATTATTCATTAATAATCATATTAGATTAATCGTTTGTGACCCAGTTTTCTATAAGTTTTTTGAGAAAAGTTGTTTATACTGGACCGCTTGCTTAAATTATGTTATACAAAAAATCAAAGAGTTATTTCTTGGCCTATTCTAAAATTATTTTGTCTTATGATGATTTCTGAAAACCCCTTTTGTTTTGAAAATACAGTGTAAACAAAATTTGCGACAACCATATTCTATATTTGTTGAAATCATTAATGTAAATAAAAGTATATCAATGAGTATATCAAGTACAAAAAATTAATGAAATTATCAAATACAAAAAATTGTTAACAATAACTTAGAATAAATTTAGAATACGTCTTGTCATTGATCATCACATGTATCGGTCGCAGTTGTTTAGATTAAGTGAAGTTTGGCTGTTTGACGTGTCTTTAATAGCTAGTGAATTCCTTTACTATAATCACTATACAAACGCCTAAATGACTACCATGCATTTCATGTACAGACTGGCAATTCATTACAAGCTAGACGATTGTACATTGAACGCTTTCATGGTCGTTATATCCCCGACCAAAAAATCTTCAAAAACATTTATTGACGTCTTCGTGAAACAGGCACATTGAAACAAAATGAAGGGCCATGAAGATTAATGACAGTAAGAACGATACAACTAGAACAGAATGTGCTGGACAAAAAATTCAAGAAGTTCTACGCAAAAAATTGCCGATTCTTTGAATGTACGTCATTGGACAGTTTGAAAAATTCTTAAGGAAAATTTGTTATATCCATACTGTAAAAAAAAATATACATAATTAAGAAAAGAATAAAAGAATATTAGACTCACCTAAGGGCAGACGCATCTACTTGAATTAAGTTGAGTATGTTCGCCAGTACGCCACTTAGCTATTATGTCGCGAAAAGTTTCTAATGGCGACAGCGGTAAAAATTGCAAATACAAGTGAGGCTCTCGCTGTCTTTTCATCCCAGCAGACCGGGCCGCAAAACCCCTACGTCACAGTCACGAGATTGCGGAGCGTAGCGAGACGGCACGATAATAAATAAGCCGAAGAGACGCGTGCCGCGGCAGTAGCGGCGCGGCTAGGATATAATCCGTTATATCTGCCCCTATCTCAGTCAGTATTGAAATGATCATTTACTACTACTACTACTGAGGATATTGAGCTTACTTTCTATAAAATACATTTTTAGGTGTGAGGAATGAAACATGCCACGTTCGGTTTTTGTTCCGGGCACCACAAGAATAAACGTTTTGGTAGCGACGCGTTTACTTATTAAATACGGCCCTTCAAACAAGAGTAACATTTTTTTAGTCTCTTGGCATAACACAGACGAGGTTGGATTGGCACGCAGAAGGACTAAATCACCAACGTCAAATGGTCTGTAGGCCATTGACGGGCCCTTTTGTATGCGGCGATTTGCGCGTTTTTGTAAGTTTTCACGCGCAAAATAAATTTTTACATGAGAGTCGTATACTGGGTTTTCAGGCAATGATAACAGAGACCGCAGCGGTGAAACAGAGCAAATACCAAAATGAAGTTTGGTTGCAGAATAGCCAGTAGACTCGTGAGTGACGTTGTTGAGTATTTGGACAAAAAACGGAATCTCTTTAGCCCATCCTTTTTGGTTATTGGACAAATAGGTTCGAAAAAGTCTTCCAAGTTCCCGCATTACCCGTTCTGCAGGATTGCCTTGAGGGTGTCGCACGAACAAATACACCGAGGAAACAAAATGGTCTTTTAAAAATTGTTTCCAACATTTTGACGTGAATTGCGTTCCATGATCTGTCAAGATACGAGCAAGTATGGCAATTTCGGTAAAATAGTGTTTTTTTAATCTATTTACTATAGCCGGAGCTGTAGCTTTTTTTAATGGGTAGAGGGCTACTAACTTAGTGAAAACATCAATGGTCACAAAAAGGTAAGCTACTTCTTCAATTGAACGGGAAAGGGGACCATAGATGTCTACTGCAACGAAGTTATTTGGAGCCTTAGGTATTATGGGCTCAAAAATAGGTTTTGGTAGACGAGACACTTTGTTGCGTTGACACAAAACGTGCGATTTAATGGAGTATGTAAACGAATGGGGGGTTTCTAGATAGTACATCCGCAATAAGATTGTTTTTTCCCAGAACGTAATGGATAGTAAACTCATACTCCTGCAACGCAAGCACCCATCTTGCTATGCGGGAAGAAAGCAATCTACATCTATTCAGATACACAAAAGCACGATGATCGGTGTACACATCAAATGGTCGCCATAAGAGAAAAACCCGCCATCTGCGGAGCGCGGCAACTACACTGAGGAGTTCTTTTTCAGGTACAGAATAGCGCGTTTTACGATCTATCAATAATTTGCTAAAATAGCTAACTACTTGTTGTGTTCCATTAACCATTTGATACAGAACTGCTCTAATTCCGACATCACTAGCGTCGCATTGCACGACGTACGGAGTGTCAGAACGGGAGTGATGTAATAATACCTCATTGGCTAAGGTGTTTTTTAATAAAAGAAAAGCGTCAGCTTGAGCTTGCCCCCAAGACCACTTACAGTTTTTACGGAGTAACTGAGTAAACGGAGCTGCTAATGAAGAAAAATGTTCAATAAAACCGCAGTCAAAATTGGCGAGTCCTAAAAATCCCCCAAGTTTCCATCTTTTCTATTTTGCGTTCTACTGCTACCCGGTGTGCTATAGAGATAGGGTACTGTTTGACTACAAAAGGTTGCGTGTCAAGCAAATGTATCTCATGTTCATACCAATCTGTTAGACCAGGTTTGTCTCTAAAAATTTCTCTATGACTTTTAAGAAGGATCTCAAATTTTGTTTTTTCTATTTCTAATATTGGAAGATCGTTGATAAATTGGTAAAAAAAACAGTTTTTTTCAATGCATGGCGGCAAAATATCTGGTTGGGTTTTTATACTACAAATACGCAGTGCGGCTGATGTTGGCGGATTAAAATCGTGGACTAGTGCAACTGTAGGTATAGAGATTACAGTATTTTTATAGGACAATTTAATTCGCTGCTCATGTATAATAACAGTAATCATAAACGCGGATATAAAATCAGAACCTAATATTATAGGATAACATAGGTCCGGAACTACTAAAATATAAAATTTTTTGAAATTGTTTTAGAGAAAAAGGTAGAAGTACTTGTTGACTGACTTTTCCTAGTCTGGAGCGGTAAACATTGGTAATTTAAATTCCCTGAACTGGAAACAAAGGCAATCCCGGTAACACTGATTGATCTGTTCAAAAGTGGTAGTATTTAGACAAGTTATGTCACTACCAGTGTCTACCAACGCTGGAAATTCAAATTTGGTTATTTTAACAAGAACAGTAAGAGTACAGTTGTTGGGAGAACAATGAATAAAATCACAGTCTTCTTTTAATAAAGACTCTATTGGGTTTTGATTTATAAAATTGTCGATCCTTTGTAAGCTACCCACTTTCGGATCTAATAAGTGGGTTTCAACTCATTTTCCAAATAAAAATTTAGTAGAGTTTCAGCTACAACACTTTGATGTTCTGTGATTGCTAGATAACTTGTTTCGGATTGGGGTTCTATTTGATCTAGCATTATTTGTGCTATTTTTGGATTTCCATTGTTTTGGTTTCCGTACCTAAACTGTTGGTTGGTTGCGGGTGGAATAGAGTGCGACGGGTCATAGCCGTTTCGCTAACTATTGTGTGGTGAATGCATAGGTTGGTAATGTTTTTTTCTAGTTATAAACTCTGCGGCCCGTAATCGCGAAATAGCTTCCGATAAGGAGTTTGCACCTATAGGGCAAGTTGCTACATTTAGTGCAAAATGGCGTGCAAGAATTTGCATCATTTGATAGTCGATAGTGATAGATTGCGCATACTTTTTTAGAAAATATACCGTAAATGATCCTTCTGGAGGATGGTATTGTCCCGTTTCAATTAACGCACGTGCTTCTAACTGTTTATCTAATCCCCAAAATTGTTCTAAAAAAAGTTGTTTAAAGTCTTCAAACGTATGACACATATCAATAATTACGGAATACCAAATATTTACGTCTTTAATAAATAAAGTATGCCCTCATAGCGTAAAATGTTCAAAAATTAAATTACAACTGGCAACCATGCGTTCAAGTGTTTTTAAAAAAGTAATAGGATGCGGCAGTTTGCCATCAAAACTTGTCTGTCCCTTAAATGGATTTACTATTCTTTCATTTGACATTTGATTTAAATTTAGATATACCGGCGGCAATCTATAGTTTTCAAAATAGGGTGTATATTCAAAATTACATTGTGGTGGTATTGCTGACGGCTGATACATAGGTGCATAGTTGTTTAAATTTGAAGGTATTGCTAAAGGTTAATACACAGGTGGATACATAGATGGATACATAGGTGGATAATCATTTACATTTGGTGGTATATACTTAAAATTATCTTTACTATCACCTTCAACTTGCATTGGCAGTTGATTAGTATGAAAATGGGGTCTCAAATTTGTATCGTACTACTGCCTGTGTACATCTTGTCTGTTATAATTAATTAGTTGATTTACATCTGTTAATCGATGTTCTTTAAAACCTGCATGTGTCAAGCCTCTTTAATCCTCAGTATCTACATGTGTTGATTTGTGACCACATTGATTACCATTAGAATTTCTATTTACTTCCGCGCCTAATTGAAAGTTACGGCTTATATTTATGTTTGGTAAAGGGCTACTAACACAAAAATCAGTAGTTTGTTTATTGTTAAACACCATTGGATCAACAGTTTTCAAGACATGCAAATTTATTCGTTCCATCAATTCGTCCAAGTTGTCTAATGTTTTATTCATTTTATCAACGTAATTTACACTAGACAGTTTCAAATTTGGACTTTTAATGGCATTTTTATGTTTTGGTATTGCCCCTGATGCAGTATCTATTGCTAATTGACTCAAAAACTGATTATTTGGTTAAAAAAAAAAATACATTTTTATTTGATAAATTTGAATTATTTTTTGCTGAAGGCAAAGAAAAATTAAATCCTGTTGATTTAACACTATTGTTATGATGCAACTCTTTAATTATATTTGCATCAGGTGGCACATGTATTTGTTGAGGACAGTTGACTACCGAAAAATTAGTTTTATGTTATCATGCAAATAATTAAGCTTATCTGTTTCCGGTTGATATCCTGCTGCTTTCTCTCCAAACTCCAGTTTCTTTTCTTGACTTCTAGGACTAAAATATTTCCTGTTGTCTGGGTTTTCCATTTGAAGATCCTTATCCATCTTTCTATCTCGGAGATTGTAAAATTTTCTTTTTGGAGGTGACCGTTCAAGAACCATTTTTTTCATGTGTTAACTGCCGGTTCATTCCCAGTTTGATAAGAAAAGAATAAAAGAATATTAGATTCACCTAAGGGCAGACGCATCTACTTGCAATGCGGAAGGGCTCACAAGCATAGAGAGCCCTCCGACGATTATTTCAAAACCCCAACCTTCCCAAAATTCAAAATTTATGAAATAATAGTTAAATAAATGACAAAACTGTACATTTTTTTCAAAATTGTCTATGTCTATAGGCTCTTTTCATGCTCATGGAACAGACCGCACATAAACACAGGTAGGTTGAGACACACACACACAACTAACACTTTCTTAGACTTTCGACATTATTACACATAATTTGCACCAGATGCCACCAGGACTCTGAACCCTACCAGTCTACATCCATAAAGTAAGTTAAAGCAAACAATTGCAACATACAAGTTAAATTAGTGTAGTTTAGCTGAGAAACATTGATACACTATTGTACAAGTAGCACCATAAATCTCATTATTTGATATGTTTCCAAATTCCATCATATTATTCAAAAAAGCTAAAACATAAATGACAGATTTTACACAATTTTCTTTATCAATATTAAACTTCAAACTGACTGACAAAGTCAAACACTTATTGCAAAGTTTGTATACAATCTTAAGTAAATCCGGTAGTGTTAAAGAAATTGTAAACTACGTAGGTAAGTTAAAAAACTTTTTATTTCAAGCATACCAAAACTTCTATATGATTAAATCATTGATTAGTTTATGGTACAACCAGTTAAACAACATAAAGCAACTGCAAAAAATCCTTTAAAATAGCAAAAAACTTTAAATGCTTTCGAACTAGTGTTCTATAAAATTTAATTTGTCAAAGACAAAGAAAAACATACAGAATCTTTCTTAAAAACACTAAAAACGTATGTCTCAAAGCTAAGAAAGAATCTAAAACGAACGGACGTAAATATACGGCCAACCTAACAAAAGCATACAAAATAATTTTCAAAACACATTTTATTAAACTTAATTATATTTATCGACCTGCAAAAAGATATTTTTTAATGTTATTTGCAGTGCAACAAGTTGTTTAGTCATCAGCTGTGTTTTGTCTGCGTTCATTTTAAAATTTATAGTCAGTAACTTTGTAAATAGCGTCTAAACGTTTGCTTAACATTATGTAATTTGGAGAATAGTGCAATAGTCCTCAGTTCTCTTTAGCAACAAGACCAGATTTTGATTGACAAGTTTTTGTAAAGAACTGGTTCAAAAGATTAGACATAATACGGGCTGGCATTTTGTTTAATACTCAAACAAATTTTGTTTTTATTTTTGCACAAATGAATGTTACTCGATACATAAAGACGTTCTTAAACACCAAACTTGTTTCTTGAAGAACACCAAATCCCAGTTATAGTCTGGCCAGCTCTTAACCCAAATCTGAATTCTATTGAATTATGAAATTCGCTTAATAGGAAGATCAGTACCACCCTGCGGCTTCAAAAAGTATTGTTCACTCTTCAGGAAAAAGAAAAACCTTAAGAAAATATCCAGAGATTGGTTAAAGTGTGGGAGCAAAAATTCCCACGGACGAGTTCATTATGAGAGAGAGATGGGACGAGACCGAGTCCGACCGGGAGAGAGGGTCAGTGTCAGTCGTATTAAAGAAAGCCGAGGACAAACATCTACATATATGAAAGACAGGCTAACAAAGAGGAACGTTAGAGTGTGCATTGAATGTTGTACTAATTAACTTTTTTTATTAAAAGATTATTAACAATTCGTTTTTCTTTACTAAATACCCCACAACTTTGGGGGCTTTAACCGGGATAGTGAAAATTAAAAAGAAGCTAATGAGTTCAGTGCAAAAACTTGTGTGTGAGTCGTAACTACTACTATGTGAAAGATAACATTAAGTGCGCGGATGGGTCAGTTAATAAAAATGCATTTGTGAGACAAAAGCGCGGGAACGAGACACGTGCAGAGTGCGGCGTAAACACGACGCTCACGGAAAAGGCAAGGGCGAAGGGCAGACATTTTTGTGTGGATCGATCGGTCCAGTGGCGGAGTTGAAAATAATAGTTAATTTGCAATAACGGCGTTAAATGATATTTGCAGTATGCAAGGAGGCATTGAAACATATCAAGCTAAAATGTTAAAACCATTATTTACAATAATAACTGGTGATGAAATACGCTTAAACAGAAGCAAAATAATGCAATTTGAACGATTTCACTTCGTAGAAGAACCAACAGAATACGACGAGATGTTAGAAGAAATGAAAACAAAGCTAGCGCTTGCAGATTTTGTGTCCGTTTGCAATGTGTTAAGTATCAGTTACGATGAGACAGAAGAAGTAGCACGTAAAAAAAATTGTTCGTACCTATGCCATATTGAGGAAAAAATAAATGCAGAAAACGACGATGATCATGAAGAAGACGATAATGAAGAAGATAAAAATGAAGACAACGCTCGAAGTGGACGTGGAGATAAAAGTCATAAATCCCAGGATTGTTCTTCAAAACAAAGGGATCAAAATGTTTCAAGTGCAACAAGTTTGGTCATCAAAGTGTCGAGTGCAAGGACGACAAGCCAGCTGATGTCAACAATATTTTGTTAGGTCTAAATAAGATGTGTAAGAAGATTGATTTAAATGATGTAAAAATTGATACTGGCAGCCAAGTTAATGTAGTGACTAAACAAACCCACGAAATGATAGGCTCTCCAATACTTTATGATTTGAATCTGGTATTAAATGGTTTTGGAAATTGATTGTTTTTTTCTTTCTTTTTTGTATTTTATTTACTTGTTAGACACATATTAATTGACATATAATTAATTAATATATAATAATATAATTATTCAACACAACTCAAATCGATCCGTATACATAAAGAAATACAAACGCAATCAAATAATAATAAACATGAATAAAATGATAACATATCGCATTATGTAACTACATTAAGTATCCGCACTCGAAACAACATGTTCAGATTTTTACATACTAAAGTATTGTTTATAAATATTGAAATGTAAATCATTAAAAGCCAATTTGTAATAAATCAAGTTCAATTCAAATGTATAGGTAATGTATTTATTTATTTATTTATATTCAATTATTAGCAGTTGGCTGTTCAAAACCTATTTATTTTGCTTATAAATATTAAATCGTTGCATAATTTCAGTCGCATTTCGTTCGCTTATCTTCGA
The DNA here is from genome assembly GCA_963932245.1 of Tachinus rufipes. Lineage (NCBI taxonomy): Eukaryota > Metazoa > Arthropoda > Insecta > Coleoptera > Staphylinidae > Tachinus > Tachinus rufipes. The sequence continues at coordinate 23,090,551 of OZ010747.1, read as the reverse complement.
CGCGCAATAATTACTATTTTAATTAGTTTCTGAACTGTTAATCATTAATTGCATCTATAAAATTGAGTTTGGAAAAAATAATGTTGACAATCTTTTTAGTTTTACCAACGTGTTAATTGTCTAATGATACATTAGACAAATAGAATTATAAACAATAATATTTTAAACGATTGAATGCAGAATTGGTAAATATAGATAAAGTTTAATGCTCTGTAATAAACGTTAATATCTTTTCAAACCGGATGTGTTGTTTGTGTATAAACATTACATTTCTATTGAAAAAATATATAACTAAATGTTGCATACTTTTATCAGTCAGTAAGTACTAACATATATTAAATACTGTGTACTTCTGTTCAGAAAAATTGTAATATACAATAATATAATGTTATTATATAATATAGCACAATTGTATTAATTTGACCAATAAATACTCGAGTGACTAATTTGACGAGCCATTTATTAACTGCGAGATGTGCTTTATTTGATCTACACATAAAACATACATTGTGAGTATCAACTTTTATTAATTTAATAAAAACTAATTTATTATTATATAATTAATTTTTTTTTACTATATTTAAATAATATAAAGCTATGCATTTTCAAGCTAATAACTAATTATATAAATGGCAAGATCACAGGGTTATCAAATATTTTTTTTAAATAATTGGCAGTTGACATAAGCTCTAAAATCAGTTCCTTGTCAGACGGATTTTATAATATAATTGTTTTTAGTAATCCAGTTAATTGTTTTATTATTTTTAGATTTCCACTATGAACACTATTGGATTATTTCTGATTTTGTTATATTCAGTTGATAATAGCAATGGAATGTTGTTTCCAAGACAATCTGAAACTAGGGAGTTGATGTCGTTGGATGGCTTGTGGAACTTTGTGGTGGATATTGGAAACGTGGGTTATAGCAAAAAATGGCACTCCAATAGATTAGATAAGGTATACATTGTTTTCATATTTTGTTAACATTTTTGTTATTCCAATCATTGTTCAACAATAGTCAATAATACATTAGCAATTTATTAAATGAATTTGAATAAAATTTAGCACAAATGTTGTACACCAACAGTATATACGGTTTGCATATGATTAATTAATAATAATCAAGCCTCTTTTACTAGTCAATAGCTTTAAGTAAAAAAACTGGTTTAAGGCGCATAATTCAAAAAGGGATCAACGGTATAAGGATGCAGAAGACAACAAAAAACTACTGCATCAAAGTTTTCAATAGATATTCTTAGTACAAATTATTGTTATGAACTGTTTTAAGATAAAGATTAATTTAAGCTATAGAAGGAACAATGTTGAAAGATGAGAACAGACAAAATTAATAATATGAGTTCTGAGATGCATAAACTAAAAATAAATAATTTAAGATTGACAAAAATGGGAGTTCATTACATGGATAAACATATTATGCAATATTTATGAAGCAATAATAAATTGATCAACTAATTGCTATAATGTTTAATAAGAATTTTATGAAGATCTAAAAAACAGCAAAACATTTCAATGAATATGGAAGTCTTTAATGCAATAGTTAAAAAAGGCGCGGCAAATGACTGGTAAAAAAATTTAGATTAAGGTGACAGATTTGTGGAATTTTTTTTGAAAAAAATGTGTTATTTGTAAAAATCTCCTTACAACACTCACAAAAAGTAACGGGGTAATAGTCCCAAATAAAATACTTGTTGTTGAGGGGCAGATGTAGGGTGAATAAAACTTTTTTTATGCTCCTGACCAATATCAGACTGCATCTTTAGTCTAGAAAACGGTTGCAAACTTGCATCTAAATTATTTTAAGATTTTTCAAAGTCTTACTTTACGGTGGCTTGGTAAGTTTAAAACAAACAAAAAATTGTTACAATCTTGGTATCCCCGCTGCATTAACAGATGGAAACGTTGGCCAAAAAATACTTTAGTAACCTTGCGGTTTACTTGCTGAGCTTTCCTAACCTAATAATCCTACATTACAGTCTACATCAATCAACATTCTCCTAAAACCAATTTCAAATCAAAAGGTATATAAGCCTTATGGTCTTAAATTTCCAAGCATGATGTAAAAAGAGTTTAGTCTGTAGGCTTTTTTTCACAGTAAAAATCAGACAGTTTTTAAAATATTTTCCTTCCAAACCATAAGAAAAAGTCAGTGCAGTTGAGTCTATCAACCTAACGCACATACTAGTTGCATTGGCAGGCAAACTTCAAGGTTACCTGTTAGCATGTCAACAAAACCAAACAACATTTGCCCTCCAGCCCAGTAAAATCAATGTCACACAGAAACGCCGCAACTATCTTCCAGCGCACACAGATAGTTGCAGAAGCATAATTTAGTGTTGGTGGCAAAAACGGAATGACAGACATATCACTAGTCAAACACAATCACGAAAGCTGCTCCGCAAAACAGTGTCAATTAAATACTAAATTGTGAAACAACTGACTAAGTCCGTAATACAGCAACCAATCAAAATTACTACAACAACCTCTGCAATGGACTGGTTAACAAGAACAGCTGCAACACTTTTTCACGCCTAGAGAATGTTGATTGGGATTAAATAAAACACCCTATTTGTAGTATTTTATATAATTAAGTAGAAATATATATCAGTAAATTAAGTAGACATACTTTTTTGTTAGAAATGTTAAACATATAGTTACATTTTACTAAAGTAACAATATTTGTTTACATTATTTAACACTCTCTCTTAATGTAAACTTTTCTTAACAAAAAATAAATTTTTACAAACATTCTTAAAGTTAAACATTTTCAAACTAAACATTTTTTAAACTACATATTGCATTTTTAAATAGTTCAAATTTTAGACGCCCTAAAAGTTTAATAAACACATCTATGACTTGTCTGTATGTGGGACAATATTCGATATTCAGTACTCCTTTGGACACTTTTTTACAAATAAACTTATAGCGCACATCTATGTGTTTGCTGCGTTTGTTCATAATTCTATTTTTAATTAGAGACATTGCATTCTGGTTGTCAATTTGTAGATTCAATTTTATTTGTACAGTTGTTAATTCGGTCACTAATTCTTTTAAGTATAGAAGTTTCTTTGTGCACTCTGCTGCTGCGATGAATTCTGCTTCTATGCTTGACAACGCCATAATAGGTTGCAACCTTGAACACCAGCTGATCGGAGCATTTCCCAAAAAATATTACGTAGCTTGTTGTGCTTCTTCTTGTACTTATATTACCTGCATAGTCCGAGTCACAGTATGCATTTAAGATATTTATGTCATTTTCTATCTTGTACTCAATGCCACTGTTTATTGTTTCTTTTAAATATATTAGGCATCTTTTTAGGTCAGTTAAGTTTGATAAAGTTGGGTTTTCTACCAAACGACTGCAAGAACTTACAGCGTAAGTCAAATCTAGTCTGGTTTTAGTAGAGAGGTATAGAAGGCTTCTTATTGCTTCTCTATACGGAAATGCACATTTTTGTATTTTCATCTCTTGTTCGGGACGTTTTGCTTGTATGGGGGTTGTTACTGTTTTAGCATTGGTCATTTAAAACTTTTCTAGCACTCATTTGCAAATTCAGTTTGTTTTAGCTTGAATCCATCTGCACATTTTTCAATCTCCTTCCTTATGAAGGTTTTAAGTTCCAGTATACACTGTTACTTTGAATTCTCGTGTCAGATTTATTAGTAGTTTATCGATTTTGTTTTGATCACTTTCATATATGATTCCATCAACCACATATATAGCCAATATTAATTTATTGTTTTTGCTTTTATAGACACACTATTCGCATGAGATCTGTTGTAGTCCGTTGCGTTTCAGAAAATTGTTGAAGGTTTTATTCCATTGCATTGGATCTTGTTTAAGTTCATATAGTGATTTTTGCAACTTATATATCTTGTTCTGATTATCAAATTCTTTTGGCATTTTCATGTAGGTTACGTCATGTAGGTTTCCGAAGAGGAATGCTGTCTTTATATCAAATCCTAAAATTTTATTATTTTTAGCTGCAGCTAGTGCAAATAGTATTCTCAGTAAAGTACTATTTACCACGGGACTGAATATTTTGTTGTAGTCAATTCCATGTTCCTGTTTGCATCCTCTAACCACCAGTCTTGCCTTGTATCTTCCATCATTTATCACTTTTAAGATCCATCTGTTACTGAGTATTTTCTTGCCTTCTGCTTAGTTTTTGTCAACTTCTAACCTAACTTTGTTTTCTCAAAGTGATTCCTTTTCTTTTTTGATAACTTTAATCCATTCATTCTTTTTGGAACTCTTGATTGCCTTTTCAAAAATTAAAAGAGAGAAGTTGCCATATTTTTTGATATTTTACCTCTCGTTGCCCTTTGTGGTTTGTTATTGTTTTCTTGATTCTTTCTTTCTTCTTGGTTCATCTTTTCTGTCTTAAATTTCCTCTTCTGCTTCTTTTTCTTCTTTTGTTTTTTTTTGTCGGAATTTCTTCTTCGGTTTTTATTTCGTTTTTGGACTTTTCTAATTTTTTTAATTCTTCTATTACAGTTGTCCATTTTTCTCAAATGTTTTTAATAAATATTACATCTTTATGGGTTGTTATTTTCCTATTGTCCATATTCCACAGGCGATATCCATTTAAGCTATATCCAACCATTACTGATTTCTTACTTTGATCATCCAGTTTCTTTAATGTACCTAGCACTTTGGCAAAGGCGTCACTTCAAATACTAAAAGTACTGGAAAGATCAGGTTTCTTACTTGTCCATTTTTCATGTGGAGTTGTATCAACAGTTGATGAAGGACTTTTATTTGTTAGATAGGATACTGTTCTTCTTCAGTTTCTCCCTACATCTCTTAGTGTTGGTTTCCATACAAAACTAATGTTCTAGCTTTTTCTAACAAGGTTCTGCTCAATCGTTCTGCTTTAACATTGAGCTGAGGGGTATGTGGAACTGTGTAGTCTAAAATCATTCCTCTTTGTTTGGACCATGCCTTGATTTCTTTGGAGATGTATTTGCCACCATTGTCATATCTGAATTTGTGCATTTTCAGATTCCATTTTATTTTGACCATATTTATGTATTCTTTTATTGCATCTTCGACTTGATTACGACTTTCTAACAGGATTGCCATGCAGTGATGAGTGTAATCAAGAAAAGTGATGAAATATTTGTTTCTATCTCACGTTATAGGATTTATTAAGCCACACACGTTTGAGTGTATTATTTCTATTGGTCTAGTTGCTCTTGTTTGCTCTGTTTTAAAACGAAAGTCGTGTCTCTTTTGCTCAAACACAACATTTGCATATCTCATCTAAAACATTGATTTGTCTTTTGTCTAAAGTTAAACCAGTGGATAAATTTCTTAATTTCAATAGGTTTTCTTTGCTTAAATGACCCATCCTTCGATGCCACAGTATTTCTGATTTTTCCAATGTCGTTGTTTCTTGTTTTTTACTGTTGAGATTTATGCTGTAAAGTCTATTTTCCTTTTTTCCTTCTAACAAACGATAATTCTTTTTCCAAACAAAATCTCCGGTTTCAAATTCTAGGGGTCGTCGACGCAAATTATAATAGTGACCATTTTTTTCAAATGCTTTTTTAAGATTTTTCTAACCTTAGAATAGAATTCGGGTAGTTTGTTTAGATTATCGGCAATTATTTTCCGGTCTGCTATGTCCAGCGGCTTGTTACCTTGAAGAGGTCCGTATTGGTTACCAATTATGGTTAACTCCCTTCCAAAGGTAAAGAACGCTGGTGTAAAACCCGTAGCATTATAACAACTCGTACGCAGTGCAAAACCAAATTGTGCTAAATTTTTATCCCAGTGACGATGATTTCCTCGCAAATAAGAAGAAATCATCGTTTTAATAGTACGATTATATATCTCGGTCGGGTTGACCTGAGCGTGATAGTAAGGAGTTAAACGTAAAGTAATGCGATAATTATTACACAATTGCCGAAAATTTTCTGAAATGAATTGTTTGCCATTATCACTAACAATGATCTGTGGCACCCCGTACATCATAAGGATATCTTCAACTATGTCAACTATCTTCCCTGACTTTGCATCCCTTAATGCACATTTTTTGTAAACAAATTACATATTACTAGAATAAACCTATTTCTACGTGTTGATAATGGAAATGGTCTCATTAAGTCGATCGACAACACTTGGTATGGTCTATCAACGACGTGTGTACCTAAGAAGCTGTATGGAAAAAATATTCTCATGAGTTAGAAGCGAAAGAGCGTCTGGTACCTGATGGTTTGGGCCAGCTCTATGAATGATATCAAATGAATATTGTTGTAGCTTCATCAACCACCTTGAAAGTCTACCTGGAGGATCCTTAAGATGCCATAATGATTTAAGAGCAGCATGATCTGTGATTACAGTGAAATGCGTAGCTTCAATATATCCCCGAAACTTCTCAATCGCAAAGAGAACCGCTAGGCACTCTAGTTCTGTCGCGCTATATTTATTTTCTTGAAGGGTAAGCGATCAGCTAGCATAGGCTATCACATAATCTCCCCCATTGGTACGTTGACTTAATACACAGCCTAAACCCACTGCGCTAGCATCGCATTCTAAGAAAAATGGTTTGTTTCAATCAGGGACAGCTAAAATTGGTGCGGAAACTAAACAGGTTTTTAAATCCGTAAAAGCTTTTTGTTGATCTGGGAACCAGTTCCACGGTTGACTTCTACGAGTCAGTTTTGTTAAAGGTTCCGCTCGAGTTGCAAAGTTTGGAATAAACCTGCGATACCAACTAGCGATTTCTAAGAATCTACGAATATCTTTCACCGATTGAGGAAGCGGAATTTGCAAAATTGAAGACACCTTTTCTGGATCAACTAATAATCTCTTCTTATTTACTACATAACCTAAATATTTTACTTCTGAGCGACAAAAATGACATTTATCCTGATTCAAGATTAATCCAGCAGCATGAAGACGTTTAAGAACTTCTGCTAGTACCCGAACGTGAGTCTCGAAGTCCGACGTAACCACAATAATATTGTCCAAATACTTAAAGACATATGGTTCTAATTCAGGGCCTAGTATCATGTCCATAAGTCTCTGAAACGTCGCGGGACTGTTGTGCAAACCAAACGGCAACTTTTTAAAATAGAACAACCCACGTTCATGAACTGAAAAGGCCGCTATCTCCCTGGAATCATCTGTTAATGAAATTTGCCAGTAAGCATTGTCTATACCAAAAGATAAAATATATTTCGCCGAACAAAGTCTATCAAGAATTGCCGTCATATAAGAAAGAGCATACGCGTCGCGTTTTGTAACTAAATTCACTTGTCTAAAATCAATAAAAGCGATAATTGCCAGTTTTTTTCTTTATAATCACTACTGGTGATGACCAAGGAAATCTGCTGGGTTCAATCACATCTAACTCCAACATCTTGTCCACTTCAGCGTTTATTATTCTTTGCATTGCTGAGGACACTGGATAGTACCTCTGTTTAATAGGTAAAGCCTTTCCTACATCGATATTATGTTGGATAACGTTGGTACAACCCAGCTTATTACCTATTTTTGCAAAATAAGAATCAACTAAACTATAAAGTTGAGAAATTTGATTAGAAGTTAGGTTAGAATCATCTATTGCGGTAACGTAAACTTCTTCTGGCAATACAAAATTACAACTATTAATATTTGGAACAATACCAGATTGTCTCCAAAAATCTATACCCAATACAAGATTACTTGCTAAACTTGGGATTATTAAACAACTAACTATAAGTACATTATTTCCTAAAGTCTACTGTTCCAATCACACTAACATGCTGACCATTTGCCACTCGAATTGACAATGTATCAGCCTTCCTAATTTCTATATTTTTGCCAATTTTTCTAAACAAACGTTCGCTTAAGCAAGATCTAGAACAACCACTATCTAATAGAGCTGTCACAACCGAGCCTAATACGGAAATTTCCAAATACCGACGCGCATCACCTGGTATCAATTTTAAACAAAATTTATCGGTAGCCCAATTTTCTGTCTTGCGATGGTCTATTTTGCCCACTGAGACCTCGCAGGTTCATTTCCCGACCTATTACAAAACGTACATTGATCTCTTAGAACATCTCTCTTCCCACATCCGGTACAAAATTTAGATTTTGGTCTAACGCATTTTGTAAAGGTATGACCATATCCTTTGCAATTGTAGCATTGAATTGAGTTATTTCTTATTGGGTATGGTTTTGAGACGTTCTGTATTGAAAAACCTGTCAAATCTGGTTCAAGTATTGGAAGAGCATTTTGCATTCTTCTCAAAATTCATCAAGAGATTTGATATTATTATAGCTTATACGATCTAACAGATAAGGAGTTAAATTCCGCTTGATTGTAAGAATTTGTTCTTCTTCCGAGACTTTAATATCTAATCGTCGATACATAACTAACATACATGCAAAATAATCTTGCACAGGTTCATTTGGCTGCTGTTTCCTGCCCTCTATTTCGCGACGCAATTCATTTATATAATCCGGCCGACGGTATTCATTCTTTAAAACTTCTTTGAATTCTTCCCAATCTACAAACAAGTATTTATATAACCGAAACCAGAGCAACGCTTTACCGGATAATAATTCAGGTAAACTTCAAAATAATTCTGCCTCTGAAATTTTGTTAATGGCTTGTTGCAAGGGTTAATGTAGACTCATATAACGAGTGCTTGCGCGTATGATATTTACCATTTCTATGTACTATTCATAAGAAAAGACCATTTTTATGCTATGTGTTGAAATAATTTCGACAAACTGTATACTCAGTGCGGATATTACTTTAATTGTAAATAGTTCATGTTATTTTAGTCACAATATTTTTGTTATAAAATTAACAACGATGAACTATAGATGGTAAATATATTTGTAAAAAAGGAACAATAAAAAAAGCAATACGTGCTGATTACGTTTACAGTCGCCGTTGCATTGTATACAATAATTGGCGCACAATGTATGAGTGATAAATGGTATTATATTTACAGTAGCTGTAAATGTAAATATTCGTTTATTTGTTTTCCCGCGCTGTACTTTGAAATTGCATAGACCATGAACCGTTTGATGTTATATCACAATTTGCAAATTATTATTCAACCATAAATTTCTATCTTTAATTTAATTAACTATGTATTTTGATTTAATAATTGTTTCGTGTTTTAGCTGAGTAATGTAAATTTAATGTTGATGCCAGTGCCATCAAGCTACAACGATATTGTAGAAGAAGCAAACATTCGAGACCATGCTGGCCTTGTTTGGTATGATAGATCTTTCTACGTTCCTAAATCATGGATTGGAAAAAAAGTATGGCTCCGTTTTGGATCAGTCCACTACTCAGCAGAAGTGGTAAGAAAAATTATTATAGTATAGTTAACGGCATTTTTGGCGTATTTTATTTTGAATCAAATGACCAAAACAAAATTATTATTTAAATTTATTAAATTATGTATTTTTAGTGGATAAACAATAATGTAGCCACACAACATGAAATTGGTCATCTACCATTTGAAGTAGACGTAAGCAAACTAGTAGTATATGGCAAAGAAAATTGGATTACAGTGGCTTGTGATAATACTTTATTACCTACAACTATACCTCAAGGAAATCACACAGAAGTAGATACGTAAGTCACACAACATGTTTCTAAAAATTGCCTAAATTATAATATTAAAATATAAATGAAATAAATGTGCTTATTATTATTATAAAATATTGTAGAGATGATGGATTGAAAATAATACAAACCTACACTTTTGATTTCTTTAATTATGCTGGCATACATCGTCCTGTTGTTTTGTATACAACACCTACAGAATATATTCAAGATATTACAGTTGAAACTAGATTGACAAGAGATAATAAAGGTAGGTTAATTTATTTGTGTTTTTTTAACTAAATAAATTTCTTTTATTATTTTGTTGTAGCAATAATTTCATATAATATTATATCATGCAATATAAATAAAAATAATTTAGTGGGAGTAAAACTTTACGATAGTGAAGGAAACTTTGTTACATCAAATTCAACACCCATGGGAATATTAGTGGTAACAGATCCTAAATTATGGTGGCCTTATTTAATGGATTCTAAACCTGGTTATCTCTATACTTTGCAAGTAATCTATTACATTTAATAAAAAAAAATAGATATTTATAAGACAATTTAATTAATTGAGTTTACATTTAGATACATTTATTGAATAAAAATGAAAAACTAACCGACATTTTCCGTCAAAAAATTGGAATAAGAGAAATAAAATGGACAAATTCCACATTTACTATTAATAAAAAGCCAATATATTTTCATGGTTTTGGTAAACATGAAGACGCTGATTTAAGAGGAAAAGGTTTAGATTTTGCAACGATAACTAAAGATTTCAATTTAATACGATGGATTGGAGGTAATGCATTTCGCACTTCACATTATCCTTACGCTGAAGAGATAATGGATATGGCTGACCGGTTAGGTATCATGGTTATTGATGAATGTCCAGCTGTAAATATTGAGTAAATATATTTTTAGAGGAACTTTTTATAAACGCTCTTACAAATACAATAACGTTTCAGACATTTTTCCAATGAACTGCAATTGAATCACATGCAATCGTTAACTGAATTAGTGATGAGAGATAAAAATAGGCCTAGTGTTATAGCCTGGTCTATAGCTAATGAGCCAAGATCAGATTTACCAGGAGCTAATAAATATTTTAAGTAAATTATTTGAAATTAATTTTTGTACCAAAACTGATAATTCAACATTAACAGGATAATAGCTAATCATGCAAAATCTTTGGATAACACCAGACCCATTACTGCTTCTTTAAACGTGCTCTATGATAAGGATCAATTGGTACTTATTCTTAATACTTTTAATTTGAATAAATTGATTTTATAATATTTAGGGTCAATTTTTGGATGTCATAAGTTTTAACAGATACAATGCTTGGTATATTAACCCAGGAAGATTAGATATGATTACCAAAAATGTTATTAAATATGCTAATGCATGGCGCAATAAACATAATAAAACAGTTCTCATATCAGAGTATGGAGCTGATAGTGTAGCAGGATTACATTTTGTAAGTAGATTAAATAAAATGTACAATAACATTCTTAAATCGCCAAACTGGTAACAAATCATTGTACGCAAAATTATGTTTTTACTTTAGAAATAGCATTATAATACTAAATTTAATTATTCAATAATTTTTTTTAGAATCCTGAATATATTTGGTCTGAAGAATACCAAGTAACCTTACTATCTAACCATTTCAAAGCTTTTGACAAGCTTCGTGAAAATGAATGGTTTATAGGAGAATTTATTTGGAATTTTGCTGATTTTAATACAGCTCAAAGTATTAATCTTATGTCTAATAATAACAAAAATATATTTTACCAAAATTTTGTGTTTTAGCTATTACTCGTGTTGCTGGTAACAAGAAAGGAGTATTTACTAGGAATAGGCAACCTAAAGCTGCTGCATTTCATCTTAGGAAAAGATATTTTAGATTAGCGAAAGAATTATTTAATGCTACTATTCCGGAAGATGTTAGAAGTTATGTTTCTCGAAATGTTAAAGCAAAAAATGAACTTTAATGTTAAGTATTTGAATTGTTATAAAGAATAAATTAATATAATTTACATGTTTGCTCAATGTATATAAATCTAAAAAAATACCCAACAATCCTGATTAGTTAAATAAAATTGACAATAACGGCAATAGTTAAAGTAATATAAGGTGCTCATAAGAAAGCGTTGATAGAAAAACTGCTAGCGTCCGGCATAATTGAACAGAGTACCAGCAATTATTGCGAGGCTGTCAATATTTTGCATCAATTATTGTCAATTAAATAAAACCACCAGATACAAAGTGACACCAAACTCAAAGATTTTAGAGAGACAAAGATCTTTACAAAAATAGATTTTACTAATGGGTATTGGCAAATATCAATGTATGAGCTCAATAAACATCTAACCGTTTGTTTTTGACGCTACCAACAAGAGCACGTATTAATTTAAAATGATGCCATTTTTACAAAAACGCCCCGGCAATCTTTCAGAAAATGATGTTCCATGTACTAACAGAACTACTGAGCTAATTTGTTCTAGTATACCTGGATTATATAATAGTGTACTCCAACAACAAACAGAAACACCGATACCACCTACGACTGGCATTAGAGCAACTCTAGGAACACGAAATGCGTTGCAATGTAAACAAAATATAAGTTTGAGAAAGACAAGGTAGAATACTGCATAACGGCAGATAGAAACAAACTACTGAACATCCACTTGAAACTAATTAGAGATTACCTTAAACTGCACACTAAGAAACAACTACAGAGGTAATTTAGCTAAAATAGTACTTCCTCAAATTTGCCAGAATAGCAAAACCTTTTATGGCCATGCAATATCATCAATAAACTTACAACCAGATGTATTATATTGATACTCGAAAGACAAAGTAGTAGGCACAAAAGTAAACGATACCAACAGACTCACGTCTCTAGAAAACTCGCACTTTTCAAACAGCGTTCAAAAAGAGCCAAAAATTGACGCCCTGCAGACAAAAACCGTGGCTAAAATGGTAAAACAGTGTACAACCTTGATAATCTTGCCAACATAAAGTCAGGAGATGAACCTGCAGAAGGAGTCTATAGCGGCAAACTTCAAGAAAAAGTTTGAAGCGTTGCAAGAAATAATTGCGTCGCTAACAGCAATCAACGCGGACCAGGCCGCCACCATAAAGGCCTTGGCAGCCGCCATGGTCTCCGCCGCCTCTCCGCCACCATCAGAAGACAAAGATCCGCACTAGCTCGATGCGTTTAAGAAATCTTTCAAAAAGAAGAACAAAGCCAAGAAGAAAACAAAGCACCAGTTGCACCCCTCACCCCGTTTCACCAGCGGAAAGCAAAGTGGAATTGATGGAAAAAGTTTTCATCGACGACAAAGTTATCACCGACAGCACCCAGTCCGCCGAGACCACCGTACTTCTAGCCAACATGGAACTCAACGTCAAGATTCCTGCAGCACTCGCCAACCCCAACTTCAAGAAATCCATTGTCGACGCCAATGAATTCCAGTTGGTAGGACGAAAGAAGCGGAAGAATTCCAGAGGTGAGTCACCACCCTTAAAAATGATTAAAAAGCAATCAGCCACTTCTCTGCTGTTATCAAGAGCTTTGCCAAAACAGTCATCAGCGGCTAATATTGCCGGCCCTTCAGGCCAATCGGCTCTAAGACTTTCTGCCACCAAAAGAACCCCGCTTAAAAGAGAAATGCCAGGAAAAACTACACCACTGTAAGATTCAAACCTGCTGCCTCAAATCTCAACTACGTCGGTGCCACGGAAGCGGACAAGGACAACCATTCTAAATCTCATCCACCGGCAATTGTCCTAGACGACAAACAATCGTATTCCAAACTCTCTAAAGCGTTCAGGAAGAAAAACATTATCAAGTTATTGGCACGTAACATCCACAAGGGTATACGCATGCTACCGTCTGCCATTGCCAACTACAAAAAGGTAACCAATATTTTCTATGCTCGCAAAACGGGCTTTTACACGTAGGCGCGATCCGACAAAAAATGCTAGTAATCAAGCATGTCCCGGAGTTTTTACAAAAATGATGTTGGACGGGCGTTAGAATTGCTAAAATTCTGCCCGTCAAACGTCCATCGCATGGGTAACAAGTTTATCCGTTATGGTCTCTGTCTGTCGAGATAATAGATCTTAACGTTTTCTGCGGCTTCAAAGTTGCTGTCAAGCTCAAGAAGCGCAGTGACGGCATTCTAAGTGTCAGAGACACGGCTACACAGCTAATCGTTGCTACTCAACGACAGTCGTCTGTCGTTACTGCGCAAATCCCCACTAATCGGCGGCCTGCGCCAGGGGCACTTCAGTCAAATGCGCTCTATGCAATAGGCCTCATCCCGCAAATGATAATGGATGCAAAGTATATATCCGCATGTTGGCCTTGCACGCCAAAAAATTTAGACCGGCAAAAACTAGGTGAAATGGAAGCGTTCTTTATCAAACAGAAACTCGACATCAACCTGATAATACCTTCACGTATTTGAGAATGTGGCCGGCACCCACGAGGCGTGGAATACTAATCTTTGCAAAAAGATCGGTAGACCATTCTAAAGTGGATTCCCCCAACACGATCTCACTTAATCAAATCAAATGCGATAGTAGTGAATGTGTTGAAGTTAACCACATTCAAGATTGCATATATAAAACCGACAAATTCATCAAAACAGCGGACTTTGATGCGACCCGGTAATACTGGAGCTCTACGAAAGGGGATTACCCAGGGAGAGAAATAAACCCATAACTTACACGGATTGGATTCTCTTCTAGAGAACTTTGGAAAAAAGCATTAGCAGGCTTGCAGTACAAACGATTGATGATATTGGAAGAGCCGTTAAACATTTCACGCGCCAAATACACCAAGCCACGAAAAAGGCTTCTAAGACCCATCAGGTCCGGGTAGATAATCCACTTGGACTATCACGCAAAACCAAGACACTGATCAGTCAAAAAAATTCCGCCAAGTGTCAATGGCAAAGGCATTAAACTTGCTTCACGGCAAAGTAAAAAAAGCGATAAAGTTACACAAAAATTTGTGTTGGCAAAACAGCTTGGAATCAATCACAGAAGATGACAATCTAATGTAGAAAACTTCCAAGGTCTTACAAAACAAGCGATTTCCCATTCCAGCCATTTAGGGCAACAATGAACTTCAGTATTCTATTGAGGAAAAGACCTGGGCGTTTGCCGACAGCCTCAAACTCCGGATGCGGAGCACGTCGAAAGAGTTGAACCAGTAGTTAAAGACTTGTTGGAGAACTCTGACGACAACAACAAGCCGCTAGATAGCGTACAACCTTCTCGCATCAGAAAAACTATTAAAAAATTTAAACCTTGCTGAAAGCGTTCTTGCATAAAGTAACATTGCTAATGCGATTTTTTAAACTGAGCACTTTTCTTCAGTTTGGAAAAGCTCACTGGTGTTTCATATTCCAAAACCAGGAAAAGACCAAAAGTTTCTTTAAAACTATCGTCCCACCAGTCTTCTTAGCACTTTAAATAAGGTCATCAAGAAGGTAATCTTGAACAGAATCCAAAATCACACGGAATCAAACAACATGCTCCCTTCCCACCAATATGAGTTTAGATGGGGACACTTAACCGTTCATCAATTTAACCGCGTAACGGACCTTATCGTCGAAGGTTTTAGAGTGAAAAAAATTGACAAGGTTTGTCACAAAGGTCTTTTTTTCAAATTGTACAAAGCTAACTTTGGCACAACTCGCTGATGATACAGCAGTTCTATACTTTTAAAAGTTGCCTGAGATGGTCACTTTGAGGCTTTAAAATGCCACCGACAACCTCAAAGAATGGTTAGACAAGTGGCAAGTCACAATTAACCCAAAAAAAAAGCAAAGCTGTATTCTTCACACGGCGGCGAATCACGTCTTTTTAAACGACGTTTCTATACCGTGGTCCAATACTGTTGAGTGTCTGTAGGTTATTTTTGACAAAAGACTCACATACAAAAATAACAAAAAATCTTCTTGTTCCGATGTTGCGTTGGAATAGTGGCATGTCAATCCAAAACAAAACCCGGCTCTATACATCTATTATCAGACCTATGCTTACTTACGCGTCTCTAATCTGGGGAACTGCAGCTATCTGTCATCTTAACATGCTAGAGGTCTTTCAAAACAACACTCTGAGGATTTTCTACAGAGCTTTATGGTATCTCCAAAACAAAAAGATTTGGGCAGACAATCTCGCAAATCATCCCAATCCTGATCTAGTTCGACTCGCCGTTCCAGACAGGAAGAACTTCTTCTATAAACGACCGGTAAACCAAGTAACCGCACCCTAACTTACTAACCAACTAACCAACAAAAACCAATACCGCACAAGCCTATAGGGCGCATTGTTACGGCCTAAACCTGGGGTAGCATGCATTCTCATTAAAATTCAAATTATTGAAAATTTAATTTATTTTCGTTTACAATTTCCTTTTATTTAAATATTTTGTTTATTTACTCTCTGGGGGAACGACACTTCTGTTTCTCTAGAAAAGAAAAGAATAGATAAATTAAATTAATAGTAATTGAGTTCAATTGTTACTTATCTTAACATTAAGCAGTGACGTTAGGCAGCCTTGTTTATAGGGGTGTAGCAAATATTTGGAGCCAAACGTGGGGCTGTTTATGAAAAAATAAGGGTTATTTAAATATACATTTTATTACATAATTTTTTTTGAAAAATTATAAAATATTTTTTTTTAAATTTTGAAGATACTTAACATTTTTTTTGTGCTAATCATAATTTTGATACCTTGTTTTTGCGATTAGGTAAATTTTTTTTTGCGTTTTATGAAATTTTATGCATTTTTGATATATACATATATATATATATCTATATATGTACTTATATACTTTTTTATAACTTTTTGAAAGTGGTAAATTGGGTACTATTTTTGGTTGTGTTAGATAGCTCACTTAAACATTTGCTTATTAGATTTGTACTTGTAACGGCTTAATTATGTCTAAAATGAAACCCGATAGACTTAATAAGGATGAACTTGAGTATGAACTCGAGGTTCGAGGAATCAATACGAAGGGTGACGTAAAGACGCTAGACGCATGTTTAAGAGGGGCTTAGAAATTGGAAAAAGATGGCAAGATTTTTGTGAGTTGTTGGGAAGGCAAAGTTAGTTTGGATCTCGATGAATGTGAGAGAAAGCTAGACGAGATGATGGTGGCTTTAGGAGAGACATTGTCAGGTCGGAGCGTGGTGAGGCGTCTTGAGACAAAGATGTCCCATATTCTAGGGAGATTGTACAGATGTAGCGGTGAGGATGAGGCCTTGGAATCAAGGCGGAGTACTTTGTCTGCGTTGGCAATGGCGCCATAGGGCGATCTTCAAGACTGCATAGTGGATTTGGCAAAAAAGGAACCAGAACTTCCTACAGAAGTAGTTTTAATGCAATCTCTAATACAACAGCGACAGGGTGCATCATCAACCCCATTGCCAAATCGCTCTAGTAATTCACCAGGTGCCGGACAAAGCTTATGAGGTGTTGCCAATCTAAGTTTAACTCGCACACCTCATGACGCTGTCAGTAAATGGAGATTTACTTTTTCGGGCGATACGAGTGAAAGCTTGAATGGATTCTTGCAACGCGCAGAGGAGTTTAGCGAATCCAGAGGAGTCGATAAACATATCTTGTTTAACAGTGCAGTTGAGTTGCTAAGTGGGCGAGCTTTAATTTGGTATCGTGTCAATAAAGACTCTATATTTGATTGGGCATCCTTGTGTAAAGGATTGCGCGATGAATTCTTGCCGCGAAATTATAATGAGCGTCTGTGGCAACAGATTCAAAGTAGGACTTAGGAGCTAGACGAGTTGATTGGCATATATATTGCTTACATGAACAATCTGTTTCAGCGTATGACATGCGACATTTCCGTGGAAATGAGATTGTGTGTAATAAGACGGAACTTACACCTTATCTATCAAAACAAGTTGGTTTTGGAAGAGATCGATAGCAAACGTAAGCTCATTTCGCTATGTCGTAAGATCGAGTAGACACGAAGTCTTGTAAAAGACTATGCTCCGCCGACCCGAGGTAATTATAAGCTTACTTTAGAGCCCAATTTATCTTATGTCTGGCAGGGTACTTAGCGATACATATGTCAGGTATCAGAAAAATGATAAATGGGATATACCTGGTAGTAGCACCAGGGAGTTTAGTGGAGATTGCTATTCCGAAAGGAATTGTGTTTCAAGAGGTAGATCTTGAGAGCACAGCGGTGATCAAGGTAATGCAGGTTGAAAGGTCGTTCCAAAAGGAACCATAATCAGCGTGGTATATTTCAAGAACGGAATAGAGATAGAAATGATAAACCATGCAACCTAGGTAAACCTGGAAACACTTGTGGTGGTAGAATAGACACAAGTGGTAACAAAAATGTTGGGCAGGCTACGGTTACTTTTGTAGATGATTCTCAAAGTCATGAAAAAACCTGTGCCCATATCAACATAACTTGTTACCGTTGCAACAAAAAAGGGCATTACGCGCGGGAGTGTAATGTCAAAGAGGTTAGGTGTTTTGGTTGTGGCCAGCCAGGCTACATTAAGCCAAACTGCCCCCAAAGTGTTCGAAAAACGGGAAACGGAGTCAGTAGAGGGCTTAGCTCTGACTCCCTTAACTTCCGTTGCCCATCCGTTGAAACAAGAGAAGAAGTTAATTTTAGATTTTATTTTTAGCCAATCGTGGGAAGACGAATGTCCATATATGTTAGTTAAAATTTATGGCATAAAATTATTAGGGCTTCTTGATTCCGGAGCTAATGGCATTTTTATGGGCATGATTAGTTGGGAAAAATTAAAATCAATGGGGTTACGATTAAAGAAAGGCAATAGCGAATGCACAGTGGCCAATAACAGTAGCGTTAGTTGTATCGGGACAGTTGCAGCTCCGATTGCAAGGCAAGGTACGGATGTTTGAAATTTATATAGTACCTGAATTACGCCATATGTTAGTTTTAGGCGTAAACTTTTGGTCTAAAATGGACATAATACCTAATCTAAGGACAGGGAAGTGAGTTTTTGGAAAGTCCAATAAAATATTAGCTAGGGATAGTCAGTTGTCTATCGATTCATTGAAAAATTTGAATGATTTAACGGCCTCTGAAAGAAAGGAATTAAATGGTTTAGTTAGTGGGTATTTTAACAGTCTCAAAGATGGAGAATTGGGGAAGTCACCCATAAGATAGTTACAAAGGGCGCTCCCATAAAATTCAAATATTACCCTGTGAGTCCGTTCATGTAAGCACTAATTGACAAAGAAGTAAGTCAAATGCTGGATCTTGGGGTGATAGAGCAAAGCACTAGTGGCTGGAGCTCGCCCATCCTAATGATCCCCAAAAAGGACTGATCTTAGGTTCTGTGTGGATTTTAAGAAGCTCAATGCGGTGTCGGAACCATGTGCATATCCTCTACCCTTCCTTCCATTTTAACTAAGCTAGGCAATTCAAGATATTTATCTAGCTTAGATATTAAGAGCGCTTACTGGCAAATACACAAGGAAGAGAGCAGCAAAGCATATACTGCGTTTACGATTCCAAGCCGGGGCTTATTTTATTTCCGACAAATGCATTTTGAGCTAAGTGGAGCCCCAGGGACTTTTCAATCCCTCGTCGATACAATCTTTGGAGCTGAGTTAGAACCATTCTTGTTTACGTATCTAGACAATATCGTAATTACCACTCCAGATTTTAAGACCCATGTCCAGATTGTAAAAGAGGTATTTGAGCGGTTAAAAAAGACTGGATTAACCCTTAGCAGGAAAAAATGTGTATTTTGCAGAGACGAGTTGAGGTACCTGGGGTACATTGTGAACCGTCACGGTCTTAATGTTGACCCAGAAAAGGTACGGGCAATAGTAGATATGCCAGTTTCAAAGTGTGTTTGTAATGTGAGGCGAATTATTGGAATGGCGTCATGGTACCAAAAATTTATCCCAATTTTTTTGGAGATGACTGCATCCATGACGTTATTGCTAAAGAAGCATTTAAAATTTGATTGGTCCAAAGACTGTGCTTTATCCTTAAACAACGTTAAGGAGGCGTTGGTTAAACCACCGGTGTTAGCTTGCCCTAACTTTGAACTTCCGTTCACGCTACAGTGTGACGCCATTTCATATGGCTTGGGTGCTGTACTATCTCAAGAAATTGATGGGGAAGAAAGAGTATTTTGTTATCTTTCTCGGAATCTCTCTAAAGGAGAGAGAAATTTCCATGTCACCGAGAAAGAATGTTTAAGTGTTTTGTGGAGTGTGGAGAAGTTGCGATGCTACTTGGAGGGTGCAAGGTTTACGGTCATAAGAGACCATTATAGTTTGTTATGGCTGGACAACCTAAAAGACCCTCAAGGGCGACTAGGGCGTTAGGCGTTGCAAATGCAACAGTATAATTTTACTGTTGTGCATCGCAAAGGGAAGGAACATGTCGTTCCTAATTGCCTGTCCCGCGCCATCCCCGAAGCGTCCGTTAGTAGTATCAAACTGTCTTCCACAAGTGTTGTCCAAGATAAGTGGTATGTGCGGATGTTGACAAAGGTCACCAAGGCTCCGCTATGTGTAGAATACGGAGCAGGAAATGAGTTTGACAGTGACTGGTGGAAAGTGGTAATGCCAAAGAAACGTCGTAAAGAGTATTTACATGTTTGTCACAACGATCCTAAATCAGGCCACTTAGGAATATATAAAACTTACCATCAGCTGGCATCTCAATACTACTGGCCCAAACTCAAGGCGGACGTTGCTCGCTATGTGGGTGCATGTAAGACCTGTGCCACCCACAAACCCAAACAACAGAAACCAGCAGGTTTAATGGGCAGTAGACCGGTTGTGTCAAGATGTTGGCAAATGATTAGCACCGATCTTGTTGGTTCTTTGCCTAGGAGTAGGAAGGGTAATTGTTTTGTACTTGTGGTGTGTGATTTTCTTAACAAGTTCACTTTAGTGTTTCCTTTGCGACAGGCCACCAGTGCTAGTGTTTGTCGCCTTTTAGAGGAAAATGTTTGGTGTGCCTGAGTTACTCATAACAGATAATGGCTTGCAACACAAAAGTCACGATTCACGAAATTGATGGGTAATTATAACATAAAAACATTTTATAATGCGGTTTACCACCCACAAGCTAACCCTTGTGAACGGGTAAACCGAGTTTTCAAAACAATGATCTCGTCGTACGTGTAGAATGACCACAGAAAATGGGATGAGCATTTGCCTAAACTAGGTTGTGCCTTAAGAACGAGGTAAACGGTCAAACACCGTATTTTGCTAATGATTATCCGAAAAGGAGGGTTAAGGAATCCTTAGCTGGTGAGATCAGGGACTCAGAGAGATTAGAAAAATATGATCAATTGCAAGAGATTAGAGAATCCGTTAAGTCCAAGCTATTGCAGGCTCAGGAGAAGAGTCAAACTCGCTATAATCTCCGACGGAGGGAGGTCAAATTAGTGGTTGGTGACAGCGTCTGGAAGAAAGAATACAAACTCTTCGACGCCAATAAATATTTCAGCGCTAAACTAGGGGACAAATATTCAGGCCCATACAAAGTTAAAAAGAAATTAGGCATAAATGTGTACAAGCTTGAGGATGATAGTGGCCGCTCCAAGGGGTGTTGGCATATCAAAGACCTCAAGCCGGTCAAGATATTTCTAGATGACGATTAAGCTATGCCCAATTTATATTATTGTTATGTTTAAATGTTTAAATGTTTTGAAGTGAGCTGTGTTTACATAATTATTATTATTGGTACTTACAGTTGTCCAGTTTTTATTTAATTTTTGGGTTTATTTTTAGTATATGTATAAAAAAAATGTAATTTTATTTCATTTTTTTTTTGAGTGCGGAAGGGTGATTTTGTTACTGCTTAAACCTGGGGTAGCATGCATTCTCATTAAAATTCAAATTATTGAAAATTTAATTTATTTTCATTTACAATTTCCTTTTATTTAAATATTTTGTTTATTTACTCTTTGGGGGAACGGCACTTATGTTTCTCTAGAAAAGAAAAGAATAGATAAATTAAATTAATAGTAATTGAGTTCAATTGTTAATTATCTTAAAATTAAGCAGTGACGTTAGGCAGCCTTGTTTATAGGGGTGTAGCAGCATTCTAACCATCTACAAACTACTAAATTTCTTAAAAAAGAAAGTACATGAGCTGTCTTGAACTGTTCGCACTCACTATTGGTCGGTTTATTAGTTGGTAGGCATTTCAATCTGATAGGAAATAAATCCGACATTTTGCTAGTCTTTTAGAAGATTTTACCGCCTAATCTAAGGCAAAGTTACAACAAATATAAAAATAAATTTGAATTTAAAATGATCATTCCAAATTCAATTCCGTGGCACGACACATCACTAGACTGAAACCACTTGGTTCAACATGCTTAACAACGATAACTTTTGCAACGACCCCGGCTAACCCTTATTGTGGATTTCAAGAAACCGACGCCTGAGAAATCCAACCGCAGTTTTTTTACCTTTACAAAAGTTTAATTTAAGCTTACATAAATCTATTGTTTTTTATACCTTAGCGCCCTCTAATAATGCAAACAATCCGTTTGTCATTTATAAGAAAAAAATTTGATTCAACTAAAATATTTTTTGCCAACATTGACAGAATCCGCGATTGACGATATTGTTCCAATCCGTGAATGCAACAATTATTTAACCTTTGAACAAGTATAAATGTTTTAATAAATATTGATTAACATGATGCTATAAGAAACTGATAAACGATGCTATTATTACATTCAAACAAAACAATCTAGAGACAAAGTTAACATTGTGCAAACTTTTTTATTTTTGCTTTCAATATATCACCGGATACTTGCTGTATGTAGACACTTATTAAAGAATTAAATGTTTAAATTTAATTTGTGTCAGATTATGATGTAAACAGTTTTGGTTGTAGTCGACGAGTTCAGACACTTAAATGTATTCGAGTGTGAGCTGTGATTATTTTTTTTATCATAAGTGATTATTCGTGTAAGTAGTATATTTAATTTGATAAGTTGAATTAAATTTTAACAAAATTTATATCTAAAAACCCGAAACAAAAAAATTTGCAAATGTTTAAAAATACAAACAATAGTTAAATTTCAATGTTTTCAATATAAATAAGTTTATGATTAAAAAATGTTATCTATTAATTAAAACGCTGAAGCTATAATACTATTAAGACTTTTAACTTAAATTTAATTTAATAATTTCTCAAAGTCATAAACTTCTTTTAACTATGTAGTGCAATACAATATATTTAAAAGGCAGTTTTAAAATAATACAAAATTTTAAACTTTCAAAATATAATATTAGATTATTTTATAATTTATAGAAACCATGATACTTTCATTACTACTTTTATCACCTATCTTAATATTTGCTGATGATGGAATTTTGTATCCAAGAGCTTCCAAAACTAGAGAAGTAATTTCTTTAGATGGTATGTGGAACTTTGTTATTGATAATGAAAATAAAGGTTATCAACAAAGTTGGTATAAAACACATTTAAAACTGGTAGTTAATATATCAATTACACACTTTTCTAGTATAACAACGCTTATATTTCAGTTAGCTAATTCAACTTTCATGCCAGTGCCATCAAGCTACAATGATGTATCGACAAAATCAAATGTAAGAGATCATGTTGGAGTAGTTTGGTATGAAAGATCATTTTTTGTACCAAAATCTTGGACTCATCAACGAGTAATGGTACGATTTGGTTCTGTATCATATTCCGCTGAAGTGGTAAGACTCATTAAATCAATACATTTATTAAAACTTATATGTAAATTAATTTTAGTGGATAAATGGAGAACTCGCTACTGCTCACCAAATTGGTCATTTGCCATTTGAAACTGATATAACTAAGCTTATCAAATTTAGGAAAGAAAATAAGATTACAGTAGCATGTGATAATACATTGCTTCCTACTTCAATACCACAAGGAACTATTGGAACAGTTGAAACGTAAGTAAAATTGATTTTGTTTTTAAAACTAAGCAAAAAAAATTTAGTATATTATACAATCAACACTTAATTAGATTTTAGAATTTAGAAACAGAATAAATGCTGAACCTGTGTTTAGAAAATTTTTGACCATTTTTAAAACTAACTTTTGTAAGAAAACAAAAGACAGAGTCAAAAACTTTTCTTCTCTAATTAAATGTTACAATTGTTTCAAATTCGATTTATTAAAATTTAAGCTTTTTTTCGATATTTTTAAGTATTTCTGTGGATACATTGAAAGATATTTTGGAACGTAGCACACGGCACTTCTTTAAATTTTTAGGATATATTTTGCACATATAAAAGGTCGTTTTTATCCATATTTGAGAAATAAAAATACCCGTCATTTTAGAAAAACTGTTTTCTGCAAAATTTTCAAATTTTAAGGAAAAACATTTTTGGTTATGAAAACTTATTTTTTGGATAATTAAAAAAAAGTTTTTTTTATTTTTTTTTTCTAAAAAAGCAATCCTGCTACATCAATCAATGAAAGAAGTCATCCACATTACCACTATTCCCAATAAACCACTAATTACTGCAGCATTGACTGCAAAACCCTGCGTTGTTTTTGACAAAGCACGCAAGTTTATTTATAGAACCTAGCTTATCAGTCTATCATTGCATCCTCAAAAAATTATTTTGCACTTTAGTAACGCCAAATGATAAACACTACATAATCTTTGAGTCTCTAGCAACTCAATCAAAATTCGTTGGCCTTCTTATAGTGTTACCGGACTCTCCTTTATAGTGCAAAAAGAGTTATGGTACCAATTAGTGCAATTGGCATGTGTTTGAGATGTGTTATGAGTAGACAAAACAAGCTAAACATTTTTTATAGTTTGTTTTTAATAATTCTTTAAAGGCATGGGTTATCTCTATCTTTAGTTATAGATATAAGCAACAAAATCTTTTTTTATCTTGCGTTTATAATGTTTAATAGCAATAGTAGAGGACTGCACTTCGAGACAAGAAAGTGTTTCTATCGTAATAATTATATAAAAAGAGAAGCGAGTGCATAGGTTTTGCACTTAGTGTAATTGTTGTTAAAAGTAACCAGTTAGGTAAGCCAAATTTGCTGCATAAGTTGTTGTAGTATTTCCATAAATAGTCGGTTTCAGAAATTAAGTCACTACATGCCAAATATTATATCAGTTTGCTTTTATTTGATGGTTTTTGGAAAACTCAAAGGTAACTTTGGTAATAAACATTTTTACAAACAAGTGGTTTGAAACAGTAAATGTTTGGTGCTTTTCAACTGGTGCAGTCTGCATAAACTAAGCAAGACAAAACAGCTCTAAAAGTTTTGTTGCTGTTATTTTTTTTTAGTTTGGATTGGATTTGTGGCTAGTTTTTGGTTCAACATAAAACAGCCACTTATGCTACAGCAACAATTTGAAATGCTTAACAATTGTTTGAGCAAAAAAGAAGTACAACTTTAATTAGAAGACAAAACATTGCACCTAAAAACCAATTATGGAGCATTGGTTTGGCTGAAAAGTTGCGTTTTTGGTATTTGAGCACGGCCACAACAGCATTATAGTCCAGCAAAAATAGACATTAACCCAGAAATAATTTGTTACAGGCTAAATTTTTGCATGTACCTTAGTATTGCGGCTCTGAATAATATGTGAGAGTTCCCTATCGATGTGGCTGCCGCGACCCGAGTTTTAGCAAGGTCAAAGGTCGCAAAAAACAGTTTTTAGCAAATATCTGGAGAACGATAAGATTTATCGGAAAAAATATAGAAAGCTAATTTTTTGCTGAGGCAATTACCTATAAAAAGTTATCTAGAAGTTTTTTTGTACGGGCAACCGAAGACAAGATAGGGCGTCCCAAAGAACAAAGAACGTAGAATAATTACTTCACACCGGCGAATATGGACAGATCTTAGGATATGATAATGGATAATTAATTTTTATTCAATAGGTACTTTGATGGGTTTATTTTATTATAAAAGCATAAGTTTTTACAGTAAGGCTTTTTCAAATTTCAATTTTCTTCGGTTTCGGATTCTGACTGCTCCGTCTCTAATGTTTGGATATGGAAAGACGATGGATCTATGTCTTCATGGATATCCTCTTTATCAATGTCTACTTGTACTGCGTCCAAACAAGTTTAGCCATGACATTGGCTGCAAGTAACCAAACAGTTCTAACCTGCTTTTCGGCATCCACAAGTTGAACCACAGCCTTTTTGCAGTTACAGAATACCGCATTGAGTAAAACATCAGGAGCAGGTTGAAGCAGCGTTGTAATTGGCTCCAAGACATTACTTTGTAAGATTCATCCCCAGTTCTCAGGATCGATTCCTTTATTTCCGAGCCATACCTGAACTTGGTAATATGTTCGATAGAAATGCTGCTGAGCAGCAGAGGTTGGAGGAAGCGCCGACAATTGCACAGCAGCATTCAGTTTTGTATATTGTGCGAATTTCAAATATCATCGATGGATTTCTGTTTTTTTGTTGCTTTGTAAACTTGCAGTATAAATCGTAGGCCATTCTCAAAAATAATATTGGGAGAACTGTCAGCTCTTGTAAAAGCTTCAGCACAGCTCATCATATCTTTATTCTTTTCAAACTGTTTGAACATATTCAATTTGCCTTTGCAAAATAGAGCTGAAGTCGTATCATAGCCAGTAATTGCGTGGAGAAATAAAATGTGGCTCTGACATTTAGAATACGAGGCTAAGCTTTGCGAAGAATAGATTTTTGATGGGGTTTTAGATTTACCAGGCTTCTGAAGATATAATTTTTTGCCGTAAGGAGCTTGTGCGATCAAAATAGCCATCAAGTCTACATCCTCGCCAACAACTACACTAGTACTTTTTTCCGACTGTTCTATCGCGGTTTCGATGATCAGAACATCAGCATCATTTTTTGCCTGCTTTACAATGATGTTAGCAGCTTGAAATCTTTCAGACAACATCGAAATAAATCGACTTTTGTTGTTTTTATTGGCAAGAAATTGTTGTTGGCTTGTTGATACTGTCATTGATGCTTCGTAGAGAATATCTGCGGATGATAAAACTGTGGCACAACAACGACGCTGCTCTGAAGCTTTGATATTATTCCTATCATCATTATAACCGTCGAATACAATTAAAACGTCTTGGCCAAAATACTTTTGTATATAAGCTATGTAGCTATCAAAAATAGTGTCAAATGTGCTGTCTCGACTCCATACAACACGATGCAGTAGATATCCTTCATCGACGATATATTTCACATTTGTGTAATCAATGTCAATGTCTGGCTTTAGTAAGTCATACAAAGATTTTTTATTTTTGCGCATCCCATTCTTATCGAAAAGTGCTAGCGGGTATGGAACTAACTCGTACTTGAAGTATTGTTGGAGATTTTCTTCAAACTGTTTGCTTATACTGATTCGCTGAAACAGCAATAATGAATCAATGGCAACCATTTCCCCATGCATTTTAATTGAGTTGTTCACTGTCAAAAGTGAGGCTACTTTGTTGGCTCTTTTCAACTTAATACTGTCGAATGTCAAGTTGGCAACGCTTGCCACAGAAAGTAGACCTATTTCCCGAGCCTAGTGGCAATTGATTTTCTCATTACCGATGGTTCCACTTGATATTGACATAATGTAGGGAAGCTGAGGGAAAGGATCGCGGCATGAAAACCATTCTAGGACTTTCGCAACATCAGTAGAATCTCGAGCTACTCGTGAATCCCTAGCATCGACATGTTGATCGGTCGTATCCAATTTAATAATAATAATAATAATAATTTTATTCGTGTTATCAAAACAAAATTTGTTACACATGTCAAAGTACACAATAGCAAAAAAATTTACATAATTTAAACTAAATATAAAAACTAAATATAAACTAAATATTAAAAAAAAAAAAAAGTTACACAACATAAAAAACAAAAAGTGTTATATTGAATATTATAAAATGTACACATTAAAATATAGCCTAGCTAAAACATATTAAAAAGTTAAAAACAATAACTAGGACATATCATTAAAATTATTTAATAAAAATTCTTCAGTAGAATAAAATGCTTTCTTACATAAATATAATTTGATTGTTTTTTTAAATTTTACAATATCAAGCTGTTTGATAATGTTTGGCAAAACATTAAAACATTTTACACCATAAAACCTAGATCCAGTTTGGGTTCTTACCAATCTGGAATAATTTGCAATTAAATGTGATTTATTCCTTGTTAAATAATTATGCATAATTTCATGGCTATCATAGTTCTGGATATGTTGTTTAACATGCAACAGACATTCATAAATAAACACACAGGGAAGAGTTAAGATCATCAGATTGCAATAACTTTGTCGACAATCATCTCTGTACGCTATTCCTGCCACTATGCGTACCGCTCGTCTCTGCATTTTAAATAGTTTTGACATAGAACTACTATTTGAATTTGCTAATAAACGTAAAAAATTTATATTTTTATTTACTTTCTTTGACAAAGTATCACCATGTCTAATCCAGTTTAACGATTGATCTATTATTAAACCTAAAAAATTGACTGAATTGTCAAATTTTGGCATATTTAGAGGTAAAGACATGGTTTTTAATGTAAAGCATATATTTGATGATTTAGATTTATTTAAAACAAGTCGATTGGCATCAAACCAATCTACAGCATTCAGGTAAAGATTTGCATTTTGGGTCACTACTGTCTCAATACAAGAATTTGTACAAACTAAAGTTGTGTCATCTGCAAATAACACAACATTAGCCTGACCAAGGTGTTGTGGTAGATCATTTATATATATTAAAAACAGCAATGGCCCAAGAATGGATCCTTGAGGGACACCATTTAGTAGTTTTCGTTTATTTGATTTTATGTCATCATACAAAACTGTCTGATATCTATTTTCCAAATAAGATGATATTAAATTTATGCTCTTGAAAGAAAAGTTGTATAATTCTAACTTTTTTAGTAATATGTTGTGTGGTACACAATCAAAAGCTTTTGACAAATCGAGAAAGGATCCGATTGTGTATTTTCCTTCTTCAAAGCATTCAATAGTTTTAAAAATAAGACATTCAATTGCCTTAGTTGTCCTTTGTAAAGCCAAATTGAGTTTTAGAAAACAAATTATTATTTTCAAAAAAGTCTTTTATTTGGTATGATAATAGTTTTTCAAAAACTTTTGAAACAATAGGTAAAATGGATATAGGACGAAAGTTATTAACATCTTCCCGATTTCCTTTTTTATATATGGGAATCACTAACGCGTTTTTAAGAACATCTGGAAAAATAGATTCATTAATACATGCATTAAACAATTTTGTTATTGGACTAACTAAAATATTTGAAAAATTTTTCAAAATGTCTACTCTTAACCCATATATATCCCTACTATAGCTATTTTTCAGATCTTTTATAGCATCACGAACCTCGTTGTAAGTTGCTTCCCTAAAGTTAAAGTTTAGATCAGCATCTATTTTGTTCATAAATGACAATGGGTCTTTAGATGGTAGAGTAATATTACTTAATATATTATTAGTTACATTGATAAAAAAATTGTTAAATGTTTCAGCATCAATCATATTTGTATCAACAGAGTGCAACTTATCTTTTTTATTTTTAATAACCTGCCAAATAGCTTGACTCTTATTTTTAGAGTTGCATATAAAGTTATTATTAGCATTAATTTTAGATTGTTTAATGCATTTTTCATAAGATGTCTTATAATCTTTATACAATATTTTATTACGTGGAGTTGGATGTTTTGCATATACATCACGTGTAAAACTGAGCGTGTTACGCATTCTTCTTAAATCATCTGTGTACCACACAATGTCATGTTCACAATTTGCCTTAATCTTAATTTCTTTTTCAGGAAATGATTCATTGAAGCATATTGTAATTGTCTTTATAAATGTTTCGACAAGATTGTTAGCATTGCAATCAGTGAAATTAATAAAATTAGTAAAATTTAAATCAGATATTTGATTATAAAAAGAAAATTTTCCCAATTCTGTAATGGGTCTTGTTTTCTTTTGAACAATTGTTTCATTGCTATTATTAATTTTTAAGGCACTTTGTATACCCAGATAATCAGAAAAATGCATATCAACTAAAGCAACATCTGTTAAAATATCTAAATTATTAGAAAAAATAGTATCGAGACAATTGCGTCCTCTTGTTGGTTGAGAATTGAGAATTAATGTTACAAAGGTCTTCTAATTCTTTGCACACTGTATTCATGGCATGCATGCCATACACCCATTTACTTAGCACACTTTCTTGAGTACTCCTTCTTCTAGCCATACCCCCATCTGTTTTCATGGACTTCATGAGTGATTGCTCGATGGTCATATCAGTCCAGGTTCCATAAGTATATTTATTAGATCGTTTGACGGTAAAAAATCCCTTCTTAAAGCTCTCCAGAACATTTTTTGTTCTAGAATCCTCAATTAGCATCATATCTTGGAGATGTAAATGGGCTGATTTTGCATAATTATGATATCCTGCAGCATAAAAGTATGGTAACATCTCCTTAATACAACTCAAATGACCATACCAGTCTCTCCCATTCGCTGAGCTCTGATAAACTCCTTAGCAATAGATATCATTTGGAAATACTGTACCCACAACTTTGCAGTTGGACCACGATCTTCATATTCTTGAACCTTTTCATTCAACTTGCGGAGTACAAACTCGGCTTTTTTATCACCATTATCAATATCATTATATAATCGTGGTTCGAAGAATATCATCAGTTTCCTCATCGACGTTGATTTCTTTTAGCATGATTTTGGCCAAAGCAAGATGTAGCAGAGTATGACCTCTGACTGCTCTGGCGTAGGCATGACCGTTCAGCATTTTATCTACAGATTTGGGTGTGTAAATGACTGACAAAACTTCTTTGAGTCCACTGCCTTGCATTATGAAGCCAACAGCTCCAAGGTAAGACATTAATAAATGAAATCCTCTAAGTATGACAATAATTTTTGATAATTCTGCAAATATCACCGCCCGACAACGTCTCATCACAAATAAAACAAATTCCTTCCATTATTTTTCTACCGCTTTTAATATTTGAATTTCTTTAAAATACGTCCGTGCACTGCGGATCATCGCTTGGAACTAACTACCTAGCAGCGGTCGGAGCCCTATGCCCACATTCCCCTGCTTTAACTAATACCTGCGATAGCCAAGGTAGTAAAACTGGGGGACATAACAAAAGAGTTGACGCCAGATGTTTTACAAGGTCTTTATACGAACTGGAGGCACAGCATTCCTCAACTAAATTTCTTTTGCGACTGTATTTAGTATCATCGTACATATACTCATATTTTCTTCAATCAATAAATTCTCTATCTCGTCTATAGTTGCTTGTACAAAAAAACTAGATAACTTTTTATAGGTAATTGCCTCAGCTACAAACTAGCTTTCTATATTTTTTCCGATAGATCTCATCGTTCTCCAGATATTTGCAAAAACTGTTTTTTGCGACCTTTGACCTCGCGAAAACTTAGGTCGCGGCAGACACATCGATGGGAAACTTTCACATATTATTAAGAGCCACCATACAAAGGTCCATGCAAAAATTTAGCCTGTAACAAATTATTTCGGGGTTAGCCTTTTTTTTTGTCTATTTTTCCTGGACTATTACTCTATTTAATAGTAGAAAAGACACCACAATTAACCAAGTTTTTAACTAACGTGGATTGCACTCTTGGAACCTGATGTTTTCTCTAGGTCACCCCTGACAAAGAAAAAGCAAAAAAATTAAATAAACTGCTAGTTAGAACCTATTAATACTAAAAAAAAAAATTAAATAAAAATTAAAATAAATTTTATACCAAGGTTAGCACTGTCTGAAAATCTAGCAAACTATAAGACGGATAAAGACCGGACCAGAGCAAAAGTCAAACAAATTTTTTTAAAGCAAATTAAATACTTTTGTAAAAGATTTAATTATATTCTCATGCTATTAGCAGCCAAGTTAGCAAAAAATAACTTTTGTTAAGGTTATTCTATTAAAAAAACTACTACTAACTATTTTTTTTTTCTTTTATAAATGTGTTAGTCATACTCTCAACAAAATTTTAGGTCAAATCTATAGTAGAACTCAAAATATAGCGTATTAAAAAATTGCATGAGATCTGTTGTAGTCCGTTGCGTTTCAGAAAATTGTTATAGGTTTTATTCTATAGCATTGGAGCTTGTTTAAGTCCATATAGTGATTTTTGCAACATACATATATTGTTCTAATTATCAAATCCTTTTGGCATTTGCATGTAGGGCATGTAGGGCAAAGAAATGCTGTCTTTATATCAAGTCCTAAGATTTTATAATTTTTAGCTGCCGCTAGTGCAAATAGTACTCTCAGTGAAGTACTATTTACCACGGGACTGAATATCTCGTTGTAGTCAATTCTATGTTCCTGTTCACATCCTCTAACCACCAGTCTTGCCTTGTATCTTCCATTAGTTTTCACTTTTAAGATCTATTTGTTGCTGAGTATTTTCTTGCCTTCTGCTTCATTTTTGTCAACTTCTAGCCAATCTTTATTTTCTCGAAGTGATTTTTTTTTCTCTTTGATAGCTTTAATCCATTCATTCTTTTTAGAACCATTGATTGCCTTTTCAAAAATTAAAAGAGAAAAGTTGTCATATTTTTTTATATTTTACCTCTTGTTTCCCTTCGTGGTTTGTTATTGTTTTTTTGATTCTTTCTTTCTTCTTGATTCATCTTTTTTGTTTCTATTTCCTCTTCTGCTTCTTTTTCTTTTTTTGTTTTTTTTTGTCGGAATTTCTTCTTCGGTTTTTATTTCTGTTTTGGACTCTTCTAATCTTTCTAATTCTTCTATTACAGTTGTCCATTTTTCTTGAATATTTTCATTAAATATTACATCTTTATGGGTTGTTATTTTTCTTTCGTCCATATTCCACAGGCGATACCCATTTAAGCTATATCCAACCATTACTAATTTCTTACTTTGATCATCCAGTTTCTAATGTACCTATCACTTTGGCAAAGGCGTCACTTCCAAATACAAAAAGTACTGGAAAGATCAGGTTTCTTACTTGTCCATTTTTCATGTGGAGTTGTATTAACAGTTGATGAAGGATTTTTATTTGTTAGATAGGCTGCTGTTCTTACAGCTTCTCCCCACATTTCTTTGTGTTGGTTTCCATCCAAAATTTATGTTCTAGCTTTTTCTAACAAGGTTCTGTTCAATTGTTTTGCTTTAACATTGAGTTGAGAGGTATGTGGAACTGTGTAGTCCAAAATTATTTCTTTTTGTTTGGACCATGCCTTGATTTCTTTGAAGATGTATTTGCCACCATTGTCACATCTGAATTTGTGCACTTTTAGATTTCATTTTACTTCCACCATATTTTTGTATTCCTTTATTGCATCTTTGACTTGATTACGACTTTCTAACAGGAATGCCATGCAGTAATAAGTAAAATTATCACAAAAGGTGATAAAATATTTGTTTCTATCTCACGTTATAAGATTTATTGGGCCACACACGTCTGAGTGTATTATTTCTATTGGTCTAATTGTTCTTGTTTGCTTTGTTTTAAACGGAAGTCGTGTCTGTTTAGAAAGGGGCTGCTTACATGCACCTCAATTGCTTCAAAGTCTTCTAAAGTCTTACTTTGCGTAAGTTTGTTGAAACCTCATGGTATGTTCAAAACACCAACCCCAACCCGGATTGAACTGGATAAAAAAGTATTTTCTAATATAAGACCAATTAATATTATAACTACTTAAAGTAACTTACTCCACAATCTCACCTCGCAGCCTATAGAACGTCCAAACTAACTTTCTCTTAAAATTCATTCTCCAAACGAAAGGTACATGAACCTTATGGTCTCAAACATCCAGGTATGCTTCAGGAAGTATTTAGTTGGTAGACACTTTTTTTCAGAAAATAAAGCCGACACTTAGTGTATTTATACGCGGTAGTCGCGGTTTTTTTAACAAAAATTAAAATGCACTGCTATTGTAAAATATAATATTTGTTCACAATAAAAATGCTAATAGAAAGATCTATGTATTTACGGTAACAATTGGTTTAATAATGAATTGAAATAAGTAAAGGTAGGAGTATTTATAGGAAGAGAATATTTTATGATAGGAAGGATTAGCAGGTAGGTACAGATGGTGTTAATAGAAATAAATTAGGTTATTGGGATAAGTAATCCGGATGTTGAAAAAAAAAGACATTAGTTTAATAATAATCATAGACGATACTAAATAATAAAATAAAATAATAAATGTAAATCTATGCAGCTGTCGTCTAAGAATTCCTATAATCTAAAACAGATGACAAGAAATAACATACCGACACCCATTAAATGTTATTGCATTTAATTATAAATTAATTAAAGTATTTGTTCATTATAATTGCTTTTGGGAAGAGAGCATAGTTTCACGACGGGACGTTGAAGGTTTCCGGAAGTAGTACGAATGGTGGCGCTTCTGATAATACCATCGGGACCTGGATGTACTGCTTCAATCCATCCAAGTCGCCAGTGAAGAGGTGCAATGTTATCCTCTTTGATGATGACGAGCTCTCCTGTTTGTAGAGCAGTACTATTGGATTGCCACTTTGTCCTCTTATGGAGCTCCGATATATATTCCCTGGACCATCTTTTCCATATCTGTTGTTTCAATTTTTCCACGAGTTGCCAACGAGATAATCGGTTATCAGGAATTTTGTGGAGTATGTGATTGACAGGTGCTGTGAGAGGCTCACCTATTAAAAAATGTCCTGGAGTTAGTGCGCTGGAGTCATTTGGGTTTTCTGACAATGGACATAACGGTCGTGAGTTCAGAACTGATTCGATCTGAGTTAGCAATGTATATAGTTCATCATAGGTGAGTAAAGCATTACCTTCGACACGATGCAAATGAGTTTTTATGCTTTTTACGGCTGCTTCCCATAGTCCGCCGAAGTGAGGAGCACGAGGTAGAATTAAATGCCATTTTATTTTCTTAGTGCTTAATGAATTCTGAAGTTGCATTATTAGGATCGTTGAGAAAAAGTTAAAGTTCATCAAGTTGCCTCTTAGCTCCAATAAAGTTTGTGGCGTTATCACTGTAGATTTCTGCAACAAAACCACGTAGGGTTATAAACCGGGAGAATGCGGCAAGAAAAGCCTCAGGTGTTAATTGTGATACCAATTCAATGTGTGTAGCTTTCGTAAAAACGCATACAAACACACACATATACGCCTTTGTTGTCTTCTTAGATCTTCAAGCTCCTTTCTTAATCATAAAGGGTCCGGCGTAATCAACTCCTGTCTTCAAAAAGGGTTGGAATTGCTGAGTACGATAACTGGGCAAAGTGCTTCAAATACGTCAATTTAATGGCCAATACTTTAATTTCATAACAGCGATAGTTCCTTGTGCACCGGCGTGTAGCTGAGATCGGTGTATGCTGACAATTAGAAGTCTTGTAAGTTGGTGACACGGTAATACAATCGGACAGCGTCTATCAAATTGAAGATCTGAATGGATCAAACGGCCTCCTACACGTACCAAACCATCTGAGTAGACAAATGGATATAAAGTTAACAATTTGCTGCTTTTTGGTACAGAAGCACCCCTTTGAAGCAGATTATATTTGCAGGAAAAATGTAAAAGTTGAAGGTTTCTAAGTAAAGTCAATGTTGCTAGATAAACTTCATTCAAAGTTAATTCTCCAATTACTTTCTTTTCTTGGCTGCGTATGTTTGCGATAAACCGTAAAACATAGGCTATAACACAAATTGATTTTTTCAAAAGATGAACACTCTGGTAGAATTAAAATGTCTATTTTTGTAGAGATCAGCACATGTTCACTTTTCGGCAAGTCGAGGATCGGTTTAAAAGTTACTGCTGTAGAATCTTTTAATAAGAAATCAGGTCCGTGCCACCATAATAAGTCTTTAAGCTCAGTTGCTTTAAGTCCGCGGCTTATTATGTCAGCGGGGTTTTCCTTTGTAGAAACGTGGCAATCACTGGGAGTAGTTGTTTTATGTATATCACGTACACGATTTACAAGAAATGTTTTTAAGATTCTGGATTCTGACTTAATCCATGACAGCGTAATAGTCGGGTCAGTGTAATAGAAGCGTCGTGCAACTTTATTATCCACTAAAAAGTTGCTTAATCGTTTGGTTAATTCTAATAAACAGAAGTGCGGCATAAAGCTTGAGCCGGGGTATTGGGTACACGCACCATATGCACGTTCACTTGCATCAGCAAAACCGTGAATTTCTATGTCGTGTCCAAGTTCAGGAATTACATTGCGAGAAGTCTCGATTTTTGTCACATCGGATAAAGTTGCTGCATATTCAAGCCGGCGGCTAATGACAAAATCGGGTAATGGGTCGTCCCATCCACATTTTAATTTCCAAAATTCTTGTTTTATTATTTTTGCTGTAACTGTTAATGGTCCAATCAGTCCTAATGGATCGTAGATTTTTGATATGGCACTGAAAATATTTCGTTTTTAGATAATGAGTATACAGGTGAATCTTTGTATCGGTAACTGATCGTATCTGTGATTGTATTCCACACTGTTCCAAGAGTCGTAATTGTGTCGCTTTCGTTACGCGTTAGCACTGTTGTAGAATTGTTGTTATTGGGTTTAAAATCTTTGAAAACAGTTTTGCAGTTACTGGCTCATTGTCTGAGTTTGAAATCACCCTTTAGTAAAAATGTTATCACCTGATCTTGTATCAAAATTAACTTTTTAATGGTATCTGCTCCCGAAATAAGATCGTCTACGTAAAAGTCCTGTAAACATCTTCGACTTCCGATTGGGAGATTCTTTGATTCGGTTTCTGCTAATTCTCTTTGGTATCGAATTGCTAAATATGCTGCACTTGCCATGCCATAAGTAACGGTTGTGAGCTCATATGATGTCTACTCGTCTTCTGGTGAATTTCTCCACCATATCCTCTGATATTTCTGGTCTTCTTTGCGCACATTAACTTGCCGATACATTTTAGCAATATCAGCCGTGATTACAAATTGCTTGGTCCTCATCCTCAACATAATTGCAAATAGATCATCTTGAAGAGTGGGTTTTACCATTAGTATGTCATTCAATGATACACCATTATGCGTGGGGGCAGAGCCGTTGAATACCACACGTAGTTTTGTAGTCAAACTTGCTGTACATCACCATTTGTTTGTTTCATATGTCCCAAGTTTACATATTCTTGCATAAAGTCTCTATATTGATTATAGAATTTCTGATTTTTAGAAAGGCGGCGTTCCAAAGCAAATAATTTGTGCCGAGCGGATATACTGGAGTTCAATAATTTATTCGAACTTTCCTTGAATGGCAACGCAACTTGGAAGCAACAATTTGAAATGTTTTTCACATTTTTGGTCAATAGGTGCAAGTACTCTATCCTGACTGTACTTTTCCATTTTCCAAAATTAAGACACTAATTCATTTAGTCCTACGTAGCCAACAATTGAATTAAAATCTTGCGGAAAAAACCTGCGCCAATTAATAGATCAATTTCTTGTGGTTTGTGGAAGTCTTTTCAATGCGTATTTGTCTATCACACGAGAGGGCAGTTTGTCAGTGATCATAGGTATCACTAGAGCACTTAGCATACAGATATACGAAGCAACGCGTGATGAGATGTGGGTTGAGACAGTGCTAAAAATGTCTGTCTTAGCTCCGCCAACTCCGACGATTGGAGCTGATAAAAGACGTTGCTTGAGGCACAACCTTTTGCACAAGTTGCGGTGATCAGATTTGCTTGAGAACCTGAGTCCAATAACGCTTGCACTGGATGTGATGTTTCTTTTAGGTCTCTTGCTAGTACCACACAAGTAGATAGCAACACAGTAGATGAAGTGTAAGTAACATTTGTTGAAGAGGTATTAGTTTCAATCTCATTACTTTGTCTTGAAGTACCAAGCCTTGGATTGTTTTAGTTGAGATGCAATAACGAGTGATGTCGTTTGTTGTATTCGCGGCAGTTTGTCGATCAGCATTCATTTACGCCATGACACGTCCTAAACAATTGTAGCAGAGCTTTTCACGTTTTACAAAGTTTATTCGTTTATTCATAAACTTGTCGCATTTAAAAATTATGTGATCTCCTTCACATATAACACATTTACGTGGAACATTGTTTACAATTAATGTTCTGCTTCTGTGCGGTCTTACTTCATGTGTTGTTACGTTATTTGTATTGTTTTTTAAAGCTTCCAATTGTTTTACCTTCTCATTCTTTCTGCATGTTTATATCTAATTTTTCGGCCACAAGTTCGATAAAAATGTCACCCCACGCATGAGGTTTGCGGTTCATTGCTTCTAGTGATGCAATAGTTAGAGCAACTGTGTTGATTAAATTTTGCAAACTGGCGTGGTTGTCTTTCTTGGCGTGCGGCAGCTTTAATAGATTTTGCACAAGTTTTTTTCACAATAAAACGCTCGTTCTGATATCTGTCGTGGAGACGTTTCCAGGCAAGTTCATATCCAGCGTCTGAGAGTTTCAATGACTTTAAAACCATAGCCGCTTCATGTTTAAGCGCGGAATGTAAATAATAAAACTTTGGATATTGCTCAGGGTAAGATTGTTGTGAATTAATGCAGTAAATGAATCACAGAAGCCGGGCCACTCGTCGTATTCTCTTCCAAATGATGGAATCTTGATAGTCGGTAATTTAACTTGAATACTTGTTGAAGTTTCAGCGATTTGTAGTGTTGGCAAGCCTTGTGGGAAAGATACACAAGCGATCTGGCAATAATGTTCTCTTCGGAGATATCAACTTTGTTATCGAATAGTTTGTTGAAAATTTTACGAAACTCTTCGTATACGGAGCGAAAAGCGTTCAGATGTACTGAGATGTTTTCTACTTCTGTGAATGACGGAGAGTCGGAGCTGGATTTCAATAAATCTTCAAAGT
Source organism: Tachinus rufipes (assembly GCA_963932245.1). Taxonomy (NCBI): domain Eukaryota; kingdom Metazoa; phylum Arthropoda; class Insecta; order Coleoptera; family Staphylinidae; genus Tachinus; species Tachinus rufipes. Next base: position 23,052,071 of record OZ010747.1, on the reverse strand, counting down.
TAGATGTAGCGGAAAAAAGTTGATTTTTGTTCCATTGTAGTTTCTTCACTATAGTAGCACTAGCCATTGTAAATGTTGTTTTTACGGATGCGGTTTGAAGCACCGTATTTTTATGCGGTAGTCGCGTTTTTTTAACAAAAATTAAAATGCACGGTTATTGTAAAATATAATATGTATTCACAATAAAAATGCTAATAGAAAGATATATGTATTTACGGTAACGATTGGTTTAATAATGAATTGAAATAGGTAAGGGTAAGAGTATTTATAGGAAAAGACTATTTTATGATAGGAAGGATTAGCAAATAGGTACAGATGGTGTTAATGGAAATAAATTGGGTTATTGGGATAAGTAATCCGGATGTTGAAAAAAAAACATTAGTACAATAATAATCATAGACTATACTAAATAATAAAACAAAATAATAAATGTAAATCTATGCAGCTGTCGTCTAAGAATTCCTATAATCTAAAACAGATGACTTAAACCACAAAAAAAGTTTTAAGAGAGTTTGCGTTTTCAATTGCTTTTAGCGTTGTTGTCTTTTTGTTTTGCGTTTATACTTATTTGCGCTAGATTGCAGCATCTGCTTGATTTTGACAATTGCAATATAATTATTAGTTAAGCACAATTGGCAAATGAGTTACTAAGCAAAAACAAAAACAACAAAATTTGTGTGTTTTTACCACACCACTAAGTAGGCCAAAAGATACAAACAAATAAACGCAAGTTATAAATTTACTAGCTGTGTTGTTGATGTAATAGTTTTTATTTTAAGTTTGCATGTGTGTGATTTTGTTCGTAAAAAACTAAATGTTAATAATAATAATAATAAAATATTCAAACATTTTTTAATATTTATTTATTTTAGTGATGAAGGAATAAAGATTTCACAAAGTTATACGTTTGATTTCTTTAATTACGCAGGCATCCAACGACCAGTGCTTCTTTACACTACTCACAAAACCAACTACATTACAGACGTCAATATTAGAACCAATATTTTAGAAGATCAAAAAACAGGTAAATTTTAAATTCATATGCAATTAGTCTACGTTAGATGTAGCAAAAATCTCAATACATTACACAATATCAAACAAACTATAACAAAATAAACTGTTTGTACAATAGTTGATAAATAAAACTGGCACAATTATATTTTTAAAGTAATTTAAAATAAAAAGTAATATGCTCAAATTGGAAATAATTTAATTATATTTTCCAAAAAAATAGTATTAAAGTGCCAAAAAACTTACTTAATTCTTTACTTGTAGTTAGTTTTCGCATAAAAACTATTCAGATTTATGTGTTTACATAAAATTAAGAATTATTAGAGTTGTCCCAGATTTATTTGATAAGCGACCGTAGCACAATGGTCTAATGCATGGAAGGTTGAGAAGGCAGCCCTGGATTGATTCCCGGCAATATTTAATTTGTCGAGTATATGCGGTTGTCTCCTTCGCAAGGCAATGGCAAACCAGCGAAGTATTTGCTTAGTAAGCTCAACTAGTAGTGTGGTTTGAATTCCACGTTAAACAGTAGGTCCCGCATGTTTGTGTAGAACTATTATCGCACACCACAAACATACGAGAGGGGAGCCTACGCTCGTAGCGAGCACGGCACTATGAGAAGAAGAAGAAAGATTTTTAAAGCATGTATGTAATTTTAGCATAATTTAAAATCGACTTTACTCAAACTAACCTAATACATATATGCATTTTTTAAATTATTAAATTTAGCGTTTTACACATTGCATTGACATTGTGCAAATTACTTTGCTGATAATCAAATCAATTAAACTGAAACTTTTTATATGTAATAATTTTTAACATTTTAGGTATCATAGGATATCAAGTCAATGTAAAAAACAACACTAAGTTTAAGATAAAAATGATAATATATGATAACGTCAAAAATATTGTCAATGAAACTATTTCTACCAATATTCAAGGTTTAGTGATAATTGCTCAAGTCAAATTATGGTGGCCTTATTTAATGGATAAGAATCCGGGGTATTTATATAATTTAGAAGTAAGTAAAAATAAAACAAGTATTTTAACATAATTATAATTTAAAGAAGAGAATTAAAGCTAAAGTCTATGAATTTCTTTAGTATAATAAACTTATTAAAACTTGACTAAATATATTTAATCTGACTACTAAGTTTGGTTTATAATTAAGTAAATCTGTCTTGAATTAATTGAATTGTCTCTACAAATTATCTTACATTTTAGATTCAATTAATTGATTTAAAAGAAACTATAGTTTACGATGTATATAATCTCCCATTCGGCGTACGTTCACTAATATGGAGCGATGACGCTTTCCTCATAAACAACAAACCAATATACCTACACGGTTTTGGCAAACATGAAGATTCCGACATCAGAGGAAAAGGCGTCGATTTACCAACAATCATGAAAGATTTCAATTTGATCGAGTGGATAGGTGCAAATGCATTTAGAACATCACATTATCCATATGCTGAAGAAATTATGGATATGGCTGATGCATTAGGTATCATGGTAATTGATGAATGCCCAGCTGTTAATATAGAGTATGTATTTGATTTTTTAATATTTACATTTAAGTTTGTTGAGTTTTAGAAACTTTTCTGAAGAGTTGTTAGCCAATCATAAAGAATCAATAAAAGAATTAGTTCAGAGAGATAAGAATAGACCTAGTGTTATAGCTTGGTCAATAGCTAATGAGCCTAGATCAACTCTTCAAGGTGCTGAAGAATATTTTAGGTAAATATTTAATTAGTTAATTACATAATATAATTAATCAAACAAACAACTATGACTTCATATAGTGCAATTGAATACTAAATGTCCGCATTGAGTTTGAATAAATTATTAATTTATTTCATAACTATATTATAATTAAAATTAGCAAACTAGTAAAGTAATGAAATCCACAATAATATTAGTATAGATTGAATCTACTAACCAATACTTTACTCAGCAGAGCAACTGTAGAACACACTTATAATAAAATAACTTACTATTTTAACAAAATATAATTTTGTTTAAATCTTTAGAGAAATTGCCGAATTTTCAAAATCACTAGATGAAACCAGGCCAATTACTGCTTCTCTTAATAGAGGTTACAACGAAGACAAATTGGTAAACTTTTTTATTATTTAAAATATATATATATTAGTTTCACTTTAATTGTTTAGGCACAATTTTTGGATATTATCAGTTTCAATCGCTATAATTCGTGGTATCAAAATGAAGGAAGATTGGATATGATTATAAACAATGTAATTAGTGAAGCGGAAAATTGGAGAAGAACGTTTAGTAAACCAGTGTTGATGTCTGAATATGGAGCCGATACTATAGAAGGACTACACATTGTAAGTTACTTGATATTATTAATAAGAAAATGCTATGTAGCATAGTAAATAAAAGGTGGGACACGTTTAATTGAATTTTGATTATACTAAAAATTTATTTTGGAAAAAAATGAAGCGCCATCAATCAAAGAAATACGAAAGTTTGTAAAAAATATAGATGAAACTGGAATGCTGGTCGACAATGCACGTATAAAGCAAGCTCATCCAAAATGTTCTGCCAAAATTGTTGCTTCTGTTGGAGCACCCAAGAACATCGACTCGGCGCAGAAATCAGCAACACAATATTTGGCAAACACTTTGAGGCGGATTCTTCACAAAAACCTTGGTATGATTGCGTACAAAGTGCAACTTGTTTATGAAATTTATATAGCTGACCTTGGAGCTCGTTTTTGCTTTGCTCAGTAGACTTTAAACAAATTTAATGTTGACTCTAATTTTGACCAAAAAATTATCTTTTTGGAAAAGGCCCATTTCTATCTTAGAGGTTATGTAAACAAACAAAGCTGCTGTATTTGAAAAACACAAAACCCACATGCCATAGCTGATTAACCAATGCATGATTTTAGAGTGGTGGCGTTATTGGGCCATTTTTCTTTGAAAACGATGATAGAGCTCTGGTTTCAACAAGATTCAACATCCCATACTGATCATCCCATGATTAGTCTTCTGCGCACTAAATTCAACAATTAATTTTGTTTAGTTTATGTTGAGAATGTGATCTTGATGTATTTAATCGTTTTTTTTTTTTTCAATAAAAACTTCTTAATTATGGTAATAAGATTCAAAGTCATCTTGTAGTTCTTCAAAGAACTAGCATGTCAGCAATGTCCAATTGTGTATGGTTGGATATTTGGTGTATTGTTATTTTAGTTTTATGACAGCTTCAGAAAAGTGCAGTTTTTGAGCTTGTATGTGTTTTTGATTGTTTTTTAATTGAAGAAAAAAGTATTTAGTGAAAAAAATAAAAAGCATATTTGTTTCAGGTCAAAGTCAGGGCAAGTTTTGTATACAGGTCAACAAAAATATCTATGTTGAAGTCATGGCAAAGAATATATTAATTAGACATTGCAACTATATTACACAGATAGATCTAAAACTAAAATGGCATCAAAGCTGAAATCTACAAAACAAACTTTGCAACTCATAAGCAAAAATTCTTTAAATTTTTATGCAAAAATGGCTGGCATCAAATAACGCGTCAGGGATATAATTAGAGCAAAACTATGCCTCACAGATCATCAACCATCTTATCAAATAATCAAAAAGCATTGTAGTTGCCAGTAATAAAATTCAAACTGAAAGTATAGGCCACAATTTTCAAAGTTTGCTAAATATAGATAACAAAATAACTAGAGTATAAAGGAAAGCAACGGGTAAAAAAAAACTTGATGCAAAACACAGCAACCTGTAAAATCATTTTAAAAAATGACACATTTAGACTATTTTTAACAAGACCATCAAATAAAATGAAAACTTTGATAACATAAATGAGTCTAATCAGGCTGCAAATGCTTACAAAATTGATCAACATTGTGGTCTTAACAAACACTACACTTGCTGAGTTGTTGCAAAGCTTATAATTTGCAAAGCACAGCTTTTTGTGGCCAACTAAAAAATTATCTTTTGCAAAATATGCTAAAAGAATTAAACGTCAGAAGTGCACAACAAAGCCCGCAGTGCAAAAGGTGCCAAGCGCTTCTAAAAAAGAAGAAGAAATTTTAATCAGTTAAAACCTAACATTACTGAACAGTGCAGGTTGTTTAGTATCTTTTAAAGATTTGATAGTTGACATTTGATTAAGACGGATTTTCATTCTATGTAAACATCAGAATCAGCAACAGCAAGCTAGCAGACCATATAAAAAAAGGGTTTAAAAATTATTAATCACTGTTGCGTTTTTTTTTTGCCGTTTCTAAACTCTAAAGTTAAGGTGGTAATTTGCAACTCAATTAAACTGCGCCCGGTACAGAAGCACCATCGGCACCGCTCTATTTAAGACGTAGTTAGTTATAACAATAAAATGGCGTTAAGATAAATATTCCTTTTTGGTATAAATTCAAAAATAGAAAAATGAGGCAAAAATATTCAACACAAAACACTACAGAACTAAAAGAAAAACATTTATCTTAACGCCATTTCATTGTTTTTTTGGGCAATAGATGATCAACACTAGGTAGTCCTACTGATATATTGCTTTCTATCTTTTTTTAAATTAGTTTATCAAATATGTAAGTTTTATCTTTTTCTAAAGCTAATGGTTCAAGTGCTAGCCAGATTACTAAAAAATATTATCTTAGACAAAGTATATTCTAACAACTACAAAAACACTTCAAATATCTACGTAAAGTCATAAATCGGTTGCAAAAGTATCAGTTACAATGTCATATTAAACATTGTAAATTTGATTAACAGTAGAGTACTTAGATTAGATGTAAACCATTTAAAATTGATACAAAAAATACCATACCAAAACAAAAACAACTAATAAATTATAAAGTTTTTTAGACTTATGTACCTAGCAAGATTTTTAGATATCAAAACAGCTATGAACAAACTTCTGAGATTACTTAAACCAAAACCCGGTATAAACTTTGTATTTTACATAGACACCTGCAACACCGGCGTTGGGGCAATTTTATATGAAGCCAAACCTGTTACCATTTCAACAAACTAAAATGCACAACAATTGTGAAAACCTTAAAAAAAATTGAAACAACTTTTTACACTTTGCATCAGTAATATGGCATTAATACAGCTACAGAACTTGACCAACTCAAAAGTTATAGCTACAAGACTAATTGCTTATTTCAAAAAATTGAATTTAAGGTATTTAACACGCATTCGGCAACGTAAAACTTTTGTCTAACGCATTTAAGGGACACCCAAATCCGCAACCCGCAGCAGCTTAAAGAGAAAAAACAAAAAAAATAGCTGTTTCCCAAAAAGCTCACCAAAAACAAGACATCATAACATGGTAACAACATCATAACTAAGTTTGACTCGACTAACCATACTACTAAAACTAAGCTAAAATTTGCTTTTTGGTGGGATCTACTCTTGTCATGATTTGATATAAGCAAAAAAAAAAACATTAACATCTAAGACATAATCCGGATTAAACCATATCATGGTGAAACAAAAAAAGCTTTGGAAAATAAGCACAAGACACCACGTCGTGGTAATACCAGCACAAACTCAACAAGAAGTTATTTTGATTGGTCAACAACTACAACCGGCTACTTAAAACGCAACTACTGCAGCAATCAGTTATTAGCCCAAAATTAGGGAAAATATTCAAATGTATATCAAAAAATGCCTGACATGCTCAAAAATTAAAATTGGGCACTAGCAATTTAAAACACTATTGAAACTTTAGTCACCAAACAAATTGTGGAAAAGACTAACACTAGATTTTGTTGGACTATTAGATGTTACTAGTTCAAAAAACAAATTATTCTTAACAATGATTGACACCTCCAAATAGTAGCTAAAAACAGTACTATTATCTACTGTTATTAACAAAATACGAAAACAATTTATTGTTTTGACAAAGAAGTTACCCAAAAATCATTTTTTCTGTTACGCTCTGTTATTTAAATTTGTTTTTTATATAAAAGTTTAACCACCTATCTACTACATTGTAAGTTTAGGGAGTTTATTAATTAATTTGACACTAAATCAATTTAAAAACTTGATTGCATCACTTCACTGTAGAAAAGAATTGGGACTCATTTATTTTAGTCCAGGAAAAATAGACATTAACCCCGAAATAATTTGTTACAGGCTAAAGTTTTGCACGTACCTTAGTATTGCAGTTCTCAATAATATATGAGAGTTCCCCATCGATGTGGCTGCAGCGACCTGAGCTTTTGTGAGGTCAAAGGTCGCAAAAAACAGTTTTTTGCAAATATCTGGAGAAAGATGAGATTCATCGGAAAAAATATAGAAAGCTAATTTGTAGCTGAGGCAATTACCTAAAAAAAGTTATTTAGAAGTATTTAGAACCAAAAACGAGATAAGGCGTCCCAAAAAACAAAGAACGTAGAATAATTACTCCACTCCGGCGAATATAGGCAGATCTTAGGATATGATAATGAATAATTAATTTTTATTCAATAGGTACTTTGATGGGTTTTTTTATTACAGAAACATATGTTTTTACAGTAAGGTTTTTTCAAATTTCTGCTCCGTCTCTAATATTTGGATAAGGAAAGACGATGTTTCTATGTCTTCATGCATATCTTCTTTATCGATATCTACTTGTACTGCGTTGAAACAAGCTTGGCTATGACATTGGCTGCAAGCAACCGAACAGTTCAAACCTGCTTTTTGGCATCCACAAGTTGAACCACAGCCTTTTTTGCAGTTATAGAATACCGCATTGAGTAAAACATCAGAAACGGGTTAAAGCTGCGTTGTAATTGGTTCCAAGACATTACTTTGTGAGATCCATCCCCAGTTCTCAGGATCAATTCCCTTATTTCCGAGCCATACCTGAACTTGGTAATATGTTCGATAGAAATGATGCTGAGCAGCAGTAGAGGTTGGAGAAAGCGCCGACAATTGCACAGCAGCATTTAGTTTCGTATATTGTGCGAATTTCATATATTGTAATTCATCGATGGATTTCTGTTTTTTCGTTGCTTTGTAAACTTGCAGTATAAAACGTAGGCCATTCTCAAAAATAATATTGGGAGACCTGCAGCTCTTGTAAAAGCTTCAGCACAACTCATCATATCTTTATTCTTTTCAAACTGTTTGAATATATTCAATTTGCCTTTGCAAAATAGAGCAGAAATCGTATCACAGCCAGTAATTGCGTGGAGAAATAAAAAGTGGCTCTGACATTTAGGATACGAGGCTAAGCTTTGCGAAGAATAGATTTTTGATGGGGTTTTAAATTTACTAGGCTTCTAAAGATATAATTTTTTGCCGTGAGGAGCTCGTGCGATCAAAATAGCCATCAAGTCTACATCCTCGCCAACAACTATACTAGTACTTTTTTCCGACTGTTCTATCGCGGTTTTGATGATCAGAACATCAGTATCATTTTTTGCCTGCTTCACAATGATGTTAGCAGCTTGAAATCTTTCAGACAACATCGAAATGAATCGACTTTTGTTGTTTTTATTGGCAAGAAATTGTTGTTGGCTCGTTGATACTGTCATTGATGCTTTGAAGAAAATATCTGCGGATGATGAAACTGTGGCACAACGACAACGCTGCTCTGAAGCTTTGATAGTATACCCATCATCATTATAACCGTCAAACAATTAAAACATCTTGGCCAAAATACTTTTGTATATAAGCTATGTAGCTATCAAAAATAGTGTCGAATGTGCTGCCTCGACTCCATACAACACGATGCAGTAGATATCCTCCATCAACAATATATTTCACATTTGAGTAATCAATGTCATAGTCTGGCTTTAGTAAGTCATACAAAGAAGATTTTTTATTTTTGCGCATGCCATTCTCATTGAAAAGTGCTAGCGGGTATAGAGCTAACTCGTACTCGAAGTATTGTTGGAGATTTTTTTCAAACTCTTTGCTTATACTGATTTGCTAAAACAGCAATAATGGATCAAGGGCAACCCCATGCACTTTAACTGAGCTGTTCACTGTCAAAAGTGAGGCTACTTTCTTGGCTCCTTTCAACTTAATATTGTCGAATGTCAAGTTGGCCATGCCACAGAAAGTAGACCTATTTGCCGAGCCTGGTGGCAATTAATTACCGATGGTTCCACTTAATATTGACATAATGTAGAAAAGCTGAGAGAAAGGATCGCGGCATGAAAACCATTCTAGGACTTTTGCAACATCAGTAGAATGTCGATCTACTCGTGAATCCCTAGCATCGACATGTTGATTGGTCGTATCCAATTTAATGTTACAAAGGTCTTCTAATTCTTCGCACACTGTATTCATGGCATGCATGCTATACACCCATTTACTTAGCACAATTTCTTGAGTACTCCTTCCTCTAGCCACACCACCATCTGTTTTCATGGACTTCATGAGTGATTGCTCGATGGTCATATTAGTCTAAGTTCTACAAGTATATTTATTAGATTGTTTGACGGTAAAAATCCCTTCTTAAAGCTCTCCAAAACATTTTTTGTTCTAGAATCCCCAATTAGCATCATATCTTGGAGATGTAAATGGGCTGATTTTGCATAATTATAATGTCCTGCAGCATAAAAGTATGGTAACATCTCCTTAATACAACTCAAATGACCATACCAGTCTCTTATTTGCTGAGCTCTGATGAACTCCTTAGCAATAGATATCATTTGGAAATACTGTACCCACAGCTTTGCAGTTGGACCACGATCTTCATATTCTTGAAGCTTTTCATTCAACTTGCGGAGTACAAACTCGGCTTTTTCATCACCATTATCAATATCATCATATGATAGGGTACCATTAATTACGTTTTCAATAGTGGTTCAAAGAATATCATCAGTCTCCTCATCGACGTTGATTTCTTTTAGCATGATATTGGCCAAAGCAAGATGTAGCAGAGTATGACCTCTGACTGCTTTGGCGTAGGCATGACCGTTCAGCATTTTATCTACAGAATTGGGTGCGTAAATGACTGACAAAACTTCTTTGAGTCCACTGCCTTGCATTATGAAGCCAACAGCTCCAAGGTAAGACATTAATAAATGAAATCCGCCAAGTATGACAATAACTTTTGATAATTTTGAGTTTGGAGGTGCTGCAGCAACAAATTCTCTGGCTTTGGCAAACAAGGGTTGATCTAAAGTTATAATGCATATACTGTGTCCCTGACTTTTAGCTTTTTCTATGGCACACAGCAAAGTCGTATAAACTGTACTGTTATTACTAGCTGGATGATTAATAAATGGCAAATAGAGGACTCGAGACATTTCGAACTTATTTAAGTGTTCTATATTTCCGTTCCATCCTGGGAGTTTCGGTATATCGCAGAATTTATATATTTAAATTATTGTTTTAAGGTATGACACATTAGTCGTCTCTTTATATTAAAGCTCTTTGGCACTAATTGTGCTCATTCCTACTACACCGGTATTTTCATAGATTTGTAATGGTACTGCAGCTTTACATACAAAATCCAATGCAAAATACCTGGTCTTGACACAAGAAATGGGCTGCTCTGCGACAACGGATTTTTCTGGAGTGACTGCTGCATCTTCATATAACGTTACTTGCTGGTAAGATGCACACAAACCAAAGGATGATAAAATATTGATGAGACGTCTGGAACCGAATCTTCTATCAAAAAATATAGCAAGCCCAACTTGCAGCCGATAAATGACCTAAGGCGAACAGCCGACATAATAGCATGACTGACGGCTGTACATGCTAGCGTCAAACGTTCGAGGTTGTATCGCTTATTTATTTAAATTAATTTCTCTAAAAAATAAGACAAAGAACGTGAAATTTGCTCGTTTATATTATAGAACATTTGACTTGGAGGAGGATAACATCGATTATCAAGTACTACAGAAGTTATAACTTCATGAATAATTGCAGCTTCTGCTTTGACTACTCTTAAGCGTTCTTTAGCCTTATTTTGTTTTTGATTATTGTACCAGGACTTGTTCATAATATCGTGTTGTTTATCAATAAAACAAATAATAGACATATATCCCGCCTTCTCTGAAATAATTATACGAGGTCCATATCCTTCTCCCAGCTTACTTTTAATCGTTCGATTTGTTGGAGGTTCTACCTGGCAAGCATTTTTCAACTCATTAAAGGTGAATTGTCAATCGTCATTATTTTCAATATAGGAGAATATATTTTCCATGGCAACCATAATATTCTCGTCTTCATCCGTAGGGGGCCTCATAAAATAAACCCAACACTTCGTGTGATATCTGGCTCTCACGGCAACCAAATCCTCAAGAAACTCCAGGCAGTTAGTAACAGCCTTTGCAAGATCATCTCCACGTTTTTTAGCAAAATCCAGTATGCAAGTCTAAAAGGAAGATGTCGTTACATGACGTATCTGACGACAAAGCTCAATCTTTTCCTTCTTTTTATTCTCTTCTGTAGCTGTTTCTCCGCAAAATATGCACAAATTTTCGAATGAAAAATAGCTATCGGTAGACCTTGCTCGAGCACGAGGTGGACTCATAGATGTGCTCGCTTCTTCAGTATCTCTTTGTCGCTTATATGAAACAATACTGCTCTTGCGAGTATATTCTTTTAGGCACTCACGATGAACAGTCACAGATTGTTTGTCTTTTAAATAACCAATTTTTCCATCGTCGCTAGCAACACTTGACTCAATCAACGTTTTTATTCCTCTTTCAACACTGCAAATATCACCGCCCGACAACGACTCATCACAAATAAATCAAATTCCTTCTATTATTTTTCTACCGCTTTTATTATTTGAATTTCTTCGAAATACGTCCGTGCACTGCGGATCATCGCTTGGAACTAACTACCTAGCAGCGGTCGGGGCCCTATGACCACATTCCCCTGCTTAAACTAATACCTGCGATAGCCAAGGTAGTAAAACTAGGGGACATAAGAAAAGAGTCGACGGCAGATGTTTTACAAGGTCTTTATACGAACTGGGGGCACAGGACTCCTTAACTAAATTTCTTTTGAGACTGTATTTAGTATCATCGTACATATACTCATATTTTCTTCAATCAATAAATTCTCTATATCGTCTATAGTTGCCCGTACAAAAAGATCTAGATAACTTTTTATAGGTTATTGCCTCAGCTACAAATTAGCTTTCTATATTTTTTCAGATAAATCTCATCGTTCTCCAGATATTTGCAAAAAACTTGTTTTTTGTGACCTTTGATCTCGCGAAAACTCAGGTCGCGGCAGACACATTGATGGGAAACTTTCACATATTATTGAGGGCCACCATACAAAGGTCCATGCAAAAATTTAGCCTGTAACAAATTATTTCGGGGTTAGCTCCATTTTTTGTCTATTTTTCCTGGACTATTACCTAATTTTGATTTGCAAATTTGGAAAAACGCAAAAGTGATACAGATACACAAGAAAGGAAACACCACTAATTTGGAAAACTATTGACCAATAAGTTTCCTATAAGTTTATATAAAATCTTTGCAAAAATTATTACAGAACAGGCGGGCTTTTGAAAAGGTTTCAAAACTTTAGATCTCCTACAAACTCTGCAATCAATTACAGAAAAAGCAACAAAATATAATGCACTTTTACATCTGGCATTAATAGATTTCTACAAAGCGTTTGACAACATCGAAACCTGGGCTCTTTTCTCTGCAATGAACGGTGCCAGAATCGATTCTAGATATTCCAAGATCATCAGAAACATATACCAAGACGCTACCTTTTATATTAAAATAAATAAAAATCTCACTACAAGAAAAATACTCTTAGGCAGAGGAGTCAGGCATGAGGCTACATTGTCGCCAAACTTCTTTACACTGGTTCTCAAAAATATATTTAAATCCTTGCAATAAAACAACATAGGGTTCAAAATAATCGGCAAATCTATAAAACACCAAAAATTTTCTAATGAAATCGTACTAATAAGTAACAACATCAAGGAAATAAACATCATGCTGAAGGAGCTTCAGGAAAAATCACGTCAAGTAGGTCTAAAAATGAATCTAAATAAGACTAAAATAATGAGCAACGTCTCAATTAGCGTCACCATAGATAATACATCTACTATATCTATCTCGGCCTCGGCCATACAAACATAAACTTGGTAAAGAAAACCAAAATGCAGAAGTAACACATCGAATACATCTAGCGTAGACCGCTTTTGGCAAGTTAAGCATTCTACTTGAGAAACAGGTCAATAGTATTAGGATTAGAAAAAAAAACTTCCGATGAAGTTTGGCATAGTCACAAGCCAGATGTAAAAGATTTCAGAATCTTCGAAAGCCCAGTAATGGTTCATATTCCAAAAGAAAAACGAACCAAATGGGAATAAAAATCAGTACATATGATACTAGTAAGATACAGTAAAACAATAAAAAGGTTAACCACAAGTAGAAATGTAGTTACGGAAAACATTCTAGAAATCAAATTGCAAGTGACAGTCAGCACGTAAATTGAGAAAGCAGAAATAGCAGACACAGTAAGGGATATAAGTTCTAAAGAAAAAACAGTAGCAGGTTCAATAAAATGTAAAGATACAAAAGCAAAAGAATTAAGAAGCAGCACCAGTAATAGTGAATTTTTAGAAGACAAAAACCAGTTAGAAAATTAGAGCCACAACCAAAACCCAAGATGTTTAAAGATTTTGTAACGTACATGTGCTGTGATAAAAAAAACCATACTCTCAGATCCAATAACAGTCAAAGAAGTGTATTCCAGGCCAGATGCTATTCATTGGAAGAGAGCGATGCGATATAAGATTATATAAGAGATATTGAAATTATATTATTAAATATGTATATGTATTATTAATAATAAACAAATAAAAGTCAATCTCGTGTACAACGTCGACAAGCATAGTCAATTTCTAACAAACACTTATCTATGTGATTATTTTATTGCAACCGCCAAACCAACGCCGCCACGAAACAAACACGTAGCAAATTAATGTTTGATTATGATTTTACGAAATCAAAAAGCTGAAACAAATTAAAAAAACTAATAACAAAAACTTACAAATACGGCAAGCAAAATAACGCCAGGCAATACCCAAGAATTAAAAGTACCCCCAACAAACTAACGTGCGGAAATTCAAACCAGTGAATAGATAACGGTGCACGGGTAAAAAGGTTTCAACAATAATTGACCAAACTTCAAAAAAGTTATCACTATAGCAGAATCCTACTGCTATTAAATATACTTAAAAAACAACATTCTAAAACATTTCCAAAAAGATTTCAAAAATTTTGCGCGGGCGACGTGTTGTATGAGCCGTAGCTTTTTTTGTTGAAACAAGAAATCTTTTAGGTTATGTTTTTTCTTAGACTCTAATTTCCAAAATGATGCAGTATTGATAGAAATTTACAATAAAAGTTATTTTACATTTTTCAAAAAAAACGATGTAAAAAAGTCGTTTTGTGGAGTTGTCAAAAATGTTTAGTAGCCCAATAGCAAAAATGTTGTTTGTTTACTATGCCAGAAATGTAGAAATAGGCTTTATTGCTACTACATAATAATAATTTTGTATGAATGTAAATAAAAATAAGTATGCTAAACTTACTTCACAGTTCTTGCTACAATTTGAAGAACTGAAGCATGTTTCCTTGTTGAACAACGTTTTTGGTTGATCTCACATTTTGAGAACATCCGGGTGATTTTCTCTTCAGTGCACACCCTGTTGCTCTTATTTTTTGAACATACAATAAAAACATTTTCCGGAAACCATTTTATTAGCACTTAAATCAAACCGCCGCGTGCAAAACGCACTCTGAGTTGCAGTTACAAGTTTGTAATTTTAAAAAAAAGCTTTACTACAAATATATACGCTATCTAATTGAACAATTAGCCCCTTTTACCAGCTTGATAGGCCCTACAGTAAGTTTTTGTAGTGTGTAAGTTTTTGTTGCTTCTTGTATTATTATTCTAAATTACTGAGTAAGAATTGCAAATCTAACCTGCACACAAGATACACAGAGCATAAAGAAATTTCTAATTTGGTTTTCAGTATCCAGAATACATTTGGTCAGAAGAATACCAAGTAACAGTAATGTCTAAACATTTTGAAGCATTTGATAAATTAAGGAAACAAGGATGGTTTATTGGTGAATTTATTTGGAACTTTGCAGACTTCAAAACATCCCAGAGTGAGTTATTGTCGGTAAAGTACTAATACGTTGAAAGATTTTTTAAAATTAGATTTTATTGTAAAATGTTTTTGTTAATTTTGCAGATATATTGTCAACATTCAGTAAAAATTTTGGTGTTACAATGTATTAGCAGTTCACTGACATTATATTTAATTAATTAAAACCAGTTTGAATAATTAATGAACTATTTTAATATTTTAACAAAAGGTGTTCTTGTTTATCTTATCTTATCACATTTTTTAATTACAAAAAAACAGTTTTTGGTTTTAAGCTAATAGTCAAATTTTTTTAGAAACAACAAGAGTTGGTGGCAATAAAAAAGGCATATTTACTAGAAACCGCCAACCAAAAGCTGCAGCTCATCATTTGCGAAAACGATACTTTAAGTTGGCAAATGAACTGTATAATACTACAATACCAGAAGATTTAGATAATTATATATTTACATTTGTTACCCATAAAGATGAACTTTAATATTATTAAATAAATAATTTTAAGCCAATTGAAAATAAATTATTCCATTTAAACTGCAATCCCAAAAGATAGATATAAAAAAATCATATATATTTTACACAAACAAAACAAATTTATGCAAATTTTTCCACTTCTGCTTTCTATTTATCGCCGGATACTCGAGCTGTATCTAGACACGTATTAAGAGATTATAAATGTTTAAATTAGTTTGTGTCAGATTATGATATAAATTGTTGCGATTGTATTCGGCGGTTTGGGGCACTTAATTTTTATAGTAATCTCTGGTTAAATGTGTTCGAGAGTGGATGTGATATATTTGTGAATTTGATAAACAAGGTAATAAGTTTAAACGTGTTTTTGTATTTATTTTATTACTTATAAAATGTTTTAGTTGTGTGCTTATTTTAATCCGTTATAAATTGAAAAATGAGTATTATATATTTGATATTCTACTAGTTAATAGTAATTATTATTAAGGTTTAGTTTCAAGTTGTGTTCAGTCTTCTATGTGATTAAATTGAGTTTTACTATTATAATAGATTAATTGAAATAGTAAAAGATTGGAGTACACAACACTCTCATGCGATTTACTCAAAATTATTAAAAAATTAGAATTTATAAATGCTGAGATTTGTAAAAAAAAATTAAAAATATTGTGGTAGTATTAAATTAAATAAATTAAAAATGCTTTTTGTATAGTAAAACTAGTCGTAGTTTATAAATATAAATTTATTTTATAAAATTTTAAAAAAATCTTAATTAAATTAAATAAGATTCATAGTGCTAAACACAATTTCCTAAACATCTGTAAAGATTGAATCTACTTTTAACTAAATATTATTTTGTATGCAGTTATTGGGTTGCATGTCATTGCGTATTGAGTAATTAAACCAAGTTAATAATTATTTAAATTCCAATTTTAAATTATTTATTTAATAACCTTTTTTATCCTATAGAAACCATGAAACTTTGGCTAATAGTTGTATTACTACCAGCCCTTGTATTGGCTGCAGATAATGGAATTTTATATCCAAGAGCTTCGGAAACTAGAGAAGTAATTTCTTTAGATGGTATATGGAATTTTAATACAGATACTGAAAACAAAGGTTACCAGGATAAATGGCATCAAACACATTTGAAGCTTGTTAGTAAACAAAAATAAATAATAACTTAAATTTACATTAATAATATTATATTTCAGTTAGCAAACTCTACTTTCATGCCAGTTCCATCAAGCTACAATGATATATCAACAAAATCAAATGTAAGAGATCATGTTGGAGTGGTTTGGTATGAAAGATCATTCTACATTCCAAAATCTTGGTCCGATCAAAGAGTAATGGTACGATTTGGGTCTGTATCTTATTCTGCTGAAGTGGTAAGATTAAATAAATGTTAAAATTTGTTAACACTTTAATGTATATTAATTTCAAAGTGGGTAAATGAAGAACTTGCCACTACTCACCAAATAGGACATTTACCGTTCGAAACTGATATAACCAAGCTTATTAAGTTTGGAAAAGAAAATAAGATTACAGTAGCATGTGATAACACATTGCTTCCTACTTCTATACCACAAGGAGCTATTAAAAACGTTGAAACGTAAGTAAATTATGTTTTGTTTGTAAAATCAAATAAGAGGGTATTTAGTAAATTATGCAAACAAATCTGAATTTGGATTTTTGACGTATAGAAATTAACGGAGAAAAATATTATAGTAAAATTATTACTTAAGTAATTAAAATCAATATCTCATTAAGTTAACGTTAATATAATATTTAGAATGTTTTTCAATTTTTTTTTAAGAAGTTAAGTGTAGATACGCAATTTTGACTTACAGGACTTCAACCTTTAACCATCAAACTTAAGTTTAATCAAAAAGCACAAATTTGTGATTCAAACAATTTTTGCTTTTTCCACTACTGTTCTGTTTATTTTTCTTGATATACCATTTTTTTCTGCTATAAATAGAATTTTTTTCTCATCTTCTATGACTTTTTTTTAATTACCACAGCAAATTTCTTATCTGCAAGAAGGGTTTTTAGTTAGGCAGTGTTGATGAGTTCCAGCTAACAATTTATTTCTTATCTTTAGTAGTTATTGGATTTATTAGGTCTTCCGCAACTTTTTTAAGAAAGTTTGGGCCAATACATTTTTTGACTTGCATGTTTTTCAAATACCTAAAATTCTCTCTTGATTAGGTGTGAATATCTTCTTGCTACTTCCGGATTTTTTTGTTCAGCTTGTAGGTCTAGTTTTCATTGTCCATACGTATCTGCTTATATTTATCTTTGTGAATGTTTATTCTTTTGGACTTGTTTTCTACCAGATTGACTTACTGCTTAAGTGCCTAATTTATTTATTTTAGGTTGTTCGGGGTTTTGAGAAGTTTGCTCCCCGGTGCAGATAGCTTATTGTAGAGGTCAATAAATTGCCTATTCATGTTGAGAATAAAATTAATTTAAAAAAATGTGGTTAGAGAAAGATTTTGATTTGCTGTAAACACAAAAAACTTTTACACAATCTATGCAATACTTTCCTATCTGACCGTGTCTTATAAGTAACGTTTTCAAACAATAATTAGAAGTGCGCATCTTGCAATGCAATGATTTATATAGTGAATGTTGATAAACCACAATTATCTATTTAAAGCAAACATGTTATATTTAGGATTTTTTTGTCTTCTTCTGGAACTATTAGGCGTGTGATTTGTTGAGAAGTTACAACTTGTAGTTGTCTTTGCAAATGTTTGCCATCTTGGTTGTTATGTGGAATCTGAAAGTTAAATTTTTATCTAATTCAATTTTTAGCTTGAAAAAGTATAGCTTTGCTTTTCTCAAAGTTGATTTTTATTCTCCAGTATTGTAGCAAAGTTTTAAGTATTTCACAAGCCGCTTTCAAAATTAACGTATGACTTTAGGATGTCTTGAAGTATACACAAGTGCCGAGTGAATTTAGAAACGGTTTTGTTAGATATTTGTTGCATGCGCAAGCAAACGCACAGTTAGAAACTTGCCCAGTTTATATAAATAAATTTAATAAAAACCGGTAATTTTTGAGCTTATTAAAAAAGAGTATACTTTTGGATTTTCTAATTAAAAAGAGTTAAGAGTATACGAGTATACTGTCCTAAAAAAGAGCATGTTCGGTCAGCCTGTTACAGATTGGCTTTTTGATGAACTATTTCACTTCTTCTAAGTAATTTTTTTTAATTTTCTTTCTGCAAAATTTTCCAATATTGACTGTTCTTAGTATTTTTATCATTCATGCTTTCGAAATTAATTAATTGGTCTTCAAAAATACACAAACGTCATCTTGCTAAAATCATATAAAAAATATCTTGAATCTTTAATTGGCTTTGTCTTCATAGATCTACAAAGATCAGCATGGATTACTTCTAGACTTCATGTTTGATAGGTTGACAATCATTATCTTCTTTTCTTTTTTTTCTTCTTCTGCTTCTAGTAGGTTGCCTGTTACTTCTGGAAGCCTTGTATTATTGTGGTTGGTCTTGAGATGTCAACTGCCAACTGTCGCGCCATCTTTTTGGTGGGTGGACTTCATAGGAGTCTTTTTTTGCGGGCTATTTTAGCTATTCTGGTTTCTGACATTCTGGTTACGTGTTCGTTCCAACAGCGTCTACGCTGCCTTACCCATCGCACTGCATCTTCTACCTTGCATTTTTGTATTATGTGTGTCATCCGTTGTTTGTCCCACATCGTGTATTTGGCAATTGTTTTTAGTGCTTTCATCTCTGTTGTCCGCATATGTTTTGTAGATTCCTGATTTGCAATCAGTAGTGAGGTATTTGTTTTTTCAGATATTTTGCTTTAGGTGTTCCGATATCATAGCAGTTTTGTTAACCTGGTGTTTGACGTCGTTTTTCAGATTCCCGTAGCTGGATATTTTGCAGCCCAGGTAGTAAAACAACCTGCTCGATTGGGGTGTTGTCAATTGCTAGCTTGCATCGCACGAGCTCATTGATTTGGTTTTGGCTATTTCAATAGACATGTTATATTTTTCGGCCGTTGTTTTGAATTTGTGCAATAGTCGCTGCAGGTCATTTTCTGTTTCCGCTATTAAGGCTGCATCATCCGCATAGCATATGATGTTTACTTTGTTGTTACCAAGTCTGTATTCTGGGTCACTTGCCTTAACGGTGTCGATGATCTTGACGGATTCCCAAGTTGGTTTTTATTTCTTTAGTTAATTTCTTGTTAACTCTTATTTTGGTAGTATGGTTGGTATTTAGTTCTTTAATTATACAGATATATTCTCTAGGTACTTCTCTTTCTTCAAGCATCGTTAAGACGTCTCTAAGCTGTATGCGGTCGAATGCTTTTGTGAGATCCACAAAGCATATAAAAGCGGGTGTGCTGTATTCAAGGGTCTTTTCTGCAATTTGCCGAATAATAAATATCGCATCTAGTGTAGAGCGGTTTCTCCTGAAGCTCTGTTATTTTTCGTTCATTGGGATGATGTTGGATATCTCTTTTGCGATTATGCTTGTAAAAAGTTTCATTGCGGAGCTAAGCGATGGTTCCTTTTTGTCTCCTTTTTTGAATATTGGTATGGTAATACTTCTTTTCTATTTGCTTGGTGTTTTTCCCTGTGTTATTACTGCATTGATCAGTTTTGTTAATTCGTTGGTGAAAGATTTCCCACCGTGCTTGATGATTTCATTAACTATTTCATCTTCGTTTAGCGTTTTTCTGTTTATTAGTTTTGCTATTGCACTTCTGATCTGTTCTTCTGTCATAGTTATTCTTTCTTTAGTCTGTTTTCTATGCTTCTCTCTATCTTCCTCTTGGTCCTGGCTTACGTAAAGTTGTTGAAAGTAGTCAACCCATCCTTCTTTAGTTATATCTTTGATTTCTATGTTCTCGTTTGTTGCTTTCTTTTGGCCTCTAAGCATTTTCCAGACTCTCTTCTATGCTCCGTACATGTTGTGTTCCATGTCTGCACTAAATTTTTGCCAGTATTCGTTCTTTATTTTCCGGATTCTTCTGTATACTTGATTTCTCGCCAGGATATAGTTGTCGTGAGCCTCTCGTGTTTGTTTGCTCTTAAAATCTAGATAAACTTTTTTTTTCCTCGGTGATTCTTTTTACTTCTTGGGTGAGCCAGGGTTTGTTGGTTGGTTTTGCGTTTAGGTTTACTGCCTTCTTCCCTAATGCTTCCTCTGCTGCCTTATGTATGTTGTTTTTGATTTTGTTCCAGCTGATGTCAATGTTATCAGTCTCACTGGTTAGATCGGATGTAATATGATATAGTAGGCGGTTTGCATAGAACTCTCGTGTACTTTCTGCGTCCAGTGACTGGATGTTAAATTTTGTAGCATATGTAGTTTTTTTTGTGGATGAGGCAGCGGTAGTTCTTATTTTACACAGTACTAGGTTATGGTCTGAGCCTATGTTTGCAGAGGTTAAGCTTCCGACGTCTATTATCTGAGTAGGGAGTATGGCTCTGTTAGTAATAATAAAGTCTATTACGGAATTGTTGTTTCCACCGCCTGTAAAAGTGGCCTTATGCTGAGGCTTGTGGTCGAAAAAAGTGTTGTTGATCCTTAGTTCATTGAAGGTGCATAGTTAAACAAGCATCTTTCCTCTGGAATTTAATGTTTCTTCATTGAACCCGTCTACTATCTTGTTTCCAGTTCTGGCGTTTAGGTTTCCAAGCAGGATGATGTTGTTGTTTAGAATTTTGTCTAGTAGATATTGTAATTGTTTGTAGAATTCAATTTCTTGTTGTTCAGGTTTGCTGGAGTCCGGTGAGTACACTGATATTATATGCGTAGGTTTGCTATTTAGTTGGAGTGTAACCTTCAGTATACGGTCGTTTATGTATTCTATGTCATCAATGTTTTGTTCGTATTTGTCTTTGATTAGCAGCCCTACCCCTGAGCTTGCCCTTTCGGTTTTGGCGCGGCCGCTATGTACAAGGATGTAGTTTTAGTACCTTGCAGTGCCTGTGCCTCTTTTTTTCGTTTCTGATATGGCGCATATATCAATATTGTGGGCGTTTAGCTCTAGTATTATTTT
Source organism: Tachinus rufipes (assembly GCA_963932245.1). Classification (NCBI taxonomy): domain Eukaryota; kingdom Metazoa; phylum Arthropoda; class Insecta; order Coleoptera; family Staphylinidae; genus Tachinus; species Tachinus rufipes. The sequence goes on along the minus strand of OZ010747.1, from coordinate 23,030,438 downwards.
GTGGTCCTTATTGTTGAAGGACCTTACGTTCCAGCATCCTATTCTTAAGTAATGCCGTTTTTTCAATGTCCGTGGTGTTGCAGTGGTCGTTGACAGTGTTATCAGTTCGGTGTCCAAGGCATTTCTTCCAGTTCTGTGAGCTACTGTTTTTTCTTACCATAGGCAGGTTGCTGGCCTGCACCTAAGAGCCCTCCTCATTTATCCGGGCTTGGGACCGGCAACGACATCTGGTGAGCTACTCAGTCCCCCATAGCATTTAACATTTTACTCTTGATTTATATTTATCGAAAAAAATTTGTTTGAAGTGTATTACACACTATTTCAAGTATAACAAATGAATATACATTTTTGATGCTAATCTTAAATCATTGATTTTGCATTTTGATAATTAGGATGCAAAAAAAAATTGTTTGCCGTTTTTGTATAAAAAAAAGTATTTTGCATTATAAGCAAGGTGCAAATGAAATAACAAAACCCCTACAATTTATTAAGTTCTCTTCAGAAAATAATGCATAAAATAATTTTTTTAATTATATTTTTATTCTTTTAAGCATAAACAGTTAAAAATGCAAAATTCTATTTATAAAAAATCAAAAATGGCAAAATCCGAATAAAATTGAAAAACTGAAAAATCTAAAAACTTTTATAAAGATCAAAATGTAGCAAAATTTAGTCATAAAGTATTTAAAAGTATTAAGTACTAAAATTTACCAAAATCGTAAATATTTAAAAAAATTGCATTATTCTATTTAGTCTAAAATTTGGTCACAAAATTTTTGTTTATAAAATATCAAAATTATCAAAATTTGGCCATAAACTGTTAAAAAAGTGTACAAATTTCAAAAATTTGACTATAAATTACCTATTTTTGTTAGAATGAACCAAAATCCGGCATAAACTTTAAAAAGTGCAAAATTCTTTTAATGAAATATCAAAAATTAACATATTTTGTGTAAAAATATCAACATATTATTAACAGAATTTGGCTTTGATACATCAAAATAATGTCAAAAAGCACTAAAAACCGGTCGTTCAAAAAAATCTTTTTATAGAATGTCAAAAATTGCAAAATTTGTCCATAAAGTATAAAAATATTGACAGAAAACACCAAAATTTAGTCATTTTTAAGTAATAATCAATAAAAACTAAAAAAAAAATATTTTTTTGCGTTTTTTAATTGTTTGTAACTTCTTAGGGTTGCATTTTTAGAAAAAAATTGTAATAAACTTTTTTTTTTTTCATAATTGTCCAAAAAAACATTTTTTTTCCTTTAATTTAAAAAAATTTGAAAAACTTTAAAAACATTTAAAAAAAAAAAGATAATATTTTTTTTTAATATGCTTTTATATGTACAAAAGATACCTTAAAAATTTCAGAATGTGCCGTGCACTATGTTGCGAGATATCTTACAATGTATCCACAAAAATACTTAAAAATAGCGAAAAAAGCCTTAAATCTTAAATTTACATTTTATTATCATTTAAAAAAAATTATAACAAACTTTTTTCTTCAAATTTGCCTAAAAAAATATTTTTTTTTTTAAATGACAGTTTTTCATAAAAAAGATTTTCTTTTTTTTATTATCGATAAAAACGTGCTTTTATATGTAAAACGTTTTTAGCCTTATTTAAGAAAAAATGAAAATACCTATCATATTTTTTTTAAGAAAAACTTTTACTTAAAGTTTTGCCAAACTTTCAAAATATAAAGAATAAAAAATTTATCAGTGTAAATTTATTTTTTAGACAATTTTCAAAAAAAAAATTGTAGAGAAAGGCATTTTTAGTGGTTTGTACACTTGACTCAGACATATGTAAACGGCGCTTTGCCCGTTACAAGACAACTTTATTCCAGTTGAAACTACTAATCTGTAATCATGACATTACCTTCCTCTCTTTTGACATAAAAACTTTTAATGCTTCCAAAAAGTAGTAATTTTAATCTCTTGATGACAAACACGTAATTGAAGTGATACTTACCTACTAAAGTGTTAGTCCTCAAAGGTTGATATCCCTACTTCATCGCTAAATATAGACTTCTAATGCAAGCACAAAGAAAAAATTTCCATTTTTTTAATTTCAGTTCAAACTACTCAATGATAATTATTAATCCACCCAAGTGTTGATCATTGAGAAATTGGTATCACTAAAGCCTCCTCTTACATAGTGAGTTTTAACGCTTGCAAAATTTTCAATTTCAATTTCTGGATGACAAACACTTGAGTAGGGGGACGAAAACCCCAGTTCAAATCATTCACCCGTACTCGTGTTCTGGAGTAAAAAGACTAGATATTATTATTATTTGACATAGAAACTCTTAACTCTTAAAGACAAGAGAAATTTTTAATTTCTTGATGACAAACACTTGGGCAGGTGGACCCACAGTTCAAATCATCCGTCCGTACTCATATTTTGTAGTGACCCAGTCACCCGCCCAAGTGTTTCTTATCAAAAAATTAAATGTCACCATTACTTCCTTTAACATAGAAACTTTTTACGTTTGCAGAGAAGAGAAACTTCCAATTTCTTGGTGACAAATACTTGGGCGGGTCTTTACTTGTGCTCTCGAATAACTCACCCACCTGCCCAAGTGTCCGTCATCAATAGATTAGATATCATCATCACTTCCTTTGTTATAGAAACTTTTATCGATTGCAGAGAAGAGAAGCTTGCAATTTCATAATAAGTAAAACGTTTCAAAACTGTTATAAACTTCAGAACATGTTTGTGAGCTGTTATAAACGTTATAATATATTTGTAAACTGTTATAATAGAATGTTTAAAGCGTGATTAATTGTTTCTGAGCTGTCACAAATGTCATAAAATGTTCCCAAACTGTCCCAAAATGTATAACAGACAATATAAAAGTCATAAAATCTGCGTGAGGTATCATAGACTTTATAAAATGTTCTTGAGTGATCATAAAATGTTTATAAACTGTCAATAATTATTGTTGGACTATTATAAACGCCATAAAATATTTGCAAACTGTCAAGAATATTATAACATGTTTGTGGGAAGTCAATAATTATTTCTGAGATGTCATAAACTTTTTCTATACTGTCATAAACGTCATAAAATGTTCATGAGCAGTCATAAAATATTCGCGAGCTGTCAAAAACGTCATAAAATATTTGTAAATTGGTAATAATTATTTCTAAACTATTATAAACGTCATAAAATGTTTGTGAACTGTTAATAATTTTTTCTAAGCTATCATAAATGTCATAAAACGTTCCTAAGCTGTCTTAAAATGTTTCCAAACTGTCCTAAAATGTTTGTGAAATATCATAAACGTCATAAAATGTTTGTGAACTGTAATAAATATAATAAAATGTTTGTGAGCTGCCATAAAGAACTGTTTTAATCATCATAAATTATTCCTGAGCTGTAAACTTTATGAATGTTGTAAAATGTTTGTGAGAAGTCAATAATTGTTTCTGAGCTGTCATAAACGTTTTTGGCATATTATTCCTGAGCTGTTAGAATCGTCATAAAATGTTTGTAAACTGTTATGAATGTCATCAAATGTTTCTAAACTGTCATAAACGTCATAAAATGTTCTCGAATTGTCATAAAATGTTTAAAAAATATGATAAATGCCATACAATATGCGTGAGCTATCATAAACGTCATAAAATGTTCATGAGCAGTCATAAAATGTTTGTGAAATGGTGTAAAATGTCCGAAAGCTGTCAGAAATGACAATAATTGTTTTTAAATTATCATAAACGCTATAAAATGTTTGTAAACTGTCAATAATTGTTTCTGAGCTATCACAAATGTCATAAAATGTTTCTACTGTATCTCAAAATCCAAACTATCATAAAATGTTTATGAGCTGTTATAAATATTTGTGAACTGCCATAGATGTCATCAAGAATTTAAAATTATTCTTGAGCTGTAAGAAACGTTATAAAATGTCGTAAATTAATTTTGAGCTGTTATAAATGTTATAAACTAATGTTTATGAGCTCTCATACGCGTCATAAAATATTTGTGAGTAAATATTAACTAATTCTAAGCTGTATTAATATATTTCTAAACTGTCAAAAACGTCATAAAATATTCCTGATTGTGAGATGTCAAGCATCATAACACGTCTGTGAGCTGTCAAAAACTTTATAAAATGTTTGTAAGCTGTTATAAACGTCATATAATGTTTGTGAAGGAAGTTTCTCTTTAAAGACTCTATGTCAAAGAAGATAACATTCAATAACCATCACTTTTTCTAACATAGTGACTAAGAACAATTGATGCATTGGGTGGAAAACAAGCGTTAAGCAATTAATAATGTTTTTTCTGTTATTTATTTAAAACTTGCATAGTACTATATAGAACCTAAAACCAATATTTCTGATGTTAAACTAAGGTGCTTACACATATTTAGATTTACTTATTTAACTGAAAAACCTGATTTTATTTTCTACTATTATCTTAAAACTAAATTTTTTATATAATTTAAAAACTAATATAAGAAATAACAAAAACATCTTATATATTTTCTACTTTTAAAAATCTGGCCAATGGCTGTATTTTATTATTGTTTTGATTAATAATAAATTGATATTGTAAAGCGTATTAAAGTTTTTTTAATCAATTTCAGTGATGAAGGAATAAAGGTCTCACAAAGTTACACATTTGATTTCTTCAATTATGCAGGCATCCAGCGACCAGTACTCCTTTACACTACTCACAAAACAAACTACATTACAGACGTCAAAATTCAAACAGATGTTTTAGAAGATCAAGAAACAGGTAACATTAATTTTTATGCAATACTTTAAGCAAAATTAAATAAATTTCACATCATGTCAATTACTACTACAAACTATAACAAAATAAACTTAGAAAAATAGTTCATAATTAAATGTAAATAATTGTTAAATAATAATTCTTTTGATTGTCAACAAAACATTGTTATATAGAATATAAGTAAACCAACTTTTCGATTTGAATAGAATGGAATACAATTTTTTAATTTTAAATCATTTTAAAATTTTAGGCACAATAAAATATCAAATTAATGCTAACAACATCACTGATGTTAAGATAAAAGTGACAATATATGATGACGCTAAGAATATCGTAAATGAAGCCACTTCTACTAATTCTCAAGGCCTGATGACAATTGCTCAAGTCAGATTGTGGTGGCCTTATTTGATGAATGAAAACCCAGGCTATTTATACAATTTAGAAGTAAGTAAAAATGAAATAATTATTTTAACTTATTTACAATTTAAAAAAAATAATAAATTTATTATAGTAAAAAAATCTTGACTAAAATAAGGAATAAAAATAAGACTTTTAAGAGTTATTAATAAACTATCATAAATATTTTTAAAAACTGTTCTTAAGTTATTAAAATCTTAGATTCAATTAGTTGACATAGAAGAAACTATAGTTTATGATGTATACAACCTCCCATTTGGTGTACGTACATTATTATGGAACAATGATACCTTCCTCATTAACAACAAACCAATATACCTACACGGTTTTGGCAAACATGAAGACTCCGACATTAGAGGAAGAGGCGTTGATTTACCAACAATCATGAAAGATTTTAATTTGATCCAATGGGTAGGTGGAAACGCGTTTAGGACTTCACATTATCCATATGCTGAAGAAATTATGGATATGGCCGATGCATTGGGTATTATGGTAATTGATGAATGTCCCGCTGTGAATATAGAGTTTGTTTTTCTATTATTTTAAAATTACATTTTTATTAAGTTTGTTGAGTTTTAGAAACTTTTCAGATGAACTTTTAGCTAATCATAAACAGGCAATGAAAGAAACGGTACAAAGGGATAAGAATAGAGCTTGTGTTATAGCTTGGTCAATAGCTAATGAGCCTAGATCACAACTTGAAGGAGCGGAGGAATATTTTAAGTAAGTATAATAATTTAAATTAATTTTTTTTTTACTTCATCATTAGGCAAATAATGACAGATTTTAAATACAAACATATTGTGTACGGTTACTCCATTATTTTTTACTGAATTAATTTAAACATTTTCAATTTTAATTTGAACCTTATTACCAAGAACATTATTTGAGCAAGCTCTGCTATTATTGCAAAAATTATTTAATTTATTCTTTAGGTATACGTCCTTCAAAATAACTACAAACTGTTTTTTATTAAAAAAAATGAATATTATTTCTGTTAGTTTCACAATTTCGTCCTGATCATTAATCATGAAATTGAAAGTATTGTTCCGGTGATGTTGAAAATATCACATTACTATCAATTCAATTTTTAAATATAATAATTTAAATATTATGAATTTTATATTAACTTCACACTAATGTAAGCACTGATGTCACCGGAAATGTTTGCAAATTATGTAATAAAATAAATAATATATTAAGTTTCCTAATTGCCATCAACTTATTGACATTATTCCTCTTATTATTATATAAACAAAATTGATGATTAGTCTAAAATAAATAATAATATTAGAATAATTATCTATTTTATTTAAATAATAAATAATATCAACAGAAACAAACAAAATGAGAATAGTTCTGTTAACAAATTAATTTATCATTTTAGAGCAATAGCTGAATATTCAAAATCTTTAGATGAAACTAGACCAATCACAGCTTCAATTGATAGAATTTATAATGAAGATAAATTGGTAAATTTTATTTAATTATTTTTAAAATAAGTTAATATTTTGCATTGATTGTTTAGGCTCAATTTTTGGATATAGTAAGTTTCAATCGTTATAATTCTTGGTATTGGAATGAAGGACGATTGGATATAATTATCAATAGTTTAGTTAATGAAGCAAATAATTGGAGAAAAACATATAATAAACCAGTGCTCATGTCTGAGTATGGAGCTGATACTATGGAGGGTTTACACATTGTAAGTTCAGAATATAATTTACTAAATATCAGTAAAAAAAAATTTTGTTGCATCAAACCTCTTAATCTCTTAATATTAATAATATTAATTTAAGCATCCGGAATATATTTGGTCAGAAGAGTACCAAGTAACAATGATGTCTAAACATTTTACAGCTTTTGATAAGTTGAGGGAACAAGGATGGTTTATTGGTGAATTTATTTGGAACTTTGCAGACTTTAAAACATCCCAGAGTAAGTTATTGTTGGTAAAGTACTAATACATAATAACCCACATTTTTTGAATTATAACAACTTGAATCATTAAAAATCTGTTTTAATAATTATCCCATATTCATGTTAATTGTCAAAAATTCTTTTAGAAACAACAAGAGTTGGTGGCAATAAAAAGGGCATATTTACTAGAAACCGCCAACCAAAAGCAGCAGCTCATCATTTGAGAAGAAGGTATTTCAAATTGGCCAATGAACTACACAACGCTAAGTTACCAGAAGATTTAGATCATTATGTATCTACATTTGTTACTCGCAAAGATGAATTGTAATACAATTAACTAAATAAATAATTTTGAGCATTGATCACATATTTAAACTAAAATCGTCACAAGACCAAGAGGTGCTGTAGATGCAAGGTTATTCAACTATTTGATATATGACATATTAATTTTATTCTTAACAAATCTATCATATTAACTGTCAATTATTTTACATATCTGTCAATTCCAAGCTGGCCAGACATACTCTTTTTTAATTCAAAATAACAAAAAATATACTCTTTTTTTTAAGTGTTAAATGTATCTGCTAAACAGTAAATTTGGATTTTAAATTATAAATAGTCTAAATAATACGTTAAACTATACTAACAAACTGTTAATTTGGCTTTTAAATTATAAATCTGGTTTTTAAAGTATTTGGTTTTTAAATGTATAAAAGAGACTTCAAAGAATGTAGACAAATACGGTTGAAAAGTATAAAATTCTATTTATAAAATGTTTAAAATAACAAAATTCTGTCTTGAAACATTAAAATATTGTCAGAAAGCACCAAAATCCGGCTATATACAGTTGAAAAGTTTTATTTTTTATGAAATATTAAAAATGTTAAAATTCGGTCATAAACTTTTAATAAGTGCAAGATTCTATTACTAAAAAGTAAAAAATAACAAAATATTTTCTTAAAAGCGGCAATAAATTGTTGAAAAGAACAAGTACAAAATTTGATTCATTAAATGTTAAAAACAACAAATGCTGTTCAGAAAACACCAAAAGTGTAAAATTCCTTTTATAAAATGTCAAAAACAGCAAAATACATTCATAAATTGTCTAAAAGTACAACGTTCTATTTATAAAGTGTCAAATAGCAAAATAATAGTCAAAAGGTACAAAACTCTATTCATAATATGTCTAAAAAGAGCAAAAACTGTTGAAAAGTGCAAAATTCTATTCACGAAATGCAAAAAATTTTAAAATTTCAGAAAAGTATTTAAGTATTGTCAGAAAAAACCAAAACTCGGCCATAAACTGCCAAAAAATATTAAATTCTGTATATAAAATGTCAAAATACGCAAAATCCGGCTTTAAGCTGTCAAAAAGTGCAAGATTTTATTTATGAAGTTGTAAAATCCGACTATAAAGTATAAAAATTAAAACTTTAAAAATTATATTTATGAAGTGTCAAAAATGAAAAATATCTGTAAATACTATCAATAAAAAGGTCAAAACTATCACAGTTTGACCATGATATATAAAAAAAAAATCAAAAACTTAAAAAAAATGCAACAAATTATTTATGAAACGTTAAAAACAACATAAGCAACATATTTTTCAAAAAACAGCCTTAAATTGTTGAAAAAAGTTAATTTCTATTCATAAAGTTTAAAAATATCAAAATCCCGCTATAGAAATGTGTCCATATAACTGTTATATACAGCGACAAAATGTTTAAAAATTGTCAAAAGTACAAAAACTCGGCTTAAATGTTTAAAAGTATAAAATTTTATTTATGAAAAGTCTGAATGTGTTCTGTTCTTAGTGTGCTGTGTACACACATTTAGAGGTTGTACCATAGAAGCGTGTGTGTGTGTGTGAGAGAGAAAATTAAAAAAAATTCCCCAGTTGCAGTTTTTAATATGTTTTTGGTGTTATACACGAGAAATACACGGAAATAGTCGTTGTTTGGTAAATGGGTTCAATTGAGACTCAGAGTAAAGTGAAGCTTTGTTGATTTTTCAATTGCGGACAGGCAAAGATATGCTTATATAAAATGTAAATTTCAACGCAAAAAAAAATTCTTAGTGCTTGGATTGGCTGTAAAATATTATTATCTCTTAGTTGTCTATAGATAAATTTAGGGGTATAATACAAAATGCGGTTAAAAAGGATTAAAACCCGGCTACAAAATAATTTGGACAAAAACTTTAATAAAATTGGTCAAATTTTATATATTCTTAAAATAACATTTAAAATCCAGTCTATAAAAATTAAAATCTTGTCGGAAAGTAATTAAATCCGGCAAGAATCAAAAGTCAAAATTTTATCAGATTAATTGGTAAAATTTTGACATAATTTCAAAAATCTGGTCATTAAAGACAAAATCCAACTTAAAAAAATTAAAACCTAATCTAAGTATCAAATACTTACACATAATTTTAAAAATATGACCATAAATACAAAATTTTACAAGAAAAAATAAAATCCGGCCAACAACTTCAATACCCTGCTTAAAATTGGTAAACTTGTACTTAATATCAATATATCCGCTTATAAAGTAAATAATTCCAAAAATTTGGCTAAAAATACAAAAATTGACAAAAAAGATTTATAAGTAACTAACTTATTAGTAAAATTTTATTATAATCTCAAAAATCCGGCCGTTAAAGAGAAAATCCGGCATAAGAAAAATCAATTTAGACATTAAATAATCAAATCCGGTCAAAAACTATAATAACCTGCTTTATATTGTTAAAATGAAGACAGTTTTAATACTGTTAAAAATCTAGTCATAAAATACTAAATAAGGTAAAATAATTTAAACCCGTTTATAAAGTAATTAAGTCCGGCCAAAACAATAGTAATATAGTATAATACGAACATTTTAAATATTTTGCCATGAAATATAAAAATATTGTCAGAAAAAACTAAAATATAGAAGTGTTTGCACTTTCTACTCATGAAATATTAAAACTAGAAAAAAATGGGATATAAATTAACAAAAGTGCAAGATTCTGTTTTTAAAATGTCAAAATAGCAAAATCCGAAAATAAGTTGTTGAAAAGTGAAATGTTCTTTGCATACAAGGTAAAAACTATTAATCCGGCCATGAATTATCAGAATATTGTAAGAAATTTCGACCATCAATGGTTGAAAAGTGCAAAATTCTACTCTAGAAATGTCAAAAATAGCAATATTAATATGAAATATTGAAATATTGTTAAGAAGCACTAAAATCCGGTCATAAAAAGTAAAAAAAGTGCAAGATTTTATATATAAAATAACAAAACAGCAAAATTTGGCCATAAGCTATTAAAAGGTGCAAGATTCTATTTATAAAAACTAAAAATTTGCAAAATCCGGCCAGGAACTATCAAAATATTGTCAGAAAGCACCAAAATCCAGTCATAAACGGTTGAAAAGTGCAAAATTCTGAAATAAATTAACAAAATTAAACCATAAACTTTTAAAAAATGCAAAATTCTATTCATTAAAAAAAGAAATGTAGCAAAATCTAGCTATAAAATATCAAAATTTTGTTAGAAAACTCTAAAATCTGGCCATAGTGTTGAAAAGTGCAAAATTCTATATATAAAAAGTCAAAAAACACCAAAATCCAACCAAAAACTATCAAAACGTCCTAAATTTTATTTATGAAATATCAAAATTAGCAAAACCCGACCATAAACTGTTAAAAGATGCAAGATTCTATTTATGAAAACTAAAAAATTGCAAAATCCGGCTACGAACTATCAAATTATTGTCAGGAAGCACCAAAATTCGGTCATAAACGGTTGAAAAGTGCAAAACCCTAAAATAAATTAGCAAAATTCAGCCGTAAACTTTTTAAAAGTGTAAAATTCATTTCATTAAAAAAAAGAAAAGTAGCAAAATCCAACTATGAAATATCAAAATATTGTAAGAAAACACTAAAATTTGGCCATAGTTTTGAAAAGTGCAAAATCCGGCCATAAACCGTCAAAACGAGTAAAGTTCTATATATGAAATAACAAAAATAGCAAAATCCGATCATAAACTAATAAAAAGTACAATGCTCTATTTATGACAAAACAGCAATGTGCGGTAATAAACTGTTAAAAAGTCCAAAATACTATTCATAAAATATCAAAAACATGACCGTGTAAAAGTGTATTTTCTATGAAGTATCAATAATAGCAAAATTCTGTTATAATATATAATAATATTTTTAGAAACAATTAAAATATTGTCATAAATTGTTTAATAAGTCCTAGATTCTATTAAAAATGTTAAAAATAGGAAAATCTGGCCATAAACTGTTGAAAAGTGCAAGACTCAATTCATAGAATGTGTAAAGTATAAAAATATTGTCAGAAAGTACCAAAATTCACCATAAACTTTTCAAAAAATGGTAAAAGTCTGTCATAAAATATTAAAACGTTATCAAAAAGAACCAAAATCCGGCTAAAAACAGTTGAAAAGTGCAAAATTTACATTCACATCTTAGATTAATTATTTTTACAGTTGATCATTCTTCATTGGTTATATTTTGACAGCTGCTACGTAAGATTTTGTTATTTTAGACGTATTAAGTTAATGAGTATCATCTTAGATTGTGTATTTTTTGACAGCTGTTATTTAAGATTTAGTAATTTTTAACATATTAAAGAATTTTTTTTAACAGATGATATACTTGTTAGTTTACTCGTCCGTTGCAAATTTTGCGACTAGTTGATAAAAATATGAGGCGACTGTAGCATAATGATCTAGTGCGAGAACTGTTGTGCAGGCAGCCCGGGTTCGATTCCCGGCAGCGGCAATATCTAATTCGTTGAATATATTTTGATGCGGTCGTCTCCTTTGCAAGGCAATGGCAAAACAGCAAAGTATTTGCCTAGTAAACCCTTTTAGCGGTGTGGTTCGGATTCCACGTTAAACTGTAGGTCCCGTATGTTTGTGTAGAACTATTATCGCGCACCACAAACATACGAAAGAGGCGCCGAACATTCGACGTTTTTTGAAAAATTAAAAAAATATTTAAAAAAAACAAAAACAAAATCGACAACCTAAAATTTTCAATTGCCAATTTTAAAATATTAATTTCTCTCTCTGCTAAAAATTTTACAAAAATCTATTGAGTCAGATTTGAGATTGCGTTTTTTTTTTAGTTTAATCATTAGATATTAATATATTGTAAAACAAAAAAACTGTTGGAGTGCAAGTTTTTTTGATTTAGAATAGACGGGTTAAGGACTTAGAGTAGAAAGGTTAAAAACATATAACTTTTATAAATTTAATGGTGGTGGCAGTTACTATGTGATAGATATATAAATTATACTTTTTTTTACTTGTAAAAATCTGGTCACCCTGGTCAATTCTAAAAAGCAAATGTCAATTGTTTCACACATCTTTCAAATAAACTGTGAAATATCAATTTAACAAAACAACTGTTTCAAAAATCGTCAAATCAGCTGTTTTACAAAATTTACCTACCTCAACAGCTAATTTGACAAAAATAGTTTTAAAAATTAGTCATATTCAACATCATCATCATTAATCCTTTTTTAGATGTTTTGTTCAAGCTTTGCGGAATTATTTTTTTTACAAATCCACCCAAAGTAATGCAAATTGCGGTTGCGCAATATTATTTTAGTTCAGAATGTTTTGCTTTTAGAAAATATGTCCAAAAGCGGGCATTAATTCACAACCTCAAACTATTACTTGGTTGCCAAGGTAGTATTTGAAGACTGCGTTGTGCCGTCTGGGATACTATCGTTGATGGTAGGTGGCTTGCTGCTACTTAGCTTTTGTGCATTTGCCGGTCCCTGGCTTTTATGTTATCGTGCATCTCTGCTCGTAGTGCGTCGTTTGCTCCTAGTGAAGCAATATTAGCCTCAGTAAGGCATTACTTCAAAATGATGGACAAAAGTACCTAGAGACTAACACCTAATATAAACAAATGGTGTACACGGTAATGGTAAGAGCGCTTGTATAAAGAGAAAAACCACTCTCAAGTGTACGGTTAAAGTAACTAGACAAAGTTCAGAGGCTAGCATGTCTGCTGATAACAAAAGCAATGAGAACTACGCTTACAGCAGCTAAAAAATACTATTATTGTCACCGCCATTTCACCTAATGTTAATAGCAAAGACAAAACAAGCAGCATACAAACTGCAGATAAATAAACACATTGCAAACTTTGAGATTTGCAGGCCTAACATAACAAACTTGTTGCGTAAGAAAAAAACTCTAATGACAATATCGGACTTTATGAAGAGCCACTGCACCATTAAAAAATTCAATGTCATAATACCACAGCAAAACAAATGGATAAACAATATATACCTGAAAACAGTCAAAGCGACATGCTGGTACTCAAATGGGGTTAAAGACCAAAGAGGCACCAAAACTGGAACATTCAAGAACAAACACCAAGAAAAGCAGACTTTGCTACCTCAGTGTAAATATGTCCCGACTTTTCAAGCAGAGGTGGCGGCCATCGAGTGCTGCACCAGAGACATAATTAAAATGAGACTAAAACCTGATAAACTGATCATATCATGTCAAATAGTTAAACGGCATTGCAGACCCTTCAGCTGGCAGTAATACCAAAAAACCAGGACATAAAAGAAAACCTCATAGCAAATCAGTTTGCAAAACAAGGTGCAAAAAAGACATTTACTAGATAAAAACTCTTTTAAAATTCCATACAAGACCGGAAAAAATAATTGCAGAAGACTTGAACACAGCAAGCTGTAAGAGATTGACACATTTAAAAATATTTCTAACAAGATGATACATGATATGCATGATACAAAACAATGGTAACACTAATGAGTCGTATTAGACTGCAAAGGCTAATCTAACCTAATTGCAGATGTGCTAAAAACAACCCTTTGGCTAAAGGTACATTGAATCAAAAGTTTACAACAGGTTCAATAAGATTGCAGTGCAAAAGGCTCCAATCAAATCACTTTAAGTTAAAAAAAGATAAAGGTGGGGTTTTTAGTCAATAAAAACTTGACACTATTCGATAGTATGAGTTTAGTGTCTTTTGATTTCCCCCTCTTTAACAAAATAACTAATGACGTAGTGTTACAATAAATAAACACTGATCCTGAAGTTGTCTCAAAAATAAAAATTGGAGTACTTTATACATGCAATGTGGCACAATAAGAAAATATTAAACAAAAAAAACGTGAAAAATTTTGTAATTAGTACAGCCTAACCAAAAATTCTTATTCTGAACTGCTGCGCCAAAAAATAAAATTGCCATTACTTTTGATAGAAAACAACACAAAAAAAGTGAGTTCAATGACAGTGTTTGTGAGTTGCATAAGTTAGAATATAGATATTGTATGTTGCTTAAGGCCTGGTTACACAGTGCAAGCTAGCATTCGAACTGGTCTAGTCAGTTACTTGCTGTGCTTCTTGCACCGTGTGATCCCATTATACGATAATAGCAAGGGACAGAAACTCGTATGGTGCGGTCACACAGTACGAGTAGCTGCACTGCAATAACTGACTAGACTAGCTCGGATGCTAACCCGCACTGTTTGACCAAGCTTTTAGATATTGGTGATAGCCGTCCGTTAAGCACCGTACAATTTTTTAAGTTTGACATTTTAGAATTTTCTTTTGGGTGATCGATAACTGTCGTGTTGTAGTAGCATTTCCATTCTGCCGTGGCATCTTAGAAAACTATTGTCACTCAGCAGTATCTTTAAATATCCACAAAAGCAAAAAACTTGTTGATCAAGGGTTTTGATTGTAACTAGTAACATAGCTGATAACAAAAACTTTAATCTAATAGTTGCTTATATTCATGTTAATTAAAACAAAGCAATTTCCGTAGTAAACTAACATACGTCTCTCGCACCAGTTTACGTAAAGCATGTCTTGTTGTATGTTTTAACGGCTTTTCTGACTTCCAGTCAGTGATAGTTGCGTAAAATTACTAAAAGAATCTTGTCTTGTCTAGGGTGTTGTTAATGTAGGAGTCATTGAGCAGAACAACTTTCCTTTGGTTCCTTGCTTATAACCTAAATTAAAAGTTGTCCGCTAACATTTTTTGTAACTATGCCATAAAACTACAAGTTTACTTGCAAGCCATTTGACTTTGCTTCACAACTCCGGCAAAATTTTGACTTCCAAATGTTGGGTTTACCATTGAAAGAAAAAGAACATGGTTATTTGAAGACATAAAAAGCAACAAACTAAGAACTAGTAACTTTCAAGATAAATACTCTTCTTACTTACCACCCGGTTATCTATTTGTTTTTGCTTGTCAAAACTGTAAGTTATTACAAAGGTTTAGATGCATTTTGCCAAAAATTTCAAAAATGTTTTTCTCTCTACGTTGGTACATCACTCAATTTGTTTTGTATTTGAAGACGTAGACCATACACAACTTGGTTCTTCTTTTTCTTCTGGTTATTAAGACCGTCTGCTTGCTTTGGTTAGAGTTGCTTCCAACCGTTGTGTCAGCCTAGACTGTTATCGAGATTTGCCAATGCGAATTCTTACCTTGCGGTCAACTTTAGTTGTGTCCCTCAAGCAACCGTTGAGTCAGTAATGGTTACTCTAGATGTGGAACGTTATTATAGCAACAAACTGGATTGACAAGCAAATTTATAAAACATTACATTCTTACTGCGCACTACAACAAATCCCTAATCTGACTAAAGCAGTCATTTAACAGTAAGTTAAAGTTTACTACTTAAAAATTAACTTTTGGTATAAAACACGTCTTTAAAAAGTTTCACTTACCAAAGACCCTATTACAACAACTAGTTACATAAAAAGTTAGAAAAAAAAGAGCTATATCAGATAGTTTCACTCTAGCGCTATACGCCTACGTTAGCTTGCTTAGCGCTCAACAACCTTATTCAACTAACTACCCTTACCAACGTAGTCAAACAAAGACAAAAGAAGTTTGCGCATATGCTTTGCAAAACACAAAAATAAAACTATTTAACCAAGGTGAAATGAGATATAGGATGAAAAAAGGCAAAATCTAAATAAAGATCATAAAAGATTAGTTAGCGGTACGGCAATACAACATCCGCAAAAAAAAGCAATCAAAACCATATTAAAGCGTACCAATAACTAGGAGTAAATAAAGACAATTAGAAGTTTATCCAAAAATGTCCCATCTGCTCCACCATTAAGAGTAAAAAAACGCAAAAACGCAATTTTACTCCCACCCAATCAACAAGTTTTAGAAAAAAATTGTTATCAACTTTGTTGAGCCCTACAATTAAAAGACAATTGCGTTGATAGAAATAGACATGTTTATAAGGTACAAATTTTTTTTTCAAAAAAAAACTGGGCTGAATTAATTTTCTGTGCTTTGTTTTAACACCAGTAACGCAACAACAAGCCACCAACTTTACACTTAACAAAACCCTGCTTCCACCACTGCCAAATTACATTTCAAAACAGAAAACTTAGATACGCGTTTGCGGAGTAACCGGGTTCGAAGGGTCTTCAGCAGAACCAAGGCCAAAAGGAGAAACAACAACAATAAAAAGTTGCAAACAAAACTGGGGGTAAACCCCAAATGTGCCTAAAAAAAATAAGTGGAACCTTTTGGTAGAGGAAGTCGACGGAAGCATATGAGGCAAGGAATTTAAAATAGTCATAGGTAAAGTTGGAAGAAATGATAATCCGTACAACACGTCATTGCAATGCAAATATGAAATGTTTATATGTAGAGTGACCCCAGATTATTAAGCCAGATTGTATGCAAGACCGGTAAAGTGCATAGTATACGGATTTTAAAGCGGCTTTGCCATAATATTTTTATTTAGATTATGCGCAACTTTATCTACTTGAGTTTGCCATTGTAATCTGCAATCTAGATGGAGTCTTAAAAATTCCATCTCTATAGTAACGTCTACAGCATCGGCTGATCTGTTAGTAAATATTGCTGATGTAGTTTTAGTTTGGTTCAGACACAATTGATTGCAGGTAAACCATTTCGTAAATTTTAATAGTGTCTCACTATTATTCTCTAAAGCTTTATACCAATTATAAGATAAAACTTTAGAATAAGGTTTACCAGTATTTAATATTGTTGTATTATCAGCATATAACACTAATTTATCAGCTTTCAGATAATTTGAATACTCATTAATATATATTAAGAACAATAATAGTCTTAGTATAAATTCTTAAGGTACCGCAACATCAACATTAAGAGTACAAAAAACAATTGTAAAAAAGCTTTTCCTAAAATAGAAGAGAAGGTGGTTAGAAAGTGGCCTGTAGAAGCCCAGAAAAGCTATAAAAAACCTAACAAAAATTCGTTCCGGATTTGACGGAGTTTTAGCAAAAATAGTCAAAACCTTGTTAACGCAGTGCCCCAAGGTGTGACTAACCACAGTAAATAGGAGCTTTAAAAATAAAAACTTAATAAAAACCTAAAAAGGGCCAAACTTGTTTTCCTAGACAAGGAAAAAGATGGGTTAGATGCAAAGCTTTTTGGTCCATATGTTTTTTGGACGTAACCGGAAAATTTTTTGAGCTTCTAATATTGAAAAGCTGCTAGAAGCAAGTGCAAATTTAGAAAAAGCCAGTCATCTCTGAGCTCGTTTGCTAATGTAAAAACGGCTGTAGTATCAAAAAACCTGCGTTTTGGTCGCTTTTAATACGGCCAACTAGAGAGGGATTTTGAAGACTTTGAAAGACAAAAGTGTTCCCAAACATCTACTGAATATTATCAATAGTTATTTGTGATACAAGGTTCAGTTAGTGGGAGAAAAAGTAATTTAACAGGAAGGGCTATAAAATTCAGTTTTAGTTGTAAAACGTCTTTTACGATAACGTAGTAAACTTGGAACTGCCTTTTGGGGTAAAAAGGGTGGCCTACGCCAGACGGGAAATAAGCTCTTGCCTTCATAGAACGAAAAATAAGCAAACTAAACCTAAAACTAGCTAAAAAAAAACGATACTTGTAGTGCTCTCCTGATCAAGAAGAGTGTCACAAGTAAAAAATATCGTCATGAAGTATTTGAAGAATACGCTAAGTACAAATTTAGCTTAAGGTATGCATGTGACAGAAGTGTGTAAAAAAGCGGAAAAAGCGGCTCTTTGCAACTCTATTGCCAAACTTATGGGAAGCGCAATCTTCCACAAGACGCCTGATCTGCAGAAATATAGAAAAATGCCGTGTGCAACAAAGAAAGGCACAAGAAATTGATTTGTAGACTCAGAAAAAGTGCTGCTATAAAAACGGCGGTCTAAAAAAGTCGTCTTACTAAGTGTGAAGCTAAAGAATAGTTGTAGAGGAATGGCAACAGAGATGGAAAGAATGCGTGTCGAGTAAAGGTAGCAGCAAACCCGCATGATCCAAGAGTTATAACAGATGTAGAACGTTGAGTAAGTCTGGACCATAGCAAAATAAACTACTACCTTACGTAGATATTAACGAAACATGGTTGTTGTCGGGTGTACTTGCAATAAATAAAATTGATTAAAAGTAATGAATGCTTGTACTGTAGACAAAGGGATACAAACAAGCACATTGTGTTTCGTTGCAAGAAATGGTTGAAGATGAGTAAAACAGCTAGAATAAAACTGATGGGAGAAACTTTGGACCGGGCAACATTATGGTAATAATGCTGTCTTTGGTGTACAATTAAAATACAGTCACCACCTTAGTAGGGTCCATGTTGCGTACAAAAAAAAGGAAAAAGAGAAGAAGTTAGCTCTATGGTGTGAATGAAGTGTGCAAGGAAGCGGGGCCGTAGCTGATCATTAATGTTAATGTAGGGGTAAAAGTAAACCAAATTTTAAAATGTGGTTGTTCTTTTGTATGTTTTTTGATGTACTTTAGATAAATTGTTTAAAAAACATATTGTGTACTCGCTCAAAGACGAAACTCTTCACACAAATAAAATGTGTGATTGTAAAACTTGTAAACAATCTGTAAAAGTATAAGTTCTAAGCAAGTTATAAATTTATAAAAAGTATGTATGTCTTGTAAACTGTTTAGTTGTAAAAAAGTAAAGAACTGTGTGCGCTCGAAACGTTTCACCTTGAAGTAATACTTAAGTGCAATTCCGAGGTCAAGAAAGATTTTTTTTTTCTTGCAAGAAGAGCGAGAGGTGGTTTTAGTCAGTAAGAATCTGATACTACCCTTTGGGGTGTCTTATAAAAAATTTCCACCTCCTCCAGAACAAAAAAAAGTTAGGTTAGGATCTGTACCTGTTCTGTAAAGATTCTAGGTATATCCATGGGGAACAGTTTAGTCGGTAGCCGTTTTCCACACGTAGTCATATGACTAAACCGAGACGAATCCGACTTACAAAACAAACAAAAATCTACTGCACAATAGGATCATGAAAGATTTGTTTGTCAATTTTTTAATTGTTATACAAAATTTTGCAATTACGAATAAAAATGTCCGAAGCTGCACAACCTTATAGTGACACAAACAAAACCATGTGTATTAATCACCAAAAATACTTTTTTTCAAATCAACCCTAAACAAAAAAAAATAAAAATAATTCAAAAATTGTTTATACCAAACACAACCTTGGTCTTAATTTCTGAGTTATTTAAATAATAAAATAATTATTGAAATATTTTATGTATTAATCTCCTTGTTACATAACTGTAGAATTTGCATTAAATTCATTTGAATTAATAACTTGCTCTTCCGCGAACCTTGAACTTTATTAAAAACTATTTTCTTTAATTACCACTTTTACTGCATCGAATACTTTCCCACATAATTCATATAAACAGTTCGAGGCGATGGCCGTTTGATTCGAAAATAAATGGAAGCCATGCCATATTACATTTAGGGAAATGATTCGTATAAACTGCAAACTACATTACACAATATGTAATAATCATTAATTATAATTAAAGCTAAAAAATAATGTTTAATAATAGAAAATGGAGAGTATTAATTACAATAGTTCTAATAGGTCTAAATACTGAGAAATAAAATATCGTATACAAAATAATTAACCTTTGATTTCTTGTGTAGTAATAGGTTTTATTATGGTTACATCTTCAGCAAAATATTTTTTAATTGGAAATTGTTCTTGTAATTTATTTTAAAATTTTTATAGCTAAAAAATCAAATAACTACATCCTGTATTGTATGAGATAAATAAAAGTCGATGTAATAGCTCAATCCGCACTCTTCGTACACGCATTTTTATAATAGCTTGTTATTTAATGTCACGACTTCATAACAATGCATCCTGCAAAAATCGAAACGGTTTTATTTACAATTGCCGGCAATAATTTTCTCGACGCATTTAACAAATTAAGACTTCACACACAAGTTTATTATCGCAGGCAATAAACTTTCCAACTGAATGCGATTAAGCCGTCCTTTCTACGACCTTTATTGAAATTTATATTGAAAAAGAGAAGGATCAAAATACGCCAGTAAAAATGAATGGAACGGAAATGTTGATTTCGATCTGCAAAATTGCATTTCTCGGATGCACTCTACCAACACGCATCGGATTCATCCCGTGAAGAAATATTGTGCAAAAATTGGCACATGCAAATTAACCGAACGCTATATTTACTGCACATTAAAACGCTTTGTTTCTTTTTTTTCGCAATTGGATGTAGGAAAAATATGTCATAGATGATGATTATCAGGTTATGGATTACATGTTTGTATCAGATAGCATTGGAAATTGCTTTTAATTAGTGCGTATTATCTGTTTCAGATATTTTTAACATGTAAATCTATTACTAGTTTCACACATGCACATTAAAAACGCATTTAAATAACGACAATCTAATGATAAAATTAAGTATGGGAATTTGATGTGATGTAGAATTTGTTTATAAGAATTTTTTGATTTTGACCTTGAAGTTAATAATAATTACCTTAATGATTGATCATAAAGTATTTATTATTAACTATACAAAGGCCAATAAACTATATTTTAAGTTATGTGTGTGGTAAGTAGTTATTATGCATATAATATAATATTAATATACAAGATATAATTCCTTGTAATACCACAGAATATATACTTTTTATTAAACTCTAATTACGTATTCAATTAACTTTCAAGGCTTCTTAAATGATTTTAAGAAACTCATCAAATATATTACATTAAAAATAGTTATAGTATAATATAATTCTAAAATATGCAAAATTATTGTCTGAAATAAGAACAGGCCCTAAAACCAGATAAACCACAACGGATCCATAATGCAAAGAAAAACAACTGAACTAAAAACATTTTATGAGTATTTTTAGTAAAAAATCATCATACTTTGCTCAATTCAAAATACATTTTGACTTCTCCAAACGGATCTTTGTGGAAGATGGCATTGAATGAAGTTAATTGTAGAGTTTTAACATATAAAAATAATAGAATTGTCTTTAAACACTTAGAAAAAAGATAATGTCTTCTTAGAAACAATAAAATATAACATTAATATACTTGGCTTAAGCAACGTTCAATAAAAAGACAACAAAGACAGCAAGTAGAGAGAGAGACAACACTTTGAAGAACCAACCCGACTGTAGAGA
Source organism: Tachinus rufipes (assembly GCA_963932245.1). Taxonomy (NCBI): domain Eukaryota; kingdom Metazoa; phylum Arthropoda; class Insecta; order Coleoptera; family Staphylinidae; genus Tachinus; species Tachinus rufipes. The sequence goes on along the minus strand of OZ010747.1, from coordinate 23,008,855 downwards.
CCCAGAGGAAAACTGCCATACTAATTGCAATACAGTCAATCAATCAACAATCAGCTAATTAATTTGTTTGAATTAATTAGTTAAGAAATTAATTAATTAATTTAAGAGATAAATAATAATAAGATAAATACAGATCGTGGCAATGATGTATGACCAGCTCCAGAAGAATAAAAACTTTTTTAAAAACCAAAACAAGAAGATCAGCAGGCTCAAAAAGTTTATTATCAGCCTGATTGACAAGAAGTCTGAGCGGATTGACCTCTGCAAAGACAACTTTAAATACAGGCTACACCAGAAAGAGCTACTACTAGAGATGCGCATGGATATCACCAAAAAGATATTAAAGTTTTAGTCCAGACCTCTCTCAAAAAGATTGCCAAAAATCTGGTTGATACCGCCATCTTTAAGAACAGAAAGGTAATGAAAGTTCAGCTAGACAACAATGTTGCCGCTTACCACAAAACCTTGCCTCCAGAAAAAGAATTGACCCAGGTGGGTAACAAAAAAAGTTAAAAAAGCAGAATAAGAACACGGTTGAGTCATTTTTAGCTATTTCTGCTGATAGGCCATCAGCCGGCCCATCAAGTCAGGTGCTTTCACCACCATTAAGGCCATCAGCCACCAAGCATAAAAAGCTTTACCCCAGCCGGCTCTTAAAGCTTAGCAACCACTTCAGGTCAACCTAATATCTCAACTTCTCAACAAGCCCACACGCTTTGGCAGTATCCGCAGAAATACACTTTTTAGTAGTTAAAGTCCAAAAAGACTCCAAAATACGTCATAAGAAAGCGTAACATGTTTTATTGGAGATACAATCACCGTATAATTATGACCTTGTAAAAGTTGGAACATGTTAAAAGTTTTTTTTTTATATATGTTTGTGATATAGTACATAGTAAATGTGTTTTATTTGACTAAATATAGTTTGTCATATTGCTAAATATGCAATAAAAATTAATAAAAAATCGTTTTTAACGCTCAGGTTGAGGTTTGAGGCTTGCAACTTGGCTAAATATATTTTGTCACAAGACTAATTTGTAAACAAATATTAAAATTGCAATAAAAAATTATGAAAGTTTTGAGTTTATTTTGTAGTTTTAAGGTTTTTAACTCCGCTAAATATGTATTGTATGTTTACAGTTTTTTAATTTTTTTTATGTTGTATTGTATATTTTATTTTTAATTCAAAACCAAATGACCTGACTTGTGTAACTCAGCTAAATAAGGTTTGTTACACAACTAAATTGTGAACAAATAACAAAATTGGAACTATTTATTTTTTGTTAGTTTGGATCTTATTTTGCAGTTTTGAGATTTGCAACTCAACTAAATATAGTTTGTCGCAATACTAAGTTGTAAACAAATTACAAAATTGCTATAAAATTCAATAAAAGTTTGTTTCTTTGTCAGTTTAAAGCTTGTTTTACAGTTATAAGGTTTGCAACTTAGCTGAATATGGTTTGCAATTCAGCTAAATGTAGTTTATTACAAAATTAAGTTATAAACCAACGACAAAGTTGCAAATAAAACCAATAAAAATTGGTTTTTGTCAGTTTAGTGCTTGTTTTACAGTTATGAGGTTTGCAACTTAGCTAAATATGTTTTGCACCTCAGCTGAATATAATTTATTAGAAAATTCAGTTATAAACCAATACCAAAATTGCAAATAAAACTAATAAAAATTAGTTTTTGTCAGTTTAGAGCGTGTTTTACAGTTTTGAGGTTTAAAGCTTGGCTAAATATGGTTTGTCGCAATACTAAGTTGTAAACAAATCATAAAACTGCAATTAAATCGTTAACATAAATTTTGTCTTTCATCTTATTTAGATTATTTTTATTTAAAAAAAAAATAATGTTTCTGTGATAATTTAGTCTTGTTCCGTTAATGTTTATTTCCATATACTCCAACTATAGTTTTTTAAAAATGTTTTTCAAAGCCATATTGAAAAGTTTTGGTAATATTGTATGTTATCTCTCTCAACTTTAAGCTTTACTGTCAATGTTGCTTGTTTATATATCTGTTTAGAAAGCAACTTGTAGTCTACTTGGTTGTTCTGTAAGATTTGAAAAACTGCTTGTACTATAACCTTTTAAAAAACAAGCTTGTTCCTTACCTTTGTACATTAAAACTTGTTTGCCAAACGTTTAGTTATAATCCTAGTAAAATATATATATATATAGTTAAGAAAGAAGTAAGATAAGTTTTCAGATTGCATCTGTTGCCTTTCATAAATAACAAAGCTTTTAATAAAAAAGTACTTCGTCAAATAAATAAATTCAGAAAACACTACAAAAAAACAAAAATTAAAATATATAGGACATGTTCTGAAAGAATTTTCGTTGGCAAATTGTCTACTGGATAATAGCTAAGGTTTTTTAAAGTTCTTTATTCCCGTCCAATTTCTTATATTCCGAAGCCATAGGAACTGCCTCTCTTGTTTTCTATCTTCCCTTCAAAGGTCAGCTGGAGTATTTGTTATTATGGCTTCTTAATATATGGCGTCAATTACGCGGTTTTATATACTGGAATAGGGATTTGTCCACATTGCCCCTATTAGCAGTTTTTTGACCCACGAGACTCAAAACAATCTTCTCAAAGTCCACGTTTTGAAAGCTTTTGTCTTGTTAATGACAAATTGACAGTAAACTCAGACCACTTAAATTACTGAATAAAAAAAACAGATACAGACAAACATTTCATTAAAAAAAAGCAACAGAAAACCACCTCCAGTAAAGTTTACAAATAATAATAAAGTTGAACCCAAAATGATCCAAAAAAATTAGTTCCCAGATTAGATTTTTGGGAGAAACGGTACTGAATAAAGTCACAAATGAGCCTTGCAAATGTACATAAAAAATAAAATTAAGATAAGAACCTAAAACATACAAAGAATATACAAAAGCAGAAAAGTTACCCACCTTAACCCAAAGTATAAAAAAATACTCAAATTAGATATAATGCACAAGCAGAAACTTGGTGGCCCAAAACAACTTTATTTTGTACTTTGACAGAACGGTGCTAATACAACTTAATGCTAAACCTATAAACCTCAACACAATCAAAAGTAAATGCTTCAATGGCCGACAAAACAAAACAAAAATTAATAGCTTCTATTTTCAAGTAAAAGATATTTTACGACGCATTAAAAAATATAAAATAAATATAATTATAAGTGATTTCAACTCAAAACTTGGAAATAAAAAATTCAAAAAGTTGAAAGGATGTTTTTTGGCTTGAAGTATGCAACAAAAGAGGCAACAGACTTTTGCAAATTTGCCAAAAAAACAGCCTAAAAGTAAGCAATTCATGGTTTTAAATACCGGCACGTATATACGTAAAAATCTATAGCAAATTGCTTGCACAACATAATTTAAAATCAAGTCAACTATATACTTAACAGTAAACAATTTGGTTAATTTTATTTTAAGCATGTAGCTATTCAAAATCAGATGTCACGTTCACCACATACTCTTAGTACCGCAATCATCATTATCAAAACCAAAAAGACCAACCACTATGCGCAAGTTAAGCCTGAAAAAACAAAAGCAAAACGGCATAAAAAATGATAGGAAAAAAACACCAACAGCCAAATAAGAAAAAATATAGGTAATACAACTTACGTATAGAAAGAAGTAAAAAACTTAATGATAGCACATAAAGGCATAAGGCACAAGACCAAAAACAATCATAAATGACAAATTGAATGTTTGCCCTAATATAAAAATGAAAAAAACATAAAACTAGGAAAATGGAAGTAACAATAAAAACAGTAACATAATAATAAATACAATTCAAATAGTTAAGAATGAGTGGCTAACACAGGAATGCAAAGACATTGAACAACAAAACGCCCTACATGACAACTTTAACCTGCACAAAAAAACTAAAAAAACAGCAAAAAATTATCATTGTAACAGAATAATTAATTAGTGCTTGACATTTAACAAAAAAAAAACACATTAAAAACTACTTTTCAAACAAAAGACAAAATATGAACATTACGTATGACAATTCAGTCTTTGGGTGATGCTGTACTACATAATGAAGAAGTGCATTTTTCTAGTTAGTGCAAGGCTAATAACTTACTACTTAAATAAGTGCAAAGTAATGACATTTTCTAGACGTCAATCTACAGTGATGTATAGTTATTCTCTCATAAATAAAATGTTGTCGAAAGTTAACACTATTCATGATTTAGGCATTACGTTATTTACTCCACATATCTATACTTTTGTGGCTAAAGCTTATCAGCTTTTAGAACTCTAAAAAGTTTTATGACCATTGTACTCTAATTATCTTTTACAACGTTTTAGTACGCCCCATATCGAGTATTGTTCAAATGTGTGGTCTCCATACACCGCCGTCGATAAAGGAAAAATTAAACAAACTCAAAAAGCTTGTTCGATTTTTGGCTTATAAATGCAACACTGTTAGCAGCTACACGGGACTGCTCTCTACATTTAACATGGTCAATCTTGAAAAAAAAAACGTTTTAATTTTGACGTGACACTAATTTTTAAAGTTCTTTGTGAGATTATTGATTGTTCTGACTTACTTAGCTCAATTGGTATTTATGTCCCATGCTCCAGTTTTACGCAATAACTATTTATTTCACATACCGTATAAACGTACAAATTATGCGCAACACTTTGCACCTACACGTGTTTTGCGGCATGCCAATAAAGTTAAATAGAATTTTTATGTTTAATTTTTATAGTTTTTAAGTTGTAGATATATATTTATTTTGTAATAGTTTCCGTTGACTACTAAATAAATAAATAAATAAATAGCTTAATAGGTTTACCAATCAGCAAAAACAAAATTTAAAAAAATATTTAAAAAGCAAAAACTAATAAAGCAGTAGAGTCAAATAAAATCCAATCCAAACTGCTAAAACTACTTGACGAGACCGATATCATATACAAAACCTTCAATCAAATCTACAAAACTATAAAGAACGCACTCGTCAGTTTTATGAGTCACACCTTAAAAGTTTTCCTCAAAATCTTATACCAAAAATTGCACAGAAAATGTAAGGTAAGACAAAATTTAGATTTAAACAAGAAGTAAGCAATAACTCAAGTTTTTGTCCAAAATTGTCAAAATAAAAAAAAATATGTTTGGCTATACTTCAAATAAACTTTTGATATAATACAGCTATTTAAACTTGTCAATTTCTGAAAAAATAGACATTAATTAGTAAGATATACAAGGTACAAAAAATTTATAGTGGAACCAAACTGCACAAGTCAAAATAAATAATGTTATAAAATATGTAGAAATCACTGATGACTGATGTGCTGTCACCACATCTATTTAACTTATATTCTGAGCACTTCTTCCAAACGGCACTGACTGTAGAGTAGTAGAAGTAGAAAAAAGCATAAAAGTAAATAAAGTCTAGATAAACAACATTTTGTTATGCAGACAATACAGTAATCATTGCAGAAAATATTAACAATCTACAAAAACTAACCGACGTTGTAGGAAAACAGAGTCAATTTATGAAATTGAACATAAATACAACAAAAACCTAAGTTTATGGGAATTTTTCAAACTCCGCAAACAAAAATGTATTAACATTTAACGACCTATAAAAAGTCAAAAAATTCAATGCCAAATCAAACATACACGCAGCGCATTCAAGAAGTTCAAAAAAGTTTTTACTAGCATTGACTTTAACATTAGCGTAAGACTTGTCAAGTGCTACATTTGGCTAGTCATTCAGTAAAAATGTCATACAATACAGGAAGTATGATTAATACATCGATCAAGTAATCGAAAACATTCATTAATAGATATACGTAGTACACAGAAAATTCTAAAGTACAAGATGCGCACGAAAGCTAACAAAACAAATAAATTGTATATAGCTCACTTATCCACTTAGCAAAACTTATTTTTTTTAAACTCAATGTTTTTAGTTTTGATAACTTTTAAAAACACTGCAAAAATTATGACATTTTTGCAATAAGTTTTAGTAAAAATTAAAAGTAAAAAAAATTAAGTTTTTTAAAACCGAATCTTTTCTTTTTAACTCTAAGAGGTAAATGTTGATTCACCCACAATATTCTTTGCCTTAGTAACAAAAAAAAACCAATATAATGTAAAAAAAATAAGTGCGAAGTGAAATTTTCACAGCATATAGAACAATTTAATCCCAGATAATTCTCAGTTCTAAAATGAGCCGTCGCTTTTATTTTGTAAAATCGTGTTTTTGCAAAACACCAAATTTATTTTACCATAATCAAACTACTTAATAAAAAACATGAAATTTTTGTATACCAACTTTTAAAAAATCCAACTCATTAATAATTTTACTCTAGTGGCGTGAGAGTAAAATTATTCAACATTACAAAAAATTACAAGTAATTCTTCCACTGTTATTTGAAAAAAAAAAATTATGTAGTATATGTCATAATTTTACTTAGAATGGGTAATATCTAACGTATCACTTTGCGGTTAACATATGCGTCACTGTACTCATAAAACCTCAAAAACGTCAACTCAACTTGTTTCCTTGCGTTTGTTATGTCGCGATATTTAATGAAAAAAAACGTTTACTTTAACTGTGTCGCTTTACAACTAACATTGGTCAACAACAAAACATTTTGGCTATTTGTGTATTAGGGCTGTTTTGGATAGAAAAGATTAGAATACCCTTACTGGGCATAAAGCTCATTGTTATATTACTGTTTTAGGTACAGCCACGGGCAGAATAAAAGATCAAGGTTATGCTTATGCATAAGCTCCCTCATTTATTAATCCCAGGACTTATAATCCGCAAAAATTCAAAGTCAATGTTCACAGAAAATAAATTAAATAATGATAATGATGTGATTTAATGTTCTATCGCTCTCTTGTATGTATATATTGTTGCGTGCACGTTAAAAACCTAATCATTTAGATCAGAATCCACAAATGTGCGACAAAATTTCCTGATGTGGTAATCTTCTTTTTCCGATGTCGTTAGCTTCATATATTATATTATATCACAATTTTATTAAAATAAACTTTGGAATAAGAAATGATTAATTTACTTATTTTGGAAATTGTTTAAAAACCAATTAATTAGTTTAATGTATTTATTTGGAATGAACGTAAATCAACTACTCAGAAATATGTTTTAATTAAATTTACAAATTTACACTATATTCCAGAAATATGAAGTCACACTTATTATAAACTACTAACTTAATTAAAATAAAAGATTTATATTTCAATTGTAAACTTCAAATTAACTAAGTAGTTATTTTTATATTCTAGAAATAGATCTGTAATTAATAAACTTCTGAAACCTAAAAGTTGTAAATAAGTATATTAAGCATTTTGACAATTTTAAAATAGTAAAAGGCAAGATACAAAACAATCTGCCACTCAATCCTTGACTATGCACCCATAATATTCCTGAATTCCAATAAACCAATTCTCAATCCCCTGTTTGTAGGAAAAAGGGCATCCCTTCAAACTATTACTAAAATCCGACACCCCAATAACTCTCTCCATAATCCTTCAATCGAACTACTTTATGAAAAAACCCATCTTATCCCAACTCGGAGATTCTAGATAATCTAATTATTCTTAGAAATCTAATAAATCCTAGAATTATTGCAAAATATAAAAGAGCAGATCTTTCACTATTTTAACATATCCCGACTTTTGCTAACAATATCACCTGACAAACCATATTACATTTTTTTTTAAGATTACAATTAACTTTAACATCGAAACAAAACATTTTTTTTTCATTCTAGGTATTGTTCCAAAATGCCAAAAATGCGCTAGACTTCTGATGGGGTCCACTAGTAGTATTGTTATAGAAAAATATTATTAGCAAAGATTACATACTATCCTATCACAGATACCTAATTCTTTAAAAAATACTGACACGTATGGGTCAAAACACCAAACAACTTAATATCCAAACAATAAGATTTCTACTACATACAATATTCTATATTCTTTGGGAAAATTCAAGTCTAGCCCGGTCCATGCAACAGCGATAAATGCAATTTTAATTGCAACATCTCCAAAGCGACGACGAGTAGCTTGACTCGATTAATTACAAATCAAGCTATTCGAATAATTAATTCAACTGAATTAATTAATTAATTCCGTTTAATTAACTAATTCAGATTTCATACTACCAAAGATGAGCGACTGCAAGGTTCTCGCATACCTATACATTGAGTTCCAGAAGATGCAGAAGCAGATGGCCGTCCAGATCGACCTACTCGCTGATGACATCAAGCTTGAGCTCGATGAGTCCCTCTACGTTCTGCGAAAGGACATCACTAAAGAGATTAGGGTCATCGCCGCCGCCGCCAAAGCGGCAACAATAGCGCTAATCAGCAGGCATTTCAATCAGCCTGACATACCCCGGCGCCGGCCGCTCGCACCGAGGTTAAGAGGATGGAACCACCACCTCCACCTACTGCTGTCAAACCTCCGGCTACCTCCCTCAAGAGGCCAGCCGAGCAAAAGGACATCAGCTCCGATTACGACGAATTGCTTATGGAGACGTCACAGGGCAACGATGCCACCACCCAGATGGAACCCCGCTTCGACGAGGACGGTTTCACCAAGGTGGTCCACTCTAAGAGTAAAAAGAAACAAAAGAAAAAATTAGGTGAGCCTATTTCTGTTAGTATGAGGCCTTCAGCCGGCCCCTCACGTCAGGTGCCTTCAGCACCATCAAGGTCATTAGCCACCAAGGCCAAAGGGTCTTCAACCCGGCCAGCCCCTAAGGCAAAGCCGACCAACTCTAGTCCGGCTACCAGCACCTTAGGCCAGTCAACTCAGCCGGCGCCCACAGAGGGAGCCGGTGCACGCCGCCCTCCTCCTATTACCATCCATGATAAGGATGCGTATCTAGGGCTAAAAGCGACCTTCAAGTCACTGAACATCACCATTGACCGCGCAGTAAACGTGGTCAATGGCATACGACTGCACCCCCAAACGCAGGACGATTTCAGGTTGGTAATTGCTTATTGCACAGAGCATAATATCTTTCACCACACCTATCAATTAAGGTCCAAAAAGACCCTAAAATATGTTATTCAGGGAGTGCTCACCTGCATTAAGGCTGAAATAGTGCAGGCTGAGCTCATCGCTCAGGGGTACACTCCAGTATCGACGACACACATGGGCAAAGACAAGAAATCCTTCCGAATGGTGAACGTCCAGCTTCCCCAGGGAGCTCAAAACAGAAAAATTATATTTCATACCAAGTTGCTCGGGCTTCGCGTGACCACAGAGATCAAACGCAAAAGTCCCGAAATTGCACAATGTCACCGTTATCGGTGTGTCAAGTGCGCTGAAGCTCATTCGAGCGCCAGTTGCACTCTTACTAAAGAGAGCGGCCATTTAGCCAAATGTGTCGCGTGTGGTGGGGCCCACAAGGCAAGTTATAAGGGCTGCCTAGTTTATCAAAAACTAAAGGATAGTCGCACAGCCAGGCCTCGGAGCGGCCCCAAAGCTAGCAAGGAGAAATCCTCGGCACAGGCGGCGGAATCGGCGCCTAGTGCTTCTCTTCTATCAGCTAAAGATCAGCTAATACTTCGCTTATCGCAAGCAAGTAATGATGACTTTGCCAAGCTAATACAAGCTTTAAACGTTTTGTTAGACGACTAGACGTCTAATAATTTCAAACCCGGTCCGTTAGTCTGAAACTCAGACCTAAAAGTGGAACTAGATCCCACTTATTCTAGGCAACACCTATATGGTTGGCACATATGTGCATTATGTAAATTCCACGAAAGGACAAACTTCCAGCAATCAAGTCGGAAAGAGTTTAGTCGGTAGGCGCCCGTTAGGGTGAATCCGACACTTTGTGAGTGAGATTTTCTTCCTAGCACAAAAAAAATTCTTTGTGATAACAATTTGCAATTATATTTAACGAGTAAAAAATTAATAAAGCACTAAGTAAAAATTCTTCTTTTTAAAAATTAATTGCGACTAATTGTATCATTTTTTTTAAGATTGAGGGCACAGATTGGACTTTTTCCTATAATGTATGAAAATTTTATTCTTATTATTATAATTGGACTTTATCTTGGGGAGTTTAATTCTGTAAACTCATATAATAACTATTCTCCCCCCCCCCCCCTTAATAAAAAAATTCAAAAATTGAAACAAAAAAATTAATTAAAAAAATAGTAAAAACTAATTTATTTTGCAAAAGTTTATCAAAAATAGCACAAAAACTGTAGCACGACAAACAATGCAATAATAAAAAAACAAAATAATAGATGCATTCAGACAAAGTAGAAGAGCTGAAATAAGTATCAACAGCTTTCAAGAAAAGAAAAAGAATACAATAAGATTTGCCAAAACAAGAATACTAAATTAAAAAAATAAATAAAATAAAATAAAATATTACTACTGTAGTTTTAAAAATACATTAAAACTTGCAAAAAAAAAATAATTCTACAAAAAACTGTGGCGTGAAAACAATTTTCCAGTTTGGTTTAATAAAAAATTGATTTCACTTAAAAAAAAAACTGTTCATAAACATTAGCAATATTACTCAGACAACAACAGAAATCAACATTCAAGTAACCCTAAAAATTTGTTAGTGACACTAGAAAAACTAATGATTTTCCATCTACATTGTATTATAAACAAAATCTCGCAGTAATTGAGATGACTATGTTAATAGTTTTGCTAAACTCTTTTCTTCAGTTTACAATACACAATTCATCTAACTCTTTTATTTGACTTTAAAGAAAACGTCATACATAAATCATTTTCAATTAGTCTGTCAGATATATTTAAAGAGATTGAGAACCTTAAACGTAACTTGCGCACTAGCCCAAAAGGTATTCCATCTATGCAGTTAATACAATGTATATATTTAATTTCTACGCTATTGCATTTACTTTTTGAGACTTGTTTTATTAAAGCTAAGTTTCCTCAAGTTTGGAAACATAGCTACATTATGCATTTGTATAAATCTAGAGAAGGACGATATTACTAATTATATAGATATATGCACCCAGTTTGCTATTCCTAAGTTGATCAAATTGTAACTGGTCAAATAAAATAAATGTACAGAAGCATTTTAGTGGAACAGCAACATGGGTGTGAAGGTCGTTCTACTCTTGCAAATCTTCTTTGTTACAAAAATATTTTTTTAAATGCCTTTCAATCAAGAGTTCAAGTTGATTCTATTTACACAGATTTTTCCAGACTTTTGATCGCTTTATTCATAGAATTTTGATTGCTAAGCTTTGGGCTTTATGTTTTCATGAATCTGTTGTTGCGTGGTTGTTGAGCATTTTGGAAAATCGTACTCGATGTGTGAAAATTAATAATTTTTTATTAAAACCAATTGTTGTTCCATCTGGGGTTCTTCAAGGATCTCATTGTGGACCAATTCTGTTTTTACTCTTTATTAATGATTTTGTTTATTCTATTAATTGTTTGTCTTATCTTTTATTTTTTGACAATCTTAAAATTTATGGAAGAATATAATCTAGCGATAATTGCATTAGTTTGCAAAATGACTTAAATTCTGTTTATTTGTGGTGTCTTATTAATAACTTGTTGTTTAATCCAAATAAATGATTCTCTATAAGCTTCAACAGAACTTTAAGTAAAGTATCGTATGACTATACTATTGACAATTAAGTATTAAAATATAGGATTTGAGCGTAATTTTTGACCCAAAACTAACCTTTGTTGAGCATATAATCTATATGTGTAACCGTGCTATAAAAATGTTAGGATTTGTTTACAGAATGTCTACTGACCTATCTCCAAGCACACTCAAACTACTTTATTGCGCTTTGGTACGCTCTCATTTGAAGTATGCTCCGTCAGTTTGGTGTGCATTCTACAGCATTTATATACGTAATATAGAAAGCATTCAAAACAATTTTTTTTGTTTATTGTCGTACAAACTGGGCATTTTCTCTAAAAACTACGATTTCAACCACATTGCATTGCAATATAATCTTCAATTGCTGGAACTTAAGAGCCGACTTATCATTTTTACGTAAACTTATGATGTCTGAGAATGATTGCCAAGAGCTATTTAAATCTTTTCCGTTTCAGGTATCCAACAATAATCGCCAAACTAGACAGTCTCTATTATTTAGAAAATCTATACATTCTACCAACTATGGATTTAATAATCCAATTGGCAGAATGTGTAGAATTGCAAATAGCTTTTCTAATAACATTGATTTGTTTTGCGTTTTTAAATGTACATTTAAGAACCGATTAAAATGTGTTAATAAATAATTTTATATTTTGTCTTTATATGTATACATTTTCTGTGTTTATTTTGTCATTTTTATATTCTTTGTCTAGTTTATTAGTAAGTAATACACATTGTTTGTATTATTCATTATTATTTATGTGCAGAATGATGTAGATGTAAATGGTTTTTTTCATATGCCGTTAATAAAAAATTATTATTATTAATATCATTATTAAAACTTGCAAAAAAGAAGTATAATTCTACATGCAGTATTAATGCAAAAAAAAAACCTTACAAGATTATTTTATGAGCACAATGGACAGAACAGACTAACAAGAATTTCAAACAAAAACAACTAAAGTGTCAATAAAAATGATAACACAAAAGAAAAAGCTATCGATGGAAGAAAAAACAAATAAAAAACTTAAAACAAAAAAGTTGGATGTACAAATAAGTGCTAAAAATGTAGCAGAAAATTATAAACCAATTACTTTAATAAATACATCTTCCAAATTGTTTACAAACAAACTAATCAGATAAGGTTTAAAGAAAAACGGAAAGTATGTGACGCCATACTCAAACTAAATTAGTGTAAAGAGCATATTAAAAAAAAAAAACAACAACATAAGATATTCGCGCTATTTGTTGACTTAAAAGTAGTTATTGACAGTATAAATAAAAACTACTTGACGCAGCAATTGAAGATGTATATAAAACAGCCATCAACGCAGTCAAAATTAATAGAATAAGATCAAAACCGTTTAAAACTACAATAAGTTTAAAACCCGTCTAATATTATTCAACATAGATATTTCAGATTTAAAAGACACTTTAAAGAAAGCAGAAAGCATTGTATATAAAAGCAATTTAAGCAACAAAACCACGCTGCCTCTAAAATCAAAGAATTATAATTTTAGTGCAAAAGTATGAGCACGGAAAGCCATTAAAAAAGTTCAACAAAAATACATTAGATGGACTCAATCGAAAAGCGCCAAAATGTATGATTATGCAAGAGCCTCAAAGAAAACCTGTACAAGTCATCGTCGTCAGCCATTCATAAGCGTTGTAGCCACTTTACTGCCAGTAACGCTGGCAACTTATATTAGAAAAAATCTACAGTTTTAAGTAGACTCCAAAACACTGGAGAGGTTTTATCATTTCATCAAAGAAGGATTTTAGACGTAAAACCTTACGCAAGCAAGGCGGATTGGGACAGTGTATAATTAGTTCTTTAAGTCATAAATTTAAATCTGAATGGCTTCCAATTGTGTGCAGTTTGCTGATACTCTGAAATATAAGTTTTTAAAAAGCCGCCTAGTTTAAAGCATTGTAATAGTTGAGTTTTTTCCTTTTTTGTATATATAATATTTATTATCTTGTCTTTAGTTGTAACAACTATCAATATGCACTCTTTTAGTAACACTTTTGATCTTATTTTTAAGAATCTTTTTAATTTTCTTTACAGGTTCATATATTTTTTTCAACCTACTCATTGACTGCCAATTGTAACATTTTATTATTTTTTGTTTATGACGTCAAAGGTATTATTTTTGTGTCTATTAGAAAAATAGACTATAGTAAAATATTGCAATCAGACAAAATTACATGTACTGTTTAGGAGTAGCAAAAAACCAGGTTAGGTTAGGTTACGCACTGCATCAAAGTTCCTCGCAAGACCATTAACTAATCTTGAAATATGGTATTAATTTAAAAATTAAAACACAATAAATACATTTGCTTTTATAGTTTACTGCCAAAATTTAAATCCATAAAACTGGGTGTATCTTAAAGGCAATTACACCTGCTCTTTGCCAACTTTATTTTTAATTTTACAATGTGTTATTTAAGAACTACTTAATATGTCGCAACAACATAAAAATACCTTTGAATTTCAACGAGTGAAACCACTGTTGCTGAAATTATCACATAGAAGACTAGATTTAAGTAGTCTGTAAATATTAACCTTGAGTATTTGTGGCTTATAAGTCTCAAGAAATAATAAAGTTTATTCCATGTGTCAATAGTACGGTTCTCTTAAAAGTATCGGTCTTACATCTTTGAACTGTTAGTGAATATTTGTTAGAATTAGCAAGCCTTGTACTACAAGTAAATATTTGTTTAGATGACAATATGTCTTGAATTTCGTTTGAACAATTAAATAAAAACGTTTAAAAATTATTATAATTTTTTCTGCTAAACCGATCTATACCAGCACACAACTTATAAATTCCAAAAGGGTGGTTTAGACTAGTGGATTACGCCCACTCGACCAAGTGTTTGTTATTAAGAAAACTGATATTTCTCATACTTGTCAACATTTCTACTGTTGTTCTTACATGACAGAATGAATGGCAATTGTCATAATAACGTCAGAGATAAAAGCAATATCAAATTTCTTAATAACTAACACTTAGGTGGGTAGGCGGAGCACATAGTTTATAAATTCTAGAACAGTGGTTTAGATTGGTGTACCCCTACCTCCCAAATGTTTGTTATCAAAAAGTTTCTTGCATTTGTCGCATTTCTACAGTTTTTCATATAACTTTTTTGCAATTTTTGTTTTATTAGATAGAAAACTTTTTAATAATTTGAAAGTTTTAAACAAAATAAAATTAAAAATCAATTCATTTATTTAATAAACCAAACTCAATAAATCACAAAGTGTTCTGAAGATATATATTCTTCAGAACACACCTTTGTCGACCTTAATAGCAAAATATGCCCAAATTTAAGACAAGATAAATACAAGAGGATATAAAGCTAGACTTGCCATAAAATATAAAAATTTGCTAGAAACTTCAATTTTGTACACGTTTTGAGCTTTGGGAATTAAAGCATTAAAGACATCTAACAGTTGCTTTTGAAAAAAATAATGCAAAAGTCTACGCCTATTGCAACTCATTTGATTATTTACAATAATATAATTTTAATTCTCATACTACTTATTTATTTTATAACCATAAACATTGATAAAAACATTCATTTCTATGATAAAACTGTTAAATATAATATAGGTTAACCAATATAAATTTACGATATGTATGCAGCAAATTAAGCAAATATAACACATTTATTATTTTTAATAAAAATTGATAGATAAGCCATATACTTATTCCAAAAAAAATGCAGAATTTCCCGCTGCTTCTAGTGCAAATACCCATTTTTATTTTTAACTAATTATATTTATTGTTTTAATAATAATTTTTATTAAGATAAGATTAATTAAAAATTCTAACATTAAAATTCCCGGATATTTGGTAACATCAACATTTATTTTAGGGTCACAGTCAAAGCTTGTTAATAAGATTAAATTTCTATAATAAATTACAACAATAATTTTAATATATTTTTTTTAAACAAAATTCTATTTGTGAATAATAAATTGCAAATAAAACTAAAGACGAGTATTTTAATCAAAATCTATATATTAATAGTGAGAACAATTTTTTTTCTCAAAATTTGACACTCAAAAAAGTAATGTATTTTCGAAAATTTTGAAATTGATTTGACGAGAATGCAATTATACTATAATATAAAGAATTGTACTTTTTAATAAAAAAATAAACATTTTAAATTTTTTAACTATTTGGAAAAGTTGATTTAATTTTGTTTTCAAATAAATTAATATTTATTTATGTTTAAACCTATAAAAACCAATCATTCTTCCGGGTAAATAATATTAACAATAGCTAATAATTAATATAATATTATTATAACCATAAACATTAATAATGTCAAATAAAAACATTAATTTGTATGATAAAACTGTTAATATAAATTACCAATATAAATTTACGATATGTATGCAGCATCAAATTAAGCAAACATAGCCCATTCATTAATTTTAATAAAAATCAATAGATAAGCCATACTCTCATCCCAAAAAAAACTGCAGAAGTATCAATATCAACGAGCGCATACTTCAAACACACATTCGTATCTACCTTATATATCTCTGTACAGAGTAAACAGCGTACTAACCTAATAGCCTGGTTATATAAAAAGGGGCTCCTATAACAACAAAGCGCACAGTAGCATTGTGGAGTCGGTTGTGATTAAACGGGTAGTCCTCACTAAAAGTGCCTCCCGGAGCGGACCGATTGTTCTATGGTGAATTAGTGAATAGGAAAGCAATTTAAAAGTTGTAGCAACGTATTTTTCTAGTCATAGAAAACCAAATAGATGGATGGCATTTTAACTGTTAATCGGCTGTTAATTTTTCACGGAAATATAATGGGTAAGTGCGCTGTTTTAATTACTTAGCATTTAGTTATAAAATGTGTTGTATAAGTTTGTTTATAATGTTTTAATAATTAAATTTATAAAATTGGTAATGTTTATTATTATTATTAATGATTATAGTTGTAATAATAAATGCATTTTTACAAAATTAGTCGTTTTAAAAATGCTATTTATTAAATAACGCAGGAATCAATCAAATGATTATACTTGACATATAAATTACTTGAAAGAAACATTTTATTTGTAACAGCATGCAATGTTATAAAAAGCAGACCGCAATAAGGTCAATAATTTCTTATTTAATATTCTTAAGATATTTATATTAATTAATTAACAACATTGAAAGTATGTATAAGATAGTTCTTGTTATATGTTGAAATAAAATAGAATTTATAGTAAAACTAACAAAATCAAAAACAAAATATTTAACAATTATTTTTAGTAGTATATTAAATATAAATTGCAGGATAGCATTGTTTGCAGCATCTCGATTTTCTAATCTAAAACAAAAATTCAAAATCAAACAAAATATAATCATTTTTCAAAATTTCAAGTTAGACAAAATAAGCTGATTTTTTAAACTTGAAATGAAAACCATTTGTTCCTTAAATATTTGCTTTATTACAGCACCTACCAATGTTTATTATTTACTTTGAAAAGTCAATTTTTGATTAAATTTTTAGTGTTTTTCAAATATGTTGTCAAATTGCAAAATCTACAAAATAAAAATTATAGGATTAATTTAGGTAAGAAATTACTGACAATTTTTCATTTTTTTATTGATAAGCACTAAGCAGTATAATTCAGTCAGTCTTTTTTGACAAAACCGTTTCAAACTTCTGCTTTGGCAGAACATCAGCTATAGTAAGAAAAATAAATATTTTTAATATTTTTCAAAATGTATACATTAAAAATATCAGTGTCAAATTTTGGAATAAAAATAAAGAAACAAATTTTCGTAAAAAATGCAAAAAAAAATCTCAAATTTCATAAAATTATTTTATTTATAATTTAAAAAAAAAAACTAGGTAAACGCCAGACTTTACCGGGACTTGAGGTTGATTACAAAAATAGCTGCGTTTATTTGTCTAGTCCGGAAATAACACACTTTGTTAGCTATAAAATTTGATAAAATTAATTATTTTGTTGATGTTTTTAAAATAATTTACGATAAATTGTTAAAAACATCAAAATTAAATTTCTACAATGAAAATCAAAAAATGTAATAAACCTTAAAAATAACAAAAAAAATTATTGAAAGTATAAGCGGTATGATTAGAAAAGTCAAACTTTATTTAGCTGCAAAGCAAAAACTGTTTAGTCATTAAAGTTTTGCTTTTGCAAAACAACTAAGTTAGTTGCAGAAAAAATTAAATAAAAATAATTTTTTGCAATTTCATAACCTATATATTTTTGTACTTTTATAATTGAAATCAAATTACTATTTTATATAAAAAATGCTTTATTTATTTAGAACTGTCAAGTTTTTCCAAAAAAAAAATGATAAAAAAAGTAATATTAACTATTTTTCATAAAAAAATAAAAATTGTTTTTAATTTTTTTTTTTTTTAATTATTAGTTGTACAATATCTGATCAAAAACAAATACCGTTTGGCACTCAAACTTCCGCTTTGGCAAAACATGTAGTGTGGTTGATAGCTAGCTGCAAAAACAATAAAAAATATCTGTAAAACATAGCTTATTTGTCATTCAAAACCTAAAAGCTGAATTATTTAGTTATTTTCACCAAAAACGGAAGGAATAATGTTAAAAGCATTGTTGTCTAAAAATAAAATATTAAATATCAAGGGCAAAAAAGTAATGTGTAACGACAGACAATAAAATACTGATAACTTTTTTAGGTCGCTTGAGGTATATGAGTGGATCGCAAAAACCCCCAAATTAGTTTAAAATTAAATTAGTTTTTGAATTTTATTGACAACAATATTTTTGTGAGATCAAGCCTATTTTTTAGAGTATTTGAAAACTTTAAAGATAAAATGGAATGATATATTTTACAAAATGTCCATATCAAGATAAAGTATAATTAGATGAGAAACCTATATGAAGTAGATGTAATGAGTGTTGAAAATAATTTAGATAAATTACAAAAGTAAGTGTTCAAAATGGAAAGAAATAGAATATTAAGAAAAAAAGGTTATTCTACAAGTCTTACGCATAGTGGCGTAGCTATCTGTGTAATTAAATGATCTGGACAAAAATTGGTTAATTGGATCCGAAGTTAAAACAAAAAATGTGTTTTTAATAAAGAAGTAATATCTTTTAAATTGACTTACCAACTTAAGCCAAATTTTTTGACAACATTATTACACGTATTATTGACGTTTTATTATCGTAGTCAAACTTTTTTATATGCAGTAGTTTCAGCAGTACAGTAACTTAAAAAAAAACACTTAAAAATTCCTAAATAATGTAAAACTGCACAAATGTTTTATGAGCAATAGTACAAAAACCGACAACAATTGTAAATTAGCACAAAATATAAGCCATTTACATGGTGTATTTTGATTTTTATTGGTAGACTTTCTGCGCGTGCCATCTGCAATGGAAATGATGTTTTAAATGCGCAGCATACTGAATTAATTCCTCCAGTGTAATTATCAACTAAAATAAGTTTTAACATTGTATACATTATATGCATTACGTATATGGTAATAACGTTAAAGTTCTGTGAAAATTTTAAAATAATTATTTTGCAAATAAAACAGTAACGTGCAAAAGAACAAAAATTGTTCTGAAATTTAAATCTTATTTTGATATTTTGCACGCCACTGATTTATTTACAAACTAATTTTCTTGAAACTTTTACAAAATTTCAACGTTATCGTCGTATACATAATGCATATAATTTATACAATGTTAATACTTATTTTAATTGGTAATTACGCAAGAAAAATTAATTCAGTTTATTATATTATTATTTAATTCAGATGGCACGCACATAAAGTTTACAAATAAAAATCTAAATGCTCAACGTAAATGGCCTATGTTTGGTGATGCTTTACAATTCTTGCCGATTTTTGTATTGTTTTTCGTAAAGAAGTTATAAGGGTTTAATTTTTCAAAAGAATTTTTAAGTTTTTTTTATTACTGTACCGCAAAAACCCTTGTATATACAAAGTTTAACTATGATAGTAAAACGTCAGCAATAAGTGTAGTAATGTTGATTTAAAATTTGGTTCAAGTTCGTATACTTGTTTAGAAAATATTAATTTTTTATTACAAATGCATTATTGGTCTTAACTTTGGATCCAATTAACCAATTGTTAGTAGTTAGTTTACAATGTTAGTAGCATATAATGCACGTTTTAAATGTTTAAAAAATTAAAATGATAAAATGTAAGATGTTTTTAATACATATTTAATATTATCAATTCACTCACAAAATGGCCGCCGTAAAATATTTTGCGTCACTTTATAAACGCAAGTCAAGTATCCAGTATATCCATAGTTAATTCTAACAATGTTTTTGCTATTTTTAGAATTTTATGAAAATGTTTACACTTTTTAAATAAGTTTTTTTGATATTTTATAAACAGAATTTTGCAGTTTTTAATAGTTTTTGTTAAAATTTTTATTCTTTTAAAAACAAATTAATAATTTATGACCGGATTTTACTGACTTTTTATAAATAAAATTTTAGTTTTTAACAGTTTATAATTAAATGTTGATGATTTCTTACAGTATCTCTACATTTTATAGTCTAATTTTGCTATTTTTGACTCTATAAATAGAATTTTACAACTTTTAACAGATTTTGTTATTTCTAACAATATTTTATGTTTTTTTTTTACATTTTTTAACTACATATAAACTATAATATTTTGGTGTTTTAAGGCACAATTTTGACTTATTAAAACAAAACTTTGCATTTTTTAACTGTGTTTAGACAGGTTTTAGTTCTTTCTGAATTAATAAATAAAATTTTGCAGTTTTTGATCAAATTTTACTATTTATCACAATATTTTGATGTTTTATAGCCAAATTTACCTAGTTTTAGAATTTTTATTTTTACATTTTTCAACAGTTTATGATGATAACTATACTTTGATGTTAAAAAACCAAATTTTGCTATTTGTTACATTTTACAAATAAAATTTTGAATTATACACCGTTTTTGACAAAATTCTGATTCCATCTAAAAATATTTTAATATTATATGACTGGATTTAGTTATTTTTGACTTTTTATAAATAGAAATTTGCATTTTTAACAGTTTCAAGTCCGTATTTTTGTCATTTTAAGGGTTTATAGTTTTTTTTACATAATTTTATTATTATGACAAAATTTTATTATTTTTGACATTTTATTAAAAAAAAATACGGATTTTAGAGCTTTTTGACAAAGATATTTTTGAGTTTTACTAATACAATTATTAACTTTTCAACTGTTTCTGGCCGGATTTCAGTGCTTTTAAACAATATTTTAAATTTTTGCTAATTTTAGTATTAAATTAAAAAAAAAATAGTCTCACGAACAGTGACGTAGCTAATTGTAAACAAAAGTTTGCAATACGGAAAGGCCTACAAACTTACAGAATCTTCTCAGCATCTATTTCCAAACCTGTAAAGTCAAATTTTGCTATTTTTGACAGTTTATGGCCGGATTTTGTTTTGTTTTTTGACAATATTTTTATTTTATTTTTATATATTTTAAAGCTGCATTTTGATATTTTTTATATTTCATGATAATTTTTAAACTTTTTAAGAGTTTATAGGGCTTTCTGACAATTGTTTAAAATTTCAAAGTTAAATTTTCTGTTTTGACATTTTATTAACAAAATTTTTCAAAGGTTTTTAATTATTTTTAGCCAAAATTGTTGTTCTCTTTAAAAATACCTTAATATTTTATGACCGGATTTTACTATTTTGGACACTTTTGTATTTTTAACGGGTTATGACCAAATTTTAATGTTGTTTTATATTTTTATAATTTATTGCCGAGTTTTTGACATTCCTCAAATAGAATTTTGCACTTTTTGACAGATTATGGCCAGATTTTGCTGTTTCTAACAATATTTTAATAGTTTATTACTAAGATTTGGTGCTTTATAATAATATGTTTATGATTAAAGACTAGATTTAACATTTTATAAATATAATTTCGCACTTTTAAATAATTTTAATTTTAAAAAATTATTTTAATGTGTTATGATTAGATTATGTTTTTTTTTAATTTAAATTTTTAAAAGTTTAAGACTAAATTTTAATGCTATTTGACAATACTTTGGACTATATAAACAAATTATGCAATTTTTAAGCAACTTATAAATAACTTTTTAACAAGTCGAAGGTGCTAGGCACACTGATGATAAGTGCGTACCCTGAAACACGTGTATGTGTCTCTTACTGGATGAAAAAGCAATTTACATAAAATACATCATTTATTAATTTTAATATTTAACCGTTTATGGTCAGATTTGGTGTTTTCTAACAATCAAATATTTTTGTTTTTTGATTAAAAGAACTTTGTTTACTTTAACTGTTTTCGGTTATTTTGACATAATTTTAATATTTTTTTAATAAAGGGTTTTCCAATAAGAAGTTTCATTTTGAACAGCAGGCTATTTGGGCAGCTGTCAATTTTGAAGCTATATCTTTAGACATTTGACAAGTAAAAACTACAATATTATTAAAAATGGAACGATACACGCTTCAACAACGCATTAAAATTATTAAAATTCACTACAAAAATGATGAAAATTTTTCAGTCACAGTTCGCAAAACTATTTGGTCCTTGTAAAGCACCTTCTCGGCCAGCAATAGTAAACTTGGTGGAAACATTTGAGCTGATGGTACAAGTTTGTGATGTGAAGAATCGAAACCATGTGCATCGCTCAAGAACACATGAGAATATTGCTGATGTAGTCCGTAGTGTTGAAGAAAACCCTGGTTTGTCGATTCCTTGTTGATCTTTGGAATTAGACATTCCAAAAACGACATTACACCATATTTTGCATAAAGACCTAAATGTCAAGGCTTTTAAAGTTTAGTTAACACAAGAACTCAAGCCTGTCGATCACCATATACGTCGTATTTTTGCTGATTGGGTCTTTCAAATGCATCAAAATGATCCGAAATTTTATAAAATAATCATTCTCACTGATGAGGCCCATTTTCACCTTAGAGGCTACGTTAATAAGCAGAATTGTCGCATTTAGAACTCAAAAAATCCAAGAATGATTGTTGAAAAGTCTTTGCATCAACGTGTCACTGTTTGGTGCGGTTTTTGGGCTTACTTTTTTAAAAATGAGACTGGTGCAACTGTTATGGTGAATGGATGGCACTGCCAAGCTATAATTAATAATTTTTTATGGCCGGAATTGGAAGATATTGATGTGGACGACACTTATTTTCAGCAAAACTGCGCTACGTGCCACACAAGCAACGAAAAAAAGTTTCCATGCTATTTCTCAAAGAAGTGTTCACAATTGGGACCACGTAAAAGATAAGGTCTATGCCAATGCTCCACAATCGATTTAAGACCTTAAAGATGGAATTCGTAAAGTTGTCGAGGGCATACAGCCGCAAATGTGCAAATTGGTCATGGAAAATTTACTAAAAAGAATGAGGTACTGCAACCGTAACGGTAGCGGCCATTTGACTGATATCGTTTTCAAAAGTTAATGGCATACCTTCCTCTTTACAATTAAATAAACATTTATTTATTTCTCTTAAAAAATACCCTTTTTTTTTAATATCAAAATGAAACCTCTTATTGGAAAATCTTATATTACACACATTCAACAGTTTATGCTAATCTTGATATTTTATGAAAACAATTTTACATTTTTTAATTGTTATACGTCTACATTTTAGTACATTTTTATAACAATTTGACATTTTATGTAGTTTTCATCAAATAATTTATGGTTTCATTTTTGTGCTATTTGACAATATTTAAATTTTATTATAGGATTTTACTATTCTTGATTGATTATAAAGTTTTAAACAGTTTATGACCAAATTTTGTTTTTTTTCTTTTAAGTATTTTGCTATTTATGATTAAAATTTTACATTTTGTTTTTAAAGATTCATAAAACTTTGTAATTTTTTTACAGTTTTAATGTTTCAAAGCGAGATTTTGTTTATATTGACATTTTGTAAATTGAATTTTGCACTTTTTAGCTAGATTTAAAGTTCTTTCTGAAAATATTTTATAATTATATTATTTTTTATTTTTTATGAATAAAGTTTTGCTCTTTTTAATAGTTTATGATCGGATTAAAAAACCCAAATTTTCTAGCTTGCTACTACTAACAAAATTTTGGACAGAACCATCTAGAAAGATATAGTCATATCTACTTATATGTATGAAATAAGATTTTTTTGTTTTGCTGTCATTATAAATAAGTAACTAATCACTAATCAATAATTAATTAAAATATTAAATGAAAAAAATATTTTTGTACACAATTGTTTTTATTTTAAATTTCACATTATGGAAATAAATTTTATTCTTTTTATTTATACTATATAAAATAAAACAGGTAGAGTCGCAAGCTTTAAGAACCAAAAAGACTTATACGGGTTTATAAAGATAAAAAATATGCAAAATAGTTGATAAATGTTTGAAACAAATTGAAATAGAAGTGAAAACTTTAAAAATAATAAAAAAATGATTTTCTTAATGTTTAATTAAAACAAAGTTTGTAAAACCAAAACAATGATCTGTGATTGACTCTTGGTACAGCTACCGTTGGATTGAGTTTGAATAAAATATTTATTTATTGTTTTAATTTATGTCAATAATAATAATAAATAAAATCACAAAAGTGCTAACAACATTCAAGATAAATATAAGAATTTCACCACATAATTATACATTTAAATACATTCAAAGAAATTAATAATTTTATTCAATAATATAAAAATTACATCATTATTTAATATCTTTGAATATTTATTATGTAATTTTACTTTTTTTTTCTTGAAATTCAACTAATATTGTTTATCATACTTAATAAAACAATTATTAGTTGTTAATGAAGTAATAAACTATTAATTAAACCAATAAGGAATAAATTAAATAAAACATGTTTTTTATATAACAATCATATAATATAAAATTGATGTCTTATACTTTATTGATCTTACAATCTTACATTACCTTAAATCATGTTTGCCATTATTACATATAATGTTAGAAATATTCAAAGAAAACGCTCGTAAGTTTGAACCCCACTCAGGGCTTGCTAATTTTTTTTGTCTGGCACATGTATCGATTAGTAGATCACATTAAAGTTTACAGTTTTGCATTTACCAATTTAATGTATGGCCTGAGTTTAATGCCAACGACAATATGTTGTTGAATTAGTATTCGAGACCTAATATTGATATAATTAATTTTAATATCTTTAGAAACGCAGTACTCTCTCGTGTTTGTCTGCTGCAATAAGATTTTTATTTTGTAAGCTTTTTGGCAATAGAAAAATTATATTTGGAATTGGTGGTTTTAACTTTAACCCCAAAATTATGAATGCTGTAGTTCCTCAAGATATTGCTCTTTCGCCTACTTTATTTTTAATTTACATTAATAAAGTTCTTCAAATAACCAAAAATCTTATTCATAGTTTTGCAGATGATAGCACTCTAAATACTTTATACATTTCAAAGACCATATTGACAAATAAAATAGAGCGTCTTAAAATTTCTAAATTAGAATCTGTAGCATCTATAAACATAAATTTTAAAACAATATTTGAATAGAGTACGCCCAACTTTTTGTTATAAAACAAACTTTTTGCTTTCAACTATAAAATCAAAATTTCATAATTTCCAAATATTAAACTAAACAACAAAACTATATATAAATCTTAATCTTCACAAACGATATAGTTTTAAATTGCACATCATCATTACACAGTCATGTGCGTCTATACATACAACATAGGCCTCCTCTAATTCTTTTTCTGGGTTATATTTATTTAGTTTTCCGCAAAACGTTGTTGATCCAGTTGTCAATAAGTTGGTGGTCTGCCTCTATTTCTTCTATCTGCTCGTGGTCTCCATTCCATTCCACTTTTTTGTTCAATAGCCGTCTTGGAGTCTGTGTCTAGCCCACTACATCTACATTAGTATAGCGACTCCATTGTTTTGTCTCAAATTATAGTTTGTTTTTGCGCCGTACGTTAATACCGGCAGAACACATGGTCAAATACTTGCCGTTTTAAGTTTATTAGTAAGTAAATTTTAATTTCATGTTTTAGGTATTTATATTCATCTACCTGTGGTTTAGTTCAAAATGAGCCAAATCATTCAATTCTACGCTCTTCACAAAAATTGGAAATCTCTCAGTCCACATTGTGGCAAAAACTTTACTTGCTTACACCTTTACAAGATCAAATTAACTCAAAAACTAAAGCCTCTTAACTTTTTGAAGCGCCAAAACTTCTTCGATTGGGCCCTGCAAAAGTTTGAAGAAAATCCTAAATATTATCAAAAAAAAATCTATTTTTGGATAATAAACAAAATATGCGTTATTGGACAGCTACAAATCAGTATCTGCTTTAAATAACTCTAATACATCTACAAAAACTGTGGTGTGGATTTCATGCCAGAGGTGCCAATGAACCGCATTTTTTCATGGTTGAAAATTATTGCTATATTACGGTCAATAGAGTTTGCTAGACTATTGTTGGCCAAATTTAAATAGATTTGACTTCAGTAACATGTGATTCCAAAAAGATACCTCCACATGTCACACAGCTGATCAAACAATTGATCTAATAAAAAAAAAGTTTGGTTATTATGTAATGTCGAGAAATAGTCCGGTGAAATGGTTACCTTGCGCATGCGATTAAACGTAGTTGGATTTTTGAAAAATCAAAAGGACTGCAGTGTTTATTATACCGTACGTTAGACAAGAACAAGACGTCGAGAATAGAACCAGCATGTACTAAGAATAGCTGATAACAGACTAACCAAAAAAGCAGCAACATCAATACCAAACACAGGAAGGGCGCCCATAAGATAGAAAAACAACTGGACGTCTATATCACAAGAGGCACAATAGTTGGAAATTAACAGGACTAGTCCTACGTTAAGAAGAAGAAGAAGAAAAAGATTTCTTTTTAAAGAGTTACGTTAAATCGTTGGTTTATTCCAATAAAGCAACAACGTTAGAGAAATTCAGGAACAATATTGAACGTTTGTTTCTAGTCTAGTTTGCACTTTATTCTTTATTCTCTACTCTTTTGTGTTTGTCTACTGTAATAAGATTCATATTTTGTAAGAAAGAGTAAGTCAAGTCAGTTCTAAATCCAAGTTGTAAGACTATTTTTTTCTAACATTATTGGATCGTTTCTACTGGCCTGTGACATTAGATAGCATTTTTATTTCAATGAATGCTGGAGTGTGACAAGAAAAGTTTTGGGCAGAGAAGTATCATAGGATGTGACATCAAGAACTCACGTGGGCATAGTCGCTAGTTCCCGAAGTAAGTCTATTCTCTACCCTGACTGTAGAGATGAGCCTTACCCGCTACATATTTACGCCGTGAAGCGCAGCAACTTGTATCAATCAAAACACATTGTATCTATGAAGCAACCAACGTCTACTTTGCAGAATGGATGTGAAAATTAAGATATATAAGAAACCCTAGAGAATTTAATAAAAGCTTTATTTGATTGTATTGTCATTAATGTGCATTTTAACACGCATTATCTTAATATTACACAAAATAAAGAAAGTGCGTTTTTATTACTTCTTTATCTAGAGAGATAATATTTCTCTACACACATTTAAATATTTGTTATTAAATATTGAACATCTTTTAATATTTGTACTTTCTAAATTCACAGTTTCTAAACTAGCGCAGATTAGAAACAAATCAAATATTTATTTTATTTAATACGGAACTTATGTTTCAATTGCATTTGTAATCAAATAAATAATGTGTTCTATTAGCTATTGTAAACCTAGCGATAATATGACAATATTATAATATTGTTTTATAATTTCTTCATAATGAAGCGTCTATTTGGGACAACTAAAGTTGCTATTCAGCACAAAGTAAACGACTCTATTCTTCAACTTTTAAACAATTACAATTAATCAAACCAGGGTTATTATTCAACGCTATCAAAATACAGTTACCATCTAAGTAAAGGATAAAGACATCTCATTGTGTTTATATATAAACATTAAATTAATTTTTTGACTGCTTATCGGCGCGTGTAATCTAAGGCGTGAGCATTTTCGTAGAGGTGATTTAATTTTAATAATCTCACCGATTTTATCGACTGCAGTAAATCATCTCAACCGAGACGTTGAGGAAGAATGATGCGACAGCACGGTAGCTACACAAAGTGAATACTAATTTAGATGATGTTAATCATATAATTTGTTAATGTTTAATAAACATAATATTTAAATAATTTAAAAACATTTAAACAATTTTTTTTTAATATAAGTTTAATTGCACTTATATAAGTGCTAACCAGTGAAAAAAAAAGTCAAATAAGTCAATTAAATTAAATTAAAAATATACATTTCATACGTTTTAAACTATTTTTATTTTCTTATTGAAGGTAAATAGGTTATTACAATAGACTAAAGCTAGATAGAATATAATATACATAATACAATTCGTATGTACAAGATGTTTTATAAACCAATCAAATCAAGCTTTTACAATTTAATAGCTGGCAGTACGCTGCCTGCGTATTAATAATAATAATAATAATAATAATAATAATAATAATAATAATAATAATAATAATAATAACACATTTATTTTAACAAGATTTACAAAATATGGTACATAGTATATAAAACATATAAGTAAATAAAGTAAAACAAGTCAAGTAAGATAAGGTTATTGAATGGCGCTTCCGCAAAAAGTCAAAAATTCTTCAATATTATACGGTTCGCAGTTTAAAATTAATTTATATAACGCACGTTTAAATGTTTTGTAGTTTGTCAAAGATTTAATCTTAGCTGGAAGTTGATTAAATAGTTTTATAGATATATAGGTAGGACTTTTTTCTGTAATATCTAGTCTATGTTTAGGATAGTAAAATATGTTTGATTTTGTTTTATGTTCATGGTTTTTTAAATTGTCACTTATAATCCCAATACAAATAAAATATGTCATAAATAATAAAAAAATTATTAGTTTCCAAATAAGTCTGATACAAAAACTTTAATGTACACAACTAATTTAAATTTTGTATGTAATAAATAACTAAATATATGCTAAATTAATTGTCCTGGTTTGCAATTAATGATTAAATAATCAGAATATTTTTTACAGCGATTTGATTTTAGTTGGAATGTAATAGTAATGTATTTCCGTTCCGAATACAAATTACCCGACAAGAAAGGACAATTTAAATAATGTACTGCCACCCCGCACCGAATTTATCGGTAAAATTATTTATGCTTTACGTACGTACATACATACACATACGAATTTCAATTAGTAAATGCAATCAGCGATTATTTACGTCTGAATATATATTCAGCCTATTAATTATACAAAAAGAATGATGATGATGATGAGAATAAAAATAGAATGATTGACGATAATTTAACATTGTAATCATCAAAATATAAATACGAGATATAATTAAAAATAATATGTAATTTCACAAAAATAGATGCCTTTGTTTGATAATGTTTATTATTACTACTTAGTTTTCATAAAGCTTCTTAAATTTCTTGTATTATTAATACGAGTATAAATTATTAATAAAATTATTTATTATTAATTACTTATGCAAATGGACAAACATATCTTTTTAGGTTGTTTGTTTTGAACTTTAATTTTTAGTTCAATTATTATGTAATTTTTATTGTTGATAAAGTTAATTAAACCTAATACCACAGATGACACCAAAGCTCTAAACTGCTTCGATGGCAGACCATAAAATTTAATCAAACCAAATACTATAAATATTACAACCTAACCTAATATCAAAGATGACATCAAAGCTCTAAAATGCTTTAAACTAACTAAATCTAATATTACAGATTGCACTAAAGTTGTAAGAGACTGATCAATAAAAAGAAATAAATAAAATAACATCAACATCATTAAAAGACAACACTAAAACTTGGTAACACTTGTTTGAAGAGTCTTCAATACCCACATGACCGGGCGTCCAGACAAAGATAATTCTTTGTCTAAACCTGGCCAGGCGGAGTATCGAAATTTCTACAAGCCGGACCAGCGGATCGAACAAGTACTTTATACTCGAGATGGCCCTCAGTGAGCCGAAACAAAAGAAGAACAAGCTGTGAGATGGCGTCCCACAGTATAGCTGGGCTTTATGCAATGCGTATAATTCTGCTTTGTATACGGAGGCTTCTTTGGAGAGAGACCCCGTCTATAACAAAAGCATTTCCCATTTTCAGATCCGTTTTCAAACTGTCAACTAATTGACAACAGTTTTAAAAAACTTGCTCTTCAAGACGTTGGAACAAGTTTCTCGTTTCCTCTCGTATGTCAGATCTAGGCAAATTTTTACTTGAATACTTTCGAATAAATTACATTGAGATTCTCCTCCAGCTTCTGCGCTTAAAGACGTTATTTTTTTCTTATACTTTTTGTAGGACTAGGTTTTGCTTTTCTTCAATAGCGTTACTGAAGTATGAGTTGGGATGCTGACCTCTAATTCTTGTACAACTACATTAGTGAGCACCCAGAAAATCTTTTGCTATGCGGTTTTCTATCTTGGCCTTTTTAGGTTTTGTTAGCGCTAAATATGAGTTGGTTGTTGTGACCCCTTTTTTGCTCGCATTGCCAAAAAGTACTTGAGTACAAAGCAACTGCGACAAACGGCAAAAACTTGGTGCAAAACTCGTCCAAAGCGCTCCCGTAACGTATCTGATGCTTGCAGAGTTTTAACCGGAATTTTTTTGCGGATGAGTATACCGCGCAGCCGTAGTTAATCCTGAACTTTGTACAATTGCAACAGTACTTCACTCTGTACACCCTAGTTGTTGGCTAAACACTTGATCACGTTTAAAGTTTTTTTGCACTTTGTGACCAATTTATCAATATGTGCCCAAAAAGAAAGTGTTTTATCAAGTACAAGCGTTTTGACGCACGTAACTCTGGAATGCCGCAAAATAAGTGCGAAGTCACGCTGAAGACTTTTGAGGCGATAAAATGCACGTACAATGATTTCTTGAGTAAGATTCAAGAAAAAAAAACAAATGGCCACTAAATTTCTAAGCGTGCAGTTTCTGCAAAATTTCATAATGCCAAGTCATATCATACGCCTTTTCTAGATCAAAAACACTGCTGCAAAGTGTTTTCTTAAAAAAAAAGCTTCTTGGATAGAATTTTCTAAAAATATTAAATGTGGTTTTCTCTAAAACTTACCTGGTGTTTAGTTAAAAAACCGCAACTTTGCAGCATCCACGCCAGAAGTTTGTTAACTATTTTTTCTAAATTTTTACCAAGACAGCAAGTAGGTAAGTAACATCGGTCTGTAGCTGTTCACATGGTTTGGATCTATGCCCGGCTTTGGCAACGACAAGATAACGACTTCTCTCCAACATTCTGAGTAGACGCCGCTTTCCCATATCAGGTTGTACTGTAACTCTTTTGATAAAAAAAAAGTTTCTAATTGTTTCCTTTGACGCAGGAATTCTTCACTATAATTTTGAGAACTACTAGCAGACGCAAATTGAGTTGCCAATACGTCTGCAATTTGGCCGTTTTGACCGTTGCTGACTTTGCGCCTGTCAACAATTAGGATGGTCGCTACAGAAGAATTTTTTTTTCTATACGGTTCCTATCTTTTTCCACACTTTGCCGACCAACATGGTCACCGTGATCGTCGACACGTAGCTCTCCCATGACTTCTGCTGCTTGGACAATAAAATTTGTAAAAACTTTTACGGTGGTTATCGAGACACCACTTACAAGATCTGATCTGTTTGACAATGGTTTGAATTGCAATCGGAAAGTGACGACAAAGATAAATCAAAAGGGCAGCGTCACTTTGATAAAAAAAAATCTATCCAACAACTTTGTAAGTTTTTTCTCAGAAAACTCCAAAGCTGATTGTAGGCGTTAAAATTACCCACTAAAAGATAGGGCTGTAAAAGCTGCAAAGTAAATTCTTATATATCTTCTCTAATCAAACTCCGAAACATACAGGTTGCATATTGTGGCTTTTATTGGAACGGTCGGACTGCAATTGCCTGGAGTCTAGTTTTGAGAGTTATTTCCGTAACGGTAACTTTTTTTTTTTCAAAAAAATAGCGACTCCACTTTTAGCTCAGAAACCCGGCAGAACGTGACTTTCTTGTGTATGTAAAGCCCCAAAGTTTTAAACTTTCTTGGAGCTTGAAGTGCGTTTTCTAGAGACAAACGCAAAAAAGCATGTGCTTTACCAAGATTATTTTCAGCTTACAATAGCTTTGTTTGCAACTGTTGCAATTTCACTGTACTATTGCATCCATAATTTGGATTTGGCGGGGCATAATTGGTTTAATGACCGGTATTAGCGGTCTTTTTGCTATAAGAAGTTTGCATAATGCAGCAATTAGAGGCGGTAAAAGCTTCTTTTATGATATTCCGGCTAATAGATTGCATTAGTAGCGGATACATATAGTTTGACTGCAAGGTTATAAAAAAATCCTTTTACATTCGTCGGAACAATTGAATGTCAAAATATGATTAGAGGTTTCATTGCGTTCACCGTCTTGCATACTAGAAATGCCACACACGTCAAATACCCTTTGGCCACTTCTATTTTCTTTGAATTCTTCAAACGTGCAATATAAAAAGTCTCTGCAATAAACAATGCCCTTTTAACGTTTTATGGGTTAAGAGTTTTACGTTTATATAAGGTTACATTTCAAAAATGTTGCTGACTGAGCGGCTGACACAGTTGCCATAAGAAGGTCATCTCTGACTTTTTTGATAGATTTGGTATCATTGATCAATCCGTACAACACTCTACTAATAAAAGGACTAACCTTGTCAAAATTGCCTTCCTCTTTAGTGACTAAGATAAACCAAGAGAAAAGTCTTACTTTTTCATCACTGGCACTATTGTTTGACAAAATAGCTTTGCCAGTCTTCTTCCTTTTTGTCCACCAACCAGGAATAGCTTTGGGTACGTTTGGTTTGGCTTCTGCTCATTGACCCATCCGGCATGGGTGGTCCTGCCAGAATATTATACTCTTGCCGGCATGGTTTGAGGAAAAGTTACTCAACTCCCTCACCACGACAAGGTAGTGCCTACGAGAGGTTTTTTGTTATTGTAGTCTATTTTGGTATATACTCAGTTACAGTATTTCAAATGACTGTGACATTTTATGCGCAGAAAATTGCTTCTTTGCTTTTTTGAATGATAGAAAGCTCTTATAAACTCATTGCATAAACTCTTATTTTATGGGAGAATCCTAATAGTGTTACAACTCTATAGAAAAAGTTTTTATCATGGAATAAAGCAGTCAAATTTTTTTCACAAATTTGTTGTGCACACAGTTTTTGTTTAAGAGTGAGTAGCTTAGGAGTCTATTGTGCAAACATTTTATTCTCAAATCTTTATGAAGAAATAATTTAAAACAATCATTTCTAAAATTGGAATGTCTTTAGAAATAATTATTTTTTTATTTATTTTAATATAAGACTAAAAGACATGTAGTCATCATGGTTTTACTAATTGCAAAATAATTATAACCAAAAATGTTATGTTCTTGCAGTTGCGACGTATCTTAACGTTGCAACCAGTTTTTATTTAACAGATAAAAACGTTTTTATAAACGAATCTATTTTTGTTAAATATGGCCTAACAATATTTAATAGTTTATTAAGCAAACCTGTTTGTACTATTGGTCCTCTTATGATTGCTCCTGTGATTTTGAGTTAGACCTCAAAATCACAGGAGCATCCTTCCAGGTAGTCTTTTTGTGACAGGTTTCTTCATCGCCCATTTTGTCAACATAATATCTCTAGTTACGTTGACATACTCTGGTCCATTTTACAATATTCTGCACTTTGCATTGTTTGCAGTCTTCGCTTCTAATCTTATCGTAAAAGGTTGTGCCTGCTATTGACCTCAGTGATTTTATCTCCGTCGTCCTTATTATTCTTTTTGTTATATCTGTTTCCGCTCTGGTTTACTACCTCTTTAGCTATGAAGTTGCGGTTGCTAGAGGTTCGTAAGTATTTATAACTCAAGACTTACTCAATAATTTTGTCGTCAACTACTAGTTTGCATCTCAGGGGGTCTTTGGCTATTACCATAGATTTGGTCTGTTTTGCGGTGTTTTTGAATGCGAACAATACGCTTTGTAGGTTGTCCTCTTTTTCGGCTGTTATCACTGCGTCATCCGCGTAACACATTATTTTTGTTTATCTGTTTCCCATTTTGGATCCTCTCTTTGTTTCCTTGACAGTTGTTATAATTTGGTCCATAATAACGTTGAATAGTGTAGAGCTTAGACTGTTTTCTTGTCTAATTCCTCATGTCATAGGTACCTCATCCGTTAGCGCGTATTATGTTTATTAGTTTTTTGTTGGTTTGATTTCTTTGTAGGTTCCTTATTATATAGAACAGTTTTATCTTGTCAACTACTTGCTTCAAATCAATAAAGCATAGGTAAAGATGCTTATTGAATTTCATAGATTTCTCGACCATTTATCGTAGGATTTATATGGCATCCAATGTGGACCGATTTGTTCAGAATCCTTGTTATTGTTATTATATCAGTTAGTATTTTTGTTAGTAGTTGATGTTGCACTTAAAAGGCTTATTTCCCTGTAGTTCTTTGGATCTTTTTGGTGCCTTTCTTCAATACTGGAATAGAGTTTTTCCTCCATTTGTCTAAAATGTTTTTGAGCGTTATGATTTATTGCTTGGTTATTTCTTGGGTTAGTCGGTCGCCTCCATATTTCAGCATTTTGTTCATTATTGTGTCGATTGTCAATTTTTAAGGTTCTTTATTGTTTTGGCTACATCTTCATTGAATATCTCAAATTTTGGTTGTTTGCAGTTTTCTGAAATGGTTTACCCATGTGTCTGTTGAGATAGTTGACGTTTGAAGATATTTGTTTACCGGCTTCTTCCTGTTGCGGAGCATGTTCCATACCCTTTTTTGTTCTCCATGCAAGTCATACTCTATTGTCTGTATTTAAAGTACTCATCTGGTGTAGCATTGTTTCTGTATACTAGATAGGCGGTTCTCATCAAAACTTTGTATTGGGTCTCTCGTTTGTTGTTCTAGTTCTAAAGGTTTCTCTGGCATTTCTTGGCTTTTAATTTTTGTAAGATTCTGTTGGCATACAGGATTTTGGTGCTCTCGTTATCTAGTAATTTAACGTTGAATCTAACTGTCGAGTTTGTGGGTTTAGGTTTGTGTAGGGTTACGTTATTTTGGTATTTGCATAGAACAAAGTAATTTGCCGTTGAATCTAACTGTCAAGTTTTTGGGTTTAGGTTTGTGTAGGGTTACGTTATTTTGGTATTTGCATAGAACAAAGTTATGGTTAAGTATCTTTATGTCCAAGATTTGGCTTCGGTGTATGTTTTGTAATCTATTACTGATTTTTGGTTTGCTTATGTCTGATGCATATGTGCTGATAAAATGCGTTTTACCCTTATCAAACTTAAGGGTCGTGCGGAGAAGTTTCTTCTATGTAACTCAAATTTTTCGTGTATAAGTAGTCCTGACCCTGCTTTAGCTTATTAGTTTTTATTCTTTCCGCTCTAAATTAGAATATAGTTTTAATATTTTAAAATTCAAAAAAAAAAAAATTGCGATGTGAGCGTATTGCGGATCAGAAAGATGGACAAAAAAAATAATGCACTAGAGATATTACGTTTTTTTTGATTTTTGCTAGAGAGCATACGTCGATGTTGTGTTTGTTCATTTCTAGGATGATTTCTTAATCTTGGTTGTGCCAAAATGTAATGTTCTAGCATTCTATCCTTGTTATTTTGGATTTCCATAGTCGTTTTTTCTTATTTCTTGCAGTATTGTTCCGTAAGTTTAGTCTGTTTTTTAAAGCTTTTGTAGTTCCCAGAGCGGTTGAGGTCTTTTTGCTGTTTTTACATTTTACAAATTGGACATGACAGTCTCCATGTTAAGACAGGTACTCCGACAGCGTCTGTTCTCCAAGTAGGAGCGGCTGAATCAAACAAAATAACCAAAGAAACCCAAATTGGCACCTGGAACGTGCAAAACATGTAAAAAGCCAGAAAAGCAGCAAACATAATAAAAGAGATAAAGCAACTTGAAATTGATATAATGGAATGCAGCAAGACAAGATGGTCAAACTCAGGAAACTGTGTCATAGATTGACACCACATATATATATATATCTCCGGAGATAACACTTCTAGAAACAAGAACGGTTAAAGGATTTATCTCTATCTCAAACAGAATAGCATTAATCAAAATAAATGCAAAACCATTCAATTTTTGCACCAACAACTGAAAGCAAGGAACAAGAGATCGAAGAACTTTATGAACAACTCAAAACTGCCCTAAAACACACAAAAAAGAAAGAAGTAAACATAATTATAAAAGACATAAACGCCAAAGTGAGACAGGGAGAAGTTGAAGATGTAATAGAATTTTGCCAAGAAATGAAATTTACAATAATAAACACCTACTTCAAACTACACCCCAGAAAGCTCAACACGTGGAGATCTCCAGCCGACAACCAACAGAGAATAGTAAGGAACAAAATTGACTAAGTAATGGTAAACAAGATATTGCAATGCAATCCTCTCCGTCAAAACATACCCAGGAACCGACATTCCATTGGATCATAACCTTCTACTGGCTCGCACCACAATACGAGTGAAGAAAATAATCAAAAAGAAACGCCCAAAAAAGTTACATACACAGAAACTTAAACAAAATAATGTTCTATAGAAAACTAAAGACAGAATAAATAGTGAACTAAACATCATATCTGAAAATTGCAACACAAAAAACAAAAGAACTGTGGAATCAAATATAAACAGCGATAGTTACGATCGGAGAAGACAAACTAAAACCTAAAAAAAAAAAACAAACAGATAATATAATAAATCTTATGGAAAAAAGAAGACAATATAAAATAAAAATCCAAAAAATGTACAAAAAAATGCACAAGAAAGTACTCGAGACAATTAAAGAAGCTAAAAAGCAATGGTTACAAGAGAAATGTGGCAAAATCGAAATACAACAAGCAAAACACAACAGCTTCAATCTCCATAAGAAAATAAAAAAAACATTAGAAAGCAAGCAACAAAGGGGAGGGGGCAAAATCTTAGACTCAGTCAGTAACATCATCACAAAAACTGACAAAATACTAACAAGATGGAAACAATATATGGAAGCTTTTTGAAGACATAGATGTGGACAACAATGACCACAACATTGGGTGACCAAATTATTATTATTATTATTATGCTTTTTACGGCTATTTTACATCGCCACAGTAAGTCTACGACTTGTTTAAAGTGGTTTGATGGGACCAACAGCTTAATACGTGACTTCCGAACCACGCTGGTGGATATAGAGCAAGTTATCATTTCAGTCATATTTCGGGAAGTAGAAGCAGCAATCAACCGATTAAAAAATAACAAGGCTCCAAGCGCAGATCAAATACACAAGAAAATGCTCAAACTACTAGAGCCAGAACAAGTAAAATTGGTGACTACACTCCTTAACAAAATCTACACAGAAGGTCAAATACCAAAAGATTGGTTAATATCCACATTTATTCCACTCCTAAAAAAAGCAATCGCAACAAAATGCTCAGAACACAGAATAATCAGCCTGATGAGTCACGTTCTAAAAGTATTTCTCAATATCATACAAACTCGCATATATAGAAAACTAGACGACAACATCAGTAATACACAATTTGGCTTTAGAAAAGGACTAGGAACTAAAGAGGCGTTATTCGCCATACAAGTCCTTATTCAAAGAGCACGCGGCATCAACGCAGATGTATTAGCATGCTTTATTAATTTTAAGAAGGCATTTGATAAAGTTCAACATAGCAAACTCATTGCAATCCTACGTAAAAGCAGAATTGACAACAGAAACATAGACATAATATCCAATCAGTACTTACAGAAATAGGCCATAGTCCGAGTAGAAGACCAAATATCCGAGAAGTTTAGAGTGAAGAGAGTGGTCCGCCAGGGTTGTGTACTATCACCACTGCTGTTCAACGCATATTCAGAACAACTATTCAAAGAAGCACTAGACAAAGTAGAAGAAGGTCTAATAATAAACGGCAAACAATAAACAACCTCAGATACGTGAACGACACTGTTCTGATTGCTGATACTGCCAAAGGATTTCAGAGACTGATAGACTGCATACGGAATAAAGTTGAGCTGCAAGAAAACGCAAATCCTAATCATAAGCAAAAACCGCATAGATAACCTTCGGTTCACTGCCAACAATACAACATTACCAATGGCTGAAACAATTACATACTTAGGATGTACCCTTAATAAAGAATGAGATCATTCTTAGGAAATAAGATGCCGAATCGAGAAGGCAAGAGGAGCATTCAACAAGATGACGGACATAGTATGTAACATGTCGCTTAGCATACATACCCGACTTAAAGTTCTTAGATGCTATGTACTATCAGTCCTACTGTACGGGGCGGAAGCATGGACCCTCACCAAAGCCTCCTGCAAACGCATCAACGCTTTCGAGATGTGGTGTTCAGGATTTCATGGGTTCACCACATGACAAACGAGACGGTCCTACTGCGCATTGCAAAAGAACGTAAGTTCCTATCCAATGTCAAACATAGGAAAATGGGGTTCTTTGGGCATATCATGAGAAATAAAAAATACCATCTACTGCAACTAATCCTGCAAGGAAAAATAAAAAGAAGATTGGCAAGTCGCCGCAGAATATCATGGCTAAAGAATATAAGAACATGGACCGAAATGACATCATCGGCTTTATTTAGAGCAGCAGTAAACAGATTAAAGTGGATCATGTGATTGCCAACATCCATAAAGGATAGGCACTTAAAGAAGAAGATTAATAAAATATTACAGAATACAATAACTAACCTTATGTTTTACATCATCCTTATCATATAATTTCACTACACTACAATTTATCCTGTCCCGTGACGACGCTTATATTATTGTAATTCTGGACGTTCAACAAAATTAATATTTTCAAATGAATTGCTTCAGTTAAGACATTCACTAGACTACTAAAATAATACTCTGAAAGGTAAGATAAAAAATAATTTGCATGCGCAGATAAAAATATCCCGAATGAATTCCATTGTTACCTATTTTTTTATTTGTCTGGTAAAAACACTGTTGGTGTACTTTTATAATAGCACGAGTTTTTGATTAATCTCTTATCTTGAAATAGAAAAGCGACTATGAATAAAGTAATTTAAATATTTTAATTCGGAGGCAGAATAAAATGTTTGGAAATTTAAAGTTTGAACAAACAACTTTATAGTAGTGCCAATCAAATAAATAAGGCTTAAATTATCATGCTCTAATTAAATGTACAAATTGAATTAGTTCTGAATGTTTACTTTATGCTGATCTTAAAATGTATTGTGTAATAAAAAGTGCATTTGATTGTAAAGTTCTTAACGTAATATCAATGCGCTTTACATGTAAAAGCAGTTTATGGAATTAAGATATTAAAAGTAATAAAGTATTGTTTCTTCTTGAAAAGCTTTTATTTATTTTTTCCCAACAAAGAGTCTTTTCAAAAATCATTGTAGGACACTAATGTCTCAAAATAATACAAGGAATAACCCCTTAGTTTGTGTAATATTCAAAAGCGACTGTGAGGTAGTAAATACAAACGTAATAACAGTTTTTCAGTTTTCTAATCAAACTTCTTTTTTATTTGTCATTCCTAGAACATAAATCTTAACCAAGATTAATTTATTATTAAATCTTTACATTACTAATAACTAAGTTCATTGAAATATTCGATTCAAATGTTATGGCTGGCCCATATCCTGATTATCTTTGCACAAATAGTGTCAGAGTTATAATTGTATACAAGCATAAACATATTACCATTATGTAAATATTGTAGTCGCCAGATCCGGCCCACTGCTAACAAAACTGGTTCAAAGGGTTAAGAACTCATAAAATCTATACTGGCCTCCCGATCCGTTTCCGTATATTCGAGACAAACTCCCCTCATTCCATGCAGTTATATCTTTATTGGATCTCATTTTTCTTTATATTAATATTACATTGAAAGGAAGTCGTTTTATTAATAGTTTATTGATTGAACAGATTGGATTTTGATTGCGGAGAGATTATAAGATTAATCATGTCGTTGGCGTGATGTGCGATACTTTATGATGATTTATTAACATAAACAAAAGTTTTGATCCCAAAATAATTTTAATTTAATAAAATAATTTGTTAATGATAACTACACAGGTACACTTAGAGTATTCTATAGATTGCATACAAAAACTTATTTTTTTAACATTAGCAACTTATTTTTAATTTCATCAAATTTAACAAATTCTAATGCGATGCAATTTCAGGAACTAATTCTTTTTAATAAACGTTTAACAACCGAAAACAAAAATGTGCCCGAGCTGTTTAATTATAGTTAAAACTAACGCAATTTGTGCAAAAGAAAGAGATTAACGCAACTCATTGTTTTGTGTAAGTGGCCTTGCAAAATGGGACAATATTTAAGGACGTGGTTTTATGTTTAACGACTATGCTTACGGTTAGATTAAAAGAAAAGTGGGATTATTGGTTGTGCGATGCATTGGCGTTTATGATTGTTATGAGGAGTAAAGTGGAAGGTTATACAGCACCAAGATTTATTGTCTTGAAGTTATCATTGTTCGTTACCAGACATAATGGTGTCGCTTTGTTATTAATGCAATAAAACAGTACCGAAAAATAATTATTTATATATTGTAGACTTTTTGGAATTCTATTGTGCGTTAAATAAATTTTAGTTAAAAAATTACAAAACCAAATAGTTTGTTGTCTGATGAGATGAAAATTTAAATTTCTTTTGTCAAAATCACACTAAAATTTGAACTGGCAATAAGCTTCAGAAATAAAAAATAATATACTAAAATTTAAATCTATTTGGCTTATATGATTCAAATGACCACCAGATTAAGATTTTTGAGTTTCGCCGCAAAATATTTAAAAGAAATAGTTTTCAAAAAGCATACAATTTTGGAGTTTACAGACGTGTAAACATCTTATACAAAACAAATCAAATTGTATTTGAAATTGTAATACGAGTTTTGTATTCAAGTATAATATTATCTAAAGAAGTGTTTAAAACAAGATTAAAATATAAGATCACAAATGAAAAGAAAACACAAGTTACTCCACTGGTAAAAATGTTGCTTCAAGCTGCACTTATGAGAATGCGCGGACTGCTATAAATTTATGTTAAATTTCAACAAACAGACTTTACCATAAGTTTTATAGAATAATGTTTAAGACATATAGCACAAACAATAAACAGATATAATTAACAATACGTTAGGTAAAACTTTACAATTAAAAACACTTATAAACACATGCAATTGTAGGAGTAAAATAACATAACTCAGTGCAGTGCAGAAAAATTACTGTCAAAAAGTTTATAGTTTGGCAAAATGGTAGCAAATCTGTCAGAAAAGTAACATAAACCTTAAAAGAATTACAGTAGTGTATAAAAATATTATAAATTAGCAAAAAAATGTATTTGATCTGTTTTATCTAAATTGTCATAATTACATAAGTTTTAGTAACTTATTAAACTGTTAAATAAGTAACAGTAACTACAGTCATGTGTATATACATAAGTTTGTTTGAAATTTAAATGTTTTATCAAAAAAAACTTTATCAGATTTGAAATGAAGAATTTTGATACGCTCAATTTGGCATAACTTTTTTGATAATTTTTTTATATTTTTGACAGTTTTAGAACATTTTTGAGTTTATTAATAAACTTGAGAAAACATTTTTGACAATTTTCGATATTTTTTTTACATTTGAAGAACATTTTTGCCAATTTTGTAAATTTTTTGACAATTTTAGACCATTTTTGGACACTTTTGAAACAGTTGACAATTTAGTACAATTTTTAGAACATGAGGAACATTTTTGATAAAATTTCCAAAAACAATTAATTTTGCAATATTTTTGACAATTTTGAAAAACCTTTTTGATAAACTTGAAATATCTTTAACAATTTTAAAAAATATCACAAGTTTTGGGATACATTTTTTAAATGTTGCAACACTTTTGACGATTTTAGAACAATTTTGACAATTTTAAAACATTTCTTACAATTTTTTATTTATTTGTAGAATATATTTAACCGCTATAGAAATATTGGCGTTGAGTCCGACCAAGTGGCCGCTTAAATTACACCTGTAAGAGCGGCGTCTGCTAAGCTAGTGTGGCCTTCGTGGTGGGTAGTAAAATGCTCATTTAGCGTGAGAGTGGGGCGTTTGTTA
Source organism: Tachinus rufipes (assembly GCA_963932245.1). Lineage (NCBI taxonomy): Eukaryota > Metazoa > Arthropoda > Insecta > Coleoptera > Staphylinidae > Tachinus > Tachinus rufipes. The sequence goes on along the minus strand of OZ010747.1, from coordinate 22,966,970 downwards.
GTGTACAAGTAGTTTTATTTCTTTTGTTAGCCAGTCCAGCGGTAATTGTTGTGATTCTGTTTGGTTGCTGTGTTGCGGACTTGATCCATTGCTTCCCAATTTAGTCTTAATTTTTAATTGGAATACTTAGAATTTCTTCTACAAAGCTGCTTCCGTGATTGTGACTGACTAGTGGTATTTCTGTCATCTTGTTTTTGCCACCTGCGTCTAGATCTATCTGTGTGCGTTGAAGAATAGTTGCGGCGTTTCTATATGATAACTCCGCAGCTAGACCTCGATTTCACTGAGCTGAAAGGCATGCTGGCAGTTAAAAGGGTTACTATGAAGTTTGCTTGCCGATACAACCAATATGTGCATTAGTGATAAACTTTTCTAAACCTGGATATTATTTGGTCCTCGATCTGGTTTGGTTCATGTCTGTTTGGTGTTGTTGTTATATTGGTTGGTAGTCTGCCTTGATTGCACCAGCTTTTTTTATGGTTTTGAGAAGAATTTTTTTTTAAAACTGCCTGTTTTACCTTTTGAGAAAGAATGCTTATAGACTAAACATGCTTAAAAGTTTAAGACCGTAAGGCTCGAACACCTTTTGTTTGAAAATTGCAATTTAAAAGAAGACTAATTAAGACGCTCTATAGGCTACGGGGTGGAATTGTAGGGTAAACCACTTTAGGAAGTAATGATATTGATTGGTTTTTTTATAGGAATATTCATATTTGTATGGATTAGCAAATCAAGCTAGATCAAGTTCAAGATAAACCACGAGTTTTCAAAGTACTTTTTGACCAACGTTATGATGTGTTGGCAGAGCTAGAGAATATTAAGATTGTTACAAATTTCTTTGTTTTGAACATATCATAGAGATACAACAAACCACCAAAAAATAAGATTTTGGAAGTTACACACACGATTGAAGTGCGTGTTTACAACTGTTGTCTAGATTAGATATGATGACGGTGTACATCCGAATTTTGTTCTAAAACAACATGCCGCTGTTTTGACAAAGAATTAAAATTAGCAGGTTTGTTTAAGATGGACTGTACGTGTAATTTATTTGTAAGTTCTTTATTAAACGTAATACTCAAATACTTGACAGCATCGGATGTGTCAAGCCTTGTTAAAGGTTTTTATCAGTCTGAAACCTGTAACAATGTGATCAATCACTCAAGTTTTTGGTAAACTACAGAGTAGTCAAAATCTAAAGTGAGCAGAAAAAAAATTGTTAAATTACGTGTGGTCTTGGATTATGTCAAGTTTTTAATTTTCAAACTAATTTGTCTGATTCGAGAAGGTCAAACGTTACGTAACGCTGTGTTACCATCAGTGTGTTCTAAGAAGTCATTGATTTCTGGGTAGATTGACGTGCTCCAGATTAGTGTTTTTAGTCACTGAGAGAGAGCATTAAAGTGCTACGCTATTAACAAATGACTGGTAAATTTTTATGTCCAACGTAAAGCCTTATACGTAGGTTTAATACATGACAAAACTGCGTAACGGCGACACAATCGTATTGAATGAAGCCGGCTATATATGTCATCTCAATTTTTTTTTTCTTTTGCTGATGCATGATGCATTTATAATTTTAATATTTTTTTTTACCATTGTAAAATGAATTTAAAAAAGGTATAATTTTTTTAGTAATATTTATTTGTTTTTAACACTTTAAAAGACGGGAACGTTTCTAACAAACAAGCATTTTTGATAATTATGGAACAATTCTTGACACTTGTAGAACACTTTTGGAAACAAACATGAACACAACTGTCAAATAATGACACAGTTGGCATTGAATGACGTACAAATATCAACATGTATTTAAATTAAACCCAAAACGCAAAGTTTGTTAAATTTGAACTCAATTGTTAAATGATTATTTAGCAGCCAAACAGTGACAAATAATGAACTAATTGACACAACTGTTTTTAATGAAACAGAAAATTAAAATATGGTTTTTAGTTGTGATTGTTCCAACACCTATTGATGGTGTTTACTGTCAAATACTGACAAAAAGGTCAAATATCAACATATAAATGAACTGAACCTAAAACGCAACTGTAATAATAAACATTTGACAAACTTAAATTCAACTATCAAATGAATATTTAACTGTCAAACAATAACAGATGATAACTAAACTGTCAACAACGAAACAGTGAAATAATCTATCTTGAAATTTGATTTTCAGTTTTAATTGAAGTTAATATGCAACTGTTAAATCTATATCTAAAACTACAATATGTCAACGCAACAAATAACCAACATATAATAAAATTAAAATAATTATGAGAAGCAACAGTCAAACTTGAACATAGCTGTCCAACAAAGACAAAACTGTCCAATAATAACACAGTAGGGATATGATAACATACCTGTCAAATAATACCTCAATTAAACTTTCAAAAACTGACGCAACTAACAAAATTATAAAAGTATTAATAAGTATAAAGTCATCAAAACATTGTCAAACAATGCTATTAGAACTGAACAAAACTGTCAAATGACGTACGCAAAAAGACGCAGACTAACTTATGCTATGAAGGTTTTTTTTTTAATTTTGATTGCTTATTACTTAAAAATGGCTAACTAAAGAAAATCACATGATCAGGATTTATGTAAAGAAAAGCATTTTTAGTGGTTTGAGCAAAAACAATCTTCTAATTTTAATAATTATGTAATTGGTTTGTATTTTGATCTGTCAAAGGCCAAAGTATTGTCAAAGTATTGCAGTATTTGCAAAAAGCAACAACTGCCATAAGCATTTTCACCACATTTCAGAATTTTTGCAAGTATTTTATCTTTTCCTGCAGCTTTCTCATTTTTTATTTGACGTAGGGCATTGTTTATTTTTTTCTTATCAATTTCTGATATATCTTCAGAGTTCTTCACGTTCATAACAATTCTTTGTTGTTCTTTTTTTTAATATTAAGCTTCAATTTGGATTTATACAAGTTTTTATAAAAGTTTTTTGTTTTATTTAGTAGCTTGTTTCTGTCTGTTACTAATATTGATTCTTTGTTCTTTAGCTTTGTTATTTCTTGTTTTGTGCTGGATTCTTTTCTGAAGATTTTTATTCCTTTGTTTTGTTCTAATATTTTTTGAGCTAGATCTATTTTATTTATTTTTTTTTACCATTATGTTTGATGTTTTATTTACTTTTTTGTATTCTACCGTGTTACGTTTGTTCTGTATTATAAGATTTCTTCTTTCCTCTAGCATTTGTTTTGTTTAGTTTATTTTTCTTTAGTAATTTTAATTTTGCCTGATATTCCGCAGCTTGATTATAAGTATTATATTATTTTTATGTATCTACAGCGTTTAAACTTGTTTTCCAAATGTGTTTTGCATTTACAGTCCTTTGTTCTAACATGTTACGGTCAAGTTTGCTACTCTTGCTCATTTTTTTTGCTCTTACTAGTTTTTGATTTATATATACTGTGGCTCTTACTAAACGGTGGTCACTTCCTATGTTAAATCGGTTTAGTACACTAACATCTTGTGTGATGTGCTTTTGTTTACTCAGGATATAATCAATTTGATTTTTTGTTTTTTCATCTGGGCTAATCCCATTTCCTGTTTTTTTTTTCTTTTTGTAGAATGTATTTGAGTTGTTAAGTTTATCATGTTCATGAAATTTAACATCATTGTTCCTTTTTTTATTTCTAGTTTTCCGTACCATCTAACTTATGACCTATTTTAACGTTAAATTTTTTTATTACTAGTACATGTTGAGTTGTACATTTGGATAGACCTCTTGTTATGTCTTCATAAAACTCTTAAACATTCTGATCATTGTAGCTGTTTGTGGGTTTGTATAGTTGCATGATTTGTAAGGTTGTCCACTTATTGATTTTAAGAGTAATATAGGGTTTTCCAATAAGAGGTTTCATTTTGATATAAAAAAACGGGTATTTTTTAAGAGTTTATTTCATTGTAAAGAGAAAGGCATGCCATTAAAATTTGAAAACGGTATCAGTCAAATGGCCGCCACGGTTACAGTTGCAGTTCCACATACTTTTCATAAAATTTTCCATGACCAATTTGCACATTTGCGGCTGTATGATCTCGATAACTTCACGAATTCCATCTTTAAGGTCTTGAATCAATTGTGGAGCATTGGCATAGACCTTGTCTTTCACGTAGCCCCAAAGAAAAAAGTCTAAATGTGTCAAATCACAAGATCTCGGTGGCCAATTGTGATCACCTCTTCAAGAAATAACACGGTTAGGAAACTTTTCTTGCAAAATTGCGATTGTTTCGTTGCTTGTGTAGCACATAGCGCCGTCTTGCTGAAAATAAACGTTATCTACATCAATATCTTTTAATTTCGGCCATAAAAAATCATTAATCATAGCTCGGTAGCGCCATCCATTCACCGTAACAGTTGCACCAGCCTTATTTTTGAAAAAGTAGGGTCCAATCACACTGCCAACTCAAAAACCGCACCAAACAGTGACACGTTGAGAATGCAAAGACTTTTCAACAATCATTCTTGGATTTTCTAAAACCTAAATGCGACAAATCTGCTTATTAACGTTACCTCCAAAGTGAAAATGGTTCTTATCACTAAAGATAATTTTTCGATAAAGTTCCGGATCATTTTGATGCATTTGAAGGACCCAGTCAGCAAAGATACGACGTTTATAGTGATCGACCGGCTTAAGTTATTGTGTTAACTAAACTTTAAAATCCTTAAAAATTAAGTCTTTATGCAAAATACGGTGTAATATTGTTTGTAGAACGTCTAATTCCAAAGATCGACAAGGAATCGACAAACCTAGGTTTTTTTCAACACTACGGGCTACATCAGCAATATTCTTATGTGTTCTTGAGAGATGCACACGGTTTTGATTCTTCACAGCACAAACTTGTCCCAACAGCTCAAATTTTTTTATCAGGTTTACTATTGCCGGCCGAGAAGGTTCTTTACGACGACCAAAAAGTGCTTTAGTTTTGCAAACTGTAACTGAAAAATGTTCACTATTTTTGTAGTAAATTTTAATAATTTCAATGCGTTGTTGAAGCGTGTATCGTTCTATTTTTAATAATAACGTAATTTTTAATTGTCAAATGTCAAAAAATAATAGCTTTAAAATTGACAGCTGCCCAAATAGCCTGCAATTTAAAATAAAACGTCTTATTGCAAAACGTTGTATATATTACTCTGTCAGACAAGATTTCATTTCTACAAGCTTCTTATAAGTATACCCACACCACCATGATTAGAGTTTTCATTTCCCTTGTGAAATAGTGTGTGTCCTGATTTTAGAACCACACTCTGTTTGCTTTTTTTTTTATCTCTCTGATTCAAGGATGTTCCACTTGGTAAGTCCATGTTCCTCTTCTAACCTTTCTTTCGTTGATATCGATCTAGCATTATACGTTGCAATGTAAAATTTTGTTTGGCAGCTTGTCCGTACTTAGGTATTTAGCGTAAACAAAAACCTGCAAAACATTCTTTTTGCTAGATACAACCTTGATAAATAATTGCCAAAATAACACAACACTCAGACACTAACACTTCTAGGTTCTGCGTTAAGTAATGCGCATGAACCTGCTTATACCATTTGCAATCTGCCTAAAAATGTTAAAGCTCATAAATCATTTTACTGAAGCACAAATAGGTTGGGTTTATTCAAATACAAATTGCAAATAAAAAGCAAACCAAATCAAAGTAAAAAAATAAACTACAATAACAGCTGAATTCTATACTGATCGTTTTGCAGTTTTATGTTTTTGTGATGCAAACATAATATTTGCGGCCAGAATTTACTGAAAACTATATTTTAAACTAACACCTTTTACATGGACGTTTTTATTGTACCAAAGCTTATCTACACTACTAAATTGTAAACACACATAACTATCAACAAACTTTCAAAAAGCTAGAGATTGTTAAAAACCGAATTTATCCAACTTAAATTAGCATGTTTGTAAAAAAATTTATACTCTGCCTACATCAACGTACAGCTAAAAATAGTTTAGGGTAATCTAAATTATTAAATTAAATTTTGATGAGATGAAAAAACTCCAACTTTGGGTTTGCACTTTTTTCTAAGATTTTGATATTGCCAAAGTATTTACAAAAATGCATTTAAAGTTGGGATAATAGTAGGATGTAATAAAAAAAGTGCAACTTATTTGCTTCTCTTAATAGTTTACCTATTTGTTAGCAACAACTAAAGCTGCAACACTTACAAAAGAATTAAAGTAACAAATTCTCTACAAAAAAACGTTTTTTTAACCTTCGGCAACAGTCTAAAAATTAACAATACAAAAACAACCGTTAAATGACATTCAACAGTTACAACAAACACCTGTGGAACTACACCACTACTAAAAGATAGAAAAAAATCATTAAATTTATAAGATCAAAAAGTCAATATTCAAAAGTTGTCTGGATTTTTTTTTAATAAATTACATGAAAAAGAAACAACGTTATTTCAAAAACAACTCCAAAAGTATCAATTTATTACAAATTTAAATTTGGTTATTACTATTTAATATAATGTTTTTATTGATCATTAAATAAAATTATTAATTAAAATTTTTGCAATATGTTACCATGCTATAAATGTTTCAAGTGGATACAATTAAGTGTTGCAAATTTATAAAGCACTTAAGTACCTAGATTTATTATTTTAATATCAGATAATTCAAAAATAAACATGTAAACAGAGTCCTCAAAAATATGTATTAGCTATAATCTAATCTATTATATCAGAATGTTTGATTTAATGTGTCAAGTGTATATTTAAATTGCTTCCTGGTTTTTCTGTGTTTATTTATTTAATGCAAAAACCAATAACAAAATTTGATTTTTTATAAAGAAGTAAATGATTTAATTAGAATTACAATTTTGCTGATATGTATGCTGAAGACACTATTGTTGGAATAATGTTTTGAACATTTGCTAAAACTAAGTTCAAACGTTACATGATACTTTACTCAAAGATAAATTTTAAAAATTAACATAAAATTTTACGATATTTTAAACTTTTTAGATTTTAACAAAAATCATAATCTTCATTATGAGAACACAATAGATAAAATATTGCTTTGAAATTTTGACAAAATTAAATTAAAACTGTGCATAATATGAAATTAAAAACTAAAATAACATTTTTTAAATTTTATACAATTTTGATTTTTTTTTTAACATAAATTGCCAGTATTTCTTTCAAAATCAAACTGGAGGTAGTTGCGGTAGAGTTGAAGATTAGAAGGGTCTGCGTCGTCTAGCTCAACGGAGATAGGCGGGTCAAAAGCTTAAATTTATTCTTGAAATTTCCGTCTTCTCAATCGCTTCCGTAAGAAGAAGCAAAAATACAACATCAACATTCTGACACAAAATAAATCACTATAACTAAAAATAAGTGGCCGTAACCACAAGCATTCCTAAATTACAAAAATGTCCCCCTTAACACGTCAAGATTTAAAGGTTGATTCTTGACCAAGTTGATCATCTTCATATACCATCTGTCACTACCTCTCACTTTGCAATTTAGTTTATCAATCATTGTTACCGCTCTCGACAAAGCATCAGGCGCTAGATGGTCCTTTCTTTTACGATGTACTTACCTTATTGTAATTGTACTACTGAAGCTAAACAGCCCAATGAGCCAAGCGACCGCCAGGATCATTGAGTCGATGGAGCCATACTAGTAAATTATCTCAAAAATTTCCTCTACTAAGTAGAGTCGTAACTTTTGTATTGATCATAATACAGCCAGACATTCTATTTCTGTTGTATGTAATTTCTATCACAACAAGTCAATTATTTACTTAAATAGCATATAACCGTTTCTTTTCCATTTACGCTTTGGGTGAGTACGGCTCCAAACAATGCCAAATCTTGATGCATGGTTGTTCAAAATCAGGGCAGGCTAGTATGAGCGCCTCAACGCCTTTTTTAATTGTTTCAAGGCGGTGGCACACTCGCTAGACCAAAAAAAAACTATTCTTTATCTTTACCAGATTTTGGATTAGGGCTACCAAGTCCGCATACTTGGGTATAAATTTTTGGTACTATGAAGCCATGAACAAGACTTTACAATAATTTTCATTTTATCAGGATCTACATGCAATCCCTCTGTGTTCATCACATAGCTAAGATACTTCAACTCGGGCCTACAAAAGTGACATTTATCTCAACTCAAAGTGATGCCTGCTTCTGTTAATCTACAAAACACCTTAGTTAGGACTTCCAAATGCGTTTTAAAATTTGAAGTGACTGTAACGATATCATCTAAATAGACCAATACGTGCGGTTCTAAGCAAGGTATTAACGTCTTATGTATAAAACGCTGCCAAATCGCAAGGGCATTGTGTAGTCCAAATGGCATTTTTGTAAATTAGAATAATCTACTGTTTGGTATAGTAAAAGCAGTATACTGTTTAGACTTCTCACTAAGTGGAATTTGCCAATAAGCGGATTTGACATTGACAGTGGTGAAATACTTTGCACTCCTAAGTTTACTAAGAGTATCGTGAGTATTTGCCGTCACCTTACTCAATCTACGAAAATCTACGCAAAATCTGTACGCGCCGTCTTTTTTTTAACCATCAGAATAGGCAATGACCATGCACTGACCAAAGGCTCTACAACACCCAGATTCAACATAACATCCAACTCTCGATTGATGTGTTTCTTCATATAAGGTGATACCGGATAGTACCTTTGTTTAATGGGTTTTGAAGTTTTACTTATAACGTGCTCCACCGTGGTCGCACGTAAAAAAAAAATTCTGAGTTCCGAAGTATCCTTCAATCAAAGTTTCTAATCTGGTTTTGTTTTTGGTTCCCAGCGCTTTATCTGTAATAACATCACAAGCGTTTATCTCTGCAATAAACCGCCATTTATTTGATCTCAAATTTGAAACAATGCTCATAGTTTTTGAGCTCTAAACTCAAGATCAAAGTATGAGGTTGGTCAGGTACAACTAAAATTTCCATAATTTTTAATTTATTTTCCAAACCGGGGTACTTAACAACCATAAACATTCACATTTGCCATCATTCGCCACTCTACAGGTGACTTGGTTTCCAAGAGTTAGTCTTAGTCCCAAACCTTTAACCCTTTTTTATCTTGCACATCTTAAAATGATCCTAAACGCTTCAAAATCTAGTAATCTTAATCATTCTAATCCTAAAATATCCACAATAAGATAAGGCTTTTTGTCCTTTTGCGCATGCGCAATAATATACTTGAAAAAAACTGAATTAGTAGACAACTCTTCCCGCAACGCTAGACCAGTCTCTAGCGTTTTGGTGGGCCGTTTCCCAACAATGACCTTTTACAGTTTGGACAAGTAAATTTTGTAAAACCTTTAATGCCATAACCAAAACAACGCTTCTTGTTTGATTCTTAACATTTGCGGGCAAAATTACCCTTTTTTCTGCAATTAAAATTTGTACTGCTTCAATGGCGTCACAATTGTTCTGTACGTGCACATACGCCAAATTGGGTTACTAGAAGGTTTAAAATTGTCAATTGGCAGTTTTTTTGGCTTTCAATTGCCAACCTAACTTTAATAACTGGTCTGAACTTGTTACCTCTACAAAACCGAGATGCAGATAATGCGTAATTTTTTTTTTATTTAGCAGGCTTGAAGATAGAAATACTTATAAATTTTCCATTGCGACTAGATAAGTTTTTATGTTTTTAGCAGGTCCTTGCGTACGTCGTTTGATCTTTTTGTACAATCTCTAGTTATAATCCGAAGGCTTGTACTTCTCTTTCAACAAGACTACTAGGCTCTCCCAATCCGTGGCCATCTGTTTCCGGGCGCAAAACCATAGTTGGGCTTGTCCTTCAAAAAGATCAACTGTTGAAGCAAATAATTGATCTTTGTCGACATTTCTTGCTATTCTTAAATCTTCAATCTGCTGCAGAAATGCATTTATAGATATGCAAAAATTCTGTCTTTAATATTTCAGATTCCGTTGACTACTAGGTACTGGTTTAATACTGCTACAAATAGGACTTTCCTCCGTTTGTGTACTTGTTCGTTCTGGGTCCTAAACTAAAATTTATCAAGCTCAATTCCTGCGTTGGAGAATCTAAAAGTAGAGTTACTTACAAATTTTTAATAAATCCATCAACCCCAACACTCTCTGTAGCAAATCTGAACGTTCTTTTACTTTCTTTTGTGTCTCAGCATTAGCGTTTTCCACTCTACCTAATAAACAAGTCAAACAAACAGATAATTTCTTTTTGTTTGGATCCTCTACATCTAGAGCCGCTTTTAAAATTGTTAACTTTTTTTTTGTCGGCAGTACGGCAGAGAGGACATGTACAAATACCAACGCTAACAAAAGTTAAGCAACGGCCGCTCTGGTCACAACTTGGATGGGTGAACCCAAAGTGATGCCGAGCGTAGCGTTTTTCCCAATATGGGTCCGTTACCTTATATAAGCATCTATACATGTCTTTTCTGTGGCTCGGTGTGTCCGACACCTCGACACCTAACGGTATTAAGAGGTTATTGAATATATATTGAATATATATATAACTTTTTTTGCAAGCCCGATCGTTTTCCTCAAAACTAAAAGGGTATCCCGGTTGAATTAGACTTTGGATCTCTTTCTGCGATCTACAAAGTTGTTGCAACGTCTTCTTCATCTCCCCACACGTGGTTTTCACGATTCTCTGGATTGCTAACTTGTATATTAACTCATCCTGCAACAGGCGTCCTACCTCCATCTTGCGAGCTATTTAAATTTATTTTATTTTAGTATCCTTTAAATTAGAACAAATAAACAATACCCTAACTAATCCATGTCTACCGTTTATCTACTCAAACTGTGTCAAAAAAACTAAGATATAGTCCTTTAAGCGAGTCAAACCAATGTATTTAGCAGACCCCACGTTAGGCGTCAAAAATGTAACGATAATTTCTTCTAAAATCAAACTGAAGGTGGTTGCGGTAAAGTTGAGGATCAGAAGCGTCTGCGCCGTCTAGCACAATATGGGTGGGTCAAAAGTGTATTCTTGAAATCTTCTTCTTTTCAATCGCTTTCGCAGGGAGAAACTCAAACCTTAAAGTTGTTCGTTATCACCTCTAGTCAAACTAAGACAATAATGGGTCACACAACACAATGAGATATAAATAAATAAAGTAATCACATTTAGGTCGGAACTTTAGACCATATAGACTTATAGACGCGTCTTGTGCAAATGTGTGCTTGTTTCATGGTGAAGCCAACATAACAACATTTTATGTCTACGACTGACGTCACGCGTTAGTTGTACGCTTAGCTCTATCGTTTAATTATACATTTATTACTAAACATTAGTTAACACTATTAAATATATGTATCAAATAACTTGGTTTTTAACGTTATATTCTTAATAATTAATTTAATAATTATTTAATATTAAAAGTATATATTGTCAATTATTAAATAACATTTGTTTCTATTACAAATTTCAATATTTATAAATATTTTAATAAATTAAATGCGCAAAAATGTGTTTATATACACGTGTTCAACACGAAGCCTCTTGCTATATGCACGTTCTTGTCTACAACTGACGTCACATGTACCAATTGTGTTGGCTTCACCGCGTCGGCAAAAAGCGTGTCTATAAGAGTGTATGGTCTAAGATCGGAACTCATATATTTTACAGCAAGAGGATGATTGCATCTTAAACCTGCAGGCAATAAATTGCGCGGTTATTTGACTAAAATAGTAAGAAGAAAGATAATCTTGAGATGAATCCTTCCAAAATTCGGCAACGCGTACCGCTACTGGACTCCGCGAAATGAATGTTGCAAATGTAATTATTAATAAAGCGGTTGCCGCAGGTGGTTTTGTTACATCCAATTTAAATATACAAATTTAATTCCGACACAAAATATATCACTATAACAAAAAATAAGTGGCCGTAACTACAAGCATACCCAAATTACAAAAGTGGCCGTAACCACATAAAGCAAGAGGAGCTTCGGTTGCATAGATTTATGATGAAGACACAATTGTTAAAAAGAACTCTTTCTTTTTTTTTAATAAAAATATTTTTTATAATTTTAAATTTTAAAATAAATTACAGTCTTGCTTGGATTTATGCTGAGAACACAATTGTTTTATTAATTTGTAAACAATATATAAATATAATTACTGTATAGATACAAACTATATGTACTGTACATATCAATCCAATATATTAAATGTTGTCCATTAATATTTCCTGTCTAAAAATCAATTTCACTTAGTCTTTAATAAAAAGAATCCATTATCTGTTGTCAGGAAATGATTAATCCATTAATAATGATACAATAATATATAGAATTATTTATTTCAAAACAATTAATAAAATTTATTTAATCTTCTATATTTATCTTTAAAAAGAAAGAACTATTGAAGGAATAAATATTAACTTTTTTTAAAGTGTTATCAATATACGAGTACATTTTATAGATGTTACTAATTTGACTTATTTGCATTGTTAACTATAATTATAGAACAATAATATTATATAATTTTGTTATTAGTCATAAAATTATTTATGTTTTATTTACATTATAACAAAATTGCAACTATTTAGTTTTATTTTGAACTATGACTTATTATTTACAAACCATCCTATATTGTACAAAACTACACGCAACTTTCTGAATTCACTTTGTAAAATATAACACATCCTTACACTAATAATTAACAAACATTAAGAACAACATTTAAAACTCAATTATCTAATTTCTTCAAGTAAAAAAATGTTGTCGTTTAGCAACGCTTTCATTCCAAACAAAATAACCAGCTCAATTATTTATAATTAGAAACAAACGTTGTAATGGCGCTCCAATCGTTTCAACGATAACACCCATGTAATTTTACAAAACAATGGATTTAACAGTTATCCTTCTTGCAGGTATGTCTAGTGCGTTTGTGCTAGGCATCACGGTACTCCTAGCGACTCTTGGCGTCGGCGAAGTGCAATCGCAAGGAATTCTATACCCGAGAGCGTCGGAAACCAGAGAAGTTATCTCTTTAGATGGATTATGGAATTTTGTAGCCACATCGCAGTATAATAAATTAATTGGGTTTACACAGCATTGGTATAAGACTGATCTCACTAAGGTAATATATTTAATTAAATAAAAATACAATTTTTTTTAATCAATTTATATCTATACTTAGCTTATAACTGTTAAATTACTTAAATTATAATCTAAATTTATTAGTTTAATAAAAATTAATAAAATTAAAATCATTTAACAATTACTCAAATAAACTTTGATTAAGTTAAAACTCAAAATGTTTAATAATATTTTTTTATTTCAGTTAGAGGCCGTAGATGCTATCCTAATGCCTGTTCCATCAAGTTACAATGATATCACACAAGACAAAAGAATTCGTGACCATGTTGGTTTAGTATGGTACGACCGTACATTTTTTGTACCCAAATCATGGAAATTAGACCAAAGAGTTTGGATGAGATTTGGATCAGTATCGTATGCAGCACAAGTAGTAAGCACTACAAAATACCTCTTCATTAAGCCATAACTAAGCCTAATTATTTTTAGTGGGTTAACGGAGTTCTTGCAATGGTTCACGAAATTGGGCATTTACCATTTGAAAGAGACATTACTTCACTATTAGATTTCGGACAGGAAAATCGTGTTACAGTAGCTTGTGATAATACTTTATTATCGGATACCATTCCTCAAGGAAGCGTATCTGAAGTACAAACGTAAGTAATTAATTTTTAAAACAAATTTGCAATAAATAATATTTTTTTTTTAGAGAAAACGGTAAAAAGTATGTACAAACATACACCTTTGACTTTTTTAATTATGCTGGAATACATCGTCCAGTCCAGCTTTATACAACACCTTACAGCTACATTGACGACATAACTGTTGTCACTGATATTGATGATGATGACGAAACAGGTTAAATTCTTATAAAATTAAATTTAAACCAATCTAATAAAATAAATTTTAGGCATCGTAAACTACAATATTAGCTACGTATCTTCAGAAAATCTTTTAGTAAATATAACTTTATTAGACCAAGATGGTGTTGCCGCTGCAACTGATTATGGGCTAGGATATAACGAAGGAGTTTTATATGTTAATCAGGCTAAATTTTGGTGGCCTCATTTAATGCATCCAGAACCAGGATACTTATACACATTAGTAGTAAGTATTGAAAAAAAAAAAAGTTTCTTAAACTACAAAACATTGTCTAAATAGGTACAACTTTTAACTACCGATGGTGATCTGGTCGATGTATACAGACAACCAATTGGCATTCGTAAAGTATCATGGAGCAACACCAGTCTGTTAATAAATGGAAGACAAGCATATTTAGCTGGATTTGGAAGACATGAAGATGCTGATATCAGAGGAAAAGGACTCGATTTAGTAACTACTATTAAAGATTATAATTTGCTCAAATGGGTTGGAGCTAATTGTTACAGAACTTCGCATTACCCTTACGCTGAAGAAATTATGGATTTGGCTGATCGATTAGGTATCATGATTATTGATGAATGCCCTAGTGTTGATACTGAGTAAGTAATATTGTTTTAAAACTAACAGCTTAGAGTTTTTTTGAGTGTAATAACATTTAAAAATTGAATTCAAGCCGCGCAGGTACTTACTGTATTTTAAAGCCAATTAATTTTCAATTTTTTTTTAATTCTTTTAGCTTTTTTTCTGACTCATTACGGCAAAAACATAAAAATTCTTTAACAGAATTGATTAGGAGAGATAAAAATAGGCCTAGTGTGATTGCATGGTCTATTGCTAATGAACCCAGAACGCAGACTGTAGTTGCTGGGGATTATTTTGGGTAGGTGATTCTTTTATGTATAATATTGTAGTGCTTATAAAATTATTTTTTTTTAGAGATATTGCTAATCATACAAGAAGTTTGGATCAAACTAGACCAGTTACATTGGCTGTAGCTAGAGGAGTCAGTGAAGATAAATCGGTAAGTTAAATATTATTTTATTTTGTTAGAAAATTTTTGTTCATACATGTTTAATTGGTTTTTGTGTAAAAACTATGTAATATAAATTGTTTTTTCTCGATACTTTTATAACTTAATTTGTGTGCAAAAATACAATCAAAAACTGTGTTTTTTGATAGAACATAACTTGTATAAGTAACACGCCGCTTCTACATCCTTTCAAACTAAATGCTATATAACTTTGAAACAAGTTGGCGTACGTATTAAATTTCAATAGGCATAAACTCTATGCACTTTTAATAGTTTTCAAAGTTATCAATAGTCTTTAGAAATATGTTGCAATTGCGTGGTGTGCCGCGTCCTAGTCATTGGAAAATCAAATTAGAATCTCAAATGTCCGATGAATTCCAGAAAAAAGTTTTTAAGTTAGAAGCATAACTAAGGTGTTGTTAGACAATGTTACACTCTTTTAACTTTGTCGGTTATAGTTTACACTAAACTGAATTAATTTTAAGTTTAAATCAATTTTATACTCTTTTGTTACTAACTAGGCAGTCGCAGATGTTAAAGGTGTGCTTTTAAGGAACGGACGGCTTGTACCCCACAACGTCAAAATTGCTTGACAAAACAGGCCTTTGGGGTCGTTCTGGTGATGTTCCACAATATCAATTATTTGTTGATGTACTTTGGCGGTGGTGTGCAAGTACAGAGTACTTAAAAGTTGCCAAAGAATGTTAACTGTTTGGTGGTCAATGACATCAACCTGGGATAGTTGTGCAAAAACTGCAGCATGTGGTAAAACTAAAGTCATAAGATCATGTCTTTGTACATGTTGTCTGCGTTGACTTTCGGACTTGACTGACTTGTCCGCTTAGTGGTGGAGTGTTAAACTAAGTTTTCAAATTATTTCTATGGAGATCGTGTCTAGATGTCGTCGATTGTTTAGGTTTGAAATAGAAATAATTTATAAAATATCAAAGTGTCTACTGGGGTTTCACTATTAGTTTGGGTGTTGCGGCTTTAAATTATTTGGAATACTTGCGACACGGGTTAGTTGTTTATCAGGTGCAGGATGCCGAGATCTCACTTTGCAATTCTGACAGTTCCAGGATGTTCTGCGTGCCAAGGTTGTCTTCTTTGTAATAATAGACGGCAATAATTGTGTCGGTGAGGTCAGATATGCTTCTCTGTGTTTCTTTTGATATCTCTGAAGTGCAGAGAGGTACAATTGATTTTATTTCAATGCCAACCGTAAAGCGGCGGCTATGATTCAATTTGTTTTATCCAGTGGTATTACAGATACAAGATTAAATAAAACATAGTAATTGTTTTATTTAATATTATGAGTTATCGCGTAGTAACGGTCAATTCCATAATCGGTATTACAAATGTTAGTGACTGAAGGTAGGGCATGTTATCGACTTTATTCCTTTAGGTAATAAGAGTGTGGTTGTGTATGCCTTTGAAAGCGTTGTGTTACTTTTCAAGAACAAATTTGTTTGGCAACAAAGGCTCTGGTTTGGCACGGAGTTTATTTTCCTTATCGGATTTTGTTTGTATTATTTTGTACCTTGTTGGGGGTACAAACGCAGAGTATAAGAAAACTTGGTAGCACTAGACGGAATTTCAGTTTATATTGTGATTTTTCATTCCATGTTGTCTGCTTAAATAAACTTTTGGATTTGACTGATTGCAATTGTAAAAATTCAGAATTTATTAAAGTAAGGGACAAAAAAGTGTCTTTCATTAGTGGATTAAGGTTTTGCTTACAACGCGGCATCAGTTTTCCTCACTTTTTCAGACTGAGTTGTTAACTCTTCCCGTATTAAAGTTAGCTTGTCGTATCTGATTTTGCACAGTCAGCCATTTCTATCGGTTGTTCATGTAGTTTGCTACGTTCAACAAGTACATGAGCCACATGTAGCACACAAGTGCTACCTGCGGATTACAGATTTGCAATCATTGTCACTATCTCTGTAGAATTTTGCATCTACCTAGAAGGCGTTTACCAGGTAAGTCATGTTTTTTCTTATGTTGGAGGGATTGTTGAGATAATGAATTGCTGCCCCACGTTAAACACTATTTATTACCGACTGCATTCCTTTAGATAATAATGTTGTTGCCGTGTATGGTCTTGTTGCAAACACAGAGTATAGAGTTGCAATACCTTTGGACTATCCGGAGAATGTTTATTGCGTAGAGGTCATCAACACTATGGTTATAAGAAAGCTGCAGTTTGTTTGTGATAGTGATTCTTCTTTTCATGTTGATTGCTTAGGTTCTTCAATTTGACACACTACAATAGTAAAAGTTAAGTATTTATAAAAATAAGGAACAAAGAAATGTGATGCATTAGTAGAGTAAAGCTCCGCCCACAATGCGGCATCAGGCAAAGTTAAAGTAACACATTTCTTTATGGCACTCTCCTTTGACGCATTCTGCAGTCTGTGTGGTTGTTATAGCTTGCTGTATAGTTTGTTAACTTTGACAATTAATACTGGTTGGATTTTAATTTATTTACAATGTAATTGATCTTGCACCGTTAACCATTTTTATGTAACCGCTAAGTAGTTTGTTGTGTTATCTAAGTACATGATGGCATGTAGTGCCAATTGCCAACTTTTGTAGTGTTCTATAGGATCTGGAAGTTGTCTATCAAAAATATGTGACGCTTTTTCATGTCGGAGAGGTAACAGTGTCATGTATCTGTTTGTATTTATCTGATTGCTGTTCTGATGACGCTGCAGAGTTTTTGAGTTTGTCATTTCTGTGCTACAAGTGACCTTATTGAGTTCTTTCTTACACGTTTGGAGTTTGTCCAAAATATGTCCCGTAGCTGTATTAAGTTTGCTGACTGAGGTCACAGCGGGCTGATCAACAAAAATCTTAACTTAATTGGAGACCGTATCGTTGTTGATACCCAGATAATTAGTTGATTTATTAGCACAGACATGGTTGCTAAAGTTTGTTCTTTTTTTAGGGCGTCTCTGTTGCCGTTTTTTTTTTTCTTACTTTTCTGGTTATTTGTGGGGTTGTGAAGGCACCACGTTCTTCTTTGCCTCACGTTGAAAGCTATTTCTTATCTTGTTTGTGTTCTTAAAAAACGGTGTATTCTCTAAGCTCAAAAAGATGCTTGGCAGAAGAAGCTTTAGAAGTTGGTGTACTGTGATGGAATGTGTCAACTCTGTACGATGTCATAGTAGCCTCAACAGTGAGACAACGCTTCCATTTAAAAAAATGCGCCTCACTGCTCCGGCAGCTATTGCAGGGTGCTGGGGTGGTTCGACGATTCTTATTTTTTGCGTGTAAAATATGCTGGGCTCTAGTCACTATAAATGACGAGGAATGAACACAAACAAACAAGTTGGGGAATAATTTGTTTAATTTAGTTCAATTTAAATTTAACGTAGTTATATAAAAATGTGTATAATAAAAATATTTTCTGGGGGCGGCAAGTTAATCGTAACTTGCCGCCCGCAGAAAACTAATAGAGAATTAGCCTGGGCCGGATTCCTAAATGAAAGGAATGATTACTTGGAGAAGATGCGCGCACGTGATTCTTACATATTCTGCGGCAGCGGCTTCGGTCCGGGCTTGGCCGGCTAGTGGTATAAACGCCGGGTAGCTCCCTAGTATCCACGTTATTGCTCCGCCTCGGGATCCACGTTAAGACCGACAAGGTAGCTACTACGTTCACCACCCTCTACGGCGTGCCTTTAGTTTGATTGCCTTCTGACTTCTTCGTAGTTGGTAAGGGTACCACGATTAATCTTTCGGGAATTAGGGGAAGTTAATAAATATAAACCTGGCCGGCTATTACAATTACAAATAATTTCTCAATACATTTGTTTAAGCAAAAAGGAAAAAATCAAACCGCACAATTCTAATTTGAACGAGCATTGGGTAAATAATGAAAAATGAGTATGAATAAACCTAACCTTTGTACCACCACCAAGCTTTACATTACACCACATCCATCACCTTATTTTAACAGACAGCACAACTAACAATCCAGCCTATTTTTCCGTCCGTCCTGTCTGCAAAACGCGCCGAGAAAAGAGTTCCTCGCTTTCTTCTCCAGCGAGTCATATCTGGCAACCTCAAAAATTGATAATACTTTTCTTTATTTGTTTCATTCTATCAATTTATTTAAATAAATAGAAGGTTGTTTGAAGGATTTTTCCTTTGTTTATTTTATTAATCAATCATTTCTCTAATGGGCAGATATGACCGTTACAACAGTTGCTGGAGGATATTTACTATTTGGTGGTTGACGACACTAAATAGGTGACCGTACAAAGATTAAGGTTATCTGGTGGAACTAGTTGGAAATGGTTACCTCTATCTGTAACCAAATGAAATCTTTGAGCATGTTGTATGCGTTGACTTTTGGACTTGACTGACTAGTTGAAGTGACATTTTGGATTTGAATGTAGTTTTACCCACGCGCGGTAACATTTTTGCTTGATCTTTATTGGCTTATGCGTGTGACGCCGCTTGACAACCGCAATAATTTTCTTCAACTTCTTTAAACGGGGCAACTGTTTAATCTGTGAATTTGTTTTTTCTTCATTTGTTTCTGCCGGTTTTAGATCATCTACATGTACCTTGGTGGGTAGTCAGTAATACTAACCTAGTAATAAGTCCCGGCTATAGGAGTAATTTTTTTAGGGTCTCTCCATTTTTTTGGTAAATTGCTTTGCTCGTTCTTGTACTATTTCTAGAGTGTAGATACGTCCCGGTTTTCCGGGATTTGTTCCGGTTTTAACTTTCTAGTCCCGGTGTCTCGACATTTTTTTGGAACAGTTAATTGTCCCGGTTTAAGTTTAATTAAAAAAAAAATTCACAAAAAATTTTAACAAATTTTGTGTGTTTTTATTACAATAGAATGTATCAACTTTTTAAAAGAAATATGAAATAATAAGGAACTTTTAATTGCAAAGAGTTCTGGAAATACTTGTGGTACAATAAAATATATTTATTTTGTTATTAATTTTTTATATATGTAGCTATTAGTTAAAAAAATATTTCTTGTGTTATGTGTATATTACTTACTGTTGTTGACTGAAATACATATATGATAAAACATATTTTAATCGTTTTTTTGTTTTTTATTGTTTGTATGTCTCAGTTGGTTTCTGAAAAAAATGTGGACACACTAACTATTACTATATTGCTTGGGTGGTATTTTTGGGCTGAGTTTTGTTGACGTTTGCCGATATGTGGTTGCCGCTGTTGAGCGTATTGTAGTTTTTGGTTTAATTCCAGGTGTTATCGGGTCCCTTCTGCTAGGCTTTTTAAGATTCTTGCTTATAACGAGTTTGCTAAGACTATGTCCGGTAGGGGCATTAGTTTGGCAATTATTGTGAAAGACTGCTGTCTGTGGAAGTTTATTTATTACACTGTTGTTCAAAATATTGTTTTGTCACAATGGTGGTGGTGGATACCTTTCAACCTTTTCCTGTAGAATCGATGTTTAAACTATCGGTTGCTGACGGGACCGGTATTGCTTCAATCCCACGGTTGCAGGTGTTTTTGATAGTTATCGCAATTTTATTTACAACAGTGCTTGTACCAAAAAAAAGAATATAGTTAATTGCTACTGTACGGGTGCTTCTTGTTTGATCCACGTACATTTAAACATCCTCAAACAAACGTTCTGTGATTTTTTTTTTAGATTTTTGTTTAGTGGTAAGATTACTTCCATAGATTTCCTGCAAGTTGGGTTGCATTGTATTCTTGTAGCACTTTTTGTTGTGTTTGCTACAGTATAACTTGGTTCCAGCCGGTCTTACTTTGGATGAGTTTTTGCCGTGTTTCTAAATATAATTGGATGGTCTTTTGCATTTGTAAACAATCATATTAGGCATATCGAACCAGGGATTCTTTCAAGGCTTGAGTTTGTTGAACAACCGTTTGGTATTTTTGACCTAGTTAATTGTAGAGTACGTTTTGGGTAGTAGTTTAACAGTCGGATTTAGGAAGTAACATCTTATTCACATTTTCTATATTGTCGTTTACCAGATCCAGCGTTGCCAGATGACTTGGTTGAAATTACCGAATACTGCTGTCAAAATTACGGTAGAATACAGTAGATTGTATTATTGCATTGGCCAGTGGCTTGCGTACGCGTTTTGTCTACTTTTGAACTATGAATTAATGTTAAGGTTTTGAAATATTTGTATTCAATATTTTATCAAATATCATAATATTAAGTCTAAACATGTTAACTAAATACTATTATTATATTATAACTCGTCAATAAAGAGAAAAATCCCCAGTTTTAAATAATTTACAAATTACGGTAGAATACGGTAGTTTTTAGCAAACATAATTTTAGAGGTAGGAGCAGTCAAATTACGGTAGATCTTATGTACCTCGATGTATGTTTTATCAGGTATATAAATTTTGCCAACGAGTAAATTTGATACTAAATCTATAGAGTTTTAGTGCTTTTTTGTTTGTGCGTAGCGTAAAAAGCTTAGCTTAGCTGGTATTTTTTAGTGACTTATACTATAGTCCTGCACTCTAGTTTGTTAAAGTGGTATTGTATATGTGAGTCTTTTAAATTGACACTGGCATATAATAGTATATGTTTTTTAAATAGTTTTACTTGATATAGAATTTTGCTTTTGATGCGTCGGTCTGCAGGACGTAACGTATACCTAGTTTGACATGAGCTAGTTTTAGAGGTTTTAGTGCTTTTGAAATTGATTAAAAATGGCTGTGTAATTTCACAAAAATATCTATTTACTGCTTTGCATTTTTATTAGTGGCGTTGCCATCTAAGCATATCCTGATACGTATTTGCGCAATTAAGTACACAATTTCAGAAAGCTGCAGAGCTACGTTTTGATTTTTGGTTTGCTTGTTTTCAGATAAGGCTCAAGTGATGTTGTAATGGTTTGTTAGCATCTGTTTTGTTATTATATTTTTTTTTTTTTGGTGGTAGTTCAAAAATTTGCAGAACTTACTATCAACTTATTAGGTTTCTCCTCAGTCAGTGTGAGCCGCTTCAGACGCCCCTGGATGGTATTTGGGCAACGAGGGTTTTTTACCCCCTAAAAACAACCTGTGACAATAGTTATACCACCCTGGGATTAAGCTGTATTTACGGTAGGATTGTCATGGCGAGCAAGCTCACCATAGATCTCACTATAACTTCTTGAGTTTTCTTTCTTCGTTCTCCTTCTCCAGGAGCACCTCGTGAATGTATCCTTCTATTATCTCTCATTCTTGTTGGCCCTTCAGCATTACTTCTACGGTGTTGTCTGGGGTTAGCTCTATTTTAATCTTTGTACGAATGCTTTTCCTTGCGCTGCTCCATCTGCAGTCCTTTTTGTTGCAGAACATGCATTGGTCGTTCTGCTCAATTTTAAACCTATTCTGGTATGCCATGTAGCATCCATGTCCGCTCAGGTATTGGGTTGTGTAGTAGTCTACATTGTCGTGCTTCCTACTAATACAGCCTTCCAGGTTTTTGATTAGCCGCTTAGTCCAGGTTGCTTTTCCGGATTCCTTGCTCCATGCTGTCTGTCATTTGTTTAATACTTTGTTTTATGTATTATAAACCTTCTCTGTGTTGCTCTTCTTGTGTGTTTTCATTTGCTGTTCCACCATGTATTCAATGGGCATGACGCCCGCTATCACCTTTATAGCTTCAGTGGATATAGTGCGATACCCGCTGGCTATGCGTAGTGACATTGTTCTTTGTTGTGTCTCGAGTAGCTTCAGATGATTTGCTAGCCTCATTGTTTTTCCCCATATAGGCACGCCATATAACATGATTGAATGTGCCACTGTGCACAGTATCCTCCTTTTGGCGGCATTTGGGCCTGTAATTCTGGGCATGAGTCTTGTGAGTGCTGTGACTGATTTCTCAAATTTTATTGCTGTTTGCCGTGTTCTTTCATAGTCATGTTGTGATCTATCCATACTCCGAGGAACTTTATGGCTTTCTTAGATTCTATTTGCGTATTTCCGCATTTGAGTGAGACCTGCTTCAGTTCCTTCCCCCATATAGGATGACCACTTCTGTCTTGCTTTCTTCAATCTCTAGTTTAAGTTCTTCTATTTTCTTCTTGATTTGTCGGATTGCGTGGTTTGCAAGATCGATTAGGTCTTTTGCTTCTTTGGCCCATACTACAATTGCCGTGTTATCAGCAAAGCATACAATTTTGATTCTTATTGGTAGTTTTATTTCTAGAATGTAGTTGAAGTAAAGTATCCACAAAAGTGGTATCAGCACGGAGCCCTGCGGTACCCCACAGTTCAGCATTATCTTCCCGTTTTTTCCCACGTATAACTTCCTGTTTTTGAGGTAGCTGCTTATCACTCTCCTTATATGCTTTTTGAACTTTTTTCTCTTGAGCATTTCTAGGAGATCCTTCCAGGGTACTTGGTTGTTTTGTTATCTGGTACCTAGGTATGTTACCTCTGACTTTGAAAACTCACATTTTTACAGTTTGCCTTTGTACTTAAAAGACGCGATCAGAGAGTAAACAAAAATGTTATCTAAATAGACAAGTACAAGCTTCTTAAGGAACCCAGCTGGTACTCAAGACATCAACTTTTAGTATGATGCGGGAGCAATTATTAGACCAAACCGCATGATATTAAATTAGTAAATCTTTTTATTTAACATTGCTATTTAGTGTTGTTCTTTTAACGGATGTTTATTTTGGTAAATATTTTGGCTTTGCCAATGTGCTTGAAAGTTTCGTGTATTTTTACAGAAACGGGGTATTCCATCTTATTTTTTAATTAGTATTACTTGAAAACAATAGTCACTAGTGCTTCTTTCTATAGTATCAGTTGCTAACAATTCTTTCACTTGCGTGCATGTGCGTCCTTAATTACGAAAGCAATAACTTAAAAAAAAAAATAACATTTTGGTTCTTTTGGGTAATTTTTTGGTAGTGTAGGGTGTACCTTTGGTGCTTGTGTGAAGCAATATAGCCTTTTCAAAAATATATTAGCGCGTTGGTTGCTCAGTTGTAAACCTTGTTATCTAATCAACAATTTTGTTTGCAGCAGTACAATTAGTAAATCAAAAGCTACAGTTTTAGTAACAATTGATAGAGGCACCACCAACTCTGTTAGCCTATTTAACGTCACTTCTTTCACTTCATTGCAATTACAATTTTTGGTTGTCTCACGCTGTTTTTTTTACTTATTCTAGAAACAATGACTAAAAAAGATGCATAGTTACTAAAAAATTATCTTAGAGATTTTAACAAACCATTTTAAATAAAAAGTTATTAAATACAAATTTAGGTTTAAATATTATATTAAGAAATTAACACAGTTTGACAGTTTTTGATATAATAGTAGAATACATTTTAATTGAAATATTATTGACCTTTGGCGTTTTTTTTTTGCAGATTTGACGTTAGTTTAGTAGTTGTCAGAAAGTTATTTTATATCAATTACAACTTTTTTGTAAACTTGACTTTTAATGTGACAGTTGCTAATGATTTACAGAAATGTTATTCTTAACAGATGACATTACAATAATCAAATTTGACAACTAATATACGACAGTTGACATTTAATGTTAGTCGACAGACTTAATAAAAATTATTAGAATTGTAAAAAAAATTAATGACAGTTTTGGACAATTAAGTTGTTTAAGATTTGACATACACTGAATATTGACTAAACTGTCTACTGACAGTTGACACAATATATTCTGACAATCAATGACAGTTGACTAAGCTATCATATTTGCAAGTTTATTGACAACTAATATGTGACCGTTGACGTTTAATGTCAGTGAACAGACTTTCAACTTAAGACAATTAAGTTGTTAGATGTGATATACACTGCATGTTGAGTAAAATTTCAATTGATAGATGACATTTAATGACAGTTTACACGATATATTTTGACAATTTATTTGACCGTCAAATTTATAAAATTCATAACGTTTTGATGACAATTATTTTGACATTCGACAATTTACTTTATTTTTAACATCTGTGAATATTTTCAACTATTTTAGTTATTTATTTAGTCATTTGTCAATATACTTTAACAGTTTCTAACACATTTGACAATATTCAACACTATTTTAACAATTAACAACATTTTTGACAGTTTTCAATAGCAACCTTTTTTTACCGCATTATGTTTTTTTTTTTTATAGCTTTTTGACGTTTGACAACATTTTCTTAGTAATTTCTGATAATATATTGACCGACAATTTGAACACTATTTTGACGACTACTAACATATAAACAATTTAACTTCTTTTCACAAAAGTTGTTTCTACATTACACTATTTTGACGGTTTGCATAACTTTTAAAAGTTTGTTGACAAGTTTTGAGGATTAGCAACAGTTTTCTGTTTATTGATAATTATCACTATTTTTTTGAACCTTTTCAATGTTTTTAAGCACTTAGTTTCAACATTTTATTGACAGTTTGTAATATTTATTACACAATTTTTTTTACAACTAACAACTATATACATATATCTAAACTAAAAACTCCTTATATGTATTCTTATAAGAAGTTACTTAGCTAGCTTATATAGCCAGTTTCTCACCGGTAGAATTACATTTTTATTCTTTTATATTATTATTTATAATCATAATTATAATCACGTAATTATTACATAATTTTCTAATTTGTAATAATTAAATAAAAAACGTAATTATTACGCGTATTTATAATCAAGGTTTTAACTAAGAATCAATGTTATTTAAATATATTTTTTTGTAATAGGGTGAGCATCTAGATATCATCAGTTTTAACAGATACAACGCATGGTATAGCAACGGTGGGCATCTAGACATGATTATCAATAATGTTGTTAAAGAAGCTACAGCATGGCATGAAAAGTACAACAAGCCAGTCCTTATGTCTGAATATGGAGCTGACACAATGCCTGGATTACATTTGGTAAAGTCAAAACTGAACTATGACCTAAATCTACTTAAGTCATTTTAACTTGTCTATAACTATAAATAATGTTAATCTTATGCAAATTAGTTCTTTATCTTGTCACAAACGGTAGCGTTGTAGGCTAAGCAATCTGTTTGCGTTTCATTTTTTTAGTCAAAAAGTTTTGCTTTCATTTTTTTCTACAATTTTTATATAAACCCAAATTAATGTTATTTATGTCTATTTTTTAGTATCCAGAATATATATGGTCCGAAGAATACCAAACCACACTAATGTCCAAACATTTTGAAGCTTTTGATCAACTTAGAGAAAAAGAATGGTTTATTGGTGAATTTATTTGGAATTTTGCTGACTTTAAAACTGCTCAAAGTAAGTAATTCAAATATTCTATAAATATCAAAAACGTTGTGTTTTGATTTTAATTGTATTATGCATTGATTAGTTTAAGTATGATAACAACTAAAGTGACCGATATTGTTTCATAAATATCATAAAATTTCTTTTTATTCTGTACATTAAGAAAATTTTATTAAACAAATATTTTTTACAGCTTATACTAGAGTCGGCGGGAATCGTAAAGGCATTTTTACCAGAGCCAGACAACCAAAAGCAGCTGCTCATCTTGTAAGAAAGCGTTACCTCAATCTAGCTAACCAACTATACAATGCTACTTTACCTGATGATTTATATCATTACATCGCACCCATGATAGAACAACACGATGAACTATAGAATGTAGAGCAAATGTAGAGCAAATGTATTTAATTAAATTTAAGTAAATATAAGTCTAAAGTAAAATGCATAGTTTTATTTATTTTGATTAAAGAATGTCTAAAAGATTTAAAAAAAACATTAATTCCTTCTAAAATGTTCTTGATTCAATTTTTTTTTAAATATGTGAAGAAAATATTTTTTTTAAATGTTGAAGATGTTTTTATTCCTACCATCAAAAGCAAAATGCAAAATCCGCCAATGTAAGTAGCAAAGAAAACTGGCAATAAACTTTTATGGTCAATCTTTGGTCCAAAATTTTAAAATTTGTTTGCAACGCTTTAAACGCCTACAAAAAATACGCTCAAAATATTCTTGTGGCGGTTGTGTTGGGCCATGAATTTGATTAACAACAGTTGACAAGACAAAATCTTCTAGTTTATTTTTTATAGAACTAATCCCCGGACTTTATAAAGTTAAACTGTCTTTTGATTGCCACATAAAAATCACATAAACTTTAGCAGTGCATGTTTCGGTAATTTGAAGCTTGTCGCAAAAGCAACTGCATTTTAGTGACTTACTTGGTATAATCTTAATTAAAAAAAAAAACCTTTTTTTAGTAATTTTTAAATTCTAAGGTAACAATTTTAATTAAATGTTAAATATCAAAATTAACAAATTTTTTTTCTAAATTTTTTTACTCAAAACTCAACAGATTTTGTTGCCGTCCAAAACAAAAGAAACTTATTTTTTATTCTTTTTTTTTAACTACAGAATCAATGATAAAAATATTGCTCTCGGCAAATGATGAAGCAAAAAAAACAGCGGCAGAAAACAAAACAAATCTAGCATATGAAAAAGGTTTTTTCATATGAAAACCGGACAACTAGAAAAAAAAGACAAGTTTGTAAATTCATAAAATAAACATCGCATTTAACTTTATCAGAATGGTAGATAAAAAATATATTAAAATTGCACTCATTTTTTTTTTATTTTTGAAGTTTTTTTTTATATTAATAAATCTTATTTAGTAAAAATTTAATTTTTTTCTGTCCAATTTCTATGTTGTAAAAGTAATTTTTGTGTAAATTTTTAAGATATGTTTTTTTTCTCTACCATTTTAAAGTTTTTAAAAATAAATTTTATGTTATATTATAGTTTTTTGTCCCAATTGTGAAGTTTTGTATAGTATAGTACACGCAGTTTTTTAGCAAATTTTATACTGCAAATAATGGTGAATGGTGAGATAGCTCAGTTAAAGAGCGTTAGCGTAGCACGCTAACAGTCCGGGGTTCTATCCTCGAGTATGACTAAAATAATAACTTTGCTCTTTATCCACCGGGGTGATTCGGAAGTCACCTAATAAGCCGTTGGTCCCATCAACCCACTTCATACAAGTCGTAAGACTTCTGGAGCGATGTAAAATAGCTGTAAAACGCGAAATAAAAAAGAATTTTTATGTGCGATTTTCTTGCTATAATGCTTTTTTATATAATTTTAAGGTTTTTTAAGTTAAGTTTATTTGTGCAAATTTAATCAAACAAATGTTGGTTTCTGTGCACTTTTAAGGTCCTAATGTAAATTTTGTGTTATAAATCAGTTTTCTACGCTAGTTTTAAGAAATGAGATGCTAAAAATTAGTTCTATGAGCAATGTTATATAGCAAACATAATTTTCAGCAAATTTGATGTAAATAATTAGTTTTTTGCGTGATTTTCATTGTATAAATGCGTTTTCTGTGTAAATTTAAGTGTAAATTTAAGGTTTTATCTTATGCAAGATTTAAGTTTTTTTTGGAAATCTTGATGAATTTCATGTAATATTCTTGAATCAAAAGCAAATTTCATGCAAGAAGAAATAATTTTTTTGCGCGGTTTTTGTGGTATTTTCTCTGTGCAATTTTATAATTATTTATTCAATATTATTTTGAGGTTCTCTAAGCTAAAAACGGATTTTATGCGCATATTTGATGTGATCAACTTAATTTCTGAACAAATTTTATTCTAAAAATGAGTTTTCTATCGTCCAGAAAATGTTAGAAACGTTTTTTCTGTGTATTTTTGATGGTTTTTGAGTCAATTTTATGGCATTAATAAAGTTTCTATTCTAAATTTTATGTGTTACAAGTGATTTCCAAAAATGTTATGCTAAGAATGATTTTACTGAGTGATTTTAATATTACAAATGTTTATTTTGTGTAAATTTGCAATTTTTGAAACAAATCTTTAATAAATTTTAATGTTTTTGTGTGATGATTTCTAAGTAAACTCGATGCTAAAAATTAGTTTCTTTTGTACGATTTTCATGTAATGAATGTTTGTTCTGTGCATTTTTGAAATATTTTTTATAAAGTTTCTGCGGTTTTTGATTCTGTGCAATTTTGATGTTTTAAGAGTATAGTTTGTATAATTTTGAGTTTATTTAAACAAATTTTATACTATATCTATGTTTTTCTTACAAATTCTGATAAAATTTGTGTGATATTTTAACAAAGTTTATGCTAAAAGTAAGTTTTTTGTGCGTTTTTAATATTATAAATGTTTTTTCTGTGCAATTTTATAAATGCTTTTTTCCGTGCATTTTTTAGAATTGTTGTGTTAATTTTAGTAAAGTTATTATGGTAAACTTAATTTTTAAGCAAATTAAGTTTTCTGCGAAATATTAATCTTATAAAAAAGTCTATTTTGTGCAATTTTAAGTTTTTTTAACAAATTTGGATTTATAAATATGTTTTCTGCGGAAATTTTGACAAAGTTTATGTGCTAAACATAATTTTTAACTGATTTCACATAAGAAATAAGTTTTTATGTTTCATGCAATATTAAAACTTTTACTACGCAAATTTTGATAAATTTTATGTGGCATACGAGGTCTGGCTATTAAATAACAACTGCAATCGCAGAAGACGTGCTAGAGCGGGGCAAGGGGGGGGGGGGGGAGCAAATGCAGCTGGAAGTGTCTACTATTCCAGTACAAAAACACGTTTTTGTCGCTGTAGTAGTATTTTTTCCGAGAGAGCACCAAAGATGATCATCATCCAGGTCTCTGTTTCAACTCCGCAAACAGTGACCAAATTCAATGAAATTGTCGTAATGTAATAATAATAATAATATATTTAATCATTTCGAGCTTTTTAGCAATATGACAATGTCAATAAATACATATAAAATACAATAATTATAAAACAGATTTATAAAAGATTATTTAAAAGAGAAATTAAGAAATAAAAATACAATTTAGTACAAACAAGTATAAAAACTAATACATACAACTACTTAAAAAAAAATTAGAAAATAAAGCTATTAAACAATTTTTACGTTTCTTGAGTCTTGCATATTTTTATTGTTGGAATAATAACACTTTTGTAGTAACATGTTTTTAATTTGAGCTTTGTATTGCAAACCATTTAAGCATTTAAAGGTTTGTGGTAGTTTGTTATAGATATTAATGCAGATGTAATAAGGGCTTTTTTATAAAATTCTAGTTTATGTTTTGCTACCTCTAGCAATGCAGGTCCAAACCTGGTAGAATAATTATGATGAATGTTGAAATGTGAAAACAAATGCAAAGTTTTTTCTGACATATCTTGAAACTTGATAAATGTGAAGAAAAGGCAAAGTTAAAATATTTAATTGCTTAAATAAATCTTGGCAGTGTGTTCTAGAATCAACATTCATTTTGTATCGTATAGCTCATTTTTGTTTAAAAACACGATCTGCATTACTAAATGTGCCCCAAGCCAAACTATTAGTCCGTAAGAACATAACAAATTAAACAAAGCAAAATACATAGTTTTTAAGATTCTAATACTTACATATTGTTACATCTGTTTAATTTGGTAGTAGGTAGATAACATTTTTTTACTTAAATAATCAATATGCAGAGACCAATTTAGATGGTCAATAAATATACCAAAACATTTTTTCATGATCTTTATGTATTATACAGCGTTGATGACTTCAAATCAATAAACATCTGTCGTAGTTGGTTGGACGTAAACTAAATCTAACGTATACAGATTTTTGTGTGTTTAAAATTATCATATTTTTGTTAAACCAGGTTTGTAGTTGGTTTACTTCTTTATTTGGTTTTGTGATCAAATCAGTTAAATTATTTGAATTTACAGTAAGAGAGGTATCATCGGCAAACAGCAACAAGTTATCTACAATCAGGTTGCTTGTGTATATTATTAAAAAAATATGAGTATGAGCACTCGGATGATTGCTGAGACTGTAAACGCCAATAAAAAAACTGTCAAAAAAATTTAAATGACGAATTGAACATGAAGAAAGTCTGTCCGAAGTTGGTCCCAAAAAATTTGACTCCTGACCAAAAGCTTGTCCGTCAACAAAACAGCTTAGATTTTTTTGAGAAGTTAGATAAAGAGCTTGAATTGATGGAAAACATTATCACTTAGAATAAAACCTGGATATTCCAATACAATGTTGTAACTAAGCGACAATTCATGAACTGAAAAAAAAACAAGGATGTTAAAATCAAAATTTAAAGCCACGTTAATTGTTTTTTTTTTTAACATCAACGGCATTATGATTACCCATTTAGTTCCAGAAGGTCAAACTATAAACCAAACTTATTATTTGAAAGTTTTGGCAACACTGCAACAACAAGTTTGTAAAAAACGGTTGGAGTCGTGGATTTTGCATCAGGACAACGCACCTCTCTATAACGCTTTGACTGTGAATCGTTATTTAGCCACTAGTGCTCAAATACACGCCGTAGTCGCCTGATGTAGCACTTTGTGACTTTTTTCTGTTTCCAAAGATCAAGTCTGACTTAAAAAGAACCCGGTTTGAGTCAATAAAAAAGGTGAAGCAAAAATTGACGGAGCTCCTAACTGCATTTACAAAAGAAAACTTCTAGCATTGCTTTGATCAATAGAAAAAACAAATAAAACGGTGTGTGGCAAAGCGAAGAGAGTACATTAAAGAGAAGCATTCAATTATAGAATAATTTTTGAAACAAAACTCTTTTTTTATAAGCAGTTTCGTTATTAAATAGTCAGACTTCTTACATAATTTACAATTAAGTTTTTTGCTAGAAATGAGTTTTTTGCGCAATATTAATCTTATAAATGGTTTTTAGCAATTTTAAGGTTCTGAGAGTAAGTTTTGTGCGCTAGTTTTATATTAAAAATTAGTTTTGTTACCAATTTTATATAGTAAACCTGTTTTTTAAGCAAATTTTATGCAAATAATAAATTTTTGCTTGTTTTTTAAACAAATCTTATGCGATATTTAAGTTTTCTACACATTTTTTTATACATTTTATATGATACAAAGACGAGCAAATTGCAAGCTAAAAATGTTTTTTATTACACAATTTTTATAGTATTTAACGTTTTTACAGTAAATTTTAAAGTAAACGTAAGTTTTTTGAACGATTTTGATGTCACTAATTTTAAAGATTTTATAAATTTAATATCTTATAAACAAATTTTGTTATTTTTGACTTTTTATATATCAAATGTTAATTATAACACTATTGTAAGATTTTATTATTTTTAACACTCTATAAATTTTTTTTTGACTTTATGACCGGATTTTGTATCTTTCTGACAATATTTTGATATTTCATAACCGGATTTAGCTAGTTTTAAAATTTTATAAAATTTGTTGGGACTTTTTCAACAGTTTATGGCCGGATTTTGGTGCTTTCTAACAATATTTTAATAATTTGTGGCTGGTATTTGCTATTATTGACAATTAAAAAAAATATAAATTTTGGTTTCTGCACTTCTTAACAGTTAATGACTAAATTTTTGACGTTTTATGAAAAGAATTTTGCACTTTTTTACTGTCTTTTGATGCTTTAAAGCATAGTTTTGCTATTTTTAAGAGTTTATAGCCGGGTTTTATTACTTTATAACAATAGTTTTATGTTTCAATACCAAATTTTTATATTTTTGATATTTAATAAAAAGAGTTTTACGTTTTTCAAAAGATTTTAGTACTTTCTAACAACATTTTATAGCTATTTTAGACTTTACAAATAATTCTTTACATTTTTTAACAGTTTATAAGTAGATTTTGGTGCTTTCTGACAATATTTTAATGTTTTAAGGCCAAATTTTGTAATTTTTTATTTTAATAAATAACATTTTGCACTTTTTAACAGTCACAAAAAATCACAAAATTGTGTTCGTTTTTCTCTAAAACCGTCTCACTAACAGCTTAAAAAGGTGGCGGTAATCTTAATTAATATTAAAAAAGTCAACAATTTAATAAATTGGAACTAATTTGTCTTGCAAGCTATAGATTTTTAAACGCATCACTTTTGCCTACTCCAACACTGTCCAAAACTTAAACACCGTAACTACTATTATTAATTAGACACGACAATTTAGAAGCCAGATTAACAGTTTAAAAGTAGATTGAGCAGGTCATATTTTTATTTTTAAAGACTTTATTTACACATTTGAAAGCTGGATCTATAATTTAGAGATCAGTTTAATAACTTGACAGTTAAATTTAACATTTTAAAGACCGGATTTACATTTTTAAACTCCGGATTTACATTTTTGTATTTATTGTTGGAAAGCTGGATTCACACGTTTAAAAACCGTATTTATATTTTAAAGACCGGAACACTTATCACTTTGAAAACCAAATTTACAGTTTAAAAATTTAAATTAACAATTTAACAGTAAAATTTGACACTTTAAAAATCAGATTAAATTTTAAAAAGTTGGATTTACACTTTTAAAAACAGAATTTACAATTTAATAGCTTGGATTTATAATTTAGAGGTCGGTGTAACGTGTAAAGAAAGGTTTTTAGTTAAGAAAACCTGATTTACATTTTTAAAAGACGGATTTATAATTTGGAAGCTAAATTAACATTTTGGCAATAAAATTTAGTACGTTGATAAAAGATTTTTATTTTTAAATTTTAAATTTACAGTTTTAAATGCCAGATTATAACTTAAAAACCAAATTAATCGTTTCACAATAAAATTATCATTTTAAATAGATGGATTTAAAAACCAGATTTATAGACCGGATTAACAGTATTGCAGTAAATTTAAATATGTTGGTGGCCGGATTTACATTTTTAAAAGTTAAATTTACAATTTTAAAGATTAAATTTTAAATTGAAGACCGTAATAACAATTAGAAGTTTAATTAAACACTATACATGCCGGATTTACACTTTTAAAAACCGGATTTACAATTTTAAATGCAAGATATAAATAGTTTTTATATAATAATAAAATCTATTTTTTTTATAATATCAAATATTGTTAGCTGAATTTCCAGTTCTAAAAGTCAAATTTACAAAATGCTGGATTTATAACTTTGAGTTATTACTTTGGCAATAATATTTAATACGTTGGAATTACATTTATAAAGACCGCATTTATACTTTTTAAAACCGGATTAAGAGTTTAAAGACTAAATTTATAATTTGTAGGCAAAACTAACAGATGTAACAGCAAGATTTATTATTTGAATTGAAGGATTAATAATTTGGTAGTAGAGTTTTACAAGTTGATAACCAAATTTTTATTTTTAATTGCTGCATTTGCACTTCTTAAAGCTGGATTTGCACTAGAAGAAGTAATTTGCCCACAAATTAAACTTTGTTTTCATCCACCCACCCGAGCGTTAGTTATCAAAAGATTTATTGTTAATCAATTCTCTCATATCTAAATCCAAGCACACAAGAGCGGGGACAAACAATGAATCTTTTGATGACTAACACTTGGACGGGTGAGTGGGTCGCAGTAGAAGAAGTAACTCGCCCACAAATTAAACACGTTACCAGTTATATAGTTTTAAATGCCGGATTTACAGTTTTACGACCAGATTAATAATTTAGCAGTTAAATTGAACACTTAAAGAACTGGATTTACACTTTAAAAGTAAGATTTTAAATTTAAAGACAGCATTTACACTAGTAAAGCAAAATTTACAATTTTAAAAGCCGGAACTGCAATTTTAAGAGCTGTATTTATAATTTTAAAGCCGATTTAACAATTTGCCAATAAAATTTAATAAATTGGAACTTGGGAGATAGATTTTCATTTTTAAAAACCATTTCTCATGCAAGTGCTCGTAGCTGCAAATAGCAGATTATAAAGAAACTTTACTGACATAAAAAAACTGGTCAAAGCAAACGAACACGTCTTTATTACGTGGCATAAATCTCACGAGTTTGTTCACCACCCGCTTTCTTAGCGTAGAATCTTGAGTATATGCAGCATCCTTAACGGCATATATATATATATATATATATATATATATATATATATATATATATATATTTATATACAAGGTGTTTCAAAACAAATGTCAAAAAATAAAAGGTGGGATTTCTTGGTTAATTATTAAAAAAAAAAGTTCCTATTAACATAGTTCTGCAAACTCACAGTTTTTAAGATACAGGGTGTAATTTTTTTTTTTTTACAGTATTTCAGATACGAAATAAAAGTAGCAACATGATCACAAAACCTTTATTTTACAAAACTAACAACAACATAATAAACAAAAAAAATCAAAAAAAATGTTGAAAATTACCTCCTCCTACGGTAACGCAGGCTACCAACCTACGTCTTAGTAACTGACGTAACCGTTCAAAAATGCCTAGAGTGTTCGTATTGTATTGCAGAATGCAATAATGCAATTTCTTAGTTCTTTATTAGTATTAACTGATGTAGTGTAAACTAAACTTTTTAAGTGACCCCACAAAAATCTAAAACATTTAGATCTGGAGACCAAGGAGACTGTGGGCTTTCTCAACCTATCCAACGGTTCTTATACTGTTCATTTAATAATTGACGTGCAACTAAATTAAAATGTGCAGGAGCACCATCGTGCATGAATCGCATTATTATTATTATTATTATTATGCTTTTTACGGCTATTTTACATCGCCACAGTAAGTCTACGACTTGTTTAAAGTGGTTTGATGGGACCAACAGCTTAATACGTGACTTCCGAACCACGCTGGTGGATAAAGAGCAAGTTATCATTTCAGTCATATTTCGGGGATTGAACCCCGAACTGCTCGCATGATATGCAAGTGCTCTACCATTGAGCTATCACACCAATTTTGTTTCTCAATTGAACAGGAACGTCCTCTAAAGTTCTGGCAGCTTCTCTTAAAAAAAACTACGATATGATTGACCATTTAGCCTAAACGGCAAATAATATGGACCTATTAAACGGTCTTCTTCAACACCTGCCCAAACATTAACGGAAAATGTTTGCTGATGATGGCTTTCTATTATGGCATGTAGATTTTTGTCAGCCCATACATGATTATTATGGAAGTTCATAATCGCATTGCGAGAAAAATTTGCTTTGTATGTAAATAAAACTTGTTCTAAGAATCGAAGACTTTGAGCAACTTTATCTTGAAACCATTGACACATAGTCAATCTTTGCGGAAAATCCGCTGGTAAAAGGGCTTGTACTCACTGTACGTGATAAGGATATAACATCTGGCTTTTTATTATCTTCTGCATTTTCATCGGCAACACCATAAACAAAATGCATATTGCACATCTCGCTATTACTGTAGCTATTCATTTTGCTATCACCACGCAACTAAAATACTAAGAATGAGCAAATTAATTGGGTAATAAAGATAATAAGTTCCCGTGATATTGACTCTTTTTGAAAAAGGTTGTTTAACAACTAAACGGCAATTGTCAATAACTTAAATGCATGTACGCTGACGACTAGATCAAAAACAAATGTTTTTATCAACATGTTGCTACTTTTTTTCATGTTTTCTATCATAAAATGCCGTATTTCTCTAAAACGGTTTAAGTTAGAGATTTTGACTAGGAGGGCCTTTTTTGTGTAAAAATATTGGTGGTTTACAATGTGCTTTCAGAATGCCAATTTCCTAAGTGTCATAGAAATTAGAGCTATAAAAACCTCACGCAACTAAAATCTCCGTCAATGACACATGAAAAAAATTGAATAAGCGCTTAAAAAAGAGCATTAATATTAGAATGCTAAGATGTGTACAAAAGCTGAGTTTTGTATCTCAAACGATTCCTAAAAAAAATTTAAAAAAAATTAAAAATTTACACCCTGTATCTTGAAAACGGTGCGTTTGCGGAACCATGTTAATGGAAACTTTTTTTCTTATAATTAGCAACAAATCCCACCCTTTATTTTTTGACACATGTTTTGAAACACCCTGTATATATAATATCAAAGTTGTAGATCAATTTTAGTTTTAAATCACAAAGTTGCCAAACTTTTATTCCCTGCTTTATGGGTTTTAATGTCAAGTATTGTTTTAGCGATGACTTGCTCTTGAGCTTTACCATGGATTTGTCTATACTTATATGCGAGCACAAACTTCAAGCAGATTAAAACTTTTGCTTTAAGCACTCGACCAATTTGTCAACATAGTACGTCTTGCTGAGGTTTTCTGGCTTTTTGGAATTAGCAAAGTACATTTTAGAAAGCAAATATATACAACAATCACGCATCTTTAATACAATTGTTTCCCATGTTCTTCTTCATGAAATGATGATAGGCAATTGTAGCTTATTGACGCATCCGTTGCAGCACATTGTTTCCGATTGTTTTTATATTTATTGTTGATTTGTTTATTTGTATTTTCAGCAATGAACAAGAATAAACTTTTTGGAAAAACATGCAAAAAGCAATCAAGTTTGGATAAACAGCTTTGCCAATACAGTTGCATTCCTAACTTAAGACATAGTTTTTTTAGGTTGAAAAGTTTTGATTTTGTCGATATCATACCAGTGTACCACATCATTGTTATTCTTGTTATTTGGTTAAGGTTCTTTATCCAAACTGGAAGATGAATTTGAAGAGTTATTTGACAAATTTTGATCTTTACCATAATTATTGCTAATAGTTTGGTTGTTTGGTTAAAATTTCTTCTTCAGAAGGCTTAAAATCTGAATTCAAGTCACTACAATAAAATGAATCTACATCTTTGTTGAAAGATTTTTGATATCTTTTTCCAACTTTTTTTGGGTAAGATATTTTTTACCCATTCTGCAGGAAAAAGAACAATTTTATAGTACTTTAGCACTACTAAAACAAATTTTTTTTTTAAATTAGTATTTATTCTCGGGGTACATTAATATAACTAAAACCACGGGCCTGCAGGGTTGTTAAATTTACCCGCAGTAAGTAATTTTATAAGTTTGTTAAGAAAGTCTAATTTAGTTAAGATTATTTTCTTATGTCTTAATGACTAATATGTATTTATTTTAGGTAGAATTTTGATTGTATTATATATTAATAAATATTTGTTATTTTTATTTCCAACAAATTTATTTACACCCATATACTCTTGAAAACCTGAGCTACGCTACACTACTGGGACAGATATGGTCGATAAAAAATACGGATGGGACAAATATAGGGTTTTCCAATTAGAAGTTTTATTTGGGCAGCTGTCAATTTTGAAGCTATTATCTTTTGACATTTGACAAGTAAAAACTACGCCATTATTAAAAATGGAAAGATACACGCTTCAACAACGCATTAAAATTATTAAAATTTACTACAAAAATAGTGACAGTTCGCAAAACTAAAGCAGTTTTTGGTAGTCTCGGCCAGCAATAGTAAACCTGGTGGAAATATTTGAGTTGTTATGATAAGTTTGTGATGTGAAAAATCGAAACCGTGTGCATCGCTCAAGATCACATGAGAATATGCTGATGTAGCGCGTAGTGTTGAAGATTCCTTGTCGATCTTTGGAACTAGACATACCACAAACGACATTACACTGTATTTTGCATAAAGATTTAAGTGATCTGGAATTTCATCGAAAAATCATCTTCAGTGATGAGACCCATTTTTACTTTGGAGGCTACATTAATAAGCAGAATTGTTGCATTTGGGGCTCAGAAAATCCAAGAATGAGTGTTAAAAAATCTTTGCATTCTCAACTTGTCACTGTTTGGTGCGATTTATGGCAAAACAATCACAGTTTTGCAAGAAAAGTTTTCTGACCTTGTTATTTCTCAAAGAAGTGATCACACTAAGATCTTGTAATTTAACATCATTAGACTTTTTTCTTTGAGGCCAAGTAAAAGATAAGGTTTATGTCAATGCTCCACAATGGATTCAAGACCTTAAAGATAGAATTTTTGAAGTTATCGAGGACATACTGCCGCAAATGAGCGAATTAGTCATGGAAAATTTTATGAAAAGAATGTGGTATTGCAACCGTAACCGTGGCGGCCATTTGACTGATATCGTTTTTAAATGTTAATGGCATACCATCCTTTTTTTACAATGAAATAAGCATTTATTGATTTCTCTTAAAAAATACCCGTTTTTTTTTT
This sequence comes from Tachinus rufipes, assembly GCA_963932245.1. NCBI lineage: Eukaryota > Metazoa > Arthropoda > Insecta > Coleoptera > Staphylinidae > Tachinus > Tachinus rufipes. The sequence continues at coordinate 22,928,126 of OZ010747.1, read as the reverse complement.
AATATCAAAATAAAACCTCATATTGGAACTTATATATTTTGTTTTTTTTTTTACTTTTTATGATAAAAATTCTGCAATTCTTAACAGTTAATGACTAAATTTTTAACGTTTTATGAAAAAAAAAATGTACTTTTTTACAGTCTTTTGATGCCTGATTTAAAGCTTGGTTTTGCTATTTTTAACAGTTTATAGCCGGGTTTTATTACTTTTTAACAATAGTTTTATATTTCAAAACCAAATTTTTATATTTTTAACATTTAATAAAAAGAATTTTACGTTTTTTAACAGTTTATTTATCTAGCCAAAATTTTTGTACTTTCTGACAACATTTTATAGCTATTTTAGACTTTATAAATAAATCTTTACATTTTTTAACAGTTTATAAATAGACTTTGGTGCTTTCTGACAATATTTTGATGTTTTAAGACCAAATTTTGTAATTTTTTATTTTTATAAATAACATTTTGCACTTTTTAACAGTCACAAAATTGTGTACGTTTTTCTCTAAAACCGTCTCACTAACAGCGCGCACAGTTCAAACAGATGGCGGTAATCTTAATTAATATTAAAAAAGTCAACAATTTAATAAATTAGAACAAATTTGTCTTGCAAACCATAGATTTTTAAACGCATCACTTTTGCCTACCCCAACAAACTAACCCCGCAGGGACAGACAAAAAACACTGTCCAAAACTTAAACACCGTTTTAACTACTGACACTATAATTAATTGGACACGACAATTTAGACGCCAGATTAACAGTTTAAAAGTAGATTGAGCAGGTCATAATTTTATTTTTAAAGACTTTATTTACACTTTTGAAAGCTCAATCTATAATTTAGAGATCAGTTTAATAACTTGGCAGTTAAATTTAACATTTTAAAGACCGGATTTACATTTTTAAACTCCGGATTTACATTTTTGTATTTATTGTTGGAAAGCTGGATTCACACGTTTAAAAACCGTATTTATATTTTAAAGACCGGAAAATGTAACACTTTGAAAACCAAATTTACAGTTTAAAAATTTAAATTAACAATTTAACAGTAAAATTTGACACTTTAAAAATCAGATTAAATTTTAAAAAGTTGGATTAACACTTTTAAAAACTGAATTTACAATTTGAAAGCTTGGATTTATAATTTAGAGGTCGGTGTAACGTGTAAAGAAAAGTTTTTAGTTTAGAAAACCTAATTTACATTTTTAAAAGACGGATTTATAATTTGAAAGCTAAATTAACACTTTGGCAATAAAATTTAGTACATTGATATAAGATTTTAAATTTTAAATTTACAGTTTTAAATGCCGGATTATAACCTAAAAACCAAATTAACCGTTTCACAATAAAATTATCATTTTAAATAGATGGATTTAAAAACCAGATTTACAGATTTATAGACCGGATTAACAGTATTGCAGTAAATTTGGGCGGGTGGGTGGGTCATAGTAGAAGAAGTAATTTGCCCACAAATTAAACTTTGTATCCACCCACCCAAGCGTTAGTTATCAAGAGATTTATTGTTAAAAAAAAATTTTGTATCTAAATCCAAACACTCAAGAACTCGGACAAACAATGGATCCTTTAATGACTAATACTTGGGCGGATGGGTGGATCATAGTAAAAGAAGTAATTTGCCCACAAATTAAACTTTGTTCCCACTCACCCACCCAAGCGTTAGTTATCAAGAAATTTATTGTTAAACAATTCACTCATATCTAAATCCAAGCACACAAAAGGTGGAACAAACAATGAATTCTTTGATGACTAACACTTGGACGGGTGAGTGGGTCGCAGTAGAAGAAGTAACTCGCCCACAAATTAAACACGTTACCAGTTATATAGTTTTAAATGCCGGATTTACAGTTTTACGACCAGATTAATAATTTAGCAGTTAAATTGAACACTTTAAAAACTGGATTTACACTTTAAAAGTAAGATTTTAAATTTAAAGACAGCATTTACACTAGTAAAGCTAAATTTACAGTTTCAAAAGCCGGAACTTTATAATTTTAAAGCCGAATTAACAATTTGGCAATAAAATTTAATAAATTGGGACTTGGGAGATAGATTTTCATTTTTATAAACCAAATTTATAATTTGGAGAACAAATTAATTGTTTGACAGCCAAAATAAATAACGTTATTAATCGAATTTACAGTTTTAAAAGCAGGATTTATAATTTTGATGACAAATTAACAAGTAAGTAGCAAAACTTGACACTAGGATAACCAAATTTCAACACAAATTTGTATACTTATACTATAAACGCTTTATTCAGATAAGCTTACATAGGTACCAGATTAGTTGAAAGTACTTAAATATATGCATCTACAACATTTAAACAACAAAATTAATTTTTATTTATTTCAGTAAATGATACACTGGTAAAAAATTTGGATCCGTATTCTCCGTTACTTTCAGCGGTTCATCACCCAATGTTGCAAAATATTTTTGAAAATCATCATGTGTAAACCATATAATAAGATATAAAACAAAAACATATAAAACTATTATCCAAATTCTGTTATAATAATAAGTTTCTTCAGGTTGAATAATCACTTTTTCTTCATCTTTGGTAAGTATTAATATTTCCAATTTACCCATTATTGCTAAACTGATAAACAATGTTTCTACACTGCCAAATTTTAAAATACTTTTAACTTCTTATCAATCTTTTGTTTATTAATTTTATGTATTAGTTATAGATTTGCATTTACATATTTTATTTACATTCCGTTTTTTTTTTCAATATTTTGTCTATCTACTAACGACGAGACTGGTAGGTGAAACACTGTTGGTAGCTATTAACGCTCTTGACAACATTCGGTAGGTTATAAAAAAAAATTAAAGTTAAAGCTTTATTTTTTATCAAACTTTAATCATCACTTGGTTATTAAGTAAATTAATTTAAACTATATAAATGATTTAATTTTTAAATTTAGCATACAAAAAAATATAATACAATACACAACCGTTAGCTACATTTATAGCCTTGTTAGCCACGTGATTTGCTCCACAATGTAAATGCTTTGCTTAGTCTAATTAAATATTTTATTAATAAAACTTAATCTAATATATTATCATATTAATACACATTAAAATTTATAATCAAATTTGAAATATCATCAAACGTAAGCCAAATAATTAAATAGAATATTATTAAATATATAAATAACATCCACATTATGTGATATCTGCAGGTTTTTCTATGTTTATGGATTTTAGTTTGCTTGGCACTCTCTTTGGAAATTATAACTGATTTTAATTCGTTTCTGTTCATGTTTTTGTAGTGTAGATATTGCTTTGTTAAGAATGTTTTGATAATACTAAATTTAAATTAGTATTGTTTATATTTATACTTATCAGTATTTTATGTAAATTTTGAGTGATAACTACATATAACCTTGTATTTATTTGCAATTTTTTTTGCTAAAACAATATTTTATTTGTACATTAAATTAACTATTCATAAATTTATTAAGCAATAATAGGATGTGGCTATTAATACGTATAATATGTATAAGAAATATAATTAAATTAAAAAAATTATAAGTTTTATTCTAAATATAACTACTATTACTAAGTATAGACATGAGAATGCATGTTAATTGTGTTTACACTTGTTTTTATATTAACAAAGTTTTTATCAGCATTCCTATAATTATAAGAAAAAATATCTTTATATTAGAGAGATTAAGTCTTGAAATTTGCCAGTGGTTGAAAGAATCTTCATCGGGTTGTTTTTGTTGGTGTCTGTTTTTCATAAAGTATTTTATGACAAAACCACATCCTAGTAGTGATACTATTAAATAAATGCCATGAATTAACATACTATTTACCAGTATGAATGGTAATATCATCATCTGAAATTTCTTCTCTGTCGATAGCAGAGTTTCTACAATAAGTAAACTTATTTCTTCATTAATAATAGATGTTTTTGTAGCACATTTAGTATTGTGGCGTAGTTTGCCACTAGCTAAATGCGTGAGTGTAGTTTAATTAAAATAACAAAAAAACTAATGGTTTTCCAGCCACAATGCATTATAAAGATCAAACTTGTAATAATGGGAACGACTTTGTAACTAATTTTGCAGATTTTTTTTCTTCAGTCTATGATAACGAAACTCATCCAACTCCATTGTTTAATTTTAATAATATTGTAATACATTCAAATTTTTCTATTAGTTTGTGTGATGTTTTTAAGGGAATTGAAAACCTTAAATGTAATTTAAGCGTTGGACCCGACGGCATTCCCTCTTTACTGTTAAAAAAATGCATTTATTCTATTGCAAAGCCATTGCACTTACTTTTCAATGCTTCATTGAATGAAACTAAATTTTCTCAAATATGGAAACAAAGCTATATTACGCCTTTGTTTAAATCTGGAGCCAAAGAGAATATTACTAACTATAGAGGCATTTGCATTCAATCTGCTATACCTAAATTGTTCGATAAAATTGTAACTAGTCAGTTGCAATGGATGTGCAAAAGCATCTTAATAGAAGAGCAGCATGGATTTCGTGAAGGTCGTTCCACACTCAATCTACACCGATTTTTCAAAGGCGTTTGATCGTGTGAGTCATAATATTTTGATTGCAGTGTGTAAAAATTAATAACTTTTTGTCACAGCCCATTCTTGTTTCATCTGGTGTTCCTCAAGGATCTCATTGTGAACCAATTTTATTTTTGCTTTTCATTAATGATTTCTCACAGTATATCAATTCATCGTCATTTCTTTTATTTGCGGATGATTTAAAAATGTATAGAAGAATATCATCTCTCAATGACTGCCATCTTTTACAACTGGACTTGGATTCTATAAATACTTAGTGTTTTATTAATAAATTATTTTTTAATGCTGATAAATGTTTTTCAATAAGTTTCTATAGAACTTTAAGTAAAATTTCTTTTAACTATATAATTGACACTAAAGTGTTAAACAAAGTCACACAAATAAAAGATTTAGGCGTTATTTTTGATCATAAACTTACATTTGTTGAACATATAAACATCATGTGCAATCGTGCCATAAAAATGTTAGGATTTGTATATAGAATGTCCGCGGATTTATCAGCCAGTACACTTAAACTTTTATATTGTGCTTTGGTGCGTTCGCATTTAGAGTATGCTCCGTCAGTTTGGAGTCCTGTTTATGAAATTCATAACCGTAGTATTGAACAAATTCAAAAAAAGTTTTGTCGTTTATTGTTTTATAAATCCGGCATATTATCTGTAAATTATGATTACTGCTACATTGCTTTATTGTACAATCTACCGCCATTGAAGATTCGCCGCAAAAGAGCTGATTTGTCGTTCTTGCGTAATTTAATTATGTCTGAGATTGATTGTCCGGAGCTACTTGGTACTCTTCCATTCCATGTAGCACCTAATAATAGACATAGCAGACATTCTTCTTTATTTCGCGAGTCTACTCATTCTACTAATTATGGTTTCAACAATCCACTCGGTAGAATGTGTAGATTTGCAAATAATTTACCAACTGATATTAATGTATTTTGTGTCTCTAAATCTACGTTCAGAAGTCAGCTAAGTCATGCTGACTAATGTCTAATATGTGCGCTTTTATGAATGGTATATTTGTATTCTTTATTTTTGTATTGTAAAACATCATTGTTTATGTATATTTGATGTAGATGTAAATGGTAAGATTATACCGTCAATAAAGTATTATTATTATTATTATTATTATTAATATAAAATAGACGTAAATTCTTTTTTATTTAAATAAATTAAAAAAACACCACATATCAAAAATCCTAATATTAAAATGAACATTAACTGAAACTAAACAGTATCAAATTCAGGCACAATATTTATAAATAACCTGATTTGAGGAGTTCTGAAAACTTCCACAGTCCTTATTGCTGGTCCTAGGCCACTAGTTTTAAGTTCCTTCCAATCTCTATGCCATGCGGTATATCCTAGTTGTGAACTTAGCTCTGCAGTATTACTCTTTAGATTGTGGTTGAACTACCCCAATCATAAAAGGTGTAAGAGAAAAGTAAAATGCCCTTTTAATTAACCCAAAATTATTAAGTAAAATACTGAACTAAAAATAAAACAAAATAAATTATCTTAAATTTATTAGCCTTTCCCAAACTAATTGTGTTTACAATAACTTTACAAACTTTATTACCATGTGCTTATCAGGCACTTGCGTTTGCCTTTGCAAAAAAATCTCTTCTTATTCTCGCGCGCCGCTCTTACTTTACTCGCCAATAAAATTTAACATTTGTATGTTTAATGTATGCAACCAACATTACATTAATTTTGCAAAATACTGCTTGCTACGGTTGCACACAATCGGGGCTATTCTCTACGCATATTGCCAGAATGTAAGCAAGAGATATTGCTAACTAACAATATGAAATGTCATTTTAACAAATTTTGCTAGCTAACAATACAAACTGTCATGTTAACAAATCTTGTTTACTAACAATACAAATGGTCATCAGATCAGGAAGCGTGGCAAATCTCTAGATAAAATAATAATAATTTAATTAAAAATTAATTTTGTTAAAGTGACAGTTCATATTGTTAGTAATCATAATTTGTTAAAATGACAGGTCATTTTGTTACCAAGCAAGATTTGTTAAAATGACAGTTCATATTGTTAGTTAGCAATATATTTTGCTTACATTCTAGCAATGTACATAGAGAATAGCCCCGATTAAATGCCAAACGTTACAACACTCCATTTCTCACAAAGAAAACTTCTTGAAGCTCGTCGTACTTTTCACAACTCATGCCAAAAAGCTTTTGTTTGGGTCGTAATTTACGTAGTAATCACCTCTAATTGCTACGTTCTTTCCAAAAACTACTAAGTTAAGTAAGGTTAGGTTAGGTTAGGTTAGTAGATTTTGTGCACCGTTTAACAAATAGCATTACCTATCCTGAATATTTTCTATTCCATAACTTATTCTTTTTGTTTGTGGTATAAGATCTAATTGAAGTACTAATGACTTTCTATACACGCTCGGTAAAGTTGACATAAAGGTAATATTTTACATTATAGAGTAGTTTGGGAATTTTGTATGACTGCACCAACTTGCTCACAAACTGTAGGACGTTATTGCAACTTTTTTGGCCGTAGCTTGTTGCATAGGTTATAATAACACAAACTTACTAAACCACTCTGTAATAACTAATAAAAATTTATTTTGGTTTTTTGACTTAGAGAATGGTCTCATAAGATCCATTGATACAGATTAGAATAGCAGATCAACAATTTTTTGCAACTCATTCATTAAATTTTTGCTACATTAGGATTTTTTTGCGCCACATTGCAGTTTTTGGTAAATAATAAAACATCTTTCTGGCATATTTGACATTGGACTAAAAGTTATAAAAAACTCAAAATGTGTCAAGGTGGATCGCAAAGAGTTTGAATATCTTTTACTCATTAGTCTGCAGAAACTACCAGTTTTAAAACCTAAATATTGCATAAGATTTGCTTAAAAATCAAACAAAAATTTATAATTTGCATAAAATTTGCTGAAAAATTATAAAATTTCTAAAAAAACTAATTTGTAACATAAAACTTATTAAAACTGACGCACAAAACTGATTTATAACACAAAATTCACTCTCAGAACCTTAAAATTGCATAAAAACAGATTTAGAAGAAGTGGTGACGTTACAAATTTCTTTGCGAGTAGGCGAGAACACAATTTATGATTATTTGGTTGGTAATTTTATATTGTGTTTCCGCCCATCCGTCCAAGTGTTTGTCATAAAGAAATTGGAAGTCACAATCACCTACCGTGTTCCTGCAGCTAACAAACATGACAGAATAAGTGACAGATGTCATTAAGTTAGTAGAAAGTGGTGTAGTTACTAATTTTTTGATAACATACACTTAAGCAGGTGGGCAGAAACACAGTTTAAGAGTATTAAGTTGTTAATAACTTTGCCTACGTTGACGTTGGGTGGACTGAGTAGCCCAATGATAGCGTTGCCGGTCCTAAACCCGGATAAAGATAAAAGGTTCTTAGACCAAGCTAGCTTCTTGCCTAAAGTAAAAAACAACAAGCTTACAGAACCAACAACGAGCCTCGAAACAGAACTGACACGTGCTCAAATGCGCATGCTGGAACGTCCTACTCCGCAATAGCAAAGATCAGAAAATTCTCTTAGAAATAGAGAAACACCAAATAGATGTCTATTCAGTATCAGAAACCAAACAAAAACTTAGTAGAGAGACCAGATATTCCAGATGTATATTTAAGAATAGCGAAAAGCAAACATGCAAAAGAGCCAACGCAGGTGTAGGCATACTCATAAATAGCAAATACAAACAAAACATAGAAAACACACACTACATAAACAAAACAATCATAAGAGTAGTCCTCGACTGTGGAGAGAGAAAGATACACATAATCAGCGTATATGAACCCAACTCTGGAAAACCGACAAAAGAAACTGCAAAACTCTATGAACAACTCCAATATGAATTAGACAAAATCCCAAGAGACAAGCATCGGTAACAACGCCGTAGATGGAATAAAACAACGGTTTAATGAACCCACGCTAAACGAAAATGGAGAAACCCTGGTAGCATTCTGCGCGCAAAACAGAATGCGAATAAATAACACGTATTTCGACCATAAACCCCAACACAAAGTAACTTAGTCTAACTCTAGAAGACAATCGTCGATGAAAGACTATATAATATCAAATAGAAATATACACCCGTCACAAATATCGGACGTCCGTACTCTGACATCCGCAAATATTGGATCCGATCATGGCCTTGTACTGAAAAAAATACGATTCTTTGTTCAGCTAAAAAAAAACTACCAAACGTATACATGAATTAAATAAATTGAACTAACGCGAGACAAAAGTATCAGAGACCTATACACCAGGCGCCTGAGACAGAAGATTAGCGGCAACAACATCAGCCCACTAGATAACATAGAAACATCTTAGAACAAAGAAAACACAACATAAAAAAAGCGGCTAAAAAAGCCTTAGAAAAGAGAAAGGTATAAAAGATCGCCAAAATCACAAAAACGCTTTGGTTCTCGACAGAAGTCAAAGAGATAGCAATAGAAAAACGGAAAGCATACCTAAAGTACCTAAACAACAGAAACAAGGTGTGTGAATTAAAAACTAAAAACTGAGTACTAGGGTAATTTCATCGCTGAAATGGAAAAAGACCAATGAGTCCCAAAAAAAAAAGGCGCAAAAAACAAAAAAACAATAAATGCAAACAGTCACAAGCAATTAGCAAAGATACCTGGATTGCATATTTTAAGAACTGTACCAAGAACAAGAGAACACAGTAAATTACACTCAACCCTTAGAAATAGAAGGCACCTAAATTAACACTGCACTCTTAAAAGAGACCTTCAAATAAACTGCTCAAATATGGTGGGCAAGAACTAAGCACACAATTAGCAATACTCTACCAAGAAATCCTGGACACAGGAACCGTCCCAAGGGAATGAAAGAAGAGCATAACTACCCCAATCTTCAAAAAGGACAAGAAACATTCCAAAAACTATAGAGGACACTACTTTGCAGTATCATGGAACTATTTTCCCGGATCATTGTATCTATCCTGCTAGAACATATAATAATAAGTGGAGAACAACAAAGTTTTTGGAATAAGAGATGAACCACTGCTGCCATATTTGCAATAAAACAAATAGTAAAAAAATTAATAGAGTACAACAAACCAGCATTCATGTGTTTTATTGAACTAACTAAAGCGTACGACCGAGTCAAACTAAAAGACGTAAAAAAAGTGCTCAAAGATAATAACATACCCAAAAAATTTGTTAACATAATCAAAAAACTAAATACTAGCACAACGACGCAAGTACTAGTCAAAAACAACAGAACCGAGAACCTACCCATATCAACTAGAATTAGACAAGGAGATTCACTAAGCCCTCTTCTATTTAACATCATTATGGATCGGATAATAAATGACGTTAAAAGATCCGGGCAAGGATTTAGGATAAACAAAATAGAGGTAAAAATAGTATGCTACGCTGATGACGCCGTGATAATAGCAAAAAAAGAGAGCGATCTACAGAAAATGCTACATGAATTTTTCCTGGCAGCTACTCAATATAATATGAAGATCTCAATTCAGAAGACCAAATTACTAGTCATAGCCAAAGAGCCAATCCGTTGCAAATTAGTAGTAAACGATCAAATAATTGAACAAGTCATAACCTTTAAATATCTCGGCGTAGAAGTAACCGCAAATCAAGATCGAACAGGGGAGGTAAGAGACTAAGCCACCAAAGCGGCAAGAATATTAGGAAACCTGAGAGATATAATTTAGAAACAGAAAGGCCAAGGTACAAATATACAAAACATGTGTCTGCCCAGTAATAACATATGCAGCAAAAGCCCGAGCAAAAACCACAAGAACAAAAGCCATACTCAAAATAACAGAGATACGGGTGCTAAGAAATATAACCGGGCACACGCCGAAGGACCAAATACCAAGTGCTGACATACGACATAGATGCAACACACAAGAAGTCGTTAGATAGATAAGACAAAGTGGAATGAGCTCGTAACAAAATGGAAGATCACTGTGTGTCAAGATAGCAAAAGACGGAAGACCGGGAATGCAAAAGCCACTAGGCAGACCACCAAAAAAAATGAAAAAAGTGCTTGACATCAGTATCGCAGGAAAAGTTATAAAAAACAAAACAAAGGCTTATTAGAAGAGGAAGAAGAAGAAGTTGTTAATTTAATATTGCGTTTACGCCTACCTACCCAAGTGTTTTTCATACAGAAATTAAAAGTCACAACTACATGCCATGTTTCTGCAGCTAATAAACATAACAGTATAAATGACAGATGACGTTAGAAGAAGATGATAATGTTACAAATTTCTTAATAACAACTACATGGGCGGGTGGGCAAGAACACAGTTTAAGAGTATTAGGTCGGTAATTTAATATTTTTAGCATAGAACTCGTATCATGTACCTACCACATAAAGTTTATCAATTACGCAAATCGTAGTATACCCAAATATCGGGTAAGATTTCCTTAGAAAACCTCAAAATGACACAGAAAAACAAATAAAAATTACGTTTAAAACATATTTGATGTATAAAATTAGTTAAAAAATCACGTTTGTTTCATAAATATTATCAAAATTTGGGCAGAAAACTTATTTATAGAATTAAATATGGTAAAAAAACTCAAAATTGCACAAAAAAGACTTTTTTTAAATCAATATCAATAATTCTAGCAACAAATTTGCTTAAAAATTACGTTTACTATAAAGACTTTACTAAAATTAACTCAACAAACTTAAAGAATGCACAAACAAATCATTTATACTATAAATATCGCGCAAAACTCATTTTTTTATCAAATTTGCTTTAAATATTGAAAAATTGCAAAGAATAAACATTTATAATATCAAAATCGCACAAAAAACTGACTTTTAGCATAATATTTGCTCAAAAATTTCATGAACTTTATAAAAATTTGTAAAAAAAACTTAATTATAGTATAAAGTTTAGTTTAAAATAACTTAAACTTATACAGGATATACTTTTATAACATCAATAAAAATCACAAAAATGTTATCAAAATTAACCTCAAAAATTCTCAAAACAAACATTTATTACATAAAAAATTGCAAAGTTTGTGCAACTTTGCAATTTTATAATATTAAAATCGCTCAATAAACTTATTCCTTTTTGAAAATCACGTTTAACATAAAATTAGAACAGAAACTTCATATTATAACATCAAATTTACTTAAAAAACATCAAAAATACACTGAAAAACCTTTGTAACATAAAAATCATCTAGAAAACTCATTTTAGCATCAAAATTGCTCAAAACATTATGTGATAATCATTCACATAAAATATAAGCATAAAATCCATTTATGGCTTAGAAAATCTCAAAATGATATAAAATAAACATGACTATACTATAAAAACAGCGCAAAAAACTATTTCTTGATTAAAATTTGCATCTGAGTTAAGAATATCACATAAAATTCATCAACATTTGCGTCGTAAAAATCCATCAAATATTATTATGAATTACATACTTCTTTTTTTTTTCTTTATTAACGATTAGATCTTGTTTTTTTAGCTATTTTACCTTCTTGTTAGTGGTTTTCCTGGGAATCTTTTTGATCTTGGCAGCCCCGTTCTAGCAATTTTTGGCAGACTGGTTTTGTCCATTCTGTCTACATGGACTCTCTACTCCCGCTATCTGTTTCGGCCCCATCTTACTACTTCTTGAATGTTGCACTTTGCTTTGACGTCTTTGTTTCTTATGTGGTCTTGAAGACTGCATCCTACCATTCGTCTGAGAGTTCTTATTTCTGTTGCTCTCATGAGTCGTTTTGATGTTGGGTTTTCTGCTCTGATTTTGATCGCGTATGTCATAATGGGCTTGGCACAGGTTTGGTAGATTCTTGCTTTGCTTTCTACAGACATGTGCTTGTTTTGCCATATTATATCTCTCAGGTACCCCGATATTAGATTTACTTTTGTTGTTTGGGTTTTTATTTCTTCTTTTAGGTTCCTGTCGCTTGTTATAATGACCCCCAGGTATTTGAAGTGCATGACCTGTTCGACGCTTTTGTTGTATATGGCAAGTTTACATCTACGCAGGTTCCTAGATATCGTAAGAGACTGTATTTTGGTCGTGAATATCTGCATGTTGAACTTTGAAGCGGTTTGTTCAAACTTGTAGAGCATCCTTTGCTAGCTTTCTTTGTTTTTGAAGATCAGTACCGCACCATCCACATAGCATACAATTTTTATCTCTTTATCTCTCATTCAGAACCCCTTTCCAGCTTTTTTAACTTCGGTAATCACTTCGTCTATTATAGTATTGAACAAGGCTTGACTTAAGCTGTCTCTCTGTTTTATTTCGGTTGATACGAGCACTTTGCTGGAAGTTTGTCTGCTAGTTTTATAAAGGTATAGTTGTCGGTGTTAAGTTTTGTAATGACCGCCATGATATCGGGATGTATATTTCTTTTTTGCAGGAGCAGCACTGTGTCGATGGCTTGGGTTGGGTGGACAAAGCACATAAAATAATATAATAAATACTTCAAGAAGAGAAAAACTATTATTAAATAAGTAATTATTAATATAAACGCTTAGGTATAAATAAACAAAATACAATGCTAATGAACTTTATTAATTATATTACAAAATTATAACTTTACACCATGCATTTACCATAACTTTTAAGATTAACATCAGCACAATCCAACTCGCAAATATTTTTATAGGTACGCCCATCAACACCACAAACCAAATCAAACTCATCTTCACATAGACATCGTTTCCAAACGCACTCCCCAACATTATCAATAATCAATTGCTTATTATTTTTCCGGGCACAATCAAATATACAGGGATTAGCATAACTATTACCATCAGATCCGCAAACGGGATCATATTCCCTAGTAGTACAAACACATTGACAATTCTTTCCAATAGTTATATCAGCACAATTAAGCATACATGAATTATCATATAAAATACCATCTGCACCACATATTGGTTTAGTATTGGAATCCTTACAATCACAACATTTTCCTTTATGAATCAAATATATTGTTTCATCAGAATCAAACGCAGCGTTGTTAAAATCGCATTCATTGTCATATGTTTTTCCATTTGAAGCACATACTGGTTGATACAGATCATCACATTTATAACTGCACTCTCCATCATGGTTTATTCTCAATTTAGGTAATTTAGCAGAATGACAAAATAAATGGCATTTGCTAGTATAAGTAAAACCAGTATTTGAACAAACTGGATCATAAATATCCGAACAGGTACAACATGTTCCATTATATGCAAGATACAAACCAGGGTTATTTTTTTGAGCACATTCTAACTCGCACTTATTTGGGTATGTATTGTCATTTGAGCCACAAACAGGGGCATATATAAACGGGCATGCACAATCTTGTGCGTGTATTGTGAAAAAACATCCCACAAACAGTATTAATAATTTAGAATACATTTTGTTGTTGCAATTATGGAAATAACTTATATTTATAACATTATATTGACATGATTATAATATTTTTTATGAATATAATAATTGCAGAAATTTATAAGGTTGTTTACCTTCCTGCAAATGACGATTATTGATATCAATTTGGGTTGTATATATTATTAATGCAATATAATCTAGTAATAAAGTGAAATAAAAAGTTGTGATTAAATGTAAGTTAAGACTATTTTTTTGACTGAATTTCTAATTGCTTATGTTTCTAATAGAAGATTATACTATAAATTTGAAAACATATTGAGCTATTTATTTAATAAAAAACATTTACATTTTAATCAAAACAAAATATTTATTATCACAAGAACTGCATGTAACTATTAATTATTCATTATTTTAATTGCGGCCGCTTAATATGTTAATTAATTAAAACAAAAACATATAAATACAAATCCCCATTAATTCAAATTAACATTAACCATGCATTTATACGTTTGCATTATACTGTTAATTAATATTGTGTTAGGGCAAGAAAATTGCCCTTGCACTAAAGAATATAATCCTGTTTGTGGTACTGACAACAAAACATATTCAAACCCATGCATCTTTAAATGCCAACACGAACAGAATCCTGATTTAGAATTAGCATCTAATGGGCCGTGTTGTATCTGTACTGATGAATATGACCCTGTTTGTGGTACTGATGGCCAAACATATAGCAATGAGTGTGAATTGCATTGTCAAGCTAGGTGTAGTTTTGGTTTGAAACTAGCAAATCGTGGCGAATGCGAATATGCATGTTCTACAAATTATGATCCAGTTTGTGGCTCAGATGGTATAACGTACCCAAATAAATGTGAATTTAATAATGCAGCTACTCATATGTCAATATATATTTTGCATGAAGGTGAATGCTGTTATTGTCAAGGAGATTATACTCCTGTTTGTGGAGCGGATGGTCAATGGTATACCAATAAATGCGAATTGGATTGTTTTCAAATTGAAGAATCTAAAGGCTGCTCGTGTATTTGTACCTTGGAATATGATCCATTGTGTGGATCTGATGGTATTAAATATGGTAATCCCTGCATGCTAAAATGTGCTGCAAAATCAAATAAAGATTTGTATGTTCATAATGTTGGTGAATGCATGGAAAATCTGTGCAATTGTAATTATGATTATGCACCTGTTTGTGGAACTGATGGACTTACATATAGGAACCTATGCGAATTAAATTGCGCACGTGAGAATGGAAGAGATGATTTAAAGGTTAAATCAGAAGATTTTTGTTATTAAATGTTATAAATATGCATAATAAAGTTTAGTAGTATGTAATAATTATTTTTGAAAATTAAACGTAGTAATCAATCTTACCCAACCTGGTTTTTTCTGTGTATTTTTGAATGTCATGCGGTTACCGACCCTCGAGCTGAAACATTATCATCATAGCAACGATGGTACATAAATATTTATTCAACGTATATGATTTGCTACATTTTTGTGTTAGCAACAATTAAAATTCTAAATACATAATTCCTTTAATGAATATATCATTAACATAGATTATTTACACAAATCTTATACATAAACATGATGTTGATAACAATTCTAAAATATACTTATTTTTTCGATTATTTGTTGGCCGCCATGTTACAAGTATTGTTAATAATTAATATAAAATGACGAATCTAGAAACAGTAACCGTATCAAATGAAGAATCTGAAGCAATTAAGAAATTAAACAAAATCAACACCTATGGAAAAGCATGGATCATCTTTTTGTTGCTTATCATTATTTATCTAGTTGTATTCTACGTATTTTATGATAAATATGAAAACATAACAAATATAAAATTATTTTAATAATTTATATTTGGATAAAGTCTGGATAAATCTTGTTGGGATAAAATAAAAATTACATGTGATTAAAGTCGTTAACTTATTTACCTATCATATACTTAATATTTTTTAGGAATAGAAATTATTATTAATGAAACATTTTATTTAATTTAGGTAAGATATTATTTGTTTTATTTTAAGATTACTAGTTCTCAATTATTTTTGTCTACTGCGGCAAACAATTTGCTTAAATTTAAATTGTTAACAAATTTTAGATTTAAATTTTCATTCTAAAAGTTCAGTTATTTATCGTACGTTGTAGCACACCAAACATTTTTTATTCTGCATTTAATATGTATTTGATTAAAAATGTATTTGTAATATGTTTTATCTTTACCGGACTAGGCGACAAAAAATCAAGTAACTTTTCAAACATAGAAAACTGATCTATAAACGTTTATCTCGCAGTTATTTAAAAAACGCCTTATTAATTGCAATAAAACTACTACTAAACAAGCATAGCATGGCATAACATAGCATAGCATAGCATAACATAGCATAGCATAGCATAGCATAGCATAGCATAGCATAGCATAGCATAGCATAGCATAGCATAGCATAGCATAGCATAGCATAGCATAGCATAGCATAGCATAGCATAGCATAGCATAGCATAGCATAGCATAGCATAGCATAGCATAGCATAGCAAAATTCCAAAGTATTTTTAATACATAAAAAATAAAAGAATAACGACATTAAGAATTATAGACTCAAAAATAACAAAAATAGATTTTTACTAACTTTCAAATCAAGCAGAATTCCTAAAGGGTGTAACACAACTGATTACAAACAAACTATCCGCTCGGCGCAAAATTCTTGCAAGCAAGCAATTATCGTAGAAAAGCTACGTGTCAACGATAACACCAACCACTCCGGTCGGTGAGGTGTGGAAAAAAGTTGCCAAGAAAAATTTTTCGGCTGTAGCCCTGTCCTTAAAGTCGACGCCGTAGACATTGACAATAAAGTTAAAATTGCAAATGTTCTGGCTGAACAATTTGAATCAGTAAGTAGCTTAAAACTACAAAAAAAACAAAAAAACTCTAAAGATTTCTCTAAATTTCTCTTTTCTAGAGTCATGCAATTCTACCTTTTCTTTGGAGGAGTTAGAAACTGTTGAAAAAGTTGATATGAGAACAAGATCTCTATTCTACATGTTGAAAGAAGCCGTTATCCTGCCACTACTAAAACAAAGCAAGGATCCAAACAATGCCAACAGCTATTGACCAATCTCTTTGACTTGCTGTTTTAAGAAACAGTTGAAAAAAAAGGCCAACAACCGTTTGATGTGGGTTCTAAAAATCTTTGATCTTCTGGAAAAACACCAGGCGGGGTTCAGAAAGTACCACAGTACAACTGACTAATTTGTACAGTTAAAGAATTCTATTTAAGACGCTTTTCTAGAAAGAAAACATCTTGTAGCGGTGTTTTTTAATCTGGAAAAGGCGTACAATATAACGAAATTTTTCAAAAGTTGTACGCAGTTAGAGTAAGAATAATCTTCTTCAAGATTTTATGTTTAGAGAACGGTGCTCCTCAAGGGTCGACAATTAACGTCACCCTTTTTGCTATAACGGACTAAAAAATGTTTGTATATTAATGATTTAGTAGTTTATATGGCGGGAGATACTATCTCCGCCATAATTCATCAACTTTAGACCACTATAAATAAAGTCAACCGAGATGTTGAGTCATAGAGTTTTTGCTTTTTATTGGCAAAAACCTTTTGCATGCATTTTTGTCTTATCACAACTCCGTACTTTTTTTGCAAAGTACACAAATTGCATGCGTTAAATCCGTTTGTTTCCTAGGGTTTGTGTTCGATAAAACTCTTTTGCTTTGAACATAAATAAGTATCTAGCCAGTATAAACTGAGGAGCGCAAAAAAAAGTACGTTTGCAACTGTACAAATCTCAAGTTTTATCCAGAATTGACTATGGTTGACTGTATACTCATCCGCACAATTCTTGTTAAAAGTTTTGGATGTTGCTTATTATGCAGGCATAAAGTTCGCAACGGAAGCTTTCCGGAGAAGTCTTACACCAAGCTTCTGCTGCAATCTGAGTGTACTCCCGCTAGCCATACGTCGCAAAAGCTTTGTACTTCAGTACAGAGCGGCAACATGTGCCAAAAACCATTGTTCGTTCGAGCGCAAAAGCTAATAGAAACTTTAAATATTTGTTTTCTTATAGCATACAGTATTATTATGAAAGCAACATTTTTAGCTTCCCTACAGTCTCGACTTGGCTTTGTGCATTTTTTGACTAAAGAAAAAGCTGAAAAACAAGCATTGGTAGTCCGTAGAAAACATCCAAAAACATGTTACAAGATTATTAAAAAACATTCCTGTCAAGGAGTTTCTGGGAGACGTTCAAGCATAGCAGACACGTCTCCAAAAGTGTGTTGGTGCAAAAGGACAGTATTTCGATCAATAAATTTATTTTTCATTGAAAATGCGCATTACTTTCATAATGGACCCTGTTCAAAGTTAGGTTCAGTAAGGTTTTGCTTTGACTTTTCCCAAAGGTAAAGGCACATTTGGACCTAAGTTTAGACATAAAAAAACGTAGTATTTGTCTCAGTGTATTACGAGGCAAATTTTTGAACTTTCTTAGTTATTGTGCGTTTTACATTGCCCTAGAAGTCATACGACTTGTTTGAAAAAAGTTGATAGGACCAACGGCTTATCCAAAGTCTCTTTGGTTGTACACGAACGGTTCTAACATGGACCGAGGTGTAAGAAGCGCATTAATTGTCAATGATGCGGCTCACTCGTGGTCTTTTCATAAAAGAACCAGCGTGTACACCGCAAAATTATACCCAATTTATAAAGCTCTGAGTTACTGTAAAATGTCTAATTGCAGATCTTTCCTCATTTGTTTTTACTAATTTAGTGCCATTATCAGTACTAATTTGATATATTCAGCTCATACATGCCTCGGTCTATAAAAGTCAATTATCCTTGTGTAGACGCCAGGTCATGTAGGTATCAAAGGTAAAAGCTGGTCAATAAAGCTGCTTGTCAGTCGGCGGATGCGGATCACACGGACAATATTCCTGTAAGGCCCAATGACCTATAACGTTACGTAAGTTTAAAAGTTATTGAAAATTAGCAACAGAAGTAGAACAGCTTTGAAAGCAAGTTAAAAAATTAAGCTCTCTGTGACGGCGTGAAAGTCGCCGGTAGATCTCAGCAAAAAAAAAAGTTTGCTTTATGCCACTTGCGCATAGTTATTAACCTATTAGAAAAATGTCGTGCACAACATTGTCTTTGTCAGCAATATAAAATACTGTAAAATAATATTCCTAGAGAGCAAGTTATACGTGCTAATAATAACCTACAATATTGTAAATAGGATAACCTGTGGTCAGACATGATAAAAAAGTAGCGTCCAAGTAAGTAGACACGCCATTTGCATAGCGCCCATACAACGGACAAAGCCTCTTTTTCAGGCACGATATAGTTTCTTTCTCTATTCAGTAAAAGTTGGCTTGCAAAAGCAATTACACGTTTTTGAGTTTTTATTTGCTACCACAAAGTAACACCCAAACCAATATCTGCGCATAAAATGGCGCAGAATAATTAGGATAGTCTAAAAGTGTTTCTTTAGCAGTTAATTGACACAAATGTCATTTGTTGCTTTGAAGTTCACTTGCTTTGCCACTTGCAACGCTACTAAGGGTTCTGTGTGGGCCGCAAAACTTATACAAAAAACTCAATTGTATTTGCATAAGCCAAGAAAAGCGTGCAACTTATTCTGGTTTGTAGGTTACAGAAATGTTTGTATAGCCTGTATACTGCTAGATCAAACTTAAGGCCTTCTTGATTTAAAACATACCCCAAGAACGTTACTTCTTGTCTACAAAAAAAAAAACATTTATTTAGTTTTAATGTAAAACCAGCATTGGACAAACGTGTAAAAATGCGTTTTAAATAAAACGGATACTCGTCAAACAAACGGGAATAGACAACAGGGTTATCAACGTACGCGATAGTAAACAATCTTAATTCTGGATCTAAAATAATGTTCATCTTCTTCCTCTTCTTCTTTTGTAGCTATTTATCATTCAATGTTGGATATAAGCCTCTTCTTATCTCTGGCAGTCTGTATCTAGTTCCTTCCGGCAATACAAATAATATTGTTTCTCCAACGCTTTTGTGGTCTTCCTATTCCTTTTTTGCTTTTCCTTGGTCTCTAGGCTGCTATTCTCTGTGTCCACCTGTCATCCATCGTTCTTGCAATGTCACCCGCCCATTGCCACCGGAGACTTGCAACCTCCTCATGACATCCGATACTCTTGTTCTACTTTGGATTTCGTTGTTTTGCACCTTATCTTTTAGTGTAATTCCCAGCATGGCTCTCTCCATAACTCTTTAGTTAGTTCTAAGTTTTTCCGCCATGGTCTTAGTCAGAGCCATAATTTTTAGGCCGTATGTGGCCACTAGCAGTATACAGCTGACGTATTTTTTTTTGTTATAGTGGTACATTTTTGTCTTTAAGTATGTAGGTAAGCTTTCCAAATGCTGCTCATGCAGCTGCATTTTTTGCTTAAGCTCAGCAGTTTGCTTCTCTTTTCCTGTTTTGATATTGTGGCCTAGATATATATATTGATTAGTGTTTTCTACGATTTTGCCATCTATAATGATGTTATCTTGGCTATTGCTCAGTATTTTAGTTTTGTTTAGGTTCAAACAAAAGTCCACTTTCTTAGGTTCTTTGCTTAGTTTGTTTATCATAGTTTTAAAATGTCCCATGTCAGAGCTTATCGGAACTATGCCATCGGCAAATCTTAGATGACTTAAGTATATGCTATCTATGTTTAAGCTTTTGTCTTTCTATTTGAGCTTTTTAAAGACATTTTCTAAAGTTAGTGTAAATAGTTTGAGTAATATGACGTCTCCTTGTCTTACGCCTTTCCTGAGTGTTATTTTTTCTGTCTTGAGATCATTGTTTATGCAGATTCTTAAGGTAGCCTCTTTATATAAGTTTTTTACCAAGGTCAAATATTAGGAGTCTATTCTAGCGTTGTCTAATGATGTAGCGGCAGTGGATTTCTCAATGACTGTTCTGATGGTTTGTAAATGGTCTGTAGTGAAGAACCTCTTTCTGAAACCTGCCTGTTCTATAAATTGATACAAATTGAGTTTTAGTGTTAGTCTACTTATAACAATTTGCATTAGCAGCTTGTATAGGTGCAATAGAAGACTTATTGGTCTGTAGTTTTCAATGTTTGTTGTGTAATTTTTCTTTTTGCAGTATAAGTATAAGCATTTATCCACGGTTTAGGTATATCTTCTTCTATTAAGCATTTGTTTAATAGAAGTCATATTACTTCTTCAAGAGTGCTACTTCCTATTTTAATCATTTCAGTCATTAGTTGTTATGCGGTCTTCAACAGCGGCCTTTCTATTTTTCATCTTTTGTAGTGCTGATCTAATTTTTGTTGGAGATATTTCTGGTATATCCTCTGACCGACCCTACATTTCTAATGCATTTTGCTTCCGATTTGTCGTTGATAAATACAATTTACCGTAGAACGGGAGTATTATTTCTTCTTTGTCTGACAGTATGTTTTCACGCTGGTTTTTAACTTTTGCAATGTTTTGTCTGCCCTTATTTAGTTTTGTTTTTAGTACTCATATTTGTGTTTTTTTCTATTGTTTTCAGTATTTGTTTTGTTTTATATCTTCTCACATTTGCCTTATCTTTCTTTTAGTTTATAGCTCTATAGTTTTGATCGTCTTTGTTTAATTGCCTTTTTTTTGCATTAACAGTTTTGTTTTTGGTGTTAGTTTGGTTTTCTTGGAGCTTCTTATCTTGCTGCTGATCTTTTTGTTATATTTCTTCTAATCTATATCTGTTTGTTTGCTTCTTCTATAATTGGTAGTAGTTTTTATCTCAGCTTTGTTTGATATGGTTCTTTATGTAAACTCAGTACCTTGTTAGTTAGAAATTACCTTTTAGTTATTAGTTTTCTTTGTTTTTTCTTGGTATCTATTCTTATATTAGCGCAAACCATTCTGTGGTCACTACCCGTGTTAAGTTTGTTTATAATCGATACATTTTTACATATGTATCTGTTGCTACCAATAATAAAGTCTATTTCATTTTTAACATTTTTATCCGGGCTTTTCCATGCATTTAGTAAAAGATGCCACTGCAGTTTTGAGACCAAAAAGTAACACTCAAAATTAGTAGCAGCAAGTCCCAAATTTGATATACCTCTTAACATCATCTTTAAGTGGTGTTTGCCAGTATAAATTTGTCAAATTAAAAGTAGAAATATAACGCACATTGCCTAAGTCTCATAGAATATCGTCTATTAGGCGTGCTAATTCCAAGTCAGCTTCCACAACGCTGTTTAACCGTCGCGCATCTAAACTTACTCTTAAACTACCGTCACGTTTTATTACCGTTAGTAAAGGAGAACAAAATAGGGTATTACTGCGTTCAATAACTTCATAATGCTCCATTTGCTCTAATTCTTTTTGGACAATTTGTCGGTGAACAAAAGGCGTAGAGTAAGATTTTATTTGGAACGGTCTATTATTGTTAAGTTAAACTTTATGGTGGTATTCTGTTGTACAACTAGAGATGTTTGAAAAGATGTTTGCATACCAATCTAGCAAATCTTTAAACTGAGTTCTTTCCGCCACAACCATCACATTTAAAACAAAGTTTGAGCAGTCTGTAAACATTGACTTTAAATGTTTGCAGCTTATAAATCTCAAGAAATACTAAATTTGAAGTTTATTTTATGTCTCAATGTACGGTTAATAAAATCTCACACACAACAACATAGAAAAATGATTAAAATTCATTATAAACACGGTCAAAATTTTGCCAAAACAGTGAGCAAAGTTTATGGTGTTTTTGGTTAGTATAAATTACTTTCTAGGTTTGTAAATAAACAGTAGTAGTAGTACCACATCTAGGGTTCCAAATATTCTAGAACATTAGTCAATGAACTTTTTTATCTCTAACGAGTTACTGTTTGGTGCGGTTTTTAGGTCAGCAAAGTCATGAGACCTTACTTTTTTGAGAACAGCAAAAGTACTGCGATTACAGTCAATGCTACCGTAGAATGCTAACTGATTTTTTGCCTATATTGGTCAATTTGGGCATAGATAATTTCTAACAGAATAGCGCTACAAGCAACACAAGCCGTAAAACAATTGCAGTACTGCACAAAAAATAAGCACATAAACTTTAGACATAAATTATTGTGCGATTTAACTTTGTTAGATTTTTTTTCTTTAGGCCTACGTAAAGAAAAATATCTACGCTAATATCCTGCAAAAAATTCCAACCGTCAAAACCAATATTAGAACTGTAATTTACTAAAGATATCTTCAATTGTGCAAAGATGTCTTGCAAAACTTCTTTAAAAAGTTACCGTTTATTTATTTTTGACTTCTAATGTACCAACCAGCAAGATAAATTTAAAACCGCTATTAAATGCAGTTTAATATGTCCGGTATGTTAAATTTAAAAATATGATAACCTATAATAAAATAAATTGTCAAGAATGATTATGAAAATAATGAGTAAAAATTGCTATATAAGTATAAAACATAAATATTATATGTAAGTAAATGTTTATATAGCAAATATTGTACTAAATTTAGAATATTAAAAAAAAAATAATGACAGGTGCAACCGTTTTTAACCGCTACGTTTTTGTGAGATTCCCGCAATCAGTCTTTTAGTCATAGTTAGGAAATAACCGAAAAAACCCATCAAATAAATATTTTTTTGTATTTTTGAATGCATTTTGTTGCTATTTGCAAATATAATTTCACAAAAAGTACTTCGACATCATAGTTTAATCTTTTCTAAATGTACTGGTAAAAAAATTAATCGATTATCAAATTATTTGTAGAATCAGCGATAAAGCCAAAGTTGCCGTTTTTGTTAAAATACTAAAAGTCAAGGTAGCGGTCCGTATGGTCTTAAGACTAAATTTTTTTAAGAGTTTTACACTTTGTAACATTTATGGTTAAATTTTGTAGCTTTTTGACAATAAGATATTTTTAATTTCTTAAAAATAGAATTTTGCAAAATGTTTTAACTGTTTTTGACTAGGTTTTGGTTCTTTCCGACATATTTTTTTAATTTTTTACTCCAACTTCTTGCCATTTAGAATTATGACATTTTAAGTAAAATTTTACAGTTTGGTGGATAGATTTTGGTACATTTTTACAATATTAATATTTTATGACCGGATTTGGCAATTTTTGACATCTTATAATTTTTGTGGTTCAGTTGGATGAAGTGCCTAACTTAAATCTTGGCGCATAAATTGCCGCAGGTTTAAACTTCAGATTGATATATAAACTGTAAATTTTAATCTTTACAAATATGCCATATAAACTGCCATCATTATCAACTTTTGAGACAATTGAATTATGACATATGTCTACTGCAAGTTTAAATAAAAACTGTGTTTTATATAAACTGTCAACTGTTAACTCGACAACCATTCTCTTAGGTTCAGAAGCCGCAATGTTCTTCTACGCCTTATGTACCAAAGTCAAAGTAATTTGTATCTTGTTTCATTTATAACATGTCTAAAGTCTCTATTTAAGAAATTTGTAGTATTTTCTATAATACCATATTTTAAAGCTTTAATCCGTTTTAGTTCTTCTTGCTTTTTTGTTCGAGTCTCTACTCAATATAATAATTATATAGCATTTTTACATATTTTGATGCGTGCTCTTATTGTTTGGTCTACATTATTTGTAATCCATGTATTTAGGTATCAGTATTTGTCTAAATTTTCTATGTTTTTATGTATTTATAATTAACTTTGTTTCTTTTTGTGTTTATTTTTATACCATATTTTTTTACATTCACTTCTGCGTTCTTCCAGGATTGAGGCACTTTGCCTTCTAGAAGGCACCTGTTAATTACATAAAAACAGACACCACCAATATAAAAAAACTACCGGCCCATTAGCTTACTGTCTCGCCTAGACAAGCTTCTTACAAAGATAATAACAAATCGATTAACAGACAAATTCCATCTATACCAACCAGTAGAACAAGCAGGGTTTTGGAAAAAATTTGACACTATCGACCCTCTCGACCACCTCCAAACTATTAGAATTCTGATAGAAAAAGAACAGAATATAGTATACCAATACACAATGCATTTATAGATTACCATAAAGCCTTTGACAGCATCAAAACCTGGGCATTCCTCTCTGCAATGGATGATGAATGGATCGACTCTAGATACTCCACAATTATACAATTATTAAAGATATATACAAAGATGCAACTTTCCACATAGGAATAAGCGAAGAACTAAAGACTGATAAAATATCTCTTAGCAAAGGCGTCAGACATTGGCATTGAAAAACGTCTTTAAAACACTAGCGTTAACATTGACCAAAACAAAACCGCTAAAGTGGCACGCAGAATCCAACTAGGATAAGCTGCTTTTGGCAAACTAAGATTTATACAGAGAGATAAAGACATTCCTAGGAGCATAAAACGGAAGGTATATGACATATGACAGCTGCATACTTCCGCTACTCACATATAGACTGGAAACCATTGCCATAAAGGTGGTAAAAAAACTAAGTATCACGCAAAGAGCAATGGAACGTGCTATGCTGGGAATATCTCTAAGAGATCGAATACGAAACATTAAAATCCAAAATAAAACGAAAATAACAAATGTGATGGAACGCATCGCGAGTCTCAAGTGAAGATGGGTTGGACATACAGCAAGACAGACACAACATAAATGGACACATAAAATAACCAAATAAAGACCACGGAAAATCAAGAAAAGTAGAGGAAGACCACAAATGAGATGATGTGACAAAAATAGCTGAAAAATGTAAATGAGGAAAGCCTAAGATAAGAAAACATAAAAGAGACTAAAGGAGGCTTATATCCAGCATTGGATAATACAAGGCTAATAAAGAAGAAGAAGAAGAAGAAGAAGAAGAATTTTTCACATTTCTTGTTTAATTGTTCTACTAGTATTATTAAATTATTAAGGTTGAGGATTTGATTTGTTTTTATAATTCTTGTCATTTTTTTAATTTTTTTATTGACATTAAAGTTGTATTACATTAAAGTCTTTTATTTTGATTTTTGTAATTTTATTTTTGTTTTTATATTGTTGAAAGTTTTTTATCTTGTTTATTCTTTTTTTGTCTATTAGGTAGAGTATTTTATCCATCATCATTCATCCACTTTGTTTTTCTTTGTTATGTTTACAGAGGTTATAGCATTTTTCCCGCTTTTATTATAGCTTGCACATGTTGATTCCATTTTTCTATAACCGGTTTACGGTCCCATGCAATATCATCAGCCCTTGGGTAAGTTTTAGTTGTTTTTATTGCGTTTGTATATCTATAGTTTATGAGAATATAGTTTATTTGATTTCTGACTTTTTGATTTTTTATCTGCAGTCAATTTCCAAATATATAATTTTCTTTGAGCCAGCTTAAAAATGTGTTTGTTATCATAAATTTATTGGTCTGGCTAAATTCAATTAGTCTCTCACCCTCAACCGTTTTTCATTCCCAATTCATAACTTCCTACACATGGTTCATTTCATGTTGCTACTTTTATTTTGTTTTGTTTCCTCTTGGAGTTTTTCTCTTCAAAACATTTTGTTTTGAGACTAGCCATAATGAATTTTCTAAAGATATTTCTTGCGATTGAAATGGTTTTTTGTTGCTTTCTGCATTTCTTGCCGTTGATCTTAACTATTTTGTCCACTTTTTGAAATCATTTCAAGTTCTAAGGCCCTATTCTCTACCAGAAACTGTTTCTGACAACCAGTTGACAGAATCTCTTTAGTTTCTGGTTTTATTATATAAATTGAGAATTTAACAAAACAAATGTTTCAGTTATGTGAACCGTCTAACATGACTGTCAAATTTTATTTTTGTTTTAAAAATCTGTTACATGATTTTTCAAATGTTAATTTGACAAAGCAACCGTCTACTGATTCAAAAAACTGTTATATAAATTGTCAGTTTGACATGTCAATTGTTTCACAAATCTGTCATATGAGCTATCTTACATATAAACCGCAAGCTTTAATGTTTATTAATATGTCATAAAAACTGTCGACTGTCCAAATAAAAATATTTAGTTAATAACTAATTTTAACTTGGTTGTCTCAAAAACATGTCATATAAACTGTCAACGTTTGATTTAACAATAGAACTGTTAACTGTTTCAAATATTTTTTTTAGATAAAATGCCAATTTTTAATTTGATATAGCTTTGATGTATGCTAAGAGAGAGAAAGAGCAATGTCTATCAGAAAATCTGACAAATTACAAATGATTGACGTATAATTTGTCAGTATTTCTGAGTTTTTTAATGTTAAAGTATTATTTCCATTTTGCTATCTGTCAAAATATAGATTAGGATTTGTTATTTATAAAGTATAGTATTCTACTTGCGTGTAATAACTTATTCACTCATTTCATGCATAACAACTACTATTACTCACTCAAACTATCAAATGTTTATTTAAAAAGAATAATCTAATCTAAATATGCAATCATGAGACTGTTATATGTGTCAATTGTCAGATAAACTATCAATTTGACAGAAGCACTATAAACTGTTTTAACAAATCTTTAAGAATGTATTTGTTTATATGTTTCCTTTACAACAAATTTGTTATATGAATTGTCAATTGTTAGTTTAACAAATACACTGTCAACTTTTTTCAGTATTAGTCAAATTTATTTTAAAATATTACTCACACTATTTTTTTTAAAGCAATAATTAATTTAAATCAATATTTTTTTTATTTTCTTGTTCATGTTTAAATGTTTTTATTCAAAATTGATCAAAATCTTTATTCGATCATCATTAGTATTTCCAACTATTTTTGTATAATAATATTCATAGCACAAAATGATAAAAAATATATTAAAAATGCTATTAAAAATAATACATTCATATTTCAACATTGTAAAGATAAAACTATGTAGAGAAAAAAAATATATTCAATAACAAAAAAAAACTTTTAGCTATATTGTGTATATCACTTGTAATGGCATTTATTGTTGACTGTCAAAACTCTGGATGTGGATGGAGTAGCATATAATAACGCATGCATGTACACTTGTGCTGTAACTAATGGTGCAAAAGTTTCAATGCTCAAGAAAGGTGAGTGCAAACGATATATTAGTTGTTTATTTTACAAAAAAATGTCTCAATCTTTACTACTCAAAAGTTGTCGAAAAAACTTGTTTGTTTTATATTTTGTACGTTCCATGTATGTATGAAAACGTTTTAAAGTTTATAAGACAAAATTGAACAGTAGAATTTTATTAATGAGATAAAGTTGAGTTCGAAACAAAATTGATAATTGGCATAAATAATAAAACTGCAATTGATATAAGTAAAGCAATTACTCTTCCTAACTTATTAAAAATTGATCGTACAATTGTACAACATAGTAAATAAAAACTAACCATTACAATTACATTCTAAAATGTTGCCATAGCAAACTGTCTCAACATGTCAATGACACATTCTAGCAATTATATCGGTTTACGATGATTCATTTATCTACACAGCTAGCTGTGTTGATCTCTGAAATGATAGTTTTAAATAAGTAATGTTAAGACAAGTTATTAGAATGTTATATCGAACAGTAAGGTACTGAAGTTTGATAAATAGTCAACCTTGAAGAATAAATTACTCACAAACATTTATTTATTATTTTTTGCAATTAAAAATAATAAATTCATATTTCAAAATTGAATAAATAAAAATATTTCTACCAAGCTTGAATTGTATCAAATAACAACGATGATGAAGCAACTCCTGGCTCTCCTATTTGTGTTATCTGCATTAACAATTATTGTAGAATGTCAAAATTGTGGCTGTGTAGAACCAATGAATTACGTTTGTGGATCGGATGGAGTCACTTATTTTAGTCAGTGCGAGTTCAATTGTGCAGTCACTAATGGTGCAAAAGTTACAATGGTCAAGAAAGGCGAATGCAATGCAAATCCAACTATAAATCGACCTAATGTAATTGTGCAGATCTTTTCATACATTATCTTATTTTTAGGTGGAATTGGAAAAATTGTTTTACCTATGGTTGGTATACCATTTGAATTTATATAGTTAAAATATATTATAAATTATTCTAGTAAAATTTGGTTTTATTTTATTTAAACATTAAAAAAAAGTGAGCAAATATCTTCAATTCTATTTTTTTTTTAATATTTTGTATTTTGTAAAGTTGTTTTTATTTAAATAAAAATAAGAAATTTGCTTTGTTAATCTGTTAAAACCAACAAATGTTTTATGTGTATTTGCAATTATTAAAAAATAAATTTAAATTTATTTTATAAAATTTAAAAAAACCTTAATTATTTCTATCACAATGCAATCCAATCAAAAGAATTCAATCTTCCAGAACTTCATCAAATGGTTGCTTTCCTGACTTGCTAAAGCCAAGTTCTGTAATACATATTTAATACAATTTAATTATTGCTAAGCAATAAATTAAGTATTACCATATTTGATTAATAATCAATCAATTTTCAACTAAGGTGACCTGGTTATAATTTGTAAAACATTTAATAATCAATGAGTTTAACTAATTTAATTCATTTGTCTTACCTTGAAGTATATTAATATTCTTAACCACACACAACGCTTTTATAAAAACCAGAATTAATGATAATGTTGATTTCACTCGCTCACTTTTAATCTATAAAATTTGTTTGTTAAAAAAAACTTACTTGCTTTTTGGAGTCATCTCTAGCTGAACTGACCTTAACTGCAGCGTAGAACCTACATGTTTCTAGAGCTTGCTGAACTTGTACTGCACAATTGCTCTGAGAAGATCTGCGATGATCTTCCATTTCATATCCGAAAGACTCAAACACTCACTATAACAAAGTATAAATCATAATTAAAACTATTGCTAAAAAGACAATCAATTAAATAAAATTACAGAAAAATAAAGTTTTTATAGCTTTCTGTAGATTTTTTTTTTAATTATCTAACGGTTTTCAACAACATTTATTTTAGAAATAGATTAACTACATCACAAACTAAATTATCATAAATATTTTACAAATGTTTTAAAAACTCACAAATAACCAGTCAACAGAGTCTAAAACTAAATCAAAGTTTTATCATTTTTCAACATAATGAGTATATTTGATATTGTAACTTCTAACAAACGCTCAACCACCCAACCACCATACTAAGCGTACATTTTGTAGTTAATTATATTTTTACTTTTAATAATAATAATAATTTCTTTATTCCAGTAAGATCTATACAGATATAGGACATGTCAGTAATAAAATTTAAATATAAAAGTTGATTAAAAAACATTTAAAAATACAATACTAATACTAGATTTACGCTTAAGACTAATAATAAAATTTACATCAATTATACACATAAAACATTAAACAAATAAATTAAAATAATCGTCATGGCTGTATAGAGGATTTGACAATAAAATAGATTTGATTTTAAGTTTAAAATGTTTGGTATTGCCAATGTTTGTTATTTCAACAGGTAGTATATTGAACGCCTTAATGCCTCTATAGTGGGGGCTATGTTCATACAGAGTAGAATGGTGCAGTGGGATACATAACCTATTTGAGCCCCTTGTTTGTATGCCTGTATTTTTGTTGCCGTTCGTGTCAAATTTATATAAGTTGCTTTTCACGTATAGCAATAGATGGTAATAATATAATGAATAGATAGTCATTATATTATATTTTATAAAAATTGGTTTGCAATGTTCTAAGTAGGCTGTGCAATCAATACTTCTTAAGATTCGTTTCTGTATTACAAATAGTCGTTCAATTTTAGAAACTGAACCATATATGATGATGCCATATGATAGTATGCTTTGCACATAGGCGTTGTAAAATAGCAATAACGAATGTTTGTTTGTGCATTTCTTTAAGTTGTTTATTGCAAATGAAGCACTTGATAGTTTCTTGGCTAACTGATTAATATGTGTTTCCCAGCTGAGATTGGAGTCGATTGTTAATCCCAAAAATTTTGTTGAACTGTGGTTGGTAATACTATTACCATCGACTTTTATTAGTAAACTGCGATCCGGAATTTGATTATTTGAAAAAAGTAAAGCTGCCGATTTTTGAGAGTTGAGAAGAAGCTCATTATTTGTACACCAATCAAATATGTTGTTAGAAGTAAGATTTGCTGCTATGTTTACATCTACTTCGTTAGTTTTACTTAATACAAAAGATGTGTCATCTGCAAATTGACACATGTGCCCATTTTGTGTATCTGCGTACAGTTTTAAATCGTTTGAAAAAATCAAGAACAAAAACGGAGATAGAATTCCTCCTTGCGGCACACCATATTTGACTATAACTGATTTAGATTTGTATTTGTGATTCATATATTTATTGGATGGATTTTGAATTTCTACGTATTGTTTCCTATCAGATATATATGAAATTAACCAAAGTAATGGTGGACTGGTAATTCCATATGAGATAAGTTTATTCTCTAAAACATTTTTATTTATTATGTCAAACGCTTTGGTTAGATCAAAGTACACCCCTACGGTAATGTTCTTTTTGTCAATAGAGTCATAAATAAAATTTATTGATTCAGAAAGAGGGGTTGTTGTTGATTTAACTGCCGCTATTTTCTAGACCTCTTTAAACAATGTGCAAGAAAACAGCTGCAAAGTACTTCAATGACCTCAATGTCAACTTTGTTAAATACACTATTAAGACCCCTTCAGTTTATATGTAAATATCTTCAGACAACTATAAACTGCTGTCTCCACACCGTAAAACCTTATTAGTTTAAGTGTGAATAATCTTAAAAACTGTAAAACACTTCAATAGCTACAATGTCAATGTACTTTGCTAGCCACACCCACAATCTACTTGCACGTAAATAATAATGTATATGGTACAAAAAGCACTGTTTTCACTAGGCTTAATTAAAATGTTTTGGTTTGTTTACCAGTTAACATTAGACTTTCCTTTTAACTCAAAAGGTGCGCTTATACTAATACCAATAATACCTAACCTAATAATTTATTGGTAATAATCAAGTCTAATATATAACTTTTTTTTATGTAAGCAAACCTGTTTTGGGTTAATACAACTATTATCAGTGTATGCAGTGTTGACAAATCTACAAACAATAAGTTTTGAGTAAAAAGCAAACTACAAAATGCGTTGTTAGTATAAATTTTAGTTACTTTAGTAGTTGATTGTAACATAAAATTTTGTTAAATACTTTTAAGCTTACTAGCCACTTTCTAAAAACTGAAGGCTAACTTGTCAAAAAGACTTCAAAAATACAGCTTACATTGCAATACTAGCAAACGCATTGACCACTACCCAACCAATTACCCGCAAACAGTTACAAAACTAATTAGAACTTTGTACTTAGCTTAGGAAATACGTGTCAAAGTTTCTAAAAACTGCAGCATTGTTCACAGTTCTCCAAAAACACAAAAATCTTTTAAATAAGACTGAAATTCAAAACTAGCTTTTCAAGCAATAAAAAGCTGTTAGGTTAACCTCTAAATGTAAACCAACTTAAGCTCAAAAATTTGTTTGTGCTGCAAAATAATGTTTACATTGTGTTCTAGCTGAAATAAGATAAGTGCCAACAAACCACAAACTAAAATTGCTTTAGATTTAATAAAACACTACTTCTAAGAAACATTAGATTGATTTAAGATTTCTACCTTCAAACCAAAATTTACGCAGTTGTTGCCAAAGACCAGTTATTGACGCCTTGTCTAAGTCACCAAATAAATAAAAAAAACAGGTTAAAAACATAGATTAGTTGGTGCCTCTAAATGTATCACCTTAACCCATAAACCTTACCAACAACAAATTTTTATTGTTCAATTGCTAGAAGTTAAGACACTTTTACCATTATTAAACGTTTGCAAAAATTATTAGCTAAAGCAGACTACTTTAAAAAGATTGCTCATAAATACTTACTTAAAAATAACAAATAACAACTCCAAATAAGTGTTGGCTAAAACCAGTTAATAGTATTACTAGTAATACAAAAAAGATAATCAAACTACACAATGACACAGACCAAACCATACTGCAAGGTTATCCTAATTCAAAAGTTTGGAAACATGTACAAACATGTACGCGCAGGGTAAAAGCCACTATCTCTATCTCCACCCAACAAGTGTACTACAGTTACAAGTACTTGAAGGTAGTATACGATAACTTTAAAATTAACTTAAAAAACAATTTCAGGTTGTCATTGCTAGTTCAAAATACTATCACCACACTACAAACATTTAACATCTACAATAACTTCAATGCCAAAGACAAATAACTACAAAAAACCAGACAGAGTCAGGCCATGTGTAAACAATTAAACAACATCAATATTCCCACAAAACAACGCAATTATTATTAACCAATTAAGCTAGCAAGTTATAGTAAAAATTATTACTGAGTATAAGTGCGGCCAGGTCTAAATTAAGTTGATTGAGAATAAAAAAAGAAATCAAAGTGCAAAAACTCAGTTTACACAAAAAGACTGCTTCTGGGTAGAGTAACTCTTTTGCAGTATCAAAGTCACTTAAAGACTTTAAATCTTATTGACTCCAAAAAAAATACAAACAATTATTCAGAAGTTAGACAACTTTTCCCGCAAGATGTTACATTTACGGTAATTTTTCATAATTGATTGAAGTCCACTGGGTAAACCTAAAGAAAAAGAAGGATAGTCGGCTAAAAATGTCCGTGCAATGACCGAGTGAATGCATAACAGCATCCTAGTGCAGACGTCAATTAGATGGTCAGCGGGCGTAGCGGAAGTTGTAGTGTTCATCTTGCGTAAGCTGTTTTGTTGGTGTTCCATAATTTTAGTAAAAAGCATTTGACGGTATAACCGGTTGTTGTGTTTGTCGGTGTTTTGGTCTCAACTATAGCTTTTTTGTTTTTAGACTAATTGGTAGAATCTTCAAAAAAACTGGCAAAATGTCGGACCCGCCCGTTAATTTGCTTTTGGAAGTTTGAATCTTTTGACACGTGTTTTCCTTTGTTTAAAGAAAGTGAAAAGAAGAGGAATGAGTAGCCTTTTAGGCTGTAAGGTGAAGGTAAAAAGTCCTCTTTTCCTATAATGCAATCTGGTTGATCGGTCTCCTGATAGAGTGTGGTTCTTTGTCTGGTTCCGTAAGTCTGGCCAGGTCTGAATTGGAGTGGGAATTTAATTTAACAAAGTATTTTTTGGCCAAAACTTGCAAATGCTGTCACAGCGATGGAATGCCTAGGTCGTTACAATATTTTTTGTTTCTAACGTACCAAAGGGCTCCGACTCTCCGACGCAGGGTTAGACTGAGGTGGATGTTTGCAACTGTTTTCCAGATTAAAAATTCAAACGTGATTTAAAGCCTGTTGATGCTCGTGTAGATCCTAAGTTTGTTTTAGATCAACAACCCGCTGTTCCAAAGTAGCATTGGGACAAGAATATTTTTTTGTCATCTTGGCTTTGTCCAGAATAGCCTGGACGTGTAGTTTCTACGCGTCAGTCTCTTATCGAAAGTGATGCCCAGATACTTTGCAGATTTCAATCATAGAGTTAAAATTCTGTCGAGGTATACGTTCCAGTAAGATAGTTTGCGTTTTTTGATAAAAAGAACAACTTTACTCTTTTTTAGGTTAACTTTGACTTGCCAGTCGTTGGGCCACACTTGCAGTTTGTTAGTGGCATTTTGGAGTATGACGCTGACTACCATTGGTGACCTGGAACTATACATAAATGCTGCATCATTAGCGTATTAGATATTTTTATCCCGTGTTTCTAGCCCGAGGGCATGTCGGCAACAAAAAAGTTAAACAGCATAAAAAGAAAAAAGCCTTAAGGTACTTAAGCCTTGATTCGCCAAAAGATGAAAACATGGTTTTGGAGTTTAACTGATAGTGTTCTGCGTTTTAAGTATGAATCTAGCAGCTTTAGTAGACCCAGTAAAAACTTTTGTCTATGCAGTTTAAGTAGCAAATCTTTGTGCCAAACCTTATTGAAGGCATTTATGACGTCAAAAAATACCACCACTGTGGTTTTTCTCAGTCTAAAACCTTTGATAATGTGATCTGTCACGCAACCCCCTTTAAACAAGTTATAAGACTTCTGGGGCGATGTAAAATAGCTGTAAAACGCGCAATAAAAAAGAAGAAGAAGAATTTAGCAAGTGAACTACAGAATATTCACGCCAGAACCCGTATTGATGGTCGGGTAAAAGAAAGTTAGCCTTGCCGTACTTTTGTATGATGTCCAGGATTACTCTTTTAATGACTTTCATTAAAGTACATAGCAGACTGATTGGCCAATAGTTTTGGAGAATCTTTTGGTCTTTTCCAAGTTTTGAGATGTTACGTGCGAGCCTTTTCAAACTGTTGGAAAGTGCCCTGTTTGCAGAATAGCTTTAGCAATATTGGTCAAGGACATTGTTGCTTAGTGTAAAAAAGTTTTCAGCGCTTTGTTCGGGATACCCTCAGGTTCTGGCACGGATTGAGATTTAAGATTAGGAATAATTTTTCTTATGCAGAAAGGTTAAACCTTGTTCAGTAGCGGGTCATTGTCATTGGTCTCTAAGAATTTCTTGACCTCTCAATAAATCTTTTTGATGCAATCTTGATCCGTGTTTCTAAAAGAGGAGGAGTATTGGAGTTCTAGGCTGTCGGCAAATGCTTTGGCCTTTTCTTTGATAGAATATTGGAGCTCATTCTCTCCATAAATGACTGATATTAGAACTTTTTTATTTTGCAATGCTTTGGAGATCTTCTACATCAATTTCAATGTTTTTTGCCAGCACTAATTTTGGTGCAGCCTTATAGTGGATCTAACTTCTCTGTTGAGTTTGTTAAAGATTTCACGATCTGTTGAGTCGCAATGCCTTTGCCATTGATGTTTGGCAGCATTTTTTTAATTTTAATCAATGTCTTTTGATTGCGACATAGTTCAAGTAAATTATCCGCTCAAACCTAAAAGGTTTTAGAAGCCTTTGCTCTTTCTTTGTAAATCAGATTTGTAAACTGTTTGGTTGCTGAAAAGCAAACAAACTACTTTCCAACTAGGCAAATATCTCTTAGG
This sequence comes from Tachinus rufipes, assembly GCA_963932245.1. NCBI lineage: Eukaryota > Metazoa > Arthropoda > Insecta > Coleoptera > Staphylinidae > Tachinus > Tachinus rufipes. Next base: position 22,892,134 of record OZ010747.1, on the reverse strand, counting down.
CTAAGTCAGCAACTGCTTCAAAGCCAGACACTATTGTTACGTTGACATACCTTGCGCACAACTTACCACTTCTAACAACACAGCTGGAAAATTTAATGCACAATGTGTACGCAAAAAAATGTTGACCTACGTCTACGTTGGTTCCAATGTCAGATCACAGATGGATAAAATTTAATTTAAAACATAAACAAAAATTAAGCTTGAAACCCGAGATAAAGCTGCTTTTTGAAACGATTTATCGCTGAGTTTAAATATCTGTGCAGATTTAAGTAAATCCATTAATGTAGAAGAAATAGAAAACTATGTAAGTAATTTTTAAAAATATTCAATATGAGCGTGAGCGTACAAGAACTCGTCCCACTTAAACACTGGCTAAACCCGACATCATAACTTAGTGCAAAAAACTCGGCCAAATTAAAGAAAATGCACAAAACTAACCAGACTAGATGTTATAAAAAAAAATCTCAGAAAGATTATAAAAAACGCATGCGCCAACGGTAAAATTTAATTGTAACGGAAAACTTGGAGATTTTTTATTTAAAAAATGTTAAAAACATCTTAATTGCTGATGGTTGAAAACAGATTTAACTAAAACCTCCAACTGCAATTGAGTTGCCTGAGACAAATTGGCGGCTCATACACAGTTCATCTAACAGAAGCAACAAAAATACTTCTAGAAACCCACTTCCAAGATTGTACCGCTCCGGTACAAGTCTGGTCCGATGCTACAGCTTCAACCCCGTCAGAGTAAAGTTTCAATAATCTACTAAAAAGCAATACACATAACGCACTGAAAAGGCGTTGCGTTGATTCTCTTGGCTGCAGACAGACAATGGAAGCAATAACTACTCCAAACTCGTAGACAGCCAATTACTATTTGTGACAGTCTAGAAAAAACTTGCAAACTATAACAAGAATCTTGACAAGACACTGCTTACTAAGAAAATACATGCATACGATTGATACAGTCCAACGTGTAGATGTAAAATGAATTACGAGACAACCAGTCACTTGCTATGTACATGCCCGGCCCTCTGATACAATAAAGAGTCCATCTTGGAAAGTTGCTGGCTTAACATAGCCAGTATAAGATAGATAGATAGATAGATAAATTTTATTTATTTCATAAAGATTGCAAAATACAAAAAAATATAAAAAACAATAAATATGAAACAAGTAAAAAAAAAGCAATACTGAAAATACAGTTACTGAATTACAAAAACAGTTTTAATACATTTTAAAATAACATTTTATAAAATAAACATTCATTTAGTACAATTATAAACTTATGACTAGATTTAATAGAAGATTTTAATTTTATCAAAATATTCTGTAAGAGAGTAAGGTTCGATGGTTAAAAGTAATTTCTTAATTTCTGTTTTGAATTTATTTTTTGTTTGAATATTTTGTAATCTTGTAGGCAGAGCGTTAAAAAGTTTCATTGATGTATAATGAACATTTTTTTTCAAAATACTTAGACGATGCGTGGGATGGATATACATAAATATTTTTACGAGTATTATACAGGTGACTAGAAATACAATTTTTAAACTTATCCTTATTATTAAAATTAAACATTAAACATTCAAATACATATAAGGCATATACAGTTAAAATATTATGTTGTGTAAATAGATTACGACAACTCTGGTTGTATGCCATGCTATTGACTATACGTAAAGCTTTTTTTTGTACAACAAAGATTTTATTTAAAAATGTTGAACCTCCATAAAAAACAATACCAAAACGCATCAAAGACTCAAAACAAGAATGATACACAATTATTAAAATGTCCTTATTTAAATGTGATCGAAGCACTCGAAACATAAATATCACATTACTCAACTTTCCAACAAGGTCATCAATATGAGAAGCCCACTTCAAACATTCATCTATCTTTATGCCAAGACACGTGGCATTGCATGATGTTTTTAAAAATGTGTTATTGCAATTAAAATAATTAATATGATCTTCTCTGTAATGATCTGTCTTAAATTGAACGCATTGTGTTTTATTTATGTTAAGTAATAACTTATTAGCTAGAAGCCATTCCTCAAGTTTTGGAAAATATGTAGACGCTTCTGCTGTAATACTGTTCAAGTCGTTTCCAACAAAAACAATGTCTGTATCATCTGCGTAACAGACTATTTTATGTTTTGTGTCATCTAAAATACTTGGTAAGTCATTTATGTATATAATAAAGAACAAAGGCCCAGCAATACTTCCTTGCGGAATTCCTAATAAAATATCTGAAACTAACGAGTTTACAGTTGAACCGTTTTGTTCAATAGTAACATATTGTTGACGTGACGATAAGTACGATTTTATCCATTTATAGGCATCTCCTCTAATACCGTATTTATGACATTTACTTAACAATATATTTGTATCTACGCAATCAAAGGCTTTGGACAAGTCTAAAAACACTCCACATGTCATGTCTCGTACCTCCAATGCTTCTGTGATTACTTCAATTATATCGTAAATAGCTGTTGTTACGTTTTTGTTCTTTATAAATCCATGTTGAGATTTATTGAATATTTTATGTTTGTCAAAGAAAGTTATTATTCTTTTACACATAATTTTTTCAAACAACTTACTGAAACTTGACAATAAACTAATAGGTCGATAATTTTCTAATGCATCAGCATTTCCTTTTTTGTAGAAGGGCTTAACCATTGCCAGTTTAAGCTTATCAGGAAAAATACCATGTTTCATTGAATTGTTTATTATGTGTACAAGTGGTATGTCTATTACATTTATAAATTTTTTTATTAATGACATTGGTACTTCATCGTGGCCTGCGCTATTTTTATTTTTTAGTTTGTTGCAAATATCAGCTAGTTCATTACAAGTTGTTGGTGCTAGCATTATAGATTCAGTATTTGTTTTTACAGAACAGTTTATTTTAACAGATGGTATTTGATTAGACAGATTAATGGCAATGTTAGCAAAATATTCACTAAAATTATTAGCTAACTCAGGAAAGTCCGTAACATCAGGAAGAGTATTACTATGTTTATTCTTATTGTTTACTAGTTTATTTACTATAGACCACGTGGTTTTTATTTTATTATCTGATAGACATATTTTGTTAGCTAATTGATTTCTCTTACAATTTTCTAATTCTACATTATATTCCCGTTTAGCTTCTTTATATAAATTTAAATAATTTGTATCATGTCTTGATATAATAAACAGGTAATCAAGTATATATTTACGGTTTTTAATATTTTCATTATACAATCTATTTTTATTAATTTGGGAGGATTTATTTTTTGTTATGGGAAAACTACTATTAAATACCTCATAAAACAAATTAATAAATAAATTCCATTGTTGGTTTATATCATTGCTGATTACGTGTTTGATTGGGGTCCAGTTAACAGAAGATAAACGACTTAAAAACAATTGTTGATTTTTTTGAGAAAAAATTCTTTTAAAGTTGTGTATATTATTAACATCATTATTGAGACGTATATTTACAACTTGGCATGTATGATCTGATATATGATATTCATACACTTTTCCCATACAGTCCTCAATATTTGTAAAAACATTGTCTATGCAAGTTTGTGATCTGTCGGTAATTCTTGTGTATTCATGTATAGTAGTGATTAAATTGTATGAATTTAAAAATGATTTAAATTCAATAGTGTTGTTATTATTCTGCATTAAGTCTATATTGAAGTCGCCAGCTAATAGTATAAAAGTTTGTTCATTATAAGCTTTGTTTAGTACTTTATCAGCCAGTGCTAAGAATGGTTGAATATTAGAGGAAGGTGATCTATACATAGAAATAATAATTAATTTTTTATTGTTTAAATTTACTTCAGCGGCTGCGCATTCCATTACCGAACACACTGATAAATCTCTTATGTCATTGCGATGTTTAAACTTAAGTCCATTTTTTATATATACTGCAGCACCACCATGTGTGTTTATAGTTCTGCAAAATGATGATACCAGTGTAAAATTATTAATTTTGTAATTAGGTAACTCATATTCTGACTTCCAGTGTTCTGTTAATGCTAAAAAGCTACAATCACGATGCTCACTCAATAAAAATTCCAATTTGTGTACACTGTTTCCTATTGATTCAACATTTTGATGAATAATGCTAATTTTTTTATGTTGCAGTAGCAAGTTTTTCTTATTAGATTGTTTTATTAGTTTTTTGATTTTATGTTGGTTAAATCATGTTCGTCCTTGACTGTTAAAATCGCACTAGTAGCTTCCTTTCTAATAAAAAACTTTCCATGATTAAACCATGCGTATTTAAAATTGTTTTCTTTTTTAAAATCCCTTATTTTCTTAAACAATAATTGGTTTCCTTTAGTTAAGTCATGATTTATATAAAAAGAAACCTCTTTAAGCGTTGAACTTGCATACATCAACTACATAAAGTAGTTGTATGCGAGAACAATAAAGAAAATTTACCACTAGAAGATATACAAAGAGTCTATTAAAGCCTACGTGCAATTAACTTTGTTTTAAATTCAAAAATCTACCTTGGCATAAATAATTTGACAGTTTTAGTAAAAATGTTGACAATAAAGAGTCAATTTTGATTTTTGTAAATTTTAATAATAATCATCTAAAGGCTAGTACACACTAGTAGACCATGTTGCGCAATTTGTCTATAAACCATCTAGGTACACTGTTTTTTGTCTTGTCTAGCCTTCACACTACGATGTAAATTTCTTAGACTCATCTTTGCAGTCTACCATAGAAGACATTTTTTTTATTTTTTTTTTTATCTCCGCCATTCTGTGTTTTGCTGTCAGAGATTCCATGGCTACTTTTCTTTTTATCTAGTTTTTGTAGTCGGGACTTGTAACATCTCACAAACAATAAGACGCATGGTAATCTACAATTAGTTTTAAAACTTTCTTGTTAGACCACATGTTTTCAAAAAAAAAAAAAACTTTTTAAAATAACTGTAAACAGTCGAACCAGATCACTCGGTAGCTGGAAACAGACTTATTGATTGCTGGTACCATGCACCTGGCATCTCTAAAGCATGCCCTATAGTCTATGTTACAAAACCACAAACTTGAGACCACAACTACAGATTGTAAATAATAGATTCCGTGTGACTTTGCTATTTTCTGCTTGTTATTTTTATTGCACATTAAAACCTTGTTACAAAGATTGCTTCAAATTAAAACTAAAATTGTCAAGTGAAAGAATAAAATGGTAGCACAGGTAGGAGTATGCAAATATTAAACTGTCTCGTTTTACCTTTTTTTCTTGCTTTATTTTAGAGGTCGTTTCTGAACTCGGTTACTTGTCATTGGTCAACTTTGTCATATAAATTGTGTCATATTACAGAAATCCACGTAACATTTTGTTTTATTTCACTGATATTACGTTATTATTATGAAAAAAGTTACAGCGATAAGAATATTCCTTGGCGTTCCATACGTTGCAAAATTGAAGGTTGCAAATATTAAGTCCTGCTGAATGTTTGTTAGACTTTTTTTCTTATTACTATTATTTTTACAGATGTGAATAGCATAGTTTTTATAAATCAAATAGTAAATTAAAACAAAAAATAAAATATCGAACTAATTTATTAGATTGCATTAATAATTACAAAAGCTCTTTAATATAAACCGCAGCTATACCAAAAACTAATAAAACAGATGATTGAACCATAAATCCGCTACTATAACAATAACCATATTTGACCAAATTTAATCTTTGTTTACCAACCCTCATGCCGCATTCCATTTCGCACCGATTTCTAAACGTTAAATTGTTATTCATCAAATTTGACGCACAAACCAAATTTATGTCATCTCCACATCCACAATGACTTTCATAACATTCTCCAATATTCGCTAGATACATACCAGGTTTGACACCAATTGCATTAAACAAAAGACATGGGTTATCATAAGTTATTTGATCAGAACCGCATACAGGTTTATATTCCTTTCCACATTCACAATAATAATTTGGAGCTTCGTAAATTACGCCACCTACTTTCTTGCGTTGACATTCAAACTCACATTTATTGTTATAAAAGCGACAATCTGTTCCGCATGTTCTGTTAAATTGTTGACCTTCACATCCACAATTGCAAGAACCATCATGAACTGCGTATAAATTATGTGATTCGCTTGCTGCGCAATTCAATTGACATCTGTTTGCATACGTAAGTCCATTAGATCCACATAGTACTTCAGTCTTCTCATTTTCAGAACATTCGCACGGACAAATTCCACTATGTTTTTCATATATCATAGCACCTTTCTGAACGGCACAATTGAATTCACATATATTTTTATAAGTTTTACCATCAGATGCACATAAAGGATCGTATATATCGCGACAGTTGCAACAAGGTCCAATGTGTCTTACAGTTAAATCATTCTTATCGGATCCAGAAATGCAGTGAAGCTCACAAGAATTGATATAAGTTTGGTTATCTGTACCACATACAGGTTCGTAATCATATTCAAATCTGCATGAAAATCGACAATGTTCTCTAATGTCTTGTTCGGATAACACCAATCCGAACAGTAATAAAATTACGTAGTTGCTCATTTTGTTTCAAATAAATAAGATTAGTTATGGTTATATGCTTTTATATAATTATTTTGACTTATCTGATTCAAATTTGTTAGTTTGAAATTTAAATTTTAAGCATGTGTCGATATTAATTACGTTCAAAGTCACCTTATCTTATATGTGTTAGTTATTATCCAGCACAATGACTCTAGTTTAGATATTAATTGCTACCAAATATTTCTTAGTTTTAATGAGACATAGTATGCAATTAGTATTGCTTATTTTATATATTTGTTTTAACTGTTTATTACAAAAAATGACTTAATACAGTTTCTTATTGTAATGTATCAAACATTTCATAAATTATTATTTTTTATATACAGTATAAGTATTTTAGTCATAAATAAGTGTACAACTTGGACAAAGTTTTGATAAATTGTTAATTTTTGTTTTATTTATAAATAAAAGTAGTGTACAACTTGTATGCATTGAATGATTCGTGGAATACCGTGAAAAATGAATATTAAATTTTGTTGAAAAGAGATTAGGGTTGCTATTGTATGCAACTTACTGTAATTGATTTTTAGCTTCTATATGCTAGGTGGTGGTATCGGAGGTGTGCACTTCTGGGGAGTACCAGGTTATCATGTGGGATGACGTGGCAGTCGACGTTAATACTTGTTGCAACTTGTCTATGGCATGACTTTAAACTGGTGTGACTCTCCGTGCCAGGATGTCATTGATGTAGCGGAGTTTGTTGTGACAACGTTATCTTTTCGTAGAGGATTTGTTGCAATAGTACCGCGTTGGTTTGGTTAAGTTAGGATAAGTTTTATGCATTTTTGGAGTGAGTATGTGCTATAGATGTAACAATTTCTTACTATTCACGCGTTAAAAAAAGGTTTTAAAGTAAAAAAATAAAATGTTTTTAGTTACGTTACTCGGGTATTACATTAATTTAATTCTATTGCACTGTATTAAAAACTGGTAAATACTATAGAAGTGTCCACAATGGATTTTAGTATGTATCAAGCTTTTCTAAAATCTTGAAACTTGCGGTACGAATTTTTATCTAAAACTTGTTCCAGTTTTTGGCAAATGTTTTGGAAGCAACCAGAATCACCAAGATATTTCTGTTTGCTGCTTTTACTTTTTTGGTTTTCTCGGCGGTAGCAGGTTATTCAAGGAGTATATCTAGTTTCTGGCAGCAAAAGCTAACCAGTAATTGCAGTAAAAATTAGAGTTTTTGAGTTAATTTAATCATGTGCTCGAGTTCAATTCATATTGTGTAAAATAGTTTTTGATGTTGTGCGGAAGTGGTACAGGGTGCAGGTCTGCATATCGACAAAGGCTTAGACTTTTAATTGCTTATTTTTTGGTGGTTGTCTTGCTCAAAGATGGTTATGGTATCACATCACAGCTAACTACACAGTAAATTAAACTGACTGTCATAATTCAATTCTTGATATCTTGGGTCGTATATTATATAGTTTTGGGCACATAAGAGCATTGTAGTAAAGTATGTAGAAGTCCCTGTCAAAGCTTGCTCGTCGTGACTGTATTGTATGTAAACGTCGTTCCTTGTTGCGTCCAGGAGCTATAATATTTTTCTCTTTTTAAGGTATACTTGATTTTGAAACGCAATTGCTATAAACTATGCTCTCCCATTTGTTACCTGAACTCGGTTTTGTTGAAAAACATCTTAACGGTTACAAGCCTAGAAGTCGGGGTTATTACTAGCTGAATAGTAGAATTGTAATAATTTTCAGCCTCAATGGCCAAGGGTGTGCACTAGATATGTTACTTTTAGAAAGCACCAGGTATCATGTGATTTTGGACTAGTGTGGTACGTTGTAACAATGTTATTCTTGCGTAGAAATTTGTGAGCTGTTGCAGGTTTAACAACAATGTGACTCTGTATGTTGCTGCTGAGGGACCGAATGCTAAATTCTAAAACAAATTCTTTTTATGCACTTTGGTTGAGCGCATTGCGAAATGTGTTATGGATCAATCAGCGTTACCTGACGGTTATAACAGTTTTGTTGACTTTAAAGCTACTTCTTTTGCAAAATCTGTGTTTGTCTTTATGGCAAGATAAAAAAATGGTAAAAGTCAAGCTTTCTAAGAACTTACATCCATGAATAGATTATGTGATGAGTCATTTTTGGTATTGTTACTATTGGATGATCATTGCACTCGGTTTACAATCACTTGCCTTTAAAGCTTTGCGGGCGTTCAGATTGCGTCTAGGTTTTGGGTTTAGGTTTTGGGTGCGGTTTTATTGTAGAGTCGGTGTTGGCAGCTGCTCGATTTTGCCTCGGTTTTCTCTGAGATAACTGAGAACTGGTTGACTTTAGCTAAATTTGAGTTTAGCTTTTGGGTGCTTACCTAGGTTGTCTAGGTTAATCAGATTAAGCATTTGTAGATCCAGTTTTGGAGATAGAATAGTTTCTGATTTTAACCAAAGCTGATGGAAATTAACAGTACAGTTTTTATAAGTATAGATTCTTTTGCTGTCCGATTTCTTTCTTGCAGTAACACAATCTATGTATTTTATTACTTTTTAATAAGGACTTATTTGACTCATTATAGTTTGCACTTAGTTTACAATGATTTGGTTTTAGAGCCTTGCGGGCGTTTAGCTTGCGTCTAAGTTTTAGGTCTAGATTTTGGATGCAGTTTTATTGTAGAGTCGGTATTGGCAACTGCTCAACTTTGTCTGGTTTTTTTCAGGCAACGTTTGCCGGTTTGAAAAACGTAGTAATAGTTGACTTTAGATAAGTTTGGGTTTAGCTTCCGGGTACTCTCTTGGGTTGTCTAACTCAATCAGATCAAACATTGGTATATTCAGGTTTAAAGAGAGAGGCGTTGCTGATTTTATCCGAAGTTAGTAAAGTTCTTCCCTACAGTAATAAAATCTATGTATAGTTTATTTTTTCTCCAAGATGTATAATTTAGTAGTTGTTAACTTTTAAAGACGTTCCCTAGGTGGTAAAAGCGTCTGACAATCATTTTGGTGGAATGGAATGAGACGGTTTAATTTTAGGCTAATAATCCGACTAATTTCTTAAAAAAGTTTTTTTAGGTATTAGAACTTTTTTGTAGTGATTGGTTCATAGTGTTAGAGCGTCTTTCAAGTTGCCCCACGTCTAGCTTTTTTTGACGTGGTGGATAGCAACGGTTCTAGGATAATGTTGACGCCTAAGAATAGCTTTATTATTCTAAGTATTGATTTCTCCGGAAATTGCCACACAAAGTAGAAACAATTGCCGGTTTAACTGTTACCCTAAAAGAATATTACGGTCAGTAGATTTTTCATAGCTATAAATATCTAATTGTTGTCTGCAAAAACTAAGCCGGCACAAAAAAAAATAAAAAACTTGGGTATAGCCGGAAAGCTAAAGAAACTCAAACCAAAGGTAAGGCCAGCATCAACGCCACAAAGACGGACAAGTCACTTTAAAAAAAAAACCTTTTAGACAGGAATAGCAAATTTTTAAGCAGCACCTCTAATGAAAAAATTAATCACAAAACTACCGGACCCCGGGACCAAGACAACCAAGAATCATTTGCCACAAGAGTTTTGCGTAAAATTAGACTACCAGCAATCTTTTACGCTCAGAGCCGCGTAAAAAGAGAAATTGTTACCGGTCAGGAGACGTCCCAAGAAGGTAACCGAGAACTAAGCACTTTTTTCAAGCAGCATTACATCGGGTAACACAAAACAAATCTGTTCTTTAATTAAAATTGCTCTTTGGATAGAGAATTCTAAGAATTTTAACTAAGAGGTTGCTTTCTCTCAACTCGTGTGGAGGTTGTTCCTTTACTACCTTCAAACTGATCTTATATCTTACTACTTATAGTAATATTATAACGTCTTTTTTTAACGGGAGTTCATTACCTTCTGTGTTTTGTATGTTCTTCTTTAATGCTGGCTTAATTTAATTTGTTGGCGTTTTTTTTTTTGTTATTTGTTTTGTTTTGTTTTTTTTTTTAGTTTGTTGGCGTTGACAATTATTTCTTTTGCTGTTCTTGTTTAGACATAGTATTTTTTGAAACACATAACTAACACTAACACATGCTATGGTAAAAATTATCATGTTTTTTGTATTATTTTTGTTTGTTTTGTCAGTTGTAAATTTTTTCTAGACGAGTTGTGTCAAGAGAAGCAATGTAACTTTTGTGTTTGACAATTTTTTTTGCTTCTATTTTTTCTTTGTCTTCTTTGGTATTGTCCTCATCGGTTGTGGTGTTGCAACTATTTAGAAGTTTCATCCTTTTATCTTTCCGTCAGTTGTAGCGGTTTAGAATTTTCAACACTTGCTAGAAATTGGTTTTTGGGTTTGAGTTGGCTAAATATGGGTTAGTTTACCATGTTTTTTGTATTTTTTTTTTGCTTGTTTTGTCAGTTGTAAATTTTTTTCTGGACGTGTTGTGTCAAAAGAAGAAATGCAACTTTTGTGTTTGACAATTTTTTTTGCTTCTACTTTTTCTTTGTCTTGTTTGGTATTGTCCTTATCGGTTGTGGTGTTGCACTATTTAGAAGTTTCATTCTTTTATCTCTCCGTCGGTTGTATCTGTTTAGAATTTTCAACACTTGCTAGAAATTGGTTTCTGGGTTTGAGTTGGCTAAATATGGGTTGATTTTGTTATTTTATAACATTTTTTAGAGGGTAGCCTAGCAACTTTTAAGAAATGAAAATTAGTCTAAAACGAGATTTTTCTATTTCTATTACCATAGAAAATTTGTCCGTCCTTCTTCTGATAGTTGTCAATCTGAGAGGTGTTGTTAATGTTTTTTTTTTGGCAAGGTTTTTTTGCCATATTCTAACTTTTTTCTTGTTGCAGACCTACGGTTCTTGCTATTGACTTAGTTTGTCAAAAAAATATTAATAATTCCTGGCTCAGTTTAGTTGGTTAACATTGATTTTTTTCAGTTTTTTAATGAAAATTGGCAGCGTTAACAAAGACTTCTTGTCTTCTTAACTGTTCTTAGTGTTTGAACATACGTTTTTTAAAGTAAAACTTGCAATGCTTCTTAGAGACTTTTATGGTTGTTGGTTGTTGATTATTTTATTGCATGGCATGTGTACTGACAAAAGATATTTTGTTTGTATTTTTTTCCTTAGACATTTGCTAAGGTTTTGTCTCTAAATTTGAGTTTTCTCAATTAGAGTTGGATATAAATAGTTGGTGTCATTTTCTGGTATTAGTTTCTTCACAAAATTTTTTATAGACTTTGTTTTTTGAATGTCGTTTCCAGCTTTTCATGGTGTTTCGATTACCTTTACCTTTGTGGAAAAGCGCATATGTAGTATTGTTGTTTGCGTTTTTGTTTGTAGCAAGTATTAAAACGATTTTATCATTAAGATTTCTTTTATCTAAAAGTAGTTTTTTTTTTCAATGTTGCTTGCTTTTCCAGAATCTTTTTAGTTGTTTCTTGTGTTTTTTGCTGATTGTAAAAACTGTTAACCAGTCTTGCAGTATTTGGCAATTAAGTTTTGCAAAATTGTTAATTCTTTAGGTTTTAAATAATAATATATTTATAATGCAGTATTGAATGTTTTCTATTGCTTAAATCTTTTATATTTTTTGGTTTTGGTAGTATTAGATGGCAACTATAGTTTAAAAAAAAAAAGATGAGTAGATTTTATAACCAATACAATTCAATCAACTGACTTAAAGCATTTGCTGCCAAGACAAAATGTTTGCAGATTTTTGTTGTACAAAATAATAAATTTTGTAATTGTTTAACGCTAGAAAACACACCAGAAAATTATAGTAACAGAAAAATAGACAAAATCTTAACAAAAGCTTAACAAACTTGTATGTCGTTACAGGCAAGCTCTGTAACTTTTCAAGAAGGCATTCAAGGTAGAGGAATTGGAGTTCTATTCTTTTACTAAAAAAGAAAAAAACAAACAGTTTTGTGAAGATGGGACTTGAAGTAAACCTGAAGAAATTATTTCTGATTTTTTTTTTAATAAATGAAATTTTAAAGTTATTTACATTTTGACAACCACAAACAAAATTACGATTAATAAACTGACTGATAAAGTTAGGTACATCTACCATACTATTGTCAAATTTGACAACAACCAACTGTTTTGTAAATTTGCGTTGTCTAAATTATGCTGGAGCTCACCTTAACACACACACACATGCATCAAAACAACAGAAGATGCTGTTATGTGTGCAAACTCAATTAATTGTCCTGTATACATATCAATAACTAGAAGGGATGCAGCAATCGAGAGGGTTCCTAGAACGTCATCTGTATCAAGACGTCTACCTGCAACTAAGTATGTAGATGCTTTAACGCCCACAAATACGTAGATGTAAAGGTTTTCCCAGAATTTTTATACTCAAAGTGTATCTCGAGTATTGTTCAAATGTGTGATCACCATACACCGCCGTCAGTAAAGGAAAAATTGAACAGATTCAAAAAAAGTTTGTTCGTTTTTCGGCGTATAAATGCAACATTGCAGGCAGCAACACGGAAAAGACGTTTTAATTTTGACGTGACACTAGTTTTTAAAGTGCTTCGTGAGATTATTGACTGTCCGGACTTGCTCAGCTCTATAGGTATTCATGTCCCAGCTCGAGTTTTACGCAATGACTATTTATTTCATATACCGTTCAAACGCACTGATTATGCGGTGCACTGTGCATCTACACGTGTTTTGCGGCACGCCAACGAAGTTAAAGTGGATTTTTTTTAAGATTATTTTAAAACTCTGCGACGTGCACTTGTCACTCATACGTGACCTTTTTTATATTTTGTAACTATTTAAGTTTTATTCTTATCTTTAATATTAGTTGCTTTATGTTTAATTTATGTTTTTTAAATTGTAAATATATACTTATTTTGAACTGGCTTCCGTTGACTAGTAAATAAATAACTAAATAAATAAAAGCAGTCAACAACAACAGCAGCAGCAACAACAACAACGGCAGCAAAAAGACTTTTCTTCTTCTTCTAACTCTTTTATAATAATAATAATAATTTTATTTAGTGTTAAATACAAATGTACATTTGTTTACACACGTCATACAACAAATAAGTTATAATATCATATATTATAAAAAACACACATTGATAAAACATCTAATTAATATGTTACACTTTAAAAATTTATCGAATGAATAAAATGCGTTTTGCAGTAAAATATTTTTAGTTTTAATTTTAAACTGATTAAGATTCAACGTTTGGATTTCTGTTGGCAGCTTATTATAAAATAGAGATCCGTAATAGCTACTTGCCCATCTACTTTTATTTATGCGGCCATATTTGATTTCTATATTGTTTTTAGTTCGAGTATTATAGTCGTGAATAGTTGTACGTTCTAAATAAACTGTCAAATTCTTTTTAATTAATAATACAAATTGATAAATATACTGCGAAGGCAATGTTAAAATATTATTATTTTTAAAATGTTCTTTTACATCTATTCTGTAACGTAATCTTAACTTATATCGTAGAACTTTTCGTTGCAGGTCAAATAATTTACTAGCATGTGGAGAATGGTCCCATGAAAGAATTTCATAGACTTATTTTGCATTAAATAGCCCGTGATAAGCTTATAATGCAATATTTAAAGGAACGACTGGAGCTAAGTTTCTAATTAAAAAAATAACTTTTGACAACTGGTTTGCAGTAGTGATTAAATGAGTTTTCCACGTTAATTTTTGATCCAACTGTATACCTAAAAATGGTATGGCAAGAGGATTTGAATTTAGTTTTGATTGTGAAAAAATCATATTCTCTGTCTTTTCCTGGTTTAAACTTAGTTTGTTTGCTAAGAACCATTGTCCTATTTCTGACATTGTGACTCTCATAGCATTTTCAAGATCCTCCACTTTACAATGTGTGTTGATAATGCTGATATCATCAGCATATAAAATAATAGAGTTTTTGGTGCACTTATGAATATCATTGACATAAATCACAAATAAAAGTGGGAATAATATTAAACCTTGGGGAATCCCGTGACAGACTGATTGCAAACTGGATGAATTGTTATTATGACATATCATTTGTGATCTATTTTTTAAGTATTATTTCATAAGTTCTGCACTTTCTTTACAAAAATCATAGTAAATTAGTTTCTCTATAAGAATGCTATGAGAGACACAATCAAAAGCTTTGCTAAGATCGCAACAGGTCAGCCCAACATAGTTGCGTTCATCAAATGATTTAGATATGTGTGACACTATTTCATTTATTGCCATGCCTTTGTTTAAACCAGATCTAAAACCATACTGATGATCATAAAAAAGATGATTTTGTTCAAAATAACTACTTATCTGTTTTGTAAGTAGAGATTCGTATATTTTTTCTAAGATTGGTAACAACGAAATTGGTCTGTAATTAGAACATACTGTTTTGTCACCTTTTTTATGGATCGGTAAAACTTTGGCTATTTTTAAAGCATCCGAAAACTTATTTAGGTTTATAGACTTGTTTATTAAATTTGTTAAAGGAATTATGATAACGTTTAATATAGATTTGATTAATTTTAAATTAATATCATAATAGTCTTTGCTATTTAGATTTTTAATAGTCTTGATACTATCTCTGACTTGGTTTATAGTAACTTCTTTAAATGCAAATTGTGTGGTGATATTGTCTTGCAAAAATGAATCATATGAAATATTAGTTTTGTCCAAGTTGTTAAGGATTTTGTCAGCAATATTTGAAAAATATTCGTTAAATTGGTTTGCATCTAACCCTGTTTCCTTGTTTTCACTGGTGTGTTTTGTTTTAATAATATTCCACATAGATTTAACAGAATTATTGTTATTTTGCAGATATTTTTCATTCGCAACTTTTTTTGCAGTTCTGATTTCTTTCCAATACATGTTTCTATAATTTAATAACATTTCCTTATTTGCAGTTGTAGGTGTACGGTTATAGTTACTGTAGAGCAAAGATAATTGTTCCCTTAACCTTCTCAATTTATTATTATACCAAATAATACTAGGTTTACCGTTTTGAAATAACATTTGTTTCTCTGGAAATGAAAGAATAATAGATGAATGCAAAATGTTGTGCATTATATCAAATTTGGTATTAATGTTTATGTTTTCGTTTTTTACAAATGAGAAATCAGATTTTTCAATAAGGTTATAAAACCTATTTTGTCCAATTTGTGTTATAGACCTAAAATTGTGTACTACACGTGTTTCTATTATTTGTTTCTTAATTTTTCAATCTATTGATACTGCTTTATGATCCGCTAGATGTGGATCTATCACAAAAGATTTAAAATTATCTTTAAAATTTATTAAAATATTCTCTATGCAATTGTTTTTGCGTGTATTTTCGGATGTAGTTACCGACAATCCATAAATATTAATAATTTCGTTAAATCTTAAAAAATTTGTATCATTACTATTAAAATAAATAAATTTATTCTAGACAGAACATTGTTAAAAATCTCTAAAAACATATTAAAATCTGATTTAGGTACCCTATAAATTGTTACTATAATGACATTAAAATCAGGTAATTGTACTGATGCAATTTCAAAAGTTTTTTCACAAGAGAATTTAATTATTTCATTTTTATTTATAAATTTAATATTTCTTTTTAAAAATATTATTGCAGCATGGTGGTGCAATGATATTTTGTCAGTAGAGCGGAAGTAATGTGATGCAAGTACATAGTTACCCAAAGTTAAATGTTCATCAACTTCATTCTCAAGTAGCCAATGCTCAGTAAAACATAATATATTGTAATAGTTGCTTATTTCATTTAAGTACATTTCGATTTCATTGCATTTATTCCTTATACTTTTTATAGGTTATGTTTACAGACTACAATAATCTTCTTCTTTATTGCGCTTTTTACAGCTATTTTATATTGCCCCAGAAGTCTTACGACTTGTTTGAAGGAGGTTGATGTGAAAAGCAAAATTAAAACTCAGAGGCAAACAAGTTAATACTAAATTATATTTTTTATGTCTCAATCAGATTAAAATGGCAGACTAAACATTTTTGAATAAAAAATTAAAAATTGGTTAACGAGTTTTTTTTGCAAGATTGTGGATATTTTGATCATAACAAAAACTAAATTGGACATAAGCCTCCTTTAAACTCTGCTACACGGTCTTATTTTAAGCTTTCTGTTGCCACAAATAGCCGGCTTCTCAGATGTTGTCTCTCCACCTTTGTTGGAGTCTTCCAACTTTTCTTAGAGGTTTGTGGTCTCCACCGCTTAACCTGTATTGTCCACTTTGCTGGGTCTTGCCTTGCAACATAGCCTGCCCAGCTCCACTTAAGGTTTCATTCTCGACACCTGTTTGCTTGCGGATTTTGGTGTTTCAAATGTGATCCTTTAGGCTCACACTTAACATGAATTTTTCCATTGCCTTTTGGCAAGTTTGCAGTTTGTCTGCTGATCTGTTGGTAAGGGTAGTTGTTTCAAGACCATGCGTAGTTACGGGAAAGATGCACTTATTGTACACCTCCCTTTTTAGTTTATATGGGGTGCTTTGATCTTTCAGTATGTAACTCAGCTTACCGAATGCTGCCCAACTTATCCTAATTCTGCGTTTTATTTTGGCGCACTGGTTTTCTTCTCCAAGTCTGATCACATGACCCACGTACACATACTCCGCTACGTTTTCCACTACATTTTGTTTTATGAAGATAGGAATTTTAGAACCTCATAATTTTGGATTTCTTGAGGTTTATCTTGAGTCCGACTTCTTTAGATGCTAAATTTAGTTGAGTGAGCATGCTTTTTAACTCCTCGATGTCCGAGCAAAGCGCAAATAGTTCAGATGTTTTCTATCAATGTTTACACCGTTCTTCTCCCAGTCCAAGCGTTTAAATACATCTTCTATTGCCAGCGTAAAGAGTTTTGGCGAGATGGTATCACCCTGTCTTATTTCTCTTCTAATAGCAACCTTGTTAGTAATGGTGTCATCATCCAACTTAATTTGAAGTGTCGCATTTTAAAAATGTAGTATAGTAGGTTCGAGTATCTGAAGTAAATACGTGCGTTGGTCATTGCATTTAATACTCTCCATATCTTGATTGAGTTAAACGCTTTCTTGTAATCTACAAAGGCTAGGTGTAGAGGGATGTTGTATTTGACAGATTTTTCAATTAGCGATTGAATAATTTGGAGGTCTACTGTACTAAACTTCTTTTGACAACCTGTCTGCTCAAGGGGCTGGTAGAAGTTAAATTTGTTTGTATGGCGGTTTGTTATAACTTTTGTGGGCAATTTATACAGGTGTGAGAGTATGCTGATTGAGCGGTAGTTTTCAATGTTTGTAATGTTGCCCCTATTGTGAATTAGGGTAACTTAAGCATTTTGCCATTCTGTTGGTATCTGTTATGTATACAAGGCGCATGTGCGACTTGGTAGTAATGTGCAACATCTACTTAGCTTGACAGTTCATTATGGTTGCTTTCAAGAGATGAGACAAAATATATGTTTATGGACTATTTAATATAAGTTTACTTTGACAAAATAAGAGTATTATTAAACCCACCTAAGATATAACAGTATCTTTCCTTTTTTCAAACATTTATTTAGTAAAATTAATACAGCCTCTATTAAGGTATCTTTTCCCATTTTCAGCATTTTGCTAGTTATTTTATCTATACCCGGAGATTTTCTGTTTTTATATATGATTTAGTGCTATCCGTAGTTCATGGGTCTCAATATCTCGCATTTCTTTAAAGTTTACGTTAGTGACTTCTCTGGTGTTATTTGCTAATGGTTTGTTTATGGAGGAGGAGTACAGTTTTGTATAGAACTCTTCTATTACCTTCTTGATTCCTTCCTCGTCCCTTATAATGGCACCCTCGTTGTTTTGTATTTTATAAATTTTGGGTTTTCCGTTAGAAAGAAAAAGTATAAAATACGCTGTTTTTAACTCTAGGGGAACCCTTTTTAAAATTTTGCGGGAGGCCTACAAATCCTAGCTACGCCACTGACATTAACTTTGAAAATTAAATACTAGAAAGAAATAGACTTATACAATTTCTTTCTAGTATTTAATTTTACAAAATATCTTTTGACAATCCGTTGCCTAAAGTGAATTGACGTATTCATTTACACTTACCGACATTCTAGGTAGAACAATAAGATGAATGAGAATAGTAGACAGTTCATTCGGTTGTTAAATTTAATTATAATTTTTTATTTTATTTTATTTTATTTCGAGGTCATTTAAATGTAATGTCATAACACTTATTATGAATATAAATCATGGAATTTTACTGTTTATCAAAACAATAATTAGATAAACATGTCAAGGTCTGTTCTATTCATTTTTAGTCAACTTAAAAAATCAAGTTTAAAATATGTTTCTTTTAATTTTTTAATTAGTTATTTAATAAATTTATTATTTTGTTGCACATGAGCAAAATTTTAAAGAAGGTTAAAATTATTTTGTACAGGTTTAGTCGTTTAGGATTAAGTATTTTTACACAAAAGGCTATGCAGTTGCAGAGCAACTTCTGACAACCGAAAAAGTATTTGAAAAAAAAAGATATATCTATAGGAGCGTCGTACATAAGTACGCACAAATATATTAGCCTCTTTCTATTCTAAACCACATCCTAACTAGGGCGTTATGAAATATAATACAAGGTTTGATTCATCATCTGGAGACAGCTTTACAAAATAATCTAATTTTATTCCAAAATAAATTTAGATAGTTATGTTTCACATGATTAAAATTAGAATAAATTATATAATATTCTAATTATAAATTGTAATAGAGGTATGTTTACCAACATATTATTTTCGACCATATTATCTATAACATGCAAATACTTTGTTTTCTTTTGTTTTCGTAAGCCCGTATATTTTTTGAATTGCAAATATCACTGATAAAATTAAAATTCTGCTTAAAAAGAGGATCCGAAATAAACAACTACATCAGTATTAAAAATGTGGTTTAGTAAAATAGCAATTTTATTCTTCATCATTGCAGTAGCTGCAGAAATGAGAAAATTAGATTGTGGTTGCAGAGGTTTCTATAAACCAGTATGTGGTAACGATGGAATTACTTATAGTAATAGATGTGCATTGATTTGTGTATCTCATCTTAAACCAGAACTAAAGGAAGTGAAAATTGGACGATGCTGCGATTGTTATTACAAAAAAGAACCTGTGTGTGGTTCGGATGGCAAGATGTATCGAAATGTTTGTTTATTGGGATGTGCCCAGCTGAAAAATCCAACATTAATTGAAGTGGAATTGTCAGAATGCAATAGTACAGAAATGTGATTGATAATTGCAGTGAATTACTTATTTTAAGCAAATTATGGCTGCGATCCAGAAGCACATTATTAATTATATCAAAATATCAAATAAAAAATTAAATGTAATTTAAAAAAATATTAAAGCATGGGTTGGAACAACATGGAAAGAAAAATGATGAATAATTGTAATGTTGTAAACATTCAACCAACAGATTATTAAATATTTACCTTTAGTAAATTGTTTATTAATTAAAGCGTTGTTTGTTTTGTTTTGCGCTTTAAATATTGTTTATTCAATCTCACACATAGAGCACCAAAACACTTTATTATGACTGTAGTTTTAATTTGTTAATAAATACAAAAACAATTAATTTAATATAACTTGTTTCTGTATAATTTTTTTTTTATTAATGATGAAAAAATCCTTATCCAACATAACTTTGTAACAAAACCCTAATTCGATTTGATTAAAAATAATAAGTTTAATAAATAAATAATCAAAGTACTATTGTGTACCGATGTGCTGCAGTTTTTGGGAGTTTTTTTCATCAAGTGCAAGACGTTGTGTTCACAAACCAGGCCAACCCCTAATAACAGTATTTTTAGCTCCAAACGGCCTTTAAACATTTAAGATGCCATGCATTGGCTGGGCCATTACTGCAATCCTTATGTAATCTGTATCAATCCACCGACAACTGCAAGCAATCAACCGCTATTGTGGCAAAGAGACCAACAAGATCCTAGACGCTAGTTTGGACCTTTTAGTAGGCAATTATAAGTGACCTTAACCTATCTTATCAAAACGACTTTGCAACCAAAGTCAACAAAACCAAAAAAAAAAACAGAATATTTAGAAACCAAAGCTACATCATCTCCAACCATTTTGTTCAAACAGTTTGAATCACTCATCCAAACAACACCTCAATTGAAAAAAACGGAAACTGAGCCCGGCACTACCATCAGCGTTGCAGGCGTCGTTTTTATTGCTACGCACAGCAAAGATGTTGCGCCAAACATTCCATAAAGAAAAGTTTAGATTATGAACCAGCGCAAGTTACGCCAAGCTTTCTACAACTACAGATTGCTATTTCACACAATAGTCTATTTTGTGCCACAACCGTGCTTTCAAACAACTCTTCGCCGCGATGTAGTGTTTAGTGTATCGAGTTTGCGTGCCGGTAGACTGTCACCGGTTGGATTCCGTGATTGCCCACGAAGGCAGCTTGTTCAAATCCAGGACTCAAAAGCGTTGGTGTCGTACTGTCGTGTTTTCTACTTTGTTTTTTAGTATTAAGCCAACCGTCACACACTTTCACACAGAACGCCGGAGTTTACACACAGCGTGTATTCTCACGCACAAACACAGCGTGCAAGCCTACTAAAGCTATGGTTTGTTGGATTGACGTAAAAGTGTTCTAGCAGCTATTAGTAGCCGTTCTGAAACCCAGAGAGGGTGTGTAAGCACCGGATGTAAATTGTAGTTCACTGAATTAGCCAGGGGTATACTACTATATTTGCTGAATAACCTTAAAAAGAGCCGGAGGTTTACTTGCGGATGGTAGTTGACAATACAGGGTTGTATGGAAGCTGCAGTTTTGAGATTGGTCGTTACTGTTTGGCAGCTTCTGTGTGATTATGTTTGTGACTTCCAGCCTCAGAGTGGATGGAAGTGATTGTCGGTAGTGTGGCACAAGTGTAGCTCTTCTGGGGAACACAGTGTTATTTGGAGATGACGTGTAGTCGTACGTTGCTTGTTGAGTGTCTCAACGCGTTTGTGGCGTGACTTTGAGCCGGTATGGTTTGCAGCTTAAAGGTTGCCGGTAGACGAACAGAATCGCGTCTAAGATTTCTGTTTCTATCACGTCCGATATGATGAACCCGTTGTAAAGCAGCTTTTGTCTTCATTGATGTAAATTGCTATTTCCGTCGGTACCATTTTTACACAAAACTTCTCTGCCACTTTGTATGTTACTTCCTCGTCTTTGTATATGTCGGTAAGACAATTTGCCGTGTACGTGATTAGGTTAGGTGCATCTTCTTGTGTCTCTTTGCTAGTGGGTTTATTTGCGTTCATGAGGCAGGTTATAAATTGATCCGGAATCTTTAGGATGTCTTTGTTTGCTGCTTCTGTTTGTTATCTTTTTGCACCATCAATTTGGCAGTAGCAGTTGCGGTCAATAAATGCTTTCTTTAAAGATTTTTTCATATTTTGCGTTAATGTTGTCCAGCAACTCTGTGTTTGCCAAACCAGCATTCACTTGAGTCATTTGTTTGCGTACCCAGTTCATCAGACCGCAAATGATGTTTGTCTTGTCAGTTTTAAGACGTAGTGCAGAGCTGACTGGTTTTACAGCCGTCTGCAAGTCGACAGGGGTCTCGACTCGATGTATCAACCGTTATGGTTGTTTAACCTGCTTGGAGGAGGTTATACTGTGACCTCACAGACAACCGTGCGGTCTGTGGAACCGACTGTAAAAGTTTGGTTTAAGATAAGTCTGATCTTAGATGATCTTTAGCTGTTGACGGTCAAGATTGTTTGTGTACGGTATGTACACATCCCTGTCGGGGCTTGCGCGCCGTGACTGTATTGTGCGTGCACATCTTTTGATGTTGCGTCCAGGTAGAACTATGATGTTTTACTTCTCTTTGTTTCTTCTCAGGGTATTGTGTTTTAAAAGAGTTGCGCTTCTGATTTTGTCCTTTAGTTGGGCGCCATTTCTTACTGGCCCAAGAGTTTGCAAGAGATACTTTAAACCGTCGCAAGTCTAAGAAGTCAATGTTTGACCTCTTGAACGGTTGATCCCGTGTTTTAAGATTGGTCGCTACTGCTTGGTAGCTTTATCGGTAGACTGACGAAAGCAGCTGGTTTAAATCCAGGACTTGCCCTGAAGGTGTTTTCCGGAGCGTCGGAGACGTTAGTGTCGTACATGTCGTGATTTGTACTTTGTTTTGTTAGTATTGAACCAAAGGTTTCGTCACACACATTTACACAGAACGCCGGAGTTCACAACACACAGAGTGCATTCCCACGCACACACACAGCGTGCAAGCCTACTAGGGCTATGGTTTTGTTAGATCAACGTAAAAGTGTTGTAGCAGCTATTAATAGCCGTTCTGAAACTCGGACAGACTGTGCAAACACCAGATGTGAATTGTAGTTTGCTGAATGAGCCAGGAGAATACTACTGTGTCTGCGGGGTAGCTTTAAAAAGAGCCGGAGGTTTACTTGCGGATGGTAGTCAACGATACAGGGTTGTATAGAAGCTGCAGTTGCGGTAAATTGGTCATCTAGTTGCACCTTAACGGAAGTTGCTAATCAATAATGACTAAATGAAATTTTTTTTTTGTTGCTTGCTTGAGCTCTTGCTCTCAACTAAGGTGTGAGGGTACATGTTACCGGCTCAAAAGTTTGTAAGAAATACTTCAGAACCGTCACAAATCCAGGAGGTCAATGTTCAACTTTTTGAACGGTTGACTTTGTGTTTTGAGATTGGTCGCTACTATTTGGCAGCTTTTGTGTGGTTATGTTTTGACTTTTAGCCTCAGAGTAGAAGGAAGTGGTTGTCGGTAGTGTGCTCCATGTGTAGTTCTTCTGGGAAACACCAAGTGTTATTTGGAGATGACGTGTAGTCGTAACGTTGCTTGTTGAGACGTGTCTTAACGTGTCTGTGGCGTGACATTAAACCATTATGGTTTGCAGTTTAGCGGTTGCCGGTTAACGGACAGAATCGCGTCCAAGATTTTTGTTTCTGTCACGTCCGATATGTTGATATCCGCTGTAAAGCAGCTTTTGTCTTCATTGATGTAAATTACCATCACCGTCGGTATCATTTTTACACAAAACTCTTCAACCACTTTGTATGCTACTTCCTGGTCGTCCTATATGTCGATAACACAATTCGCCGTGTAGATGATTAAATTAGGTTAGGTTAAGTTAGGTGCATCTTCTTGTGCCTCTTTCATGCGGCAGATTGTAAATTAATCCGGAATCTTCAGGATGTCTTTGTTTGCTGCTTTTATTTCTGCGGCTTTGCAGATATCTTTTTGCACTATCAATTTGGCAGTAGCAGTTGCGGTCAATAAAAGCTTTAAAGACTTTTCTATATTCTGCGTTAATGTTGTCCAGCAACTCTGTGTTTGTCAAACCAAAATTCACTTGAGTCATTTGTTTGCGTACTCAGTTTACCTAATCGCGAATAATGTTTGTTACGTCAGTTTTATGACGTAGTGCAGGGCAGACATGTTTTACAGCAGTCTGCAAGTAGACAGGGGTCTCAACTCAATGTATCAATCGTTTTGGTTGTTTTTAACCTGCTTGGGGTAGTTATACTGTGACCCCACAGGCAACCGTGCGGTGTGGAACCGACTGTCAAAGTCCGGTTCAGGATAAGTCTGATTGTAGATAATCTTTAGCTGTTGACAGCCAAGTTTGTCTGTGTACGGTATGTACACATCACTGTTGGGGCTTGCGCGCCGTGATTGTATTGTGTGTGCACGTCTTTTACGGTTGCGTCCAGGTAAAAACATAATGTTTTACTTCTTTTTGTTTTTTCTCAGAGTATAGTTTTTTAAAATCGTTGCGCTTCTGGTTTTGCCTTTTAGTTTAGCGCCATTTGTTGTTTAATCTTTTGGAATGGTTGACTTCTTGTCTTGAGATTGGTTGCTACTGTTTGGCAGCTTTTGTGTGATTATGTTTGTAACTTCTAGCTTCAGAGAGCAAGAAGGTGGTTGTCGGTAGTGTGTCCCAGATGTGGTTTTTTTAGCAGCACCGAGTGTTATTTGGAGTTGACGTGCAGTCGTACGTTGCTTGTTGAGACGTGTTTCAACGTGTCTGTGGCCTGACTTCGAGCCGGTATGGTTTGCAGCTTAGAGGTTGCCGGTAGACAGACAGGGTTTGTCGTGCCAACGTATGGAGTCCGTGATAGACGCGCTAGGAGCGGTTGCAGGTTTTAAGGCAGAATTCCTGCAACTAAATGATAATGTTGCCTAGTGTGTTCTGCTGCGGGACTGATTGCGGTATCCAGAAACAAATTTCTTTTATGCAGATTAGTGGCGCGTGGTTAGTCGAGCGCTTTGCAGAGTAGGCGAGTGTTACGATGATCAACGCCGCCTGGTAGCCGTAACATACATTCCTGATCTTTATAGGTTTGCGCGCATTAGTTGCGTGCTGTTTCTCCCTCCGCAAGGGTACCGCAATATTTTGCTTTACCCCCATTCTGTTCAACATTTACGTGATGCACATTCCCCAACCCTCAAACCCACAGGTTTGACTCCAACAATACGCGGATGACACCGCGGGGTGGGTACCCTATCGCTCCCCCAAGGTTGCTTGGAAACTTCTCCAAACCTTTCTCTCTACCTTCCAACGCTGGCTCTAGAAATAGAAGCTCACCGCTAACCCACACCAAACCCAGGTCATTCTGCTCCATCACTCCAATCTCCATAACAGACACAACAATTCCCACATTTGTATCAACCTCTAGAACCAGGCCATAACATTTCAAAATACCACCCATTATCTCACGTCTTTAGCAACTCCAGAGCAAGTTTGCCACTTTGGCAAGCTTTCGGTCGTTTTCATTTTCAATTCTATATGTTAACGCTCATTATAATTGTTGTCAAAAACCTTGTGAGAAAAACATAACAGGATTTGCCTCTGCTTAATTGCACTAAAAAAACTTTGTACGGACAACTTATTTGGCAGTCTCTCGGGCGTTGTAGAACGTCCTCTAAAGAAGACCTCTTCAGATTGTAGTTGTGCTCAATCTTTTTAAACCAACGTGGGGTTGGCTTAAAAAGATGGGGCTAAATAAACAGAGTACAAGTACTTTTAGCTATATTAACTTTGCTTTATTTTTACAGAACCTTAAAACGGCCATTTTTGTCTCACCAACAGATCCAGTCCAACAAAGTTTTAAGCCGTAGTACCGCAGATCTCCAACAAAGGTCGCCCCATCAACTTTACGCTATTGAAAGAAGAAGTTTGTGACTCACAACCAAAACTCCGTCCGACAGTCACTTCCATTTCAATCCTGATAAAACATTGGAACGGTTACCACGATAAAGATGTCTACCGGCTAAAATTTTGCCAACGACTCGTCTTCTACTAACGGTCTTGCCATCAGATGAACCCGTGACTCTAAGATCAAATTTGGTACCCACAATGGTCCCGCCATCAAATGAACCCGCAACTACAGAGTACAGAAGATTACTTTATACTTACGGCATTGCACATATGCATTTTGGTTAGTGGAAAAGACACTTTAGGTGAGTGTCTTAGTAGTACTAATCTTCTGAGTGAAAGCGTATGTCAAACATAACAATTAATTTGTTTACTAAACTGCAGTCTATACTGACGTTCTTGGACTTGACAAAATGACTGTGGTTCTGTCTAGTGTGTAAAACCAACAATTGTAAAAAAGTAACTACACTTTTTGCTTTGCTTTTATTTTGTATCTGATGTTTGGAACTAAATGTGCTCTATTTGGCTATTGCATCGGTAGTCCAAAAACAATACAACACTTTTATTATTTTTTTGTACTGGTTCTGGAATAAATTTTGCAGTACGTAATCTTGTTGTGGTCAGCAGTAAGCTTTGTTTTTGTGCTGCATGTGCTTGTTGTGTAGTTTTGTGTCCCCAGTGCCGTAACTAGGGCGGTGTCGTCAATGCCCCCGCACTGGGCGCAGATTGGTTGAGGTGCAGATAACTATTTTAATTTTTAAACTTTAGGTTTTCAAAACGATAAAGAAAAACATTAAAAATTTACTAGCAAAAAATTTAAAAAATAGGCAACAGTTTGCTTGACGGAATTACTGTAAACAAGAGAGAGAGGGCGCAAAAAGACGCTCTCGCACCAGGCGCACCAGAAACTAGTTACGGCACTGTGTGTCCCTATCAACGCAGACCCACAGCTCAAACAAATTTTTGTCCGTCTTGTTTTCTAACTTTGTTTTAAAGAGTATAAGTTAGTCCTTTTTTTTAATCCGTGTTTACAAGGTTTTTGACACGTCTTATTGCACTTTTAGTAAAGAAAGTAGTTTGACTTAGTAAAAAAAGTTTTGATTTTGGTTTTTAGTTTTTATCTAAAAGAAAGTTTTATGTTGCTGGTATTGCCATTTATCTTAGTCTATATTGGTTAGTGTTTCTTCATAGTTTAATGTATTGTACCAGTTAAAGAAAAAAAAAATTAAAAAAGGTTTCAAATTATAAACTTTATAAAAAAAAGATATTTTTCAGGTGTTTTGCAGTTCTTGGCCGGGTCCAAAATGTCATCTTGTCCGGTAGCTTACACTAGGTTTATTCAAATTATATGACAATTTTTTTCTTTTATACTTAAGACTTTTTGAGTATCAATATCAATACTACAATCTTATATGTTAATCAGTTTGGGTTAAATGAAGTCACTTGTTCATATAGTACTTGACATGCTTTCAACTAGTGATCTACAAGGCAGAAGCTGTGCAAGTAGTCTCAGAGAAAATTTTACTGCTGTTAATGTGATCAGCTTAGGTTTAAATTAGTAGTTGATTATTTGCCTTTAGTTTTGATGTTTTTGTAATATAAGATTGCGCTTATTTTAGACTTGCAAGCGTACATTTATTGTTGTTTTAGGTTAGGATAAAATTAGACCGTCACAAAAGGATTAATTAAATGAGAACTCTAATTAGACACAATCTGATCTTGAAAAACGTAATGCAGTTTAATTTCAAAATTTATGCGTTTTACTGTTCCAGAAACAATCTGAAAAAACATAATTTCTAATAAAATTATAAAATCAACTAACCCGCCACTGTATCGAAGCCGGTCCTGGCCTACACCACAGAAAAATATTTGCCATCTCTTGAGAATTATATTAACTACAAAGTTCAAAGGTTCTCAGCTGTGATTCTCAGCCTCTCATCAGGCATAATTTTCTAACCAAATTGTATTATTTGTAAACAATCGAAAGACCAGTTACAATAGTTAAACGTAAACATAAACAATACTACTTAATTCTAACAATCAAGATGAAGAATTGCACTATTTGTAATAACAAGGATGGCAAATATAAATGTCCTACCTGCTTGATATATTAGTAAGTACACATATATCCAATTAAAATATCAATTACAATTTATAATCATTTTAGTTGTTCAGTCACCTGCTGCAATAAACACAGAGAAAATAAATGTGATATATCGCAATTAATACCTGAAGCAATTGAAGAACCAACTCAAAAATTTATCACTCCAGATACAGTTCCGGATAAAAAATTGAAGTTGTTAGCCGGTGATGAAACATTAAGAGGTTTACTAGTGAATCCACATCTTAGAAAAGTTCTACGGGTAATTGATGCTTCGAACACTCCTGAGGAAATTATGCAGAAAGCTATGCAAGAGCCGATATTTGTTGAGTTTGCTGATACTTGTTTACAAGTTGTTGAACCACCAGAAACATAATCTTTGTTATATAAATTATATTTAGGTTTTTATAAGAAGGTTTTTTTATTAATAAAGATTGTATAATATTATTTATTGAAGCAATGGTTTTTTTTTTAATTTGATTTGCATGCTTGTTGAAATAAGACAGGTCCAGAATAAAATTAGAACTAATGAAGTAATTTTGATTTGTGTTTGTTTAATATGGCCCCAGATGGGGTTTGGATGCATTAGATGGATAATTCTATTGTATGATCTGTAACCATCCATGTTGGGTGCTCTTTAAAATTGCATCTAAATTACCACTATGGATTATTTAAATAGTTTTATTGACAGATTTAGGCAGCCGAGTTCCATCTAGTGGCGAAAAATGTAAGGTTACAAACTATACTACTAACTCCAAATACAGATTGAGCTGTATTAGGCAACTTAATATACACAAAAATATTGTGTTTAATCCTTTCTTAATGTACTGGTAAAAAAATTAATCAATTATCAAATTATTTGTAGAAGCAGCAATGAAGGGGAAATTGCCGTTTTTGTTAAAATACTACAAATCAAGGTAGCGGTCGGTATGCTCTTAAAGTCAAAAAAAGAAAAAGTTTGAATAACTAATATTTAAGGGTCTATCCTACCCATTGAAAATATGTAAAAAACATGCTGCAACAATCACACTCTTAACTCGTTAATTGACGACGCATCAATTTAAAATTTTGAATACTTGTAGATCCTACTCTAATTGTCGTTTGTAACCTTTTAGAATAAAAAAATGTATATATTTTTTGTGAGTAAAGTCATTTGAAAATTGTTAAAAAACGACTAAGTTTGCTATGTTTTGTTGATGTTAATATATAATTAATCAAAAATTTAATGAATGGGAAACGAAGATAATTATATTGTATTCCTTATAAATTTTGTCAAATTAGATAAAAGTTATTAATAACCAAATAATCGTGGGATTACTAAAAGCTTAAAAACACAAAATAAAGACTGTAATGTGGCGTCATCTAGTTTGAAATAAAGTAAAGACGTTCACTTCGCCGTCAGTCAATGTTATAGTACATTCTGCAAACATTCAGCTATTAAATTTTCCACTAGCTTGCGCGACTCATATAATACATCAATTTATTAGTGCGTTGTGACCAGTGATTTTTTTAAATTTATAATTATCATGGAGAATAAAGCGGATAAACGTAGAGGAAATAAAAAAAGATTGCGATTAAACGCTCGCAGAAAACGTGCTGGATTTGTTAAAAAGTGGAATGTTCGGTATGTATTATTTTTGTATTATTAAATTTGTTAAGGTAACAATATTATTTTTGTTTTATTCAAATTACAAGTTGTCATTACCAAGAAATAATAAGAAAAATACTATTAAACAGCATTACGAGTATAAATGTATAATGTTTCTATATAAAGTTTGGTGTGATAGTAACCTAAAAACGCTTTATAAACAAGTGCAGCGCAACACTAAATTAAAATAAAAAAACTTTCCTGTCTATGATAGGTCGTTGTGCATAATAATATATTTTCTTAATTCTGGTTTTGTTAGTTGTAACCATCATCATCAAATTTAATTAGATTATTGGATTAAAGTTTTTATGTTCATTTTTTGTTATTTACAGGTGATAATGTTAGAATCAATTCTACATTGAAATAATATAATTAAACAATATGAGCAATTCCCATTCAAACGGACCAGAGCAGGGGGGGGGGGGCTGTCGAGAAACATGGAGCGTTATTCTGGCGTTAGCAATATGTTGCCCTTGCTATTTTATATGGCAAGAGCATGTGTTGAAAAATATTTTCATGACGTCACATATTGATGCGCCTTATTCTGTTGCCATTGTAAGGTATTGCTAAAGAAAGGCTGGCGCCATCTATTAAACTAAACATATGATAGGTTTGTTATTGTGTTTGAGCTCGAAAATATGAGAAAATGGTCAATATGAAATTATTATTTATATGGAGTGTATTCTATATTAATAAAACTAATCTAATAATTTATATTTTTAAATAATTATGTGTCAATATAAGAAAAATAAAATTAAAGTAATAAATTATATCCTAAAAATTATCTAATGAATATTTCTAGTTAATGGTTAAAAATATATTATGCAAGATGTTAGAAGTGTTTCTCGCCTCACTTTTGCAATGTAAGATGTTAGATGTGAAAATAAATTTGAAAACTGGATTAACGGTATAATAATATTGTCAAACATATTATGTTTATTATAAATAAAATTTAATAAACATATCAATGCATTCATCACATTTATAACTATTTCAGTTTTAATTAATGTAAATAATTAAAGTCTATTATTAAATCATAGTTTATTTTACAAAAAATACATATATAATATAAATTTATCCGAGCAAAACTCAGTCCTAGATATTTCTTCTACGCTCTTCTCTTTTGACTGTCACAAAGTGGCTATAATCTAAAAACATATATTAATTGCATTTATGTATGAACAAATAAAAAAAATATATTATATTCAATTAACATAACGCTACATACAAAATGTTCGGTATTACTCGATACATTAAAAATTGTAGTTGCAAGACAGTATATTAAACACTTGATAAAATATTTAATTTTAAATAATTTATAATGTTGCAAACCAAATTTGAATATCAAACTTTTTATTACTACCTTTAATATTATAATAGAATTTATTAAAATAACCTTAAAAAATATTTTCATAATATACATATTATATAAGCAAATAACATAAATGAATAAAAAATAATATAATATTAAATATATTTACCTTAATTAAAAACTTTTATATAAAATATAAACAAACTGTAGAGTGAAGGCTGCTATAAACACTCTAGCGCTATTGAAAACGAATGAGCAACACCTCCCGAGGTGGTGAAAGCAATAGCAATGCCTTGAACGATTTATGACGTCAATTGCCCTTGCTATACATCGCCAGAATACCGCTATCAATACCTATTCCGATTTTAGCAACCGGTGTGACGTATATCCACGTGGATACGAGCGCCAGAATAAGGCTCTTGCTTTATTATTTTTCTCCGTTTCTATAACTTATAAGTAGTCTTTTGATCGGTTCATGAGTGTATGAAACCTTTAAAAAATATTTGATTTAGTTTTTTATCGTTTTATTTTGACTTTAAATAATAAATAGGATTATTTTTGCAGTTTTTTTAGTTTTAGACCACTAAAACCCAAATACACAAAACAAATTTATATTTTCAAACTAATTTACATCAAAATACATCAGCCTACTGAGAACAAAAAATGGTTTTATGGCTTTTGCGGCTTATAGACTTGAATTCTACAGAAAATTTCTGATTGATTTTACTAGATTTTTTTTTAGTTAAATTTACGATTTTCAAACATAAAATGCGACTTAGTTGAAAAACGACAAAAAACTAAAAAAGCACCTTTTCCTGTTCTGTCCGTTTAAAATGGAATTGACCGTATAAGGAAGCAATAAATTACGACGTGAGACAAGATGCTGTTGGCATATTTTTGGAGACACTAAGATACTGAATAATTTGACCAACCTTTAAAAAAATATTAGGTAGACATAGTTTATAAAGCAATTTTTACTTGTTTTTGAGGATACAATCACAGCATATATTTTGACACATTTTAGCATTTATACAGGGTCTTTTTGAAGTAATGACAAATGGTCTAAAAAAGTAATTCTACAATTTTGTACATAGCAAATTAAAAAACTTATTTAATTTCAATTAACACTCAAATAACTAGGAATTAATTTAAAACAAATATGTTTATATTATTGCCAATTAATTTATTAGATAATCAATTAAATATATAAATCAAATAAACCGTACGGAGTTGATTTAGTTTTGGTATATTTTGTGCGCCTAACTAATTTACATATGTGTTGCAGAAAATTGTTAAAAGAATTACCAGTGGAAGTTAATACTAATACAGAGACTCCCAGGTAAATACTTTGATTGTAGTAAATATTTGTACTAAGTACTAAACAAAATAACATTTTTAGCGAAACATTGACCTATTTTGACAAACAAGAAAATAATAGTTCTCCAGAAAAAATGGAAACCTTGACTTTTTTGATAATATAGAAAATAATATTGAAAATGTTGCCAGTACAAGCGGGTTTATTAAAAATGATCATTATAGTCAATTTGATGAAACAATTACCACTAAAACAAAGAAAGGAATTAAAATAACAGGTCGCAGAATAGTTGATTTTGAATATTTCTTTAAATCATTAAAAGAAATTGCTAATCACAGTGCTAAATTTGATTGCAATTTAAATAACATGCAAATCATCGATGAAACGCGAAGTGGATTTAATTCCAACTTTCTGTTAAAGTGTAATATGTGTGGGATAACCATAAATCTTTCATCTTTAAATACTAATAATGAAAAAAACGCAATGGGTGTAAATGAAGCCGCTGTCTTGGGACTAATAAATGTTGGAGGAGGATATACTATACTAGAAGAATTTACAGCTTCACTTGAAATCCCATGCATGAGTTTTAAAATATACATCAAGACGCATGAAGTTGTTTGAGATAATCTTGAAATTGTTGCAATGCGTAAGATGACACAAGCCGGCGAAGAAGAAAAGCGGTTAGCGTTAGAAGCGGGTGATGTAGATAATAATGGTGTACCATTTATAACAGTTGTATGTGATGGAGCATGGTCCAAACGTTCATATCGAACCAATTACAATGCGTTATCAGGCTTAGGAACCATTATAGGAGAAATTTTTAAATTATGGGCGAGTTAATAATGTTCCTGCTTCATCTTCGGTGGATTTTCGAAATCTGGATCCAGCCAACAATCTAAACCCGTCACCAGAAACACCAACGGTATCTCCATCTATTACCAGAATGTCGGGGGTATAAAAACTAAACTCAATGAACTTATGCTGGCTGTAGCTGTATCCAACTACGATATTATTGTACTGACCGAAACCTGGCTAAATCAGGACATCAGCAATGCGGAGCTACAATTAATTGGTTACAGTTTGTTTAGATGTGATCGCTCTTCATTAACAAGCCCTAAGCTTGACGGAGGAGGTGTCTTAATTGCTACTAAAACTTGTTTTAATTGTACTTTATTAGAACCTACATTTTTAAGTGTTGAACATTTGTTTGTAATTGTTAAGTTTAAGTTTGTATCATATATTATCAGTGCAGTCTACTTACCACCTAACTCGGCATGTGATAAATATTTAGATCATTGTTATTCCGTTGAATCTATCGCTGACAAATACCCAGACAGTAAACTAATTTCACTAGGCGATTATAATCTACCCGCAGCGGTATGGATTAATGATGAGTTAGGCATAAGTGTTATTTGTAATGATACTTATTCTGCTCATTTTGTTTCCAACTGTTATGGATTTCTAAACTGCGCTCAATGTATTTCTATACCTAATGATGGTGGTGTGTTCTTAGATTTATGTTTTTCTAACATCTGTGATATTTCTGTGATTAAAGCTGTGGATGTTTTGTTAAAACTTAGCCAACATCATATTGCTTATGTGATTGATGTAAAATGTGATACTAGCCGTGATATTTTAATGTGTAATTATGTTTTTAATGATTTTAAATATGCCGACTTTAACGCAATCAATAATTTTTTGTTGAATGTTGATTGGTCTGCCCTTTTTTATAATTGTGATGTTGATAATTGCGTTAATTTATTTTACTCTGTGTTGCATTTTGCTATTGACTATTTTGTTCCCAAAAAACAATGGCGAGAAAACAATTTTCCAGTTTGGTTTAATAAAGAATTGATTTCACTTACTAGACTCAAAAAAAACTGTTCATAAACGTTATAAATCTTCAAGACTATTGTCTGATTATAACGAGTTTCAATCAATTCGTACTTCGTGTAAAAATCTCAGTACATGTCTATACAAGCAATATATTACTCGAACAGAAAACAACATTCAAAGTAACCCTAAACATTTTTGGAAATTTGTTAGCGACTCTAGAAAAACTAATGATTTTCCAGCCACAATGTATTATAAACAAAAAACTTGCAGTAATGGAGATGACTATGTTAATAGTTTTGCTGAATTCTTTTCTACTGTTTACGATACACAAACTCATCCAACTCCTTTGTTTGACTTTAAGAAAAACGTATTACATCGATCATTTTCAATTAGTTTGTTGGATGTATTTAAAGGGATTGAGAACCTTAAATGTAACTTTAGCACTGGACCGGACGGTGTTCCATCTATGCTGTTAAAACAATGTATTTATTCAATTTCTATGCCATTGCACTTACTTTTTGAGGCTTCTCTTAATGAAGCCAAGTTTCCTTCAGTTTGGAAACAAAGCTACATTATGCCTTTACATAAATCTGGAGCTAAGGAGGATATTACTAATTATAGAGGTATATGCATCCAGTCTGCTATTCCTAAGTTGTTTGATCAAATTGTAACTGGTCAAATACAATGGATGTGCAAAAGCATTTTAGTGGAACAGCAACATGGGTTTCGCGAGGGTCGTTCTACTCTTACAAATCTTCTTTGTTACGAAAATGATCTTTTGAATGCCTTTCAATCAAGAGTTCAAGTAGATTCTATTTACACAGATTTTTCAAAGGCTTTTGATCGCGTTAATCATAGTATTTTGATTGATTGCTAAGCTTCGGGCTTTGGGTTTTCATGAATCTGTTGTTGCGTGGTTGTCGAGCTTTTTGGAAAATCGTACACAGTGTGTGAAAATTAATAACTTTTTATCACAACCAATTATTGTTGTTCCTTCTGGGGTTCCTCAAGGATCTCATTGTGGACCAATTCTGTTTTTACTCTTTATTAATGATCTTGTTTATTCTATTAATTCTTCGTCTTATCTTTTATTTGCTGACGATCTTAAAATTTAAAAAAAAAAAAAATTTATAAAAAAAAAAAAAAAATTTATAAAAGAATATCATCTATCGAGGACTGCATTAGTTTGCAAAATGATTTAGATTCTGTTCATTCATGGTGTCTTATTAATAACTTGTTGTTTAACGCAAATAAATGTTTTTCGATAAGCTTCAACAGAACTTTAAGTAAAGTATCGTTTGACTATACTATCGATAATAATGTTTTGGAGCATGTTACACAAATAAAAGATTTGGGCGTAATTTTTGATTCAAAGCTAACTTTTGTTGAGCATATAAACTATATGTGCAACCGTGCTATGAAAATGTTAGGATTTGTTTACAGAATGTCTACTGACCTATCTCCTAGCACACTCAAATTACTTTATTGCGCTTTAGTACGTTCTCATTTAGAGTACGCTCCGTCAGTTTGGTGTCCATTCTACAGCGTTCATATATGCAATATAGAACGTATTCAAAACAAATTTTTTCGTTTATTATCGTACAAATTAGGCATTTCATCCGAAAATTACGATTTTAACCTCATTGCATTGCAATATAATCTTCCGCCGCTGAAAATTCGGCGCAAAAGAGCCGATTTATCATTTTTACGTGGACTAATGATGTCTGAGATTGATTGCCAAGAGCTACTTGTAACTCTTCCGTTTCAAGTCCCCAACAATAATCGCCGAACCAGACAGTCTCCATTATTTAGAGAATCTATACATTCTACCAATTATGGATTTAATAATCCAATTGGTAGAATGTGTAGAATTGCTAATAGTTTCTCTAATAATATTGATTTATTTTGTGTTTCTAAATGTAGTTTTAAGTGTCAGTTAAAATGTGTTGATGAATAATTTTTTATTTTGTTTTTATTTATGTATACTTTTTTCCATGCTTTTATTTTTCAATATTCTTTTATATATTTTTATGTATATAATGATGTAGATGTAAATGGTTTTGTATTTACCGTGAATAAAGTATTATTATGTAGGATTTAGGACAAAAAAAGTTTTAAATGTCCACATTAAAAATAAATATTGTTTAGTTTGCCAAAGAGCGCAAAATTGTGGTATTTCACCTAAAAATCATCGCTGTTACAAAAACTGGGAAGGAAGTTCGCTTGCAATGGAAGCTGCTGCTATTGTAGATGGTTTTAACAAAAGCCAAGAAATGCATGGTTTAATATATAAACGAATGATAGCTGATGGTGACAGCTCATGTTACAAAAAAATTCTGGAATCAAACCCATATCAAACTGTTACTGTAGAAAAAATTGAATGTCGAAACCATCTATTACGAAATTTTTGTAACAAGCTGAAGGATTTAAGTAATCAAAAAAATGCAGGCCCATTAAATTTAAGAAAATTGTTTAACCTAAATATTTTGAAATTAAGAGAATCAGTAACCAAGGCAATACAATATAGAAAACTTGAAAAACACGATTTAGAAACAAAGATAAAACTTCTTAAAAAAGATATTTTAAATAGTGCAAGTCACATTTTTGGTGAACATAAATCGTGTATAGAGTTAAATTATTTTTGCCAAAAAACTGAACCCGATGAAAAAAACTACATGGAGCAATTTGTTCAATCTGGACTTTATGATAAAATAATGCAACCTATTATCAGATTATCAAATCATGCTAAAAGCCTTATTCATGATGTAGATAGTAATGTAGTAGAAGAATTTAATGCTATTGTATGCAAAAAAGTTGGTGGAAAACGAATTATTTTTTCTTTACGGCAATCGTATAGTGGAAGGTGTTATGCTGCCGTAATAGCACATAATACCAAAAGACCTTTCTATGAATTATATAAGTTTTGCAACAAAAAATCTCCTACAACTATCTCAAAAAAATTTGAAAATAAAAAATTGACAGTAAGACGTACAAAAAGAAAAATTGTTTTTAAATCTTCAAAACCGAACTTATCGTCAGATCCTGACTATGGAGAATTATGTCAAAAACCTGACATGCCAATTGAAGATTTTGCAGCTCAAAAAAATGATTTCTTACAAACCCTAAAAAGAACAGAATATGAACGAATTACTTTAGAAATTCGAACTCGTTCTCAGTCTGATTGTGATGAGTGGATAAATGCTCGTAAGAATTTATTAACAGCATCAAATTTTGGTATAGTTTGTAGGAGAAGAATGTACACAAGCTGTACAAATCTTGTTAAAAATATTTTGATACCAAACTTATATAAAAATTCGAAACCTATTCAGTATGGATTAATAAATGAAAAACGCGCAATACAAGAATTGGAGTCACTTAACAACATTAAAATTCAGAATTGCGGACTGTTTTTAGATGACAATATTTCATATTTAGGAGCTACTCCCGATGGATTAATAAATGAAGATGGAATAATAGAAATTAAATGTCCTTACTCAGCTAGAAATGTGACACCCGAAGAAGGCGTTTCTAATAAAAATATCACATTTTGGAGGTCAAATGAAATTAACAAGAAACATAAAAGGTATTATCAAATTCAAGGACAATTACATATTACTAAACGAAGATACTGTTTGTTTGCTGTATGGACTCCAAAAGGCTTAAAAACGGAAATAATTACTAAAGATGATCAGTTTTGGTCAACTAATATGGAAAAACAATTAGTATTTTTTTATGAAAAATGTTTATTGCCAGAGATTATTGACCCACGGCAAGTAAGAAATATGCCCATTAGGGATCCAACCGAAATTGTTGAAGCAATGAAAAAACAAAAAATAAAAATTTAAAACTTGTTTTTTTAAAATGTTTTTGATTTACGCCCAACATCAGTTAATATCTTGCATCAATCGACGACGGTAAGGATTTTGCTTTAACCATATTCTCAAATCAACATGCGGCCCACTATTTCCTACAACAACACGACGACCGCTATGCCTACTGACCACGGCTATGGACTTGACCAGATTCTGACAACCGCCCCAGATGCACAATCTCTCCTGCACCCGCTGCCGTAGATTTCCTTCCAACAACTGGCTATTACCAGTGGAATGTCTACTGTCTACGAATACTACTACGCTTCTATACCGACGACGCAGTTTGGGGTTTGCACATTCTCTCCTAAGTTATGCACTACTCATGCCATTGCACACCACGCCGTGAGCCAGATTTTAACCCATAAAACTACGGTTATCCACCTCAAAACAGCACCACAACTGGGAGAGGGTTCCAAACAACCTTTTTCAATAGCACCGACTAACCAAGACAAGTGTTGAGATAAAACAACAAGTTGCACAGATAACCCATCCTACCTGTCTAAAAAGTTCTTACTAACTACTTAAGACATTTGTCAAAATTAGAAAAAGCAAGTAGTGCTAGTATTATTCAGAGAGTATTTGTAGACGAAATTGATCGCAATTTCTAACCTAAAATCTAGAAAAGACATTTTTGTTATGCTATGTGCCGGCAGCCAGTATAAGCCGGGATGAAAAAAACAGATGGGTATGAAAAATTATGAAAAAAAGAAGAAGGAGGATTTGATCTCGATCTTAGCACAAATCAAAAGTAAGCGTACTTTAGTTCAGTTCAGAATAGTTATTTAGCAAATTGGAAAAGAACATAATATATAAGTTTATGTTAAATAAAATTTTATACTTTAATGTGCTGTTAGGCAATCATCTGTTATTACTAATAAAAATTTACCTCAAATATTCAACAAAAGTATGCAAAAATCAAATACATAAAAAAATCATTTATGTTGTTTTATTGTTATACATAGTATCATTTTTATATCAACTTTGTTAGATATTGATATGTATTTTATTTGATAGTTATATTTTTTATAGCATAGAATACATGTATTATTTATAAATTTTGTTATGTTTATAAATTTTGTTTTCTTTTATTTTTATAGTATTCAAAATACTGTGTGTCTCAGGATAAATTTTACACATAATCTTGAAAAAGGAGATGACGGACGAAGATTGGATTTTTGTCTAACTATTGGAGAAAAAATGATAGAACACCGATCTTTTAAGAATCTGATATTTTTTTTATGAATCCACATTTACGACAAATGGCGTTGTTTCATCTCAGAACTGTTGGTATTGGGCTTCTGAAAACCCAATCTTTACAATTCATAATAGAAGACAATATTACATTATTATTTATTATTAATTCATTTAAGTACAATTGTTTATTGTTGTTTTTGATATGCCAATCCAAAATTTTGTGTTTATTATATAATACCTCTTGTTACATCTATCCTAGGACACAAGGTATATTATTATAATATATATACCTGTATATATATAATCATATTTAAAAAAAAACTGTGTTTTATTATAGTGTAATAATTGTGGTGTATAATAAATAATAAGTAATACATAATATTATTGTACACTGCCTATTTATATGTACGAAATATAGTTATACACATATATCTAGTATCCAGAAGCGATTAAACAAAACAAATTAAATGAACAATTTATTTGGCAATCGCTTTCAATCATAGTAGAGACATGCATTCAATTTTAACTAAATATGTAATTATTGGAAGTTGCAGGGTTAAATTTATCATCATCATTGTTTTCTTTGCTGCTATTACAACCATTCGCTAGAAAAGATGCGTGAGTCGTGTGCTTTTTTTAAGATTGATGTTTTTAGGACGACTAATATTCTTTTGATTCCCGGCGGCGTTGGTAAATTTACAGAGCGGTTTGAAACTTAACTTTATAAATTTCCCCTTACGGTTGCCCCGCAGGTGAAACTGTTTGGCAACCTTCTACGCACCCTTAAGCGGATAGGTGAACACTTCTCTACTACTACTCTCACGCAACCAATCAACTGTGTAACGAGTAGGTTATGTTTCTTAGCCAATAATTAGATATTTTACTCTTTTTTGCTAGTTTAGTAATAATTGACATTTGTAGAGAGAGAAAACATCCAACCTCAAAAAGTACTAAATCTACACATGTTCGCAGTCAATATACTGATACTCATACAATTCTTTCCTAAATTTAATAACAAATTACATTTCTTAAAAATAAAAATATTTAATTTTTAGATCACTAACACTTGAGTGAGTAGGCAGAGCACTCCAATTGAAGTTAGTAGCTTAGAATCAATAAACTAAGTGCCATGCCTACCCACCCAACTGTTTGTTATTAAAAAGTTGGATTTATCACCCTTTTCCTAATTTAATTCTAATTTAT
The DNA here is from genome assembly GCA_963932245.1 of Tachinus rufipes. NCBI lineage: Eukaryota > Metazoa > Arthropoda > Insecta > Coleoptera > Staphylinidae > Tachinus > Tachinus rufipes. The sequence continues at coordinate 22,851,942 of OZ010747.1, read as the reverse complement.
TAACACTTGAGTGGGTGGATGGGGCACTCCAAACTACTTCTCTACAATTAATAAACTAAGTGTTCCAATCCCTACCTAGCTTGTTCTTATCTAGAAGTCAGGTTTATCAACATTTTTTCTCCAACTTAATGTCACTAATTACTAACACTCCAGTTGAAATTACTTGCTTTCAATTAATGAACTGAGTGCCCTGGCCATCCACTAAAACCAACCTATAAAACACAAAAGCAAGTGATACGCATGAGCGAAGCCACGCTTTAAATATTAAAACCCGCTACTACTAAGCCGACTAATACAATTTTTTTTTTAATTAGTCAAAAAATTTAATTAATTGCTAGCAGCCAACCAGACCAGTTTACCTCGAAAAGAAACCAAAAAACGGATCTAATAGTCGGTGCAACACGGAATAGTCGGACAAAAACAACAACTATCATCCACCCGTTAATCCGAGAAGACGGAAAGATGTTAGACCACCACATCTTGGAAAACATGTACGCATTGGTGGATAAGAATAAAGTGCTTATCGAGATGCAGGCAATGAAGATCCACGCCTACAAAGGACACCTCATGTTGCTGATGGAAACACAATTAAAAAACATAAGCCAGCAAAACGTCAGAATCAAGCAGAAGAAGAAAAGGCTGCCTTCAGCAAGATAGAAACCTCCATCACCAAGCTGCCCATTCAGCTTCTAACTCTACCAAAAGCACCAGCCTTGTTTACCATCACAGAGGTCTTGATAGAAACTTGCTCAGCCAAACAGATTCCGTCCAACAAACCTACGGATCTCTAGGCCCAGGTTTTTTTTTAAGAGACTTGCATCCGGCCTGCCCGACTCCGTCTCCTCCAAGGAGGAATTGGAGAAACCACTCAAAAAATAAAATGCTAACTCTCACCACAATGACCCGCACCTAGAGGATAGCTACACTGTTGTTGGAAACAAAAAGAAGTCAAAAAAGTCCAGGAAAAAACCAGGTGAGCTCAGCTCAATTTTAAGGCGCATCCAATCAACTCTGGTCAGAGAAATAGATCCTTAAGCACTCAAACCAGTCGGTGCTAACACACACCGCTCTACTTCTATTACCATCCGTGATAAGGACAGGTATCTAGGGCTGATGGCGACTTTCAAAGCATTGAAGATAACTATCAACCGCGCAGTTAACGATGCAGACGGGATTTTCTTGCACCCCGAAATGCAAGATGATTTCAAAGAGGCGATTGATTACTGCACAAGACACAAAATCTTTTATTACTCTTACTAATTAGAGTCTAAAAAGACCTTTGAGTTTGTGTACCTGACTGCATCGAGGCTGATGTGGTGCAGGCTAAACTTATCATTTATTAGTACACCCCTACTTCTACGAAGCCTATAAGCAGAGACGGAAAAACCTTTCTTATGATGTACGTTCAACTTCCACAAAAAGCTAAGAGTTAAGAAATATTGTTTTTTAATGTTATGCGGACTTAAAATCTCCTAAAATAGCACAATGTTATTGTTGCCAACGCTACGGACACGGACCATTCCGTTGCAACAAACCATATTGGTGTGTCAAGTGCGCTAGAGCTTATTCAAGTTCCAGCTGCACTCTCACAAAAGAGTCCGGCTATTTAGCTAAATGTGTTGCGTGTAGTGGGCCGCACACCGCAAGTTACAAGAGCTGCTTGGTTTATCAGAAACTAAAGACCAGCCGCAACAGCCAGGCCCACGGTAAAACACCTGCTTCTTGTGGTAAGCAGACTCAAACTCCACTTTGGAGCGCTTTCAATGCACGCAAGAAATAATGTTTTGCACAAGCAGCGGGACCGGCGCCTGGTTAAAGATCAGTTGTTACTCCGCTAGTCTCAAGCAAATAACAAAAATTTTGCAAAGTTAATTAAAGAAAATATGTAAGGTAATAGTTTAGTGACTCCAGGTGACCCTACTCGCACAGCATATTTTAGCTTCCGCACGATTACAAACTTGGAGTTGTCTACCATCAACACTACTACTTACGTACGCTATGCTTGCACACCGTCGCACCATCAGAGTACCATACAAAAAACTAATATTATGGAAATACATTTCTATAACAATCCCGTAGCACCTTCAACCTTGTAGAACACAAACCTTTTTTCAAGGACATACGCAGCTGCACCTTTATTATCTTCCTCCTCTTCTATTTATGTTCTCTTTGTGGGTGTTTGGTGACATCAATTGATCAGGTTAAATAGAGTCGACAACGGCTCTTTAGTTAATTCTATTTTGAGCTTTTTAGACCGCTTTGTGTAGTCCTGTTTCATCTAGTTTTTTTGTTCCATCCGCCCATCAAGTTAGCAATCTGCTTCTTAGTCTTTTCTCTTCTATTTTACTTTTCACTATAATCTTTTCAGTTCTTCTGGCTATTTGGCCTAGAGAGCAAACCCTAAATGCAAGACAGCTTATTGAAAAAAACCAGAGAATATAACGTTCCCATGCTCTTTTGTTTTATAGACTACTCAAAAGCGTTTGACACCGTCCAATGGAAGACGCTATGAAAAATACTCATTGAAATGGGTGTACCAAGACATTAACTTAATTGGCAATCTCTACATGAGCAACACAACAAGAGTAAGAGTAAACAACACATACTCTACCAAATTTAACACTAAATTGAGAGTTTGACGAGGCTGTATTCTCTTGTTTATACTGTTTAACATATACACCAAGTTCATAATGAAAAAGATCTTAGACGGTTGGAATAGCGGTGTGTCTGTGAGCGGAAAAAAAAAGCAGCAAATGAAGCAAATCATGCAGAAACTAGCTACAATTAGCCCGCAATATGATCTCCAACTAAACATTGGCAAGACCAAAGTGATGGTTATCAACAGAACAAACAACAATATGGCCAACTTTATAAAATAGAGAGTTTCAAAGTCGTAGACAACAACCAAATTACAAAAAAGAATAGCTATCGCACAATTCGCCACCACTAAACTTACAAAACTATAGAGAGACACCAACATCACAAAAAACACAAAGCTAAAACTAGTCGAGATAATAATCTTTCTTATTGCAACATATGCCGTCAAAACATAGACTCCAAAAAAAGATAAGACATAAACCGGATTAAAACTTTTGAAAAGTAGGTATACCGTTGTGTTCTAAGAGTTTTCTGAACAGAATATTGTACCAACAAATCCGTTCTAAAAAAACTAAAAATAAAAGTCCTCATTACACGCAAGATAAATTGTGCATACTTCTAATACTTTTATCATCAGCCGGTAACGAACAGAGCCAAACGTGGAGCAAAAAAAGATTAACGCTCTGAACTAGAAAAACAGATTTTAGCAACCATCTCTGATGATGACAAACCAAAAAGTTATCTAGAAGATCACAACAACACTGTCAAAACCTTTGTTGACCAAACAGCTGTGACCTCAGTCAGTTAACCCAACACAATCTTGGGACATGTACAAGCACATATTTCTAACAAATTCCAGACATATACAGGAGAGTCCAATAAAATCACTTGCAAACACAAAATAGACAACCGGAGTATATGCAACGCTACCAGTTTGTCAACTAAATAGATGCAAACAGATACTTGGCATTATACCCGTTTGTTCCTACCGAAAAATATGGCAGCATGGTACATCTTGTATTCTTTATAAACAACTTTCAGACGCGTATAGAAACGCACAAACATACCGCAGGTTACGACCAAATAAACAAACTTTTAGGACATAAAGCTCCACTAGCAACAATGAAGACCAACCCCAAGTACGTCTTAGATTTACAAACAAAACTACAAACCAACAAATACTTTGAACACTATTTAGCGGACAGATAAAAATAATTAAAAGTGCAATACCAATTACAACACTTTAGCTTCAACAGCGTTAGCAAGAAGGCTAAAACAGTTCAAAGATATGTTTCAAAACTTGTGAAAATACAATAATAATGTTTGTTGCAGAAAAGTTAAGAAAGAGTGCCACAAAAAAGTATTACACTTTAGTTTTACCTTACTTACAGTCACTAACATCTGTCACTCCACCTTACATGACAAGTTAGATAAAAATTGGTTTACGGCTGGCATTAATACCAAGACTATTGTATTTTTATGCAACACAGACCATCATTTTGTCTACCTTTATTTTCGACATTCTAAAAAAAAACTTGTTAATTAATATTTCTTGCTCAGCTAGCTCTCAACGCAACGTGTACACACTTTACAAATTCTGTCATTGCCGTCTATTAAGAAAAAGAAATTAAGTTTGGCATGCAGGATATCTTGAAACTAATACACCAGAATGACAAAAAAGAGCACGGCATTCTGCACCTAGTAAACAAGCACGTCAAAAAGAAGAAAGCAACCTACACCGATAAACATCTTAGGTAAGTCTTGTGCATCTTAGTACTAGCGCGTAAAATAATAAAACCTTTTGCGCGAGAGGTTAATTTAAATAGACATATGCCATCACAGAATCAAATACCGCAAAAACCACAGTCAAAGCCCAGAAGCGTATTTCTGTTTTCGTGCTTAATTGAAAACCGCAAGAAGGTATTTTGGTTTGCGTGCTCAATTGGAAACCGCAAAACGGTCCTTAATTGACCACGCAAGTCAAACCCGCAACACCCATACTAATTATAAAATCCCCATTTAATATTTTACAAACAATAGTACAGTAAACAAAAACAACTAACAATACCTAGACACTATTTCTATAGGAATAATTTGGAAGCTTAGTCTAAAAGGTTAGAAAAAACTTACAGCGCGTATGGGCAGATCTCTACTAACCAGAGTCTTACTACCCAACGGACTAGTAAACAGATAAAAAACTTTTTTTCAACTGGTCAGTTTAGTCTAAGAGCTAACGCAGACAACATGTAAGGCCACAGTATCTGGCCACAATAAAGACTAGAAAATTTGTTATTGATACCAGTTGATTCTAGTTAGACCGGATACTGCAGCTTCCGCACGATTCCCAACCTGGTGTTGTCAACTACCAACAGTAAACATTATCTGGCTATTTCTAAAGTTTGTAAAACCTACGTGTTCAGTACTTGCACGCACTTGCAAATTTTATTAATTTCAACATTTAGTTTAAATGTTAACATTATCAGTCAACTTTTTGTATTCTATGGCCTACTAATTCAAAGCTTTTTTTTCCTGAATTTAATTATTTTTTTGTGTTTTATGGCCGAATTATAATATATTCTGGCCGGATTTTATTAATTTGATGCCAAATTTTATCATTTCAATGTCGTATTTTAACATTTAAACCAAATTTTGGCGTTATTAGTCTACTTTTTGTATTTATTAGCTAGTTTTATTAATTTAAAACCGGATTTGAACATTTCTGAATTGAATTTTTTTTTGTAAATAATGACCGAATTATAATATTTGAGGAAAAATTTTGCATTATTAATCACTTGTTTGTATTTTAAGACAGGACTTTATTAATTATTTTTATTATCCTTACACCCTTCTTGCGCCGACCCTGTATAAAAGTAAAATTAAATTTTATTTATGTAGCGCCGTCTGTTGGAAAGCAAAGAAACAATAAATCAATTTTAGGCAGATAAATTAATATCCCATAAGATGTCGCTAGTAGCAAAAATCAGTGATTACAAAATGAGTTATTTTTTACAAAGCCTGTCATAGTCATATATACACACGATCTGTATTTATAATAAGTATTTTTTAGAGATCATTTTATTAAATTGTCTCATCTTATTGTGATATAAACGCGAATATCATCTATTGTGATAAACCGATCGAGGATATGATGGGACAGAAGTGCACAGAGTCTGCGGAAAGCTCTAGCGATGCCCGCAAAATGAAATAGAAAAATCAAACAGAAATAATGTGAGGAGAAATCAAAAAAATCCTTCGCGATTCAGTTATTATTTCGGGGTGAGTCCAGTTTGCATAACACAATTCCCATTACAACTAAAAATAATACGGGCTTATTTACATAATTGAGGTTAATTGTAATCTAATTCAGTTGAACCTAACCTATATATTTATTGAACTTCCTCAATAGGAATTTTTCGATGCAATGATTGAGAGTGTGTCGAAGAGGGCGTTTAGTGGTTCCAGTGGCACTTATAATGTGCATGCTTTGGAGCTAGCCGCTGCAAGAGTTCGTATACAAAAAGGCCTTAGTATTAAAGTGCTCTTCCTCGATGATACCGAGCATACATTTCATTTCGATAAGAGGGCTAAAGGATCACAATTATTGGATCAGGTTTATCAGCATCTTGAATTGGTCGAAAAGGATTATTTTGGATTGCAATTTAGCGATACTGGATGTACACCGACTAATAACAAACCTGAATGCATGGTGAGTAATTATGGATAATTGGATGATTTATTTGTGTGTGAAATTGAAAGATTAAACTGACTCAGTGTTTGTTATCATGGCTGTAAATAAATCATACGTTATTACTAATTAATAATGTTTGACAGAAATTTAAGTGGATGAATAATCATGCAGTTTTTATTTGAACAACAATTTGCACTTAATTTAGGGTTTTTAAATGAATGATAAAATATTTCCTTCTCATCAATTTATTGTCTTATTTCTAAAGGTTACAATCAATATAACAATTTTAACATATTATTCAATTAATTTTTTTAAGAAAATTAGTCAATCTAAACAAATTTTGCATATTGTTGACACTTGACAGTTTAATTTTTATGTAATTAATGTCACTGATGAAGTTTTATAAAAAATTAAGCAATTGGGGCTTAATTTAATCGAGTTGCCATAGGATTGTTTGATTAATTTATTAGTAGTATATATTTGACACACTTTATTGACAGTTTAATCTATGGGTTTAATAAATTATTCTGCCTTGGTATTTTTTTGTTACCAATATATAAATTAATTAAAACAAAAAACGTTTTGAGATAAAAAGTCACATTGTAGTCTATATTTGCACATAGTCAATATTTACGCAAATTAAAACAATTAACATTACTGAAAAATCAATTCAGTTGTTACCTACCAGAACAGTTATTATGCTGAAAAGATTTGAACTTCTGCTTTATGACTCTAGGGCAGATTTACTTTATTATAGTCATTGAGATTAATATTTCTATTAAGTTTTATTGTCAAGCTGTTTGATTTAATAAATAAAATAACAAAATGTTTTTATATATACAGGGTGATTTGTAAAATGTGAATTGTATATCAAAAATCTTATTTTGTGATGTAAGAGCCGTCTTACACGAGACTGATTTTAATACAAGTGTCAGTACAACAATTTTGCGCGCCAATTTTTCAAATATTTAGCAAGCTTTTAAGCAAGAATTTAGAACAGGTTCTAATTTTTTGGATGAAATCTTACTAAATAATTGACACATACATCCGTCAATGTATATATATGTCGCCAAAAACACTGGATTATAAAATTAATTTTTTAAATAAATAATTGGAGCGTAAAATTATTGTACTGACACTTGTATTAAAATCAGTCTTGTGTAAGACGGCTCTTCAGTTTTTAAAAAGTCTAATCTTGTTAATAAACTTTTGTAATTTATTTATTCAGATCACCCTGTATAAATGAAAATAATTTTATTGGATTATTTATTAAAAGAAACTTATTTTTCTTAGCTAGTAATAAAACTTTGTTGTAATCTTCTATTTACTGGGACACCATGTATATTTTTCTTATTGGAATTCTATTATTTAACATTTTTAAAAGGATTCTTTTTAAGTTTTTACTCCTGAATATCAAAATTAAGTTTTTTTACCTACATTTATTACCGTGTATTTATAATACAAATTTGAAATTCACAAACTAGTTTACATTATACAGGGTGAATGATTTAAGTTATTAGTAATTTTTCTGTCAAATGGCGATTTTTTTGGTTACTTTTTTGTCAAATGTTTTTTCTAGTTACTTTTCTATATTTTTAATGATTTTTTTGTCAAATGTTTGTTTTTTCTATTTACTTTTCAGTCTGCCTGGTTATTTTTTTATCAAATGTTTGTTTTTTGTATTTTTAGTTATTTTTTAGTCAAATTGGTTTTTTCTATTTACTTTTCTGTCTTTATTATTAAATGTTTTATTCAAAGTCGTTTTTTGTGGTCTACAGCAGTCTGTATGTATATAATGATTTCTAGCATCTTGTGTGCTAGGAGGTGGTATCGATGGTGTGCGCCAGGTATGTAACTTCTGGGAAGCACTGGGGTCATATAATAATAATAATAATACTAATCTGTGGCGTGACCTTGAACCGGTTACGTTTGCAGCTGTCTGGTTGCCTTTTGGCGTGGCTGGGTTTGTCGCGTCAACGTACTCACTCCGTAGAGGATTTGCTGAAAGGAGTTGCAGTGTTTGGGTTGTTTGCTGCAGCGGGACTGACGGAATTGTAGAATGTTACCCGCTCGCGTTCGCAATGGGTTCCAGGGGTGGTTCTCCGGTGATAGGAGTGCATTGTTATTAAACTAACAGTTTCTTCAGACTTATTTACCCAGAATACTCAGACACACAGTATGCACAGTATGTGCAAGTCTACTAGGACTTCAGGTTTAGGTTACATACTACCAATGGCTGTCTTGAAACAACGTTGGACTGTTTGAATTTTAGGTGGATGCAGCAGGCAGAAAATCTAGCCTATAAGTCTGCCCTGGGTTTGACTGACTGACCAGAAATTTTTGGTTTTTATAATAGCGGGGAATGACGAGGTGAGCTGCTATTGGTGTGACTTGGCTCTGACCACTTGCTGCATCAATTGCTCTCACTTTCTGAGGTTGAGCTTCCGTTTCTATCTCGATGTGTGGCGATGGTGCACAAGCATTCTACTCGCAGTACGGCGTCGCGGGTTTGAAAGGAATCCACTCGGGTAGGCGGTTATTGCTGGCAGACTTTTTTTTCTTCTGCAGATGTTTGCAAACCACGCTTTGTCGCTATGATGAGCTTCCGTTCCGGCGGTTTTTGCTTAACATAGTTTCAGTCAGTGGGAGTGACGGGTATGATGTCGGGTGTGGGCTACGCCTATGCTGAGAGCTAGACCTGGCTACGAGATCTACGGTGAAGCAACCACGACGTCTTCTTGAGCGTCCGGTTTAAGGGGAGACGGTTCTGTTCCAATCTGAACGTTTTTAGGTTCCTCTTGCCTGCAACATTCTGCTTTGGTCGTCTCATTTGGGATTTGTTGTTTGTGGACCCTTTGGATAGTTGTGAGAGGTTGTAAGAGACCGTTCTCGACCTCTGTAACGACTACTTGGTGGGTTCCAGGTAAGTCCGGTATTAATTCCATGACCTCTTTAAATTCCACGGTAGTCTCGCAGGCGCTTGCCAGGTGCATCTGTAATTTGATTGACAGCAACTTGATTACGTTCTACAGGCGGATGGCTTTGCTGCAAACAATCTGTCGTTCTATATAATAATTGCCAGAGTTGATCGTGTTCAACTGAGCTATATTGATTGCTGCATTGATTAAAAAGTGGATTTGATTTCCAGGGAGGGCACTACCAAAGGATAGTTTCAGGTCACGATTTAGCGATTCTAGGCTATTTGTCTGGATTTGGATCGGTGACGTGACTCACGTGACCTTTTAGTAGCTCGATTTGGGCCATGGGTTTGCTTGGTGGAATCTCGATATCGTATCGCTTGAAGTCGGCAAGGTATTCTTCGAGCGACTGTTCTGGTTTCTCTTCTTCGTTTCTCTCACGACGTCTCTGACGTCGAATCTTTTTCTTGTGTCTTTTCTCAACACCAACAGTCCATCGCGTTTGCGATTTCTATTTATTTGCCAAACCAGTTTGCATGGGTCATCTGATCTTGTACCTAGTACACTTGATCAATGATGTTACGTTGGTCTTGGGGCGTAGAGCAGGGTTGACTTGGTTTACAGCCAGCCGTATGCGTGTCGACAGGGGTTTCGGGTTATGGTATGATCCCACAGGCAACTGTGTATGGTTTGGTTTTGGATGTTTCTGGTCTGATAATCATCATCTCTGTCGAGGCTTGCTAATTGTGCCACGTATCTAGCTGTTGCGTCTAGGAACCATGATGTTCTATTTCAATTTTTCTTTTTTCAGCGTGTTTTGCTTTCTAGTTAGGCGTCATTTGTTACCGGCCCGGAAGTTTGTTGGAGAAGATCCCTGATCGTCACAAGTCTAGGAGTCGGTGATTTGATTGCTCGACGGGCGACCTTAATTATTGAGACCAAGGTTGTTACTTTCTGTCACGTGACCTTGATTAGGTTAGATTTGCAGTTGTCTGGTTGCCTGCCTGGTTTGACATGGCGGGGTTTGTAGCGTCAACGTATTTGTTTCATAGAGGGAGCAGATGTAGGGAAGGTTTGGACGGAGGTCTGTCTCTAATGATTGATGTATCTGCGTTGGTTGCTGCAGCGGGACTGACTGTGGAATTCTGGAATGAATTCCTTTTTTGCATCTGGTTGAGCGCGTTGCGGAGTGGGCGGTGTTATGGTTGTCAGCTAGCGCCGCTTGGCGGTCGTAACAAACATACTTGATGTTTGATCATTGTTGTGGGCGATGAGGAGGGAGGTGCTGAAATTATTCTTTAGGAGGGCGACGGTAACAAGCGTCTATGGGTGCGGACACAACGGCGATCCTAGCTCCGATCATCAAACAGCGCTTCGAGCATAGAACACTAAATTTGTTCTAAGCTCGGACTCAGGCTCACCGCTCGAGCCTCGTATTTATATTGAAACTAACTTCTTGTGATTGACTGTCCTGAGGGTGGTGGCCGAAACTAGGGTAATTGTATAGGTTTGCCGTTTGATTTAGGTGGACATTTGCTTTGTCATAGCTTGATGTGGATATGCTGTGGTTTTATTTCGCGCTTGGGATTCTGTCAGAATATTGTTGAGGGTGGGGGCTGTAGCTTGTTGCTTGCGTTTGTCAGTTGTTGGAACATTGTCTGGGGGTCTGTCACTTTTTGGTGTGTTGTCTGATGCTGCGGGTCCGTTTCTGAATTGAATTGTGCGAATCAGTGCCATTCTTAAGAATTTGTTGTGTACAACCTCAGTACTAAACGCGATTTTTTTGATAGAGCTAGGACTCATTTGGATTTCATAAAATCCGCTTGCCAAATCTAATGTCGAAATGTAGTTACTTTTGCCCAGCTTATCTAATAAGTCCGTTATGTTTGGGAGAGGATGTCGGTCGTCAATTGTTTTACTATTTAGCCTTCTGTAGTCATTTACCATACGCTATTTAGGCATGCCAAAGATGTCTGTTTTTTGGGGATTATCCATATAGGAGAGGACCAAAGAGAAAATGATTCACGTATAATTTTTTTATCTAAATGGTCATTAATTTGTTGCCTTACTTCTTCCTGGTGTTTAAAAGGAAATCTATAAGTTTTAGCATGAACAGGACTTTCGTATGAAGTTCTAATTTCGTGTTGAATGTCGTCCGTAAAATTTATCGGTCCATCTGGGTTAATAGTAACTGCACTTCTGTTGTCTTGCCGTCAAGTGGTGGTCTCTGGAGCGACAGAATGTTGACAAGTATTTTTTTATATTGGGACGGGACATTTATTATATGCCCTATTAAATTATAAGAAGCAGATTGCGTCAACATTTTTTTGCCTGAATTAGTGTCGGACTGTTTTGTAACTGCACTTCTGTTGCCTTGCTGGCAGGTTGAGGTGTTTGGCTTGACGGAAGGTGACAAATACATATATCTACAGTAAACCAAACCTAAATTGGCCGGTGGTAGGAGGTTTCACGCTGTGCTAGATAAGAAAACTTATTTCCAAAATAAACGGCGCATAATCCGAGAAAGGGAAACAACACACTCTGAGACGCAAACATTTATACATAATAAATATATATATATCATTCCCGGGTAGCGCCAGGTTCCCGCATTTCATGCTAGACTTTAACGTTTTAAGATGGAATTTGTATGCGAATGTACCTATCTTATTATTGCCGTTTAGCGCTCCTTCCCCACTTATTTCTTTTGCACGTTGTTTAGTTACCGGCCAACGTGTAGAGAATGCAATTTCCAGTCTAATGAAATATATAAAAATCTAAAACCTAATCCTCCTCGATGCTTGTACCCTTTGTGAGGGTTTGGTGGCACTATTATAGAATCATATCAACAGCGATTTTCTATGCCTTTCTGTCCTGGGTCATTTCTGTGGCATCGTGCATTGTATGACCACCAGCCTGGTAACATCGTCTATCCACCGAGTTGGCTTTGTCCGTCAACCTTTCACTGGACTATTAATTTTTCCAGAGTCTTCGATCTTCTAGATACGTGGCCGAAATAACACAGAATGTTACCGACAAGGCCTAGTATTTGGTCTACCCACAATCTCATAATAAATGTAATTATGGCTATATGGACACTCATCATGTATTAGACTATGTTCTGAATTTTTCTTAAAGCTGGAAAGCTGAAGCTTTGGTAACACTATTACGTTTTGTAAATGGTCCGTGCGCTTTATACGAAACTTGTGCTTTTTAATGCCAACTATGATAAACATTGCCATCTTGCCATGAACGAGCACCACGGCCAGAGTTGATGGCGGAAAAATCAGTCTATCGCGTTCCAAAGAAACTGTAAAAGCGTAACATACCTACCATATCTCTAATAGTAAAATATTCAATTAAATTAAGGTCTTCACATATGGTACGATCATGGTCACGACTGCGATTGCGACCAAACTCAACACGCTTTTGTTTTTATTAGTTTTGTTTCTGGAATTATTTAGACATTTTTTTCTGTTCATTGGTTGATGCTTTTGGGGCTTAACGTTTTCGGAATCTCCAGACATTTATTGGAGTTTGACCTCTGGCTTTGAGTCGGCTCGATCGGATTCGGTGCTAGGTCGTCAATTTCAATTTTCGGGTCCTGTTTACTAGAGTTTTGTCTAGCAGCTCCTGCATTTCATTTGTTATAGCTTTAGCGCTATTAAAAGTGAGAGAAACATGTAATCTTGTATTGAGAAGCACTTGGGTGGATTTAAGAGTGTGAGCGGGTGGGTTGCATTAGTGTTACAAATATTCAAAAAATTGGTTTCTCGACATTTTTCTATGCTTTAATGATAACTGATATTTATTCTTTCATAGGTCATAGCTGCAGGACTATAAAAAGTGAGAGAAATATCTAATGTTTTGGTAACAGACACCCGGGCAAGTGGGTGTTGTCTTTTAATTTAAAATTGTGGGTGGATGGGTTGCATTGGTATAAGTTTATGGAAACTTTAACTGGTGTCTGAATAATTACAGTAGATCACTTTCAGTTTATTGTGTTATAATTATAATAATTGCTTTTTATATTTAATTTATAGAGTTTTTGAACACTATAGAAAAAAAAACTACTATACAACTATTTTAAGACAAAATGTGATGAAACTAAATATTATTTGACGATTTTTGATAAAAAGTTATATAGTAAAATTATTACCATTGTCTAGTAATATAGAACATTTATTAAAAAATCAGGAAGTTGATAAATAGCACTAATTATGTTGTATTTTATTGTACAAATATTTATTCCAAAATACTACGCATATTTATGAAATACGTAAGTAAATAAACAGCATATACATGATAAGAAACACGCATTTTATTGTTAAATACACTTTGAATACAGTACAAGGTCGATTAAATATAATGGCAATATTTTTAGGACAAAAAATTATTCTTTATCAACGTGTGACATAATAAATTTAATTCAATTGAGCACAACATTACCAATTATATTTACTAGTATTTGATTAATATTGTAGTATTATAACGAATTGAATTGAATTTGATGTTTTATTAATGGATTCATTCAGAACAATTGCAAGTTCTGTGAATATTATCAAAACTTAAATAAAATTCTGTTATCAATTCTGGATTTTCCACTCAGATTAATTTTATTTGTTGAAATACATAAACATATTAATGATGCTGGTTTTATTGATTACAATGTTTTAATTACAAGGATTAATACACAGGGTGATTTAGCGTCAATTATAAAAAAAAAACTTAAAATTTCAATCTACAATAAAATTGATGATCACTTAATATATTACACAGGTTTTGTTGTGTATTGACAATAACAGCCGAAACCGGTCACAGAATAAAAAAACATAAAAATAGTAAAGTATAAACTTTATTTTATTATAAACATAACCTCAAATAATTTATTTAAATGTGCAAAAATCAGATAAAAAACTTAAAATTTTAATTCAATTTTTTTCTTTTATATTAGCGATGGTTGGATCATCATAAATCCATAAAAAAACAGCTTTACAATTGCACGGAAAAAGTTTTATATTTCCGGGTGAAATTTTACGTTAGCGATCCAAGTAAATTGCAAGAGGAATACACGAGATATCAATTCTACTTACAAGTTCGAAGAGATATATTAGAAGGACGATTGCATTTACCACCATCCACCGCCTGCCTTTTAGCCAGTTATACAGTTCAATGTAAGTAAAATATCTGATACATCTGATGTCAAAAATGTCTAAGCAAATTGTTTTTATTTTTTAGCCGAATTAGGTGATTATCAACCTGATGAACATGGACCAAATTATTTATCAAATTTACAAGTTGTTCCCGGGCAAACGGAAGATTTGGAACGGAAAATATCGGAACTGCATAAACTTCATAAGTATGTTGTATTATTATGTCTAATAGAAATAAGGGTGCTTAAGGAGTTTGTAGATGCAATTGGATTGGTCTGGCTTGTGTTCTGGTGGTTAATCTGCTGTTTTGGTTGTGGCTGGAATACTTGTATATATTGGTTTTAAATACAAGTTTCACTAGTTTATAGTATATACATTTTTATTTGATCAGTTTTATCTCGATTTGAGTTCAAGGTCAGGAAGTTGCGGCGCATGCGTCTGCCTTGTATTATTTGCGCATGCGCACTCCATAACATCAAAAGTATTCTTTTTGTATTCTACACATATCAACTTTCTTATTAACGTTGGCTGTCGTTACATTCAATTATGTTTTCAGAGGACAACTGCCAGCTGATGCTGAATTCAATTTTTTAGACCATGCAAAACGTGTAGAAATGTATGGAGTAGAATTACATAAAGCTAAGGTAACTCATTGAAAATTTTACATTCAAATAATATAATTTGTTCTATTTTTAGGATAATAATAATAAGGAAATATATTTAGGCGTAACGTCTCTAGGTCTAGTAGTTTTTCAAAATAACATTAGGATAAATACGTTTTCTTGGTCCAAAATAATGAAGATATCTTTCAAGCGGAAACAGTTTTTTATACAGTTAAGAAGAGAACCGGTAAGTTTCAATATGATCAAATTTATGACAGTTTTATGTTAGATGACATCTGACAAATGTTTAAAATTTTAGGTTATAGTAATAAGAAATTAATAAAGTTAGACTATGTCTATGTTTTAGTCTGAAAACTATGATACACTCTTGGGATTCAATATGGAAACATACAGATCATCAAAAACATTGTGGAAAGCATGCGTTGAACATCATACCTTCTTCCGATTGCATTCGCCTAAAGTCCGGCGGAGATTCCCACTTTCTCTTGGTTCTAAATTTACTTATTCTGGACGAACCGAATTCCAAACTGTCGAGGAAGTCAAACAACGCGGCAGATTGGAACGGAAGTTTGTTCGATCACCTAGTAGAACATTGGTAAGAATGTTTAAAAATAATAATTTAGGAAAAAATATAATTTTCATTTCTAGATGAAACACGCTGTGCCTCCACCTGCTTTGGAAGACAAAGGAAAGACTCTACCAGCACCTGCTCGACCACCAAGGCCTTATGACAACAAAGTTACTTCATTGGGTGCTAAGGAACCGAGAAAGGCTTGGGAGGAAGATGATAATAGGCTCTCGGATGAGTAAGTAGTGATATATCATAGAAGAAGTTTAATGATTATGACATTTTTAATTTAGTTTTAGTGATGGAGGTTTTTTGGAAAGAACATTGGAAGGACCTTTTTCGCCAGGTTTAGCTGGGAGAGTTCTAAGCTATGCTGATGAGGAACCGCCGTCACCAACATCAAACGGGTTATATGATACACCTCCTTACAGTGCCAGTCATTCTCCTATTCAGCTAGCAGAGGAAGGGCTTGTCACTATAATTCTACATCCTGATCTTGATGGAAAATATGGTTTTAATGTTAAAGGTACTAGATTAAATTATTTAAGCGGCGCATGCGCACATTGTATAAAATCAGTGCGCACAATCAGTATTTTATTGAAAATTCTTCAAGAAGTACTTTATCAACTATCAAGTAATAATAGTTAAACGAGTTTTTATTTTATATATTGCTTAGTAGGAAATATTAGTTTGTTAAAATGATTATTTTTCAGGTGGTACAACGATGGATGTACCGATCCTTGTATCAAGAGTAGCCCCCAACACACCTGCCGATAAATGCAATCCTAGATTAACTGAAGGTGATCAATTGGTTATGATAAATGGTATGGATGTCCAACATTCTCTGCATGCCGATGTCGTGACTATTATTCAAGAAGCTAGGAGTATGAACTCAGGTACTTATCTATCATATTACAATTATATACTTACTTTTTGTTACACTCATCATTCAAGCTGTTAACATACATAAAAACGCTACTGTAAATGTTGATAATGTATAATATGTGTCCCTGGGTCGACACATGGTTCAGCCCTGCTTGAATAGAGAACTAATTTGTCTCATAATTTTAATTTCAGAGTTTTCGCCTATTCTCAGAAGTGTATACTTGGCATGGATATAATGATTAATACAAATACATTATTTTTTTAGGTAAATTAGTCTTAACTGTCCGTCCAAATGTATTATATGGAGGCACGGAGGAATATGAAGAACCGCCATATCAGTATGTGCCAGCCGGTGAAATTCTACGACCACCTTCGCCGAGCAACGCCCTAGAACAAAGTATCCTTTTACTGGCAGACGGATTAGCCAGTGGTGCACTTATAGCCCAATACGAAATGCTACATCGGAAACATCCTGACCTAAACTGTGATGAGGCTTCCAAACCGAAAAATATAAATAAGAATAGATACCGTGATATATCGCCTTGTAAGTAGTTTTTATCTTGGTATGCAACTAACTAACACAAATGTAAATCAGTGGCAGAAATAATTAATATTAACGTAACTATAATGGCATTCTTAACCTATGTAATGGGAGTTGCTTTTATCTTAGAATGTGGTGTGGACTCATCTCCTTGACATTTGTGCTGTCCAGGACAACTATTGCTGTACTTATCCACATTTATTATAAATAACAATACATTAAATACAAATAATTTTATTTTTAGATGATAATACAAGGGTGGTCTTGAAGAACTCTGCTAGCGGGGATTATATCAACGCGAATTATGTGAATATGCCTATATCTGGTACTGATATTGTTAATAAGTATATAGCGACACAAGGACCTTTGCAGAATACGACCGAGGATTTCTGGCAGATGATCCTTGAGGAAGAGTGTAATTTAATTGTTATGTTGACTACGGTGATAGAAAGGGGACGTGCCAAGTGTTACAAATATTGGCCAGTTGTTGGGGATAGTTTATCCTTGCCGAATGTTACTATTAAATGCGATAAGGAGCAGACTGACGAATCGGGCAGTTTTATTTTTAGAGATTTCACGCTTATCGACAATAAGGTATGTAAAATTAATATTTAAATGTAAATTTTTTACTCAGAATGTTAATTGCTTGAAACACAATATAAAAAGAACAGAATATTGTTTTTTTTTTTCAAGATGGCTGAGTGTGACACTTGTTCATAAACACCTTGTATATCTAATGATCCTGCAAAAATATTCATATTTTAATCTTGTTTTCTGATTATTTTTTTAGACGAATGATGAACGCACGATAAGGCACATGCAATATGTAGCATGGCCAGATCATGGCGTTCCTGATTCACCATCAATGTTCCTTGCATTTACTGATCAAGTGAGAGAGGCTCGTTTGGATGGCGGTACGTCTCCAATAGTGGTGCATTGTAGCGCCGGTATTGGACGTACTGGTGTTCTGGTACTGATGGAAACTGCCATGTGCCTTATGGAAGCGGGACAACCCGTCTATCCACTGGGAATCGTTCGCAGTATGCGCGAACAACGTGCCATGATGATACAAAATGCTGTAAGTAACAAAATAGTAAAAAAACTGAAATATGATTATATTTAATCTAATGATATTTGTATTTTATTTTTCAGAGTCAATACAAATTTGTATGTGAAAGTGTTCAATCAGCGTACACAGAAAAAATAATATAAAACCTGTGCTGAGCCGACCTAAATTAAATATAAGAAAAATTAATAAATCGGAAACTCGTATAAATTATAAACTAAGCACAAAATATGTAGGTAAGTTTTAAACAAATCGACAATTCGTTGGAATTTTTTAGACGACAATTTTTATATATAAATCAATTCTAAATAAAAGCGCAGCCGTTTAGTGCGCATCCATCCCCCATGTATTTTATCCATCCTTTAATCAAAACCGTCTTAAAGAGGTAAAAAGTATCCCGGTTGTAAATAACACTTTCAAAAAGACAGCCTGGATATTTTTCCGTCCAATCAAAAGTTTTTTATAAAAAAATACTCATTTTAATTTATTTAATCATAAGTAATTAAAATAAATGCATTTTAGTTCCCGTGTCATGAAACGAATCAAACCCGTACTTTTATTTTATAATGAAATTATTATTATAATAAGAATAATATTCTAAATTTTATTAAGTTTAATGTATAGAATGTTTTTTTCATGTATAGAAAAAAAAACATTAATTACACGCATTCGTGGTAGGTTTTATTTAATTTTTATTTTATATTCGAATTGTAAATCCGAAATCATTTAATTTTTTTTAAAGGAATGTTTTATTATATATAGTTATTTAAAATATATATATATTTTGTATTAAAAGAAAAATGAAAAATATAAATCTGATGGAAGCTTAATATATTTAATGTATATTTATTTTAGTTAAAATTGTATTTTGAATAGGATCGATCCAGTTATATATATATTTTTTTTATTTTATTTGTAGTTTTATTTTAATTTTTTACATAGTGGGTCGGTTTTATTTAATGTTATTTTGAATATTAACCGTTTGCAGTCGAATATTGGTTTCATTAATTATTGAGTATCATAAATTACAAATTTGGTGCACAAATGAAATTATAAATTGTAATAAAAGCTTTGCTTTGCTATATCTTGTGTGTGGCTGTTTTAAGATACAATACTCGTATTATGTTAAAAAATCACGGGGTTTACTCTACCTGTTTATGTTCTATGCCCGGGTAACTATCGGGGATTGGGGATTAAAACTATTCTTAACTTAGTAAATACATTAATACTATATACATTACATCATCTATCTCACATTTCTTATAAATTTGTTTGTGATCTTGCCAACTTTTCCAGTTTTTTTTCCTCTGGTGACATGAGGTTTTTAGTGGTAATAGCGGACTAATTGTAGTTGCTCATCCTTAAAAGCTACAATTCTGCATGAACTTAAGTCATAAGTATTGTAATGATTTTTCGACCTCAAGCACAGTCTTGTTTGAGAAGTTTTTTGAGGCTTTGAATTGTGATTTCAATCTTTTCACCAGTATTACTCAAGGTCCTTTCGGACATCCAGGAATCAGGTCTAGGACCAGACTAGGACAGATTTGGTTGATGCGACTGGATTTTTTATCAAATTGCTGTTCCTTAATTATCACCATCATCAATCGTAGCTAGATCAATCCATTTTTCAGGATGAACCTTCCCAGTTACTTATTTATAATATCCTTCTCTTTGCTTGATGTATCGTTTTTCTCAAGGTTTTTAGATGTTCTCTGCCAAGTTAAGCAGGCTATTTTTCTGATATTGTATCGTTTAAAGGCCGCTTTACGTTTCTTGGCGATCATTGAATTAGTCTGCCTGTCCATCGGGCTACGTGTCTCGCTCATTTCCATTTCAGGGAGTTTACTCTCTCAATGATCTCAATTACTTTTGTTTTTTGGCGGAAATATTGTTTTTGGATCACCAGGTTCTTAGTGTCTATTATTCTGGGAACTGTCTTACTTTGAGACAATCATTAGTTGTGTAAGCCATTTTGGTATTACTTTCGTGGCCTCCTTTATCACCCTAGCTGTGCTACTGTCGTGTCCAGCTACTTTTCCCATTCTCAAGGTCATTATCGCCGCATAAACTTCTTCTGAAAATCTATTTGGATCTATTGTTATCGGGTGGCGCATTGGATTTTGGTTTATCTTAGGCTACGGACACAACGGTGATTCTCGCTCCGATCACAGCATCGTACTCTCACTCGTCGCTCCTGGAACAGTGAAGCTTCGGTCTTAGAAATATATAAATACGAGGATCGGAACAATGAGTAAGAGTAACAAGCTAGGATCTAAGTTCCAGTGTTGCGTGGACAAAGCATATTTTCCTAATCTTAAAATATGAACACATAAACAAATTGGGTTGATTTATTTCTGCTCGAGGCTAGACTATCAAAGCTGAGTATTTTGCTCCAACTCAACATATTAGGTTCTTTTAACGTCTACGCACGCAACATTCGTCGAAAGTCTGTTAATATTCATACACTTTTTGATAAACACGATACTAGTTAACAGTAACAGCTATATTCATAGTCGTTCGACAGGGCGCGTCCTTAGCACACACTGGCGAGGCGTTTGTTGTGTAGTTGTACAATCTCTGACTTAATACCATTGAATTGTTACTTATCAATTAATTACAAAATTAAAAATATTTGACAAAAATCAAGAAATAGTACAATGCACAATTTTTGTTGGCGCGCTGTCAGCGACGTGCTGGCTCATCGCCATATATAGACTATGAAACGTAATTGATAACGTTGCGGAGCGAACGACTATGAATACGTATGACATGTGCCGGAAGTTTTACAAATGGTTCAAATTTATTGATGCATCCAATATTTTGACTGCAATAGGTTAATATCGTATTGCTTAATTAAACTAACAGGACTGCCTTTCTAATGTGTATGTTATTTTTAAGCATAATTTCTTTATTCTTGAATTTCAAAAAGAAAACAAATGCTTTTTAAAATGGAGTAATTTTGACCAATAAAATTCATTAAGGCCATGGTTATATTGGACACCCATTGCTTAAAATGTATACATAAAAAACTGTTAATAGCATAGGTTGTGATCATTCAATACTGATAAAAATAGTTTGCACAAGCGAGTCTATTCCAATGTAACCATGTCATTGGCTGCAGTTTTGTTTCAAAATGCACAAATACTGACACAAACCAAGTTATATATTTACAGTTTGTTAATTAGTTCTAATATTTTGATATAGCAATCAACTCTTACTACACTACCAGTGATAATTCTCTTTTATATGTTGCAACTGGCTATGATTTTGAGGCAAATTATATTACTCCAATTTAAAAACACATTTAATTAATTCGAACTCGTCCAATTTATATAAGTTGTAAATACAATATTATAAGTACAAAGAAATGTGTGTATTTTTTAATATTAAGCTAAATGTACCTTTTATTATATCATATTATTTCTTCAATTTATATTAATTACTGTGTTATCTATGATTTTATTTTAAAAGCAAGATTGTGTAAAACGTTAAAAATGTGATTATTTTATTTCAAATAAAACATATAATGAATACAAATGATTTTATATTATGTAAAACTACAACAATGTTTACTGTATTCCCTTTTTATTGTATTACCAAAGCAGAGTACTCGGGGCAGAAATATTGGTCAAGCAAGAACATACGGCTCCTTCACATTGAGGACATTATAGCAGAGAAAGAAATAAGGAAGATAATTTACAAAGAGAGGATACCCGGATATGCAGAGCCGACACTCCGCGCCATGCCAATCGAATCGCGATGACTTAAATACGGCATTGCGTTGCTTTTATATTTATATAGCAACGCAATGCCATATTGACATCATTGCGATACACGACTTGACAGATAAATGATAAAAAATGCATGTGATAGCAGGTACAAAAAATGGCCACAGTCAAGGCACACCGATATACAAAAAGAGTGCCTAAAAGCAAGAAGGCAATTTACCCTAGTAAGGGCTGGTATTTCAATCATAGCTTAATCCTATGTTTAACTAAGTTTATTTCACATTATTATGATCTCTGATTAAAATAATAAATGTATTTGTCTTTCGCTATCTTGCGATGCCGTGGTCATACAAGGCATGGCGACGAGGTTTGTAGAACCGAAACAATTGACTATGCTTGACACTTGGCGTGATCTTTAGATTAAGTTTGAATAAATTATTAATTCATTTCATAAAATATATTTTAGGTTGGTAGTCAAAATTTCTGGTTTTTTTAAATTTACATCTTCATTTTATTCTGTAAAATGACAAAATAAACTTATTTAAACTGCATCTTTACTACGTTTTTGAGAATATTGTTAATCAAAAACATGTAATGCACAA
This sequence comes from Tachinus rufipes, assembly GCA_963932245.1. Taxonomy (NCBI): domain Eukaryota; kingdom Metazoa; phylum Arthropoda; class Insecta; order Coleoptera; family Staphylinidae; genus Tachinus; species Tachinus rufipes. The sequence goes on along the minus strand of OZ010747.1, from coordinate 22,829,575 downwards.
CATTTTTAAGCAACAAATTATAATTTCACCAAAATTTATTTTAAATATAAATGTCTCGCGCCTGATATATAACCATTATTTACAAATAATGCATTATGACAAGTTACATTTACAAAGTCAGTCGGTATTTTAATTAAAATACACAAAACTGATTTGAACCAATCTTAGATAAGCGGAAAATGAAAGACCGGCTTTAAATCGCTGATCAGCTAACAAAGAACAAAAAACAGGCGCCGCAAGGAAGTAGACATGACATGCGGTGTTCCACAAGGATCGATTCTAGGCCCGACTCTGTGGAACATTTACTATGACGACGGTGTGTACTGAGGCTTAATATGGGGAAAAGTATTGTGGCATAGACCTGGTAAGTGCAAGAAAGATATAGAGATGCTATCGGAATGGGCGCTCAGAAGGATCGGGAAATGGTTGGACAGGAAAGGCCTAACGCGGAAAAAAACAAAACGGAAGCTCTAATTTTAACAGGCGGGTATACATCGACAGCCGAAGAGCCATCAAATACCTCGGAATAACGTTAGGCCATAGCTTAAATATGTGAGAACACATGGCGAGAACGGAGGCCAAAGCAGTGAGGGTGATGAATGCGCTAAGCCGTCTAATGCCCAACATAGGAGGCGCAGCATCCGATAAAAGAACTTTGGCTCGGTTGTCAATTGGATTATAATGACAATTCTGAGTTCCGACGTCGATGTTGAATGCCACTGCGTTCGACCGTTCGTGCTGGCGACCGTGTGGGGATGGATCCCAACGGCCGCCGATCGTACGGCGGAGAACCACGGCCCGTGCGACGGCGAGCGCGAACTCCCACCGCCTAGTAAAGTCACATTGTTTCGAGCCACACGACTCGCGAAACTCCTAGAGGTATCGTTGCCAACTGTGTCTAGACAGGATATGGCCTTAGAGGCGTTCAGGCATAATCCCACGGATGGTAGCTTCGCACCATCACCCTATCGAGTGAGTGCATGAACCAAGTGTCCGAACCTGCGGTTCCTCTCGTACTGAGCAGGATTACTATCGCAACGACTGGTCATCAGTAGGTTAAAACTAACCTGTCTCACGACGGTCTAAACCCAGCTCACGTTCCCTATAGGCGGGTAAACAATCCGACGCTTGGCGAATTCTGCTTCGCAATGATAGGAAGAGCCGACATCGAAGGATCAAAAAGCGACGTCGCTATGAACGCTTGGCCGCCACAAGGCAGTTATCCCTGTGGTAACTTTTCTGGCACCTCTTGCTGAAAACTCTTCAAGCCAAAAGGATCGATAGGCCGTGCTTTCGCAGTCCCTATGCGTACTGAACATCGGGATCAAGCCAGCTTTTGCCCTTTTGCTCTACGCGAGGTTTCTGTCCTCGCTGAGCTGGCCCAGTCAAACTCCCGGCCTGACAGTGTCCTCGAATCGAATCACGCGGGAGCATATGACGGCACTCGGACAGGCCGCGACGCCCGCGACCAGCCTCGTGCCACTCTGCGCGCTTGGCTCGAGAACACCGTGACAGCCGCCGCACGGAGCGGACGGCGCACGCGCTCCGCCTAATCGAGTAAGTAAGGAAACGATGATGGGGCACAAAAACTTTAGAGCGTTGATGGAAAGGCCATAGATAAAAAGCGGTAATTAGGGTAGCTAGCGCTTTAAGTTTTAACAATCTCTGATTTAGCCTAAAACACTTCTGCGGACCTTGCTGCCAGACCTTATCAAAAGCCTTTTCAACATCGAAGATAATGACACCATTGGCCTGTTTCATACGAAAATTAGTTTTGATCTGTTACGTTGATTAGTTCATGGGTTCTGAAGCCATGTTGATGATTTGGCAACAAGTTCTCAAGCGTCTAATCGGGTGGTAATTTTGTGGAAAATTTCTATTCTTTTTTGACGTCCTTAACATTGCTTCGTAATGTTTACGAGGAACATTATAGTCTTGTGAGAAAATGTTCTCAAAGCTTTGTTTGGAATGCAATCCGGACCTGGTGCTGATTTGAGTGAAATAAGTGATCTCTCACCCTAGACTTTCGAATCGATTCAAGAATTGAAGCCATGCCAGTGCGCTGCAGACACTGTCTTACTTCTTTGTGGACCATATCAACCAGGTCTTCGTTGCAGTCCGGCGTGCATTGGAGTTTAAGGCTGTCGGCAAATGCTTCGGGACATGCCTTCCAAAGTGTATTCAAAGTCTCTTTTGCCATGAGTTAAATCGGAAGAGGTGTACGTTTATTTTGAAAGCAATCCTTCACTGGTTTCCTTTTAGGGAAAGCTCGGTTCGGTCATGAGACGTTTACCATTTGTGTCTCGCACGATTTAAAGATTGGATAAGCTCTGATGAGACCCAATCGATTTGATTATATTTTTGTGAAAGCCTTAATTTTATTGCTAGCGAGGTGAGGCTGTAATGTCAACGACAACGCTGTTAACTCCTTTTATAGGATATGAGAAAACAAGGACAAGTCAGTCTAGTAGACCGACTTGACCTTCCCCTCACTGCTTCTATATATACAGGGAGTTTATAAATGAATGGGATTATGTAATCACTTCAAATGTGCCGCTTTTTTAAATTGTTCACTATACTATTTGTTTTGACAGATCAACTTTGACAGCTGTCAAGCAAACATGTAGTATAGTGGACAATTTTAAAAAGGCGACATATTTAAAGTGATTACTTAATCCCATTCATTTATAAACTCCTTGTATATATATATCTAAGACTACTGGGCTGTGGTCCGAGCTGAGGTAGTAAATGGCTGAAAAAAAAGTTTGAGCTGAGATATTCTTGAATAAAGCGATGTCAAGAACATTCCCAGGGAATCTTTGGTAGCTGTGATAAGTTGGCATGGACGTTATCCTGGGCGTACCCAAATAGTAATTTGCCTTTAGCATTTGTTAGTCTGCAGTGCCAAGCTGAATGCTTTGAATTAAAGTGTGCTGCAACAATTGTTGGAAGCTGACCTAGTATAGCATCGAGATGATCTGCTGTTACTAGTTGGCGACTGATATGCTGAAATCAACTTTATCAATCACGGTCCAGGAACATTAATTGCAATCGAATTAGCTTCCAATTCAACACTTAGAGGCGTAGGGACTAAGAGGATTTCAGATAATAAAATCACATTAATGCTATTTTTGAAGAAGAATGCCTCTAGTTCCTTATTCTTTTGATTTATGCCATTACTATCAACAGTTTGAGCCAACGCTCGTTGGTGCACTCTCGGACTAGAAGAAGATCTTCCTTTATAACAGACACGTGTTCCGCCTCAAAGCCAGTTCCATCGCAAACTTCGAGGCCATAACATATCTGCTTCCAACGAACATTAACATATTTGTCGGCGGCGATAGTTTAACCGGGAAGACATCTCCATCGACATCCGCCGAGACTTTGTGGTACCATGAAGGGTGCCTCCAACTTCAGGACAAATTTTCTGAAGAGACAGTCCCAAAAAGCATCGTTTTCACTCCCTGCGGCAATTCCCAGGGAGAAACAAGCCAGTAGCTGCACAAACCCCACATTACTAACAGAACACCAGCCAAGAACTGCGGTCAACTACCGTCTCCGACGAAACCTAGACCGTAACACCTTGAATTTGCACGGAGAAACATCAACCAGCACTCAAATCCTATGGAGCCATATGCTTTCAATGTTACAATCCTGAGTTCTCAAAGCCCGGAGAACCACATCACCAAGGTGAACACAGTAGTTTGGCACTGGAGGACATGCTGACGCTCCAGACTGCAAAGGGACACACAACTGCATACCAAGTGAGCAATTACTGTTATCTACCACAAAGTACAGAGAAATGGTCCGCCAGTCCTCACTGTAATCACCGGCTCCCCCCACCTATCACTATGCAGAATAGGAGCAGGTAACAAAGATACCGCCATGGGTGATTTTTCTAGTTGGTACTAAGAATGAATTTGATGTGAATCCAACACTTTAAAAAAAAATCATGAATCTACCACACCGAAAGCTACTTTTGGCACAATGATCATGTCTGAAGTTACCAATAAATTGTGATTTTTTAAATAATTAAATTAAAAACAATTTTTATAGTTAATAACAATATTTATTCAGGTTTCTTATATTTAGCTTGTATCCACACTCTATACATTTTCAACATTCTTCCCCTATTCACTTGCAACCGCCTATCGACCTTATTTTGGACCTCTACAAATCCTGCTTTTTCAAACAATTCTTTGATTTCCTCTGAAAAATTATTCATTAATTTCAGTTATATACATTTTTTGTTATTATTACCTTGTGTAAAGAAAAATACCCGAGTACCATCACCACGAGCATAAAAATTGGTCCCTATACACCTCCCAGGTTTAAATCGTAATTGAGCCAAATCATATCGACCATAATCTCTGAATAAAACCATACCACCAGGTTTCACGTATTTGAAAAGTTGATTAATCACATGTTGGAATCTATTTAAAAGCAAATTTATCAATCCATTTAAATATCACATTTTAATTGTCAAATTGAGACTATAATAATTAAGTGAGAAATAAAATAAGAATAAATTGTTAAATTTACTTTTCTGGATGTATTGCTGAAAGCACGAAAATCAAAACGGCAACATCAGCCGTATTTTCCTCAAATGGAACCTCCCATTCCTCAGCCGTAGCATCCAAAACAAATGCATTACATCTACTGGTATCATATTCCGGTGTTTCCTTCAAAATATCAATAGCCTTTGATGAAAAATCACAACAATAAATGAAGAGATTTTTACTTTTTGTATATTGCATTATAGGAAATATCGTATTACCGACACCACAACCAACTTCAAAAATTGTTTTATTAGTTTCCAATTCATTCTGATCACCTAATTCAGGAAATTCAGTAAACAACCAATGACGATCTTTAAAGAATCGATTTGTATGAATATCATAAAAGGAATCCCAATGTTTACCGGCTTCATTTTCGTATTTTATGAGCTCATCTTCTGTGAATTTTATAACGCTATTTGTTTCTACTTTACGTTTCGCTTCTTCTTCCTGTGTTTCATCCCATTCAACATCATCCCTATATATATAAACAGAATAAATTTCTTGTAGCTAAATCACCCTGTATGCAATAAAAACAACAACATAACCAAACTTATAAAATTTTGAATTTAATTAAATTATTAATCCATTGTTTATAATAATGCATAATATGTGACCTACCATGCATTAAACTCGTAAACACGTTGTTTATCAGTTAAATATCGAGAACCATGCATAGGTTTCTTTCTATATCTTGTGTGACATAACCTTAAATTCTGACTTAATTTATTAATTAATGTAATTATATGTCTCGTACCAAGCATTATGTTCAAAGACGTCTTCTTCGTTAACCAGAAATCTATTTCCAAATTGGGGCCTAATGTCACTTTCCTTCTGTGCCATTTCAAAAGTGTCAAAATAACAAATGTCAAATTAGTTACAAGTTTAGTTCACATAACATTTTTATCGATATAGTTCAGGAATTACTTCATAGGTGACGCTACTTGTTATTTTTATTTATTTTATTTAACATTCCGTAAAGTTTATGATGTTTGATAAATTGTGCAATTGGTTTAATTATATTTATAGATATTTATTATCTAAATAAAAACAGAAGGCAGCTTTCTTGAATTGTTTAACATTAATTTGTAATAATTTTTAAAGAAATATTAACTTAATCAAGCAAAAGTAAACGTTTTAATTATTAACTAGTTCATAGTTTTATTATGTTACAGTGTATCTGCATCAAGAAATATGAAGTTGTTTCTTTATCCTAGACACCGTTTCCGTGCCGGTAACAATCCCATTCTTCGCGGCGTAGCTTGGGGCACCGTGAAGCGTGATTGAGACTGGGGAGTGGGGTGGCGCCTGGAAGTTAATTTTAAACTGGTTCTTTTGGAGTGGCCATGTTGTCTGATTTTTTTTTGCAGCACTATGTAACAAAACTCGGGTTACATCGGTTCCGGGGTCAGTCAATTTTGTGATATTTTTTAAATCTAAAGTAGTGGTCAGAATTTTGCCATTCCTGTCTAAAAGATTTTTTTTTGGCAGATAGCACGTCTATCTTTGTCTTGATGCGAATGCCCTCATTCTTTGGCTTTTTTTGGCTTCTCGTTTTTTTTACAATTTTTGTTTGTTTTTTTTTGCGTTGTTGGTCCTTGATTGCGTTCTAGACAAGTTAGCGCTGGTGTTGAGAGATTAGAGTTTATTTGTTAGTCTTGAGTAGTTTTTGAACAACTTGCAGAAATTATTTAAAGGTTTTTTTTTTTTGATTGTCATTTGGTTGTTATTAGGCATTTGGAAGAGTTTGTTTTTAGAGTTTTTATTGGTTTAATCGGGAGAGTCGGTTTTATCCTCTAAAACTTCTTCCTTTAAGCACTTGTCTAGAATATTGCCTGGCAACTCCTAAATAAGTTTTAGCTGGCTAGCTGGATGGTGGCATTTGAAACTTTTGTTGCTGGCTGCAAGGTCGTACGTAGATTGGGAGCTAACAGAGCGTTGGCTGGGTGTTGTATTTGGCATATTTTGCTCCTGCTGCTATCAAGTTCATAATTGTGGGTAGGTTTGTACTTTTTATTGTTTCTTGTATTTTAGTTGGGCTCACGCATTGGACTAATTGTACAATGTATTGTTTGCTTATAACTGGATATTTGTCTCAGAGTTGACAGTTTTAGCAGATACTTTTTTGCATTTTTTTGTAGTCTTTAGTTTGTTTGAGGCGTGTTCCGTGCTGCGTTCCAAGATGTTAAGTATTGCAATTTTGCTTGATCTTTTGTCTTGGCTTACTTAGCAGTTCTGATAGCCTGAAAAAGAGCTTGTGTTTAAGACTTTTTTGTGTGTTTGGTAGCATAGGTTGTCAAAGAAATTGTACCAAATGCTTATTATTTGTTTTGATTCAGTCCGGGTCTGTATACTAACATCACGGCCGCTATTAAATAAGTATTTTTTGGTTTTATAAGTTCCTGTTTAAAGCAAAGACTTGAAGACAGATAAGAACGGCAAATTACGGTTTTGCGTAGATTATCGCATTAACCTATTAACTAAGACGCATTGCGAGATCTAGGATTGGCTATTGTTTAATCTACATATTTTGAATCTAAAAAGTTGATACTGGCAAATCCCAATGCAATCTTTTCAGCCTCACTCAACAATCTGACTGCTAGTTCAGGGGCGTTTAGATGGACCGCCAAAACCACAGAAACCATGGATACAATCCAGCAAGCTGTACCTAAACTGCATGCAGAAGGTCATGCAGTGGCGCCTTTTTTTAACACCAAATCATCACAACGCGCTTGAGAACTAGATGTCCGGGTATCGGGTCCGTCTGGGTATCTTTGCGCAAGGGGTTCCCGCATGAGAAGTTAACGAGGGCCGCATGGGTATGCGTTTCCGGCGCTGTCCACAATGACGCTAGGAAGACCTCTGTCTGATCCACTGTATTGTAGATTGTTCAGGAATCGGGGACTTCCAGAGTTTGTCGCACCCGGTAGGTGCTTTGGCAAACAGCGTTGAAGTAGCTCACTGTCCGCTCAAGTAACCGTTCTGAAACGCTGCTGCGGGGGCGAGTAGTGTTATGCTCTCGAGGTTTTTTATCTTGGAATAAAGCGAGTGTTGTTCTATTTTCTCGGCGTGGGAAAGTGGCGCTGGCAACGGTGTGTGTAATAATATTTGCCTCAATAACTATGCGCCAGCAGGGGACGTGGTTGAAAGTCTTGGAGGTGTCCAGGGTCAAGCGGAGGTCGTCATCAGGTCTTCTTTCGTCTTCGTGGTAATGTCGGATTCCTCTAAGTTTGCTACCGAGTTCATTTCACTGCACTCACTATCACTCATTGTCTTGCACCTTAGGTGTTTTACTTGATTTTGCACTTGTTGCGTCGCGTGGTCTTCTGACTTTCGTTGGGTGCGCAAAGTTGTTGTTGGGGATTCTACTGACTGATTGACTTTTGGGACTAAAAATTCAATCCTTTAATACAATAGTGCAGCCAGCCGTAGGTTCTACCTAATGATCGGTGCTGATTGGCTGCACCGGAGACCAATGGAAAGCCTTTGCATTTATTTTAGTATCAGACGAGGCATTTTGGTAGTCTTTGAATCTCTGACAGAAACCACTTTAACGACCTGAACTTCCGTCTGAGAAAATATCTTGTCCAAACTACTACAGATTATCAACGATCCTCGCAACAAACCCGACTACGAGAATGGCTTATGATTGTACGACGTCGACACTGAGTGCACCACCCCCTCACTTGACATATATAAGACAACTTCTGCAACACACTTGGCTACGAGAATGGGTTACAATAATGCAACGACGACACCGAGTGCACCGTTCACGCACTTGGCCTATATGATGACTTTTGCTATGCACACAACCCGGAGAATTGGATATCGGAACACAACGCCGACACCGAGTGCATCGCTCCTCCACTTGGCCTTTATGACAACTTCCGCAACGTCCTGGCAACCGATATGAGCGAGTGCTACACTTTAACTAACTTAATACAAAAAGCAATCTTCAGCTGCTGGACACCACTCTTGACCATTGTGCTGGAACATTACCAACACGGGATAGATCAAAGGGAAAGATGTTCACATCTACGAATCCCCGTAGAGCCTCCTCGACTCTTGGGGGAAATTATCATTTGTATACGTACAAAGATGAGGAGATGGCACTACCGACCCAGCTCTCTCATCCTACACATGCAGATGGCTTCCACTACGTGCCACCTGCATCAATCGGCATTACACACCAGCACTATGAGAGAAGTCCGGTAACTAATGGCGCCCAACGTGCGAGGCACAACGTATGCATAACGCATTGATTGAACCAAACCAGCAATGGTCAAAACAAATACCACAGTTGCAGCCACATAAAATGGCTGATTGTGGAAACTTGTTCTATAAAACAAATTGGATGGACACAACGCAGCTACAGTTGCATGGAACAATAAACCATGCTTTACAAGCAATAATGAACCAACAACAAGAGCCTACAAAACAGACACCTGGAGCAACCTCAACCATCAGCCCATTAGAGAGATCCAGGGAAAAGTTTAGCGCTCAGCTAAAATGAAAACCCAATATTATATTTCCAAAGGTTCAAAAAATTTATTAAGGATTAACACATACCAGCGAGGTCAAAGAACAGCGTCTTGATGAGTTAATTAAGAACAAAATGCAAAAGTACAAAAGGTGCTTAATTATCAAGTAGATTCACGTAGCAAACATGGTGATTATAAAAGCGGCCATTTATTTATTATTTACAAAAATGGACCTAAAATCTGTTCAATTTATTAATACGGTAGTATACAATTATCATTTTGGTAGTGGACACCGTTCTAAATGATGCTGTTGCTAGATCTATATTAACATTAGTGACTTTGCTAAATTTATTAATTAGTTTGGGTGTTAAATATTTTTACTATTTATACTTAATCTGTAGACATCTTGTTGGTGTTGTTTGTTATTGATCATTGTATTAACTTTGTTATGTTGAGTTAGTATGGGACAAAATTCTAAACATTTGTTTTTGTTTTGTTTTACTTCTAAAGCTAGTTACTTTTAGTTTATAAAATAATTGGATTGTTTCTATAATATACGTGAAGAGCTGTTGTGACACTTTTTTGTTCTCCAAATAAGTTAAGCAGCGTTTATTTTTTTTTCACACTCTCAATTAGTGTTTTCTTCTGTTATGAGACAAACTTTATTCAAAACTAGTTATCATTAGCGACAACTCTAAACATTGGGATTTTAATTCTATTTGGCTTAAAGTCATATTTGAAACACTGCAAAGTAAAATAAAAATATGTAAAAAATAAAAAAATAACAAATTTTACAATAAATAATAAACCAATTCAGTTGTTTATTAATAATTTTGTTTAAATAATACTAAACTAAACACTTGAAAGATTTGAGTATAAAGATATTATAGAAGTCGCAAATCAAAAGAAAATCATTAGTTTTATTAACTGCGTAGTTAATAGGATGTGAACGCTGCTTTTATTTTGCTAAATAAATCGCAGATAAGCGTACAGATGGCGCGTCAATGGAATGTTAGTCCTACCGTTCGTGAAAGTGCTGCGTTAAATTTAACTAATAACTCGAAATTAAGTTTAATCTTGTTAACTTAATAACTATTTTTTTATTTAAAATGATTCCATCAATATAGTTCTCAAAAACGTTAGTTAGTTAGCAGTTCAGTTACAAGTTGAGTAAATTGCAGTCGCGAGTACTTAAACTGCACGGTAGATCTATGTTGTTCCATGACGTCACGCCGCTTGACATTAGTCGGTATTTTCCCCCTAGCAGACGTGCATAATTTGCGCCTAGTAAAATCTTTAACATTTCTATAGATTTTCAAGTAAATAGACGGATTTTTATAAGTAATTATACAGTGTCATAAAGTACAAATTACAACTGCAGACTGACGTGCCGCTCCCTATCCGTATATCGCTCCCAGATTCAAAATCGAAATCCGACTCTTGTTTTGGGCGTATTTTGACAAGTGTCGGAATCGCGGAGGGCGGTGACGATTGTTTTCATCGAACAATATTTAATTGTATAAATTCGATAGCGAATATACTACTACCTACTACCCCACGGTCGAGAATCAAGTGCCTTCGTGATTGCAGTGGACGAAATCGAGAGACAACCAGCCAGCATTTTAAAGGTAAATAATCCAGTCCTACCTCAATATGCCACCATTTAAATATATATTATTATTTTGTTTTTTTATTGTTGTTTACCGCATGACACGCAGACAATTTTTGTTTGTTGTGCAATATGTGTGAGGGTGTTAATCATATTTATGGGAAATCAATAGCAACGTAAAATATAATTATCACGTTGCATGTCTGGGCATGTTTTATAAAGAAAACACAAACAAGAGTAAGTTTTATTGTAATAATATGAAGTAACTTGCGTCAATTTTAAGCTCCACTTTAATCTAGAATCAATAAGGATTTATGTTGGAAATGTGTCAACAAATATATAAAATGCAATTATTGTCAACGTCGACAAGACAATCAAAATTTATGTTCAAAATCATATGACACAACTTATGACACAAATAAAAATTCTTTTCTATTTTTATAATCAAATATTTGATAATAATAAATATTGATTATGGTATATCCAGTCAGACAATAGGATACTATTAAATTATCATAATTTGTATATAATTAAGCTTGTCACTTGTGACAGTCAATTAAATATACAAGTGTAATTAATGTTTTGTATTTAGAATTATTTAATTTTTATTATTATGATCAAATTAATGTTTTTCAAGATGCTTTTTAAGTCATAAGTTTTGAGTTTTTTAATCTTTTAAAGCATACGCTTACTTTTGAATTTTATATCTTGAAGGGTAGGTAATGGGACGAATTGGCCTGAGAACATATTATCTAGAGACTAATAAATCTTACTTTTTAAAATTGTTACTGTTTTAAGAGCAAACATTTAGCGCGTTTTGTTCCTGTTGAAGAAATGAAGAAGTCTGAGACTATTTTAAGACGTCTGCGACGTCTGCGACAACAAGCGAATCTGCCACCAGAGTACTTGAACAACGGTTCTTTCAAAGAACGGCCGAGATTAGAATGAGATGAACATCTACCCACGACAGTGTTTTATTGCAGCCGCAGAACAAAAGCGGCTACAGGATGCACACCCAGCGAACTACTGCTAGACCATAATTTAGCGGAACCTGGAAGCTGGGATGAACTGGAGCAACCCCGCGAAGACGAAGGTCACCAGGCTACAGAAAGCCAGACAACAGCAAGCGGCGTACTTCAATAGCTGTGACAGGCCAACGTACTCTAGTATTAGGCAGGAGAGCAGATGGTATGCGGATGCGGATGCGCGAAAGGTTTTAGCTATTATTGCTAGGACGCAAGAAAATTATTACAACCGCCGGGTTCCACTGCTACTAGCGTAGTAGCACGGTTAGAGAGAAAGTATAAATATTGAACTTTTACGCTGCTCAGTTCAGTTTCTATCGAGCTATCGAAACAGCTGTACTGAATAGGCACCTTCTATTCACATTGAACTAAGTTTAATCTAGTAAATTACAACGACCCTAGCTAGATATTGACTTTGCTTTGACTACTGCAACGACATCGATGACCACTTGTACACAGACGACTGCACTGGGGAATTTTGCCATGCTATCCGGCTCCAATACACTACTTTTGCTACGAATATAGATAGAACGAGTATAGACTTGACGCCGATACTGAGCCGAATGTGCACTCCGAACTTCTGAACCAACTTGACGTCGGTGGCTGAGAACCACCTACCCACGACTTGCTTCCAAACCCTGGGGCAAATTACAACCGAGGAGGAAGTGGTAATCCACGCTATAATTTTCAGCTACCCCACCGGCGGATGGGGTATTATCTACGCGGCTTCGAGCCAAACCAGATGGCACTTGACCTTCAGATGTCATCAATGAATTGGATTTCACGGTCGAAAAGGACTGCTAGATTGGTGATGGCTGCAATAGGGTACCTAAATACTAATATGAAGACTGTAACAATAAAATCAATCAGCGACTTTATATCGTCAGAATATGTGATTTCAAAAAGTACATTCCAAATTATCTAGCAAAGGGAGTTGCTTTTGGCGCAATAAAAAACTCGCATGGTCGATATATGCTTGGGGATGCATTTATGTCTCATGTTTCAAAACCAATGTCAGCTACAAAAAGCAATGAAAAGAAGAAGAAAGCTTTTGGGGGTAAAATACAAAAATTGTCTCCGAAAATACGTAGGAGCCGTCTTTTTATTATAATAGTAATTAACGATGTTGCTTTTCTTGCAAACGTCAGTAGTCACTAAATTAAAGGATGAGTTAATGATATTCAGAATCTTTATGACTAACACTTGGGTGGTGGGCGGGTGACCAGTTTATAATTACGCTCGAGTAGTTTGAAGTGGAGTCTCTTATCTGGAGCGTTAGTTTTTCTAATTAGAGAAAAATGTGTTGTGATGAGTACGCTTTTTTTCGGATTAGAAGAAAAATGTAAGTAGGTTCCTTGTAGTGGCTCGATGTTGCGTGCACTTTAAAGAATCCAATAAATTAGGTTGGAATTCCTGAATTTGCGGCAAAATTCCCAGATGTGGCAGTTTTAACCTCTGGCGTAATTTGCTGTGATGTAGAAGTATGGTTCAAAATGTTGACTAACAAAGTTCTACGACTTAGTTATGATGCTACTAGCCTTACAAAAGACGCAAAGCAAATTACATTTTTTAGAGAAGTTGCTTGTGCCAGACCTTGTCGAAGGGTTTTCAATGTCGAAACATATCATCCCCGTGATTTTCTTTTGTCTAACACCTTTGACTATATGGTCCGTTACGAGGTTTAGTTGATGGACAGCTGAATGTCCTTATCTGAACCCATGTTGGTGGGAGGGAAGATTGTGATTCTGTCCAGGATTACACTTTTTATGACCTTACTTGGTGCATAGAAGACTGATAGGTCGGTAGATTTGGGGAAACTTTTGGTGTATTACAGGTTTTAGTATGTTTATTAAAAGTGAGTTTTTTTTATTCAGTAGGAAAGTACCCAGTTTGAAGAATTGCATTAGCAATTTTGGTAAGCGTCATTATTTATGCAGGAACGATTTTAGAGCTCGTGTTATTTTGTCAGGGCCAGGAGCAGACCAAGTTATCTGATTCGAGAAGGTCTAACGCTTTCTAGCGGCGCGTCGTCGTCAGCAGCTTTCAGGAAGTTGTGAACTCTATTTTTGCCATGAATTTCTGGAATGGGGATTTGTCTATTCCATAAGGCTTTGGAGATCTTCCAAGTTGGACTGTTGCCTTCTGTAATCGATTCTAATTTTTTTTTTAACACAAATTTTTCTTCAACCTTATGTTTTTTCTCACATTGCTGTGAAGCGAGTTTAAGATCTCACAATCTCTGGGGTTGCGATGCCTCTGCCACTTATGTTGGGCGACATTTCTACTACGCATCAATGCATTAGTATCCCAGGGTATTCCAAGAAGATTATTGACTTGAACCTGATGGATTTTAGAAGCCTTTTCCGTAGCTTGTATGATTTGGTTAGTAAAAAGTTTGACGGCTTTTTGTCGAACTTTGGCGTTAGTTCTGAAGATGTTCCACGCTGGGTGCTTAGAATAGAATAGAAGTCCACAGCAATTATTGTGAGAAAGGGATTATTGAGAATCGCATCGAAATCCGTCGTTTTGATGCGATTTAACGGTTTGATGTATACCGATGCAATCTTGATTGTGCCCAGCCCAGCCACATTTACCACTATCGCATTTGATTCAAGCAAGATAATGTATCTACTTTGGAGTGGTCCAATGATCATTTTGCAAAGATCAGTGTTCCACACTTTATGGGTACCACCGACGTTCCCAAATACGTGAAGGTAATTGATAGTTTCAGCGTTTGATTGGGTTTGTGGTTCCACTCGGACACTAGCAAGATGTCGAGTTCTCTTCGATGAAAATCCCTTCCACTTTACCCATTTTTCTAAAAAGCTGTGCGTGTGTGTGTTGTTAAAGGTTTGCGGGGACCTGCAGTCTGAGAAGTCGACGTTACCTAGGTCTACGCGGCTGGGAAGGCTGCTGATTGGTGCTTGCCCTGAATAGTTACGACAGATGAGAGTAGTAGTATAGCATTGCTTTGCGGTGTGTCTATGTCACTATGTCTGGCATTGAGGAATGCCACCGCTTAGTTTTTTGGGTTTGACCGAGACCTTTAAGCTCAGAAGCTCAATGAGGTCTATTATCTCGGAGCTTTTTGTTCTCTTTGGAAGCTGCACCATACGATGAATGTTGTTAGGAGAGAATCTAAAGCCTGGCCCACTTATTCTTTTGTGAGGAATTTGGGCACGTGTTTGATCACTACCTCTAGGCAGCGTTTATTGGAGGTTTACCACCTGTGGAAGTTTGCCATGAGAGATTTGAGGTGAACGGTTGCCTTCCTGTAATTGGCGTTAGTGGGTATTACGTGAAGAAAAGATAGCAGTTTTCGTATCGCTGAATTGCTTACATAAGCTAGGGAAAGATTGCTATTTAGATATTACAATTGCCGGGGTCTGAGGGGCCGACGAGATTAGGCGCTGATGGCTGTCGTTTTTCAGTTGCTGAGGGTGGCTGGAGGTTAGCTGAAAGACCTTTAGATAATTTAAGAGGTGGTGACTTACTTCCTTGACTTTATCCTCTTCCTTTGGCTCAGGACCAGTTTGTATTCCTCGTTGACTATGAGGGGCTTTTTGGTTGGAGGTTGCCTGTTCTTGGACGGTGAGGTCTACGGCGGCGGGTGTGGTGATGACATCTGCTGGCACGACCTGTAGTTGGGAGTTGGCGGTTTAGAACTTGTCCTCCGTGTGGACGCTTGAGAGAGGCCGATTGATCAACTTTATCTTTGTTATGTCGGTCTCTTTGGTTTTAGCTCTTGGAGCGAAGGCGTTGGGGGCTGCGTTTGAAGCGATGCTTGCCATTCAATTTTTGCAGCCATCTCTGTCATTTGATCTCTAAGTTCCTGGATCTGGAGCAGCAACCAGGGCTGCTGGAGTGGGATCTGTCTCAGTATTGCTCTTCTTCTGCTTCTGCTTTCTGTTTATCTGTCGATCCTTGTTGGTTTGGATATCTTTCTCTCTATGGGTGGGGATCTCAACAATTATTATCTTTTTGGGCATAACAAATATTGAAATTAGATCTGCAATTAAAACTGTATGGTTAGCAGTCACTAAGTTAAAGGAAAAGAAGTACATAATTTGTGGGCGGAGCACATCAGCTTATGATTACGTGCGAGTAGTTTGAACTGAAGTGCCTTGATCCCCTCGTATGTTTATCATCAAGAGATTGGGTTTTGTTCTTTCTTCTCTTTTAACTTAATGTGGTGGATGTGTGACTTTATTTTATGGTAACGGGAAAGTAGTTTGAAGTGGAGTGCTCTGCCTATTTGTTTGTTATTAAGAGATTTGGGTTTGTTCTTCTTGCAAATGTTAGTAGTCACTAAGTTGGGCGGTTGGAGTTTATGTTTACGGGCGAGTAGTTTGAACTAGTCCGTCCGTCTGTTTACTATTAAGTGGATTTTGTTTTTTTTGCAAACACAGTGGTCACTAAGTTAGAGGAGGAATATTCTTGGACGTTGGAAAGGGTACCACTGTTTATGCATTTATTTGCAATGTTGGTTCTTTTTTGATGGACGATGCTGATATTTATCTGCCGATTATGATCAAAAATGCCATTTACGTTTTGGGAAACTCATACATTTGCACGCTGCTGGCGGATCGGGAAACTTTTTGGCGAAAGTTTTGACAAGAAAAATATAAAAAAAGATTGCTTGAAAACCAGGAAGTTGTGTCCAAAATTGATTAAAAAACGAACATTTTTTTCTACGTTTTTTGCAATTTGTTTAAAGTTTCCATTCTGCGAAATGGTAAAATTGACATTTCTTAAAAAAAAATACTGGTTTTCCCCGACATTTTTCTCTAGGTACGGCCCTGTTTAAATATATCAATTTTTATCATTTCAATTGTTTAAATCTTACCGCGCAGTATTTTTGGTGCGCGTAGGTTGGTACTTTCAGTAATTGACAGCTGAAGCTGTGAAATCGGTGCCGGCTTTGCTACCAATTTCCGCACACAACTATTGTAAAATGTATCGAGTGCGTGGTAATTTCATTGTTATCGTATAAGTGATATCACGGAGATTTTCTGAAAGAATGGCGGCCGAGGGAACAATTTATGAGAAAATAAACGATTGTATATTGGTGAATTGCGAGACTGAATTAAGGTATGCACTGATTTTTTGATTATTAAGCAGATTTTTTGATGCGTGTAGGTTGGTACTTCCAGTAACTGACAGCTCTGTAATCAGTGCCGGTTTTGCTATCAATTTTAACAAAAAACTATTGTAAAATGTATCGAGTGCGTGATAATTTTATTGTTATCGTATAAGTGAACATATCATGGAGATTTTCTGAAAGAATGGCTGTCCAGGCAACAATTTATGAGAAAATAAACGATTGTATATTGGTGAATTGCGATGAACCTGAATACTGAATTAAGGTATGCACTGATTTTTCGATTATTACACAGATTTTTTTATGCGCATACGGTGGTACTTCCAGTAACTGACAGCTGTGAAATCGGTGCCGGTTTTGCTACCAATTTTCACAAAAAACTATTGTAAAATGTATCGAGTGCGTGGTAATTTCATTGTTATCGTATAAGTGATTATATCATGGAAATTTTCTGAAAGAATGGCGGCCGAGGCAACGATTTATGAGAAAATAAACGATTGCATATTTGTGAATTGCGATGAGCCCGAATACATATATAATGTATGCACTGATTTTTCGATTATTACGCAGATTTTTTGATGCCTATAGGTTGGTACTTCCAGTAATTGACAGCTATGAAATCGGTGCCGGCTTTGCTACAAATTTTCACAAAAAACTATTGTAAAATGTATCGAGTGCGTGGTAATTTTATTGTTATCGTATAAGTGATTATATCACGGAGATTTTCTGAAAGAATCGCAGCCGAGGCAACGATTTAGGAGAAAATAAACGATTGTGTATAAATGTCTGAATACTGAGGTTAAGGTAGGCCGATTAATGTCTATTATAATAAATTGTGTGTAATGAATGTATAAATATACTTATTATAAGGTTATTAGTACTACATATTAACATGTTTTTCTCGACAAAGTTGCTGATTGCTGTTCTTTTATTTAAACTTCAATTTTACACAAAATGTATTTACATATTAATGATATCGGTTGTTTCCGAAGTAACATTAGACCTCCTTTAATTATTAACATTGCTTAGAATATACACATAGTAGTTAAGCAAATTAGTTAGTTAACCAAACTTTGTTATAATCTAGGTCGGATGATTAAAGCTAATAATTAAGAAATTTTGATACAATTCCAATTATCAAACATTGTATTAATTAAAGATGTGTGCTAGTAGACTGGCGACTATCAAATTTATGGGAAATCAATAGTAAGACCATAAAACGTAATTATTACGTTGCATGTCTCGACTTATTTTATTAAAACATTAATAAACTTTTCGAAGCAAATATAAGCTGATTATTATCAAATATTTGCTGTTTTTACAGTTTGGGGGAGATGTGGCAAAACTTTATGTCGCAATAAAAAAAAATAACACAAACTTACACACAAAACTACTTTTAATTCTAAAATCGATGGCGCTGTAAAGGCGCAACCGTAATGGCTAAATTATGTCTGTCTGAAGGGGGCGCGGAAATTAAGATTGTTGTCTTCTGTCAAGATTAACATTTGACCGATAAATTATATGTTGGTGCGAATTTATTTTTATAAAAGTAATTTATATTGATTGGTGCTGTGAGAAGGGAAGTGATATTATCGCCAACACCCATTTATTTTACTTAATTGTAAAGTTTTTTTTGAAATGGTGCTTATTATTATTATACAGGGTGTTTGCGGATAAGTGTAACAAGAAGGATTTTTTTTCAGTTTTAGAAAAAAATATTTTTTTGGAGATAAGCAAAAATATAAATGCGATTTGCGATATAAAACTAAATTTTGGTATACAGGGTGTTCTAATAAGTCTACCAAGTCTTTGTAGTCAGCAAAACAATGCTTGTTTTTAAGACAAGAAAAAAGTTAAATGCGATTTGTGATATAAAATAAAAATTTTGATATAGAAATGGTTTAGAAAATAAGTAACAGAAAAATGTTAAATAAATACTGAATGATAAATAAGTTTTATAATAGAAAACATTTTAAACCAAGAAAATATACAGGGTATTCTATTACATGTAGTACGAAAAAGTCTTAGTATCTAGTAGTTTTTTGTACAGAAAATACTAACAAAAATATACAATTTACTTAAATAAATTACTTGTGCTTAATTATTAGGTTAGGTTGTGTTAGGATAAGCAAGGTTGGATTATGGTCAGTCAGAGTAAAGGAGTCTGGTTCATCATACTCCAATGGGTTAGTTTGAGTTTTGTCAGAACAAACACGGTTTTGGAGGCACTGAAACATGCGTTGTGAAGTTTATATCTGAAATGGGGCAACGACATTATATTGTTATTGAGTTTTGGTACGCTGAACGTGTCAATACAGCCTAACCTAATAGTTATCTTGGTTACTACGTTGGTGTAATATACTATTAAAGAGTTGCAAAATAAGGATTGGTCTAAACCAAAACCTAATTTAGCACAACATCGACACCAGTCCCTACAAATTTTTTGATTATGAGTTTGAGGCATGAAATTGCAGCAAGACGCTCAGTAGGTTGCTTTGCCATATATATGGAAGACAGGACACTCGGTATCAAAGTGCGAATCTCAGGAACTCTAGTGCATTTTTTGCGATTATAAAAATTATTAATCCGGCAATGCAAGAGGCCACCGATGCAAATACAAAAGCAGTCTACCTGCGCATTGAATCAGAATATGAGTATAAAAGTCTTTCAAATTAACCTAAGTTGTCGCGAATAGCACTGGATGCAAGATTGTGACAAAGGTAACGCAGCTATTGATATTGTAAATATATCTGATTCTGAGATACTGGCGTTGGTTAGTGGCATTGGCACTAAACACTGAAGTTGGTTAACAATAGCTACAGAGTTGCTTAAGATTAACTGTAGACTGGTTAGGAATAACTATTGATGCAAACGAAACGCTTATAAGCGAAGATGGCACCTGCGCAATACATTACCAGATGCTTTGTGTCAATTTAACGTGTTTATGTAAGAATATAAAGATTACTTTACGGTGCTAGAGATGAGCGTGAGAAGCAGTGCACGTATTGGCGGGAAGGTGTTGGAGTGCGGAGACTTAAATGCCACTTTGGTAATATGGCCTTTAGCGTCGAATGAAAAAAAAAAATAGAAAGAGGCGCAAGGCTAATACCGTTGAGTGAAAGAATATTAGAAACCGGCGCAGGGTTAATATATTTGTGGTACTCGTGTATGCCACTCATGTATCTGTTCTCGTCACACATTAGCTATCGACTGTATGCTATTTTTGAGCCTCGGGACCGATTTGGGGACTATTCCAGAGATTTGGAGATGCCGGATAGTTGATAGCTAGTGTGTGAAGAGAACAGATACATTTATAGCAGCGGCATACACGGTACGCACAAATGTATTAGTCTTGCGTCTCTTTCTAATATTAATTTACTTAACGCTAATAATTTATGTATGCCGCTCTTATAGATGTATCTGTCTTTTTCACACACTAGCTATTGACTGTGCGCTATTTTTTAGTCTTGTCACCGATTTGGGGACTATTCCCGAGATTTGGAGATGGCGGATAGTTGATAGTTAGTGTGTGAGGAGAACAGATACATCTAAAGCAGCGGTATTTACCAGTATCCACAAACGTATTAGCGTTGCGCCTTTTTATAATATTCTTTTGCTCAACGCTCTCAGCGATTATTTGTACATCATCTTTCTTGTGGAAACCCCTAACTTTACCGAGGCAAATAAATAGTTTGGATGGATGACAACCAGGTTCTAAGCAGCTGTGACCATACAACATAAGAAGTCTAATACATTCATGGAGCATCATGCTGAAATATCTAGTGCGCCCAACCCCTTTCAAGAAAACATCATTTTCACGTGATATTTATTTAACAGAACCAACTTTAGGTGTTTAGTTATTCTACACTAACGGCCGATATATTCACCTTTCAGTAAAGTGCTTAGTAGCTTTATTAATTGGATTGCCACGAGTAAACGTCTTTTTTTTTCATTTTTTTTTTATTTTTTAAGGACGTAGTGAGGTGTAGGCTTCAACAAGTGGCTCTTGAGATTAACTAACGGATGACAATACCTTTTGGTTTTCTTTTCTGCGTAAGTCCTGCTGTTAATTTGTCCTAGTCATTGTCTCTAATGTGGTACTAGTTTGAGGTGAGCTGGTTTTGGCCTCGCGGAATTTACCCTATACCCTATTTTTCTGTCCTACTTTCTACACTGGCATTCTCCTCTCTTTTCTCCCATTCTTGTGTTATTCAGCCTAGATATTTGCATTGTCCTTAGGTATTTTCTTAGTTTTTCTATATCTTCATTAACTTCTTCCTTGTTGTATCCTCTTTTTTTCATAAATATTTTGTGCAGCTCTATTAAATGCATCCTTTTTGGTAGTCCTATATTTACTAGTTTAACTTCTAGTGAGATTTTTGAATCTCCATTTGGGATTAGTTCTTCGTGTTCCTTAGTTGCCAGATATACTCTGACCATTTCTGCAATATCTGTTGGTACTAGGGTTTCAGTATATGTTCTTCTCTTGTCTTTCTGTTCATCTTCCATTGTTTGGCAGGCATAGTTGTTTTGACCTTCTTTGTTTCTTTCCTTTTTATTACTTTTTTTCATATTCTTTTGCTTCCATTTAGCTTCTCGTTCCTCCTTCTTTAGTCTTCTGTGGCATTTAATTTGAGTGTTTTCTTCTATTTTGGTTTACCTAAATCTCAAAGCTTCTAACTCCTCTATCTTTTTTGTCACTACTGTCGTTGCATAGTTTCTTAGTGCTTTCCATTTGTTTTTGTCACTCAGGCATATTTTAATAATTGTAGATTTGTCTACTTTGTTTTCTAATATCTTTTCTAACGTTTTCCTATCTTCCTCCCACGCTTCGCACTGTACCAGCGTATTTTCTGCGTCGTCATGCGTGTTTTCTAGACAAAATATACATTTTTCCTCTTTCTCCATCTTATTTATTTTTTGTAAGTACTTTCCAAACACTCCATGTCCGGTAAGTAGTTGTGTTGTATAGTAACACGTCTCCGGTTTTTTCTCTACCCTTTCTTTTATTTCTGGTATTAGTTCTCTTGTTCATTCTCCCTTTTCTTCTTCTTTCCACTGTTTTTGCTATCTTTCCATCATATTCTCTCTTGCTTATCTTTTTGCTTCTTGCTTACTAGTACTTTCATTTACCATTTTTTTTATACCTAATCTTTCTTCCATCATCAAATCTGCGGGTAGTGTTGCCGCAATTACTTCTAGTGCCTCTTGCGACACCGTCCTGTAAGCTCTGTATATCCTTAACCCCATGTTTCTGCGGCATACAATAGTTTAATTCTAGCCGCTGTTGCTATTAGCCTTCTTGCCCCTTCTCCTGGTCTTCCCTTGTTCGGCATAAGCCTACTAAGCATTCCTTCCATTTTTTTTGTTCCTCTTACTGCTTCCTTAATCTGTTCATTCCATCCCTTTGCTTCAAGTGTTACTTCAAGGTATTTAATTTTTTTTTAATTTAGAATCTATGTCTATATTTCTACCTAATAGAGCTACGTTCTCCGCAAATGCCGTTATTGTCACTTCTTTCGGCAGCCGCATTCTGAGTAGCTGATTATAAACTAAATTCCATAATTTAGGACCAAGTGCAGAACCCTGTGGTACTACTCTAATCAGCCTAAATTTTTCATTTTTGGTCAGTAAATTTCTCTCCTGAAGGTAGCTCTATATTATCTTAGTAGTTTTATTTGTTAGTTCCTTTTTTTTGCTGCTTCTATAATTGCTTCTCATAGTATGCTGTTGAACGCATTTTGTATATCTATCGCTACTATGACACAGTGTTGTCTTTTTCTGTATGGTCCACTGTTTGCTTCTTTTGCTATGGCTTTTACCTTTTCAATGGATCCTAGAGTCGTTTTTCCTTTTGTAAATCCGTATTGTTTCTGTTCCCATTTTCCTTTTTCTTTTATTTCCTGTTCAATTCTCCTTACGATAACTTTTTCCATAATTTTCGCTAATGTGTTGATCAGGCATATCGGTCTATACGTCGTTGTTTTACCTGCTTCTTTCTTTTTCTCAATTAGTACTAGGTTTGCATCCTTCCAGCAAGCCGGAAATTTTTTTTTCTTCAGACATCTGTTTATTATTTGTGTTTTCTCTATCTCATTTCCTTCTAGTGCTGCCTTCACTATCTCCGATGTTAACTTGTCTGGACCTGGTACTTTATTATTAGGTAGTTCCCGTATAATCTGTTTTATATCCTCCACTGTTGCAGGGACTGCTTCTGTTTCGTCCGCTATTCCTGCTGGTTCTTCTACCATTCCTCCAGTGGGAAACAATTGTTCAATAATGACTACTTCATTTTCTTCTTCTTTTAAGCACACTGCTTTCATTCCTCCTAATTTATTCATTACTATTTTGTATGGTTTGCTCCAGGGGTCCCTGTCTATGGATTCTAACATTTCTTCCCAGCATCTTTTCTTACTGTCCTTGATCGCTTCCTTTAAAGCTTTTTTGTCGTTTTTCAGTTCTTCTTCAGTTTCATCGGAATCTTCTCCCCTTCTTCTTTGTTTTTTGACTTTTCTTGCTGTTTGTATTGTTTTCTTCCTGCTTTCCTTGACTTCTTCGCACCACCAATATGGTCCTCTTCTTCCTCCTTCTCTGTATCTGAGAATTGATTTTTTCGCTGCCTTCCTCAATTTTTCCGAGTACCTTTTGCATCTTTCCCCTAAATTCTCGTTTCCAGTCACTTCCTCTGCTTCCATAGCTCTATTTATTTTTTCTCTGTCCATCCTTCTTATGTTCCATTTTTCTTCTCTTCCTTTTCCTCTTTTCCGTTTGTGCTGTATTGTATATACTTATGTAAACTCAGTGATTCTTCTTCTGTCACTGTCCAGCCTCTTACTACTCCAGCCGTTTCCCATGTTGCTATGGTAATATCAATGTATGATTTGGATCTTCCTCTTACAAACGTTGGTTTATTTCCTTGATTCCATATTATAAGATTTACGGCTGCTATCATCTCTTCAAGAATTTGGCCTCTTTTGTCGCACTTGGTCCTTCCCCATCTTGGCGATTTTGCGTTGAAATCGCCTCCTATCAGAATTTGTTTGCTCTTTTGTTTCTATAGGTTGTGTTCTGGTTCTTCTATCTACTCTTGATAATATTCCATATTGCAGTTTGGACTGATGTAACAACTGTACACTATGAGTCTGAATTCTTATCTTTTATCCACTTCCCCACTTAGTTTGTTTTTATTTGGTTTACTCACTATTACTATGTCTATTTTTCCTTTTACCGCTGTTGCCATCTTCCTCTGCCTATATTTGTTTGGATGATGTTATACATTTTGGTTTGTGTCCTCATTCACGTGTTGTCTTCAATTATCTGGATTTTTGTCTTCTGCGTTCTTTCTTGGTCTTCTCGTTTCTTTTTTGTATGTGAGCGGGCATCTTTTTGCTCTTGTTCTGTGTCCTGTTACTTTACACTCTATACAATATTCCCTATCACTGCATTTGGCTATCTGATGCCTCTTTTCTCCACATCTTATGCATAATTTTGATCTGTCTTCCCCTGTACAGTTCGACGCAATGTGGCCTTTCATCCAGCATTTATAACGAGTAAAGGTCTACTTATCTGTCAGTAGTGACAACCTTTCATTAAATTAAATTTACAATGCGATAGTATACACAGATCACTTCGACCTGTTAGTAAGAAAATAACAAAAAAATACTTTACCGTTTTTTTTTGGCATGAATGTAAGTAACCATAAACAAATAACGTCACGCAATGGTGCCACACGTGTGTTACAGAAAAGTTATTCTATCTTTTTTTCTTGCAATAATATATAGTTGACTTGGTCTTCCAAACTGTACTACTCATATAAAAACGTTGTAAGCGTTCAGTAATTACTTGATATATAAACTGGGATGAAAATACTTAAATTTCATACAAGAGAGTTTACTGAACACGTAACTATAGTTTGTCCGCGTTAAGACTGCAGTGATGGGAGTGGTTTATAAAGTCAACGTCACACAACTGTAATTGCAACATGTTGTTGTTGGTATTATAGTACAGCTAACTTTACTTTGTTTATTATATTATAATAAAATAATTTTAAATTATTTAAAAACTTGCAGAAACAATATAGTTTATTGCTTTTTAATTAAATATTATTATTTTAATAGAAATGTATATTATTCAGTTTTAATACTAAAATTTATTAAAATCTTTTCCTAGAATTGCATGACGTTTACTCATATTTAAGTTTTTGAGGTTATACTGTATGTATGTTCTATTGTAAATTGGGTAGGCCACTAAGCCAACCAGAGCATTGTTTCCTAGTTGCCATAACAACTACTACTGCAGTCTTAACGCGAACAAACTATAATCAATATTTTACCAAACTTAATTAGTCATAATTGTTTGTGTTTTGCTCTTTTTCTTCTTTAAGTCTTCCAACACTTATTAACAAGAGTTTTTAAGTCATTTTGCACTTAATTAATAATTAGTAGTATTACGAAGCGACAAAATGACATTATGAAATTACAAGTTTAATTTTAGTCATAATTAAACGCTAATTGGCAAAATGGTTATCCAGACTTGTCATATCTAAACGCGA
Source organism: Tachinus rufipes (assembly GCA_963932245.1). NCBI lineage: Eukaryota > Metazoa > Arthropoda > Insecta > Coleoptera > Staphylinidae > Tachinus > Tachinus rufipes. Next base: position 22,804,252 of record OZ010747.1, on the reverse strand, counting down.
AGCGACATAAGGTATTTAGTCATTAATAATAGCTTTTATATGTTTTCAATTATGTTATAAGAAATCGGAAAGCGACAAAATGTTTTTAGGTTTTCCTACTCTTAGTCATAAACAATTGGGGGCGACACAGAACTATCATAAAATGACAAATTTGTTTGTTCTTAATCATTCTACTCTTAGTCATAATTAATCGCGAAGCGACAGAATGTTTTTTTATGTTTTTTGTATTTAGTCACAATCAATCGCGAAGCGACATATGGCTTTTAGTCATTATTAATTGTTCTTGTATGTTTTTTGATTACGTCATAATTAATCACGATGCTACAAAATGTTTTTAAGTTTTCCTGAACTTAGTCATAATTATGAAATGAATTAATAATTTATTCAAACTCAATCTAACGATCACAGCGGCCAATGGTTAAGCATAGACAATTTTGTTTTAGTCATAATTAATTAGAAGCGACAACATGTTTTTAGCTTTCTTGAACTTAATCATGATCTATTGGTTTTTTTGTTTTTTTGGTCATTTTGAACTTAATTAATAATTAATTGCAAATCGTCAAAATGACAAACTTACGAATTCAAAAATTGAATTGTTTTTAGTTCTTTTGCTTTTAGTCATAATTAATCGCGAAGCGACTGAATATTGTTAGGCTTTTTGCATTTAGTCATAATCAATTGTCTTTTTTAGTCATTAATAATTGCTTTTATGTTTATTATTTACGTCATAATAAATTGCGAAGCAAAAAATGTAATGGCTTTCAGTCAATCTACACTTAGTCATAATTAATCGAGAATCGACAGAATGCATTTTTAGGATTTACTCATAACTTAGTCATATGGATTAGGGGCAACACAAAACTTAGTTAATCGCGAAGCGTCAAAATTCTTTTGATGCTTTTTTCAATTAGTCAATTAGAATGTTTTTTAGGTTTTCTTCGTTTAGTCATAATTATGCACGAAGCGACAACACTTTCAGTCATTATTTATAGTGACAAAGGATTTTAAGTGTTTTTGTACTTAGTCATAATTAGTTGGGGGTGATACAGGATTTTTTGTCATTTTAACTACGAAACGACAAATTAATGTTTGCTTGTCATTATACACTTAGTCATAATCAATCTTGAAGATATAGAATGTTTTTTAGGTTTTATGCATTTAGTCACACACAATCTGTTTCTGACCTTAGTCATAATAAATTGGAACCAACACAGGACTTTTTAAGTCATTTTTCACTAAATTAATGATAAATCGCGAAGCGAAAAATGACAATTACGAAATGTCAAATTTAATGGTTTTTAGTCATTCTATATTTAGTCATAATTAATCGCTTAGCGCCAGAATGTTTTTTAAGCTTCCTGCGTTTAGTCAGAGTCAATTGCGAAGCGACATATGGCTTTTAGTCATTGTCCCATATATTCCCTAATTACGTCATAATAAATTGCAAATCTACAAAATGGTTTTTTCTGGTTTTCTGAACTTAGTCATAAGAGGCGACACTTTGAATTTTAGTCATTTTGCTATTTAATTAATGACAAATTTAACGGATTTTAGTCATTATCGCAAAGCGATAGATTGTTTTGTAGCTTTTCTGCATTTAGTCACAATTAATTACGAAGCTACACATAACTTTTAGTCATTATTAATTGTTTTTGTATATTTCTCAATTGCGTCATAATAAATCGGGAAGCTACACACAATTTTTTCAGTTTTCTTGAACTTAGTTATAATTAAGTGGAGGTAACACAGGACTTTTTTAGTAATTTTGTACTAAAATAACAAAACCACAAAATGACAAATTTAAAAGTTATTTTAAACTAAACTTAATTGCGAATTGACCGAATATTTTTTTAGGATTTTTTTATTTAGTCACAATCAATGGCAAAGCGACACATGGCTTTTAGTCATAATTAATTGGAGGCAACACAGGATTTTTTTAGTTATATTGCGACAAAATTACAAAACTACAAAATGACATTAATGGTTTTTAGTCATTCTACACTTAGTCATAATTAATCGCAAAGTGACACAGGACTTGTTAAGTCATTTTGCAATTAATTAATGATTAATTGCGACTTGACAAAATGATAAAACATTGAAATGACAAATTTGATGGTTTTTAGTCATTCTACACTTAGTCATAATTATCGCGAAGCAATAGGATGTTTTTTAGATTTTTTGCGTTTAGCTACACACAATCGCGAAAGCTTTTAGTTATTATTAATTGCTTTCATATACTTTTTAATTATGTCATAATACATTGTGAAGCTACAAATGTTTTTTTTTTGTTTTTCTGAGTTTAGTCATAATATTTTTTTTTTGTCATTTTGCATGTGCAATGATTAATCACAAAGGGACAAAATCATAATTAATTGCTTATTATTTTGCACTTTGTTAATAATTAATTGCATATTGTCATTCTGACAAACTCACGAATCGAATTTTTTTTAGTTATTCTGCTCTTAGTCATAATTAATCGCGAAGCGACAAAATGTTTTTAGGTTTTTTGCATTCAGTCATAAGTCATTACTAATAGATTTTATATATTATAATAAATTGCGAAGCGACAATTTTTCTTTTGTCTTCTCTTTCTAGTCATAATCAACTAAAGGCGACGCAGCCACCACGAATTGACAAATTTAATAGTTTTTAATTATTTTACGGTTAGTCATAATAAATTGGAGGCGACACAGGACTTTTCAGTCATTTTGAGTTTAATTAATAATAAATTGCAAAACTCCCGAATGTCAAAACTTTAATGATTCTTTTGTTTTTTGCGCTTAGTCATAATTAGTAGCGAAGCCGCTGAATGTTTGTTTAGACTTCCTGCATTTAGTCATAATCAATCGTGAAGCCTTTTAGTCATTATTAATTGTTTTTATTATTTTTTTTTCGTATAAATTTAGTCATTCTACAGTTAGTCATAATTAAACGGATTTTTTAAGCTTATTTTAACTTAATTATAAAATTTGCGAAGCGTGAGAATGTCAAAACTACGAATCTACAAATTTAATGGTTTTCAGTTCTTTTGTCTTTAGTCATAATTAATTAATTAATCGTGAACGGACAGAGTGTTTTTTAGTCATAATCAATCATGAAGCGGAGCAAACCTTTTAGTTATTATTAATTGCTTTTATATATTTTACATTAAGTCATAATAAATTGTAAAGCGACAAAATGTTTTGTAGTTGTTCTGCACTTAGTCATAATCATTTGTAGGCGACGCAGATTATTTTAGCCATTTTGCACTTAATTAATAATTATTTGAGAAGCGACAAATTGGTTTTTTAGTCATTCTATAGTTAGTCATAATCAATTGGAGGCGATATAGGACTTTTTTAGTAATTTTGAACTAAATTATCGAATTAACGAATCCACAAATTTAATGATTTTTGGCTTTTTTACGCTTAGTCACAATTAATGACGAATGTTTGTTGGGATTTAGTCATAATTAATCGCTAAGCGACACAGTCTTTTATAGTCATTTATTATTAATTGCTGTTATGTTTTTCAGTTACGTCATCATAAATTTCGTTGCGACAAAATGTTTTTTTGCACTTACTCATAATCAATTGGAGGCGATAATTTTTTATTCATTGTTCTATTAATTAATAATAATTTGAGAAGCAATAAATTTAATGGTTTTTAGTCATCTCTAGAGTTAGTCATACTTAACTTTGGGTATAACAAGTATTTTGTTAGTAATTTTATATAACTAATAATGAATTGCGAAGCATTTGAGTGACAAAAATACATGACAAATCTACAAAATGATAAAACTACGAAGCAACAAATTTAATGGTTTTCAGTAATTGTTTTTCGATTTTCCTGAACTTAGTCACAATCAATTGGATGCAATCTAGTACTTTTTAAGTCATTTTGCACTTTTAAATGCGAAGCGACAAAATGACTAATTTAATGATTTTTAGTCATTTTATACTTAGTCATAATTATTTGCGAAGCGACAGAATCTTTTTTAGGTTTTTGCGTCACAGTCAATCATGGTTTGTAGTCATTATTCATTGTTTTTATATATTCTTCCATTACGTCAACATAAATCGCGTTACAAAACTGTTTTTCTGATTTTATGAACCTTTACTCATAACGAATTGGAGTCAACACACGATTTTTTAGTAATTTTGTACTTAATTAATTATTAATCGCGAAACGGCAGAATGTTATAGACACACCTTTTGCCGACTCGGAAAAGCTAATATGGCATGTGACGTCATTTATGGGCAAGAGACGCGTGTGTGAATCTTGTATAAAATATTCTGTTGAATTTTGTAGTACTCTTATTTGATAATTTATAATTGATATTTATTGTCGTAAAATGTTCTATAATGGATAATTATAGGCGTTTGTTTAACAATTATAAATGGCAAATCTATGAATTATTGTTTTTGTTAAATAAAATTTAGAGATACGCCGTAATTAACGGCATAAGCCTACAATTACGCGTGACGTCATTCGTGGGCTTATAACGTTGCTATATTGGCTTTGACACGCGACGAGCGGAAAATAGCTCTATAAGTTTTTAAGTGTATATGGTCTAAGATTGGTACTTAGTCACAATTAATAACTAAATGTATTGGTAATTTTGACTTTTTATATGAATTGAGTTATTATTTATTAGTACTGAAATGTATATCTACTAATCTTCTTACTGTATATGGAAGAAGGCGATTTATATATTAGCGATAAAGGGTTTAGAACAAATTGAGTTTTATACAGTGTTGAAAACCATTACTTAAAATTTGCAGCGACGAGAGATGAGTGATTGCCAATTGAATAGAGCGTCACTTTCCGATGGCTGGGATTGATGTATAACAATCTCTTATACGACGACTTCCAGTATTCATATCCTTCGCAACTTATCTTTTTGCACATTTTAATCAGCAAATATGTTATATGATATTTAACAATGTTTGTTTTATTTGGGCCACACTGTATAATACTATTTTGCATTATATTTTTGTTGTGAGAATTTTCCAGATAAATCTACGTTACAATTCATTCTATGGTCATATATTATATTACTTCATTGATTGAATTAAGACGTACGTCATTCTGATGAATTATATAATCAATCAAGCTAGAAGGCTATAGGGAGCGAGGAAAATTCATAATTATTAAATTTCATATTCTATCAATCTTCTGAATGTTGCTTTGCGTAATATGTAGACATTGTTTAGATTAAATTAATATATTGGTACCGACCTGTTGTTACAATAGCAATTATAATAAGGCAATTAATCTCTAAATTAAGATGAAACGTGGCAATTTCAAGTGTTAATACTTAAAGAGATATGAAATAATAATCTGCACTTACCTCGAGCACCCTCAAAACATATTTTAAAGCGTGGTCGCTTCACTTGCATAAGTAATATCAGTAAATGGGAAGTAAGCTAAAAGATAAAGCAATTTTAGAGTGCTTCCGCAAAATATCATTTTCTCTTGGTTTATGCGTATAAATGGACGATTTCTTACAATAATTTTTTTTATAATGTTAATTAAAGTAATGTTGTTAATTTGAACGATACAAGCAATGAAACTAAACTTTTTTTTGGTTGCTGAAGGAAAACCACTTGATACACTGAGATTTACGGTTTGGTAGAGCATCTACTGAGTTTAGTGGCTAACCCAGACACGGCCAAAATACGGCTCGAAGGGAATTTTTTAGTAAAAATCAATTTACTTTTTAATAAATATTTAATTAATTTGGTAGATATATTGTCTAAAATGGGCATTAGGTCATTTCTAGTTGCTCTCAAATCTTTCTATAAGTTACACAAAATGTAAGAATTAGCAAAATTTTTTGTAGGCTATAGGTCTGTTCCAACATACGATTTGGACAGTTTGCAATCCGTCCTGTGCACTTCTTATAGTGCCATACTCGCTACGAGCGTTCGGCGCCCCTCTCGTATGTTTGTGGTGCGCGATAATAGTTCCACACAAACATACGGGATCTACAGTTTAACGTGGAATCCAAACCACACCACTAGAGGGGTTTACTAGGCAAATACTTTGCTGGTTTGCCATTGCCTTGCAAAGGAGACGACCGCATCGAAATATATTCGACAAATTAGATATTGCCACTGCCGGGAATCGAACCCGGGCTGCCTGTACAACAGTCCTCGCACTAGACCATTGTGCTACGGTCGCCTCACACAAACAAATATTTGTCATCCTTAGGCAATATTTTAAACACAGTAATTTGTTTGTGTGCATAGTTTGAACGGTTTGCAAACTGTCCAAATAGTATGTTGGAACAGCCCTTATATCACCGTAACTAGTTTCAACCTTTACAAGGCCATCATCGGACGGTGATACAAACAAGTATGAATATAAAACAAAATTTACAAAGCATATATACAGTTTCCACCTTTCTGTACATTTTATGTTTTACTGTCGTATATATGCTTTGTAATTTTTTTTTTCATATTCACACTTTTATGTATCACCGTCCGATGATGACCTTGTAAAGATTGAAACTAGTTACGGCTTTTAAATATATTTGTGATATAGTACATATTAAATGTGTTTTTTAGCACTTTTTAATGATATATGAATGTGGCTTAGACTTAAATCTTTGACTTTAACGATCGAGATTTGTTATTTCAAGTTTTTGTAAACACATTTAATTGAGGTGCAACATTTTCAATAAGAAATTTATATAAAACGAATATTTAAAAGCTAAATTTTAGTAAATGAACTCTATTTACTGAAATTAAATATAAATACAACTTGGGGAAAATATTCTCTTTTAGCTCGGATTATATCTACCCCCTGGCAATATTCCAGTTGCCGCCGCCGCCGCCGCGAACGAATCGAAAGAATCCCGCTTGTCGATGTAATTTAACATTTAAAGTAATCCCCGAGTCACAGAATACTATAATCTTATTAGAAAGCATAAATCTAATTAAAAGGAAGAATGTCTAACAGAAAGTAATACCGCGTAATGGCTATTTAGAAAATCGTGTTTTCAATTAATTTTGCTCGTCCGTTTGTTATTAATATTATTATTGAAGGGATTAATTTTAATCCAATGGAAATAAATCTAAAATTTTAATTAAATTTATTGGTTGCGATAGGAAAATCTAAATTTTTAAATGTTGGTTTATTTCAGTCTGATTATCCATCCGTCTGTAGGCGATAAATATGTAAATCTGGTTACTAAATATTTACTTATGTATATTTACGTAAACCACAAAAACGGCGCGGAGTTTAGTAATTCGCTAAAAACATTTCCATAATGTGGTTTTATCATGAATAATAATAATGAAAATATTATTTTATTTAATATATTTATGTGTTAGTACTAGCTAAAAGACAAGTTTATTAAGCGAACTCAGTTCTTAAATACATTAATGCATTTCTAGATGATAATAGGTTTGCTCAAGCAGTAATTCAGAACATTCCACAAACTGTCAGATGCATCCTCACAAATAATTTACGTTTAATTTGTTGTTTTATTGTGTAACATCTCACAGTTTAAGGAATTGCTGCTTCGACGAACCTATTGTTCTTCTAAATCTCTCTTAAGGATTTATTACAAATTGCGACAATGTTCTAGTGACGATTTAGGCAAGATGACAATACTCAATTCACATAAATTGAGCAATTAATATTTTTAAACGTGTTTTATATAATGTACAAAAATAGAGAATAAAGAACTAACATTAGTAAACATGTCTAGGTTGAGGCATTTTTACGATCGGAGAAGTCCTAAAAAAAGTTTAGAGCTTTACTTTACTCAGTTAAACATAGAAATGCAAGGTCAAAACCGTATTGTAGTAGACATAAGCAAGAAAAAATTGCGTTTTCAATATTGAACTTGATTTTGGAAGATTTGAATTTTTTTGTGGGCAATGCGGAAGGGTCTACAGGGTTTTTTCGACGTTTATTTCAAAACTTGGGTGTCGGCTTTTGCTATTTTTGACATTTTGTGAATAGAATTTGACATTTTGGTTTACAATATTTTTTATAATACAATAAAACTTAGTTATTTTATAAAGAAAACTACTTTTTTTAAAAGCTTGTCCCGGATTTTGGTGCCTTTTGACAGTTGTTCAAATTGAAATTTTGCAGTTTTAACATTTTATATACAAGAATTTTACAGTTTTTAAATGTTTTTTTCAATATTTTGGTTCTTTTTAAAAATATATTAATATTCAGCGGAATATTTCAATATATTTGTACTTTATGGCCGGACGTTGGTATTTTTGACAGATCATGGCCGAATTTTTATACTTTTCAACACTTTATGGCCAAATTTTGGTTCTTTTTAATAATATTTTGATGTTTTTGCAATTTTTGTCGTATTATGAATTAAAGTTTGCACGTTTTACATTTTTAACAGTTTAAGACTAATATCCGGCTTTAGTGCTTCCTAACAATAAAATATTTTTGATTTTTGATTAATAAAATTTTGCACCGTTAAGGTTTTTGGTCGGATTTTAGTTTTTTTTTTTTACATAATTTTAATATTTTATGGTCGGAGTTGGTTATATTTAGACATATTTTAATAAAATTTTACACTTTTTAACAGTTCATGGCCGGGTTTTGGTGATTTCTAACAATATTTTGATGTTTTAAGGCCGGATTTTGTTAATTTTGACATGTTATGAGTAGAATTTTACGTTTTATAATATTTTGATATTTCATGACCGGATTTTGCTATTTTTTTACATTTTATTTACACTTTTTAATCGTTATATTTTGATTTTGGTGCTATTTGACAATATTTAAATTTGATGACTAGATTTTACTATTCTTGACGTTTTAAACTTTTTAACAATTTGAGGCCAGTTTTTAGTTTTTTCCAAGAATATTTTGATGTTTTATGGCTACATTTTTGTGCTTCCTAACCATATTTTGATATATTTTAGCCGGATTTTATTATTTTTGAGATTTTATTAGAATTTTTGCATTTTTTACATTTTTATTGCTGGAATGGGTGCTTTTGAGCCATATATACAGTGCTTTTACGACATGTTCTTAAATTTCATTGCTGAGATAATTTAAGATTATTTTATTAATCTAAATCCGAGATAGTATTCAATGGTGAAAATGTTGTATATTTGTATAATATTTTTACTTTTTACACTGAGGTGTTAAATAGCTTCCAGGTATATAATACAAACATAATTAACTCTCCAGAGGCGATTCGAGACCCACATTACAAATTTTGTAATGTTAAAATTAATTTTAAAAATTGTAAACAAATTTTTTAATTTTTTGTTGTTAATTTGCAATTAAAAAAATAATAAAATTACTTTCATTAAGGATTTTTTAATATTCTTTAAGAAAATTAGTGTAAAATATTGTCAAAACGTTGCAAATTAAATGTCAAAATTTAATTTTTGAAAATTGTAATTTTGTTGTATTTAAAATTTGTTAATTGTTTCCATCTATGCTGAGATCACACTTTTTAGAATTTTTCAATCAAATGTGGTTTAGATGTTTGATACAGCGGCTCTAAATAGTTGGATTGATGTAGTTCTATACCATTTTTGGTTTATTTTAAATTTTTTTTGTACTATAGCTCATTCTATTTCCCGTATAACATGTTAGAAGTATTCTAGTATTTTTTTCTTTATAGTACGAATAAGTTATTTTTTGTTTTGGAATTGTCTCATAACTTCTTTATTTGTTGTTTGGTTTGTTCAATTTGACATGCATCGGTATATCCATAGTTCAAACGCCTCTATTTATTGGTATTTTTGATAATCTTAGTTTTAAGTTAAGGTTCCGGTTTAAAAATTATAAATAAGTTTTTTTTATTTTTCAAAAAAATAGTTTTTATAATTCTACAATTATTAAGATTACACTGTTAAGAAATGTACAACAAAATTTGGCTTAAGATTTTCTCAAAATATTGCAAATTGAGAATCAAGGGAGAGGTCAAAATTTAATATAAGTTAGTTTTTTTAAATTGTTGAAACATTGCAAATTATTTAAGTGATGTCAAATTTAATTTTAAAAATTTGATTAAATTTTTTTTTAATTAGAAAGTTTTAATAATTTTTCTAATTGCTTTCATCAATGCTGAAGTCACAAGTATAATGTCAAAATTTTGGAATTTGTAATTAATAATAATACGTTTATTTCTTGCTTTTTGGTCTTGAAAATTACATTTACAAATATATTTATAACTTCCCAAAATAACACAATAATTTATTTTTCTTTTCTGTTTGTTTCATTTTTTCTTTGTTTTTTTAACTCTGTCCTTATCCATTCTATCCTTCTTCCGTCTCTTTTCAATATCTGTTCTTCTTTCATTTTGTTACACTCTTTTAACATATGTTCCATAGTTTTTTTAGTCTCTTTGCACATTTTTAAATTTTCTTCCATCCAAAATCATGTCACCCGCTCTTCATTACCACATCTGAATCTTGCTATCATCTTTTTATTATATTTACTATATATACAGGGTGTTTCAAAACATGTGTCGGAAAATAAAGAATGGGATTGGTTGGCTAATTATAAGAAAAAAAGTTCCCATTAAAATGGTTCCACAAACGCACCGTTTTCAAGATACAGGGTGTAAAAAAAATATTTTTTTATTTTTTGACGATATCTCGGGAACTATTTGAGGTACAAAACTCAGTTTTTGTACACATCTTAGCATTAATATTAGCGCTTATTCAATTTTTTTCATGTGCCCTTGACGGAGATTTTAGGGTTGCGTGAGGTTTTTATGGCTCTAATTTTTATGACACTTGGAAAATTGGCATTCTGAAAGCACATTGTGAACCACCAATATTTTCTACACAAAAAAGGTACTCTTAGTCAAAAGCTCTAACGTAATCCATTTTAGAGAAATACGGCATTTTATGATGGAAAACATAAAAAAAAGTAGTTGCTACTTTATTTTGTTGTTGATAAAATCATTTGTTTTTGATCTAGTCGTCAGCATTCATGCATTTGAGATATTGACAATTGTCGTTTAGTTGTTAAATAACCTTTTTTTCAAAAGGAGTCAATATCGCGGGAACTTATTATTTTTATTACCCACTTAATTTGCTCATTCTTAATATTTTGCTTGCGTGGTGATAGCATAATAAATAATTACATTGATAGCGAGATGTGCGATATTCATTTTGTTTATGTCGTTGCCGAAGGAAATGCAGCAAAAGATTGTCGAATTTATCCAGAAAGGTTTTCAAACCGACAGGTACCAAATGAAAGAACATTCATTCGTATTCACGAACGTCTACATCAAACTGGGTTATGGTGTACATAAAAGAGCTGCAGGAAAGAGACCTTGCCTGTTACCACCGCAAATTAAAGAAGATGTTCTTCAAGAAATCGAATACAATTTATCAACTAGCACTAGAAGAATAGCTTTAAACCTAAACCTTAGTCACGTTACAGTGTGGAGGATAATAAAAAGCCAGATGTTATATCCTTATCACATACAGCGAGTACAAGCCTTTTTACCAGCGAATTTTCCGCAAACATTGGCTATGTGTCAATGGTTTCAAGAAATAATTGCGCAACATCCTCGATTCTTAGAACAAGTTTTATTTACGGACGAAGCAAATTTTTCTCGCGATGCGATTATGTACTTCCATAATAATCATGTATGGGCCGACGAAAATCCACATGTCATAATGGAAGGCCATCATCAGCAAACATTTTCCGTTAATTTTTGGGCAGGTGTTGTAGGAGACCATTCAATAGGTCTATATTTTTTGCCGTTTAGGCTAAATGGTCAATCATATCGTGATTTGCTTGAAGACGAGCTGCCAGGACTTCTAGAGGACGTTCCAGTTCAATTAAGAAACGAAATGTGGTTCATGCACGATGGTGCTTCTTCACATTTTAGTTTAGTTGCGCGTCAATTCTTAAATGAACAGTATAGGAACCGTTGGATAGGTCGACGAAGCTCACAGGCTTGGTTTCCTCGGTCTTCAGATCTAAATGTTTTGCATTTTTTTTTTGTGGGGTTACTTAAAAGTTTAGTTTACACTACTTCACTTAATGCTGATGAAGAAATCGCATTATTGCTTTTTACAATACGATACGAAACACTCCAGGCATTTTCGAACGGGTACGTCCGTCACTAAGACGTAGGTTGGAAGCCTGCGTTACCGTAGGAGGAGATCATTATCAACATTTTTTGTGATTTTTCTTGTCTTTTATGTTATTGCTTAGTTTTGTAAAATAAAGGTTTTTGATCATGTTGCTACTTTTTCTTTTCGTTCCTGAGATATCGTCAAAAATTTAAAAATATTTTTTTTACTTCCTGTATCTCGAAAACGGTGCGTTTGCGGAACCATGTTAATAGGAACTTTTTTTCTTATAATTAGCCAAGAAATCCCAACCTTTATTTTTCGACACATGTTTTGAAACACCCTGTATAGTACAAACATTGTTTTCTAATGTGGATTTTTTAGATCCACAAAAGCTTTGAAAGAGAGTATTCATGATGTTTACAAATGTATTTATCCGTTACTATTTACAACAATTTTAGATATTATTTTATTACCAGAACTACTTCTGATGCTGTGCTGTTAATAGGCTTTCTCTTATGCTCAACATACCATCACACACGCTGCTCTAGTTTTTAAGGGAAGTTGTTGGTAAGAAACTTCTTGATAACGTAGATTTTTTACGCTACAAACAAAAGCATGTAGAATATTTTGAAAAATGTTACATGGACTGGAGGGTTAGCATCACTTTTGAAGTTCATGCAGTTTTTTTTTTAACGTTTAGTTTCAATTTTTCAAAAATGTCACAGGGTGTTAGGATTCTTTACATTATGGCTATAAATCTATTTAGGAGTTAAATACAGTACTATTCATATATTCATGTACAACTTAAATTATGTAGATTTAAAACTAAAAAGAAAATGTTGAGTGCAAAATATTTTATTTAATTTTAGTTCCCGGTATTTCATCAATGCTGAGGTCACATTCTTTTAGAATTTTTTAACAAAATTTGGCTCAGATATTGTTAAATCATTGCAAATTAATTTTGTAATCTCAAACTTAATTTTAAAAATTGTAAACAAGTTTTTTAATTTTTTTAAACAAAAAGTTAATTTGCAATAAAAAAATAATAAAATTGCTTTCATCAAGGTCATATTTTTTGGAATTAGTCCAAAATATTGTCAAAACAAATTAAATGTCAAAATTGTATTTTTCTGTATTTTCTAAAAATAAGAAAATTTTTAAAATTTGTTAATTGGTTCCATCTATGCTGAGGTCACACTTTTTAAAATTCTTAAATAAAATGTGGACCAAATGTTGTTTTTTGTTTTTCAAAAATATTTGTCTTACAGTATTGGGTACTCAGAAGTTGGCAATCTTTATGTTTGAATCTGCGGCTCTAAATAGTTGGATTAATATAGTTTTATACCATTTTTGGTCTTCTTTTGCATAACATGTTTGATGTATTCTAGTTTTTTCTTTTTATAGTACGAATAAGTTCTTTTTTGTTTTGGAATTGTCTCATAACTTCTATATTTGTTGTTCGGTGTGTTCATTTTGACATGCATCGGTATATTCATAGTTCAAATGCCTCTTTTTTTAGTATTTCTGATACGCAATCTTAGATTTAAGATTCCGGTTTAAAAATTATAAATAATTTTTTTATTTTTCAAAAATCAAACAGTTTTTAATAATTTTTCAATTGCTTCTATTATTGTTAAGGTCACACTTTTTAGAATTTTGCAACAAAATTTGGCTCAGATATTCTCATAATAATGCAAATTGATTCTGTGAGGTCAAAATTTAAAAAGTTAGTTTTTTTAGTTTTTTTCAAAATTTTCTTTATTTGCTTTAATTTTTAAAACATTGCAAATTATTTATGTAATGTAATTAGTTTTTAATTATATAGTAGTCTATTTATGGGTTTATGAGAATATGAAATTCTCAAAAAAAAAAATCTAAAGTTTTTTTTTTTTTGTTGTTTTTTAACTTTGACTTTAAAAAAATGCTTTTTTGTTTTAAAATTGCAATTTTACTAGTGAAATCAATCAGAAATTTACTGTAGTATCTATTTCGGGCGCTATTTTGAGTCCACGGCCTTTTTATACGCCGTAAAACCCGAAAAACTGCAAAAATAAGCTTATTTTTTATGGTCCGGCATGAAAGATGTTGTTGTATTGATGATTTTGGTTTATTGCTTTTATATGAGAGTGTGGCGCAGTGGTTTAGGCATTCGACCGCTGCACCGAAGATTATAGATTTCCATATACTGTGATATACTTTTCTCATGTTTGTGGGGTTTCACGGCTAAAAACCTTCTCTGATGGATTGATGAAATTTCTCCAGTGGTTTGGAATCTACTTAAAACTATAGGTTCCTTGTAATGTAAGTTGCCAGCATTACGAGCAGAGAAGAGGCTACAACGCCATATAAATGGTTAACGACGAAGGACAAAGAAATTGTTCTCATACGCGTATTATTCTGTTTTGTCAATAAATGGGTTTAACGCAATTAACTGCTTTTTTATTGATTGCGGAACAATAGTTTCAATTTTAGTTCCTGCTCACCTGTCCAAATGTTTGTAATCCAACTTCTTAATTAGAAACACATGGGCAAGTAGATAAGCACTCAGTTTATTGAATGCGAGACAGTAGTTTTAACTTCTGTTTCTACCCAAGTGTTTTTGATCCAGTTTCTTAATCATAAACACTTTATTGGTTGGGCGGGGCACGCAGTTTATTGATTACGGGACAATAGTTTTAGTTTTTGCCTACCAGCCCAAATGTTTGTGATCTAATTTTTTAATTAGATCAATTTTTTTGTTCATAAACACTTGAGAGGGGCACGCAGTTTATTGATTGCGAGACAATAGTTTTAACTTTAGTTCCCGCCCATGTGTTTGTGATCCAACTTCTTGAGTACATTCACTCAGGTGAGTAGATGAGCATTCAGTTCATTGATTGCGGGACAATATATTTAACTTTTGTTTTCACCCAAGTGTTTGTGATCCATTTCTTGATCACAAACACTTGGGTGGGCGGGGCACGCAGTTTATTGATTGCGGGACAATAGTTTCAACTTTAGTTCCCGACCACCCGTCCAAGTGTACTATTTTGACAATATTTCTTTGCAAAGCTTTTATTTCATTTACTATGATTTGTTTTATTTGTTTATTTGCATCGCCTTGCAGTTGTTAACGAACTGACACTGAGTGTTGAAATTCTTTTACAAATTGGTATTGGTTTAACATGGATTTAACAGGTTTCATTTATTCTATATGATTTATTGGTGGCACAATAGTTTTTTGTGTTTTCTAATCATTTTGGACCAGTTTACCCTAGTGATCTTTCAATTGTCGCTTGTATCTTGAGATATGATATTCGCTGAATTATTGGTTTCAGAGATGTCTCCAATTTGAAGTTTAAATGATTTCGAATTTTAGCCGTACGATTTGTCGCAACATTTTTCAAGACCTTGTCGTAAGCCTTTTATTCATTAGTCTCACTAATAACAGCGCTGCACATAATTCTATTCGTGTTATTGTCTTTGGTTTTAAAGGAGCCACTCTAGATTTGGAACAAGTATGAATTGACGCAAACACAGACACCGTACGCAAGATTGCAATGTGAATCTCAAATATACATTTTGGGATACTGAGCTCTTCTAAGGAAACTTGTAGATAATGTTTAAATTGTATCCAAGTATAGTAAATGTGAGTTGGAACTGATTCATACCAACTTGTAGTTGCGGTAGTTGCAGCATTAAAATTTTTGCAGACGTTATGACGGGTCCAATTAATCGAATATTTTTGCAATGTGAGATAATATTGTACGGTTGCTTATAGTAATCCCAGAATAGCGTGGCTCATAGGATGTGTGCTATGTAAGCGCTAATCTAGGATGCTAAAACGGGCAAAGTCATGAGTGCAACAGAGAAACATAACGTTTGTGTATATTAAGTTGCCTATTATACCGGCAAATCTATTCTGGGGCTGCTATACTTTTTCTTGAGGATCTATTGGTGAGATGCAGATTTAAATTTATGTTGTTTGGTTGTCCATTGCACTTTAAGGGTTCTAACTTTAGATCATATACACTTATAGACACGCCTTTTGACAACGTGGTGAAGCCAACATGATCACTGCGTGTGACGTCAGCTGTGGACAAAAACGCGTACGTAGCAAAATACTTAACCTATATGTATATACATTTTTACGCACTTAATCAAAAATGCTAATAAATCTTTAACTTAGTGTATACAAATACTATATATTTTATTGTGTTCATTATTGTTTACCAAAAACTGTAAAATAAAACTTTACATAAGGCATATGTCCACAATTAACACGTGACGTCAGTTGTGGGCGTAGAACGTTGTTATGTTGGCTTCACTATGTGAGAAGCGGGATATAGGTGTCACAGTTGATTGTCATTCACTCTGGATTATTTTTTCGTTATTTACTTGCAGTTTTGGAGCATAACTTCTTAAATCAAACCTTGCAGCTGATAGTATAGTTGTTTTAACTTTTATCTGCCTAGCTTATTTTAACGTGTCGGTTCTAGATAGCAGATTATTATCGTAAAATTCTCGTAATATGACTATTTGTCTCAGATCTTGACTATTTGTCTTTTTATCTAGTGTTTGTACATTTATAATGGGTTCGTGTGCGTTTGTTGCTATAAGATTTTATGGTACTTTATATCTTCACCCAATTTTTCATGAATTAATTTAAATTTTTTTGGCCATGACTGAGAGCTTTCAGTTCTTTGCTATTTGTGATATTTTTTACAAATGTTGTCAATTTGGCCTTGGTTTTTGCCGGTTGTTAGCGTATTTTTTTAATTCTCATTTTGGATGGCTTATCGTTTGTTATTGTTATCAGATTGATCTAATTATTTTTTGTGACTATTTATTGTTGTTTTAGATAATCCTGTTCGAAGGACCATGTGTTGCTTGGTTTGATCTAGACGATTGCTTCGTTGCACTTGATTAGATGCGTTTTAATAATCGATGCTAAAATTTGGATTTAGTAGTTTTCATAATTCTTTAAATTGCTCAGTTGGGCTCAGATTTTATCAAAACATTGCAAATTAATTGTGCAATTTTTAAGTTTTGAAAACTGTAAATAAATGTAATTGTTTATAAAAAATCAGAATGATTTAATGGCTTGTTTTCAACGAGTGTGCTTTCATTTGTTGAAATATATCGGTATTTGTATGTACTGTAGACTGGATTTGTTCAGAATAGTTAATAATAAGTAACGTGGTCAGATGAACAGACAAACAGCAAAGTAAGAAGCTTTACCCCATTATTTGTGATTTTATTCAAGAAAGCACGTTTACAATAACAAACAAAAAATGCATGTCTTGTATCGGCTTAACTTCCTGTGAGAGGGAAATGTTACAGATTTTCCTCAATTACAGGAAACTTTAGCTACTTACCAGTAAAAGTAGGAACTTGATTCACTACGCACTTAAAATATATTTTAAGGGTTTAAAAAAAATGCATAACAAGTTATTTAATTTTTTTAGCTCTATAAGGTCTAAATCATCATATCATTTTTAAATGGACATTAATTAAAAATAATTTCATAAAATAAATGCATAATGAAAGCTACAATAGCCCATAAACATTTTTTACAATTGTATGGTCAAGGTCAAATTCATTACTTAAATTATGTGTGAAAAGTAAAATAACTGCATATTATAAATATATTACAATAAAATGAGTAAATCGTTTATATATTGTTGTAATTCTTTAGCTGTTACGGTGTACGGAATAAACGCAGAATATACATATTATGAAACAGGTTTTATAAGAAGCACACACACATACAGAACTTGTTTAATATAATTATGACAATTACGGAGAGTATGCTAATATTGGCCATTTTCATATTAATTAATTTAATTATCTCAAGAGATTATTATTTAAATCAGAAAATGCTACCGTGCATGTCAATAATTTTATTAATTAAGTCATCATTGTACTTATGTTGTTTTGGTTGTAATTTATAAAAACTTATGTTTTTGTTGTAAATATTTTAAGCAGAATTAGAATATATAGCCCCACACAGTTAAATATTTTATTGTGATAAAGTTAGATATTTGTTGTAACTATTCAAATGTTTGTATTATACAGGGTGTCCGGAAAATACGTGTACAACGTTTGACGACAGACTCCTCCTCCGTCAAAATAGGTCGATCTAAGCCGACTTAGTTATATCCAAAATTGTCTCGTTTAGCCGGTCAAAAAAAACAAAAGTATAACAAAGTTGAAAGTATCTATTGTAAGAAACTAAGTAAAACAAAAACATTACTTAAGCAAATGTGTAAAATGACCGCCATCTTGCTGAATACACTTATTAACACTCTTTAAAAAATGATATTGGACCCTATCTAATGTCTCGGGATTATTAAAATGGTTGCCTGCATTTAAAATCCGCTGCAATAAATCATCGCGTGTGTTTACCGGAGTCTTGTAAACTTCTGTTTTAATAGCGCCCCACAAAAAGAAGTCACACATATTTAACTCAGGAGAACGTGGTGGCCATTTTACTGGTGCATCATTGCCTCTTCCAATCCATCGGTTGGGATATTGATGATGTAAGTATTGCCGAACGGCAACGGAAAAATGGGGCGGGGCACCATCATGCATATACCACATTTCCCTCCGAAGTAAAAGGGGCAAATTCTCCAGAAGAATTGGTAATGTGTCTTGCAAAAAATTTAAATAAATATTTCCATCTAACCTGTCTGGAATAACAATGGGACCAATAAGGTAGTGATCAATAATACCTGCCCAAATATTAATTTTAAATTGATGCTGATGATGTGCAACTTTAATGGCATGTGGATTTTCATCGGAATAAATATGTTCGTTGAGCAGATTGGTTACCCCAGATCTTGTAAAGCATGCCTCGTCAGTAAACATAATTTTTCTACAAAAATTTGGAACAAGGATTCTTTTGTTTCTAATAAATTGACAAAATGTAAGCCGCATGAGGGGATCAGTCGGTAAAAGTTCCTGGACTTTTTGTATGTGGTAAGGATGTAACAACTGTTCTCTTAAAACCTCATTGACAATCGTTTTAGGAACATTTAACTCACGTTCTAAGAGACGGGTACTGGTACTTGGTTCTTCTTCAACTCTTTCCAGAATTATCTCTTCTGTTTCCACAGTTCGAGTTGTTCGCATACGACCCCTGCCTTCAAACTTTTTCTCAAAACTGCCTGTTTCCCGAAGATGACGCTCAATATTGGCAAATGTTTGGTGGTTTGGTATTCGACGGTTAGGAAACCTCTCCATGTAAACCCTAACACTCTGACGCCCATTTCCTTGACAAAACCCGTATACCAGGAGCATGTCAACTTTCTGAGAGTTTGTATAATTTTCCATTTTTAATGGTAAAATAACTTGTAATTCAAGAATGTTGATCGTATACTTGAGTAAATTTCATAGACTGGTGACAATTTGTCAATAATTGTCAAATTATTAAACGCCATAGCAACAAGGTCACTTAAAAAATTATTGTTACAGGTAATTTCTTTTTAATATTTACAAATTTTTGACGCCCTCTACCGGCTAAACGAGACAATTTTGGATATAACTAAGTCGGCTTAGATCGACCTATTTTGACGTCAGGAGTCTGTCGTCAAACGTTGTACACGTATTTTCCGGACACCCTGTATAGTTGGAAGCTATTTAACTCATGTTAGTATTTAAGGGTGAAAATATTGTATATTTATTTAATATTTTTACCCTTAAATACTGAGGTGTTAAATCGCTTCTAGGTATATAATATAAATATAATTGAAGACACTATATTTATGGCTATACTACACACGAGTTTTTTAGTCTGGTAAACTATTGCTCTAATCATTTTTAACTTTGCGCTAAATTCAAATAATTAACAGTTATTTTTGATCATTTGGTATATATTGCACAATTTATTCACTGATAATACATATTGTAATTAGCAGTGAAATTTTATTGTCTAAACAAGCAATCATTATTAATTGTATGGCGTATGATATAATAGTATTACTAATTAGTAGAATGGTTTTCTTATTGTTTTAAGCGTTATCAATAAAATTAGTCACTATGCCCATATATATCGAGTAGCTAATTACTCCACATGAAAGTCCAATCACCATCCACTTCTTTTCCTACATAATAAAAATTTAATGAAACAACTTTTCAATTCAATTTAATAACAGTGCAATATTATCGCCTGACTCACTTTCTTTTACTAAGAAATAGCCTCATTCCTCATGTAATATAATCCCTAGACTTATCCTATCACCACATATAAATAATATATTACAATTAATTACTTTAAAGTTATGTATTACGAAGTATTATTTATAGCTCAGATAAAATGTGAGTGAATTATGTTGTGATAATGTCGGATGCGTTTACAGAAGCCTTCTATATCAATTCAATTATAATTTCGAACTTGTTGAACGGATGGGAATCGATAGAATTGTGGGGTTGCCGACTCGTGGAATTTTGTTATGTAATGTCAGTTTGATAGTTGTCCATCGATTTTCAAATGTATTCATTTAGATATTAAATGACAGGCATATTCAGATAAATATACTTACTAATATTTCTGCAAATTAATTATTTTTTCTCTTCTGCAATTTGATGCAACACCTGCTCGTAATAAACGTGCCCCATCATTAATAGCGTTTCATATATATTTGCATCGTTGAACTGTACCAACCATTAACAATAATATGTACAATGCGGCGGAATAATTGGTTATTAAATTAGAAACACCATTTTTATATCAGGACGCATATAATCGCATGTAATCGATTTTTTTTGCAAATAACAATGGGGGCGCCTCGCTTTGATGTGCTACGATGAATGCAAACACATTTTTATGTACTCCTTTGCAAACTAACGATGCCATTTACTTTTCATGCTCATGACTATTGTTGTTTAATGAATTGGAATTGTTAATTAATTATTAAATATTAAAATTTCACATTGTTCTGGGTCATCTTTATTGCATCATAATAATATGTTTATCATTTAATTATGTTAAAAAAAAGTTATAATTACTATAAAATTGCCAAGGTTAGATGCACTTTGAATGTCATTTTTTTTTTAAATTTTTATCTGCGTTTATATTTATATAATGATTACCATCACATGAATTTAAAAGTGTTAATAGATAACAATGGCATTTTTTTACATGACAAGAATTATCTAAAATAATAATTGTATTACGGATGACGAACTAAAAAATTTTATTTATTTAATTACTTCTCATTTTCACTGTCAATAACATTTAGTTATGAATCTGTGAAGTTGAAGTCAAAAGAAGAAAAAGGCAGACGATCCTCAGAAGAAGGAAAATTTAATATCTTTTTATAAAAGAAATCTACGGAAAGGAGCAATGAAAAATTCAACCTAGAGATCTAGGAAGAAGGTACAGAAGTCTTCAAATGTTTATCGCCTTCCTCTAAACTTGTGTAAATGGGAGAAATAAGTTTCAAAGTACTCGGTAAGGAGCGTTAATCGATCGCTCTTGTCGCTAGGGGGTAGTCATACCTCAGATCATATACACTTATAGACGTGCCGTCTACTATTTATTGCATGTTGAATGGTGATGCCAACATAACTTGTTATGCCCACAAATGACGTCACGCGCATACTATGGGCCTCAAGTCTTACAATTTTATTATTCATAAACAAATGTTTGCAACGTGCTTATGAAAGTTTTTAGTTATAAAACTTTTTCAAACACTAAATACTAATTATCAAATAACTTGTTTGTACCGCAAAATTTAATAGTGCCCTATACAAGATTTATAGACATTTTGCTAGATTAAGTGTATTTAAATATGTTATATGCTCGTGTCTATGGTTTAAGAGTCATATTTTTGAATCGATAAAGTGCAGTACGATTGTTTTAGACAGAAACGCAATAATAGGTCCGGAGTAGAAATGATTTAAAAAGTTTTGGCGGGTGAAGGGTTATGAATTTTATAGCTAAGTGGATTCATGATTTATGGTAGCACAGTAATGAATCCAATTAGTTAGGTTGAGATGGAGATTTTTACCATAGTCCAACAAAGAGAGAGTATGTCGAGGAAAGAGAAGAGAAAGCAAGCGTATGCGTTCTATCAGGAAACGGTGATTTAAGGCTATTTGGAGCGGTGACACGCCTTAGCAACTTGTTGTTGAGGAGGATTTTGGGCGGTATTGGAATCGAATCCTCATTCCTGTCGTTTGATAAATTCAGTGAAGCCGAAGGTAGGTTATGGTATTCTATTACCAATTTTAAGATTGTGGGTTCTATGCCTATATATTATAATAAGTTAGCTTCTTGTCTTAATTGCATATTTGTTACACTGAGAAAGTAGCTTCTTCTTCTTCTTCTTCAGCTTGTATCTATCCACTTCTGGACATATGCCTTCTTTAAAATCTGCCACACGGTCTTATCTTTAGCTTTCTGTTGCCACGAATAGCCGGCGACTACTCGGATATCGTCTCTCCACTTTTTTTGGAGTCTTCCCACACTTCTCTTAGAGGTTTGTGGTCTACTGCATAACCCGTAGCGTCCACTTCGCTGGGTCTTGTCTTGCAACATGGCCTGCCCAGCTCCACTCAAGGTTTGCGACTTATGTGATAACATCCTCGACATCATGGCCCTTTTTATTGCCTTTTGGCAAGTTTGCAGCTTGTCTGCTGATCTGTTGGTAAGGGTAGTTGTTTCAAAAGACCATACGTAGTTACGGGGAGGATGCACTTATTGCACACCTTCCTTTTTAGTCCGTATGAGATGCTCTGATCTTTCAGTATGTAACTCAGCTTACCGAATGCTGCCCAACTCATCCTAATTCTGCGTTTTACTTCGGCGCACTGGTTTTCATTTCCAAGTCTGATCACATGACCCATGTTGTACCATATTTTGTTCTATGGAGATGGGAATTTTAAAATCACTCATAATTTTGGTCTTCTTGAGTCCGACTTTTTTGGATGCTAAATTTAGTTGTGTGAGCATGTTTTTTAACTCCTTGATGTCAAAGCGCAAATGGTTCAGATGTTTCTCATTGATGTTTACACCTTTCTTCTTTCAGTCCAAGCGTTTAAAGACATCTTCCATTGCCAGCGTGAAGAGTTTTGGTGAGATGGTATCACCCTGCCTTACTTCTCTTCTAATAGGAACCTTGTTAGTAATGGTTTCATCGTCCAGCTTAATTTGGAGTGTTGCATTTTTATAAATGTAGTTCACTTGGTTCGAGTATCTGGAGTCAATACGTGCGTTGGTCATTGCATTTAATACTGCCCATATCTCGATTGAGTCGAACGCTTTCTCGTAATCTACAAAGGCTAGGTGTAGAGGGATGTTGTATTTGACAGATTTTTCGATTAGCGATCGAATAGTTTGGAGGTGGTCTACTGTACTAAATCTCTTTCGAAAACCTGCCTGCTCGAGGGGCTGGTAGAAGTCGAATTTGTTTGTTATGACTTTTGTGAGCAATTGGTGTAAGAGTATGATTGGGCGGTAGCTACTATTGCGTCTGTAATACTCAGACATATCTCTGAAACCTCGAGTAAATGTTATTCCGAGGCATCTACATCTGTGGATTTTTGGTTGCGTGACCACGGACATATTCCGCAGAGGTGTTGTGCGACAATGATTGCACCTCTTTAAGGATGTTCCTAACTGGCATTTCTATAGTTAAGTAGATGGCTGAGCATACCAAAGCTGATATTCTAGGTACCCCACCTGTCAGAGATATTTGGTTATGATGAGTTTGGAGGTGGAGTTGATCAGTGAATGCGCTGGCACACAGTCATTCTCAAATGAGATAGTTTGGTGTGTTTTAAAGGCTGGTTACACAGTGCGAGCCAGCATCCAAGCCCACACTGTGTAACTAGGCCTTAAGAGGAAGTAAGGTGAAAGCGAGTACGCGTTGAGTAGGAGATAGTTTAGGCTGGCTTCAACCAGATACGAGTAAACGAAATTCCGGCTAGAGTAAGAACGTATCGTCTTTGTGAACTTTTTTTGTGCTGAGCTGGCTGCTGTACTGCTGAGACAGCGTAGCATGTGATCTAGAGATGTTTTAGGACGCACGGCGGGCGAGTGTTGCGACGCGATGGTTTAGTTGCTTGGCGGATGGGATACGAAATGAGTGTTAGAAGATCTTTGTAGAACTGCACTCCGAAACCGATGTTGGTATGCGAAACCCTGATGTAACAACAATCAAAGACGGCAGAATTACCATTATTGGTGCTCAAATGTTGAAATACAGCCCTTAACATGGTATAGGAACACAGGAGGTGGTTAACGATTAGTTGTAGAGTGTGATTCTAGTCTTGGCAACCTAGCACTGATCAGCAGGTTTTGTAACTAATTGCTTACGGGGTACTGCTATGAATTGGACAAGGTTTAACCAGATGACGCAATGAATGGTTTAAAGCCTTGGATTGTTATGACGTCAAAGGGTTATGAGATACTGTTGAGGAGTTTAGCGTGAAAGCGTCTTAAGTTACGTCTATGGGAGCAATTTTTGGAATTTTCTTCAATCTCAATTATGTCTAAAAATATTGATAAAATATTTTTTTGGTCTATGTGGGTGCCGTCAGTGTCAAGTGAAGTGGTCGGATGGCAGTTATCTTACCCAGGAAGGAGAGGATTTGGTAAACCCTGGACAAATGCGAGGAAGCGCGAGATGAGTGCATGCGTTTTTTCTTCAAAATGCTTCTCTGCAATATTGCAGTCGAGAAGAAGAGACATTGTGGGAATTTAGGTTGCTGTAGTTGTTACAGGTGGATGAAGGGTTGTAAGTGATAAAGCGATTGAATAAGATGACTTTTTGTTAAAAAAAATGATTTAAAAAGCATTGGTAAAAAGAAGGTTTATTCTTAACGATGACAATATCGATTTTTTAGCTTACGATTGCTTTAGCTAGTTGATTGAGTTGTTTATAATGGACTTTTTAGGTGTGTTCTACAAGTCTACTTATGGTAGGGTGTACTAGAAGCTTATATTCTAATCTAAAGGTTTGTACTTATTTTGTGGTTTGCGGTGAGTTCTAAAATTACTGTCTCTTGGCTTTGCAAGATTAAGGAAGACTTGTTTCAGGAAGTGATGTTGTCTTATTTGTTACTGAAATGAAGAAAGTTAATATTTTGAGTTGCCATTTTTTTTAGTTTTGGTTTTAGGCGATGGCGAATGAGTGGTCTTTTGGCCAAAAACTTTAGACTTTTTTTCATTGTTTTCCAATGATGCATTTTTTTGTGAGCTTTTGTAGTTAAGCACTAGGTACATCTTTTTCTGATGGTTTTGGTTTATTTCGGAATGTTTGGCAGTAAACTCTGGTGTTCCATCTTCTACCAGCGGCTGGATAGCGACTGTTGGGTTGACCTACTTCTCAACAGAGTTATCAGATGTGATTATTTCAAGCTCATGCGTAATGAATCACACCTGTTGTTACTGGTTGAGATTGTTTTAGACCGGTGTACTCCTGGTCGAAGGCCAATGCATCGGTCTTGAAACGATACAACGTCTTGGGTCTCATATTGTGAGCTGGCGTTATAGTGGAAATTTTTTGGTTGGGGCCCCATCGTTTTTGTCTTGGTTTTATACTTGTTTCTTCATAGTTTAGGATATTGAGCAGTTTTCAGAAAATAACGATTTTCTGGTTAGAAAAAAATATTTTGAAAAAATAAATCACTGAGATGTCTCTAGCAAATACTCGCTAGAAGGTCATTTAGTTCAGTAAATCAATTTTGGGGATTTGGTTACGAGGTTTATACAATTTTTCTTAAAGATGCTTTTTTGGGTGCATGGGAATCTTTGATGGTGGTTTGTTTTCAATGTGGTGTTGTGGTTTCTTAGTCTAGAAGTTGCCTCATTCTGAGCGACAATCATTACCTCCTAACTTCTGATACAGAAGCTACTCGTAAGTAGTGGCTGCATAAGTAATGCCTTGGTGCAGCGGTAACAGACAGCACGGATCTACAAGGTTGATATGCGCTTTCAACAGCTCCGCAAAGTTTTTGAACCCGGCTCACGCAAAATTAACGTTGGCACTTCAAAATGGGCTTGATTCACCGACATAGAAGGTTCTGCAATGAGAACCAATAGATATTATACCGTTTAAATTTACTCATCAATGTATACGGGCAGTACGCACATTATCTGTTATCTACAGTTTGTCAATGTTTTTGGGGTTTTAAGGTTTATCAATAGATAAAGTGTTTAGGTACATTTTATGGAATAGTCATAGATAAAGTATAGTATTCTACTTGCGTGTAATGACTTATTTACTTTATTTTGTGAATTATCTAAAAAATATCCGTTGGTTAACCAATATACTATTATCATGGATGTTTTGAAAACTTGACTTGCGTTCAAAATGTTATGTTGCAGCGGCCATTTTGTTTATTACCTAGAAGTGTTTGGAAACATTTTAAAATATTTTTTTAAGGTCTATCAAAGGTTAAAGTGTTTGGGTACATTTTATGGAATGGTTATAAATAAAGTATAGTATTTTACTTGCGTTTAATGACTTATTTACTTTATTTTTGTAAATAATGACCTAAAACATACCTGTTAGTTGAACAATATACTGTTATTATGGACTGAAAATTTGGCTCTCATTCTAAATGTTACAGCAGCCATTTTGTTGATAACCTTGAAGTATATTACAAGTATTACGTTTTAAAATAGTTAAGGTCTATTAAGGGTTAAAGTGTTTAGGTGCATATTTTGGAATAGTCATAGATAACGTATAGTATTCTACTTGCGTGTAATGGCTTATTTACTTTACTTTTTTGAATAATGTTCTTTATTACTTGCTGGTTGAACAATATACTGTTATCATGTATGTAGTAGAAACTTGACTTGCGTTCAGTAGTAGAGTGTAAATAAATGATTAAAATTAGTTGCATCTGAACTTACGACTAAAACTGTAAATAATATTTTTGCTTAAGTTAGTATATTCACTATAAACGTTGTCATTTATATAGTGCAATTAAATTTTTAATTGCAAAAACATTTTGTTTTATTATTATGGAATTTGTTTTCTTTTTTTACTTGCAAGGAATGACAATAATTCTTATAAGTGTAACTACTAAATAAATTAAATTTTATTACATTATAATTATGGTTTTAATTTACATGTGGTGAATAAATTTAAATATGATTGATCATTAAATAAAACCAGCGGCGTACATTTTATTGTGAAAAATGGAAATATGTACATAACTATATAATAAACATGTTGACATTTAATTGGTTTACAATTACACACTCTTGCGCGGCACCGAAATTACTCCTACACCACTGGCACGCGAACATAATTAATAATTAATGAATGTTTTGTATTTTGTAAAAAAATGGTTTGAAATTTATTAATGTGTATTTTCTTTGTTTCAGGTAAGAATTTTTTCCAATGTCTCGCCAGATCAATAAAGGTATAAAGTTAATGAAATTATGTAATTTATTGCGGGATTTATTTGAAAAAGCGTTGATATTTTAAATATAGTTAGAGAAAATACGAACCGCTTATGTAGATCACGCTTACAAAACGAATTTAAGTATCATAACCGTTATTATTATGTTGGCGTAAGGCAAAGTATAACAAAAAAGAATTTTGGTTATTACAAAAGTATTACTAATATTAATAAACAGATGTTTTAAAATAAAAAAAATAATTTGATTATAAATCTAAATACGAGTCTTATGCCCGTTTGATAGTGTCTATAATTTATCTTGAATTATATATACAGGGTTAGTCAAAATTACCGGAACACTTTGTTTTTTTGACAACTTTTCAGATTGATCAGTTGACATGGGGATTCTGCTGACTAAAGTGTTGTGCGGTCTTGGTTTTACTAAAGTCTATGTAGTTATAGGTTTTTTTGCGGAGGTCCGATAAACTCTCGTACTAAAATTTTGCAAAAGGGAGACAAGCTTTTTCCAAAATGGGTTGCGAGTTGATCATGCTTGTCGTGGATCACAATATGTTGTTTGGTATGTTGGACAATTGCTGATATTTTTTTTTTGGCTTTTTGTTGGGGTTACGCTATTTCATCAACGTCCTTATCCGATTCTTCTATTGGTTCTACGTCTGGTTGTCGGGAAAGGACGCCAAGCAAGTGGTTGGTCTCTCCAGGGTTGTGTTCTACTTGGAAATTAGTAGTATGGATTTGTCAATTTAAACTAGGAAACGGACGACGAGTTTAGCCAAACCAGATCTCGGTTGTCCTCTAAGTACGCCCGAACGTCTTTATTGCCAATACTTTGCACTCCAGTTTGTTACTGTGGCAACGTTGTTGTTGACTCTTCTGTCTTTTTCGTTTTCTTGGTAGAGGACTACTTTTAGTCTCAGGTAGTTGGCATTTGTCTGCAGCATAAACTTTTAAACTGCTTGTTTGAAGGGGTTTAGAGGTTTATTACTTTCAGTTGTGGCTCAATGGCTCAGGCATTTGATCTTGTACCTAAACTTGTATTTTAAGAGTATTTATGTCAGTCCGTATCTTTAGAGCCGCTCGAGTACTTTTCTAAGATCGGTCAGATGTTTTTTTGTGGTCTCTGAAAGAAACTACGATATTGTCAAGTTATAACCTTTTTGGAACATTAATGGTGGGGCGTTTTTCAGTCCAAATGGCATCATCCAAAACTGGTACGTTGCGCCGTTGGTGGTGGCATATAAGGTCAGATTCTTGGACTTTTTTCCAATGGGGACCTGCCAGTACTCAGTGGTGTTCTTGGGAAATGTATTTAAATCAGTAACGTAGCTAGGGTTTTAGGGCTTTTAAAACAAATAGGGTTCCAGTTTCGAAAAGGTGTTTTTACACGCAAGGTGCTGCGGGCGATGAGGGGTTCTCCGGCAATATGCGAAAAACGGTTTTTGCGTTTTTTTCTATTATCTCCGCTACCGGTGGGCAAAAAAATTTTGAACGTTTGCCGGAATCTCTTCTACCCCCTTTTTTAGGTCCATCTCCGATGGAGTCGTTTTTCTCGCACGCCGTTTTCGAGATATCCGCGCTTTTCCGGGTTTCCAATCGGGACCCTTTTGACCGGCCCTTTGTCGGTCCGTATCTTTGGCGCCCGCCGTCCGATCTTGACATGACCGTACCTTTTCCCACCGGGAAGGACGGCGGAATCCGAATTTGGGCTCTCGAGTCCCGACGCCGCTTCTTCGTTCGGAACAGCGGCGCGCGCTCAAATTTTTTCGGTTTTGAAGCGAAGCACGGACGGCCGCCGCCGAAGCTTCTTTAATTTTTGGAAAAATCAGGTCAAAAATTTGGATCCGCATAGTATCGGAGCATTTTCGTAATTTTTTTTGCGGCCGATGCTACCCACGTTTGCGAACCGTCTGTCGATTAGAAGAAGGGGTGCTCAAAAATTTGCCGGGGGCGAACGGGGGTTTGGAGCTGATCTCTGGCTTTTGCATTAATGTAGACTACAGCTTCTGGTTTGTTTCAACCTCTATGTTTGGCAATGTTTGGTCTTACTAGAGATTTATTTGGGGTGAGGTTGGTGATCGCATTAATGTATAGTTGAAGCTGGAATGTGGCCGTGGATAGTAACACGTGAGGTACTTTTTTATTATAGACTTTGATGTTCTTTTTAACTCCTGGAAATTGGTAGCTTTGTACTATAGTTTAGGCGGTTTTATCTTGCCTGAGGTGTCTTATTAGCTAGGGCGTCAAACAGGTAGTTTTTGGCATCTATGGTTTTAACAACAGTGACCATCTGTTGTGTTGGTGAGCTACACCGGTACTCGGTTTTTGGTTCATGCTAAGAACTCCAAACGATGGCATAGCATTCTTAATTGTTGCGATAATATTGGCGTTGTGTTTTGTTGAATTGGGAGCTAGCGTGCGTTTCTCTTTACTCTGGTATAGCACTTCACTCTCATTCCAATGTTAGTCGTCTTACAACCAGACGCCTACCTGCTTAGTTGTTTGTCTTATTTCTTTTTGGAGATCTTGATGTGGTGTTGAAGTAAACATTTTTGACGTATTTTTGCAGCTAGGTACAAATGTTGAGAAATCCATCTAATTGCTTTGGGTCGTTTGTTGGTCTAGCACTTTAGTCATTAGCTTCAGAAAGGTAGCCGGTTAATTTTTAAGGTCAAATGGCGTGACCTTCAAATTGTAGGGCGGTGAGGTGTAGGCTGTTTTGGTGTAGTAGTATCTGCCGGTTTTTAAGTTCTTTAAGTTTGGGGTGTCTTTCAGGGGTTGAATCTTTTGATAATTTGTGCGCTTCAACTTGAATTTTGCCAGTTTTACTTTGATCTTGGTAGTTGTCCCATTTAGGTGTTGGAGGTCAGTAAATTCTAGAACACTCCTTATTTGCTAGATTTGTTGATCAACCAGGTTAACTACATGTTTTTTGGAAGCTTTGGGAGCTATTTGCAGGTATCCGGGCGGCTTTACGGTTTTTGAGCGTTGTGTCTGTCTATCCAAAGCTGCTGACTCAAGTGACTAATTAAATGTGGGTCAGATAGGTTTCAAGTTGCTGTCTGTTTATTTTGCCAGGTTATTGCTTTGCGCTTTGGTAATGGAGGATGAAGTTCAGTTTATTGTAGCAATTTTTACTTTGGAGATAGCAGAACGAAATAAGTCCATGGACGATACCACCTACTATTCCAGTAGGTTTTGCAGCCAGGATATACATTGTCTTTCTACAATTTGTTTTTCTTGGATTTGTCTATAGATTATAAGCTGTAGCAACCGATATTTGTGATTTTTAGAGATGTGGCTAAGATATACTAGTTTACGTTTATTAACCTTGAAGAGTTTTTTGGTTATCTTTCGAAGTATTTTGACGTTTGTGATTTTATCGACCCATGGTATGTGTAGCATGCTGCAATAATCCTACGTCTTAAAAGTTTATATACGTTTGATTGTTTCTTGGTTGAGCTTTTCATCCCGTACAGGAGTATCATCAAACCATTCTTAGATCTAGGTTTAGACCTAGAGCATTTTTTTCATTTTGACCAATGCTGCTTTAGCTTATTCTATGCGGGCTAGAATTTTTTGGTGGTATATCCTTTCGTCAACCACCCAGGTTCCGAGATATTTATATTTTGAGACTTGTCCAATGTGATCTCCGATTATTTCTAGTTAGATTTGTTGTTTAGTTTTTGAAATGACCATCGTTTTTCTTTTGTTAGGTTTATTTGAAGGTCGTATTTTTGGGTTTTATCTCTAAGCTACTCATTATGCGTGTTAGGTTAGGTTAGGCATGTTGTTTGCTAGCATGACTGTGTCATCTGTATATTGGATATTATTGATTGTTTTGCCATTTACTATTCTGCAAGGTGTTTTCTTCCACATTGATTCTTGCTGCCCATGTCAACGAAACTGAGTAAATCCGGACCAAGAGCGTAGAATATAATAGCTTTACGCTTCGAATTATGGTTTGGATTGACGGTAAAGTCAAGTTGGGTTTATTAGACTCAGGATTTTACAAACTTAGTACTACTAGTCTTTGCACCGCTCTCAAAATCACTGGTGAGTTGAACGTTTAAGTAAAAAATCGGCAAAGAGACGATCAATACAAACTTTTTG
Organism: Tachinus rufipes; assembly: GCA_963932245.1. NCBI lineage: Eukaryota > Metazoa > Arthropoda > Insecta > Coleoptera > Staphylinidae > Tachinus > Tachinus rufipes. The sequence goes on along the minus strand of OZ010747.1, from coordinate 22,772,759 downwards.
TTTGCTTCACCACATTAGGGGAAATTATTTTGGGACATTTGTTAAGCCAGCATGGATCGCACACAGCATTGTGTACATTTTGACGCGCGTTTTTGCAATGATGTACTAGGAACTGTTGCTTTTTTTATCATATTTTTTGATACAAAAGTGCTCCTACGCCGATGTTGCAGGCGTCCGTCTGTAACACGAACGGTAGGCCTGGTTTAGGGTTGATCTAGGGCGTTCTTCATGTCCTCGATTACTTTGGATTTAACCACGGTTCACACAAAAGGTTGCTTTTGTGCTTTGGGGTTCTATCAGACAATTTTTAGTAGCCCAAGACAAATTCCCGAAGTCAGTTGCACAGTCCTAAAAATTTGTATAGCTGTTTTTTATTTTGGGGCGGCGTTTGCTCTCTTATCAGTTTTAGCTAGTGTGTAAATCGTTGATTGCTTTTTGCACTGATTTAAGTGTTTGGCCAAATTTTTGCCAAACTCAGACTTCTTTATGTGGATTTGGTATTCTTGCAGTCTTTTTAATACTAGACGGAAGTGCATCAGGTGCTCTTTATAGTTTTTGTAAAAGACCAAAATATCATCCAGATACACGATGTTCTCCAACTGGCTCGCAGAACTTGCGACATTAGTTTTTGGAACGTACCCGGTACCTTGGCGTTCTCCAAGTTTTTTGTATCTTTGGCAAGGGTGCAGTTTTCTTTTGCGTGATCTATTATTGAGTGCGGGGTAGTTTACACAGAACCGTGGAGTGCCGTTTTGTTTCTTCACTATTACGACAAAGACACAATAGTTGCTGGTACTTTGCTTACTTGCAAAAATCATAGCTTTTTCGGGCGTTGTACGAGTTGCGTGCCGATGAATGTTATTGGTTAGCTTGATGTGATCGATCGGCATAGTTGTGGGAGTTCAGCAACGCTAAGCGACATACCAACAAAGCAGATAGTTTTGCCGGCAGAATACTGAGAAGTAATTTAACACCAGCGACTTGGTTATTATCCGCGGGAGGGCAAAAAGTTTAACAACAATTGTGTGAGGCTCAAGAAAATAACAATAACAACGGCAGGGACCTATAGTTATTGGGTAGAGTACCAACCCTACCGGTTGCCCACAAAAATACACGTAAACGGCAATCGCTGACATCAGAAGAGGAAAGCAACTTTTTTGGAACACCCAGAAGTTGATTTGGTCGAAGAAGTTGGGAGGATTTTAGCACCGACGACCGCGTCCATTCTAAAAAGAAAATTCGGCAATCAAATTTTAACCAAACGCTAGCGTACTACTAACGACAGGGAATTTATTCAAGGAATTCCAAGCATGACTTATCAAAATTCATTGTTGCACATCAAAAAAGAAAACATGATAACGACTTTTACGATACTTGAATCTCAGTGACATCACGCTAACCACACAATCTACCGTGTTATTGTACGAAACTCGTAACATCTTTAGTAGGGCTACTGGCTCCGACAGCCTTCGGGCACAATACTTATTTGGATCTACGTGAGATGAAATTGACCGCTATTTTTCTGACTGTGTTCTGGGATTGTACCAGTAAACATTGTTGTTAATTGCCAAATATAGACAGAATAGTGGCTCAGTTGGGTGAAGCACCTAACTTGAATCTTGGCGCATAAATTGTTGCAGGTTCGAGCCCCATCTACGGAAGAGCATTTTTAAGAAATTGTGACATTTATTAATTCAGGACATTAGTGTAATACATGATTAATGTAAATGTAAATCATAATTACATTTAATATGACAGTGTGGGTGGACCAGATACTAGGCCTAGTCAGTATCTACAGCGCCTCCATTCTTGATTAATTTACAGGTACGTAGTAAAACAGCAGCTGTGAGGTAGCAACACAATCATAAGCCCTTAAATATCAGCACTTGGAACTTAAAAAAAAATAGCATGCAGTAAACGCCATCTATAAGTGTGCGGTTGAAATTTCTAAATGTTTGCATTTTAGTGGACTTTTTAATCAGCTGAAATAGTTTATGTTATTATTAGTTTAAAAAAAGTTGACTTTAAAAAAAATATTTATCTTAATGATTTAATTACATAAATGTACGCTCTTCTTTAATAAAAGTTCTTACACGAAGCGCATTTAGAAACGTATTTTTTTTATAGAAACGCGAAACGATGTAACGAATCTTTTAAAGTAACTAAAAGAGAAGCACTCTCAATAGGAGGTTAATTAAAAACGTGCTAGAACAGAGGAACTTGAAAGGAAAAATGATTATTTTTTTTAATAGTCAAAGGAAATTAACTAAGTCAATTATAATCTTAATTTATTTGGATGGACTTGATTTAGTCTGAGATTATTTGCTGTAAATTAAAGTTTTACAATTGGCTTTGAGCCAAGCTAGTGTTTTAATGTTATTAAATAAATACGCAATCATTCCTTTTTTATTGAGTACTAATTGAGTCTTGTCCATAATTTTTATCATTAATTAAAGTATCTTCCGAAGCGCTAATGTAGTTATCTCAGGAAATAAATGTAACTTTTTATTTCTCCGGATTCGCTCCATTTAATTTTAGTTGATAATATAATAATATAGTATAAATTTGTTGATTCCAAAATGTTAAAGCATCCTTTAGACTATATAAATCATAGCAGCGATTACTATGTAAATGTTGGTACTAGCGAGAAAATACAAGAGTACATAAAATCTAAAACGTGTTCAAAATGAACTCACCTGAAACGAAATATTGCGGCAATAATTGTATCATACGTGTTTTCCCAACATTCTCATTATGGAAATGCAAAAATGTTGGTTGAGGTGATTTAACAAACATTATGATGTGTACGAGAGATGAAAGAAGTTAAACCGGTAGGGTAGTAACGGGAGATGTTAAAGGCTTCCGTGGAAGCTAAAACAAACATTAATTTACTCAATGTGTGCGGGATAACACGGTTGGATAAGAAGGAAATCGACCGGGATGTAATGATTTTTTTATTCTTTTAATGTGGGTTGACCTAATTCTAAGGGAATCTTAATCGAAAGTTATTGGATTGAATAAAATTATTTAATAATATAAAAATGTTTGAGTGGATTGGTGTAATTTTGTCCTTAATTTGATATTTTTATATTGTCTTTGGAAATAAGAATCAATGGATTATAGTAGATTGTTATGGAATCCACTTAAGACTGATGAAATATATTGGGGAACATTTTAATCAATTTATATTGACTTTATATAATAATATTTATTAGAAATGTTAGGTCATTCACGTGTATGTACGCGAGTTTTTGTTAGAATCACTCGATTGGTGGTTTTTACTAGGAGTTGACATACTGGAGATGTGTCAGTGTTTGTGCAGCAACCAGTACTGAAAGTTACAGTCTAAGCTCGAAACACACACTAGTAGCTTAGCATGTACACACAAAATAAATTCTGCAAATCTAATTCCACGTTAGTTTTTTTGTGTGGAATTGCTAGTCATCTATCTAACACCTAAAATGTATGGAGGGATGGTGAGAAACTATCAAGTGAGGCTGATAGTTTGTTTAGTCAGTAAATGTTATATAGTTCGGTTGGAACTTGCAGGAACTCTACGACAAAGTTGCATTATAAGCAGTCTGGGTTTTGGACTGGAGATTCGCTAAACTTTTGAAAAAAAAGCTTTGATTAATGAGGTTCTACAGTTTGAAACCAAAATGAATAGGAATATTCCGAAAAAGAGTGCTTACTGATTAGATGTTTTCTACTGTAAAGTATATATTAGTAGTTAAGAGCAAATTTGCAGATTTTCTAATGAGTAATAAACAGTTGACAGTGGATTTTGGGCTGAAGATACGTTTGAGTTCTGATTAAAAGTTACTTCAATTAATGAGGTTTTGTAACTGTTGTTGAGTCAACTATTTATCATTTCTTTTAAACGAAGAAGACTGTCGACTTTTTGAGGTTTTCTCTCACAGAATTTTGGAAAAAAGGTTGCTTTGGTTCCACTTTGCTGGTTGAACGTGGTTTGGATGTCGTTGACGTTTGGCTTCTGCGTTGTTTGTTTAAAGAGATTTGGGTGGTACAAAGGATAGTCTTCAATATCATGACTAAACGGAATGTACCTGTTTATTGTTTGCCTGAATTGTTCTGAGAAGATTGACTTTTTAGCGACTGCAAAAGGTCTAAAGATTTAGACGTTGTTGACGCTTGTTGGTTGCCAAACAATTGGTCCTTGTAAAATTTGTTTAGTGCAATAAAGCAGGGATAAATTTTGCTTTGTACTGGTGTTTTTGTATTTTTTTGACTAAGGATGGACGGACTGTGGTCAGCATTTGAGGCTGACGTTGCTTTACGAGGTACTGGGGGCGGCGTCCAGAATTGTTGACAGGGTTGATGGGTCAGAAGTGGGTTGGCGACTACTAGAGAAGTTTTTTAGGTGCAATGGTCAGCTGTCTTTACTAGCTAGATAGCACCCATGCTATATTTGGCGGGTTTGCCGGGGAACATGTGACCTGCATGTTGGGTTAGGTGTTAATTTTTTGGCGTTTTGCTTAAGTTGGTTATAGAAGGTTTGTATTGATGTTGAAGAAGTCATCTGGATGATTGTCAAGATTGCTGGTAGGTTTTGGAATTGGGTTAGGTTAGCTGGAGATAGTCTTTATTGTTTTGAGTTTTATGGTTTTGTTCTGTTGGTTGGCTGTTGCTGGAATGCTGCTGGTTGTAAAAGAAACTGAAATTGATTTTGAACGATTGTTGCGATTTCCGGTTTATGATAATATTTTTTTGAAGATGTGACATTGTTTTTAGGTAGCATGGTATTTTTTGGCGATGATGTAGTGTCTAAGAAGCGTTTGGTTTGGAATTGTAGTTGATTATTTTATTTGTTGGTTCTATGTTGGTTTATGGTGTTAGTTTTGATTAAGTAACACTTAGGGGGCACTAATGCTACGAGAAGTGGTGGCGTTTGATTGCTGGATTGACGAAAAATTGATGGCGAAGAAATTGTCTCGGGGATTGCCAGAACTTTCCTGGTAGATTTCAGGTATGGGTTAGGTTAAATGAATATTTTTTTACTGTTTTGGGTTTGGATAGTCTTGTTCTGTCGATTCGATCTATGTTGGTTTTGTGGTTTTTGTTTTGTTCAAAGTAACTTGAAATGTCTTCTATTGTTTTTATAATGTACATTAAAGTTTTTTGAGGTCTTTTAAGAGCTGTTTTCAAAACTATTATTTGTATAGTTTTACAAAATTTTTTGGAAACTTTTTGGAAGTCTTAGTAACTTTTTTCAGGCTTCTTCTCAAAGTCTAATAAAAAGTCCAAAGTTGGAACAATTTTTGCAAAACACTTTCTGACTTCTAAAAGCTACTAAAAGTTTTTAAAACTTTTATAATCGTCTGATGAAGCTTTTAAAATGTGTTTAAGATTAACCCAAATTATATAAGAGTTTCTAAACTTTTATCAATTTTTGTAGGGTTTTTAATGTCTAATAAAGAGTTTGTGAAGTACTTAGTACTTTCAAGGTAGGAATAATTATTGCAAAACACTTTCCAGACTTCTGAAAGTTGTCTTTTGAGCCGGTCAACTTACTTGAAATGTTTTTTTTTTAATTCTTTGAAGTTTTCTAAAATTTTCTTTTCTTTTTAAAACTTTTCAGAAAATGTGTTAAAGTCTATTAAAGAGTTTTTGGAGTACTTAGTAGCTTCCAAAGTTAGAATATTTTTTGCAAAGTACACTTAGACTTCTCAAAGTGGTCTTAAGAACCGGATTAAATTAAAGTACATTTAAGTTTTTTAGAGTTTTTGAAAACTCTCAATATTATTTTAAAATTCTTAGAAGTTTTCTAAAAAAAATTCTTTCTTAAAACGTCTTATAATGAGTTTGTGGAGTTTTTAATTTTGTTGTCTGGTTCTATCGGAGGCGGCGGTTCAAGGTCCAAGCGATTGTTGTTAAGGATTTTATTGTTATAACTTTCTCTAGTGTTTTGTTAACATTTTACTCTCTTTCTATTGCATATAATAGTTACAGGAACACGAGAGGTGGGAGATATTACATTTTTCTTGATCACTAACACTTGGGCGGGTCGGTGGGACACAGTGTTAGAAGCCACCCGCCCACAATTTAAACATAGTGCCCGCCCACCCACCCAAGCGTTTGTTATCAAGTGATTTATTGCTACAATCTTCTCTAGTGTTTTGATAACATTTTACACTCTTTCTATTGCGTACATTGTTACAGGAACACGAGGTTTAGGAGGTACTAAGTTTTCCTTGATGAGTAACACTTGGGCGGGCGGGTGGGACATAGTATTAGAAGCCACCCACCCACAGTTTAATTATAGTACTTATTGATTGCTTGGACTTGCTGACTAAAAATTTGAAATCTCGGACTTATAAAGGAGCGGGAAATGGATAAGTCTGATGTTATTAGCGTATGTTGCTCCGCCTACTTCCGCAACAATTTTTTCAACTCCTAGGTGACATCCGTTTGGTTGCGACGATAGTAGTCTGCAAACGTAAAACTATCTGGGGTCTTTATGGCGCGGGTCTTATAATGTTTGAACACTTGCGGGTCAGAAAGTTTGAAAACCGGTTATGGTCCTTCTTCTGTTGGTGGCCTTAGGGGTTCTTTGAGTTGAATGTATGAGGATTTTTGCACTGTTTTCGCACATGTGTTCCACCTACGGAAGCGGATGGTGGCGTTGAATTTCTTCATTTTAAGGTAATTGCCCTAACTTGTTTGCTATGGCGTGGTGTTGTCGTCAGAATGCTCGGTCCGACCTTGTGAAGGTCATTGCGCGCAGATGGTTGCTTTTGTCTGGGCCACAATTGCTATGTTGAGGGTTTGACCGCTATCTCTTAGACGGGATCTTCTTGGTTATCTACCAGGTGTTCACGGAATGACTGTACTTTTTATCTTTCTTTATCTTCTGTTATGCCCGGGATAGAGGCGACTACATGTTTTTTTTGTCTGTCACGTTTGGGTGATTGGCTTTTTTTTGGATCCGTATTGTTGTTGTCGTGGATTTGTGTGGGTTGCTGATGGTTGCGGTTGCAGTTTTATTTACGACTTCTTTGTTAACCAATTGTTGGATATTGACGGTGAAGCGGTTCTAATTTGTAATTGTATCTTAGTCAATCTATTTTGTTCTTCGGGTCTGTTATAATTTGCAGCAGATAGTTGGTAGCCTGGAGCTTAAACTCGCGATTGTAAACATAGTTGGTATCTACTGTCTAACATAGCATCTGTTTCTGTTTTTTTAATCAGGTAGTTAATCTGTTTAATAATAATAGATTTATTTCATGATCTGTTTCCATAAGAAAACATAAAATGAAAGGTATCATTAAAAATTAAGCACATAGAAACGAAAATTAAACTTAAACATAATTGACTATTTACGAGTAAACGCTTTAACGTTTTAAAACTTGTTTGGCGTAGCTGTCATGTCATCCTATAGTTGCCAGATGTTACTACGGATGTGGTCTGTCATGTCCTTGCACTTAGGTGTCGGGTGGTCGGTGGTCACAGCCGGTTGTCGATGGACAGAGTTCTTAACCTGAGGATGTTTTCAAAGGTGATGTTTAATATTAATGCTACTATCGGTATTATACGTTACAACGCCACTGTTTTTAGGCGATGTGACGTCTGGGTGTTTGGTCAGGTATTCGGAAAGTTCAAGGAAGTTTTTTGCATGGCGTCTTTGACTTGGCACTTTGCTCTTGGCGATGGAAGATCGGTATCATACCTTTCGTTGTCGGTGAAGTATTCTGCTAGCGATTGTGCTTTCATTTTTTTGCGGCGTTTTTGTCGTTGGGCCTTCTTCTTGCTCTTCTTAGGGATGTTGTGGTAGCGACGTGAAAGCACCATACTTTTAATTGCTTTACGTTGGGCGCTATTTGTTATTGCTTAGTTTTTGAGGTGGACGATGGAGGCAGTAGTTCCAGGTCCTGGAGTAGTCTGATGATTGGATCCGATTCGTTGGGAGCCGGTGAAGGGTTTACATTTTTTAGTTTTGTTTGCAACAAATACCCACTCACACAGAGTGCCTGTTGCGGACTTACTCACACAGAGTGCAGTTCAATGAAGAACTAATTTGTTTGATTTGGAGCGAGGTGGACGTGCTAGAGTATCTACCAGTGGCAATGGCATCTTGCCAGGGTGTATGAGACGCAGTCCTTTGGACAAACCTGGATTGACTGTGGTCGTCGACGGCATCAGGGTTTGGACCTTTGCCAATGAGCTGTATCGTGCGGTGTGGAGATCGGCACAGGGATGTCCGAGATGGACTATCCGGTCTATATGGGTCATGTGGTCTTTGTTTGTTTTTGCTGATAGTTTGGATTCGACCTGTGAAAAATTTTACATCTCGGACTTTTAAATAAGCAGCAAAAGTAAAGGCGCCATCTCCTTGCCGATGTTGCTTTGCCTACTGTTATTGATAGCTTTAGTGTTGCAAAAGCGGTTGTAAAAAAAAACATTTTTGGTATTGAAGTCGGCATTTTCTGAGACTTTGGTTATGGCAATATTTTTTTAGAGGTTGGGTTGTTTTTTAGGAGCAGTCGGTGTGGAGTTTGTGTTTTTGTTGGCTTTGTCTAGGTTTGTTGATATATTAGCCATCTTTTGCATTTCGTTTTTTGCATAATTTTTGTTTTCAATGTCTTTATAGAACTCGTCGTTGATGCTTTTTGCATAATCATCAATTTGTTTAGTTTTGTCTTTGTATAAGTCTATATTTAGATTATCATTGATTTTACTATGGCTTTTAGATGTTTTTTTAATGGTGGTGGCGTTGAGTTGGTTGAGTGCTGGCATTCTAGATTTTAAGTGAAGGGCAAAACAAACTTTACTGTACTTGGGCCTCAATAGCCAGCAATCTTCCATCATGGACTTTATTACATGGGAGAAGCCCGGACATAATATCTATTGTCTTGTTATATTTTTTTAATCTTTTAACATGTATTGTTTTCAATGTTTATCATGTATGTGCTCCTCAAGGCAATGATTGTTATGATTCGCTGGTTTTTCATAGTAGAATCGTAGGTAATAATTGGTTATTTTAAGATTAGTCTTTTTTACATGTCTTTAGTCTCAGGAATTGAACTACCGTACATTAGTGCGTGATACATATTTACTTTAAGTCATAAGGTTTTTGAAGGGTGGTGCGGTTCAGGTCTACACATTTTATGGTTGATTGTTTGCGCGCCAGCCCATTAGCTCTAATGCTGCTTACTATGTTGAAGTGTTGTTTTACGTTTTCTTGATGTAAGGGCAGAATTGTATTATTATCTTTGATCTTGGGTTTGTTTATACTAAAATTTCTGCTTTGTTTGTTAGGATTTGTATTATTTTTGTTAGCATACTAATAATAACAACAGCCGTAGATCATTTTTTTTTTAATCTTTTGGATACACTTCGAGAGATGAGAAGTTTGCACGTGCACGTGGTTTTTGGATCAATGAGGTTTTGGTGTTGTTGGAGGCCTGGGGGTGCTAAGTAGTGGTTGGGTGCTGGCATTCTGATAGCATGCTAATGACTACATCAGTAAGGCGTTTTTTTGGTCTTGTTTCTTTTTTTGACTAGAAGGTGTTGATGTCCCGGTGTACGATTACTGGTTGAATGCTACCTTTTAGTAAATATCGGGTTACTTATTCAGTTTTGGATTTTGGTAGTAGTCACAGCTTTTTCCAGGAAAAATCTAACAGAGTTTTAGAGGTGTTGTGTGGGAGGATGATGTATGTTAGCTAGGGAGAGAAAGACTAATGAACACACATTCAGCACTTTGAGTGCAGTACTCAACAAACTAATACCAATTGTTTGGAGTCGATCTGAGAAGATCGATTTTGGCGGCGATCTGAAGAAGTTTTATTTGGGGGACGTTAAATAACGCCTGAGGGCTTTAGAATAAGTAGACCGTTTAAACGTTTGCCGGACTTTAGAGGTTGTGTCGAATTGAACAATTTAGTCGGCTGCTTCTTAGCCCACGTATTTGTCTTCTAACTTCTAATTGACGTGGATTTTGTACACTGGTTAGCTGTTTTCTTGAATCGCTTAGACTTGGACGCATACGAAACTTTAGCTGATCTTGTGCATTTGTGCCACTGATTATGGAGGCGCCGTGTCTTTATTCAAACTTTAGAGGAGGGAGAGGCTGTATTTTGGCCGTCGTTTAAGCAACCGTTCTTGTAGTAACAGTAACAACTGTAATGCAAGTATGTGTGATGAAATTTGACCCGGGTGTGGCTGGCTGAACCTTACTAAAGTTGCTCTTGCGTGATTAGGAGTATAGAAAGACGTTGCAGCTGGTTAGGTTAGGTTGTTTTGTTGTTGTTGGCGATCTTGGGGGATGCTAAGGTTAGTTTTGAGTTATTTTTTGTTTGCCGGAGTTGTTCTGAAGTAAATGATTTTTGAGCGACTTGGAAGGTCTAAAAATTATTGAATGGCGCCCGGGTTGTGCTAAACAAATAGTCGTTTTGTTAGTCTAATTTAGCTGTGTCCAACCCGGCTTTATGCTCGTGTTGGCCGAGAACTGCAGTGGTCAGCTTTGGTATTGTTTTGAAGGCCGTTTGTTCAAATAAGTCGCTAGGTGTTGAGGGTATGCTAGTTTGAATAAACTTTTGGGTTTTGAGGTCTAGGTAGGGAGTTTTTCAAAGACAGAAAGTGATGGATTTATTTTCCGAAGGAAAATTTGTGCATTGGCATTCCTATCTATAGAACTATGACTTACCGTTAAAGATTTATTATAATGCGTTCTCTTGCGTCAAACTTAAGTTTGTGACTGCGTTTGTCACTTTACTTCTTATATTTTATTGTTTGAGCGGTCGCATTGCCGACTAAAGGGTTGCCTGAGATGCAGTGATTTGTTTAAGAATCTATGCTAGATCTAAATCTGGTTGGGTTTTACACCTCTTGTTTATTTGACTTAGACGCAGTTTTTTTATGGGCTTAACAGCTGTTCTGAAAGGTAGCAGTTTGGGCTTGCATTCTTAGGGCACTCCGTAAAATAGTGCGAGCTGGCATATATTACGATGGGGGGGGGGGGGTCACCACTACATTTTGATGCTGTGAACTTAAAGCAATGGCGTTTGTAGTTATGGCTTATTTTTTCAGAACGACGGTTTGTCTTCACCGATATGGTGAGACCGATGACTGCACGTTACAGCATCGGATATTCTATTTTTTGAGCTTTTTTTGATCAAATTAGAGTGAGAACGGTGAATCTTAACGAAACAAGAGTTTTTTTTATATTGTTGGTGGAGATGTTTCAAATCACCACTTTAGCGGATTTCTTGTCAGACGTTTGGAACGTGTCAAAGTCGTTCTTTTTAAGTCAAGAATACTTTTTGCTTTTCCGTATTCTACTAAGTTGTTAAAAGTAAAGCGGATGCCGTTGTTGATGTTGCTAGCACAAAAAATTACTACACCCGCTATCATTTAATAGCTTGCTTTATTTGTTACATTTTTGCGAGTTACAAGTGGTGAAGGCTTTTCCATATTGCTCATAAATAGCGATGAAATTGGATTTTTATGCAGAAGTTTTGCTCTTTGCAGGATGCGGATTCTGGATTTAAGTGGGAGGATGAAACCATTTTTACTGCACTTAGATCTCATTAGGCCCTTAGATCTCATGAGGCTTTCCTACAGTGGTAAACAATACTTTTTTGTCCAAACACGCAGTTAATCTATATGGTTGATGTATGCTAAGACATTGGAGGGGTTTTCCTTATGCTGGGCATGTTAAGCCAACAGTTTATTGACATAGACCAGGTACATAGTACGTGCTTGATTGTATTGTCTTCAATTTTGAATCTTCTGTATATGCATTCTTAATTAAGAGTGCCTTTTCAAGATTCTTGTTTGGTTTTCAGTTTTTTTTTACAATCTCAAGTAGTAGCCGGTTGTTTTGTGATTTGTGGGAATCATTGTTTTCTTTACCTGTCTACAACCAGGGCAGGGTTTTTCATTAAATGCATTGCTTTTATTTGCTTTTAGTATGTTATTAAGGCTTTTTAATGCGGAATGATTGTTTTTGTTTAAAGTGGGAAAGTTTGTCGGAGATTTTGAAACGGGGGTTTTACGGGCTTGGGTTGCTGGACCTCTATCTACCAAATGTTTTGCCGAAGAGCTTGAATCTGCGACAAATTGGGTGCCGAGATTTGAGTTTGGCGCTTCATGTAACTGAGCCACTCTACGGTAACTTGCAATAAGAATTGCATCTTTGACTGCTTCAATTCAAAATGGGAACCAAGTTTTTTTTAACAATTAATTTCCTTTTTCTGTAATTCTGTTTTATTGCAGGTCAAGTTATGTGATGTTTTGACTTTAATTTAAAATTTGGTTGGACTTGATCTTTAAATGTTATGTTAAGCTATTTGATGGGATCCAGCTGGGGTTGATTATGTTTGCGAATTTAGTTTAGTTTGATTAGGGACCGGGAGTTTGGTTGTAGGTTTGTTTGCTTGGATTTAAGGAAGGATAATCAAAATTAGCTGGATATAGATTTGTTAATACGTTTGTTTGATTTGGCCATAGTTGGACTAGCATTGCCTTTTTTTAATCTTATGATTTACTTTGTTTACTATATATCAATATATGGACCCATAGCTAGTTTCAATCATTATACATTGAGCTTTTGAGGGAGATTATTATAGTTTACTTCATTGATTTTTGTTACTGTCTAGATAATGTTAATGTTCATTAGAAATATTTAAAAGTCAGTATTTAACATAATAAATTGTGAATTGAACCATGTTCATCAGAAAGGGACTAATTAAAACAACTCAGCGAATATCTTTTATAAAAAAAAAACTTGTGTTACGCTTATGGTGAACATGAGTTTTGGGATTTTTTAATATTAATGGTGTACATTTGGTTGCCTACATTTAAACCTCGCACTATAAAAAATATTTTTTTTGGATTTATACTATTTCTTATTATTTATAAAACTGTTTTGGGCCGAATTACTGGGTAGCAACGAGTATTATACGGGAAACACACCAATCTTTAACTTTACAATAAAGTGCTGTCGTCTGGATCCTATTAATTTATCATTTTGTTTTCAAAATATAAATCCTCATCCGTTTTGCCGGTATAATTCCATATTATTATTTAATATTGCACTTTGCGAAATTATTAATCGAGCGAAAACTGATTACGTCATGTTAAATTGAAAAATTGGAATTCTTAAGGATGAAATTTATTGCACAGAATAGATCCAATCAAAAACCCATCAAACCTTATATAAAATACCGAATCAATTTTCCTATTCCTTTCGATATTAAATCGTATATTGTCCTTCATTTGAAATAGAAATCGCATTAAAGGAAACATAAAACACCACGGATGGGATGGTTTCTGAACGCATACATACAAAAAATCCAAGTAAATTGTTTTTCTTTCCGCTATATCTTGTTATCAGTTTATATACGGTCGAGAGGGATGCGATGGAATAGAAAATCTCTGATCCTTACACCGATTTCTGTCAATGTTCCATTTCGATTTATTATGTATAATAAAATAAAAGGATATAAGTTTGCACGAGGAAGTTTACATCCCTTGTTAGACGGATGCAGTTCGCACAAATTGGAAAGGAACATCGTGTTCTAGCAATTTTATACATCGCTGATGAGATTTGTTAGAATATCTCAGGCACCTTTATATGTCACATAAAAGGATGGTGGTTCGCCAATAAATGTAACAACTATATCGTTATATAGTCATTGAAACAGATCAATATTATTTTGTGGCGAACATGTGTGTTTGAAGGGGTGGCTGTTCCGTTTTTCGGGTAGATTTAATCTTACGAATTTGTCTGCGGTGTTGCGTTGCGTTGCAGCACCCCAACCCCACCCCACGGTGCAATAATGTTGCATGGATATCCGGCAGTAATATGCATTTCTGGCTGGTCTGGTAATGCACAGGGTTAAAAAGTCAACGGGGGAGAGTCTAGACAGTGGCTTGGAACCCCCATAGACTCGAAAACTGGTGGATGCGTAATAGGGGTGCCGCGTCTATTAATATAACCCCATAAACACATGTGGGACACCCTCACGTTCAGGTATACACGACACGTGTCTAAATAATGTTGCTATATATATATAAAAGTGAGAATTGACGGAAAGGAGTGATTTTTTACTATATATGGAGCGGAAATGTTTATAAGCATCTGCTCATCTTAGTTTTTTTTATGTTTTAAATCATTATTTTATGTACTAAATATTTATTTTATGTATAATATGATACTGCAGTATTTTATTCAAATCGATAATCTTAAAAGCAGTGTAAGTTGCGATGAAAAATGTTAAAGGTAAAGATTAATTTACCTCCAGGGCTTGTCACAAGGGGGTGCTGTGGATGCAAAGCATTTTTGTGTGAGTTGTGTAAAACTTAATAATAGTTTATTTACTGTTCAAAAATGTTTTTGTAAATATTTTCGGGCCACACAAAAAAATTACATCTGCTTTTGGAGCTTAGTTTTGTAGTTTATTCTTTGTTTAGGTTATTTGGGTAAAGTAAATTATACTTATTAGCATATTTTTGTGATTCTAACTTTACCGTAGACTTATAGTATCTAAATGGAATCAAAGCTAAGAGTTTTCTATGATCTTTTTTCTAATGATCTCATCTTACAACTATCGCCTAACCTAAATAAAAAATATTTGTCGCTCTACGAAAATCTTTGTGTCGGCACATGCTGCTTTGCGATTGATCTTGTATCACATCTGTCATTATTTTGTCGCTTTGTGAAAATCTTTTGTGTTACAGCACTTGAGTATTCTAAAATTTGTCGCTTTGCTATCCAAAAAAAAAAACGGGAATTTTGACATAACAAATTTTGATCACCTTCAAAGTATTTTCTCTTGACCACAACACACTTCTGCAAACGATCTTTTCATTGTTCAAAACATTTTTTAACTTCACTTTTTGGGATGTTCTTTAGGCCTTTCAGCGATTTTTGTTTTGCTTTCTTTACAGTGGCAAAACGCTTTTTTTTTTCATGTCCCTTTTGAGTCTGGGGAACAAAAAGAAATCACAGGGGGCTAGATCCGGTGAGTAGGGGGGGGGGGGACAATTGTTGTTATGCCGTTTTTGGTCAAAAACAGCTTTACGCTTTGGGCCGCGTTGTCATGATGGAAGAACCGGTCGCTTGTGCGTCAAAGATCTGCCTTTTTTTTACGGATACTCTCCTTCAATCTTTTCAAAACCTCTAAGTAAAACTTCTGGTTAACAGTTTGACCCGGGGGAACGAACTCCGCGTGTACAACACCTCTGCAATCGAAGAAACAAATGAGCATTGTCTTGATGTTTTACTTTTTTGGGCTGAGGAGAGCCAGTTGTCTTCCACTGGCTTGATTTCTACTTTATTTTGGAGTCGTATCCATAACACCACGATTCATCACCAGTAATCACCTTGGAAAAAAAATTATAGTTCTCTTGAACTGATTTTGAAGCTCAAAACATGCCTGAAGTTGACGCTCTATTTGTTCGTCTGTGAGAAGGCAAGGGACAAATTTGACTGCAACTCTTTTTATGTGCAAATCTTTAGATAAAATTTTCTGAATTGAACTCCATGATATTCCAGACATCTCACAGAGTTGATCAATGGTTTGGCGACGGTCTTCATGAACGAGAGCATTGATTTTGTTAACGTTTTCGTTACTTCTTGACGTTGATGGGCGTCTTGAACGGGGTTGGTCATCAAATTACATTTTTTTATTTTTAAAACGTGAAAACCACTTGTAGACTCTGGTTTTACTTTGAGCAGCATCCCCATAAGCAGTCTTAAGCATTACAATAGTTTTCGAGGCCGAATTCCCTAACTGGAAAAAAAAAATTCACAGCCGCGCGTTTCTTTCGACAATTGGCCTTCACGTTTTTGTCGAAATGGAAAAAGTTGTTTTAACTAAAAAAATTCTCACTGACGAACTGATACACTCACAGCAACAGAACTCTGCACACTAACTCAGGAGATGTCTCCCAGACGAACACCGGATCAAACAATGAGTTTTCCCACTTTCCCTATTTGCCACTGCGCAATTCCCGTTATTTTTGGGCCCCTCTCGTACAACTGTCACCTAACCTGAAAATAATTTGAATCTTATTTGTCGCTTGCGAAACCCTTAGTGTCACGGCACTTGGAGGACTTTACGATTGATCTCGTCACCCAACCTAAAAGTAATTTAAATCTAATTTGTTGCTTTGCAAAAATCTTTGTGTTGGCACTTGCATATACTAAAATTTGTTGCTTCGTGATTGATCTTGTGTCACAACTGTCACCTAACCTTAAAATAATTTAAATCTAATTTGTCGCTTTGCGAAAATCTTTGTTGGCACTTGCATATTCTAAAATTTGTTGCTTTGCGATTGATCTAGTGTACAACTATCACCTAACTTGAAAATAATTTAAATCTAATTTGTTGCTTTGCGAAAACCTTAAACTCGGATATTCTAAAATTTGTCGCTTTGCGATTGATCTCGTGTTACAACTGTCACAACCTAAAAATAATTTAAATCTAATTTGTCTCACAGCGAAAATCTTTGTGTCGGCACTTGCATATTCTAAAATTTGTGGCTCTGCGATTGATCTTGTGTTACAACTGTTGCCTAACCTGAAAATCTAATCCGGAATGAAAGTGTTAAAACCGAATAACATTGTCATCATAGACAATGTAAGTCTATTTTTAAGTGGGAGGTTTGTTACCGGCTTACTTTATCAGCCAGCTCACTCGCACAAAATAGCTAACTGGATACTAGATCAGCAATTGAACTGGAACAATTTTTCAAGTTGCAACCGCTTCTACTTCGCTATCTGACCACTATGTGGGCCGTTATAGGAGGTATTATAGTATACAGCTGTTACATCAGTCCAAACTGCGGAATGGAATATTATCAGGAGTGGATAGAAGAATTAGAACACATCTTAAGAAAACAAAAAAGCAAACAAAACCTGATAGGAGGCGATTTTAATACAAAATTGCCGAGATGGGGAGGACCAAAAGTGCGACAGGAGAAGACCAATTCTTGAAAAAATCTTACAATCAACCAAGGAAAAAAAACCAACGTTTGTAAGAGGAAGATCCAAATTTACATTGACATTACTATTGTAACAATGGAAACGGCTGGAGTAGTAGGGGGCTGGATAGTTACAAAAGAAGAATTTCTGAGCGAACATAAGTATATATAGAAAAGGAAGGTGGAACATAAGAAGAATGGACAGAGAAAGAATAAAGAGAGCTATGGAAGCAGAGGAAGTGACAGAAAACAAGAACATAGAACATAGAAATATGCGAAACGTACTCGGAAAAGTTGAGGAAGGCAGTAGAAGAATCAGTCCTTAAGTTCAGAAAAGGAAGAAGAAGAGGACCGTACTGGTGGTGCGAAGAGGTCAAGGAAAGCAGGAAGAAAGCAATACAAACAGCAAAGAAGGTCAAAAGACAGAGATTTTGACGAAGCTGAAGAAGTACTAGTAAATGACAGAAAGGCTATGAAGGAAGCGATCAAGGACAGTAAGAAAAGCTGCTGAAAAGAAATACAAAGTAGTAATGAATAAATTAGGAGTGTGCTTAAAGGAAGAAGAGAGTGAAGAAGTAATATTTGAGAAACTGTTTTCTAAAAACAAACATAGCTGACGAAACAGAAGCAGTGTATGAGATAAAACAGATCATAAAGGATTAGTACCTAATAACAAGGCACCAGGTCCGGACGAGATAACAACGGAGATAGTGAAAGCAGCGCTAGAAGGAAAGGAGATAGAGATAACACATTTTTGGCTAATTAATTGAGAAGAAGAAGGAAGCAGATAAAACAACTGCGTATAGACCGATATGCCTGATCAACACATTATAGAAATTATGGAAAAAGTTATTGTGAGGAGATTTGAACAAGAAATAGAAGAAAATTGAGAATGGGAATAGGAGCAACAGAAATACTGACCAAGAATGGAAAATTTAGGCTGACCAGAGAAGTACCACAGGGTTCTGCAGTAGGACCTGAACTGTGGAATCTTGTCTATAATGAGCTATTCAGGATGCGGCTGTTGGAAGGAGTAACAATAACAACATTTGCGTGATGACGTGGCTCTGGTAGGTACGAATATAGACGAAGAGATGGATAAGAAAGAAAAAAAAATGTAGATATGCTTAGTAAGCTTCTGCCGAACAAGGCAGGACTAGGAGAATGGGCAAGGAGTACTCCGTAAAAACATGGGGAGACGCCTCGAAGACAAAAAACAGAAAGAAAATAAGAAAAGCCACGAGAGCAAGCTTGTTAAGGATCTGCAGGGCCTACAGGGTGGTGTTGCAGGAGGCACTAGAGGTAATTGCGACACTGGTAGAAGAAAGATTATACAAAGAAAATGGTAAATGAAGGAACTAGTAAACAAGAAGCAAAGAGACGGGCAAAAGAGAATACGATGGATATATGACTGAGACAGTGGAAAGAAGGAGAAAGGGGAAAATGGACAAGGGAACTAATACCAGAAATAAAAGAATGGGAGAAACCGGCGATGTGTTACTATATAACGGACATGGAGCATTTCTAAAGTATTTTCCAGTCGTCTGACATCAACTGGGCACACACTACGGCGTTTAGGTGCTCGCCTAGAGGAGTGTGAGTCAACACAAGATGCTGTCATGTCTGAGCGGCCCGGAACAGCCGTTCTGCTGAGAATATTGCGGCTGTGGCTGAAGATGTCGAAGAGTACCCCGGAGTATCGACTAGACGACGTTTCACGCAATTGGGCATTAATCGGCGGTCTTTTTCGGCTTGCATTTCCGGGTTGCCCAATCTCTCGTTTTGGCGATTTGCATTGGCCGGAAAGATCGCCCGATTCAACCGTTCTAGACTTCTTTTTGTGGGGTTTCTTGAAGTCACGAGTCTGTGTCAACAAGCCACAGACTCTTGAAGCTTTCAAAGAGAATATCCGTCAGGAATACGGGAACCTATTGTGAAGTTCTGGCAAGAGTGATGGAAAATGCCGTTATCATTTTTTCTACTAAATGAAAAAAAAATAAAAAATTTAGGCATCAAATAAACACAATCTAAAAGCAAAACAAAAAAAAAGTTTTATTTATTAAAAAAATTACAGTCAAACAACATTAGGTGACAACTTTTGCGCCATCTAGTATAAGCCTGAGTGACGAAAATAAATGGAGACTAAAGAAACTATGCAACGACAGTACTGAGGAAAAAGAGAGAGAAAAGAGGAGTTTGAAGCTCTATGATTTAGATAAACTAAACACACAGATTAAAAGCCACAGAAGGCAAAGGAAGAAAAAGCAAGAAGCAAAAGAACATGGAAAAAAGCAATAAAGAGGAAAGAAACATAAAAAGCTAAGACAACTATGACCACCAAGGAATGTAAGGTGAAAGGATAGACAAGAGAAGAACATTTACTGAAACGTTAGTCTTAACCGAAATTGAGATAAAGAGAAGAAGAAAAGAACTGCTCAAGGAAAACAAACTGAAGGAATTGAAGCAATTTCCAAACGGTAGATACGCCATCTCGAGGTTGACTGAAATGATCAGAGTATATCTGGCAACCAGGGACACGAAGAACTAACCATAAATGAAGATTCAAGAATCTCACTAGTAGTAAAACTGGCAAATCAAGGACTACTTAATGAAGCTGCCCAAAATATTTATGAAGGAGAGAGGATGCGACGAGAAAGAAGAGAAACTAAGAAGATACTTAAGGACAATGCAAATAACTAGGCTGAATAACACAAGAATGGAAGAGATGGATGTAATGTAAGAAACAGGAAAGAAAAATATGGTTTAGAGAGAGATGGGTCGTTGACAGAATGTGTTGCCGTAACAGACTGTGTAAATTTTGCGATGCCGAAATTAGCCCTCCTCAAACTAGTGCTACATTAGTGACAATGACGAGGACAAATTAACACGCAAGAGAAGAAAACCGAAAGGTATTGCCATCTATGCTCTAGTAATTCTCAAGGGCTATTTGCTAACACCTCACTATGCCCTAAAAAAAGGAGTCAGCCAGAACACCACTACAAACTTTTTTTAGTACACCGATTTCAAGGCAAGTTAGCAAGATAGAAGCCAGCGAGCTAATCCTGACTTGCACACTTATCCACTGCCATCATTGAATTACAAGAGATAGAAGTAATATAAACAATAAACAAACACTTTGATATCTATCATGGAGAATCAACATTTGATGACGTTAACCAATAGCTTGTAGTAGATACATAGCGTGGCTTTATTAACCGACACATCAATTAGAAAAACTTGAGCCTCACAAGACTAATTACATTTGAAAACTCAAAAACCTCATTAATAGTCTTCCAGATAGGAAAATTGTGAACAAAAATGTTAAAAACCCAGTTTTTTTTACTAAAGCAGTTAGCTCTGAAACATGAGCACGTTACAGTTTTATGGATCTGAAAAACTTGTCTTGGCCTATAGTAAGACTGAAAACTGACGTGTTTAATCTAATGTCTTTAATGTTGTTAGGATTACTTTAAAGTTGTTAACGCCAATGTAGTAATTATTCTATGTGGAGTAAAGTCATTTAAATGCCAGTTCTGTATTTTACTTACTTCACTTTTGTTTACATTAAAGTTATATTAAATGTCATGTAAACAATACATGCATGCGTCATTCATATGTCAATAAAATTGATATGTATGAACACTATACAGACGTGACTTATGTGAACATAGCAATGTGTGCTCTCTTAGACATGTTGACATATCTGCCGCCAGATAGCGTATTTCTTAGCTACGATTTCAATAAAATTATATTCTGTACGGATTTTTAAGATCGGGAAAACCTTAGTCGGTGGTCTACGTTTCTACCATCAAAATCTCTCAACACTACTAGTAAAAAGAGAATATTGTCATTATTGACAAACAAACATAATCGTTTATATTAAATTATCTTTGTTGCATAATAAAATTATTGATTCATCATTGAATAACAATAATAAATAGTATTCTATAAATAAGTACAAAATTCCAAATAAACATAGTAATTATTTACTAAAGGAATCAATACTGATACAGATTAAATGATTATAAAATAAAAACAAATTTTTGCATTTTTAAATCCAATTAGAACTGTTAATTTAACTATGTTGCAAAAAAGTTCTTGGATGATTCATGCAATTTTTGAATACAAAATGTAACAATTTCCAATCATAGCAATGACGCAACGTTTAAAAAATTTCAAGTACACCGAAAATATCCGCTCGCAATATTTAAGAGAAAATGCCAATTTTATATATTAAACAGTTCTTTCTCTCAATATCTACGTTCGTCTCCTTCCAGCATCGGCCGGTGCATCATGTCGGCATCTCTGTTGGGCCACCCGACTGATCGATAAGAACGTTTCTCTCCAGCTCCCAGAGTCTGGTCATCGACCTCGGTGTAGTGTACCCTGATCTTGTATATGGAGAAAGCTGAATGGGATATGCTAGGTCACGTCGTAGCCCCATTCCTTCGGTGTACCTCTCTAATGTCATCTTATTTATTATATACGGGGTGTTTGTTGCAAGCGGAAGTGCCGCATTTTTTATGATCTAGGATGTATATCACCAAGAATTTTATTTATTTTGTTGTGCAGGCAACGCCCTTTTATGTCTGCTTCAATTAAGTAGTGTTGAGGCTCGCTCAATTAATAGGAACAGTATTTGCATATCAGTAATTATGCACATGCATAATAAAACATATTTTTATATATCAAATTTCTGACCTTAGAGAAAATATTTGATACAATTTGTTCTAATTTTAAATCATATCAAGCTTGACAGAATGCAATTAAGAATTTAAATTTGAAACTTATTTAGTTTTAAATCCAAATATTCGATATAAAAAAATACAGTGCAAATAATTGCACCCAAATCGGACAAATCATGCAATTAATATGAATCAGAAAGCATTTAATAATTCATTAGTAATAGTCGATCAAACAAATCAGGATTATAAAAAAGCTTGTAAGCATCGCGACAATCTAATACAAATTAGAAAAGATTGAATTAATAAAACCAATGCAAATTGAATTTCTTAACTTTCCATAAATTAACAAAAAAACTATTGTGGTTCATTCTTTAATTTAAGTGTTATTTTGTAAAATAATAAAATCGTTGCTTTGACAACAATTAAAAAATAAATAGAAGTCACATTGTAGAACATTTTTACAATTTAGAATACACATTTTGTTACAACATTTATTGGTCCTTCGAAACGGATTTTGGTGATGCAAGCTATGAAATTAAGATCAGATATTTTATTTAATATGTTTACTGAAGAATTTCATATTCTTATAAACAGTTGAAATGAGTATAAATGAGTACAACTTTAGCATAGTAAAATCTCTGCCAATTAATGCTATATTTGACCAAACTTAGCCAATCCAAGAGATTCAAGTCGAACAAGACAAAGATTAGATTAAATGTCAATTAAAAAATATAAATTGAAATAGCATGGGAGTGAAATTATACAACTTTATTTTAACTTTTTATTTTTTTGGAAAACTGGATATTACAAAACCACCTTACGTTAATTTTTGTATGAAAATAATATTTACTGATAACGCGCACGTGGTATTGGTTTGCTTTGCTTTTTAAGCATTATTGTTTGTCGGGTGCGTCGTAGAGATGAAGATGCTGTTGGCGTCTCTACGGGTGAGAGATAACCGTATTTGCTCTTTGCTAGGAGGTTAGAGTTTCTGAAGCGGTGCTCATAAAGACGGTGTTGTATGTTGTATGGCGCACTTCTTTCTAAGGTTGACTAATGACTATTGTTAATGTAGTTTACAATGGCGGGATGCCAAAGATGGTTGGCTGCAGGCGGGCGTTGATTTAAGTGCGGTGGTCTTGTTTGGGGTTTGAATTTTGATGTCGACGCTTCTGAGTTGTCTGAATTCTGTATGATTTGCTGTGGCTGATGTAGGGGGCATATTCTCCTGGATCTTGTTAAAGTTAGAAAAGTTTAAAATTGGCGCCAGGGGTCTGCTAAACAAGTTGGTTAATTGAAGTTTTGCAATTAAGCATGGGCAAAACCTACGTTTTTTATAGCTGCGAGGCTCGCTTGTCTAGGCGGTTGCGTCGGATTGATCTATAGGTGGTCGGCAGCTTTCTTGTAAAACGAGCTTAATTTACAATGTCTATGGGACAGATTTGATTGGCGTTGAATCTGTTTGTGGAACATGAGATGTGTTTTTTAGATCATATACTGTTACAGGCGCGTCTTGTGATATTTTCCGCTTGTTTTGTGGTGAAACGAACATAACAATGTCTTATACCCACGATTGACGTCATACACATGCTAATTAGTTAAATAAATAACACAACTTTTTTTAAGAAAACAGCTGTCAAAACTGGTTTTTAACATTTAACAAGTTTAATTGTCAAAATATATAATAACAAATTATGAAATTTTGAAAACCATATAATTACTCGCACTTTATATACAAAACCTTCTTAACTTTTGAGATATTTGAAGAAATTGGCTCCAAAATCAGGTTTTTGCACTTTTGACAGTTCAAAATATTCAAACTATTTAATATAAATTTTGTAGTAATATTTAATTTTTTACAACTTCTATTCTTCAAGTTTTTTTTCTAAGTTTGATAGCTTTTATAACATAAATAGATTTTTGAAGAAATTAGCTATAAAACCAGATTTTCTGTTCTTTTGGCAGTTCTAACGTCTAATTATCCAACAACGTCTTTAAATAAACAAATATAACAAAATTAATTCTTTACTACTTTTTTACTACAACTTTTTCTTAAACTTTTATAACTTTTGAGATGTTTGAAGAAATTAGATCTAAAATTTGTTTAAAATAATTCAATTCTGTTCAAGTTTTGTGTTTTAACTTTTGTTCTAGCTTTTAAAACAAATATTTAAAGAAATTAACTCTAAAACCCAAGTTTTCTGCATTTTAATTTTTTTTATTTGAACTTAGTTAAGTTAAGCAGATTTTGCATAGCTTTTACATTTTAAACTTTGTTGTAATTTTCATAACTCTAAAACCATGTTTTCTGCATTTTGGCAGGCTTGACTATCAAAATATAAAAAAAAAGATTTGTTATTTGTTAACACTAAGTAAACATACCAATACCTAAAATCACGGGTATTTGACCAGTACATTTTACCAGAGAGATATTGCAATGAAAGGATACAAGCTATTAGAAAAAGGCAGCATCTCTAAAATGGAACTACGCAGGACATGTAGCAAGAAGCGATGCAATATATGCCGAAAGATTATTAAATGGAGACTATTAAACACTAATGAGGAAGAGGAAGACCACCAAATAGATGATATAACAAACTAAAACCAGCAGCCTGGATGAAAGAAGCACAAAATTTAGAGCGATGGAAGCTAATAGGAAAGGCATACGTTTAATAATGGACCAAACAGGCTAAAGAAGGAGAGTAAACATACCAAAACTAAATCTTTTCTTCTATGCACATTCTTGCCCACAACTGACGTCACACGCATCGATTATGTTAGCTTCACCGCGTCGGCAAAAGACGTGTTTAAGTGTGTAGCATCTAAGATGTGTTTTTATGTGTTGGGACAGCAACAATCTTGCTACTATTGCGGAAGAGTGTTAAGATGGTTTGAGTTGTTGGAATGAGGACGTCATTCTGAAGTCATTTGCGGTGGATGTTGTGCAAAATTGCAAATTAGACCAGTTACAGTTTGGACTACAATTTCTGTTTGTTGTTTTAGGTAATATCGTAGTCTGGTTCCTTGGAAACGTTCTTGTGTTCTTCTGGGTTGTTTATGTTTTTCTTGTTTTTAAGGTGTAGTATGAATAGGTATGTTTGCTCTTAGTAGGGTTCTTGCGGCTTTGTTTGTGCTGAAGAATATCAAGAGAAATTAGTTTGTCTCAATAATTTTGCAGTTTTTTGGTGGTTCTTCTTTTTTTATAGTTTCTTCTGCTGGCCGTAGGCTACTTATTGCTATATATGGCTATGTCTGAGTCAAGTCTACGGAACAAAAATTTTATTTTGCTCTAACCACTAAAAATGTTCTTTTGAGTTTTTTTAGATTTTTTTTTCTTTAGTTTCTTCTGCTGGCTGTAGGTTACTTATTGCTATATATGCTCATGTCTGAGTCAAGTGTACGGGACAAAAATTTGATTTTGCTCAAACCACTAAAAATGTTTTTCTCTACATGAGTTTTGATTTTGTGAGTTTTTTTAGATTTTTTTTAGTTTTTTCTGCTGGCCGTAGGCTACTTATTGCTATATATATGGCTATGTCTGAGTCAAGTGTACGGAACAAGAATTTGATTTTGCTCAAACCACTAAAAATGCCTTTCTCTACATGAGTTCTGATCTTGTGATTTTTTTAGATTTTTTTAATTTTTGAGTAATCAAAATTTAAAATAATCGATTTTTTGCATTTTTTTACATGTGTTGATCGTTTGTAACTTCTCAGGGTTGGATTTTTGGGAAAAAATTATTAGGTACTTTTTTCTTCAAAGTTGTCCAAAGAATAAGTTTTTGCAGCCATTTTTTTTTCTTTAAGTTTTGAAAATTTTGCAGAACTTTAAAAAACAGTTTTTCTTAAAAAAAGATGACGGGTATTTTTTTTCTCAAATATGGATAAAAACGTGCTTTTATAATTGCAACAAATACTTTGAAAATTTCAGAAAGTGCCGTGCACTTTGCTCCGAGATATCTTAGAATGTATCTATAGAAATACTTAAAAGTTTGAAATTAAAGCTTTTTTTCATTTTTTGATTGTTTGTAACTTTCAGGATTACATTTTTAGAAAAAAAATATTAGATACTTTTTTTCTTCAAAATTGTCCAAGAATAAGTTTTTACAGTCAACATTTTTGTAAAACTTTGAAAATATTGCAGAAATTTACAAGACCGTTTTTTTTTTTTTTTTTCAAATATGGATAAAAACGTGCTTTTATATGTGCAAAAGATACTTTGAAAATTTCAGGAAGTACCGTGTACTACGGTTTGAGATATTTTAGAATCTATTCACAGAAATAGTTCAAACCCTGAGAAGTTACAAACGATCAAAAAATGTAAAAATATGCATTTTTTTTTAAATTTTAATTGCTTATTACTCGAAAATGGCTTATTAAAAAAATCTAAAAAAGTTTACAAGATCAGGACTTATGTAGAGAAAGGCATTTTCAGTGGTTTGAGCAAAATCAAATTTTTGTTCTGTACACTCAGACATGGCCATATATAGATTTTGTGGTTTGTTGTTGATCAGGATAAGAGCTTGTCATTCTTCTGAAATTATCTGTGGTGAGTGTAAGGCGAAAATTATCTATATGGATCTTGGGTGGGGGTTGTTTTCTGTTTAGTAAGAGTTTGTTCTAAGCCATTTTGGAGCGAATTTTTATGGCTTTTCTTTTACTAGTATTTTTGTCTATGTTTTGTAGGTGGTTTTGTTGGTTGATTTTCTTCTTACTAATATTGCTGTTTAAGGTTTTTAGGTGATCTTGAAGTTGGGATTCTTGGAAATTTGTGTTTTCTGGCTTGTTTATGGCTTATCTCTTCTCTTTAGGGTTGTTATACGTTTATGGTATAGCAATGTTTGCCCTTAATAGGTCTTTGAAGGGGTTGGCTTTGGTTGTGCGTTATTGGTGCTGAAAAAGAGCAATATAAATTCATTTGTCTCAATTATTTTGCAATTTTTCTGCAATTTCTAAGTTTTTCTTTTGCTAACGTGTGGTAGGTTGCCGACCGCCACGGTGGTATGATAGAGGCGTTTTTATCTCTTGTAGGTTCTGGCAAAATGTTGGTTGCTGAACTGTGGTCCGTTGTCAGACAAGATAGTCCGGGAATACTAAGTAGCGATGAAAGATTTTTGTTTTAGAAGTCTGTACGTTTTTTTGCTGGTGGCCGCTGGTACTGGGAATACCGTGGTTTACTCAGTTTATCTATCAACGTCGAGGCGGCTTCTTTTTATAGTTTTTTTGCTCTGTCTGGGTGTCTGACGACTTTTTTGGGCACCAGCTAAGGTTTTGTTCTCAAAATTAGGGTTTTATCTTTGTCCACTTGGTACTCTATGTTGAGCTTTGCTGAGTATTTTGAAGCGGTGGAAGCCCAATTCTTGCGGATACAGTGACTTTTGAAGTAGTACATTGTGAAAACTTTTAAAACGCACTAACAGAGAGAGCTTGTATAAGCTAGTAAGAAAATTTTAAAGAACTTAAGCTTTTGTTGGAAGATTTTGAGGCTTGACTTTAGAAGAAAGGTTTTAAAGCATGCTAACTTGTATGTGTTGGATTCACTTTCACGGGCGCCTACCTACTAAACTTTCCTCTCTATTATTTTTAGTTTCTTTTGCTAACGTGTGGTAGGCTACCTACCGCCACGGTGGTGTGATAGAGGTTTTTTAATCTTTTGTAGGTCTTGGAAAAATGTTGATTGTTGAATTGTGATCAAACAAGATGTAGTAGCGATGAAAAATTTTGGTTTTCTTGAAGTGTACGTTATTTTGCTGGAATACCGTGGTTTACCGAGTTTATCTACCAAAGTCAGGTCGGTTGCTTGTTGTCTTACGTAGTTGGTGGCGATCTTCTCCCAGGGTTTATTAATGTGTTTGCGGATTTTTTTTAACATTTTTTTGTTGATTGCGCGTTGGTCAATTTTTGGTAAATCTTTAGATGGCTTTTGGTAAGCCGTACTTTAAGAAGCCTTTTGTTGTTTCTTTGCTCTATCTGGGACTTGGCGACTTTTTTGGGCATCAGCTAAGGTTTTGTCTTCAAAATCAGTATTTCATCTTTATCTACTGAGTACTTTATGACGAGCTGTACTGTATTTTTTCTAAGTTTTTGATGCGGCGGATACAATGACTTTTGAAGTAGTATATTGTGAGAGCTTTTAAAGCGCACTAACAGAGAGAGCTTGTGTAAGCTAGTAAGAAAATTTTAAAGAACCTTAGCTTTTGTTGGAAGACTTTGAGGCTCGACTTTAGAAGAGAGGTCTTAAAGGATGCTGCAAAAAAAAAGTAAAGTTTGAAAGCTTTTTTTTAGAAATTGTTTGAGAAAACTTTAAAACAGTTTTCATTTTTTACAATAATTATTGACTGCTACTATTGACAAGAAATTGGCTTCTTAATCAATTTGATGACATTTTTTACAAATTATTGTGGGAACAATAAAATAACAATTAGAAGACCGAGAACACCAAAAAGTCAAGATAAGGTTTTGCTAGGAGAATAGAAGATTTTAAAAACAATTTAGAAGCACTAAAACTAATTTACTTGCCTAAAAAAGGGTTTTAGAAAATCTTACTATATCTATGAAATTATGAAATTTTGGAAGATACTGCGAGGTTTTTAGGTGATCTTGTAGCTGGAATCCTTGGAAATTTGTTTATGTTTCCTGTGCTATTTCTGGCTTATCTTTTCTTTTTAGGGTTGTTATACGTTTATGGTATAGCGATGTTTGCCCTTAGTAGGGCCCTGAGGTGGTTGGCATTGTTTGTGCGTTGTTAGTGCTGAAAGGGTGCAAGATAAATTGATTTGTCTCAATTATTTTGCGGTTTTTCTGCAATTTGGAAGTTTCTTTCAGTTTCTTTTGGTAACGTGTGGTAGGCTACCTACCGCTATGGTGGTGTTATAGTGGCGTTTTTATCTCTTGTCTCGGCAAAATGTTGATTGCTAAATTGTGGTAAGACAAGATAGTCCGGGAGAAGTCGTAGGTATTGGAAATTTTGTTTTTTATAAGTTTTAGAATACTGGATATACCGTGGTTTACTGAGTTTATCTATCAAAGTCAGGTCGGTTGCTTGTTATCTCACGTAGTTGGTGGAGATCTTCTCCTAGGCTTTTTTAATGTGTTTTAACATTTTTTTGTTGATTGCGCATGTTGGTCAATTTTTGGTAAATTTTTAGATTGCTTTTGGTAATCCGTACCTTAATAAGACTTTTGTTGTTTGTTTTCTTTATCTGGGTGTTAGGCAACTTTTTTGGACACCAGATAAGGTTTTGTCTTCAAAATTAGGGTTTCATCTTTATCTATTGAGTACTTTATGTTGAGCTGTGCTGAGTATTTTTCACAAGTTTTTTGATGCGGCGGAGGTTCAATTCTTGCGGATACACTGACCTTTGAAGTAGTATATTGTGAGAGCTTCTAAAGCGCACTAACAGAGAAAGAAGAAATTTTTAAAGAACCTTGTTGGAAGATTTTGAGTCTTGACTTTTGAAAAGAGGTCTTAAAGGATGCTGCAAAAACTAGTAAAATTTGAGAGATTTTTTTAGAATTTTTTTATAAAATTGTTTGAGACTGTTACTGTTAACAAGAAATTGACTTTTAAATCATTTTTATTACTGACATTTTTAACAAATTATTGTGGAAATATTAAAATAACTTTAAGAGAGATAACAATTAAAAGACCAAGACTTTGCCAGGAAAATAGAAGATTTTAAAAACAATTTGGAAGCACTATAGCTAATTTAGCTGCCAAAAAAGGGTTTTACAAAATCTTACTATATCTATGAATTTGAGAAATATTGGAAGACATTTTTACAGAAAAAATTGACATTGTTAGTAGAATTATGGGAGAAAACTGACAACAAAATTAGTTGTTATATGCCATAAATTGTTAAATTTACTTCTACGTCACTGTATCAAAAAGGTTTTATGGCATTTTTATTGGGGTTGGTATATGAAAATTTCTTGGAATCATGGTAATCAATTAAAATTACAATTTTTTTTTATCGGATAACAACTAGTAGAATTATTTGCGGTTTTTCTTTTTGTGTGGGTTGGAAGAAGAATTTTTTTAAAGATTTGATGGATTTACTGTTACCGGCGCCTACCGATTAAACTCCTCTCTCTATTATTTTTAGAAGTTTTTACTTTGCACTTGTCTTACTGAGTTTGTCTTGGGAAAATTAAGAATGCACGTTATGTGGCAGCCATATAGGCGTTGCATAGTGTTTGGGGAGAACTTGTACCCCGACTATGTCTGAAATTTAGACTAATGGGCGAATAGTCTGTATCTAACTTACTAAGCTAGAAGGTAATAACATCTTTTTGAAATCAGCTTCACTCGCTTGAGTCAAATGGAGGAGAATCTGGTTTTTTATTGGGGGTGCTCCGGGGAGAAGCGGGAGTTTGCATTTGAGAGGCAGGTGCCTTGGAAGATTGGCTTGCCTTCAGCTTGAGATAAGCTGGGCACCCTTTATTACTTGCGGTGTGCCTCTTGTGCACGCTACATGCGCAGCTATATGCAGTGACTGCTTTGTAAATTTGCATGTGGAGCCGCTCCGACGCACTTTACTTCAAACGTGGGGGGAATTGCATCTAGCTATAACGCCGGAAACGATGGTATTGCACAATGTTTTTGGATTTGCGTTTAATCTCAACGCTCATCGTGAGTTGCACAACTTAGTACAAAATCTTTTTAATTTGCGCGTTTTGTGGCAGTACACCATAGGAAAGCGTTTTCCATGCCCAAGCTTTGACAGAAAGAGGAGCATACCCCAGAGTTGTTAACTCTGCCTGCGCCGTAATAGTTTTGATGCGGTTGGGTATGTTCCTGACAACGTATTTTAGTTTGGCCGTGGAACGTACAGCATAGGGAACTTTTTACCATCTCTTTCCAAGCGTTGGACAGAAAGAGGAGCATACCCAAGAGCAGTTAACTGTCCTGCGCCGCATCTGCTTCGATGCAGTTGGGTATGTTTTTGACACCGTAGTTTAGGTCTTTTTGCACTCTAATTGGTACGTGTAATGGAACACGTTGTTGCTTTCACAATAAGTAATTTCAGATCGGAAGTCACCATCCAATTTTGGATGCTTTGTTTGCGTTTTATGTTTACATTTATTGCTTTGATGTGGTTGACAATAAAAGGAATCACGCTTTTGTCCGGTATTGTTATGGCAGGTGAGCAACGTGAACTACTCTTTTGTAGGTGCTGGCGGGTTTGGGGGGCTTGTTGGAGGACTTGGAGACTTATTGGTTGTGCATGAAGTGGACGCTTTGGCTTTAGTGGCCGGCCGGGTTTTAGACTCTTTGGTCTTGTTGGTTGGAGACCTAGATGGCCTATTAAGATCAGAAGCTGAAGAAGACTTAACCTGTTTCTTCTTTTGTTTTTTTGGACTTCTTGGAATGAGGCACAACGGTACATTCCTTCTCTTGGGAGGGGACTTTTTTGAGGGCGGTGACTATTGTCTGGCTGGATCTTTATATCTTGGGAGATACTGGACTCGACCGGGTTCTTGGCAGGCTTCTTAGAGGAGATCTAGGTCGGGGAATCCGGTACCTTTGGTGGGCTGGGGCATTGCTGCGTCAGCTGGTGAAGACGCTAGGTTTTTCAGGACTTTTGTGTAGGAAGTCGGGTCCGGTGTTTTTGGTGGTTTAGCTGCCTGGATGGTATGTATAGCGATCAGCGAAATTGTGGCCGCGTTGGAAGCGGCTTTGTCTTTTCTTATCTTCTGGGAGATGTCTCGCAGAACGAGGAGAGTCTTTTTGAGATTGTACCGGCTCTGCCTGATGTCATTGGCTACGATATCGATTCTATTGCTCCTGTCTTCGATCATTCTTATGCCGTGTTTCTGTAAGCTGTATATTTTCTCGTCCTGTTTCTGCCTTCTGGAACCGGACGTAAAGGAAGCTCTGGATCTGGCTATTAGTCATGTCGGGGGCAGGCTTTACACTGAAAGAAATACTGAAATAATT
Organism: Tachinus rufipes; assembly: GCA_963932245.1. Classification (NCBI taxonomy): domain Eukaryota; kingdom Metazoa; phylum Arthropoda; class Insecta; order Coleoptera; family Staphylinidae; genus Tachinus; species Tachinus rufipes. Next base: position 22,741,185 of record OZ010747.1, on the reverse strand, counting down.
AATTCAGCTAGCTTATTCAACCCATTCAAATCATTGGAGTGATATTGTGCAATAAGAATTGCACTTATCCGGGCTTTGGACCGCTTCCTTCAGGGTGGTGAAGTGGTTCGCTCTCGGTGTGGTCGTGTCAACTGCTGATGCTAATCTCGCTCTCGCTTTGAAGTTTAATGAAATCTTTTGATTTATTGTAAATTATTTAATTTTTTTTTCACGCTTCTGAATTAAAAAGAATAAGTTGACATTTTATGGAAGAATTATTGGCGGTTTGCTGTAAATTATATAATTTTGCTCCCACGCCACTGGTTCAAAAAGGTGAATTGGAATTTTTATCCGGTTGATATTGATACAAAATTTAATCGATTAACAGTGGAAGAGTTATTTGCATTTTGTTGTAAATTGTATAACCTACGTCACTGGATCAAAAAAGGTGCATTGGATTTTTTATTATGGTAGCTATATGAAAATTTTAATATAATTTATTTAAATAACAATGTAAGAATTATTTGCGATTTTTTGTAAATTGTTTTAATTTTACTCCCACGCTACTGGATTAAAAAGGATACGTTGACATTTTTATTGTGGTTGGTGTATATTATATTTTGAAATTATGAAAAATTTAAATCAATTCATCGGATAACAATGGAATAGTTATTTGCGATTTGCTGTCAGTTATATAATATTGTTTCTACGCCACTGATTTAAAAAAAGTGCATTAGAATTTTTAATGCTGTTGATACTTAAAATGTTTATAGTAAGAAAAAATTTAAATTATAACATTTTATTGGATAACAGTTGAATAATTGTTTAATTTTGCTTCCACGCCACTGGTGCATTGGATTTTTTATTGCTAGTTCATAAAAATTTTATGTTTTTCAATGGAAACCGTGAATGTCCGCTTAAAATTGAAAAAGGTTATAGTAAAAATTTTCAGCGATTTTTGCGTAAATAGATGTTGTGAAAATGATTATATATCTAAAACGAAAGCGACAACTCAACTTTCTGGAACTGTGAATTTTCTTGAATTGAACTGTTCTATCTAGTGTGACAATTTCAGTATGTCCCTCAATTTTATGATTGTATTTTCTTGCTACGAAATAACAAAATATTTAAATAATTTATTAAATTGTTTTTGTTGGTTTTTGGATTATGATTATATAGTGCTTAAACGTACAAACAGTTTTGTCTCGCCCTCGTCAAATTATCTGTTCTGCAATAAAAAGTATTATATAAATTATTAAATTTTCAAAGGTCAATTTGAAACTTCTTCCACATTTACTATCGATTGTGTCTGGTTTAAAACTTTTGATCTGTCGCATCCTTTCACAATTCCCAGATGCCGGCGAGTGTGAAATCTGGCCGCGCACAAACCACCCATCTATAATTTCATTTCCGCCAGTTCACTCTCCTCTTCCTCGTGTGCCATTGTTAATATGCATATAAAAAAGACCCCGCTCACATATCCAAAGCGGTGGGTGTGTATTTTTAAATAGAACTATTCATTAATACGACTTCTTTAGACGTGCATCACTTATTATCAAATAAGGGTGGCGCGGCATGTGGGAATATACATCAATCTGATCCAATTTTTTGTGTTAATTTAAATAAATTATAACTTTATAAATCCCGCATTAATTTCGCCAAGATGAATGGCCCCGGTGGCGCTCAACTCTACACTACCATCCTGTACTTAATTTATAGACGCAAACTTCCCCAATATTTTACTTAACGGTACTAACTTTTGAATACTTCCGAAAACTCCCCTTCGATTTATAACTTCAGCTGTCACGTTGAAGAATCGAACTTACATAATTATCTACCCACTAAATGGTTTAAAATTTTGCTAAGCAATATATTTATTTCTTTCTCTCTCACACCGTCCCGTTTCGAAAAGTATGTAGTTTATGGACGTAGATCTGAAATAGAAATAGATACGTGGAATAATAATGGGGAATCGTGTTCGGAATTAATTTCAACAAATTCTTTTATGTGCAAGGTAAATAACTTTTACCTTATATTTTTAAATATTGCTTTCATTACATTGAACGGCCCTTTGAAGCATCAAAGTAAACATACCTACTACATCAAACCCGAAACTAATTAAATTTTAACTTTACCGCGTGACCAAAATATCCACTGCGTGAAAACCGCGACACGATCCGATCGGATATTTCGTCCTCGTTTCAATGTGGGGGATGTAATGACCACAGCACCTCCCAAAGCATGTTTTAGGATCACCGTTCAATGCAAATAGAAAATAAAGTAGGGATTTTTGTTCAGCATGTAAAATAGATTAATTTAAAGCGGACTGGAAATGTTTGTTGGAATTAACAATTAGTAGAGAGGCTGGTGGTTTTATATGTCTTCGGCTCGTTAGAATCGATGATTCAGCATTAAATTGTTGGAATAAAAATATCAATCAATCAATCCAATTCTGCGTTTGAATTGTTGTCTATATATGCTGTTTCTGGGGAATTGTTATTTATACATTTAGAAGTTTAAGTGGTTTTTTATCTTGATGTAAAATGATTTACTGAAACATATTATTTACAAGGATTTTATAGGAATATTATAAAGAAACTGTTCTCGGTAACTGATACTCATAGACATCATTACCCAACTCTCACGTTTGACTCCACGTGCCACACCCACAGGCTAAATTATAGCTGCTTGAATATTAGAATGAAAATATTGACATAATATGTCACTAGAGTTTAATCATTCAATTTAGGATAATGAAAGCAGGTACTTATATATTAATTTAAATTTTTTCATTACTGATTTGTTCTTAAAATGTCTTGAGGGAATTCACTATACGTTACTTGCAAATTTGAAAATGGGATTTTATCTGCGAATAGAACTCAAAGAGATAGCTTAGTGTTAGAGCGCTAGCTTAGCACGTTAGCAGTCGGGGTTTGATTTCTGAAATATAGTTATAAAACTTGGTGATTTGGAAGTCTAAGCCGCTGGCCGCTTCAACTTTTTCAAACAAGTTGTAATGGGGTGATGTAATAGCTGTAAATAATTTTTTAAAATTTAAAAAATAAATTATTTTAAATTAATTTAACATTTATTTTAAAGTAACAGCTGCTCTGAGGAAGGATACTGAAATGTTTGAAACGATTACTGTTTTTACGAATGATTGAATTTTAAAACCAATTTAAGTCTTATTTGCACCATTTTCTGATTAAAATTGATAAGAACGCAGAAGTCAAATACAAAGGTACTTGCAAAACAGTGAAAACAGTGTTTTTGCTTATGTTTTGGATCGGAAAGTGATTCTTTGTACCAGTTCTAGTGCGAAACAATTCTCTGCTTGTGCGATTAAAAATTGGCGTGCTGCAAACAGTGTTTTTTTGCACTTGATACTAAATATACTATTTTGCAAACACAAGGATGCAATTACTTCTTTTCTTCGGAGGTTTTAATCTTGGCGCCGAGTGAATACTATTTTTTACAAGCTTAAATTGTTGACTGAGATGACATTAGCTTTGCAGTTTAGATACTGACTGGAACAGTTTGACATATTGACCTGTTTACATTACAGATAACTTGGTGAAAACGTTTTTAGCAGACAGATATAAGTCTGGAACGGAAAATGTAGGGCGTTGCAGGAAGCTGTTGGTTTTGTGCCGATAACAATCTTCTCCAATAACGAGGCGGAGCTTGAAGCACTGTGTTAAAGACTGGGATTGAGTCTAGAAGTGGTTGCTTATTTTTTCTTTGGGGTGGCTACGGTGGTTTGATTTCTTTTGGAGCCTTTGTAATAAAGGATTAATTACATCGGTTTTGATGTTGTTGGCTTTGGGTTGCATGTTGCATTTGCTGGAGTGGTATCCGGGCTTTGAGTTGACTCGATCAGGGGTGGTTTTGTCTTATCTTTTGGATCCTGTTCTTTTATAGAAGGTCGTCTAGCAGCTCTTAAATAGCTTTAGTTATCTGGGGGTTTTCTTTACTTTTTGAAGGTGTTTTAGGGCTGGATGTTTTACCTTTTGCTTGGGTGTTGAAAGATAGATTTTACCTTAAGGTTTGGGTTGCTATTCTGCCTCTTTAATGGGATTATTCATAGCTTCTTCTAGTTCTTGTATTTGCCGTTGTAGTTTTTTTAGTTTTATATTGGTGCATGGGGTCAGCGGGGCTGTTCTTCTGGTTTTCTCTGTTTCACTATCTGGGTCCTTCGTTTTTGATTACGGCGTCGACTAACAAATTGGGTTCTTTGTTGCTGGGCGCGACGTAGTGTCCGTAAATTGACTCCATTTGTTGAGTAGGTCCATATTTTTTATTGTTTCTTGTTTTAGTCTTGTAAATGTGCGATGTATTCTTCGATTATCTTTGTGTAGTGAACTTATCTCGGGGCTGCTTGTTGTAGCAGAAACTTTTCTGAGGTTTGCTGTGGTTTTTGGGCTTCATACATCTGACTTTTAGTTTGATTTGCAGAATTTGGCGTGCGTATTCTATGCTGCATTCAGGGATGGAGTGAGTTTTTGCTAACGTGAAAAACGCTTGTGCTTTAGGCTTTCTCGAGTGTTTATTATTAGCAATTCTAACCGAAGGGATTGTACCATCGAATGTTTGTCCATTCCGGGTGTGTGTGTACTGACATTACGGCCAATTGGGTGAGTAGGTTTTTTGACGGTTTTGTAATTTCTTTGTTTGATGCGAAAACTTCAAGCTAGCGGAAATGGGGAAAGCCGATAGCTTTTTTTTATTTGTGGTGGGGATGGTCATTGAGAAGTTGTTTTTTTTTTGGTTTTTTAGTTGCAGGTAGGGTTGTGAGGCAGGATTTTTTGGTCCAAGTCTGTTGCGGATTGCAGTGGCTGATTTAGACGGTCTTCTTATCGTGGTGTTACTGATCAGAGTGAGTGCTGCAAGGATAAAACGAATAAAGTATGGCCGAGCCTGCGAACTTTTGATTGCCTTCTGATGATGGAAACACGGCTCGAAAATGTTGGTTTTATTATCTTGGAACAAAGTTTAATTTCTAAGCCACTAGTTTCTTTTACTGTAACCCACCCACCCGCTTAAGTGTTAGTCGTCAAAGGATCTATTGCTCCTTCCACCTCTCGTGTGCTTGCACTTAGATATCAGAAAATTGTTTAACATTAAATCTCTTGATAACTAATGCTTGGGTGGGTGTGGGCCAGTAGCTTCTTTTACTGTAACCCACTCTCTTGCCCAAGTGTTAGTCTTCATAAGATCTATTGTTCCTTCTACCTCTTGTTTGCTTATACTTAAATATCCGAGAATTGTTTAACATTAATTCTCTTGATAACTAACGCTTTGGTGGGTGGCCGGGAACAAATTTTAATTTGTGGGACAGTAGCTTCTTCTACCCACCCACCCGATTAATTGTTAGTCATTAAAGGGTCTATTGTTTCTTCCACCACTCGTGTGCTTGCACTTAGATATCAGAAAATTGTTTAACAATAAATTTCTTGATAACTAAACCCTTGGGTGGGCGGGCGGGAACAAAGTTTTATTTGTGGGCTAGTAGCTTCTTCTACCTTAACTCACCTACCCGCTCAAGTGATAGTTATCAAAGGATCAATTGTTTCTTTTGTATGCTGGCATTTAGATATCAGAAAATTGTTTAACATTGAATCTCTTGATTTACTGAAGTTTGAGTTGAATTGATCAGGGGCAGTTTGGGCAGCTTGTGGATAGCTTTAGGCTGGATGGAGATTTCCTTTACTTTTTGACTGATGTGTTTAAGTTGGACGGTTTTTTTTTTTTTTTTTTGTCTACGGTTTGTTTGGATGCTGAAAGGGTTTGATCATTTGCTGGAATTTTGCTTCTTTTATGGGTGTATTTATGGCTTCTTTCAGTTCTTATATTTTTCGCTGTAGTTTTTCTATTTTTGTATTGGTGGGGCCAGCGATGGAGGCTGCGGCGTTGTTTTTCTGGTTACTTATACCACTATCTGTATTCTTTATTCTTGATTCAGTCGTTGACTAACTGTTTGGATTCTTTGTTGCTGGATTTTGTATTTATTATCTTTTGTAGCTGCAATAAGGTTGCTTACTGCGGGTAGGTTGCTTCTTGTGTTGCAGTGAAGTAAATGTGCGATGTATGACTCTATCATCTTTGGGTAGTGAACTTATCTCAGAGCTGTTTGTTTTTTGGTTTTTTGGCTTGATAGTGTTAGTCATCAAAGGATCTATTGTTTTTTCTACCTTTCGTGTTCTTGCATTTAGATATCAGAAAATTGTTTAACATTAAATCTTTTTATAACTAACGCTTGGGTGGGTGGGCGGGAACAAAGTTTAATTTGTGGACCAGTAGTTTCTTCTACTGTAACCCACCCATCCGCTCAAGTGTTAGTCATCAAAGGATCTATTGTTTCTTCTACCTCTCGTGTGGTTGCATTTAGATATTTGAGAATTGTTTAACATTAAATGTCTTGATAACCAAAGCTTGGGTAGGTGGGCGGGTACAAAATTTAATTTGTGGGCCAGTAGCTTTTTCTACTGTAACCCACCCACTCGCTCAATTGTTAGTCATAAATGAATTTATTCTTCCTTCCACATCTTGAGTGCTTGTACTTTTAGATATCAGAGAATTATTTAACAATAAATTTTTTGATAACTAACGTTTGAGTGGGAGGTCGGGAAGAAAGTTTTATTTGTGGACCAGTAGTTTTTTTTTACTGTAACCCATCTACTCGCTCAAGTATTAGTCATCAATGAATCTATAGTTGTAAATCTTTTTAATTCAAAATAACAAAAAATATGTTCTTTTTTTTTTAGTTGAATCCAATTATTTTTTTTTTTTTATTTTGTTACCAAACTTTTATCTTGCCTTTAAATTTTGGCCGTTAAATCTCTAAATCTAACATTTATAGTGTTGAATTTTACTGAAAAAGTCAGAAATATCAAAATCTTTAATCCTTAACGTATAATTCTGGCAATATCACATTTTTGTTGAGGGTAATTTATTTGTGTTTTGTTAGCGGTCCGTGCACTTTAGCCTATTTTTGCACGAACATTTGCTTTAGTCAGGAAGCAATTATTGAATACACTTTATCCCGCTACGGAAAAAGCATCATTTATCGGTTGCAAGGCAACTTCACCGTGTGCCTAACATATAAAACTTGCACATTTGTGTTGCGGACAATTTATTTTTTAGGCGTTGTTTTCAGGCATGTTTATTCAATTAATTAAGTCTGACTATTATTAGAATGTTCTGCGAGAAGTGTTTTGTTAGCGGTCCGTGCACCTTTATGTAAAACTGCGCGTTGATTGGCTACGAGGCACTACCGATGTTTTACGGAACAATTGTTTTAATCCAGCCTTAATACCGTAGTCTAACTAGAGCGTACACTGACCATACCGTGGGGTGTTTTTTGATGCAAGATTTTCTTTTAAGTTTTTGCTTCTAAAAAGGTTGGATTTTTGGCGTCTTAATACGATCTTATGCTAGGCTTAAGTGGTGCAAGAGGTTTTTTTTTACTCTATGAAAGATTTGCGGTACTGACTAAATGATAAGGACGATCTGTAGATCATTATTGATGCCAACTGTATTTGATTTTGCAAAATTTACGTTTTTTTTTGACGATTTTGACGATTTTTGAATATTAAAAACTTCTTGATAATGCCCGATATACCATATCTCATACAGATAACCTTTTTTTTGAGACCTGAAAATGACAAGTTTTGAAGATTGCAAAACATGAGCAACTTTCTGCATCAAAGTAGTGGTGTATAATATATTGATTCTATAAGTTTCGTGTGATCACTTTAAAGTAAGATAGAATTTGAAGAAATCTAGACCTTGTGGACCTAATTTTGTTAAGGTTTGATTAAGTTGAAATGGTTTAAAAAATGCATAATTTTGCGATTTTGCTAAATTTAGGGGGTGTTTTGGAATAATGTTTGAAGCTTAATATATCAAAATGACTGCCCCAAGAATTAAATACACGAATATGGGTTTTAAAGTACATGTAATAAGGAATAATTTGAGCCATTTGGTTGGATTTTTCTATCCGAGGTGTTGATTGAGGTTTTGTTCTTTTTCCGAAAGATTATTTTTTTGGCCGGTGGCACGTTTATCTTAGTGGTCTTGATGATGACATCTGCCTTTTTTGACCTCTTGGCCATACCCGCGTTTTCTCATGTTGGTGTCGACCTGCGGTTGCAGTTGACTTTGCCTACCAGGGATTTGCTTTGGTTACTGGTCCGGTCTGGTCGGTTTAGTTTTTGTTTTTTTGTTGATTGCTGGTCCAGTTTGGTTGGCTGGCACCCTTTACGTGACTAGGTGCAGGGGCGGGAGTTGCGATGCTCTTTGGGGATTTCTATTTTTTCTGATTATTGATTTTTGATTGTTTTTTAGACTCTTGTTGAGAGAAACTAGGCACTGGTGTTGGGCGATCGGATAGCAATTTTTTGCTTTTGTTTTTGGGACTCATTTGGTTGGCTTTGTGAAAATATTTTTCTCTTTTTACCTGATTTTTGATTGTCGTTATTCAGGCATTTGCCGGAGTGGTATCCGGGCTTTGAGTTGACTCGATCAGGGGTGGTTTTGTCTTATCATTTTGATCCTGTTCTTTCATAGAAGGTCGTCTAGCAGCTTTTAAATAGCTTTAGTTATCTGGGGGTTTTCTTTACTTGTTGAAGGTGTTTTAGGGCTGGATGTTTTCTTTCTTCCCTTCATCTACCTTTTGCTTGGGTGTTGAAAAATAGATTTTACCTTAAGGTTTGGGTTGTTATTTTGCCTCTTTATTGGGATTATTCATAGCTTCTTTTAGTTCTTGTATTTGCCGTTGTAGTTTTTTTAGTTTTATATTGGTGGGGTCAGCGGGGTTGTTCTTCTGGTTTTCTATGTCCCACTATCTGGGTCACTCGTTTTCGATTACCGCGTTGACTAACAAATTGGCTTTTTTGTTGCTGGCTGCGGCGTAGTGTGCGTAGATCGACTCCCATTTGTTGGGTATTATATTTGGAATCTTTTGCAGTTGCAATAAGGTTGCTCACTATGAGTAGGTCCATATTTTTTATTGTTTCTTGTTTTAGTCGAGTAAATGTGCGATGTATTCTTTGATCATCTTTGGATAGTGAACTTATCTCGGGGCTGCTTGTTGTAGCAGAAACTTTTTGAAGGTTTGCTCTAGTTTTTGGGCTTCATACATACTGACTTTTAGTTTGATTTGCGGAATTTGGCGTGCGTATTCTATGCTGCATTCTGGGATGAAGTGAGTTTTTGCTAACGTGAAAAACGCTTGTGCTTTAGGCTTTCTCGGGTGTTTATTAGCAATTCTAGCCGAAGGGTTTGTACCATCGAATGTTTGATCATTCCGGGTGTGTGTACTGACATTACGGCCAATTGGGTGAGTAGGTTCTTTGACGGTTTTGTAATTTATTTGTTTTATGCGAAAACTTCAAGTTCGCGGAAATGGGGAAAGCCAATAGCTTTTTTTTATTTGTGGTGGGGATGGTCATTGACAAGTTGATTTCTATACTGAGGTTCGGTTAAGACTACCCGTGTTTTTTTTGGTTTTTCAGTTGCATGTAGGGTTGTGAGGCAGGATTTTTTTGTCAAAGTCTGTTGCGGATTGCAGTGGCTGATTCAGACGGTCTTCTTATCGTGGTGTTACTGATCAGAGTGAGTGCTGCAAGGAAAAAACGAATAAAGTATGGCCGAGCGTGCGAACTTCTGATTGCCCTCTGATGATGGAAACACGGCTCGAAAATGTTGGTTTTATTATCTTGGAACAAAGTTTAATTTGTAGGCCACTTGCTTCTTTCACTGTAACCCACCTACCCGCTTAAGTGTTAGTCGTCAAAGGATCTATTGCTCCTTCTACCTCTCGTGTGCTTGCACTTAGATATCAGAAAATTGTTTAACATTAAATCTCTTGATAACTAACGCTTGGGTGGGTGTGGGCCAGTAGCTTCTTTTACTGTAACCCACCCACTTGCCCAAGTGTTAGTCTTCATAAGATCTATTGTTCCTTCTACCTCTTGTTTGCTTATACTTAAATATCCGAGAATTGTTTAACATTAATTCTCTTGATAACTAACGCTTTGGTGGGTGGCCGGGAACAAATTTTAATTTGTGGGACAGTAGCTTCTTCTACCCACCCACCCGATTAATTGTTAGTCATTAAAGGGTCTATTGTTTCTTCCACCACTCGTGTGCTTGCACTTAGATATCAGAAAATTGTTTAACAATAAATTTCTTGATAACTAAACCCTTGGGTGGTAGGGCGGGAACAAAGTTTAATTTGTGGGCCAGTAGCTTTTCCTACTCTCACCCACTCACCCGCCCAAGTGTTAGTCATGAAAGGCTCTATTGTTTCTTCCATCTCTTGTGTGTTTATACTTAGATATCCGAGAATAGTTTAACATTAAAACTCTTGATAACTAACGCTTGGGTGGGTGGCCGGGAACAAAGTTTAATTGCTGGGCCAGTAGCTTCGTCTACTGTAACCCACCTACCCGCCCAAGTGTTAATCATCAAAGGATCTGTTGTACCTTAACCTCTCGTGTACATGCTCTTAGTTATCAGAAAATTGTTTAACAATAAATTTTTTGATAACTTACGCTTGGGCGGGTGGCCGGGAACAAAGTTTAATTTGTGCGCTAGTAGTGTTACTCGTCAATGGATATATTGTACCTTCCACCTCTTGTGTGCTTCTACTTACATATCCGAACTTTGTTTAACAATAAATCTTTTGATAACTAACGCTTGGGTGGGCGGGCGGGAACAAAGTTTAATTTGTGGGCCAGAAGCTTTTTCTGCTGTAACCCACCTACCCGCCCGACTATTAGTCATCAATGGATATAGAGTACCTTCTACCTCTTGTGTGCTTCTACTTAGATATCAGAAAATTGTTTTAAAATTAAATCTTTTGATAACTAACACTTTGGTGGGCGGGCCGTAACAAAGTTTAATTTGTGGTCCAGTAGCTTCTTCTACTGTAACCCACCCACCCGCCTAAGTGTTAGTTATCAAGGGATCAATTGTTTATTTCGGGTGCTGGCATTTAGATATCAGAAAATTGTTTAACATTAAATCTTTTGATTTACTGAAGTTTGAGTTGACTTGATCAGGGGCAGTTTGGACAGTTTCTGGATAGCTCTAGGCTGGATGGAGATTTTCTCCACTTTTTGACTGATGTTTTTAGGTTGGACGGCTTTTTTTCTTTTATGTCTGACCGTTTGCTTGGATGCTGAAAGAGTTTGATCATTGGCTGGAATTTTGTTTCTTTTTGGGTGTATTTATGGTTTCTTTCAGTTCTTATATTTTCCGTTGTAGTTTTTCTATTTTTGTATTGGTGCGGCCAGCGATGGAGGCTGCGGGGCTGTTTTTCTGGATTTCTATATACCACTATCTGTATTCTTTTTGATATTCTTGATTGAGGCGTTGACTAACTGTTTGGATTCTTTGTTGCTGGCTTTTTGAGTTTGTATTTATTATTTTTTGTAGCTGCAATAAGGTTGCTTACTGCGGGTAGGTTGCTTCTTGTGTTGCAGTGAAGTAAATGTGCGATGTATCACTCGATTATCTTTGGGTAGTGAACTTATCTCAGAGCTGTTTGTTCTTTGGTTTTTTGGCTTGATAGTGTTAGTCATCAAAGGATCTATTGTTCTTTCTACCTTTCGTGTTCTTGCATTTAGATATCAGAAAATTGTTTAACATTAAATCTTTTGATAACTAACGCTTGATAACAAAGTTTAATTTGTGGACCAGTAGTTTCTTCTACTGTAAACCACCCATCCGCTCAAGTGTTAGTCATCAAAGGATCTATTGTTCCTTCTACCTCTCGTGTGCTTGAATTTAGATATTTAAGAATTGTTTAACATTAAATGTCTTGATTACGAAAGCTTGGGTGGGTGGGCGAGTACAAAATTTAATTTGTGGGCCAGTAGCTTCTTCTACTGTAACCCAACCACCCGCTCAAGTGTTAGTTATCAATGAATTTATTCTGCCTTCTACATCTTGAGTGCTTGTACTTAGATATCAGAGAATTATTTAACAATAAATTTTTTGATAACTAACGCTTGAGTGGGAGGTCGGGAACAAAGTTTTATTTGTAGACTAGTAGTTTTTTTTACTGTAACCCATCCACTCGCTCAAGTATTAGTCATCAAAGAATCTATAGTTGTAAATCTTTTTAATTTAAAATAACAAAAAATATGTTCTTTTTTTTAGTTGAATCCAATTATTTTTTTTTTTTAATTTTGCTACCAAACTTTTAATCTTGCCTTCAAATTTTGGCCGTTAAAACTGTGAATCTAACATTTATAGTGTTGAATTTTACTGAAAAAGTCAGAAATATCAAAATCTTTAATCCTTAACGTATAATTCTGGCAATATCACATTTTTGTTGAGGGTAATTTATTTGTGTTTTGTTAGCGGTCCGTGCACTTTAGCCTATTTTTGCACGAACATTTGCTTTACTCAGGAAGCAATTATTGAATACACTTTATCCCGCTACGAAAAAAGCATCATTTATTGGTTGCAAGGCAACTTCACCGTGTGCCTAACATATAAAACTGGCACGTTTGTGTTGCGGACAATTTATATTTTAGGCGTTGTTCTCAAGCATGTTTATTTAATTAATTAAGTCTGACTATTATTAGAATGTTTTGCGAGAAGTGTTTTGTTAGCGGTCCGTGCACTTTCACGTAAAATTGCGCATTGATTGGCTACGAGGCACTACCGACGTTTTACGGAACAATTGTTCTAATCCAGCCTTAATACCGTAGTCTAACTAGAGCGTACACTTTTACGATTTTGTTTTAAGTTTTTGCTTCTAAAAAGGTTGGATTTTTGGCGTCTTAATACGATCTTATGCTAGGCTTAAGTGGTGCAAGAGGTTTTTTTTAACTCTAAGAAAGATTTGCGGTACTGACTAAATGATAAGGACGATCTGTAGAACATCATTGATGCCAACTGTATTTGATTTGACAAAGTTAGAACGGTTTGAAGAAACCATTATTTTGCGATTTTGCTAAATTTACGATTTTTTTTTTATGATTTTGACGATTTTTGAATATTAAAAACTTCTTGATAATGCCCGATATACCATATCTCATACAGATAACTTTTTTTTTGAGACCTGAACATTACAAGTTTTGAAGATTGCAAAAAAATAGCAACTTTCTGCATCAAAGTAGTGGTGTATAATATATTGATTCTATAAGTTTTGTGTGATCACTTTAAAGTAAGATTGAATTCGAAGAAATCTAGACATTGTGGACCAAATTTTGTTAAGGTTTGATAAAGTTGAAATGGTTTAAAAAAAGCTCAATTTTGCGATTTTGTTTTGGAATAATGTTTGAAGCTTGATATATCAAAATGCTCCAAGAATTAAATACACGAATATGGGTTTTAAAGTACATATAATAAGGAATAATTTGAACCATCGTGGACGTTCTTATTTTTTTTAGAGGCCTAAAAATTGAGATACAAAATAAGCTAAAAAAACGTTTTATTGTGAAATTTTTGACCTTCATTTTGAAGAGACGATATTCTAAGATCCAAAGTTTTGAGAATCCATTTTTATCCATATTTTAAACCCTCAATATTTGAGCAAAATCCAAGAGGTCGACTTTTTTAAATTTGTCGAAAAGTAATGGAATTACCCATATCGCACCCGTCAATTCAGAGAATGGTCCACCCACACTCTCATATTCAATGTAATTAAGCTGGGGCTTGAACTTGTGACAAATTATGCGCCGAGATTTGAGTTATGCGCTTCACCCAACTGAACCACTTTCTGGTGATATGCAAGTAAGGACATATGCTCAATGCAGAAGAATTTACGGCTCAGTCTTGGAGAGTTTGTGGTATAGAGTAGATATTATGAAAAGCTCACGTGTGTGGGATTCTAACTGTTTGGGTTTGCATAGCTGAGTTATTATAGTGAAGTGTTATTTGTTTGGGTAAAACTCAGTGATACCCTTAAACTTCTAACTATCTAGCAAATTCATGGTAACAAGCATTTGGTTAGCAGTTGGTTAGGCTTTTTGTAAACCAAAACTTTTGTTATTTTGACGCTGGTGATGAAACAACACAAAGTTTGTTATAATCCTTCCTACGGACCGGATATTTTTTTAAAGTTTTATGAATTTTGTGTTTTGTACAAGGTACTTGAGAGGGTTTTTTGATTGTGCTAAAATCACCTTGCAAGTCTGGAGTAGGCCGAACAAACTACTTACTGCTTGTTTTTGCTTTGAGTGGTTTTAGCGTAGTTTGCTTGTCGACAATGCAGAAGTGTTGGTGTTCTTGTTTTTTTGATAGGGATAGCTTTGATGGTGGTTTACTTCAATTGTTGTTGTTGTGGCGGGAAGCAGTTTGGTGAGGAGTTGTGACGGTTAAGTGAAAGAAAAAATGTTTGTGGCTGATTCTAGTTAGGCGAGTCTTGAGTAGTGCGATGTGGTCATGATTATGGAATGAATGTGGTGCACACGGACCGCTGATGAAACGTCACACGAGAGGGTTTTTTGATGGAGGAGTTGTATTTATTTGATCATTTTTTATTCTTTTTTATGCGGCGGAGCTTGAGGCATTCTACCAGCAGCTAAAATGACGTCTGCGGTTATTTGATTATTTACGAACTCATATTCGAAATGAACATGTTGGCGCCTACTCCAGTCTGGGTTTTCTGCTATACTTACACACCTAGTTTGCCAGATTTGCTTGTTCTTTGACTTGGTTGTCTGTCTGGTTTACATATTTTCTTTTTTTTTTCTTTAACTAGTCCTAAAAGATGCGCACTTAGATGGTTAGCTTGGCTTAAGAACAACCTCAGTTTAAAGTTTTTGAGTAAAATGCGAAAATTGTCACAAAGTGGCATTTTTTATTCAATTATTGTATTTGTTTCTGTCGTTTAGAATCCAAATCTTTCCGTAATGAATTGAAACTATACTTAACGTAGATTCATGTAGTTAGTTTAACTTATACAGGTTTAGTTTAAAAAATTTAAATAAAATGGGGAAAACATTCAGAAAGTGGCACGTTTGATGCAAATTTGAATTTGTATCTGTCGTTGAGAATCCAATTATTCTTGTAGTGATTTTTTTTTTTTTAATTGGTTAATTTATGCTGCTAATGCTATTCACCGACGTCAGAGGTTAGACTACAAATTTTACCTAAATTAATTTCTTTAACGTGCACTCAACATTTTTATCAAGATTTTTTTTTATCCGAAAGAAGGCGTATCAAAACACATGTTTTTCTAACCAGAAAAACTGGCTTTCTAGATAGGGGACTCGACTTTTGGTGTAGCAGTCGAGTACGCTAACCACTACACCATTTGGGCAATGGTTTGGGATTGGAAACTCTTTTGCTTTTTTTGGGGGTTTTGTTTGGTGTTTTTATTAGGAACCGCGTTTTTGTTTTAAAAAAGGAAGACTTCAATTTTGTTTTTTTAAGGAGCTTTATTTGTTTTCTGAAGGTCGATTTTTGGCTTAAGCTTACCACGATCTGGGCTAATTCTGTTTTATCATTTTTGTACTCTAGGTTTTGCTAACTCTTTAACTTTTCTTGAGGGTTTTGTTTTTTGTCTTGATTCTATTGATTGTGTTCTGCCGAAATGATCTCTTGGGGATTGCTAGGGCTTTGCTGGTAGACTTTAGGTTTGGTATAATCTTATTGCATAATCTTGTTTTGTTGGTTGTTGACAGTTATTGCTGGAATGCTGTGAAGAGAGCTGTAAAAGAAGGGTTAATGTTAAAATTTGTTATCAATTCTTTCTTCATCATTCTCTATTTGTTGGTTTTCTTCACAAACTAAGTCTATGTCTGGATTATTATTGACGTAGTTCATGTTTGCTTTGCAGTAGATAATGGGGCGATTGGGCCTGGGAAAATTTTAGAGACCGTAGATTTATTAAGTTTTTTTGATAAAGCCGTCAACTCATGATTATAGTTGAATCGATACATGTATGGATGGATAAATACATTGATCCACTTATTTATTCATTCATCTATACATCTATTTGTTTATGATTTGGCGGCATTTATCAAAGAGATGAAAAAATCGACTATCTCTAAAACGTTTTTTAAATTTAGGCCCAATCGCCCTATTACTTATTTCTTGTCTTGCAAACTGATAGCATACTAATAAAATGCATTACGCTAAAAAATAAGTAATTCTGCTAATAGTTGGAATTTACAATTAATATTAAATAATAATTCTAAAGGAAAAAAAAGTGTCCTTTTAATACCAATAATTATAATTATATTAATTAATTTTATTTCTTAATAATAATATCAAATATTTGTTTAATTATATACTTATATATTTTATATTTTTGTTTCAGGTAAGCATCAATTTCCCTCATGATATGTCAATTGCATCACATTCATTAGTAAGTAACCAACCATTCATTTTGTAAATTATTTCAATTTAGGTTCCAATTAAAACGCGTTTATTATTATTTACAAATAATTCTATAGTTTTGCAAATAAATAATGATTTGCAATGAAACGTTTCGGAAACATGAAAGTGTTTATAGCGAATGGTCAACTCTCCAGCTTAACACAAACTATTTTAAACAGCTTGGAACACTCTGCTCTATAATATAACTTGTTTAATCTCCATTTTAATGAGCAATATTTCCTAGAGACATTTACAAGTTGTTGTTATTAACGTTAATAACGCAACTTTACTTTATACAATTTCATTTATGTTTGTTCTGTAAATTGTGCTTAACGTGCAATTTGAATGATCATACCGGTAAAACTTTAACGTTTGATTTATCTTACTGCTCAGTCAACCGTAACGACCAAAAATATATAATATTTATTGCTCGGGCATCTTATTCCAAGCATGTACGTGACTGGATGCTTGAATGCGGTAACAACTAATGTTAAACAAATGTGGCCGTAAATTTGATTTAATAAATAAACTATTAATATTGGAGATTAATGAACTTGGAGAAACAAATACTGCACTGTGTGTTAGTACTCGTTTTTTTATATATATTTTGAACTCAATCTTTGTTTATATATTATTTTTTTTTAATTATGAAATCAAGGCAACGGTTATAATAGCATATTTATTATTACAATTGATTATGTTTCTTATGAATTATGCAATTGAGCTAAACATATTATTGCTTTTTTATATTATATTTATAAATCAATATAATTCAATAAACACATTGTTATACTAGTTCTAAAGTGCGACATTTAACATTAATTTATTTTTTTATTATTTAGAAACTACTTTTTAAAACGTTATATCAGTTTTTTTGAAAAGAAGATGTTATTGTACACAAAATCATTTTCTTTAAGCTTTTGCTAACAATAAAAAGAATAGGTGGTAATTACTCGACAAAATCTGAGGAGAATAAAGAAGCTAACTTCAGAAATCTTGCCTTGGTTTAATTGTGCGGTATGAGGTTTAGCATTAACCTGAAAGAATAGCACATTTATAATAGACGGTTCTGGCTTCTGGCTGCTATCTACCAAACACACAATAAAAAAATGTTGGGAGCAAAAAAGCTTTTGAAGTGTGCGGTATTCTATGCAAGTTACGAGGGTAGCCCCAGAAATACCCGACCTGACGTATAGATGGCTGTTGTTATTTAAAATGAATGACTATTGTAGAAAGTACTAAATTTATAAAGCATAAGTTTGACTTTGCTTGCAGATGACTGTCTTTCCCTTCTTTGGAGCCGATGATCTCTTTTTATTCTATTGCTTGGACTGTTCCATTGTCTTAGGTGTGAAGTGATGTACCCATGTTTTATCTATGGTTTTGAATCAACGCAAAAACTTGGCTTTATTGCTGTGAAACTTTGCTAAACACTCAATTGAAATAAATATTTTACGCACAGCATTCTCATGTCCAAATTTTAGTGCTTTTGCACTTTTAGTCGACGGTTATCCAAAACCATTTTGTGGATTGTTTTCACTATTTTTGGCGTAATTACGGTGTTTTAAACTACAAGGGTTTCCTAAACTATGTTCTGCGGAACACTGGTGTAACATAAACCTAACCTGGTATTAATGATTTGACAGGTTGAAGCAAAATCAAGCTTACCTCACTTTGCTTAAAAAATAGACGCAATATTAATTATCGGATTATACTGTGTTACGGTTTGACAGCCTGATTAAAGGCAATTTGTTTTATTAAGCAAAAACCCGGTCTATTTAATAATATCACATTTTTATTACAAAATTTGACAAAAGTTGCCAAAAACCTATGTAAAGATCTGAACATTATGCCCAAAACCCGTAAATTTTAATAATTTAGTGTTTTTCGAAATAAAATCCGGCCTCATTAGAAGCAATTTGTTTAATTAAGCAAAAATCCGGTTTATTTTGTTTAAAATTAGACAGTTTTATTACAAAACTTGACAAAACTAAGTGAAAATTCAACATTTTACGCAGAAGCCGTAATTTTTGTTGATAATTTAGTATATTTCAAAATAAAATCTGGCCGGATTAGAAGCTATTTGTTTAGTTAAGCAAAATTCTGACTTATTCTGTAAAAAATCTGACAGATTTATTACAAAATTTTACAAAATTAAGTGAAAATTTAACATTGTACGCAAAACTGTAATGTTTGTTGATAATATAGTATATTTAAAAAAAAATAATAGTTTAGTATATTTTAAGATAAAATCCGGCGGGATTAGAAGCAATTTGTTTAATTAAGCAATAAAACGGCCTAATTTGTTAAAAATTAGGCAGTTTTATTACAAAATTTGACAAATATAAGTGAAATTCCAACATTTTACCCAAAAGCCGCAATGTATGATAATAATTTAGTATATTTTAAAATAAAATCCGGCCGGATTACAAGTCATTTGTTTAGTTAAGCTAAATTCTAACTTTTTTGGCAAAAATCAGACAATTTTATTACAAAATCTGATAAAATTAAGTGAAAATCCAACATTTTACGCCAAAACTGTATTTTTTGTTAATAATTTAGTATATTTTAAGATAAAATCTAGCCGGATTAGAAACAATTTGTTTAGTTAAGCAAAAATTCAGCCTATTTTGTCAAAAATCAGGCTAATTTATTATAAAATCATTTGAAAATCTCATTATTTTTTGAAGAAATCGTAGATTTTGTTAATAATGTAGTTTATTTTTAAATAAAATTTGGCCGGATTAAAAGCAATTTTGTCAAAAATCAGACAGTTTTATTACAAAACTTGACAAAACTCAAGATTTTTTGCCAAAACCGTATTTTTTGGTAATAATATTAATTATTTTAAAACAAAATCCGACCGGATCACATTGAAGACGAGATTGAAGCAGTTTGTGAAGATTGATTTTGTAAGATTTTTAACAGTAATTCTCTTTGCAATTTTAAAATTTGTAAATTTGTTTTTTTACATTGTAGCCAGTTTTTGATTTTCCAATGTACAAATATTTTTGTTAAATGACAGTTTTAAGATTGTTTGTACAGTTTACTAATACTTTGTTTTTAACCTTTTTGACATTTTTATAACAGTTTAGGAAATTTTTTACCAAACAAATATTTTTTGGCAGTATAGGTATGGCATTTTTTGACAATTTTAACGGTTTGCAATTTAGTTTGTATTTTTTTTTTAAGTTTTGATTTATATAGCTACTTTTTATTATTTTAAGTTTACAAACGTTTTTGACATTTTTGGAAGATTGTTGACAGTATTAATATTGTTTAGTTAATTGTTTTGTATTGTTTTGATAGTAATCATGATATGGAGTGACCCACTCACAATGAAGAGATTGTACTTTATCTTTATTTTTTTTTAAGGTTTTTAACATTTTTGACGGTTTTTAACATTTTTGCCAACAGTTTCTTCTTTTCTTGACAGTTTGTATTAGTTTTGGTTTATATGTCAAGTTTTTTGACATTTTTTTTATCAGTTTAATATGAATTTTGACAGTTTTAATATTGTTTAGCTAATTTACCTAACAGTTTTTTTTATCTTTGACGTATGACAATTGTTGATGGTAATTATAATTTGGAGTCACCCAACCTATCCTAACCTAACCTAACCTAATTAAATGTTGGGTTATTGAGAGATAAGATTTATTATCTTCTCCTCTAACATAAAGAAACTTGCAATTTAATTTCTTGTTAACAAATTCATGGGCAGGCGGGTGGTTACTACAGTTCAAACTATTTGATGGTAATCATGATTTGGAGTGACCCATTTTCCTGTCTAAGTGTTGGTCATTAAGAGATCTTTTGACTAACACTTTTTGGTAACAAACACTTGGGGATGAACAATTTGCTGGTAATCATAATTTGAAGTGACCTACTTCCCGCGCAAGTGTTGGTCATTAAAATATTGGATATCAGCTTCTCTTTCTTGGACAAAGAAATTTCTAACTTTTGCAAAGAGGAGAAACTTTTAATTTCTTGTTAACAAAACTCTTGAGCGCGAGTGGGTAGGTATTTTACTTTAAACTATTTGATAGCCATTATGATTTGGAGTGATCGAACCACCCACCCAAGTGTTGGCTTTATTTAAGAAATTGAATCTATCATCTCCTGTTTTAACATAGAGACTTCTATAGCTTGCAAAGAAGAGAAATTTTCAATTTCTTGTTAACAATCTCTTAGGCTGTTGGGTGGGCAGTCCAGTTTAAACTATCCGTTGTTTAAGTGTTGATCACTATCATATTGGGTATCACCTTCTTGGACAAAGAGACTTCTAACGCTTGCAAAAAGGAGAAACTTTTAATTTTTTGTTAACCTAATTTTTTGACAAGTTCCAGTTCTAACTACTTATATAGTATATATAGTAATATAGTAATTAATGTTTGGAGTGATCTAACCACATGCCCAAGTGTTGGTTATTAAAAGATTGTATAGCACTTCCTTCTTTTTAGACAAAGAAACTTTTAACGCTTGCAAAGAGTAGAAACTTTTAATTTCTTTATAACACACACTTGTACGGGTGGGCGAGTAGTTTGAACTGAAGTTTTTGTTTATCTACTCAAGTGTCAGTCATCAAGAGATTTGATAACGCTTCATTCTCTTGTGAGAAACATCTAATTGTTTAGTTTAAAGGTTGACTTGATTATATAGACAACACCAATAAGTAGGTGTATATGTAGAATTGTAATTTAAAAATGTTTCAAATGATAAAAAAATTGCTTTATTTGAAGAAATTTTCCAAAAATTTGATTTTAAACAGCTGTAGTCTGTGTTTTTGTTAAATTTAAGAAATTAGCGATTTTAATTGACCATTTAGTTAGATAATACCAATAGGTATGTAGAATTGCCTTATAAATATGTTTTATCAGAAAAAAGAATTGGTTTGTGTGAAGAAGTTTTGAGAAAATTGGTTTGACACATCAGTACTATTATTAAATCTAAGAAATTGACATTCTGGAGATTATATTAATTTTTGATGTCTTTTAAAGACATTTTGTATGAAGAAAAAATTGGAGAATGACGTTTTGTACTGTTTTGGATCTGTAAAACTTTTTCCTGAATACGGCTTTGGTTGTAGGGGCAACGATGCTGACACTTTGATTTGATTGTCATCGTGCCACAATATATTTTTTTGGTTTTTGCGCTAGGCATACGTAACACCGTAACCACTGATCTAATTGAACCAAACTTCATTCAGTTTGATGCGCTGTCTTGGCGATTAACCCCACTTATCTACAAAGCCATTTTAATGATCTTTAGACACCAGGAAAACCGATCTATAGTGCAAAATTTTGTTGTTCAATGAAGAACTGTTATGTATTTTGCTACACCAAATAAATATGTATTAGCATCTACAACCAAAAAATAGAGGGGGAGATTGAAAAATTTGGGGCAAAGTATGGAGAAAATTTATCAAAACTTTTTTTGTTTATTTTTTGCATCTTATCTTATCAGCTGGGACAATTCCAAAATTTTTAAAGGCGCGAATGTATTGTTTGCTTTTTTTTACTTATTTTTTTATGGCGATGTTGGTTCTATTAGGAGATATGAGAGAATTGATGTCAGTCAGTTGTCAATAATATATACGAGGAAAGCGAATTTATATATTTTTTTAAGATTTTTACGTTTTTTAACTAAAATGTTGTAGTTTTTAACGGTTTAGGTGATTTTTGGTATTTTTTGATAATATTTTTATACTTTATGGCTAAATTTTACTATTTATGACATTTTATGAATAAAATTTCCCACTTTTTTACAGTTTATGGCTGGATTTTAATGCGGTTTGATAATATTTTGATAGCCGGATTTTGCTATTTTTTGGATTTGATCATATTTTTAACAGTTTATGACCGTATTTTGGTGATTTCCAACACATCAAAATGATGTTTTATGCCAGAAATTGGTACTTTTAACATTTTATGAATATAATTTTGGATTTTGGTTTTATGGCCGGATGTAGCTATTTTTGACTTTTTTAGAATCTTTGAGTTTAGTGTTTATGACATTTTATTGTTTTTTAACAATTAATGATTTTATTATTTTATATTGAAATATTTATAACTAAAGACATTTTTTAGCAAGATTTTGGTGTTTTTTACGTGGTTTTAAGTTTTATGGCCGGATTTTAGTGTTTTTTACATTTTATGGCCGGATTTTGTATCTATTTCTTATATTTGTGGTTAGATCTTAATATTTTTGACATTATATAGCCGGATTTATTGTTTTTTTACATTTTTTTTTGTAGCCGGATTTCAGTAAATTTGTCCGGGTTTGTACTTATTTACAGTTTTTGAATTTTCTAGTTGGAATTTTGATATTTTATCACTAGATGTTAATGAATTTTACAGCTATATTTCAACTTTTTGACAGTTTATGGCCGGATTTTAGTGCTTTCTGACAATATTTTTTATATTTCTTAGCTGGATTTTGCTATTTTTGGGATTTTTCAATTTTTTTAACAGTTTATGACCTGGTTTTTTTTTAATTTTCAACAATATTTTGATGTTTTATGCCGGAATTTTTTGTTTTTGACATTTTATGAATTTAGTTTTGGACTTTTTAATCGTTTTTAGCCGGGTTTGGATTCTATATAAAGAAGTTTTTATGTTTTATGATCGGATTTAGCTATTTTTGACTTTTTATGATAAAAATGAGGATGACGTTTTGCCTTGGTTGTGTGCGTAAGGAAGCTGACACTGCGATTTGATTGTCATCATGGCAAAATAAATCTACGTTGGAGGGGTCTTTAATTCATGATTACTATCACTCCAGTATAAACCAATTTTAATATTTTTAACAGTTTATGGCCGGATTTTTGGTACTTTTCTTTTCTTTTTTGAGTTTAGTGTTTTTGACATTTTGTAGACGGATTTATTGTTTTTTTTACACTTTTAATTTTTTTAACCGGTTTTTTGACATTTTATTATTTTGTGTTGCCATATTATAACTAAAGACATTTTTTAGCTGGGTTTTGGTATTTTTTTACGTGATTCTTAAGTTTTGTGGCCGGATTTTAGTGTTTTTGACATTTTATGGCCGGATTTTGTATGTATTTTTTATGTTTTGTCGCCGGATTTTAATGTTTTTGACATTATATAACCGGGTTTATTGTTTTGTACTTTTTTACAGTATTTGAATTTTTTGGTTGGAATTTTTATAGTTTATTACCAGATGTTGGCATTTCATAGCTATATTTCAACTTTTTGACAGTTTATGGCCGGATTTTAGTGCTTTCTGACAATATTTTGATATTTCTTAGTTAGATTTTGCTATTTTTGGGATTTTTTCAATTTTTTAACAATTTATGACCGGGTTCAACAATATTTATCCCGGAATTTCCTATTTTTGACATTTTATTAATATAATTTTAGTTTTTTTAACCGTTTTTGGTCTGGTTTTGATTTAATCTGAAGATATTTTAATGTTTTATGACCGGATTTAATTTTTTTTTACTTTTTATGATAGAATTTTGCACTTTTTAACAGTTTATGGCTACATTTTTGACATTCTATGAAAAGAATTGTGCACTTTTCAGCAGTTTATAGCAGGATATTGGTGTTTTCTAACAATATTATGATGTTTAAAACCGATTTTACTATTTCTGACGTTTTCTTAATAAAAATTGCATTTTTCAACAGTTTATAGCCGAATCTTGTTACTTCCTGACAATATTTATTATTTAACGCCGGATTTTGTTAATTTTAAAATTTAGTGTTTTCTGACAATATTTTATAGCTATTTTAGACATTATGAATAGACCTTTGCTTTTTTTGGCAGTTTATAGCCGAATTTTGCTATTTATAACAGTTTATAGACATTTGTTGAATTAGGGTTTTTGCCCATCTGCCCAAATGTTATTTATCAAAAAATTGCAAGCGTTAAAAGTCGAAGGTGATGGTGAACATAAATACAAAGGGATTGTTTGGTCGATTATCTCGCCCACTTGCCTATGTGTTTTTCATAAAGAAATACTCTGCTCTACAAACATTAAAAGTCATTATGTGAGAGGTGGCGATTGTGATAAAAACCTCAAGATGATCAACACTGGGGTGGGTGGGTTTGTCAATCTAATTTATGATTACCATTGAGTAGTTTGAACTGGAGTTTCTACCCACTCGCCTAAGTGTTAATCATCAAGAGATTGAAAGTTATTTAAAGAGAAGGTGGTGATACCAACCCTTGACGACCAACACTTGGGTGGGGCGGGGGGCACTGTAATTCATGATTGCCATTACTCCAATTTTAATATTTTTAACAGTTATGGCCGGATTTTTGGTACTTTGTTATACAATTTTTGAGTTTAGTATTTTTGATTTATTGTTTTTTTTTTACATTTTTTAGTTTTCTGAATAATTTGTGGCCGGATTTTAGTGTTTTTGACATTTTGTATGTAGTTTATATGTTTTGTGGCCGGATTTTAATGATTTTTACATTTTATAGCCGGATTTATTGCTTTTTTACATTTTTAAGTTTTTTGATCAAATTTTAGATGTTTTATTATTTTATGTTGCCATATTATAACTAAAAACATTTTTTAGCCGGATTTTGGTATTTTTTACACGATTCTTAAGTTTTGTGATTGGATTTTACTGTTTTTGACAATTTATGGCCGGATTTTGAATGTATTTTTTATGCTTTGTGGCCGGATTTTAATATTTTTTACATTTTATAGCCGGATTATTGCTATTTTACATTTTAAGTTTTCTGACCGTATTTGTTACATTTTATTATTTTATGTTGCTTTATAATAACTAAAGACATTTTTAGCTGGATTTTGGTAATTTTTTACGTGATTTTTAAGTTTTGTGGTTGGATTTTAGTGTTTTTGACATTTTATGGCCTAATTTTGTATGTTTTTACATTTTTAAGTTTTATGCCGTTTTCTTTAATTTTTTTTTAGTTTTATGGCCGGATTTAAGTGTTTTTGTCATTTTATGGCCGGATTTAAGTGTTTTTGGCATTTTATGGCCGGGTTTTGTCCTTTTTTACAGTTTTTGAATTTTCTGGTCGGAGTTTTGATATTTTATTACTAGATATTGGCATCAAATGCCGGAATTTCCTATTTTTGACATTTTATGAATATAATTTTTTTATAGTTTTTGGCCGGGTTTTAATTATATCTGAAGATATTTTAATGTTTTATGACTTTTTGGCTTTTTGTCAACAGTTTATAGCCGGATTTTGTTAATTTTGAAATTTAATAGAATAGATCTTTACATTTTTCAATATTTTATGGCTGGACAATATTTTATAGCTGTTTTAGACATTATACTTTGCATTTTTCAACAGTTTATAGCCGAGTTTTGATTACCATCACTTTAGTTTAAACCAATTTTAAAATTTTTAACAATTTATGGCCACATTTTTGGTACATTGTTACTATACACTCTTTGAGTTTTGTGGCCGGATTTAAGTGCTTTTGACAGTATATGACCGGATTTTGTATGGGTTTTGTATGTTTTGTTGCCGAATTTTAATGTTTTTCATATTTTATAACCAGATTTATTGACTTAAAGACTTTTTTAGCCGGGTTTGGGTATTTTTTACGTGATTCTTAAGTT
Organism: Tachinus rufipes; assembly: GCA_963932245.1. Taxonomy (NCBI): domain Eukaryota; kingdom Metazoa; phylum Arthropoda; class Insecta; order Coleoptera; family Staphylinidae; genus Tachinus; species Tachinus rufipes. Next base: position 22,715,293 of record OZ010747.1, on the reverse strand, counting down.
TTCTGGCCGGATCTTAGCTTTTTTGACATTTTCTGACCGGGTTTTTCTATGTATTTTTTGTGGTGGTTTTTAATATTTTTGACATTTTATAGCCAGATTTATTGCTTTTTACAGTTTTTTTACCGAGTTTTTGACATTTTATTATTCTACGTTTGCCATTTATTTTTTACGTAATTCGTACAGTTTTGTGGCCGGATTTTGTACTTTTTTTTGCAGTTTTTGAATTTTTTTGGTCGGATTTTCTAGATGTTGGCATATTATAGCTAAATTTTAAAATTTTTACATTTTATAGCTGGATTTTAGTATATTTTTACGCAGATTTCAAGTTTTGTGGCCTGATTTTAGTGATTCCAACATTTTATACAGTTTTTGATTTATTTTTTTTCGGTAACATTTTTGACATTTTATTATTGGATTTTGGGTTATTATAAATTAATTTTGGAATTTTGTACGTATTTTTTTAAATTATTAGACGGATTTTAATAACTTTGATATTTTGTACTTGAATTTTAGTATTGTTTGCTGTTGTATGGCCGGATTTTTGCATTGTTGGCACTTAATGAACGGATTTTGGTACATTAAATCGGAAGTTTGGTAGTTTTGTTATTTACTTGCCGGATTTTTTAATTTTTATTATTTAGGTTTAGTTTATTTTACAGGAATTTAATGTTTTTTGCTTTTTATGGCCGGATTTTTGTGTTTATAAAATAAGTTTTAAGTTTTGTAGACGGATTTTAGTACTGTTTGCTATTTTATAGCTGAATTTTTACATTGTTGACATTTAATGAACAGGCGGAATTTTGATATGTTTGTTAAATACTGGACGGATTTTTTTTTATTTTAAACATTTTACAACTTGATTTTGATATTTTTGACAGAAATTTAATATTTTTTGCTTTTTATGGCTGAATTTTGCTATTTTATACATTAATCTTAAATTTTGTGGCTGAATTTTGATATTTATAACATTTAATGGCCGGATTTTTGCATTGTTGGCATTTAATGAACGGATTTTAGTACTTTAAACTGGAATGTTAATATTCTTGTTTTTTACTTGCCGGATTTTTTAGGTTTTTAATTTTTTTATTATTAGATTTTGACGTTTTTTACTTTTTATGGCCGGATTCTGCATTTTTATTACATAAATTTTAAGTTTTTTGGCCGGATTGGAATATTTTAACACTTAATTGCCGGTTTTTAGTACCATTAACATTTATGGCCGAATTTCTATATTGTTTACTTTTAATGAACGCATTTACTACTTTAAAGCAAAAATTTTGATACTTTTGTTATTAATTGGCCCTATTTTGGATGCTTTGAGGACAATTTTTCAAATATGATAGTTTTGTTGTCAAATATGATATTATTATGTGAAACTTTGTCAAGTATGATTAAATATTACCGCACAGTACATACGCCCTTTGGAATTTTTTGGAGTTGAAATGAATTCATTTTGTGCAAAACTAAATTGGCATAAATTGTTTAGAGATTAGATACTACTCTCTGCAAGTTATTGTTGTTTTATATTTCATTTTTTTATCCTACGATTAGGGAAATTTAAAATTTCAATTAATTAAGTTTAAAACATTAATAATTAGATATTTAACTTAATTTTTAATAACAGATTGATTTTAACGCAATTTAATACGAGTATATGTGGACATTGCATTATTATTTTATAGTCTCAATAGATCTAGTTCAATGTACTGAAAACGCATTATTCTACTTGTATTCTACTAGCAAATATTTTATCAATAATAGACGTGAATCTTAAATCATTCTTAAAATATTTCAAAACAAAATATTAATGCAAAAATATAAATTTCTTTAACGCATATAAATTTACAAAAAATAGCTGCAACATTAATCAAAGTCAGCGAAGTATGATGAAGATCTAAGCTCTTGGGAAGTTTTTACCCCTATAATAATTTCTTCGGGGAACACGCGCCTCCAGTATCATTTTTCTTGTGCTCAACGTTAAAATAAAAATTGAATTATTGAAAATCCACCGATACAACCACATTTCACTAAAATTACTTTTCCATGTAGTGTTAACACCCTGACAACGTCAACACCATTACCTACTCGATAAATCAAAACATTTTTTTTAGCGTCTGACAATGTTGCGCCCCCCACTTGTTGGATGGAATTGCCCGTGTGATTAACCCCAATAAGCCTTAATTACAAATCGATATGGTGGGTGCATATTATCCATGCATCATTATCGCTTAAAAAAGTACTGCTCTTATTGTTTAACAACAATTAAGGATAACGACCCTTCCTACTGTGATCCTTGTCTGGCACGCATGCCTAGAGGCAACCCAAGCCGAAAATCAATATCGCAGTGCGAGATAAATCAGTTCTGTCTAGCCGAAACTATCATTATTATAATGATATTTTCATGCGGCTTTAAAGTTAATTTATTGGTATTAAGAAAACAATGTGCTCTTGGATGGACAGCTGCGAATTTTGTTTGGATTTTTTAAATTTTGACACATGCAATTATGTTTATCTTCGCAGGAGTGTGTTATCATATGTAGGTATTAGCTTGTTGATGTTTTTTGTTGAATGTACAATCTTGATGTATATATTTATTCGGAAAGTAATTAACAAATATTTTGGTACAAAGTTTGTTTTATGACTAAGCCATATGTTCGTGGAAAACTGAGCTAAATTGTGTTTTAATTTAATTTTTGGGAAATATGTGGCAATAAAATAGTTAATACATCACGTAGTTGTCAAGTGTATAAATTAGTTTATTTGTAATATTATGAAATATGGATTAATCCATCAATACAATGCATTACGATTAATTTTTGTTCAAGAGGTATTTAGAAAGCAATAACTGGATTTGATTAAAAAATATTATATTTAAAATGTATGCATTATGGTGCAATTTCTGCAAACTTAGTGGTGTCATACTAATGAGTTTTTGATATTCAAAACTCGCGAGTTTTTACTGTTTTATTTATAATATAGTGATATAGATTATGCAAACGTTTTTCAGTCTATTGAATTGCGTAATTAGTTTTTGTTATCGTACAATAACAATGAGGCAATGGTGTCTGGAAAACATAAAGATATTTTTGCGTATTTATATTACGGATTAATAATTCAAACTCGATTAGATTTAAAATTTATCTTTAAGCATAGTATTTATTAAACAATGATTGAGTCAAGTGCGTCTTTTAGCTACTTTGGAAAATTCCACTTTTGATTTTCAAATCGGTTATGGTGAATTAAAAATTGATAAAATAAGGTTGAAGAAAATAAGTCATATTGAGCCAATTTGCAAAAATTCAAAAATATTGAAGAGATTAACAAAAAACATTTGGCGCTGCTGATATAATGTCGTCTGTCGACTGATAATATTACTTACTCCGAATCAACATGGGGGTTGCACTTTTTTGGTAATGATTGGCTGCAGAGAGAATGTAGGTGCAACAAACTACTTTTGTCCCAAAAATGGCCAAATTGCTCCGGCCAGATTGACACATCGCTTGCATCGCTTCTAAAAATCTAAAGTTGTTGCCCGCTACTACTATTTCTGTATTGCCCATTGCAAAAATTCTACGCACTCATGCGCTGGCACGAAAGGTAAAGAAAATTGCAAATGTTCAACTTATACCTAAAATGGGAGCAAATCTGATTCTTTAAATTATAGACCAATTGCTTTATTGTCCAATCTGTCAAACATTTTTGAAAAGTATTTTAATTTTCACATTTTCAAGTTCTGAGAACAAAATAACTTTATCTCAGATACCCAATATGGATTTTGATCAAAACGTTCGACAACAGATCTTCTGACTTATGTTAGTCACAAATTTAATTCTACTTTAGACAAACAAAGAGAAAATCTTGCAATAGCTCTAGATATTTCTAAAGCGTTTGATAGGGTATGGCATCCTAATCTTGTCAACAAGCTCCATTGTATAGATCTTGATAAAAAACTGTAAATCTTATCAATAGTTTTCTTGAGAATAGAAAAATTATAGTTTGAATTGATGGTTTTAACTCTGACCACAAAATCATAAATACTGGTGTTTCTCAAGGTTCTGCTCTTTTGCCAACTTATTTTTGATTTACATTAATGAACTTCTTCAAATAACTAAAAGTCTTGTTCATAGTTTTGCAGATGATAGCACCCTTCATAATTCACACTTTCTAAAGACTATATTGACAAATATGGCAGAGCGTCTTGAAATTTTTAGGTTAGAATCTGTAGCATCTATAAACAAAGACCTCAAAGCAATATCTGAATGTGGCACTACCAACATGGTCAATTTTAACTTAAAAAAAACTCAACTTCTTACTGTTTCAAAATCTAAATCTGATGTATTATCAGTACTAAATATTAAACTAAACAACCATATCTAAATCTTTTCTTCAATTTGTCTTCTAGGTGTTACAATTTTACATAATCATCTCTGGAACGAATATGTTGTTGACATAGCTTTGAAAGTATCTAGAATACTAGGATTTCTTAATAGATGTAAAGAATTTTTTACTTTTGTTCAACTTTTGCATATACAGGGTGTGGCAGTATAACTTCCTTTTTTAAAATGCGCGCTATTCAGTTGGTTGAGGTTGTAGCGGAGCGTTAGTGATCTTGTTTGAGAGGCGGGACTATAAAGTTTTGTCCCGACACAGTTCATTTGCCATTATGCGTTGGAACAGTGAGGAGCGTGCTTTTGCCGTTGAGGCTTACTTTTTGAGCGGATGTTCTGTGATCGCACCTTTCGGAATTGCTTTAATTTAGCTCCGTTGGTCAATGTCACGGACCGCAAATCAGTTGTTACGTGGGTCACTACGTTCAGACAAACTGCAAGTGCAACAAGGCGAAAAACTAAACTTTCTTGGCCCATTAGATCACTAGAGAACATTGAGGCAGTGCGTGCTTTACTGTTGCAATCTCCACGGCGTTCTGCGCGCAAACTAGACACATGTTTGCGCGCAGAACGCCTTGGATTTTTCGATTGTTCTGTGAGGAGAATTCTTTATGAATATCTTTATTTCTATCGTTTTGAGGGAACACTTTTCAGAGCGCCTCATCTCAATTAAGAGAGATTTGGAGTGGCAGGCCCGCTTTCCCGATTTGACCCTTTGTGATTTTTTTATGGGGTTTTTCGAAATCTCGTGTTTATGTAAACCGTCCAAGGATCTTGCAAGGTTCACATCCAGGAAGAAATTGCCAACATAACGCCTGATATGTTGCCAAGAGTCATGACAAACGCCAGAAATTGGTTTACACAGTGTATGTAGAATGGGGGACGTCACCTACCTGATATGATCTTCAAAACTATTAAAACAAAACTTTAGTATGCGCCTACATTATAAAAAACAAATAATTTTTTTATTCATACAATGGGCTTTATTAAGTTTAAAAAAAAAGGAAGTTATGCTGCCGCACTCTGTATATAAAACTTAATTTCTTCCTTGTATTGAAAATTGTTTCCAAGTATAGGGAGGAGCAACGGAAAATACACTATTTCTTCTAAACTTGCCGATCTATAATTGACTAATGACATAGATACTTTACAACACAGGCGTAGTACAAGGCTTGCTGCGAATTCTATCAAATATACACCGTTCAGAGATTTAGAACCGAAACTTTTAAATAATAAATAGAATAAACTTCCAATTTCAGTATTTTCTGAGATTTATAAGCCACAAATATTCAAAGTCACTGTTTACAGACTGCTTAAGTCTTCTTTGGTATTATGGTTGCTTTGTTTGGATTGTCTTAGGGTTAGCTTTTTGCTTATCAGGGATGTGGTTATAGACTTTAGGATTTAACTGAAAACTGTTGATAGATTTGTTTGTGTCTTAAGGGTTGTGGGAAGATGGTTTGCTTAGGAATCTATAATAGTTAAAAATTTTGCTGCCTAGCTGATAGACTACTTTCTGCCTTTTATTTTCTTTTTCTTGATGCACATTTTTGGAAGTAACTTGGAGTTAAAGCTGCGATTTTGGACATAATTTATAAATATCGGGCCGGTGGCTTGATACAGTATTCTTGCCCATCCGCCCAAGTAACAAACACTTGGGCGGGTGGGCAAGAATACTGTATCAATAAATTTTCTTATTCTCACACTTGTTGCGTTTCTGCTGTTTATAATGTGAAAGATTGAATGATAGTTGTCACTAATACATCAGAGGTGGGTACAATAACAAATTTCTTGATAATTAACACTTGGGCGGGTGGGCCGGAACACAGTTTATAAATATTGGGCCGGTGGTTTGATACAGTGTTCTTGCTCAGCCGCCCAAGTGATTGTTGTCAAGAAGTTTGCTTATTCTCACACTTGTTGCGTTTCTGCTGTTTTTAATGTGACAGATTGAATGACAGTTGTCACTAATACGTCAGAGGTGGGTACAATAACAAATTACTTGTTAATTAACACTTGGGCGGGTGGGCGGGAACACAGTTTATAAATATTGGGCCGGTGGTTTGATACAGTGTTCTTGCCCACCCGCCCAAGTGGTTGTTATCAAGAAATTTGTATTTTCCCACACTTGTTGCGTTTCTGCTGTTTTAATGTGACAGATTGAATGACAGTTGTCACTATTACGTCAGAGGTGGGTACAATAACAAGTTTCTTTATAACTAACACTTTGGCGGGTGGGCGGGAACACAGTATAAATATTGGGCCGGTGGTTTGATACAGTGTTTTCGCTTACTTGCTCATGTGTTTGTTATCAAAAAATTTGCTTATTACACACTTGTTGCGTTTCTGCTGTTTATAATGTGAAAGATTGAATGATAGTTGTCACTAATACGTCAGAGGCAGGTACAATAACAAATTTCTTGAGAAGTAACACTTGAGCGGGTGGGCGGGAAAACAGTTAATAAATATTGGGCTTGTTCTTGTTGCTGTTCTGCTGTTTTTAATGTGACAATTTGAATGACAGTTGAGACTAATACGTCAGAGGTGGGTATAATATCAAATTTCTTAATAAGTTATATTTGTGGCGTTAAATTTTCTCAAAACAGACTAATGGTGGTAGCGGTAGAGTTGATGTTCAGAAGGGTCTGCGCCGTCTAGTTCAATGGAGATGGGCTGGTTAAAAGTGGTGCGCCACGAGCTTAAATTTATTTTTGAAATTTCCTTCTTTACAATCGCCTCTGCAGGGAGAAGCTCGAACCCTTACGTTGTTCGAAAACACCTCTAAGTCAACCTAGAACAAAATGAGTCACACAACAAACAAGACTGAAGAAATAAAGTAAACTCATTTGGCTCGGAACGTATCTATTAGCATGGTAAAGATTAAAAGTTATGATTACAGCGAGAGGGTGAATACACCTCAAACTTTGCATGCGGGTAAATATCGCGAGACCCAAAGGCCAAAGTGAAAAATAGATGGTCTTGAGACCAAACTTCCAACACTCTGCGACGCGTAGCGCTACTCGTTTCCGCGAATGGGATGCTCTAAACAAAGTTATTGAAGCGGTTTCTGTAGGAGCTTTGTTACATATATGATAACTTACAAAATATATGTATAGCAAAATCTCTAATCACAATAATCTCAATTTAAAGAGTGGTTGGAGCAAAGTTCTCTTACAATTAATTACAAACGAACAGGGAAGTGAGGTTTTCATTCACAGTTTGCCCAATAAGTGGCAGTAGCCACGGTTAATATTTCAATTTGAAGCTGACGGCTTCAATGTTACATCAACATTTTGACCCATTGAATAAAAACCTTTTAACAATAACAAGTGGCCGTAACCACAAGCAACCCCCAATAACGTAGTAGCCGTAACCACAAAACAAAAAGATTTAACAACGAAGGACTGGGAAGCAAAAGTAACTTTGTCTACGTTGTACACTTAAACAATTAATTTCAAAGCTGAGGACTTCTCATGAACATATTCTAAAAGAAAGTAATTAAATTGAGATAAAAGATAAACATATAAAAAAAAAAATCAAGCCTGTTATCGCCTGTTCCTTGGATGGTTTTGCTCAGCACTTGGATGGTTTTGCACTGTACTTGGATGGCTTCGCACAGCTCTTGGATAGCTCTGCACAGTACTTGGATGGCTTCGCAGAGTTCTTGGGTTGCTCTGCACAGTACTTGGAAAGCTTCGCACTTGAATGGCTTTGCAATGTACTTGGATGGGCTCCTTCTACGAAGGAAACACCTCGGATAGAATATCGAATTTCCAATTTCCAACACAGTTTATAATTATTGGGACGGTAGTTTGGCATAGTATTTCCGCCCACCCGCCCAAGTGTTTGTTATGAAGAAATTTACTTATTCTCACACTTTTTGTGTTTCTGCTGTTTTTCATGTGACAGATTGAATGACAGTTGTCACTTATACGTTAAAGCGGGGTACAATTTTTTGATAACTAACACTTGGGCGGGTGGGCGGGAATACAGCTTATAAATATTGTGCCGGTGGTTTGATACAGTGTTCCAGCCCACCCGCTAAAGTGTTTTTTATTAAGAAATTTGCTTAGCTTGTTGCGTATCTGCTGTTTTTAATGTGACAGATTGAATGACAGCTGTCACTATACGTCAAAGGTGGGCACAATAACAAATTTCTTGATAACTAACGTTTGGGCGTGTAGGCGGTAACAAAGTTTATAAATATTGAACTGGTGGTTTGATACAGTGTTCCCGCCTACTCATCCAAGTGTTTGTTATTAAGATATTTGCTTATTCTCACACTTGTTGCGTTGCTGCTGTTTTTACTGTGACAGATTGAATGTCACTTATACGTCAAAGAAGGGTACAATAATAAATTTTTTGATAACTAAGACTTGAGAGGGTGGGCGGTGAAACAGTTTATAAATATTGGGCCGGTGGTTTGATACAATATTTTTGCTCATCCGCCTAAATCTAAATAATAAATATTAAAATAATTATTAACTCAACAATATAAAATATTTTGTTTAGTTACAAAACAAGTAACAATTCTCCTTTCATATTAGGTTTGTTAAAAAAATACTAGTTTTTACAATTTTTTTATAAAAAATAAATGTAAAAACTTGTTTTATAAGAAATATTTTTATCTTATTCGACCTCGTCTTTGACGTTTTAAAACGCGTGTAATAAAAATATACCGCATGACTTCTCTTTTTATACAGGGTGTTTCAAAACATGTGTCGGAAAATAAAGGGTGGGATTGGTTGCCTAATTATAAGAAAAAAAGTTCTGAAAACGCATTGTTTTCAAGATACAGGGTATTTTTTAATTTTTTGACGATATCATAGGAACCGTTTGAGATACAAAACTTAGCTTCTGTACACATCTTAGCATTAATATTAGCTACTTTTTAAGCGCTTATTCAATTTTTTTCATGCGCCATTGTCGGAGATTTTAGGGTTGCGTGAGGTTTTTATCGCTCTAATTTCTATGACACTTGGGAAATTGGCATTCTGAGCACATTGTGAACCATCAATATTTTCTACACAAAAAAGGTACTTCTAGTTAAAAGCTCTAACGTAAACCCTTTTAGAGAAATACGGCAATTTATGATGGAAAACATGAAAAAAAGTAGCAACATGTTTTGTTGTTGATAAAAACATTTGTTTTTTATCTACCCGTCATGCATTTGTTTCATGCATTTGAGTTATTGACAATTGTCGTTTAGTTGTTAAATAACTTTTTTTCAAAAGGAGTCAATATCGCGGGAACTTATTATCTTTATTACCCAATTAATTTGCCCATTCTTAGTATTTTGCTTGCGTGGTGATAGCAAAATGAATAATTACAGTGATAGCGACATGTGCGATATGCATTTTGTTTATGGCGTTGCCTATGGAAATACAGCAAAAGCTCGTCGAATTTATCAAGAAAGATTTCCAAACCGACAGGTACCAAATGAAAGAACATTCATTCGTATTCACGAACGTCTACATCAAACTGGAAGTGTACATAAAAGAGCTGCTACCTTCGCAAATTGAAGAAGGTGTTTTTCAAGAAATCGAAAACAATCCATCAACTAGCACTAGAAGAATAGCTTTAAACCTAAACCTTAGTCATGTTACAATGTGGAGGATAATAAAAAGCCAGATGTCATATCTTTATCGCATACAGCGAGTACAAGCCTTTCTACAAGCGGATTTTCCGCAAAGATTTGCTTTGTGTCAATGGTTTCAAGAAAGAATTGCGCAAAACCCTCGATTCTTAGAACAAGTTTTATTTACGGACGAAGCAAATTTTTCTCGCGATGCGATTATGAACTTTCATAATAATCATGTATGGGCCGACAAAAATTCACATGTCATAATGGAAGGCCATCATCAGCAAACATTTTCCGTTAATGTTTGGGCAGGTGTTGTAGGAGACCATTTAATAGGTCCATATTTTTTGCCGTTTAGGCTAAATGGTCAATCATATCGTAATTTTCTTGAAGAAGAGCTGCCAGGACTTTTAGAGGACGTTCCGGTTCAATTAAGAAACGAAATGTGGTTCATGCACATTTTAGTTTAGTTGCGCGTCAATTCTTAAATGAACAGTATAGGAACCGTTGGATAGGTCGAGGAGGCTCACAGGTTTGGTCTCTTCGGTATCCAGATCTAAATATTTTGGATTTTTTTTGTGGGGTCATTTAAAAAGTTTAGTTTACACTACATCAGTTAATACTGATGAAGAATTAAGAAATCGCATTCTTGCATCCTGCAATACGATACGAAACACTCCAGGCATTTTCGAACGGATACGTCAGTCACTAAGACGTAGGTTGGTAGCCTGCGTTACCGTTGGAGGTCATTTTCAACAATTTTTGTGATTTTTCTTGTTTTTTATGTTATTGCTTAGTTTTGTAAAATAAAGGTTTTGTGTCATGTTGCTACTTTTTCTTTCCGTTCCTGAGATATCGTCAAAAAAATTTAAAAAAATATTTTATTTACACCCTGTATCTCGAAAACGGTGCGTTTTTCCATGTTAATAGGAACTTTTTTTCTTATAATTAGCCAAGAAATCCCACCCTTTATTTTCCGACATACGTTTTGAAACACCCTGTATACTATTATTGTATGCAACATTTTAATAATAAATATTTTTTCTTGTAAAAATTGATTTTTAATTTTATTTACCAACTTGAAATATTAATTATTTTATTGCATGACAACCTACCTACACAATATAAACATGTTTTCATATGGAAAGTTTAACCACCCTTAACAGCACACAACTACAATGCATCTTACGTATCGATTTATTCAACCATTTTTATTTCATTTCTTTACAATGTATTTTAATATTGTTTTATATTATGAGATAAAAATATTAAACATCACGTTCCATTAACATGTAAATTTATCGTAATTAGTATGCGTTCATTAAATTATTTTAATTTTTTAATGGACGCCGCAATAATTCATAAAAGGTATTTCGTTCAGTCAAAATACAAAGTCATGTTAATTGGCTTAATTTATAACGCACGTTATTTAAAAGTTGGATCCATTAGTAACGCTAAATTTGCTTAAAGATTGTTCTGCGCGGCGTCGACTAAAGGGATTTGATGATGTAACGGGATTTTTATTTATTATATTGAAACATATTTTTTTTTGCTTTTTTGCCAATTTATTTATTTTATTTTAAAGATGTAAATCGACAAAGTTGATTAATTATTTTAAATTATTGAGCAGAATTTATTTTCAAGATATCAATGACTATACCTACCAGGGCCGTATCTACCAAAAAAAAACATTTGTGGGTTGTATTTTATTAGAGAGACAGAGACTTTTGAAATTGAAAATGATTATTTTAATTTTTGGATAGTTGTGGTGGAAATGTTATGGTGACTAGCTTCTAGGCTGTTGATTATGCAGGGATTGTCAATTATGAATTTTAGGTTTGTAAAGAGTGGGTTAGTACATTTTTGATTGTTTGGGCTCCAATCCCATGAATGTCAACTTTGATTTTGTGTTTCAAGGTATCAATCGTCTCTGAATGGTTAGCGTAACACTTATCTTTAAGGTCTCTTTACAAAAAAAAATAATCCAACGGGGTCAAATCACAGCTCCTAGGCGGCCACTTGACATCAGCGTTTTGGCTGATCATTTGATTTCCAAAAACAGTTCACAAAAGATTGATGGTTACGTTGGCTGTATGGCAAGTGGCCTCGTTCTGTTGACACCAAATATTATCCATTACATACTCTTTAATTTTTGGAAACAAAAATTTATTTAGCATGGCACAGTAACGTTTGCTATTGTCAGTATCGGCGGTTTCTTGCTCATTTTTCAAGAAAAATGGCCCAATAATGCCGCCAGATCAAAAACCACACCAAATGGTTACTCGTTGTGGATGCATAGGCTGTTCAATAGTCATGTGTGGATTCTTTGATCTCCAAATGCGACAATTTTGCTTATTGACATAGTCTCCGAGATGAAAATAAGCTTAATCGGAAAACACGATTTGTTGATAAAATTGCTCATCTTTGGCCAAACTATCCTTAGCCTATTGGATGGTTATTAGGCTTTATTTCTTGAACTAATTGAACTTTGTAGGCTTGAAGGCCGAGGTCTTTATGCAAAATTCTTTTCAGAGAAGTCCGGCAAATGTTCAGTTCCTGAGAACGATGACTAGTTGATGTTGATGCATGTTCAGGCACACTATGAACAACAGCATTATTTTTTTTGGATGAGCGCACTGGACGAGAACGTGAACGTGTTGTTTTGTCCATCAACGATTCAGTTTTGCGAACTCGCTTTACAAATTGGTCCACAAACTGCGTTGAAGGCACTTATTTTCTATCAAATTTGTTTCTTAAATTTCTTATTGTTTGAGTAGAAGACTCAGGACTTTGGAAGTAAGTTATTATTATTTAGTATTTATTATTATAACTTATTATTTTCCAACTTTGTTCAAGTGTAAAGCGTCCATTTCGTAAATGTCAAACATAAAACTAAATTTTTGTCATCTCATAAATGTCATTGTATCTTTGTAAAACAAAATAAACGGTAGATCAAATTCTAAACGGTACAATGCCTACCTTTTATTAGGTCGAAGACTACTTAGTAGAACTTCTTTTCTTTTTTTTTTTATTGTTTTGATGAAGGTAAGGATAGCGATGGCAACTTTTGAGTTTGCATCAGCTTGAAGACCGCATAGCAGAAGTCTTTTTTTTTTCAATGATTCAAACTTTTTTGTTATGTTTTTTCTTAGTTTTGATGAAAGCAAACTATATAAAGAAATAGATTTTGAGGTGGAGGTGGAACTCAATGTAGTTTAAAAATTGTTTTTTATATACTTTTTTGTACCAATTGGCCACTTTTGGGCAGGAGTTGGAGGACTACAGCTGGTCTGTGTGTGTTAGTTGCGAAAGAGTGATGTAACAGTCTGACTTCTTCTTCTTCTTCTACTTTTCAGACAGAAATTGCAAAATTAAGCTGCTGCTGATAGTAGGTGGGTGTTAGCTGATGAACAAGCTGCACTTTATAATATAAGGAAACATCTGTAGTGTGGCCAAAATTGATTGAATTGGACTCCAACGTACGCCGATTTTTTTTTGCAATCCGTTTGTGGACTTTGAAGAAGATCCTTGTTAATTGATTAATTATTGGCTGCGTCTAGAACGACTCATAAGTTGTAGGCGCGGAGTCATTAATCAGATATAAGCAGCTGAGTCTGAAAGGTTTATTTTTGACCAACTGTGTAAACTGTCACTAATTACATAATCATAAAGCTTCCAAAATTTAAGTTTAAATAGTTTACTTTATTAAATTTCTACTTAATGACAGGTTGATTAATATATTTCTATTATTGAATGCTAGTTAATTTTACTTTGTAATATTATTTGGTTTGATTATCTTTAGTGGCGTAACTATCTGTAAGCTAGGGTGTGTAATGCGGAAGGGTCTTTAAGCATTCAGGCCCTTTCGACGTCAATTTTAAAATTTGAGGCGGATTTTGCTGTTTTTGATATTCCGTGAATAGATTTTGGCACTTTTTGACAGTTAATGGCCGGATTTTGTTTTTTTATATGTTATAGCTAGATTTTGCTATTTTTGAGATTATATAATATTTGATAAAGATATTTACACTTTTTAATAGTTTATGGCTAGATTTTGGTGCTTTCTGATAATTGTTTAAAATTCTAAAGCCGGATTTTGCTATTTTTGACATTTTATGAACAGAATTTTGTATTTTTTTACCCGTTTATGGCCGGGATTTGTTTTTTTTAATTGTCTTAGGGCAATTCCACGATAGTTCGGACAATCGTACCAATTAGATTAAGTCTGGATTTTGCTATTTTTAACAATATTTTGATATTTCTTAGGAGGATTTAGTTTTTTGACTCTAAGAATAAAATTTTGCATTTTTTTACAGGATTTATCAAAATATTGCTATTTTTGGGATTTTATGAAATTTGTGTTATGTTTTAAGTCCGAGTTTTGCTGCTTTTGACATTTCATTACTAGAATTTTGCACTTTTTGACAGTTTTTGGCTTGATTTTGCTTTTTATTATTAATATAATGATATTTTATGTCTGAATTTTGCTATTTTTAATTATTATGAATAGAATGTTGCATATTTTATCAGTTGTTACCAATGTGTTACTATTTTGAACAATATTTTGATACTTTATGGCCGGATTTTGCTACTTTTGGGATTTTATGAAAAAAAAAATTGTGATTTTTGAGAGTATTTTAATGTTTCAAAGTTTGCATTTTGCTATTTTTGACATTCTATGAATAGATTTTTGGATTTTTTGACAATTTATGGCCGGATTTTGCTTCTTTTTAGTAATATAATAATATTTTATGGCTGGATTTTGTTTTTTTGAATTTTTACTAATCGAGTTTTGCACTTTTCAATCGTTTATGATCGGATTCTGTTTTTTATTTGTTTCAAGGTCGGATTTTGCTATTGCTATGGTGATTAAAATGACGCTTGCCAGCAAATGATGACTCAGCGGTAGGCAGCAGTAACTCGTTCAGTTTGCATGATTGGCAGTGATGAGTTAATGAAAAAAAAAAACAAAATATTGACATGACAATATGCAAGTCCATCTAAGCACAAAAATGGTTAGCATTAGTTTCAAAATATCACAACAGCAACTAGCAAACTGTTTTTTAGCCTGAAAGGTATTAGTGAGCTTGCAGAGCAACTAGCCAGCAAAATAATGGCACAAAAACGAAGTCTTACACTCCATCGGCAAACTGACGGAAAATATATAAGAAGTATTCTGTAAACTGTTGGAACATTGATGAAATCAACTATAGTATACAGGGTGTAGATTAATTGGCGGATAAACGCCAGGTAACTTTATAGATCGTGCCAAAAGAAAACGAAAATCTTAATTCCAAAATGCTGAAAAACTCTTCGTTTGGCCTCACGAGGTCCTCAAAGTTTCAATTTTGTCAATACAAATATTGTTTTAATTGCGTATATTATGTACCAATTTGCTTTCTTTTTTAGTATAATAAAAAATACGAGGTTTATTGAAACTTAATAATAAAAAACATTAAAAAATGTGTAAATTACTTTTGAAGAATAAATCAAATTTAAATTAAAAATACGCTTGGCAACGTAGCAAATTTTTTAATAAAATTCAAATTATAAAGTAGGCAATGCAATAAATGTCAGGAGGTCTATTCTGATCTCCGATGACTTTTGTCATCAGTGACTTTTAAATTCAAATAAAATTCAATTTAAATATTATGATATACTTTATTCTTTTGATAATCATTAATTTAATATTGTGTGAGGTTGCCATTGACGACACATACCGCATTATTAAATTATGAATGGTGTTTTGATGCATTTGCGAAATATATTATGTTGCGTTCGTCTAGTATGCGGCGGTCTGCCTTATGTCTGTCTCGGATTAACTACTACGTTGCCATGTCAATCCCGTGACCACCCTTGACAAAAACCATCGGTGACTTTTGTCGTTTCACCATGCGGCTAAAATGCGTTTTCAAAATAAATGTGTGAATTCAGCAAATAGGTACTATAATTATTATTGAATTATAGAACAATTTATACATTGCAGCTGATACAACTATTATAAATTATTAGATTCTGTCATAAATAAAAATATTAATTATTTCAATGCACAATTGATTGTTTGAAAATATATTTAAAATAATTGACATGAATATAGCAACTCTGACAGATTTAACATTTAACGCCGGCGATGCTTGAGAACGTCATAAATTCGATATCAATACGTGCTGTAAAGTGTTTAGAAGTAATCGGTGGCCAATTTGAACATTTGTAGTTTATAATAAAAAATAAAATTTAATGTGTGTATTAAATTGCCTATTTTATGTGTATTAAGTTGCCTACATTATAGGTTTGAATTTAGAAAGTTTGCAACGTTGCCAAGTGTAACAAAACTTTGAGGACCTCGTGAGGCCAAACGAAAAGTTTTTCAGCATTTTGGAATTAAGGTTTTCGTTTTCTTTTGGCACGATCTATAAAGTTACCTGGCGTTTATCCGCCAATTAATCTACACCTTGTATAGTGTATCAAGGGCTGAAAATAGGCTTTAGCTGCACGCCGCTTTTAGCAGCACGATCGAGCGAAGCGAAGGGCTACTAAAGCTTTTTGGCAAGAGTTAAACTCTATATTTTTTTGCCTGTCTCAATTAAAAACATTGTTTTTAATGTTTATTATAATATGTCAGTACTGTCAGGTTTTAAGGTATGACGTCATCATTTGAAATTGTGATTCACAGCCGCCAATCAAATACCGCGAATAGTTTAGATGCCCAAGGCCGAAAAGACGATTTTAGGCCAGAAATAGATGCTTTTGGTAGAGGCAGGCAAAAAACTTTTAAAGGGCACGGGTTACACAATTTATGAATGGTAAGTCTGTATTGCGCTCTCTAGTTTGACTGTTGGATGAAGAGCAGATAAAAGTGGTGGCAAAACTTTTTCTAGAGTATCTAGACAACATGGCTGCGGATAACATGTAAGCCTTAAGACATAGCAAGCAAAAAAAAAATAAAAGAAGTCGTCAAAAAATATTGTCAAGTCCCGATGGAATCTCACCTGAGGCATCCAAAGCACTGCTAGAACGGTGTTCTGACGTCTTAATGGTATTTTTGAACACATTATTTTGCAGAAGAGCGGAAAATAGCAAGGCTAACAATTATTTAAATATTTTAAAGAAGGGAACATAAATTATATACAGGGTGCGGCAGAGAAACTTGCTGATTTGAAAGGTCAATAAAAGAAAAAGTATTTTACATATTGGTACAATTCTTTTTTTATCGTATTGTACACATCCTAAATTTTTGTTTCAAGTGGTTTTAAAAGTGATATCGGACAAATGGCGGCCTTCATTAGCGATACACTGATCCACCCGTTTTTTGAAGTTTTGCTCCACTGTTTTGAGCATATCGACGGGAATGTTGGCCATGGCTTGGCGAATGTTGTCTTTCGGGTGTTGCAGGGTTTTTGGTTTGTCATTGTAAACAATGGATTTGAGATATCCCAATAAAAAGAAGTCAAAGGGAGTCAAATCGGGGGAGCGCGCCGGCCACAGTACATCACCCTTCAAGGAGATTAGGCGCTGAAAGTGTTCCCTCAAAAGTTTTATTGAAATTCTTGGTGTGTGTGCCGTGGCTCCGTCCTGCTGGAACCATACGTCTTCAAGTTCCATTTCTTCAAGTTTTGGGAGAAAAAATGCCTCAATCATTTTTCTGTAGCGAACTGCATTCACAGTAACAGTGAGTTCTTCATTCCAGGCCTAATTATCGCAACTTGCGACAATGCACACCACAATGAAGTGGCTTCTTTTGAAGTTTACGGATGTTGGCACCACTCCAATAACGCATGTTTTGTTTGTTTACGTAGCCGGAAAGGTGGAAATGGGTCTCATCACTTAAAAACACGAGGGCGTCGTGAGGCAAGTTAAGGCGAGAAACAAAATTGCGTTCACTGAGCTCTTGCACCAAGGCAAGTTTGTAGGGATGAAACTTGAGTTTGTTGTGAAGAATTTGTCTCACACTGCTATCAGAAATCCCCAGAGCACCTGCTTGTTTGCGCGCTGAACGACGGGGAGATTGCAAAAACTACAGCTTTGCTCTTTCGACGTTTTCTGGGGTTTTGGAAGTACGTTGACCTCTAGGCTTTTTTTTTGCCACATTGCCACTTTTCCTGAATGCGTCTACCCACGAAACGATCGACAGCCGGCCAGGTGCGGGACGCGTGGGATGAATATTGAACCAAGTTTGGAAGGCACGTTGGGTGGCGACCACCGAAGGGCCATTGGAAAAGTAGGCCTTGACGGCGAAAGCACGTTCTTTCTTTGTCCAACGCATGACGACAACTGGCTTGAGCGGTAACAAAACAAAGACCCCTTTTTTTGAATTAGACCCTCTCTACTTCTTTCTGACTACGTCTCGCTCATTGGCGTTCAATTCAAATCAAAAGATTTCTTGCCGCATCTTGTAGATCATTTTGCTTCCTGAATGCGACTAACTAGCTGTAGATACCATACCTAATGGTTTTGTATAGCTACTTAGACAACCGTAAAATACTAATAGAACATGACATGGGATGCGATATTGCTCTGCCTGGTTTATTAGTGGTATCCGTCGTGTCAGTAGAAATTAATTTATGGTCGTAGACGCTTCAATTTGGTGATACTTTATTTAGCAATGATTGTTACTAACAGAATATTTGCTATTTTAGTTGACATTATTACAGTAATCGAGCGCGTTTTTTACATTTTATGAATCACGTCAGTACTACACTGGTGAGCAAAAAATGGAGTTCACTTTAAAATTTTATGACTTAGTTTTGGAATTTTTTGGCACACTCAATTACAAATTCAATGTTGAATCGTAAAGCATATTTATTGTTTTTATTGCTTAATTTGAAAATATCACAAAGTAACAGTTCAGACAAAGTTCAAATTTTTGTTCCTACGACTAATATGGAACAAAAAATATGAAAAAAACTTTATAACTAATAACGAGTATTACCTCTTGCATTAATGACTGCTTGAAGTCGGCGCGGAACATTTTGAATTAAATTAAGGATCACTTTTTGGTCGATATATTCCAATCCTGCAATAGCAAATTTCTTAGGTCTTGTTGGCAGTTCTTGGAGCAGGTGTATGTTTTCGGATACGTCGTCCCAACTTATCCCAGACATGGGATTCATGTCCGGGGTGGGAGCTGGCTAATCGAACCGCAAAGTTTCTACTTTATCTAGATAATTTCTGACAACTTTGGCTTCGTGAGATCTAGCATTATCTTTCATAAAAATGCCGCGTTTGCTCATAGTTGTTATGAAGGGCATAACATGATCTTCAAGAAGCTCTTCTGTGAGCTGTCAGAAAGCCATACTCTATAAAGACCAACTTTGTGCGTGCTTTGGTAGAAATTCTTGCTCAAACCATAACCGACCCACCGCCAAATGAAAGTCGCTCATTAATACAAACTGAAGCGTATCTTTCTCTGCGTCTTTTCCACTTTCCGACGTCCGTCTGATCCATTGAAGCAAAAGCGCGACTCATCTGAAAACAGTACCCTGCTTCAGTTCTCATTATTCCATGCCCGGTAATTTTGGGCAAAAACCAATCTTGCAACACGATGTCGGCGTTGTAAAGGTGGACCAGTAGCCATTTTTCTACAAGACAATTTAACAACCCAAAGCCTTATCCTAACGGTCTATTCACTAACATTTACATCTCTAACTTTATGAAGTTGATTTCGTAGATAAACTGCAGAAGCTGTTCTATTCCGCAAACTTGTGGACACCAAAAAATGGTGATCTCTGTTTGTGGTGACTTTTTTGCCCGGATCCTGATCTTCTGGTTATCAAACCAGTATCCAAGTAACGCTGCTACACCTTTTGTACAGCACAAAGGCTTTTACTAACAATCCTTGCAGTTTTACGATTTCCTCGCTCATCTTCAATCGGTGCTATAATTCTTGCTACAACAATAGGGCCTAAAGGCATTATGACCTGTTAAGTACAGTACACCTTGTGAATGACAAGTTTTACAGAGAAAAATTAACACTAAGTAAAAAAACTACAACGAAATGTAGGTTTTCAATTAGACCGAAATGGATGCTGTTTCATAAAAGTCTGTAACACGGTGATAATAACTGACAGATAGACAACATCTGTCAGGAAATGAATTATTTAACGTTTACTTTGGTTTACAATTTGCAAACATAAAGTTAAAACAAAAAGATCTAAAAATATATTATACAGGGTGTCCGGAAAATACGTGTACAACGTTTGACGACAGACTCCTGACGTCAAAATAGGTCAATCTAAGCCGACTTAGTTATATCCAAAATTGTCTCGTTTAGCCGGTAGAGGGCGTCAAAAATTTGTAAATATTAAAAAGAAATTACCTGTAACAATAATTTTTTAAGTGACCTTGTTGCTATGGCGTTTAATAATTTGACAATTATTGACAAATTGTCACCAGTCTATGAAATTTACTCAAGTATACGATCAACATTCTTGAATTACAAGTTCATTTTACCATTAAAAATGGAAAATTATACAAACTCTCAGAAAGTTGACTTGCTCCTGGTATACGGGTTTTGTCAAGGAAATGGGCGTCAGAGTGTTAGGGTTTACATGGAGAGGTTTCCTAACCGTCGAATACCAAACCACCAAACATTTGCCAATATTGAGCGTCATCTTCGGGAAACGAGCAGTTTTGAGAAAAAGTTTGAAGGCAGGGGTCGTATGCGAACAACTCGAACTGTGGAAACAGAAGAGATGATTCTGGAAAGAGTTGAAGAAGAACCAAGTACCAGTACCCGTCTCTTAGAACGTGAGTTAAATGTTCCTAAAACGATTGTCAATGAGGTTTTAAGAAAACAGTTGTTACATCCTTACCACATACAAAAAGTCCAGGAACTTTTACCGACTGATCCCCCCATGCGGCTTACATTTTGTCAATTTATTAGAAACAAAAGAATCCTTGTTCCAAATTTTTGTAGAAAAATTATGTTTACTGACGAGGCATGCTTTACAAGATCTGGGGTAACCAATCTGCACAACGAACATATTTATTCCGATGAAAATCCACATGCCATTAAAGTTGCACATCATCAGCATCAATTTAAAATTAATATTTGGGCAGGTATTATTGATCACTACCTTATTGGTCCCATTGTTATTCCAGACAGGTTAGATGGAAATATTTATTTAAATTTTTTGCAAGACACATTACCAATTCTTCTGGAGAATTTGCCCCTTTTACTTCGGAGGGAAATGTGGTATATGCATGATGGTGCCCCGCCCCATTTTTCCGTTGCCGTTCGGCAATACTTACATCATCAATATCCCAACCGATGGATTGGAAGAGGCAATGATGCACCAGTAAAATAGCCACCACGTTCTCCTGAGTTAAATATGTGTGACTTCTTTTTGTGGGGCGCTATTAAAACAGAAGTTTACAAGACTCCGGTAAACACACGCGATGATTTATTGCAGCGGATTTTAAATGCAGGCAACCATTTTAATAATCCCGAGACATTAGATAGGGTCCAATATCATTTTTTAAAGAGTGTTAATAAGTGTATTCAGCAAGATGGCGGTCATTTTACACATTTGCTTAACTAATGTTTTTGTTTTACTTAGTTTCTTACAATAGATACTTTCAACTTTGTTATACTTTTGTTTTTTTTGACGCCCTCTACCGGCTAAACGAGACATTTTTGGATATAACTTAGTCGGCTTAGATCGACCTATTTTGACGTCAGGAGTCTGTCGTCAAACGTTGTACACGTATTTTCCGGACACCCTGTATAATAATTTTGAAGTGACCTCTATTTTTTGCTCGCCAGTGTATATACGTTTTAGTCTATACCAAGAGAGGCATCTAGTGTTGATGTGAGGTACATTGTGTACATTATTATCCTAATTAGCAGCAATTGGTTTGCTTGATTTTTTTGTTATCCAGTTAATTTGGTATCTTTTGTATGATGTTGTTATGTCTTGAGGTGTCGGTGTGTGATAAAGATGTAATAAGTTGAGATAAACATTATAAATTGTTTACATTACTCTAAATCAGGAATTACCACTAGCGAAGTACTGCTCAATAATCAATTGCAAATTGATATACTGTCTAAACGCCAAGTAGAGAAATACTATTTATGCACGATCCAGTACTCTTGATGTATAACAGTCTTAAGATTTTTAATTGAAAGAAACTGAGTAGTTATAATTTATATTTAACATCAATCGGTGATGTTCACTAGGTCTTACAAGTGTTTCCACATTGCAGATGCTTTTGAATATTTCCGATCCTACAAATTCCATCGACTCCGGATGGAATTATAACAACAATAGGAATTCAGGAAGTCAGACGGGTAAAAATTGTCTGAGTGCGAGTTTGGTAAGTTTGAACATAATTTGCATGAGATGGACACTTTAAGACAAGTATTTCTAAATACAGCATGATGTGTGTTTTGTAAATCTTAAATTCTTACGCGTAGTTAAATAATAATTGTTTAATGTACCTTCTCTTTATTGTGTTGTACATTCATAACTTTTTTGATGTTTTATTCAATTTGATACACTTCAAACGAGTTGCTAATTTGCCATCGCTGTTATAATCTCGTAGCAGAAACACAACGAAAAACCGGATAATCAAACAACGACCACAGCCAATTTAGCCGAAGGGGGAAATCCATTCATACATTTTCAATGAAAAGTCGAATGAGCGAACAGAAAGGGCTATTATTTTTGATCAATCGATTGGAATAGAAGATATATTTACTCTATCTTCCTATAATGATAAATAATTATAAAATAAAAAAAATGCTTCAATAGTTAGTAATTTGATTTTACTACTACTACTGAATTAGAATGAAACATAATTTTCTAAAGCAATTTACATAGATTTAAAATTGAATCGGTATTTAGTAGCAAGAAGTAACTGTAAATGTACTTTTTTTGTGTATGTGTGTGCAAGCATGCAAATGAACACTTGTTAAGTTTCAATTTGCATTCGCAATTTCCGGTGGAAGAAACTGGCAATTAGAAAAGGATTTGTTTATTTATAACGAGAAATAAACAATACTAAGACGAGAAAACTCACTGATGGTAATCATTAAATACGTTTATATTTTAAACAAACAAACTTTAGTAATAAAGTTTTTATTAGCATGGTTAACTTTTTTTTATCAAAACACATTAATTGGCAATAAATAATTCTAATCAATTGCCTTCAATTCTGTAATAATTACAAAATTGAAGGCAGTAATTATTACTGCAACAGTTTTGTCTGTTTGGGGGTTGAATGTATTGCGAATTTTAATTTATTTAAAAATATGTTACTTTCTTATAATATGCCTGATGGTGCACGGGATCCGTAATTCAAATTTATTGACTGTTTTTTAGAGTTGCACAATTAATGCCGTTTACTGTCGATCTCATACGCCAAATTAATTTGGTAACGCCAAACTGTATCATATTATTATTGGTGGGTAGGGAAGAAGTATTGTTTCACACTTATAGCCGTTTGGAAGGTGGCGCCCGTCTTATCTGGCCAGTATAATCACTCATATTATATTCAGTGTGTGTTGCTAAATGTATTGATTTGACAATAAAAATGTTATTATTAAACTTTCCAAATGACTGGAGGTTTTTCTGGGATGGAACTTATGCCCAGAGTTGCGCAATTTAATTGAAATTTAGGTTATAGACACGTCTTTTGCCGACGCAACGAAGTCAACATAATTGGATCGTGTGACGTCAGTTTATAATAAATAAATAGAAATTGCTTATAGCAAGATACTTGGTGTTTTTACGCACTTAATTTACTGAAATGTGTATGCTAAATTTTTTAATTAAGAAATATTATTTGTTTGAAATATTTAAATTTGCAGTAGAAACAATTGACATTTATTGTTGCCAAAAGGTTTTATAATTGAATTTAGCGCTGACTACGCGTGCCTATGCTCACAAGCAGCGCGTGACGTCAGTTGTGGGTATAGAACGTTGTTATGTTGGCTTCATCATACAACGAGCGGAATATAGCACACGTAGCGTCTATAAGTGTATATGGTCTAAGGTGGCTAGGTCTAATACTAGGTTTTTGAGTAGAATGCATAAAACTGTTAGTAAATTGCCGTACTTCACACATCAATCGCAAAGCATTGAATAGAATTTTCGAACTTCTGACTTAGTTACGTACCGTGACGCAACTATCAATCGTGATGCTATTGGCTAGACTTGTGACGAAATATGCATTATATTTTAGGTTAATCAAATACAAAACGAGCTGAATTTATTTTATGACAAAATGTTCAATTGCGAAGCTACAGAGAATGATCACAATGTTTAAGTATTCATACCGTGACTCATCAAATAACCGCAAATATTGGATCACTCCATACCATGACAACCAGTCAGTACTTTGATTGGAGTGGTCCACCTAACCACCCACCCAAGTGTTTGTCATCAAAAATTTGGATATCGACTTTTTCTAGTGACAAAATGACTTTTGACGACCGCATAGAGGCCAAATAACCCACCTAAGTGTTAGTTATCAAGAGGTTGGATCACGATATTTTCTAGTGAGAAAATGACTTCTGTCTTCCGCACAGACATCAAATGTTCAATCTCTTGATAACCAACAC
Organism: Tachinus rufipes; assembly: GCA_963932245.1. Lineage (NCBI taxonomy): Eukaryota > Metazoa > Arthropoda > Insecta > Coleoptera > Staphylinidae > Tachinus > Tachinus rufipes. The sequence goes on along the minus strand of OZ010747.1, from coordinate 22,690,761 downwards.
TTGGGCGGGCGGGTGGGCTACTCCACACCATGATAACAAGTCAATAGTTTAGATTGGAGTGGCCCACTCACCCACTCAAGTGTCCGTCATAAAAAGATTGGATCACGACTTTCTCTAGTGACAAAATGACTTCTGACGTCCGCAGAGAGTGATATATGAGTAGATGCTATATTTTAGGTTATGTGTATGCCGAGAAACATTTGTCAATCTCAAAGCGACAGCTGTATGAGGTTACGCGAACAACTATAAAACATTAAACATTAAAAAATTGTTAGGTAACTTAGTATTGGATTAATTAAGCAAGCTAAATTCGTACTAAGTATATGATGAAAAAAAATAAGTATTATACCATGACTCATCAAACCGTAACTATTGGATTTTGACAGTTTTAAGTTAGGTGCATACCGTGACACATGGTCTATCATAAAAATGTTGTGAAAAAAAGATTATGCACGTCGTGACATGATACAATCATTTTTTAAGTTAGATGCATACCGTGACTCAACAAACTCGGTAAACTAGCATTGGCATTGTCAGAATTTTTGAGCTACATATATGATTACTGGACATAACTGTCGATTACGAAATGACTGAGTAGATGCAAAGTTTTAGGTTATGTGTACGCCGAGATACATTTGTCAATCTCAAAGCGACAGGTGTATGAGGTTACGCGCACAACTATAAAACGTTAAACATTATGACTGTTAGGTAATTTAGTATTAGATTCATATTGTTTATTGCGAATCTACAGAGAATGATAAAAAAATTTAAGTATCATACTCATCAAACAACTGCAATTATTGTATTTGGACAGTTTTAAGGTAGGTGCATACCGTGACACATGAAGTGTGTTTTATTTGAGCGCTTCATGTACCCGGTGAGTTAGAGAATTTTAAAATTTTGCGGGCAAGAGCTTCTCTTGGCTTGACAAACAAACCAGAAAATATTTGGCATTTGTAGGACGTACTCTACCACAAAAACACATAAAAAATGTAAGATTCGTTTGAAAATTGAATTCAAAAATTACTGAATTAGTGCCACCAAGTGCGACTATTTTGACAAATGGAACACAGCTATCATAAAAGTAAAATGAAAAAAGATGATGCACGTCATGCCGTGATTCGCAACATTTTTTTAAGTTAGATGCTTACCGTGACTTAACAAACTCGTTAAACTATCAATGGCATTGTCAGAATTTTTGAGCTACATATGTGAATATAGTGATAATGATTGATGAGATGGTATTTGTACAATGTGTTACGCTGAAACGTGCCATGCAATAGAAGACATGTTAGGTTAGATGCATACCGTGACTCAACAAACTTAGTAAACTATCAATGGCTTTGTCAGATTATTTTTTTTAGCTAAATATGTAAATACAGTGATGATGATTGATGAGATTGGTGCAATGTGTTACGTAGAAACATGCTATGCAATAGATGACATGTTAGATTAGATTCATACCGTGACTCAACTATTAATGGCATTGTCAGAGATTGTGTGCTACATGTGTGATAATAAGGCAATGGTACAATGTGTTACGCTGAAACATGCCATGCAATAAACGACATGTTAGGTTAGATGCATACCGTGACTCAACAAACTCTGTAAACGATCAAAGGCATTGTCAGAATTTTTGAGCTACAATGTGAATACAATGATAACGATTAATGAGATGGCACTTGTACAATGTGTTACGCTGAAACGTGCCATGCAATAGAAAGCATGTTAGGTTAGATGCATACCGTGACTCAACGGTAAACTATCAATGGCATTGTCAGAGTTTCTGTGCTACATGTGTGATAATATAGCAGTGGTACAATGTGTTACGCTGAAACATGCCATGCAATGAACGACATGCTAGGTTAGATGCATACCGTGACTCAACAAACTCGGCAAACTATCAATGGCATTACCAGAATTTTTTAGCTATATTGTGAAAACAGTGATATTGATTGATGAGATGGCACTTGTAGAATGTGTTACGCTGAAACGTGCTATGCAATAGAAGACATGTTAGGTTAGATGCATACCGTGGCTCAACAAACTCGGTAAACTATCAATGGCTTTGTCAGATTTTTTTTCAACTAAATATGTGATTACAGTGATGATGATTGATAAGATGGGAGTGGTACAATGTGTTACGCAGAAACATGCCATGCAATAAAAGACATGTTAGGTTAGATGCATACCGTGACTTAACGGTAAACTATCAATGGCATTGCTAGAGTTTGTGTGCTACATTTGTGATAATATAGCACTGGTACAATGTGTTTCGCAGAAACATGCCATGCAATAGAAGACATGTTAGGTTAGATGCATACTGTGACTCAACAAACTCGGCAAACTATCAATATCATTGTCAGATTTTTTTAGCTACACTGTGAATACAGTGACATTGATTGATGAGATGGCTTTTGTACAAAGTGTTACTTTGAAACGTGCCATGCAATAAAAGACATGTTAGGTTATATGCATACCGTGACTCAACGAACTTGGCAAACTATCAATGGCATTGTCAGAATTTTTTAGCTACAATGTGAATACAATGATATTGATTGATGAGATGGCACTTGTACAATGTGTTACTCTGAAACGTGTCATGCAATTGAAAACATGTTAGGTTAGATGCATACCGTGATTCACCAAACTTGGTAAACTATCAAAGGCATTGTCAGAATTTTTGAGCTACAATGTGAATACAATGATAATTATTAATGAGATGGCACTTGTACAAAGTGTTACGCAGAAACATGTCATACAATAAAAGACATTTTAGGTTAGATGCATATTATGACTCAAAAAACTCGGTAAATTATCAATGGCATTGTCACAATTTTTGAGCTACATATGTGAATACATTGATAATGGTTGATGAGATGAGGCATTTGTACAATGTGTTACGCTGAAACGTGCCATGCAATAGAAGATATCTTAGGGTAGATGCATACCGTGACTCAACAAACTCGGTAATCTATCAATGGCGTTGTTAGAATTTTTGATGATGATTGATGAGATGGCACTGGTACAATGTGTTACGCACAAACATGCCATGCAATAGAAGACATGTTAGGTTAGATGGATACCGTGACTCAACGGTAAACTATCAATGGCATTGCCAGAGTTTGTGTGCTACATGTTATAATATAGCACTGTTGCGCTGAAACGTACCATACAATAGAAGATATTAAATACAATTGTTCAAATGTTGAGAAAAAGACTTTGCATCATAGAGGAGACTATTTTTATGTGTCCTAAATAAAATAATGTTGAGCAAACGAAACATAAACATAAACTAAATAAATTGACTGGTTTTAAGTTTATTTTTTGGTTAGCTTGTGTTTGCCGAAGAAACAGAGCTACATCAAACAATATTGGATATTGGCAACTAAAAACAAAAGCATACATTTATATACATGTGTACATACTATTCAAAAAACTATTTAAAATGATTTTATCATTCAAATTACTTTAAGAACAATAGAATTATTCAGTTGTACGTTATTTTGTCTTAACATCTTGTATAATAAGGAACTTAAGGTAATAGATTACGTAATCGGCAACCCAGTATTGTGATGGAAGCAGTAGTACACTTATATTGTAATGGTTGCTAGATGGCGCTATTTAACACAACAAACTCTTACTTTGCTCAGCGAATCACGAGCAACCCACAGGGCATAAAAGTAATTTAAGAATTTTGCTGGCAGTTCCACAGCAGTAATTTTAGCATCTACATTGATAATTGAGACAGGAGTTTTATTTTAATTAGATACACTGACTACTATCGTTTAGTGACGTAGCTATCTGTAAGCAGAAATCTGCAAAGCTGGGGCCCACAAGCCTACTAAAGAACTCTGCAATATTTATTCCAAACCCGGGGGATAAACGAGTCTAAAATAAATTTGAAATAGCTCACTAAATTTGGAAACAGCTTAGATACACTTGAGAATAGGTATTACTGAGATCACTTGGCAATCAAATTGGAATGCAAAAGAGGTAAAGATGGAAGTAGTTAGGGTAGAAACACATTAACCAAAAATACTTCATAACACTCGGGAACATCTTGCACACCACAGGTGTAGTTGACAAGAATTTAAGTGCAACTGAAAACTTTTAAGAACAAACTTCATACTTCAGTACATTTAAAAATAACTTAGGTACAGTTTAAATACATTTTGGAACATTTATATTACTTTAGACACAGTTGAGAACAGTTCAGGTGCAACTAAGATCACTTGAGTATTTTTTGAAATAAATTTAAATTGCATAAAAAAAATAATTAATAACTGAGTACATAAACAGCTTAGAACACACTAGGTGTAGTTGAAAACAGTTTTGATACACTTTGTAACTCTTTAGAACAATTTATAATACATCGGAGGAGATTAATATTAATTAGAAATAGTTCACTTAATTTGAAAACATTAAAAGATTTATTTTAATCTAAAATATACTTAGTATACCCAGGAAGAGCTTGGAACACTTTAGGTGCAGTTGGAAACAGTTTTTGTACAGCTTGGGGCATTTTTGAACAATATGTAGTTTCTTGGATGAGTTCAAACTTAATTAGAAATTCCTCATTTTGCACAATTTAAATGCAATTGGAAACACTTGAGAGAAACTTATATTTTATTGACAGTTAATTTCAACCCAGCTCAGTACAACCCAAGTACACACCTTAGAATATTTTAGGTGCAGTTGGGAACAGTTTCAGTAATCTTTAGAGCTTTTTTTTGCACAAGTTTAAAATTATTTTAATTATAAAAGCTCACTTAACTTAAAAATAGCTTAGTTACACTTGGAAACAATTCATGTGCAACTAAGAACACTTGGGTGCAACTCAAATTGAATTAAAAAAAATAATATTAATTGGAAATGACTAATACATACATTGACAGCTGAAGTTACGTTGAAACAAATTAACTGAAATAGCTTAGTTTACTCAGGAACAGTTTGGAAGAGTTTAGGTGCAGAAGCTCCAAGATGGAAGTACTTTAAAGCAGTTTTTAATACATAACAAGAGTTTAAAACAGCTTATTCTGTTTAAAAATATCTTGAAAACAGTTTAAGTCTAACATTTGTGTGTAACTCCAATTTTATTTGAAAGAAATCAATGTTAATTGGAACAGCTTGGAACAGTTTATTTCTAACTCTCATTAGATCAAACACAGTTGAAAATAGTTATCAAAAAATCCAAAGTGCATCTAACTTTTGGATTTTTTGATTGCAACTTATATCTTATTAGAACATTAATAATCTTAATAGACTAATAAACAGCTTAGAACAGTTCAGATACAGTTTGGAACAGTTTAGGTACACTCTGGAACAGTTTAGGTACAGCTGGTAACTTTGAGAGCTATTTACAGGATAGAACAAACAATACATAAAAAGTAGCTATTACTTCTACAGGAAAAAGGGAAGCGGTTCCGTTTTTCCTGTACAACTTGATACGAAACGAGGAAAATAAGATAAATAAGATTAAATTAGAGATAAGCGGAACTTTAATAGAAACAACAGAAAAACTAAAGTACCTGGTGGTGTATTTTGCTAGAAACACTAGTATAAAGCAACATGTTAGCGAAACCTACAAAAATGATGAAAAAATGGTAATGGTTTTTAACAAACTAATGCATATGAAAACTAATTGCACGCAAGCGCAGAATAGTTAGTTAGTGGTACGCTTAATATGGAAAGCGAAAATGCAGTATAGTGTTTATTAAGATTTTTATATTTTTTAAGACTTTCGAGTTTTTTTGTTTTTAAAAACTTTTTTTGAGATTTATGAGCCTTTTTAAGACCCAGAAGTTTTAAAAAAAGTAACCAAAATTCAAAACTATTTTCGGAAGACAGAAATAAACTAAGAATTAATATTTTCTTCTTATATTTTGTAGAAATATTTTATATTTAACATATTTATTCATAAATAATAAAATATTCTACTATATAATTATTCATTAATGGCAAAATAAATAAATAATTATATAATTTATATTAAATACAAACTAAGAAGTCTAAAAGATTTAGAAAAAATACTCAAAAGATTCAGAACATCCAAAAAGACTCTCAGAAATATCAAAAAAGATTAAAAAAAAAACAACTTAAAAGTTTAAAAAAATATAAACCTGTTTAAAATTTCAGAAAAACTCTAAAGTATAAAAAAAATTAAAATATCTGGAAAAAAAATTTAAAAGTTTCTTTGGTTTTTCTAATTTTTTTTAAAGAATTTTGAGTTTTTTTTTTGGTTTTTAACGTATTTTAAACATTTATTAATTTTACTTTGTTTTCTGTGTTTTTTTTTAATTGTTGAGTCTTGTTTGTTTTTTTGACTTTTTTAAAGACTTGAGTTTTTTGGGTTTTTTGGGAGTTTTTGGGTTTTTATAAGTCATATATAAGTCTTTAACAACTTCTAATTTTTGAGTTGATCCGAAAGTTTTTATTAGAACTTTTCGAGATCTCTAAATCACTTCCAAAGACTTTAAGCTTACATAATATTTCTCAAAGTTTTCAATTAATTTCAGAAAATTTTTTTAGTTATCACAGTTATTTAAAGTCTTTTCAAAGTTCTAAATAAAAAAGAGGCATTTATAGATAGTTTTTTTAACACCATTTAAGGTTTAAAGTCTAAAATCCTTTAATAGCTGCCAGGATTTTTTTAACAAAATCTATAAAGACATCTGAGAGTCTCCTAAGAGTTTTCTAATATTTGTTAATGTTTTGAAAAACCTTTTAATGGCTTAATATTTATGGAAGTGTTTTTAGAGGATATGAAAGTTATAATATTCTTTTTAATTTTATAGACTCTTTAGAGTTTTATTGTTTTTTTGGTATTTTAAAAGACTTTTTGGGTTTTGTGATAGTTTTAAAGTTTATTAAATACTTTTTGGAGATTTTTTTTTTAAGTTGTTTGGGTTTTTAAAATATGTTCTAAGAGTTTTGAGCCTTTTTTGAGATTTTTTTTTTAATTTTGAGTCTTTTTGAATTTTTGAGTTAAATAGAAATTTTGTTGGCTGAAATTTTTAAGTTTTTTTGTCTTTTCTCAGAGTTTTTTTGGATCTTAAAATTTATTTTTGGTTTCTTTTAAGTTTTTAAACGTTTTTTGAATCTTTTTTTAATAATTCTGAGTCTTTTTCTGTCTTTAGTGAGTTTTTGGGTTTTTTGAATTGTTTTTTATTATTTTTGAGTCTATTTGGGTCTTGAGTTTTTGGGTCTTATGAGAGGTTTTGGTTTTTTCAGAGTTTTATTGTGCGTTATGAGAAATAGTTTTAATGTGTCAATGTCAACTGTCAATCTCGCCCACTTGCTCAAATGTCAATGATCTAATCCATCAATAAGAAAGAGTTGGGTAAATGCAGTAAAATAAAAAGAATATGAATTTTGCAGAAATGGCTAGCAAAGCTTAAATGAAGTTAACTTTTTACATCTGTAGAAGGCTCTAGTAGAGCCGAAACTAGTAATATATTTGTGAGAATAAATTTGTGACAAAAAACATAGTAAATTGTTTTATTATTTCAAATGTAATATTTTTTTAAGAAACGTTTTCCTATAGAAGAAACACACTGGGTGTTTCTTCTATAGGAAAGCTGAGATCTCTATTTCATTATTCATTTTATAGAATTGTTTTTAAAATGAATCATTAACTGACAATTATTTTGTCAGTATTTTAGCCGCCCAGATCAGTACTGATAAATAAGAAAATAATGAGTTAGCAAAGGTAACGTTACCTTGTTCGCTAAAATATTGCTGAGTAACGAACACTCTAACTGAATGCTAAATATTTTTTAGAACGGGGTCAGGTTAAGTTTGTTTATATTTAATTGTAAGTAACAACTTTGTATTTTTGATTAAATTGTATTATTTTTATTAAAATATTATTAAATTTTCTACTGGTCAAGATTGTTTCATTATGGTTTTGTTAAAAATCTTGGATGAATTAATAATTAATACAAATTTAATTAAATTTGTTTACTCAAACAAATTAATAATTCACAACGAATTAAGCCAGTCTAAATGTATACAAATATTAATTTCTCATTGCTAATACATCCCCTCAAAGCATTAAATCAATTTGATTCGATATAATTAATCTCAATCTTATTTAAAAATTTAAAACCATCATGTCTCACATTACTCATCCACTTACATTACTTATCATAACACTGCATCTATATCCACTTTGCGTGACATTTGAATGTCATTCCGACGACGTATGCATTTCTTTTCTGTTCTTTGCGACTAGAGTTATCCAATTTTCGTGAGAAATTTACTGGTTTTGTGTGTGCACGGAATTTTAAAGTGCCCATCCGATATTACTTCCTACTCACGAGGAAGCGATAGCTTATACCAACCGGGAATTACAGCCTTTGAGCCCGAATTGATGGGGGCTGATGCCAACTTGGATAGAAATAAGAAAAAATATAATTTATGCCCGTTGTTTTTTTATTATTGGTTAATTAATTATATTATATGAGAATGCATAAGTTACACTCTGTGGAGGGAGTTGAAATACAAGCCAGCAATATTATTTGGATGTAGGGGAGAAGATTATATCTTTTATTTATCTAAATTGTTCTTGGTATAAAGTTTAAAGTCTTAATCGGTCCTTGTTGGCTTCTAATATATTGCTGTTTTTTTTTTATAATGTATTCAGATACTTACGAGATTAGGGTTGTTTTTGAAATGATATAAGCAGGGTCGTATTTAGAGAAACAAACATCACGTGAGGTACATTTTTATTTTATAGAGTGAGATAAGATTTGTTTGTAATGATTTCAAGCCATTTTGGGGGATTTTAACTCCCAACTTCTTCAAGAGACGGCTTTGGATATAAGTATCTTAAGTGAAGTTACATTTTATTTATGGTTGTATTAAATTAATTTTGTTACAGTATTTAATTCTGATGGTGCGTACACACTTGCAACGAAGTGCCGTGACGCAACAACGTCGCGTAACATAACTCCGCAACAGAATTTTCTGTGTACTGCAACATTGTCTGTGTAACATTTTTTTGATCCAGCGGCATAAAACCGACAAGCGATGGAACGCTACGAAAGTCGAGTACAGACGATATCGACTATTGTTTTTTGGGACCGGACCAATTTCTTTATTTCTATATATGTATGAGCTAGACCTTACACCATATTTACTTTTGCCGATATGGCGAAGCCAACATTATTGGTGCATATGACGTCAGTTGTGGGCAATAACTGTCATAATAAAGAAAACTTGGTTTTAGAGCAAATTTTTTCAAGTTTAAAATTGCGCAGAATTTAATTATCTTGATAAAGTTCAACTAACTTCTTTTGATATTTTGTCAGTTGTCAAAATTTAGAAAACATAGTTTTTGAACTATGTTTTCAGTATCTCAAAAGCTAGTTGAAATATAAAAATTATGTAGAATTTACTTATCTTGATAAGCTAAGATATCAAAATGCAGAAAATTTAATTTAAGATCTTATTTCTTTAAACATCTCGAAAGTTTTGAAAGTTAGAACAAGTTAAATTATTAAAGTTTTTTAATAATTGGACAATTATGCTGTCAAAATGCAGAAAACTTGGTTTTGGAACCAATTTCTTTAACTTTGAAAGTTATAAAAAGAAAGAACAAAAGTTTAAACATAAATGTTGCAGATAATACTTATCTTAATAATAAAGTTCAATTAACTTACTTTGATATTTTTACAATTAAGCTGTCGCAATGCATACAACTTAGTTTTAGATCTAATTTCTTCAAATATCCTGAAAGTTATAAAAGTTTAAGAAAAAGTTGTAAGGAATTATTTTAGTTACAACATTTAATAAGGCATTTTTAGATGTTAGAACTGTCAAAAGATCTGAAAACTTGGTTTTGGAACTAATTTTTTCTAATATCTATTTATGTTATGTTCAAGAAAACTTGAAGAATAAATGAAAAGTACAAAAAATCTAGTTTTGGAGTCAATGTTTTCAAATATCTCATAAGCTATGAAAGTTGAAAAAAATTTGTTGTATAAAAGTTGCGAGTAGTTATATTGTTCATTATTTTAAAAGTTGCAAAGTTAGAAAATAGTTGAAAAAATGTTTTTAGTAGAATTGAAAAGTTGTTTGAAAGTTGTGACTAATTTAAAGATTTTTTTCCACAACATGTTTGTGTGACGTCACTCGTGGGCATAGAACATTGTTATGTTGGTTTCACCACAAGATAAGCGGGAAATATCACAAAGCGCTTTTATAAGAGTAAATGATACAAGTTAACGTTGAAGGCTTTGGCGAAACTTCTTAAGAGGTAAGGTTAAAGCGAAATTTTACGCTTGGCAAGAACTAGAATAGAATTTTGCAGAACCTAACCGCAAATGACAATGCTTTACGTTAACTGGCCTACTGATAGCTGCGCTTTATTATTAATAGAATATTATCGGTTTATGTGTCTTTTATTTGCACGTGTAGGTAGTCATCATGAAGGCTTTTGTGGTGAATTTTAAAAGGATGAACTAATACGGGACTTAATTTTTTTGTAATTTTGAGAGCTTGATAAAGCCAATCTCAACTTATCAGTCATTAGCTGAGCTTTTAGTACTTGCATTTCTTGCTGCAATTGCATTGCGTATTTGCATTCCTTGTTGCGCTACCAGTTAGCTAGGTTTCTACTATTATTGCAGGAGACTTGAACTCCAAACTTTGGCATACTATTTGGGTTTGCTTAGGGCAACTTTTATACGGTTCTTGCGTTTGATACACCAACTTTTTACCATTAAGTGAATTATCTTAGTATTGCTTTGTTACCGCACATGCTTCTGTTAGAGTTGTAAACGATCTCAGCTAGGATCACAGTCAGTCTTATTGGAAATAGGTGGTAGGATAAGTTTTTTTCTACATGACTAATTTTTGATTGTTGCCGACATTCTTGAGGACAACCTAGTATTCAGCTGATAGAGTATACTTGTACTTTTCTAAGGCAAGCAAATTTTTAGGGAATTTTCAGAAAGAACAAAACGAACGAAGCGATAACTATTATTGAGCATAAAACATCTGCAGGCGAAGTAGAACAGATACTTACTCGTAAAGGCAAGGTTAGAACCAGTAATGTAAAGTAAATAGGGGAAGGGAGAAACTTAGTTTGGAGGAAAATTGGTGAAACGTCAAATATGTTGTTGTTATTTGGGGTTCTCCGGTGTAATTGTACTAAAGTAAAATGATAAAAGAAAATTAAGTTTTGAACTAATTATATACTGTGTAAATTTGGTCAAAATTAAGGAAACCAACATTTGGGTCAAAATTTTTGTGCAATTTACTTAAAGATTAAGTGGAAGAATATGATTTACTGAATTTTGTTTTTTGGTGATTGCAGCGAGTTTATGCGTTTCTGACCATGACATTGGTCATTTTTTAAATTAGACGTTAGTTGATGCTTTTTATTGTGATTGTTGTTTGCATTTCTGGCTGAACTGATGTTTTCGTTACAAAGTTTGGGCAATTGTAACCTTAAATATAGTGACATGGGTTGTCTAATTTCTGAACTGGCGAAGCTTTGAAGACATTTTGGCTGATAGTAATATTGCATGATTTGTAATTGGAGACACAACTTTTTTCTACTGGTTACTCACTTTCCTTGTTGACAGTTTTTAAAGTTTTAAGTATCACTGATTGTGTCACAGGCTGCTCGATGGTGGAACGTGGAAGTTTGTTGTCTGTTCTTGTCGGTGATATCGATTGATGATCTTATTTTTTTCCGTTTTTTTACGGTAACAAAACAGGCTTTTAGAGTGCATTTAAATGTTTTAAAGGTTTAGGGCGTTACTGATTGTGCCAGGTGCTGTTTGGTGGTACATAGTGTGGTAACGCAAGTCATGTAACAAAATAGTTTTAACAGTTTCAAAGTACATTCAAATGTTATGACATTTGCTTGTAAATACAGACTTATTTAAATAATTTTTATATTTTAATTTTTGGAACACCAGAAAACATGAAGAGTGGTGCCCGAGAATCTAAAGTACACACAGGTTTAACATATTTAAGTTGCGCCACTGGCCAGAGCTGTGAACTACTATGCTTGATGATCTAGGTCTAGTTCTTTTTGATGGATTCTATAGAGAACTTTAACAGAACGCGCTTTTCAAATCTGTTAACCTAATCTAAATTTGCTCTCGTTTTTGACCGGGTACCAAACAAGACCTGAAAGTGTTCTTTCGCAATGTTGTAGTATACCCAAAAAAATTACAAAGATTGGGATCTTATAGATTACAGACTTTTGGTCACTATGGAAATGGTTTAACGTAATTCTTCTCAAAGGTATTGGATGCCAGATATTTTTTACAAAACTACTGTCTTTTCTGGCAATATGTGTTGCACACTTGTTTGTGGGTAAAAGGCATTGCGGGAGGTGGTTTTATCGGCTCAACAAGGATAAAAAAAATGAAAATACTTCCCGATGAGATCCGCACGCGACTTCCGTTGATTTGCAAATACTTGTTTTTGCGTTTATCAGGGATTTTTTTGCCATGCGGTTATGTGAGAATTGTTGTTTTTTTTTTTAATTGTTGAGCCCTAATCTGCGTTTTTGCGGTCTGCGTGACGGGAATGGTAAGGAAGAAGACGAAGAGGACACTTGGTACACACCGCGGGTACGTTTTTAATTTTTTTTTTTTTGGAATTCCGGCTGGCTAAAAATTTGAAAAATACCGGGGGCTAACATGGAATTGTTTTGATTTACGGTTTGCAGTGTCGTTTTTTTTTCAATCTTTCTGCTTCTGCCGTAAAAAATTGAATTTTGATCTAAAGTCAGCCTCATCGTTAGTAGTAGAAGTCAAAAGATCGAAAAAGGGATATTGAGTTTTCAGATTTGTCTTGACGATTCTTTTGGTGCTCCGTGCGAGTTTCCGTTTACGGGAATTTCTAAAGATGCATTGCTATAACTTTGTTATTTTTGAACGCTGGGGATTGAGTGACTACTCAAAAGGATCTTTTACAATATTCCAAAGCTTTTGCAAAAAATTGCTCATGAGCAAGAATTTAGTCTTTTTTCAAAAAACACAAGTTATTGACTTTATGCTGCCCGGAGAACCCAGTCTGAGCTAAAATTTTCATCAAAGATGAGGTCCGAAGTAGCGCTTTTGGATTTGGGATTGGCGGTTTTGATTTTGGGAAGTGGCGTCTCGTGCGTAGTTTTTTTTTTTCAAAATTGCATTTTTTGAGAGCTTGTTTTTGGTTTTTCGGCATTACGAATGTATTTAATTTTTTTTAATATCTTTACTTCCTGGTCGCCTACGAACGTTTAAAGTTGGCCGAAAGTTTTGGGATTGAAAATTAAGACATACATTTTTTTCTGGAAATTTCTTGAAAATGATTTAAAAAATGTTTAGAGATGTTTGAATTTTTGGGTGCAACTTTTCTTTAAAAGTTTTCTTCTAAGTTTGGTAGATTTTTTGTTACAAGTTTGGCGTGCCGGATTTGGTCGATTTGCTATATCATTTTTTTTTCTTTTCTGGAACTCGTATTTTGTGCCGATTGGACGTGTTTTTTGCAGTTTTGTATGATTCCGAGCGGACGTTTGAAGCGCGTTGGCTTCAAAAAGTTGTCTTGCTGAAAAAAACTTCTTTTGTACTTTAGAAACGGGGGTTTTGTTCGAAAGGAAGCACGATCTTTTGTCAATAATTTTGTTTTTATTTTTCCCGGCGTTGATTAGGGGCGCGCTTGGCGTTGAAAGGTTTGTTTTTTTTGCCAATGGTTCTTCTAGTAGCTTAACCTGGAGTGTTAGGCTTGATCCTGTTTGAAAGAAGAAGAGATTTCTTTACTTTTTTTATAGATTACAAACCTAGTTTTTGTAGTGGGTTTTATCCACCTATTAGTTAGTTAGAAAACAGGTCGCTTTTTTTACTTTGAGAAGGTATGGTTTACTCTTGAAACTTTATTGCTTTAGGTTAATTCTGAACGTAATTAAGGTAATATAACGCGATGGGTTTCTTAGGGTTCAAAGTGTACTAGTTAGTCAGAAAACAGGTTGCTGGGGCAATCTTTTTTGACGTTGAGAAGGGTTTAGACTAGGTATGGCTTAATCTTGAAGCTTTATTGTTTTAGGTTGATTCTGAACGTTCTCGGGGTTCATTCTTTTTCCGATTCATTTTAACATATATCTTTGATGTTAAAGATGTCACACCAGGTTTCAAACTTGGACATTATAAAGAGAACACCGCACTCTTATTACCATTGACATCTGATATTATTGAAATATGGCATTAGAACTAGAAGCATAAAGCTATATTTTTCTTGACCCAACAAACTCTGTTACTGTATGAAACTGTCTGTGTTAATTGCACTTGAAAGGGTGAATCCGGCACGTTAACTTTTTAGAAGATTTTATTTTGAAACCACAAAAAGCTTTTTGGATAGATCCGCGAACTTTTATTGCAGGTGGTTGACTGCACAGTAATATTCATTAACTTTTTGTCGATTGAATATGAGTTGGTTTTTGGAAAAGGATTTTTTTTTGTTGGTTTGATTGCACCGGTGACTTTCTTCTAAAGAGGATTTTCTGAAAACTTGAACGAGTTGTCCGATTGGTTAAAATGTGCTATGTTAGTTTTTTAAATCTTGTTTTTTCTTTTTTGGCTTAAAAATTTAAATTTTGAATCCAAGTCGGCTCCTTTAGCTCATCAGCTACAGGAGGTGAAAGATCGAAAAAGACTTATTGGGTTTTTTGATTTGGCGGGTCTTGAACCTTATCATAATTTCTTGCCGACTTTGCAATAAAAATTTATTTGGTTGAGAATCGACTTTTTTTTTCAAAAACCTTTATGAAAAAAGCTTATGAAAGTTGTTCATAAAAGCCGGTAGGTTTAAGCAAAAAATTGATTTTTTTGTCTAAAATGGGCTTTAAAGTAGAACCTTAGAACTATTGGATCTAGGATTGACTATTTGATTTTGATAGATGGCGTTCCGAGCATTATTTTTCTTGGTTTTTTTTCCTAAAGATTGTTTATATTTTTTGCCACAAATCTAAATGGGCGCTGGAGAGATACGTTTTTTTGGAGATTTTGACGTCGGATTATGGTTTTTTAAACCAGTTTCCTTCTGAATCCGGGGTTTGTCTTGATTGGACATGTTTTTTTTTGTTAGTTTTTGTATGATTTTAAGCGGGCGTTCAAAATGTGATTGAATAAAGAAACGGATTCTTTTTTTGTTGATCGTTCTTTTAGCAAAATTGTTATTTCCACCCATTAGTTGTCGACCGGTGTTCGTAGTTGGCCGGAATTGTGACTATTTTTGAAAATACTTATGGGTTTGACTTTAAGGGTTGTACTTGGTTTTGTTTGGAAGAGGAAGAGAGCGCACGCGATTTTTTGCATCAAATTTTAGAAATTTTGTCTAAAAAAATTCTTCTGTCCGATTTTTGTAACGGGTTTTGATCTATCTACTACTTAGTGATTGATAGTTAGGACTGACTATTTAAAACAGGTTGCCGGTGCAATTTTTTGGCGTAGAGAAGGCCTTTGACAAGGTATGACTTACTTTTGAAGCTTTGTCAATTCAGGTTTATTTCTCTAATGCTAGAAATACATCAAAATTGAACGTTATGAAAACATACCGCACTTTAATACAAACCGAAAGTCAGTAAGCTAAAACTACTATCGACATGTGATTTCATTGAAATCAGGCTCCGGAAGTAGAAACGTAATGCCATATTTTTCTCAAGGCGATAAGCTCTTTCATTGTTTGAGACGGGAATCCGGTACGTTCAGTTTTTAGAAGATTTCATTTTCAAGCCACAAAAAAGTCTTACAAGTAGATCTACTAACTTCAATTGCAGGTGGTTTGCACAGTCTGTATCTACCCAATTAAATTGTTCATCCATGAATCTTACACCAGCGATTTTTTTAATATTTTTGCATAGATATTTTTCATTTATGTATAACCCGATCTCAAAGTCTGCGTTTTTTGTTGCACAAAGTTAAAAATTTAGTTCATAACTACAAGTTTTTCTGGTAAGTGTCAACTTTGAATTCTACATACATATTTAATGAGAAGTTACATTAAATATCTATTGACCTTCTTTATTTATGCATATAATGATTCCAAAGTCTGCGTTTTTAGATGCAATCTTAATTAAAAATATAGTTAACAACTACACTTTTATCTCGTAATCATGGATTTGAGCTACAAATAATCAATGAGAAATCACATTAAATATTTCATCCATAGACGAATTATTTTTGTTCATCCTTTTGCATCGAGACATTCTTCATTTATGCATAACCCGATTCCAAAGTCAACGTTTTTTATTGTCATCTTGGTTATAAATTTAGTTGATAATTACAGCTTTTACCTTGTAGGTACGTGTTAACTTTAAAAACATGGATTTGAGTTTAAACATATTTAATGAGAAGTCACATTAAGTATTTGTAGATATGAAATTTATGTTTTTTTTATCTTATTTGCACGAACTGGAAAACTGCCATACAATAATGAAATCGTTAAAATCAATAATGATTTATTATTTCTAATATAGACTGCGCATTTTATTCCATTAAAAACTCTTTTGTATGTTATTAGTATTAGTATTAAATCGCCTCGAAAAAAATGTCATGTCATATTATCTTCGCTCCAGCAATCAGTACACCCACACAACATAATGTGTTTGTACATTACTACAAAAACATCTGTTTATCAATTACAAGTAATTAAACTA